>OZ010788.1:582739654-584160154 GCA_963932465.1 Maratus speciosus | reverse complement strand
CAGTTTTTAAATCGAAGAATATTTAAAGAGCTATTAAATGGTCAGAATCGTTCCATTTAAAAACTTTATAGGAACAAAAATTATACATAACTATTTAATTATTTTTGTCTAAGGAACTACAGTGAAACCCCGATTTAACGTAACCCGTATTTAAACGATTTCCCGCATATAGCGTCATTATTCCTTAGTCCCAATTAATTTTTTATAATCGTAATGTTAAAAAATACCCGGATTTAACGTTATCACTTGCAAATATTTCCCGCATTTAACGTTTTTTCAGACGAAAAACACTCCATGAGAAATTCCTAAAATTGAAGTTCTGTTGAAAAAGCAAAACAAAAAAGTAAAAATAATAAGCTTTCAAAATCAATACACGCAAACCTCGGAATCCTCTCTGTTTTTTTTTTGTTGTTGTTGTTGTTGTTTTTTACAAACAGCAGGTGCAAGATCCCACCTCCCTCTCCCTCTTCCATTTGCCCCCCTTTTATCTGATTGGATTTTGCTTACCAAAGTTTAACAGCAGGGAAGCTCGACTCACGAGCAACCAATAAGAGTTTTCTAATGTTAAAGTATCGCCAACTTATGACATAAAGGAAAAAAAACGGTTCTGTAGTAAAATAATTTGGGAAATTTGATAATTTCTTTAATTTTGTTTTCTATGAATTAATTTAACCTATTGAGAATTTTAATTAACTTTTCTTTCACTTAGATGAGTTTGAAATAAAAAATAGTAAAATTTTTTCTTCACAAGTGACTTAAATTAAATATCGCAGTACGAGAAAGAAATCGTTCCTTTCAAATAGGGAAGGCCAAGAGAAAAATTTGCAAAAACTCATATATGTTGAGACTGCGATTTGTAACGTAGCTGCGAAAAAGATGACGTAGAGTAAAATAACCGATTTCTAAAGCATAATTTAAAAAACTGATGTCTAAACATAATCATTTGGATATGTAAATGAAGAAATAAAAGTATGTCACCTAAATTAACCTTTATTTTATGCTCAGGGTTCTCTTTTGTCTCGCCCCGATTTAACGCTTTCCCGCATATAACGTCATTTCTTTCTGCTCCCTTCAATAACGTTAAATTGGAGTTTCACTGTACATTATAATCTGGCGGAGTGTAGAGTTATTTATTATTTTATTTTTGGCTATTTTTTTAGGTTTTTTTTTTTTTTTTTTTTTTTTCAAATTTTCATCATTTCAAGAGATATTTTTCTACATTTTAGAAAAGGTATTTTAAATTGTTGCCAATTGAAAAAACAGCGCAAAGAATAATATTTCGTTTAAATAAAAAAAAATTATTTGTACGTGACTATTAAAAGCAAAAAAACTTTCAAATTAGAATTAAATGATTACGTGTTAAAAGCAGGAAAATGTTGAAAATTACGTCATAAAAATTGTATTTACACCGGAATATTAATAAAGAAAGAAATCTTTAAAACAATAAATTCATTAATATTCGTTAAAGGCAATAAATTGGGAAAATTACGTCCTATTTAAAATGGCCAAATAATAATATTGCCAAACAGTTTAAATTTAAAAATATATTTACACGAGACATTTAGTTCATATTTCGAGATGGTCTTTTTAAATATTGTTGCCAATTCTACAGCAACGCAAATAAAAATATTTCCTTTCTATTAACAAAAGTATTTGCACGTGAATATTAAAAAGAGAAAGAAAAGTTTGGTGAATATTACGTCAGATTAAAAACGATACATTTAAAATGTCTTATTTAAAACAACTTTCTTATAGCGTTGTTAAATAATACCCGGCGGCAAAGACTCTGTTGACTTAGTTCACTTTATATTGGCTTCTTTGCAAATGTCTAACTGATCTTATTTAATGAAACACAAAAACAGCCATTAGATGTCTTAACAGCAGCTGATTCGGCCTTAAAATTCCAAAGGCAAATGAATGGAAACCCGTTTACTGAGAGATTGAATTATAATTTAAAAAAACAGTGGCAATCTTCGGTAATATTTTTAAAGCCGATCAGATTAGCATGTTTTTAGAGTCTGCGATGTCTGAACGGAGTTAGGCGAGCTTAGCTCGTATATGGCAGAGCACTATATTATAGTACCGTCAACCGGGGCGCTACTTTGGGCCACTTTTTCCTGATTCCACTCACATTTCCATTATTAAAAAAATATTATATGTGATTTTTCAACGTCGAAATGGAGTTGTAAACAATTAACATGAAACAATGAAGCAAACTGTATGATTTTAAAGAGGAAATTTATTATTTTATTTTTTAACTATTTTTAAAGTTTTGGAACAAAGTAACAAACAACAAAGTGGAACAAAGTCTGGTGGCTTCTTTGTTCCATTCACTTAGTTTTATATGAAATGAATACATTTCATATGTAAATGAATACATTTTTATTGAAACTCTCTTGCAATAGTCTTTGCTAATAAATGAACACTGCAAACTGGATAAACAAATGGTTTTTTGCTACATTTAAACGCAATAAATCAATTGTTAATATTAAAGGAACGAGAAACAGTTTTCGTCATGCTATCTTCAGCAACTGGAACAAAAACAATTAATGTAACATTTTGCTACAGTACATAGATACAGAACATTTGAAAAAAATGTTACTTAAAACAGGTTTTAACAGATTTAGTTGTATAAAAGGCTACTCTAAGTAATTGGGTCTATTTTCGGACCAAAAAAGGCCTGGCACAAAGTAGCCCCGAAATACTAGTTTTCATGTTAGCTTTATGAAAACGCGAACATTTCCTCTCAAAATAAAAAGTTAAAGGAAAAACTATGATCACACATGCGTTACAGGTTACTAAAGATAATATTGTGACACTTACCTTATTTGTAGCTCTTATCCAGATTGTTTCACTACAGAAAGTTTGGAGAGTTAAAATTTACACAGGAAAACAGTTGTTTACAAACACATCCAGTGTTGCCACTAAAAAATTTTAAATTACCCCCAAACTATTCAAATACCCTATAGTAGGGTATAAAATATTTTTCAAGGGCAAAAACTCCAAATTATCTTGTATTGTTTGTTCAATACAAAGAATAAAAACTTTTTTTATGGGATGGATCAAAGTAACACCGCAAGGACCAAAGTAGCCCCGGTGGACGGTATATTAAAATTCTTATTGTGCCGGCTTTATTTATTTCACATGTACTTCTC
Source organism: Maratus speciosus (assembly GCA_963932465.1). Lineage (NCBI taxonomy): Eukaryota > Metazoa > Arthropoda > Arachnida > Araneae > Salticidae > Maratus > Maratus speciosus. The sequence continues at coordinate 584,156,999 of OZ010788.1, read as the reverse complement.
CGAAAACATGACTAACTTTTAGCTGAAACGAATATTTGTTATTCGTAAGGATCTGGGGATACAATAGGTCTCGGTATTTCAACATTTTCAAAGTATTATTTTTTTCCCCTTAAATTTTAATGAAATTTCTGTAATAAATTCAAAGGATGGTAACTGGACACTGCTGTGAAAACAGGAAGGAAAATGGAAATGTTTATATATATATATATATATATATATATATATATACAGTGTGTCCACGTATAACTTGACCGACCTTTATTTTCGCAACCGTTAGTCCTAGATGCATACTTCCAATTACAAAGTTGGTCAAAATTAGGTGCAAAGTTAAGATAAAAAAGTTTGAAGCGAAAAAACAATTTAGTGAAGAATTACAGAATCTAAATTTTTATACGGTCCCCCGGTCATTTTCTTGTTACACTGACAAGTAGGGCAAAAAAAGTCCCGTTATTCTACGATTAAAATTGACCGAGTAACAGGTGTAGTTGGAGCATATTTTTTGCTGCAAATTAGGGGTCATTCACAAATTTAGTAGAAATATAACTTCGTCAGATATATTAAAGAAATGGTTGAGAGTAAAATTAGCACTGCAATATAAATTTGAAATCTTTAATCATTCTGACATATTACTGTAAAACATACAATTTGTACTGAACATATAAGAGGATACAAATAGCAGAATTTTTGTTAAATAAAAGGATGAAAAACAACAGCCTTAATTCATTACAAAATGATACATATTTTTAAATGCTGTTAGATTACACAGTCTTTCAAATTTTGGATTGTGTCATGTTTTTTAGCTTTCGAAAATTGATTCTTATGCATTTTTTAGCGCTGAATCCGAAAATGACCTTCATTTTAAACCATCACGTCAGGATTTTTCTCAAATCGCAAATTTCAAAGTTAAAAAGCTCAAAGATAAAATTGACCCCCCCCCCCCCCTCCTCTCCCAACCTCATCGGGGCCCCTGAGTTGTTTATACCTGTAAGAAACCCAGTATAAGCCAAAAAATTGAATAAATTATTGAATTAAATAAAATTAAACTGAACAAAAAAGTCTTGCATCTATTTTATAGGATCAGATTTTTCGCTATTTTTTAACCTTGAAATTTACGATTTGCGAAAAATCCTGACATGGTGATTAAAAGTGAATGTAATTTTTTTATTCAGCGTTAAAAAATACATAAAACGTAATTATAAAAGTTAAAAAACACAACCATCGGAAGTTTATGTTATCTAATCTAAAACTCTTTTTTAAACTTGTTGACGGTAATCTATCCGCATTTTTTTTTTTTTGTGTGTGTGTGTGTGTGTGTGTGTGTTCTCCTCTAATATAAGCATAGTATGTATACGGTGGTAAGCGTCGAAAATCATAATAACATTACGTTGTCATCGGATTTGAGCCAGTATGTAAAATTTAACTTCGATCGGGCATTTGAAAGTAAGTTCGAGTACAAATTTTAAACCGAAAAGACGATCGTTGCAAGTTAAATAAAACCTTATGAAAATAACACAATTTTTATTAAAAGAAATCATAACCTCAAATCCTTACAAAATAAAACATATGTTAAAATACAATTATTTTAACTAATCTGAAACTTAAATAATAAAAGTCAACTCCATCATAATAGTTGTACGATTTCTTTCAAAGCGCAGATACCTTGAAAGTTTGAGTACTTTATATACAACCCCTGAAAGCATAGTCGAAATCAGCTGTTTTGACTTGCAAAGAAGTGATATAAGTCATGCATTTCAAACTTTCATAACTCGGTCAATTTTAATGTTAGATGAATGGGACTTTTTTTTGACTTACATGTTAGTGTCACAGTAAATGTTTACTAAATATGACTTATAGGACCGGGGGACCGTATAAAAATTTAAATTTCGTAATTTTTTAATAAATGTTTTCCTTCACCCAAATCGCTTTAAAAATAATTCTTTACCTTATTTAAACCATTTTTGTAATTGGAAGTATGCATTTAGGACCAGCGGTTGCGAAAATAAAGGTCGGTCAGGTTATACGGGGACACACTGTATACATAATAAAGATGAAATCACAAATATATAAACAAACATGTAAAATTCTAAAGACGAACAAGATATGAACATAGGAAACAAGTATGTAAAATAAGAAACTATGAATAACCCACAGAATCAACACAGGAGCTTGTAGGTTTAATTCATAGTGAAGATGCGTCAAAACGACAAAATTTGGCTCCTAATAGCGCATCATAAAGCAAAATAAATGATAAAAAACCAAGAGATCTAAAGAAAGATACACCTCACACAAGATATTAAAAATTGAAAAATGATTAGAGCACAATACCTCAATTATAGACAAGGATCCAAAACTTAAGAAAGTTGATCCACAATATTGTAACATGTGAGGATGCAGTCAGATTTAAAACTATTAAAGTGGTCAGCAGTGAGTCACTGAAAACCAAAACATTGTTGCCATCTGGTGTGAAAAAGGAAAGCTATATTGTAACTAAATTTTTAACAAAAATGTTTAGGGTTGCCATCTATACCCATAAAAAAGTGAAATCAATTGAAGAAATCAAGAAATGACTTAAATTTACATTTATTTAAAGTAGAATGAAAAAATAGGAATAAACTTAATAAGTAATGAGTAAATATAAAGAAAATAAATACATAAATAAATAAAAATAAATAAATAAAAGGGCACTGATTAAATTAATCATTTAAAAACAAATATTATGAAATAAAAAATGAGTATATAAATAACATTTAAAAAACAATGAGGATTATTTTGAGATGCATATATGTATCATTATATATGTATATTTACATATGTATTATTGATGCTATTTTCTCCATAGTATATTTAAGTCTATTCACGACAAAAGGAAAAAAAAAATTATTTTTTAAAAACCTAAAGAATAAGAAAGGAATTCGCGAAACATAACACTAGGCGAATCAGAAGAAAACACTAAACTCGAAAAGCAGTTAATATACACAGTATTCCCTTTTGGAAAGAAAGACAATAATGCCTGCATCAGCCAACGGCAAAAGATAGTAAATAACATTAGAGAGTTGATGAGGTACGGTGTCGAGTTAAAGAGGGCATACATCTTGCCCGGTCATAAAATCAGTTCAGTTAATCGCTTTTACGAAAACTATGCAATAAACGAAAATGAACTTATTTTTTTAGCAGACTATTAAACTACACTTGCAATGGAATATGTAATAGTAAGAAATAACATTTCAAGAAAAGCATTTTTAGTCAGATCATGAAAATAGACAAATCTAATAAGTATAAAAGTAACCCCAACGAAAAATCATGCGTCTAGCATACATTACGAAACACTTATCAACAATCCCAGAATGCTTTAACCCTTTAAGGGCACATAGTTGTGTTTCTGCAATGTTGGATTCCCACCGGAATTATCAAAATATTTTATTTCAAAATAAGGAAAAACAATTTTACATCTCTTTTCCACCAAAGTTATAAAAGAAAAATGTAATTAAAAGTTTCCGGTGCAAATATTGGTTAAAATTAGGCGGGATGTAATAAAGATCATCGCCACACAAGGGGTTATCAAAACTTCGCCGTTTAGTAAGAGAAAAGACGATATCTAAGTAAACAATTTGGAAAACGCTAAACACAGTTGAAAAACCAACTTCAGCAATTATCATCAATAGACGGAAAAATATCCGAATTCTTTTGTACAGCTGTATAGGATCTATACAGGGTGTTTCACTACCAGACCGACAAACTTGCAGGAGGTGTAGGTAACACACATACATCTCGGAATCAGATAGCAATGCAGTGTCGAAAATGACGTAGTTGCGAGCTGTGGTGCAAAGAAGCAGAAACAAAGCACAAAAACAGCAACACATTAATTGGGACAGAAAACATTTTATTGAAAGGTTGTACTACAGAAGGTGTTTGAAATTATGACCAGAATACTGAGCTTCATATATAACAGGAGATCTGTCTTCCTATTTCCCAACAGGATTTCCAACGCTGAGCGCGGAAGAATACAACCACGACAATTTTATTTCGCATTCTTGGCAAAAAATGTTGCTTATCGCATTCCCTTGCATATGATTAGAAAAATATTTATTAATTCGATAATTATAACTTAATTAGAGAAGCATAAATTAATATAATAGTAAATAAGAACAGTAATATCTAACATTGATAACGCGGACTATTTTTTATATTTGCCTTGCATGCTTCTGACCGCCGACTAAGAGTCCCTGTTATATATGGAGCTCAATGGATCAGAAGTCGTCAGGCAGGCTTGACAGCGACCCCCTGTTCCTTCAGTTGAAGACCTCGCCACTCGAATATCTGTAGCTGCTAGGAAGATACGCGACACGCCAGGAATCTTCCAGAACATAAAAGGAATCCATGCGGCGCCGCAGTGGCAGTCTATCCTGCCTGACGGCTTCTGGTCATAATTTTGAACACCTTCTCTGTAGTACAACCTTTCAATAAAATGTTTTCCGTCCCATTAATGTGTTGCTATTTCTGTTCTTTTCCTCTGCTTCTTTGCACCATAGCTCGCAACTACGGCATTTTCGACCCTGCATTGCTGTGTGATTCCAAGTTGTCTCTATGCTTCCTACACCTCCTGCAAGTTTGTCGGCCTGGTAGGGAAACACCCTGTAGATTCGTATATACTGTACTACCTCTATACTAATAAAAGAAAGTTTCGCTCTGTGTGTGTGCGATGGCTAGCAAAATCTACGGCACGTACGCGGCTAATTTTTGTGAGGGTAGTCGAAGGCCTATCCTGGTGCACCTGAGATTCAGAATTTTAACCCTTAAATGCCGGGTGTTGCTTTTCGGCAATATACCCAATTTAGGCTTCTAAAATACTATTAGAATAACATTGAAGCTATAATGCCTAATGTTGCTAATAAAATACATTCTGAAAATATTATTAAATCGATTTTCAACACGTAGATGACAACACTTGTGCTGTTTAAGAATAAAGATAGATTTATTTTTTTCAATTGTTGCTACATGTTCTTTTCGTTTTGCTTGGAAGCTTGCGGAATACCTTATTTTGTTCTGCAGTGAGCAAGTAAAATTTATTTCTTATTATAGTTCCTAAAATTCTTGTGTATTTAACATTATAGAATTTTATCAAGAAAAAATTATTTTTTCAATTAAGGACCAGTATTGCCGATTAGTAACAAACTGTTTTTTAGCCGTAAACCCTACTTAAAACAAAATATGATTTTTTTAAAGTATTTTTCCCATGATTTATTTAAAAAATGAAAGCCGAAAAACATTATTACAATGATTTTTGAAATATCAGGCATTTAAGGGTTAAATTTCTAATAATTATTAATTAAAAATCCAATTAAAAGAATGGAAAAGTATTCATAATTCAACTAAAGCATGCATTTTAATCAAACCGCGAAGAAAATTCTTTTAGATAGATTTTTAAAAATATCAGTCTTATTATTTTAAACAAGAAAGAAAAAATCATGCGCCAGATAATGAAACACTTTCCAACACATGCAGAATAATGATACAAAACTGCATCGTTTAATAAGTTAAAATATTATGTCTATTTCAACCCTATGGAAACGCATAACCCATTTGAAAACCCAATTTCAGCTGTTCAGCTGTTCATCTGCAATCGGAAAATCATCCGAATTATTTGATCAGCCCTGTATATATTGTATTGCCCTATTGTGTAGTAATCATCTTGTAGTTAAATTCAGTGATTTATATCAATTTCAATACATTTGAAATACCGTAATGTCATTAAGATACACTGCAAACGATTTTCCCCATTGACTATAATGTAACAGAATAATTTTGAGTGCCCCTGTAAATGAACTATTAATCCCACATACTTCATTACAGTATCAAACATCAAACATGGCTTGGTGACCCTAAATAACGTTTATCAATTGCATGGAAATCCGAGAATATTTACGGGAGTTACAGCGTGGACAGACGGACAGACGACCAGAAAAACCTAATGCATAAACACTTTTCAGCTTTGTTGGGAAGTGTTAAAACTAAAAAAAACTTCGTAAATTGAGATACAGTTTTCCAACAAATTGCAGTTGAAACCACCTTTTTTCCCCTTTTCGACGGCGTAAAAAATTTAAATTAAGCAATCTTTAGAAATTTTTAAAAAATTGCCGTAAAAGTGAAATTTATCAGCCATGTCGTTTTCATGGTAAATGCGACGTCAGCTTTACTCAGGGACATGTTTTTGCTTTATTAGGATGAATGAAAAGAATCCTCTATACTAGGCTACACAAATTACATTTTGTCGTACACTTTACAAAAAAACTAATGAGTATTTTTCTTGAAATTAAACATAAAAATAAATTATGATGTGTAGATTTGCACATTTTTTTTTTTTTTTTTTTTTTTTTACAAAAAAAAACCTTAAATTTATTATTTTAATTATTTTATTTTACATGTTTTTCCATTACGGACGCATTTTTGCAAATAAAAAATGAAACACGTATATTTTCAGAAGAAAAAATAAATCATGGAGTTAGTAATTATAGATAGAATCACGATTAATTAAATAGTTTCACGATTTCTTTTATGAAATTGTTAAAATAGCTTTTTTATGAAAATTATAGCACATTTTTAATGAATTAAAATTTGTGAAAATTCAATTATTTACATTCAATTATAAAAGTATTTTTCAGTGTTAAGAATTCCAATACACAATTTATTCTTTTTATGTGAAATCATTTACGCAGACAATACTTATTCATGAATTATATTATGTTTTTTTTTTTTTTTTTTTTTTTTTTTTTTTTGTAAAGTGGCAACAAAAGAATTGTAAACAAATAAAATTAATTGTTAAATTCGTTATATCATAAATAAAAAATTCCGAGGAAATTCTTATTTGGCTGAATTTACACTTCTAAAATTAAAATGCGCCAAAACATAAAATAACGTTTTTGCTTAATAAAGATGCAAAAATGATATAAAAAAATACTTTTACTTTCAAATATTTATCTTATTAAATAATGCTTCGCGAATCCAAACAAAGCACGGCTTTTGCTAGTAATATAGATAGACAATAAAAGATGGACAGAAAGTTTTCACGCATTAAAGCAAAAATAAACCTTATTTGCTGATTCAGTAATGCTATTGTCAATAGCACACGAAATACAAATGTAATATTCACCAGACAGTGAATCGTAAGACGAGAAATTGGATTTACAACACACAGGGATGATGTTTCTAATGTTTGCATACCCAGTGTTTACCATAAGAGAATACGAATCATGATGGAAGGTTCAATGGGATTCTGAAATCTTATCTATTATACTGATTTTTTGCCAACTTTTATGGTTTAATATCCAGAAGGGAGAGAAATGCAGTAAGAGCTTACATTTTAATGGATTAATAGTTTTTTCTTCCCCGAAACTAACGTTATTACTTGTGGATGAAGCTCCCCCCCTCCCCTTGAATTATGAATTCATGAAAACTTTATCTTCTAAAGCATTTTTGTGAATTTTTTTAATTACATTAGAAGATTTACATAATCAATTAATAAATTTTAGAAGGATTAATTAAATTTGAATTTATAGGGATTTTGTGCAATATTTATAACCCCACTCAAGTCCTTTATTTTAAATATTTTTCTTAGTATTTTATAGAATGAGGAAATGTACAAATATAATGTTCTTACAATAGAAATATTTCAGGATTAAAAAATCCCCCCCCCCTCCCCCAAACGCCAAGATAACTGAAAAGTTGCAAAGGCAAAATAAATCATCCTTTAAAAAATATTTTTGTTTTTCTGTAACCCATAATACTTTTGGAACAAGATAAAGTAATGTATTTGTAACTCATGCTAATGTATCTGTAACTCATTCTAAACTGTATTACAACTAATCGATGTATTAAATTATAACAAGTTGTTTTAATAGTACTTATAAGTAACGTCAGTAGATAAAGAGTTAAACGAAATTTTAAAATGTTTGATGGATTTATTTCTATTCTGTTCTGAATTTTACAATAAATTGCTGCCAACTTCCCATTTTCTTTCCGGTCAAATAAACGAAATATATGTAATTGACTTAACCCATTTAGACTGAAGATTTTTGGTAGAAATTAAAAGTCTTGGTGTTTAACCCTAATTAATAGGATCATATTTGATTGAAAAAGTATTTTAAAAAATTTTCCGATATCAGGTTACGTTTAGAAAGGATCGGCTTTAGACTCTGCTTTAAGGCTGTTATCAAATCCAAAAGGGCAGCTTTATGACATAAGTTTTAATTTATTTTTGTTCGGGAATGCATGAAACTAGCAGGTGTTGTTATTCAGAAACTATGACATCGAGCTGTTTTTTCCGGTTTTTTTTGCGAACGCAATAGATCTTTCAGAAAATAGTGTGAAAGTGGGCGTTTTGAACCGAATTTCCGCGCGAAACAAGAATAAGCAACCAAGAAAGAGTGAAAAACGTGTTTGTCACTTGATCAAAATCGCTCATAACTCAATAGGTAATTTATTGATCAAAAAATGGAAACCACAGTTCGATTCCAAATCGCTTTCATGGCCAGGCTTTCCAATTTTATATCTCTCCGTTAAAAAATCAATTTGTAAATGCGTCAAACCGTTTCGCGCTTGTTGAGCAGAGCAGTTGAGAACAGCCTTAATTTATTAGCAAATGCTATTGGCTCCATTCTGCTTTCTAAACCACAGTTATATACGTGTCCAAAAAGTTAATTTAACAAAAATAAAAATAATTAAATTTCTGACACAATGGAATCGGCTGATTACGAACACCGGGTATTCCGTTTTGGTTCTGCAGTCGTTACCTGTGCGCCACTATGACTGGATGACATCGCCGCAATATTTATCACTTCTATACTTTGTCTGAGTTCCTTTCGTGATTTTCCCTATGGAGGCGGTCGTAAGTCGTAATCGGACGTTTTTCCAAGTCAAATAAACGAAATGTGTTTATTTGATTTAAAGAAAAAGATCGGAAGTTAGCAACTCTGTAATAACGAAAAAATCTAGAGTGGCTCCCCTCGACTTTCTAAACACGGAATCGGTCGCAATCGGTCGTTTTCCCACGTCAAATAAACGAAATATTTCTGACACAATGGAATCGGCTGATTACGAACACTGGACATTCCCTTTTGGTACTGCGCAGTCGTTACCTCCGCGCCACTATTACTGGATGACGTCGCCGCAATATTTATCATTTATACTCTGTCTGAGTTCCTTTCGTGATTTCCCTTATGGAATTGGCCGCAAAGTAATAAATGTTTGAAAAGGGTTTAAAGTTAAATTTGGGGGTTATCGAACTCTCTCACTCACTCACACATATTGCGAAAATTAAATTTCTGCGCTTCATTAAAATTATTCCATAAAAATTTCATTTCTAAAATTATTCTAGAAACCTAGTTCATTAAATTATTTCCTATCTTAAATAATATTCCACTCATTCCGTTTATTTAAATTCATTTCTATTTAAAATGCGTATTTTAATATTTTATTTCATTTCGAAAATCTAGTCTGAAAAACATTTTCCGTAATTGTTTCTTTCAATGTCTTTCATTTCTCAATCTTAAATGACATTATGAACTCTGTTAAAATTATCTGTTTTGTACCTTTTTTTTTTTTTTTTTTTTTTTTTTTGTAAATCTCGTTTCACGCGCTTTTTCCGGGAGAACCGCACCACTCCATTTCTCTTACGCTTTTAAAATATAGTTCAGCCGGGGCCGTCGCGAAACAACTTTCTTCTCAAGAGAAGAAAGTTGTTTCGCGACGGCCCCGGTTCAGCCCAGCTTCGAACTGTTATGGGTCGTTCTCCATATCTGCAAAACAGGGAAAACCCTTCCGCACCATATACAGTCAGTATCGGTTATATGGTCACCCATGCGGTCCTGAAAAATATGACCTTATAAGCGGGATGACCTTATATGCGGTGTAAGCAGGAATTTTATTTTAGACAATAAAATATTATTAATAAGTTAATGATAGTAGTAGGATCATGTACAAAAAAGCTATGACCATATAATTTATAAAACAAGAGGTAAAAACAAGAATTGCTAAACACTTAAAATTTCGAACAGATGAGTACACTCGTAGTAGTAAAAATAATCTTTTATGCAGGTTTGTTTGTTTTTTGTCGTAGTTGTTAAAACTACTTTTTCTTATTCACGAACAGTTTTAAAATGTTCCCCTGTGCCTTTGGGATTGGTAAAAAAATATCTGAATGTATTTAGTTCTTTGAGAGCTTCTACTCGCGTTGTCGGTTCAGCTTCGAATTCACTGTCATTATCATCGTTTCCATCAGTGTTTATATTTAAAATTTCCGAAACCATTTCAGTATAGAAGCTTCACCATGAACTTTACCGATGTCACGTCAACTGCGGATATCTAGAAGAAAAACATCAATTGACGTGAAGAACATTTTAAAACGGCTTCCCCTTCGTCCAATAAGCAGTCTTTTTCAGAAGGTACATAACCGCAAGGCGTGACTGTTCCCACTCGTGGGTAAAGTCCTTTAGTAGCGATCTCATTGTCAACAACAGCATATGTCAATTCCTCATATATTGTGCAAACGGCATTCCGTAGTTCTTGTGCAACTTCAAATAGGGACACATCATCATCATTGTCGTTGTCTTCGAACGATAATTCTTCACATTCTAGAAGCCAGGGATGTCAAAAACAATTGTCAATGGTATTCTTTGTTACCATATTCCAACTCTTGTCTATGTAACATATAGCATTTAACACAGTCACGCGAAACTTCATTTTTTGATCAATGGCAGCAATGACGTCTTTTAGAAGCAGCTTTCGATAATTTATCTTAATAATTTTAATAATCCCTTGATCTAATTGTTGTGCCATACTGGTTCAGTTTGGAATCAAGAAAACAAGTTCAATCGGATTTAAATTGGGACTCATGCAATGGGCGGTACAGTTGTCTGCGATTATAACCACTTGTCTGTGCAAATTTTATCGAAACGCCGAATTTCTTTTACCCAAATGTTTATTGTCATCAAGGCTTTATTGGTTTGCATCGTAAGATACATGCAAAGATTTACAGTTTTTCAAACAACGAGGCTTGAGAAATTTACCAATAACTAATGGGGTCAATTTCTCTGAGCTATCCATCCATAATCGCTGCTAATAAAACGGCCAATCTTTTTTTTGCTTACCTTCCCACCACTCCATTTTTCGTTCTTAAAAGTAACAGTTTTATTTGGCAAAACATGAAAGAAACAGCCCAAGTTTATCAAAATAACATCACATAAAAACATCACAAGTTCTGTACCTATTGAGAATGTCACTAAAGAAGTTAACAGCCATTCCTTCGATTCTTTGGCATTAAAATTCGGTTTTCATAGTTATGTAGCAATTTTCAGAGATTTTTCTTTTACGATAATCCACGTATTGTAACATTCTGCAACCTGGCACGTTTTATCTGAGTGAAAAGATCTTTTTCAAAATTCTTAAAGGCTGAAACATGTTCTCGCTTTCTCTTTTGGTTGATCACGCATCTTCTGTTTAATAAGATTTGAACCCTAAGACGTTATTCAGTGTCGCTCTCTCGATTCCATCAGTCTTCGCGAAAGTTGCTTTCGATACATTCGATTTTTCAAAGTTTTCTACAAATTTCTTTTCCCGCAATTGTCGCATTTTTCGTTTTGCTGACATCTTGCATGCACAAATGACAATTAACAAATGAACGAAGACTTTACACGCAGCGACAAGTAATGAAAAATACAAAAAGCTAAAAATGCGTGATTTAACATTTCTCAGCACGGAGGACAATTTTCATTTGGTCGCAAGTGGTGATGGCATATATTCCAAGAATCGGTATCTAATCTAATTCGACAGTTGAGGGAGAAATCTTCAGAGCTTTGGAAACTCTTACCGACAGGAAAGAGTTTCTCTTATAGGCTGCAGTCGGGAAGAGGAGATCCCCTCCCCCGAGTGTCGACGAGCATCTAGTCACGTGGTGTGCAATATTATCGCGATCTCTAAGGCTCCGTTTTAAAAGGAAAAGGTCTCCCTCTCATTCTAAAGCTATAAAAATGTCAACTGGCCTTTCTTTACCATACGGAAGTTCGTACTTGTGGATTTTAGCAAAAGCACGTGAGATTCAACGATGGAAAAAGGAGAAGATTGACTAGAAGGAAAGAAGTTCCTCCTTCATGATATCCATCCACTTCTTTCTAAAACTATTAAAAATGAAAAGCACCGCATGACCAATACAAAGAGGCCGACAGTTGAAGATACTTGAATGCGAATGATACGTCTATTCGGCACTTTATACCCAAACAAAATTGGAGGAAAAAGCATAAAACTATAAGATATTTTGCAATAAAAAGGGAGACAAAAGATGACCATATGACCATATATCCGATAGTAGAAATTAGAAACTGACCATATAGGCGGTGTATTTTAACACGTAGTACCTATTCAGTCAGTCCGGACTTACGAAAAGTGACTTATAAGCGGGGTGACCTTATAAGCAGGTGACCATATATCCGGTACTGACTGTATAACAGGAGTTCTCAATCGGCGATCAGACGCTTGCAAGGCAAAGGTAAAAAAATAGTTCGCGTTGTTAATGTTAGATATTTAGTGTTCTCATTTACTATTATCTTAATTTATGCTTTTATAATTAAGCAATACTAATGTAATAAATAAATTATTCTCTAATTATGTAAGGGAATGCGATAAACAGCATTTTACCATGAATGCGAACTAAAATCATCGTCACTGTATCCTTCCGCGCTGACCGCTGGAAATCATGTCAGGAAGTAAAAAGACAGATCTCCTGTTATGTATAGAGCTCAGTGAGTGTAAAACGTTAAAACACGAGTTTAGAAGCTCAGATTTCGTATTTCGTGTCATTAGTTGTCTTAAAAAACTAAGTCTGCTGTCTTGAAGCGAGTCATCGAGTAATAGAATGTTTTTTATAACATCTTTCCCTGAAATGTAGTTTAAGGCTGTTCTCAAGTCCACGGGGGCAACTTTATGACAAGTTTTAATTGTTCGGAAACGGATGAAACTGGCAGGTGTTATCAGAAACTATGTAATCCAAAGACGTTTTCTGTTTTTTTTGTAATCGCAATAGATCTTTCAGAAACTGCTGTCAAAGTTGGCGTTTTGAATCGAATTTCCGGTCGAAAGCAGAAAAACCAGTCAACGAAGGGAGAAAAATGATTTGTCACGTAATCAAAATCGCTTATAACTCGGTAGTTAATTTATTTATCAAAAAAAAAGAAAAATCATTTCGATTTCAAATCGCTTCCATACTCAGGTCTGCCAATTTTACACCTTTACGTTTAAAAATGTGTCCGTCGTTGGGTCGGAAAGTTTCGTGCTTGTTGAGCAGTGAACTTGAGAACAGTAAGCTAAATTAACTTCTAAGGTAGATGTCATGTAATAGCGCAACAAGATGTGATTTGTGGTGGATGCTTTACATCTATTCTACTAGAAAGAACAAATACACAATTTTTATAAAGTTCTGCTCTTTTCTTTCTCGGGAAATTGCCAATATATTTCGACTAAACAAAGGGCTACAGGGGATAAACGACGGCTGCGTAAGTGCTATTTAATACAGCGATTTCAGAGTTACCCACTAAACAGTTGATCAAATGGTGCTAATTACCTTTCTTAAATATGGAATGATACGAAATGTTTGTTTTAAGGCTGTTTGTTCTCAAATCCAAAGGATCAACTTTTTGACATAAGTTTTAATTCATTTTTGTTTGGAACGAATGAAACTAGAAGGTGGTGTTATTCACAAACTATATCGTCGAACTGTTTTTTTCCATTTTCTTGTAAACGCAATAGATCTTTCAGAAAATACTGTCAAAGTTGGCATTTTGAACCGAACTTCCGAACGAAAGAAGAAAATCCAGTCCGTAAGGGGAGAAAAATGCCGTGCCACGTGATCAAAATCGCTTATAACTCAATAGGTAATTGATGGATCTAAAAATGGAAAACACAGTTCGGTTCCAAATCGCTTCCATAGTCAGGCCTTCCAGTTTTATATCTTTCCGTTAAAAAATGAATTTGTAAATGCGCCAAAACGTTTTGCGCTTGTTGAGCAGAGCAGTTGAGAACAGCCTTAAAACCTTATTCAGACCTGCCAACCTTTGAAAATGAGAAATCGTAGCACATAAAATTAAAACTAATCTGGAGGTTGGTTGGTTGGTTTTTCGTGTTTCACAGCCATCTTTTGACATTCGTAAAATGAATAAGGTTTCAGTCTTTGAACTCAATATAGTAAATTTTTTCCTCTGAAAATTTTCATACACTATTTAAAATTTCTTCTCGTTTTGCCGCATTTTTTTTTTTTTTTTTTTTTTTGTAAAAGGAGCCTGGTTCTAATGTTTAAACCCAGTGCAGTAAATTTTGACGAAATTCTCGAATTTTTTTCCCGCGATCATTTCAGGATATTCACAATTCTTTTCCCACAATCGTAATTCACATTTTTCTATCACGATACTTCGTTGAAATCTGCACTTTTTACCACGAACTTTTGATGAAATTCGCATTTTTTACCGCATTCCTTTGACGAATTTTGCGTTTTCTTACCACGCGAAAATGGAATGTTTAATAATAATTCGCAAATTGAAATGTTTAATAATAAATTGTACAAATCACGCAATTTTGCACACTATTTCAAATCTTGCCCCTCAAACCCCCCCCCCCCCTCCAAAAATTCTTAAAATGGCATCCCTGTTTCTAAGGAAGGGTATTCCTGTATAAATATTTACAGAAACACGATTCACTTGTGGTTGATATACATAGCCCAGTTTTTTTTTTTTTTTCCATGAATATTTTTTAATGTCCGAATTTTCGGATTAATGACCAGTTTTTTAAAACTTTTGGAATTGAATGCTTTGAAATGTTGGAAATTTCGGAATAGAATCACTCCGGAAAAATATGCTGTGCGGGATAAAAATCGCAACTAGAAACAAAAATGCGTTTATGTTTTTTACAAAAAATCCTAGTTTAAGACTGATTTTCGTAGCATCGTAGTTTATAGGTTCAAATCGTAGCAACTACGATTTTTTCGTAGCAGTTGGCAGGTCTGCCTTATTATAGACTCATGGAGCGAAAAATCAGTTTTCTCGACCCGATGAATACACTGTTTAAAAAACGGAGTAAAATACGGAAATTGTACTGGCAGTCGAGATGCCAGTACTATTTCCGTATTTTTACCTGTAAATTCCAGAAAAATTTCCGTTTTTCTGGAATTTACGGGGGAAACTTTCCGTTGAAATACGGAAATAGTACTGACGTCTCGATTGCCAGTACAATTTCCGTATTTTAGTCCTTTTTTTATAGTGTGGGAACTCTACTTTTAAACAGTGCAGCGCCATCTATGACGATATTTTCAACTAAAGCGCGATAAAGAGATTCTTGACGTTACACATTACTCGGCTGCAAGAATAACTACAGTATCTATAAGCTTTCAATTGTTATTGAATTGTAAAAAACGGTAGTCTAATTCAGGGCACACTACAGGGCAGGGCGTAAATTAAAAATAAAGTTTGTAACATTCAACTGTAGTAGAATGTACTTTGATTATTACATTGTATTATTTGGTGTTAATGAATTATCACTCACCATTTCTTCCACGGGATCAACGAAAGTTTCAGAGAAACATCCTTTGGGAGAACTGTGTAGTGTATCCGAATCTCCGTTTTCTAAAGTGTGGTTTATATCCAAATCCCTACAACACATAAATAAACAAATAAATAAATAATAATAATTTTAAATAAATAAATAAATAAACAACAAGTTTTATTTTGAAAGCCACACTTCAATTAGAGTCCTGCATCGGGTCCCGTAAAACGTTTTTACATTTGGATAAAATCGGGTTGGTCGGGTTGACAGTGATTTTTTTTTGTTGTTGTTCGGGTTGGCTTTAATTGTTTCGTATTGCGATTTAACGTTTTTATATACTGACAGTGTTGAATTCAGGGGGGGGGGAGGGGACGTCCCCCCCCCGGAGTAATGAGATGTCCCTCCCGGAAGATTTGAGATTTTGTATTTTCAATGGTCAAGAAGTGAAATCCCCTCCCCCGGAAATCCATACTGTTCCCCCCCCCGGGGCCATAGAAATCCCTCTCGGAGAAAAGTGTCTGAATTCAACACTGTATATTGAATTATGAATTCATGAAAATTTTATCTTCTAAACCATTTTTCGTGAATTGTTTAAACTACATTAGAAGATTTACGTAATCATTTAATAAATTTTAGAAGGACTGGAGGATTTAGAAGGATTCATTAAATTTGAATTTATAGGGATTTTGTGCAATATTTAAAACCCGACACAAATCTTTTATTGTAAATATTTTTCTTAGTATTTTATAGAATAAGGAAATGTACAAATATAATGTTCTTACAATAAAAATATAGCAATATTTTCGAATTGAAAAATTCCCCCTCCCCTCCCCAACGCCGAAAAAGCTGAAAAGATGCAAAGGCAAAAGAAATCGTCCTTTTAAAAATATTTTTGTTTTGTGTAACCAATAATGCTTTTGGAACAAGATAAAGTAATGTATCTATAACTTAATCTAAACTGTATTACAATTACAACTAATCGATGTATTAAATGAATTTTATAACAAGTTATTTTAATGTTACTTATAAGTATCGTCAGTAGATAAAGGGTTAATTCTTGCGTGTCGGTTCCTAGTGCACTTGATTTTTCAAAAAGAATATTTTTCCAAATGAAAAAACTATGTATTTGAAAATTAATGGGTGTACATATATGTGTATGTGTTCATTTTTTAACATAAAAGTTAAAATTTGTATTAGATATGTAATTGTATATATTTCCATAATCACATTAAAATGAGGATTAATTTTCTTCCATTTCGTATCCAAGTTTAAATTTACTGGGTTCAGATTGATGATTTTCTTTTTCTTTTTTTGTGAGGTTCCGATCGGATACCGGGTTAAAATTTTCGGAACCGTTTCGAAAGTGACCGAAGTAGAAAAAACTGCAACCAAAACGGAAAAAGTACGAAAGCTACCTGGTTGAACATCGACCTCAGCATAGGGGTGAGTGGGGGAGGAATGGGACACTTTTTTATAAAAATAAGAAAATCAACTTTGTTTGACACAAAAACAAATATTTCGATATATAGATTACAAAATGAAACACTTTCTAATGTCCTTGAACAATATAGAAACATAATACAGATTGCAGAAACAATTTCATAAATAAAGAAATTGTAAATTTCAAAATGTGTCCCATACCTCCGCACTAACAGGGAGGTATGGGACAGCTATAAAACAATGTATGATAAGGCACAAATAGTCTAGTGTTGGCTATATATACAGTCTAACAAAGATTGTAGGTTGATAATGTTTGTTCTACAATATCAAATTCCATTACCTTCATCAATGGAACGAAAATTCAAGATTGTCAGTCAGAGATGACATTAAAAAGTCATCAGTTTAATTTATTTACATTTTGAAGTAAATGAATATATTTATAATGTTATAATTAATATACTACCCTCGAAAAATATTTGCATATCAGCAATTTACATTCATCTTATTGAAAAGAAGGAATTAGACGTGTCCCATTCCTCCCTCTACCTTCTTTTATGTTAAACTTCTTGTATAAACAAAAATGCTGCTTTTAAGCATAGTTTAAATTAGGGATAATATACAGTATAATGTTCCATAAATGGCGAAACTATTACATCTACGCATAAACAAGTCATTAATTAAAAAAAAAAAAAAAAAAGTATATGAAACAAATTTACTTTTGATTCTTGAAGTAATCTTTTTTTTTATACAATCGAAAGCTTATGCAGATCAGCTACTTTTTCCAGCTGAAGCTTGGGGAACCATTGCTTCATGTAATACGTGATTGATGAAATGTTTAGAATGATACACAAAGAAAAAACCTACTGTCCCATTCCTCCCACTATCCCATTCCACCCCACTCTCCCCTATCCTACGCAGATAAAAAAAAAAAGAGGGGGGAGACATTTAAAAATATTGAAATGCAAACAAGAAATTTGAAAAGAGCATTTCATTGATTTAACAATAGATTTCGAACGTTTTGCATTATTAGCATAAGCTTTTAATCTTCAATAATGCACAGTTTTTCGCGAAACCAACGTAAGTTTTATTTCAGGGTTTTGGCCAGGATTTAGAGAAATTTCGTCAGTGTACAACGTCAAAAATATTCAAACATAGAATATTAATTTAAATCGATAAAAACTCAGTTAAACTTCTTCACAAGCTTTTATAAAGCAAAATCCGTTCGGAGGAATTCTAGAAATATAGAAATCTAAATTTTATTAGAAAATCGAATCTTTGCTATTTTAAAATTATTAATCATATTTATTAATGGGGGGGGCTTAAAACACTTTTTAATTAATTTTTCCTCATTTAGTACACACATAAGCAGTGAGTACCTCCATTTCAAAAAGTCAGGTACCACAGGAAAGTACTCTCAGGACAGAGAAAAATTTTTAGTAAAATATTGTTTGGTGCTGCCATCTATTATCGCAAGTAAGTACAATTTCATTTAATGAAAATCTATTTTTGCTTCTTTGGCGGCTCTAAAGAAATATTTTTCCCCGCTCATCGAAGCGAAGACTTCTGACACATTTAAGGGCTCATTTTTAAATGTAAAAGCATGTCACTTGGAGGCATGATTATTAAAATGATTTGTGATTGAACAGTTTTACATATATATATATATATAGAGAGAGAGAGAAAATATATAAATGAATTACATCTATAAGCGATTTTTATATGATGACAACAATTCTTTTCCTTTGCCGTGCGACCGAGCGCGGAAATTAGGATCAAAACGCCAATTTTTATAACATTTTCTGAAAGAGCTTCTGCCTTCATCGAAAAATTGAAAAAATGCTCGATTATATAGATTCTGAATAAGAGCACCTGACACATTCATGCGGTTGAGAGCAAAATTTAATTTAGAAATGTGTTAGAAAATGACCTGATTGGATTTGAGAACAGCTTTAAATGTCATGGGTGAAAGAGAGAAATTGAATAGCTAGTAGCATTAATCAAGATTTTTTTTTTTTTTTTTACTACAAATAATTAACTGCGTAGAAACTCGGTATGTTGCATTCGTATTGTATGAAGTTTTTCGATTTTTTTATTTTTTGGGGGGGGGGGGGGAGAGAAATCTAATTTCATTCTTAAAATTCGTATTATGACAAAGAAATCTTATTTACAACATACGTTAAGGGTGTATTCCGATCCAAACTGCTTATTTTCCGATTCATTTTAAAAATTCATTTTTGCCCTCAAACGCATCAAACTGGGAAATTCTCTTATTTAGAAACTATATAATGTGCCGTGCTTCTTAATTTTTTATAAATAATAAATGCAGAAAATACCGTAAAAAACGCTGTCAAAGTTGGCGTTTTGAACCGAATTTTCCGAAGCGGGCGATCTGGGAATGAAAAAAATAGTCATACTGAGAAAATAATTGTTTAAAAATCAAATTCTAATGAATTGAGCTGAAAATGAAATCACACGGCATGTTAAACATGTCTTCAGAAATCACCGCAGCAAGTTGCATGTTTTTTCTTTTAAAAATGAGTCTGAAAATGTCTCAGAAAATTTCGAGCTGTTGAGGGTGAAAAATATTTTTTCGAATACACCCTTAAGAGAAAATTGCATTTTGTAAATTATGAGATTTTGATGTAATTATATAGAATGAATTTACAACGTACTGATATGCACTACAATATTTGATTTTGGAAAACATTTGGTGAGCTTGCCATTATTTTGAACATGATACTTATCATATTTGGCTAATGATCTTTCAGTTTGACTAATTTATTGGCGAACAAATATAAAAAATCCTACTGCAGGCACTGTATTAAGACCCTTCTTCAGTCAAATGAAAAGACGCGTTCGCAAAAGAATATCGAAAAAGTAAATAACGGTCTTTGTACAGATCGATCTCAACTATTCAATGAAAAAAAAAAATCATTTAAAAATATTTAAATTCATTCCATAGGATTAGCATTAGCGAACGGGTCTTTTCGTTTGACTGAAGTAGGCTCATAAGATTGAGAAGTAAAGTAAACTCTGTCTAAGGCGGAATCGATCGGGACCGAGAAAATTTTCCGTAGTAGAAAATATTCCGCCTTAGACACATTATACTCTATGTCTGTGGATTCGCAGGGGCTTGAAAATCATTCAGAGTTAGTCAGATTTCCGTCTTACACAGAGTCCGTCTTACAGAGAGTTTACTGTAAATAATTTCCATACCTCTTTGGTGCTCTGGATTCAAGGTTGGCGAGTGCCCTGTCTCGCTCGTTCTTCATCTCGCTGTACTGCCTGAGGGCAGATTCTCTTTGCTGTACTGCAGCAGCATTTTCGCGCAGCACAGAATCACGCTCTTTCAGGGCGAGCTGAAGACCCAGTTTCAAATTGCTGGTGCTGTTATTAGATCCCTCTAATTCGAGACCTTTGAAAAAAGAAAGAAGAAGAAAAAATTATCAATATTGGAGATAGGATTACTATGGAATATATACATAGAGGGACATTACAATTTCCCATACACGAATAGGGGGAGGTGAAAGAATGAAAAATGAAACTCACACCTGATATGATAAACTATCTGAAAACTGAAAAAAAATGTGAAATCTATAATAGAAGTATCAAGCACAAATTATTACAGATTCCGCAAAGCAAGTAGAATTTCATTTTTGCACGAGCTATAATAAGCTTTAAAAGTGCAAGATTTGGGCTATCATACATTTAAAAAAATGCAAAATTTGACTGAAAATATGGGAACATACAAAACGAGCAATATTTTATTTGGAAACATAATTCAGAACAGCACGCACGAAAATGAAATCACGCATGCCTGAAATAGTGATTACATTATGCTGCAAAACCAATTTCGATTATCATAAAATATTTACTTATTTTTTATTATTCAAAGAATGCCAGTTTTGTTTCGTTAGTATGTCATTTTTTCTAATCACTGCTTGTGGGCTGCTAAAATAATATTACTTCATATAGCTGAATTATATTAGCATTATTTTTGGTGCAGCGCCACAACTCTTGGGAGTCATATTTCTGACAAATATATATATATATATATATATATATATATAATTAAATATATACTTCATTTCTTATAAAACAAAATTCAAAGTTTTACAGAAGTGCGTCTTGCATCGATTCTCGGGGATTCTTTTATGTGTCATAAAACTAATAAATGTTAAATATATTTACTTTATTATAAAGTAGTATTCTTTAACTATTCCTTTAAAGTTTTATACACACGGGTTAATATTTTTACGATGACACGCAAGGTCAGAGCTTCAGGAATCGTAAAAAACTTTCTTCACTGTTTCCGGATAACAATTTTTCCCTTATTAATAACATAAATTTAGCTTTAAATTACATTAATGATTACTATTTTGAAATAATGGTATTAGGTCAAATGCCTCATCAGCTTCTACAGTAAACAGGCTCTGATAACAGGCTTTAAAATTAACTACTACTTTTGACAATTCAAAAATATCTAAACCCTTAATATAATAACTCTATTTGTTTTTGCATAATGCGAAATATTCAATAATATGGACAGAATACATTTCTCTAGGCTAAAAAACTACATTTCAAGCTTTAAAATAACAATGCAATATCACTATCTTTATTATTTTAACTCGATTCTATGTTTATAAAAATTGTTCAAATGTCTGCCCACAGATGGCAGCAGTACGAAATTCCTAAAATTACATTCCATATCTTTATTCACCTGCCTGTAAGGCAGGCAGACAAGCTGTCGCGTTTTTGGTTACCTGGAGTGGTTTTACGTCGTTCTTAGAATAAACACGTTTGCAAACACACCTCCCAGTCGTATTTCCTGTTCATTGTACCATTAAGGTAAGGTGCACTTGTTCGGCGGCATTTCCACTCTCCTTTGCCGCCACCTCTGCATTTAAGCTGCCGTTAGAATTCTAAGCCGACCTGTTATGAATGGAAATAGAACCACAATAAGGGAGATAATGCCTTTTTTATTTTAATTTAATACGTAAATGCTTGGACACAGCAGGTTCCTTTAAACAATAAAATAAATAAAATGGAAATATTTTCTCCTCCTCCACCTTCATATTTCTAACTCGATCTAGGTCAATAACTTCGCTCCCTTGACAGCTAGCTTGTTTGAACAATCTGGAATTCCGATGTTCACGCATATAGTTTTATTTTTGGGTTTGTAAATTACACAGGTCTACAATTATTTTCTTTTTCTTTGATAATTTGGTTGTTTTGAATGTAATTTGTAATGCTGAGTTTAAAAATCAAAATCACAATGTTGCATCACGTATCATTTTTCCACAGCCTTGATCTTTATGATATGTAAGCGATGTTATAGTTACAATATGTTTATTCCAATTACAATTTCTAATATAAATTAAAGGAAAAAACATTCTTTTTAATAGAAAATTGTATTATTCACCAATATTAAGGGGTCAGGTACATTTGACAGTGTCTAAAAATCAATTTTTTTATTTAATAGCTTATATTAAAATTTCATTCTCAAAAAACATTTAAATAGAAAGCCCATACAAAAATTCGCTTTAAATGGAAGTTATGTCCAAAACAGTTCGAGCCTTCTTTATATTATCAAGGGGTAATTCAACCTTTAAAGTCAATTTTCTAAAAGCTGTGATTTTGGTCATTGCGCGCTTGATTTCTAGGAAATGGCTGGATAAAATTTCATGAAATTTTGACTGGGGGGGGGGGGTATAAACCTTCTAGAGGCTCAAAATGACCTACTATTATGTTCATCCACTAAGAAATTTAGAAATTGCGACTATTTTTATATAAAAAAAATTTTAAATTTTGAGATTTTTTTTAATCCTCCCCCCCCCCCCCTTAAAAACTAATCATTATATTTTTTCCAGAGTAGGTCGTTTTAAACACACATTATATCTCTACTCAATAAAAAAAACTTTCGGCTCACTGGGACAAATTATGAGAAATCCTGCGCGCAAGGCATATAGGGTAAATTTATTAATTTATTAAAAAAAAACATTAAATTTCAAAAGAAGTTTAAAAAAATTATATGCATCTAGACCTTTTTTTTTTTTTCAGAACATTAACTGTTAACCTTTAATGTTTATTTCAAATTTCATATCCAAAACATAATCAGATGAATTAAAATTAAGGTCTATTTGCATGTAATTTGTCAGCTTCATAGGTACCCGACCCCTTAAATGCGTGTAGTATTACATTTCATTAAAAACTTATGTCACCACTTCTGAAGGGAATCAGGATAGACCGTGGGATCCACATAAAGTTTATTTTTTTTTTTTTTTTTTATGTATAGAGGGCTCTTCAGAGAAGACGCTGGCAAGCTAAAGTTAAACCTATGAGAGCGTTCTTTTTAAATTTCTCTTTTGAATTATTTTATTTTTAATTTTTGCTTCATAGAATAGCTGAGCTCGATCGTTAAATGGGCCTTTTTTTAATTATTCGATTTCGGTTGAAAATTTTTTTAATAAAGGTCTGCAACCAAAATCTAAATACAAAAGGCGCTTTTAGAAATCGTCCTCAGCTATCCCATGCAAAAAAAAAAGAAAAAAAAAGTTTTAAAATATTCAAATTCAAACTAGAAAATTAGAAAAGAACGCTCCCATAGATTTAATAAATAAATTAAGAGAGGGATAAAAGCGTTAATGATAAAATTCAAAGTACTATAACTCGGTAAATTTTTGTCGCAAAAGATTTTATTAATATTAAACTATAGAAAACTTATTTTTTTTTTTAAGTTAAGAAGTTTTTAAAGTAACTCTTTTGACATAAATATAATGAGGAAAAATATTCGAAACATTTTGTCCAATTTCAACTTTACTCTTAAAACTAAAGGTTTAGTAATCATAAGCTATTGGACAACGTCAAGAAGGGACATTCTAAAAGAAAAAGAAAAAATCATCATAATTGTTTAAGAACTCTTTTCTGAAACTGAGGGTGTTTCAGCTAAATGTGAAACCACCGACCAACTAAGAGGCTGGTTAAAATATAATGCCCACACTGGGTGTTTTCTGGGTGTACCTAAAAACCTTCAACCTATTACACAAAGGGCAATGTCATCAGATGAGAACCGGGTGCTAGGAACTCTGTAATTTTTCACCTACACATAAACAGATAACAAAAAGGTTTGATGACAGATGACACAGCTAATAAGAATGTACTGATTCCACTTTCGTTTAAGATATATGAAAATACAACGTGACGATTTAGGGTTCAAACCTCTCCCAGAGCACATACACGCCAAGAAAAAAAGCAAACTAATGAGATAAATGCAAACAAGTAATTTTTAAGAAAAAAATCTGGAGTG
Source organism: Maratus speciosus (assembly GCA_963932465.1). Taxonomy (NCBI): domain Eukaryota; kingdom Metazoa; phylum Arthropoda; class Arachnida; order Araneae; family Salticidae; genus Maratus; species Maratus speciosus. The sequence goes on along the minus strand of OZ010788.1, from coordinate 584,132,677 downwards.
AAACCACTCGACTTTCCGAACCCATGTACAGATGTCTAGAAAGATTTATTTAAAGAAAAATTAAATATTTACCTCAAGTTTCATACCTACACTAAATAAGCATGGCATTATGAAATAAAATATTGTGCATTTGTATCCTCCGCTACAATATTACGAGTATTGTGGTACCCTCTAAATTTTTATAAAAAATAAATCGAGCACGAAACGACTAAAAAACCGCGTACACAAATATCAAAAGATGTAAAAAATGAACTATGGATATTAGCATAAAATGCTTTGGGTTAAATTTATTTATAGAAATTTTTATGCTCGAAAAGTAACATTTTCTGTCGAATTACTCATCTGCATTAAATAATTTATGTTGCCGCTGCTACTTCCCTCATCCTTTTTGCCGTAAAAGAGAAGCTTCTTTAAGAAACAGTACTCATCTACATTAGAGATGAGTTCGGGCTCACTTTTCGAAGCCCGGGCCCGCCCGAGCCCGACGATTTTAAATCCGAGCCCGAAACATTTTTTTGTTATTAGAGCCCGAGCCCAAAAAAGTAAACCGAAATTTTTTTTAAAATAAAAGTTGCATAAAAGTTGTTCTAAATGTAATAATATCAATTTGTTCTAAATGTAATATCTCTTTTTTTTTTTAACAACTTCGTACATCACAATAACTGTTAATACATAGCACATAATTATTTTTATGACATTTACATTCAATCTTATCAAAAGATAAACCCCTAAAAATATTCTCATATTTTTCTCTCGCAAAAAGCAAATCTGACGGGAACATTAACGAAGTGCGTTTTAGAAATAAATGAATGAATGAAATTTGCAGAAATTACGATTTATATGACGAAGAATCGAACAACGTTTTTCTATTTCCTATAAAAGGTATACATCTTTCGTAATTCTCGTGTTCTTGAAAATTCAACAACACAGTTATCTGAACGATCCGATGCTTCTTATAGGAAAAGTGTATCGATTGTAATGCTCATTAACAGAAGAGATTACTTTTTTCGCCTAGATTGTCAAATAATAAAATAAAGTAAACGATCCATTTTAAAAATATCCTACTATTTATTTGTCTTGGCGCATTATGAACTATCTAGTGCATCCAGTTATCGTCAATGGTATGAATCTGCAAACATTGCAAATTTCTTTCAAAATACCTTTGATGTTGTAACATTAATCAATCGTCACATACAATTATTTATACCTAATTTAAAACCAAAATTCTCCTTTTACAAATATAATTAACTGAAACTTCCTTCCCTTTTAAAAACATCATATATATATATATCTCTTTCTCTCTAATACAGCTAATAAATATTTCTTTTAATGTTTACCAAATTATCAATTGCTAACAAAAAACTTTCACACCCTCATAAACAAACAGTAAAATATTCACGAATAAATAAATATATTTTTTTGATCATTTGCTTTTCTTTTGCGCAGTAATTTTTTAAGTAGAGTTCTTATACTAAAATAGAAAAGCGCTATTTCTATTTTCCTTTCATTCTGATCAAAATAACATCAAAATGATTTCTTATGGAAAATGTAATTTTCAACCCAGGCGTCGTAAGGACGAGAAGTAAGTGATAACAGACAGATGCCTCATTTATTTATTGAAACCACAGGAAATTGAAAGATTAGTGATTATTATGAAAGTAGTAATTAAATTACTTTTACAAGGATAACAGCTTTTTAAGAGAGATAAAAATAAGGAATACTGAATTTATTTTAGACATAAATGGATTTTAGGTATTAAAACACCTTAAAAAGCATTAACAGAATAATATGGGGAACACAATAAATTTTGATGATTATACATTAATATATGATTACTTCTTATATTTTTTAAATGTTTGTTTTTCATAATTGAATAAACAAAATTTTCAGGTTTAAAAAAATGAGCCCGAGCCCGAAGGCTGGTATGAAAATCGAGCCCGAGCCGGGCCCGGTCTGAGCCCGTCTCATCTATAATCTACATTAAATAATTTATGTTGCTGCATACTACTTCTCAAACCCTTTTTGCACTAATAGAGAAGCTTCCCGACGAAACATTACTAAACAGTGCTCATCTACATCAAATAATTTATGTTGCTGTATACTACTTCTCTAGCCCTGTTTGCACTAAAAGAAAAGCTTCTTTATGAAACTAAGTACTAAACAATACTCATCTGCATTAAATAATTTATGTTGCCGCCAGCTATTTCTCACATCCTTTTTGCACTAAAAGAGAGACTCTTTTATGAAACAGTACTGGTTTTACGTGGTTTTCTTTACGTTTGTCTTTGATAATACCTCTGACACATTTCCCTATTAATTTTTGTTCAGAATCGCATGAAATTGTCAGGTGTTCTTATTTGAAAAATATGTGATCAAAAGGTGCTTTTTTTTTGGGGGGGGGGGGGAGTAAAGGCAGCAGAACTTTCAAGAGATACTGTTAAAACTGGCGTTTTGGACCGATTTTCTGGATGCGACAGAGCGGAATAGGATAAAAACTTGCCGTCGCGTGGCAACAATCGCTTATAACTCGATAAGCAATTTATTTATCAAAAAATGGAAAACGTCTTTCGATTTGAAAGAACTTCAATAGTCAGGCCAGCCAATTTTATGACTTTACGTTTAACAATGAGTTAGAAAATGTGTCAGACAGCTTCGTGTTGTTGAGCAGGGAATTTGAGAAAAGCCCCAAGTACCTCATATTTTTCGTCACAAAATGTGCATTACTTGTTAAAATTTTAAAATTGTTGCATTTTACTTTACTGGAAACAATTTCCATCCGTTCATTATCATTAAATGCTGGCAAACTTTGGAACTTACAGAAAACTCCAAAGATAACAGACTGAAAAACGAGAATAAAATTTTCCTCTGGACGAAAACCTCTTTTCAATTGTTCGTGACCTTTTTAAATACATTTCATGATATTTTAGACTTTATTCAAAATGAACTTGACATTTATTATGAAGTAATGCGATAGCTTCAGTTATCTGATACTCAAATAACTGGAAGACATCGAATAAATAACCATCAGATTAGGTAATAAAAAAAATATATGCATTTTATTCCGAATATTTATGTTATTTCGTTTTTTTTTTTTTTTTTTTTTTGCCACGGGCACATGTTTATGAAAGATACGAATGCCGAAAACAGAAATTTCTGTAACGCGAGACTTACATTGCAATATTTTTTTGGAGATTATTTTCAGAAGTGGTAAAAATACACACATAATTCAATACGACTTCCACTTGATTGCATGGTAACAAAATTTTTGAAAAGGGAGGGGAGAATCACCTTGAAACTTTTAAAAAAGTGAAAAAAAATTATTATTCATTTTTTTAAATAACATTTTACGAATTAAACAAGTTGGAAATTGCTCGTCAAACGTGGCAAATGAGGTGCGTTCGTACTATAACTAGTTTTATAAATATTTTTTGCATCGCATATTGTACTGAATGTATATTTTAGTGCACTTCATAAATGCATATCCATTTCATTCTGTTCGAAAGGCCGTAATATCATTAAAATGCACTTGCCATATTTTTTTTTTCTCATTGGTCGTAATGTAATAGAAAACTTTTGACTGTCCTTGTAATTAAACTATTACATCCGATTTTTCATAAAATTTGAAATGACTCGACAAAATTTTGCAACAATCATATATTTAAAATTTCAGAGTATTCGGTTGGGTAGTTTCAGCTCTGTTATATGCAGACAGACGGACCGAACGACGACTATAGGTGCTACGTATTTATATAATTACGAACGCACCTAAAAAGGACGATATTCCATGAAGAACCAAAGTTATGACTGATTAACGAAATATAATTTATGTGCATTTAAAGAGAAATTTCAACTTTAAAGTCATTTTTCTCCAAACTGTGATTTTTGACATTGAACGCGTTTTAATTTCAAAAGTAATCAACATAAAATCCTTAAATTGTGTATGAAGGTGTGTTTCAGGTACTGTTAAGCTCCGGTATCTTGGCATTTCACGCGCGGAGATTCGGACGATTCTATTCTGGATAATCGGCAAAAGGTTGTAACGTACTAGAGAGAATGGCATCCATAATTGGCTCGTTAGCCGAAAATAGTGACAACCATAAGCAGATTCTTTTATTTATTTTTTTAAATATATTTTGTATAAATGTAATGTTTAACTGTGGCCGTTTCTAATAGCAATAAGTTTATTAATAATTATGACATTTAAAAACTTAAACGATGCTTCTGATAATAAAAATGATGATAGTAATTATCGGAATGAACTGTAAAAGCACCTAGACATATTTTCAACAATGGCAATTCTTTATATATAAGAATTAATGCGGATCATTTCATAATGTTTTAGATATAAATTTATTGATGATTTTATAATTAAAAAGATGTTTCTGAATTTTTAAAAAATGCCTACATTATGTTAGGATGTTTTCATTGTGTATATAGATCTCTTTTTTTTTTTTTTTTTTTTTTTTCCTAACTAAATTTAAAATGTTAGACTTTTATATAAATGAATAGCTATTACACGTGACTTTAATTTTAAAGAAGAATAAATGCATTAATTAAAGGAAAAATTCACTTACGATAATTAAACACATGTACAATTAACCAACTCTTTATCTCATTTTAAAGTAGATAAAATTTGTTATGCTCCCAGTTTGCATATTTTTATTTTTATATATAAATGTATTTCAAGAGCTCGAAATTTCACACACTTTCCCTAAGATTAATTAGAGAATGAATTCCTTTCCTTCTAATTTTATTTTATTATCTCTATTTATTCTATTTTACATTTATTCCATTCATGCATATTGAGATATTTTTAACTATAGATTTCGATATTTAAAAAAAATTATATATAAATATCAGAAACGGATAACTGATTAATTCCGATATTTTTTATTGGCTTTTCCATAGTACCTTTAAAAAATAGGGAGGAGAGGAGGGGGGGGGGATTTTATGTTTAATTAATGGCATTGACTTTTTGAATTATTTGTTTATTTAATCAATCGATGGTGCATTGATAGGAATAACTTGAGCGTCTGTCAGATTTTACGACTAGTGCTGAGTGACCATCTGAACTACACTTGATGTGACTCTGCATGGTTGCAGTGTTAAATTAAGTTATTATAAAACCTTATATTATATTTTAAGAATGTACACTAGGGATGTTAATCTTAAACCTATGAGAGCATTCACTTCAAATGTATCACTTATATTTTTAAATGATTTTTTTTCTTTTTTCTTTTCTTTTTCTTTCTTTCTTTCTTTTTTTTTTTTTTTTTTTCGTAGAATAGCTGAGGTTGATCTCTAACCGAGCTAGTTTTTACTTTTTCGATTTAGGGTGCTTTTTTTAATAATGAGTACACTTTCAATTTCAGAACCGACTCCGAAAGTGTAAGTAACTTTATGTATTATAAAAGAAATCTAAAAATCTTTATACTAAAACTTTATGAAAATCGAAAAGTAACCCGTTTATAGATCGACCTCAGCTATTCTAGGGAAAAATCATTTAAAAATGTTAAAATGCAAGCGAGAAATTTTAAAAGAATGTTCCTTTCCTCCTCAAAAAATTTCACCACTTTTAAAATCCCATTTCGCTCCTTGGAATGAATAATTTTCTTTTTCCGTGGCATTTTGTTAAGGCGAATATAGTTGACAAAGATCGATAATAATAATTTAAAAGGGAAAGAGCAAGATCAACCTCAAATAAAAGCTACGATCTGAAATAGTAAAATCACCATGGAACAAGGAATATACATTTTACAGTTATTTCCAACTTCTTAGAAATCACAGATAAAAGAGTAAACTTGTACTGGTGGTGAAAATCCCTATTTCCGGGATTTGGCGGATTGTCCGTTCGCCAGTTACGTACTTGTACTTGGCAACCTTTGACACTGAAACCCCTGGTCAGAAATAGATTCTCCCAAGGTCATCTGCCGAGATACCAGAGCTTAACAGTACATGATCCAACATCTATTTCTAGGTAGGCATATACGACTTTTTTTTCATCGAATTTTTTAAAGAATTTTTGCAGAAGAAACCATCCAAATAAATTTGAATGAAAGCAAGATAATTTATCCAACACGTAAAAATTCAATATGTAATGATGCAGCAGCATTTTAACTTATCAAAATTGTGGTTTGAGTTACTCCATGGTTACGAATATAAAAATAAACAATCGAAGTGAAAATTTAAAAAAAAATAATAATAACGTGCGAAGCGTTATCTGAAAGCGTACGTGAAAATTTGAAAGACGGCGTTTCAAATCGTTACATCATAGACTGTGCAATTTTAGAATACCGCATATACTCGTGTATAAGTCGAAAAATTTTAGACAAAATTTGGGATCTGAAAGTGGGGGGTCGACTTATAACACGAGTTAGTAAAAAAAGATGGATGGAAAATTGCAGATAATCCGCGAATGGCAAGTCTTTTAAGTAATCACATATGGGTCTGCGTTGGAGAAAGAAAAAAAAGCAATCAATGGTCATTTCCCTGTGATTGGAAAAAAAAAAAAGCTTAACAATAATGTCCCTATAATTGTTCTGCACCAATTTTCTCGTGGGATAGAATTCCATTGAATACAGGGGCATTCCTTTCAACATTTTAATCCCCTTTTTAAAAAGAGTTCAACTTGAAAATGCTTCTAGATATCTCTCCCAAAAGTCTTACAATACAAAGAAGTACTATACTTTAGCAGTCTTATGAGTTGTTTACCTTCGTACGAGTAAATAAGGCTTGAATAGATTTTTCGTAGAATTTTTTCTTTTTAATTATCATTAAATTGATGTGAATAGGTTTCGAAATAGTTTAAGCTTCTTCGGTTTTACATAATTATACAGCTTTAAATTTTTAAGTTTGATTAAAAAAGTAAAAAAAAAAAAAAAATGTTTACTAATTTAATGAAAATTTATTATTATTATTTTTTTAATTCTCGATTATAAATCGTTTTAACATATTACCAGAAACGTGGTTCGACTTATACACGAAAATTCAATTTTTTTCAAAATTTTGCATAAGAATTGGGGGGGGTTGACTTATACACGAGTATATACGGTATTCTTATTTGTTTGATAACGGCTTCGGTGGATCCAAAAAAGTCTAATAAAACTTTCTTTTTTTACTGTTTTTAAAGTTTCTAATCTTTTAACAATTAAAAGAAGCATGTCATAATCTTATATCTTCCTGTCTTTCCATAAAAATCGCATCGTGCTAAGCCTTCCACTTTTTGACTTGTTGGAATTTGTAGTATTTCTCCTGTGAATTTTCCGGCATATTTTTCTTAGCAAAAGAATTTTAATATGCTAAAGAATTGAAAACTGTAAAACCTGATTTCAAATAGGCCATTGCTTGACCAGATGATAAAATACGGCGCGGCGCGGAGCACGGAGTGAAGCACAAATAACTTCCACGACTAAAGATACGAGAGGGAATGAGAATGAGAAAAAAAAATGCATGACAGGAAACTGGTTTCTCAGTAAAATCATCTTTTAGAACAGCTGCTTGATTTCTTGGTGGATTGCGTCACACCTAAAACAACATTAAAGAGATGGAAATACTGGCCCGGTAAGCCATTTCATTTCCTGTATGAAAATGTATGAGCAAATAGCCCCTAGTTATTACCAGGGCCCGATCAAACCACAGTCGTACATCGGATCGGGTAACCCGATTTTGCCGGGTGGGGGTTTTTGTCATGACAAGTCGAGTTAATTTTAATTATTTCGCATTCGGATAGGTTGCGGGCTCTTTAGCGTAACTTGGCTCCACACAGACCATCCTTCTAACTGTTATCAGTACCGGCGTCTTTTCTTCTGGCCACGAGGTGTTTTTGATCTTTAATGACTTTAAAAGGAAAGGGACTGATGTCCTGCAAAAGAGGAACCTTTCCCTCAAGTAGGGTTGAGCTCCTTATCTCCTGACCCATAGTTGATTCCCCTCATTCTTTTGTGAATAAAGCGCAGAAGGGTTCAGAACAAAAGATTTTCATGAAAACTGGAGAAGGATGGCAAAACAAGCGTCTATACGCAGCCTTAGAGTCCTGCATTGGGTCGGGTAACCCGATTTTACCGGGTCGTTTTTTTTTCACTGAAGGTCGAGTTAACTTTAATTGTTTCGCGTTTAGGTCGGTTTCGGGCTTTTTCCCGAGTAACTAAGCATAATTTGTAACTTGATTTGGAGTCCTGCATTGGGTCGGGTAACCCGATTTTATCCGGGCCCGACCGGACCTATGTTTCGCTTTTACGTTGAGACTTTTTTATTTTTCATTGAGGGTCGGGATGGACTGAAAGGTTGTACACTCCCGTTGTAGACTACTTATCCATAACTCTATTAAAATATTACTCCCTCCGTCCCAAATTAGTTGTCACATTTCAAGTAGGTGGAGTCATAAATAACTTCCGATGCAGTTTAGTAGATCAACACCAGTAAAATTATATTGCAATGAATATAACATGGTAACTAGGTGTTGGAAAAAAATGTTAACTTGAATGTGAACTAATGGGAATAAGAGGTGACGAAAATTGCAATTATAAATAATAATTTAGAAAGTGCCCAAAAGAAGGAAATGAATAATGAAGAGCGTAACGTTATATTGCAATTTTTATTGCAACATTGGAAAAATGATAAACTGAGCCATGGTTCTGTAAATGCTGCAGCGATGAAATTTAATGTTCATCGTAGAACAATATCCCGTTTGTGGAAGCAGGCAAAGACGTCAAAAATAACAGATAATGGAGTTTACAATGTAAAGTCACAAAAAACTGGTAAATGCGGACGAAGAAAAAAAGATTTTTCTCAGCAATTGAGCAAAATCAAAGATATCCCAATAAAACAAAGACAATCACTTCGGAGTTTATCATGCGCTGTTAACATTCCTAAAGCAGCATTAGACAGGATTCTCAAGGAGGAAAAAGTTTTGAAGTGTATTTCATCCACCATTAAGCCAAGTCTAACAGAAAAAAATAAGCTGGACAGAATTCGATTTTGCTTACAGCATGTTCAAACTAATGAATGCTTTGCGGAAATGTTGGATTGTATTCATATCGATGAAAAGTGGTTTTATATTACGAAAACCAGTAATTCATTTTACATCACCCTAGATGAAACTGAACCTTCGAGGCATTGCAAAAGCAAAAGGTTTATTACCAAAGTAATGTTTACGGCAGCGGTGGCAAGACCAAGATGGAACTCGAATACAAACGAAATGTTTGATGGAAAGATTGGAATATGGACTTTTGTTTATTCAGAAAATGTAAAGAGAAACTCGAAAAATCGTGCAAAAGGAACTGCTGTGACAAAAGTTGTAGAAATTGTTAGAAAAGAAGGAATCCAAAAAATGATTATAGAAAAAGTTTTACCGGCTATACGTGAAAAATTTCCAACTAGTGAAGAATCGAGTCTTATATACATACCAGTGGCGTGGCGTGAAAATTTTCGGTGGTCATCGCAATTATTTAAGTTTGTGGTGAAAAATAACTCTAAAATTCAATGGTTGAATGTTCAAAAAAGAAACTTTAAATCTTACCTTCACTTATATATGAACTCCAAATGTTCTGCTAAAACTGGATCGTAGAGTTTTAAAAGCTTATTAAGAGTTTTAAAATATTGCTTGGTCATCGCCGCATCCAGCGATGACCGGACGCCACGCCACTGATACATACAACAGGACAATGCGAAACCTCATTTGGCAGTGGATGATCCCAGTATCACAGAAGAATGTTTAAAAGATGGATGGAATTTGCAACTACAATGTCAACCTCCGAATAGTCCGGATTTAAATGTACTTGATCTCGGGTTTTTTAATGCAATACAGTCATTGCAACATCAGATGCCCACAAATAATATTGACAACTTAATTGATGCTGTTGAAACCGCTTTTCAAAATGTGGAAGTGGAAAAGCTTGAAAATGTATTTTTAACTTTGCAAACATGTATGGAAAACATTATGCTGTCAGGCGGAGACAACTGTTACAAAATAACTCATCTCAAGAAAGAAAAACTTCGTCGTCAAAATCTTCTTCCGCGAAATCTGATATGTAAACCTGAAGCAATATTATGTGCAAAAATTTCTTAAAAATCAGTTAAAATTGTATTATTTGCTATTAAAATAATCACAACTTGGTATTTTCATTCTCGTTTTTTTCCCCACAAATAAAGCACTTATTTTGTGACAAATTTTTCAAAGCAAATTTACAGGGTTCGCACGCTGCTTAAGGGTCCTGTCCCTGCCGGCGAAGACACTCACGAGCTAATGCTAATCCTATGAGAAGGGATTTTTCTAATATCTCGTTTGCATTTCGACATTTTTAAATAATTTTTTTTGCATTAGATAGCCGAGGTCCGTCTCTACAGCGCACCTTGATTACTTTTTCGATTTTGGTTGCAGATATTTTTTAGAATGACACTTTCATTTTCAGAACCGGTTTTGAAAATTAAAGTAACTTTATTAAAAATATCTGCGACCAAAATCGAAAAAGTAACCAAGGTGCGCTGTAGAGACGGACCTCGGCTATCCAATGCAAAAAAAATTATTTAAAAATGTCGAAATGCAAACGAGATATTAGAAAAATCCCTTCCCATAGGATTAGCATTAGCTTGTGAGTGTCTTCGCCGGCAGGGACAGGACCCTTAAGCCACGTCCCATTTTGTAAGGATTCTACAACAAATATACCAGACACATATGGTAAGTCAGGCACACGTGGTACTAGACAAACATAGAAAGATAATTTTCTTCCTAATAAATTCACGATTCATTAACTAGAAGATAGTTTTATGCGAATTATTACAAAATGGGGCGTGGCTTAAGAGTGTGCGAACCCTGGATTTTTAAAAATTATTTTGTACTGATTTAAGGTAGTGAGGAGGGTAAGTAAATGTTGATGATTGATAGCATGGCATCCAGAAATCGCTGAAAAATGTTCAAACAAATTCATAAAATCATCAATACCAATAATCGGTAAGTATTCAAATGTGACAACTAATTTGGGACGGAGGGGGTATTAATTTTCTGTCACTTTGGGTTCGGGCTAAATTGCATCGGGTTTGGACCGGCAAAGGGTTTCGGGTTGACTTTAAGCAAAATTTTCGGATTCCGCGTAGAAAACTATCTTGCCTAAATGCAACTTACAGGTACAGGACACAGCGACTGTATAAAATTAACTTTCGTAACTTAAAAAAAAAAAAAAAAAAAAAAAGAAAAAGAAAAAAAAACAATTTTGGCGTAAATGGCTGGAGAGCAGCATTTGAAACATTTTTGAAATGGGAAATATACCTCGAAATCTAGTAACAGTTTAGGAATTAGCTATTAACAGGGCTTAATTTGCGCCGGAGCCCGCCTCCGGTACTTCTCTGTTTTTAGTACATATTTAAATATTGGTTGGAATTCACCGGAGCTCTTAAATACAGGGTTCGGGAGCCCAGTGCAATAGCGCTTCCGAAAAACCGAAGCCTAAAATTACATTACCCTTTCCTCCCCATCTTCAAGCTTTTGCATTATTTTTTATCAAAACACTTATATGTAACGTAAAATGTCGCACAAGTAGGAGGCGGAGATAAAACGGACTCAATTTTTATATCAGTTTTTGGGATTGGACTGACTCAAGCTCAATCTGTCTTACATTCAAAATTTTATTTATTCATGCATAGAATAAAAAAACTTTTCCTCCTTCAAAATTATGTATTATATTCTATTTCAAATTATTTTATTGCCATTTTAATCAGAATGAAGGGAAATCGAGTTTTTCTATTCTAGTGATATTTGAAAAATTTACGTCGGCGACGTATTGATACGGCGCAACTCAAGAGACTGACTAATGAACTTGTTTTCAGTTCGATTTTCTTTTCTGACAGTAGAATAATTTTTAACTGGCGGGTTTTTTTTTTTTTTGTTTTTTTTTGTTGTTGTTTTGTTTTCTTCTGTTTTTAGCCAACGAGCATAACTTGAGGTTTTGTGTGTCTGAGGGTTTTTTCGTTTTCTATTGCGTACGAGTATAAAAATCACGTTAGGGATTTTTCTATTTATTTTGTATCATGAACGCTGCCCATGCTCTGCACATTTACGAAGTCACTTTCATTTTTAAATAGATATAATTGCCATGTATTGCTATTCTGATAGAAAGCAATGAGCAGTGTTTCCCTTTTTCTATAAAAGCATCGAATCTTTCCGATAACGGTGTGAAAATTTTAATTCAATCTTATTTTCAGGGACTCACCACAAAAGATTATTAATGCGGAAGGAATCTATTACAGTTTAAGATATGCACCTTTTATAGGAAATTGAAAAACACTGTTCCATTCTTCAGCATATAATTTCTGTAAATTTCTTTCATTTTTTCATAAAAATGCATAACTGCGAACCATCTTTTTTTTGCGTGTGTGTTAACACTATTTCCGAATCACAATCCTTACCATATTTAATTGCAGAATTCTGCAATTAATTAACATTAAAATTAGGCAACGATTACTATTCGGAAGGAGTGATAACTAAAAAGCGTAATAGTTGACAGCTGAGCATTTGCTGATAGATATATTTAAAATTTTTATTTTTCTAATGAAAAAAAATTCTTTAAACTTTGCAAATAATGTACGAAATATAAATATGCAGATTGGAGTGACGGGGATGGGGGAGGTGGAATGGTGCAGTTGTTAGTACCGGTACCACAGAATATTAGGGCCCCGGTACTTTTTTTTTGTTAGAAATTAAGCCCTGGCTATTAGACAACGATAAGAGAGGACAAGAAGTTACGCGAAAGTTACATCGTCAAAACAACAGGCTTTCCCATGGGTTTTGTTTCCGCACGACTCTTTTTCCTTCTCGCTTTGGTGAAGTAAAATTGAACAATGTCAAGAGGGTAAAACGAGAGGCAAAGACAGAAGGAGTTCTCTTGCTTTGCCAGTGTTGAATGGCTTTCATAAATATTTTTATCGGCTATTTCAGTTTGTAATCAAGTGCTCGAGTAATGGGCGTGTCGCGCTAGAAAGCACGACTTCCTTCGTTTTCAGAACTGAAGTCAAGTGGATATCCAAAGCAAGAAAACGAGCAATAAATAGAAGGATAGGGGGCCTTTTTTTTCTTTTTCTTGTAAAAGATGTGACAGACATCTGCGACACTTTTAGCATAGAATATAAAAAAGGAATGAAGAGGGAAGGATGAAAAGAAAAACGAAGAAGAACGAGTGCACGGATTTTTACAGCACTAATTATTCGTTTAATAGCGTATTTCAGTTTCAATTGAAGACATGAGTAGAAGATCGTTTTATCAATTAGGGCACTAAGTGAAATTTCAGGAGACATATTTCCCTACATTTAATCCTTTCAGGGGCGCCATTTGCATCGTGCGAACGCTTAAGATTAATTCTCAAACATCCAATCGCCACCAAGAATTTTTTTTTTTTTTTTTTTTTTTTTTTTTTTTTTTTTTTTTGTACAATTTTGTTCTCATAATATGCGTGAAGAACAGCTGTTAATATTTTTCAAATAAATTTGTGCGTAAATTGTAGTGTGAATAAATTATTTCGACATTTTTGGAGCAGAAACGTCTTGACCCTGAAAGGGTTAAAGATAATTTCAGGACACATATATCTAGCAAACTAACTGAAACACAAGACTATTTAAAAATTATTTAAGATTGGGAAAGTGAAATACCAACAAACTTGTGCACATTCAAAGCAAATAATCTGTAGGGAATACTTCAAGAATTCAGTATGAAACTGAATAGACATTTAATTAATGTCTTAAGTTTTTGTTATCTCTTTCTGACCAGATATGCACAAAGTGAAAGGAAAACTAGCTTCGTGCTACTAACCAGTTCTGCAGAAAAGCAGCATGCGAGATTTCGATATTTTTATTAGTTTTGCGATTTTCACCCTTTATACGTCATTTGCGACCTCATGTTCCATTGCATTTTTAGTTCGTCTTGATGAGTACTATCAACCCCCTAAATTTGCTGAAGCATTTCAGATACACCCTGTATACAAACGCATTGTATAACCGTTGAAAGCGGGTTAAAGATGAAAAACTTGCTAACAAAATGTTCCCATTCTGCTGACACGCGAACGGAAAAAAATCTTACCCTATGAATGATACTTTGGTCCTAATCCAAATTCATTTTCAGAACAGAAACGTTATAAACAATCTCCAACTGGAAAAACTCGAGACTTACATGAGGAGAGTTAAGAACAGACAAATTTTATAATGCAGTGGGATTCGGGATAATTCAAACTAATCATAAAATCCCGAAAACTTTGCATTAGAAATAGTATTAAAATAAGTTCGTTCATTCGAAAAATTCATTTATCGAAAAATGGAAAAACTGATCGAATACAAATCACTTCAATCATCCTGCCTTCAAGTGATATCTATTTATATTTAGAAATGAGTTTAAAAAATTCGCGTTGTTGATCGAGGATTTTTTTTCTTTCTTTTTTTGAGAACCGTTTTTCAAATGTTGCAAAGAAAAATCAGTAATGTGTGTATAATGTGCAACTGATGTTTTGAAAAATCTATTTAGATGGATCTTTTAGCATACAAATAATTCAAATGTTTGTCTACTATAGAAATACAGTTTGAAAAACATACAAATAACATTACAACAAACATTTTTTTTTTTTTTTTTTTTTTTTACAATCATTAAAATATTTGAGGTAACTGCACCATTGTGAGCCACGGCCACGTGCCAGTAATGGACCAATGGTGTGTCATGACTGCTGTTATAATGACCATCGTTTTATTATTATTATTACACTTAAAAGTAAATAAGGTACAGCGACCTGTTTAGGAAGAAATTGGGTCCTTTGGGCCCTTTACAAAATTTTTCATCTCAAAGCAAGACCCGCCCCACCAGTGGCTGAGAGGTTCTGCTCTCGAAGCTGGTAGACGGGAGGTGCTGGGTTCGATACCAATCGCGCCCGTCGGCCTAATCGTTCGGAGTTTTCGTGGTTTTCTTCGAGCCATGGATTTCCATGCGTAAATACGGATTAGGTTCCCTTAGAAAGACCCCCCACGAAGGGTACTCCCCCATCGGGCCTATATCCCTAGTGTAGATAATCGGCCTTCAAAAATCAACCAACCAACCAACCAAAGCAGGACCTTTCACAAAACTTTTCACCTTAAAAAAGCACCCTTCATAAAATTCTTTGTCTTTAAAATAGTCTTTTTACAAAAATTTTTAGGCTCGAAACAAAACCTTTCACAAATTTAATCATTTAAAAGTAAAATCTGACCTGTCATATATACAGGGGGAACCAAAATTCTTGCTCTGATCATAATAATTCATTACAAATTAACCGTTTGTATAATAATGCAACTTATTGTATCACTGGATAGGTCCATTTTAATGGATTTTTTGTGCAATAGAACGAAACATTTCTTGATCGATGAATTGGAAGGGATGGACCAACACCCCGGCCCCCGCGCTTTCCAGATATTAAATTCTCTGGATTTTTTCTTTGGGGCTATATCTAGGACCGCACTTTTTGCCACACCAATTGCTGACGTCGAAGAACTGAAGACTAGGATACAAGCTGTTGTGTGTACTGTAACAGAAGACATGTTAAAGAACAATTGGCTGGAACTAGAATACTGCTTAGAGATTCTCCAAGCTACCAAGGGGGTACACGTTGAAATATACTAAGGTACGTGGTCTTATAAAATTTTTTATAACAGTACTTACAATGTATCCAAACAAAAATATGTCTAATTATAAACGTTTGATAATCATAAATATTTATAATCAGGGCAAGACGTTTGGCTCACCCTATATATAAAGAAAATGCATGTATTTTACATGCAAATATCTTCTTTAAAAAATATAAAAAAAGAACCTGAATATGACGATAATTTAAAATTCGCAAAGTTAGGACGAGTCTTAACAAATGTAAAAAAACTGTTCACAATTTCACTAAAACAGGATCCTGAGAGAAAAGTCTGGATAAACCCTTGAGGTAAATGCAACTTGTAGTGGGCCACTCATTTTTAAAGTTTAAAAACAAGCCCAAAATGAATTTCTTGAAAGCGACTGAAATAAATTTGATTGACTAACTCCCTTAAATGTTCACTTTCCATAAACTGTTTGCAATAATTGTTCTTTTTTTTTTCTGCTGGTACATTTGTTTATTTTTTAGAGTGTCTCCAAAAACAGATTTTTTTGTCAAATTCTTAGAGATTTCATTATGAGATCAGCTTTTATTTGAAACATTGTTTCTTTAATTTTTTTTTTTTCTTTTTCTTTTTATTAAACTGCTGTTGATATACTCTATTACATTGCAAATGGATAAGCCAAAAAGTCAAAGATTCGTGTATCCAGAAGTTGACTAGCCCCACTACTGGATCCTAGAGAGAGGCAGGGGTGCAGAAAATGTATCTACTCCCAACATTTCCCCCAATCCACATGAAAATTTCCCCAAAATTTTACGATATGTTATAAGTAAATGCTGTATTACGGTAGGTATTGAAAATTTATCTTTCCAATATTTCTCAACTTATGCGCAAGTATATATGACAGGCTGATTCTGAATTAAAAAAAAAAAAAAATCTGAAATTCACTAGAAATTTTCCGAAAGGTTACAGCAGAGTGGGGGAAATCCACTCCCACCACTATGTTTTTTTCGCGACCCTTTGACAGAATTTGCGTTTTTTAGATATCTTTTGACGAAACTTGCGGTTCTTTAGCGATCTTTTGACGAAACTTGTGGTTCTTTAGCGATCTTTTGACGAAACTTGCGGTTCTTTAGCGATCTTTTGACGAAACTTGCGGTTCTTTCGCGATCTTTTGACGAAACTTGCGGTTCTTTAGCGATCTTTTGACGAAACTTGCGGTTCTTTCGCGGTCTTTTGACGAAACTTGCGGTTCTTTCGCGGTCTTTTGACGAAATTTGTGTTCATTTCGCGATCTTTTGACGAAACTTGCGGTTCTTTCGCGTTTTGATGAAACTTGCGGTTCTTTCTCGATCTTTCGACAAAATGTTCGTTTATTTCATGATCTTTTGACAAAATTTGCGTTCATTTCGCGGTCTTTTGATGAAACTTGCGGTTCTTACGCGATCTTTTGACGAAACTTGCGGTTCTTTCGCGATCTTTTGACGAAACTTGCGGTTCTTTCGCGATCTTTTGACGAAACTTGCGGTTCTTTCGCGATCTTTTGACGAAACTTGCGGTTCTTTCGCAATCTTTTGACGAAACTTGCGGTTCTTTCGCGATCTTTTGACGAAACTTGCGGTTCTTTCGCGATCTTTTGACGAAACTTGCGGTTCTTTCGCGATATTTTGACAAAATGTGCGTTTATTTCATGATCATTTGACAAAATTTGTGTTCATTTCGCGGTCTTTTGACGGAACTTGCGATTCTTACGCGATCTTTTGACAAAATGTGTGTTCATTTCGCGGTCTTTTGACGAAACTTGCGGTTCTTACGCGATCTTTTGACAAAATTCACGTTTTTCTGTAATTCTTGAACAGAATTTGCGAAACTTGCGATTCTTACGCGATCTTTTGACGGAACTTGCGATTCTTACGCGATCTTTTGAAAAAATGTGTGTTCATTTCGCGGTCTTTTGACGAAACTTGCGGTTCTTACGCGATCTTTTGACAAAATTCACGTTTTTCTGTAATTCTTGAACAGAATTCGCGAAACTTGCGATTCTTTCGCGATCTTTTGACGAAACTTGCGATTCTTTCGCGATCTTTTGACAAAATGTATGTTTATTTCATGATCTTATGACAAAATTTGCGTTCATTTCGCGGTTTTTTGACGAAACTTGCGGTTCTTACGCGATCTTTTGTCAAAATTCACGTTTTTCTGTAATTCTTGGACAGAATTCGCGGTATTTTTATGTCCGAATTTTCGGATTGAAGACCGATTTTTTTTTAACCGAATGCCTTAAATTTTCGGAAAATTAGGAATCGTGTCACCCCTGATATATGGTATATATTATTCTGAGATCGATTTTGTGAAGGTCGCCATACGTATCTTTTTATTTGGAGTGAAATTTTTCTATCAGGAAATTATAGAATTCGTTGTTAAATTCGAAACCAGTTGCTTATGTTTTTGCAAAATTTCCCCAAGTGGTTAAAATTTCCCCCGATCCTAGATCGCCGGATCGGACATATTCTGCACCCCTGGAGAGAGGTAACATTTTTTTTTTTTTTTTTTTTTTTTTTTTTTAAGGGGTCTCAGGACTCTTAAAATTGGAAAAAAGGAAAAAAAAAAGCCATTTTCAACATTTAAACCATATTTGATTTTAAGACACAATTTTAATTCGAATAAAATATATAAGTATGTTCTTTCATTTCATGTATTTAAAGAATTATAAAAGGCGGAATTAGCATTTACAGGGGGCTCCAAACTGTTAGACATTTTTCGAGCAAAAAATCAGCATAACAGCTTACGCGCACGATTACAAAACAAATGTTGCAACTAGAATGAAAATTTTTGTACCTACTTATACTTCAGATTGTAATAATTACCCTGAACCTAAATAAATTTGTATTTAAAGCTTTTTTATATTTTTAATACAAAGTTGTATTTAGCTAATGCAAAATTAAGAAAATTTCAACAGTATAATCACCTAAAAAAGTATTGTTTTGAACAATGAAAAGGAAATTTTAGGTTCAGTTTATACAGACTAACATGAAACATATGTTTTGAAAATTTCATAAAAATATATTCATAAGTTTTTGAGACATCGTGCGCATTATGCCCAAAAACGTCATTTGGAGAAAAATGGCTTCAAAGTTTTCCGAAACGACGCTTCAGCAATTAAACGTGTATAAATGTAAAAGCCATAACTTCAGTTCTAATAGGAATTTCAAGGAAACAATTATATGAAAATGTTCAGAAAAATAGGAATTTAACATCTAAAAAAATTAAAATTTCGAAAATTTTAAAGCTTTAAGAGTCCCGAGGCCCCTTAATTTTTTCCGAAGAATATTTTTTGATACTTTGAATGTTTATTCTGATACAAGGAGGTTAGGATTAAAAATATATACCAGGCATTCTCACAACATTTTTACTGCCCGGAATAAAAATCTGGTGAAGTTAAACTTAGTAAAATAACATTTTAAACTTATAGACGAATGTTCTTAATGATTCGAAATAAAGAAAAAATGGTCAGCAGCGAAGATTTCTTATTTAACTGAGGTTTAAGTTAAACTTGCGAGTTTAATTTTCCTTACCGCTTTACCTCTTTAATTTTTTTATTTTCTTCTAAATTTTTACTTATAATGAATTTGCATAGTACACACAGAACATTCAAATAAGAAATAATAACAATGTAGTGTTTTTAGTACAAAATTTTGGTACATAACATTGTCTTAAAGGAGTGTTAAAGAAGGAACGGTAAGGGGAAAAAAGGGATGGTAAGGATGGGACGGTAAGGAAAATTACCACCTATTTTAGGCCCCTTCACAAAAATAAACTTAATAAAATGGGCCCCTTCACAAAAATAAATTTAATAAAATGGGCCCCTTCACAAAATTCCTTTTAATAAAATTGGCCCCTTCACAAAATTCCTTTTAATAAAACTGGCCCCTTCACAAAATTCCTTTTAATAAAACTGGCTCCTATGTAAAATTCCTTTTCATAAAAACTGTTTTAAAATGTGTAATTTTGTAAATAAAATCAGTTCACCAAGAACAAAAACTTTAGCAAGAGGACTTAAAGAAGTTTTTGACAATGAATGCTTGGTTCGAATTTGAGAAACTGTATTTCAACTTTCGTTACAAAATGTTATTTTTCACAAAAATGTTATAAAATTCACAAAAATATAATAAAATTCACAAAAATATTATAAAATTCACAAAAATATAATAAAATTAACAAAAATATAATAAAATTCACAAAAATAACTTTTACTTTTCATAAAATGGGTCCCAAGAATAAAAACCTGCATTGACCCTTGCATGCTCCTTTTTTCTATACTTAAATTTCCTGCCAGTCATACCAATAGAGTAATTCTTTGATCCGTCTGCTCTAATAAATGGTATTTGATATACTCCTGAGTAATTCTCAAAATTAATTGGGTCAATTTTAGTGCAAATGATATTCTTTCATTTCGGAGGTGGTTTGACTACTAAGCAGATATTGAAACGCTTAAGACTATTTTAATTTCTAAAAAAAAACTGGGAAAATATTGAATAGCATAAAGTTTGTATTTTAGCAAATGTGTTGGGAAATATCGAAAGTAGATTTTTTTTTTTTTTTTTTTTTTTGTTTAGCAGTCTTAAGGCTGTTTTCAACTGCTCTGCTCAACAAGCGCTAAACGTTTTGACACATTTACAAATTCATTTTTTAACGGAAAGATATAAAATTAGAACGCCTGATTATGGAAGCGATTTGGAATAGAACTGTGTTTTCCATTTTTTTATCAATAAATTACCTACTGAGTTAGAAAGGAAGCGATTTTGATCACGTGATAGAAACGTTTTTCACTCTTCTTTGAGTGGTTATTCTTGGCGCGGAAATTCTGTTCAAAACGCCCACTTTGACACTATTTTCTAAAAAATCTATTGCGTTTACAAAAAACGGAAAGAATAGTTCGATTACATAGTTTCTGAACAACACGTGCTAGTTTCATGCATTTTAGAACAAACAAAAAAAAAAAACGTATGTCCTAAATTTGCCCTTTAGGATTTGAGAACAGCCTTAAGGATCCTGTCCCTGCCGGCGAAGACACTCACGAGCTAATGCTAATCCGATGGGAAGGTATTTATCTAATATCTCCTTTGCATTTCGACTTTTTTTTTCCTTTCACTGGATAGCCGAGGTCACTAGCGTCTCTTTCGTGCGCTATTCCCTACGACAGCGATGGATAGCGGTTAAGTTCATTCTAAATGCAGGTGGGAAGGGTAGACAGGAATTCTGCGTCAGCGCTAAATCGCACAACGTTTGGGTATAAACAAACTGAAGGCTCCTCCCACTCTAGAAACGAGCGCCATCTACTGGCTAATCTTCTAAAAATAACATGTAGAAAGGTTTTTAATTAATTTTGTATTTCTTTTTTCTTCTTAACAACGAAAAAAAAAATATTCTTCATTGTATTCTTAAAATAATAATAACAATAAAAATTATAATATGTTCTTTCTGTGACAAAAAAAAATAAATAAAATAAAAATAAATAAATAAATAAAAAGCGTGTTTTGGGGGGAAAGGGTATATTTTAATACCAAATATTTAATTTAAATGCTTTAACATTGAAGTTATATTAAAATATATGTGTGTATCTTGACTTAGGACTAGCATCTGTTAATAATAACATGTTTTATTTATTTGTTATTTATTTCTTTTATTTTTTTTTTACTTAATTTTTTTTTTCTTCAGATTTACTAGTTTATGATGTCATGCAGTAAACTGAAAAATTTATGGCTAATCATAGAAAAATCTTATTTAATTTATTATTATTATTATTTAAGAATTTAAAGAAGAACATTTTTTAATTCATAATTTTTGCATCTTGTTAAGAAACAAGAGAAACTTAATTTGAAGAACCCCCTAGGATCTTATTTTTCATAATAATATTTTGAATTTATACTAAATAAAAGAGAAAGGGAGACAAAAAAAAATATTAACAATTACTTTTTATTAATTTTAGCTATCAATTGCTTTCCAATACCTTTAGCTAAATCTTACTTAAATAATAAATTTTTATAAATAAAAAAGACAAATTTATACAAAAGAATTCTCATAGCCATTCATAAGTTTTTAATAATTTAGTGCAGAAAAATTGTTTCTAATGTAAAAACAACAACAGAAAAAGGCACAATTAAATTTAAGTTATTTTTGATAAATAGCTATTTAAGAGTTCCTTACATGGAAAAAAAAATCATACTCTTACACTTGGACTTAAAAAAAACAGTAATAATTTTTTAAAAGTATATTTAAAAATTTAAATCCAAATTTTGCAACATTTAAAGAATCCTATAAATTAATTCATTAATTTAATTCAATAAGTATAGTACAAGCTTTAAATAAGATTTAGATGAAGATATTGGAAAATAATTGATAGCTAAAATTATTAGAAAGTAATTCTTAATATTATTTTTTTTTTCTCTCCCTTTCTCTTTTATTATGTATAAATTCAAAATATTATTATGAAAAATAAGATTCTAAGGCGTTCTTCAAATTAAACCTTTCTTGTTTCTTAACAAGATGCAAAAATAATGAATTTAAAAAAAACCTTTTCTTTGAATTCTTAAATAATAATAATAATTAATTATGATTTTTCTATGAACAGCCATATTTTTTCAATTTATTGTATGGTATCATAAAATCTAAAATAATTTTTTTTTAAGTAAAAACAAGAAAAGAAATAAATATCAAATAAATAAAACTTGCTAATACTAACAGATGCTTGACCTAAATCAAGATAAAATATAAAGTTTTTTTTTTTTTTTTTTTTTTTTTTTTTTTTTTTAAGGTTTTCAGGATAGAAAAGTATTTATGCATATAAATTGCAGTACATATACAGACATATACTTAAATATAACTTCAATGTTAAAGCATATAAATTTAATATTTGGCATTAAAATATATCCCCTCCGCCTTCCCCCCCCCCCCCTCTCCCTCTCTCTTTTTTAAACTTTATTTTTCAATTTTATTTTAAAATTTCAATTTTATTTTTAAAATCTTTTATTAATCTGAATTTAAGATACTGAAAATAATAAATTCGTGAATTAAGAACTGAATTTTTAATTTTAATTCTTGATCCTTCGGATTTTAAAGTCTATTCTGCCATATAGTAGTGCTCAAATGATGAAAACATTTAGAAAAAGAGTGCAAATTTTCAGCTAAGACCTGGTTTAAATCAAGATAAAGACGGATTTCTAATTCTGCCTTAAAATAGTACAATTCATACCCAAAACATTTCTCATAACCATTCACAAGTTTTTAATAATTTGCGAAAATAAATATTTTTAATGAAAAAAAAAGCTATCAGTTATGTAAGTTAATTTTGATAACTATTTAAGAGTGTGTTAAAAAAAAAAAAAAAAAAAAAAAAAAAAAAAAAAAAACTACAATATGCTCTTAAATATGGACTTAAAAAAGCCTTTTGTTTTTTAAAATATATTTAAAAATGTTATCCAAATTTCGCATTTACAACTTTTTTAAAACCCTATAAATTAATTTATTAATTTAATTCAATAATTTTATTAACATTAGTTTTAAAATTATCACCTTAACAGAGAAATAAAATAGCTATTTGTATTATTCACAAAAAACCACGTTATACTCTATAAATTGAAATAAATATTATTGGAATATTATAATCACAAATAACTAATATTTATTTGATTTTTTCTTTAAAAGTACTTTTTAAAAACAACAGCCTTTATCACTTTAAGAAATGCTTATTATTAAGCATATATTTACATAATTAGGATTTTAATGAAATTAATTAGATCGGCATACAAGTTAACAGTAATATTTTACCAATCATACCTTTTTATCATCATCTAAATATAATTATATATACCTTGACACATGGGCGTAATCTGGCGGGGGCAAGGGGGGGCATATGCCCCCCCAGTTTTTTAAGAGCAGGGGCAAGACATGTATTTTGCCCCTCCAGTTTTTGTCTTGTTTTCAAATTTCTGTATTTCCTTTTTCGCTTTTTTTTTACCCCTTTAGTTTAATAATTTATATTACTATCTTGGGTTTGAACTAGAATTGGATACAGCAAAATCAAAACAGCTAGAATTAATGTTTTCACGTTGACATAAATAATTTTTCTTATGTCTTGACAAAACCTACTGCTATAATAACAGTTCAAAAGAATTTTTTTCCGTCTCCCTTTTTTTCCTTTTTGTACAAAGTACAAAACTTATTTTCCTCTTCATTTCCAGGGATGTTTTTTTGGGGGGGGTGCACGTGTGGGAAGACGTGGGAATAGATATCACGATTACTGTGCCTTGACTCTGACCATTGTCCTTTTTCGCAAGATAATATAAGCACAAAACAAGAACTTCCTGGCCCTCAGGGCTCTCGACTATAGTGACGCTCCTTGAATATACTCGTAGCGTCAGTCCAGTACTGGTGAGCTGAGGAAATTCTCATGGCGTCTGGATATACAGATGCACACACATTCCGTTCTCTCGCGTACATCAGGGACTAGAGTCTTGCACATGTCGCGTTGTACCCGGTTGTACCGTTGGGCGTAATCTGGTGAGGGCAATTTGGGGATCACATACCCCTTAGTTTTTCAGGAACAGGGCAAATACCTTTTGCCCCTACAGTTTTTGTGTCGCTTTGTAGTTGAAGCCCAGCTTTGTATTTCAATTTTTTTTTTTATTTAACCATTTATATGCTATTTTGCGCACGAACTGGCATAAGCATTGGATAATTCAAAATAACCAGAATTAACGTCTTCATGTTTATAGAAGTACTTTCTGATGCAGTAGTCAAAGCTCAAGTAAGAATAATTCCTCTGCTCTATTTTTCAGTAAAGCGGAACCATTTTTCCTTTTTTATTTTCATAAAACTATTTAAATGCACATGTGGGACAGATTTCTTGATTACTATCTTTTGATTCTGACTATTGTCGTTAGAGTTTCCTTCATCTGACGAAACCCTATTCGTCTCACTCGTCTGTCTGTCCGGCTGTCACAGCACAGTGCTCGTAACTATATATGTTGGAGACTTGAAATTTTGCATACTTATAGCTGAAGACCTCACATCAAACGACGAATCGTAAAAATTTGAAAAACTAGCAATTAATGGACGGTGTTAATTAAAAAAAAAAACCAATTACAAGATCTGAAAGGCATTCGTGATTCAACAAAAGCATAGATTTTTTTATCAAATTATAAAAACTATCTCTTCCATCGATTAAAACCAGGTGTCATTTTAACGGCAGATAAGGACTACACTGTAAAAAAAAAAAAAAATACTGCCAGTTTCCCGGTAGGAATCGGAAAAATAATTGCCCTTATCGTACCGGAATAATTTCTAACCCAGCTCGGAATAAAATCCGTAAAATACCGTTTTACTGACTATTTCCTTATTTTTACGGATTTATTCCGAGCTGGGTCGGAAATTATTCCGGTACGATAAGGGCAACTATTTTTCCGATTCCTACCGGAAAACTGGCAGTATTTTTTTTACAGTGTAGCTTTTATTTCTTTTCTACTCATCCCAGAAATTCGAAATTAGTACCACAAGACGGGGAAAAAAACCAGTTTTCAGAAATTCTAAAAATTATCTTGATCGTACCATAAAAACTTTGAAATTCTTTAAAAATCGAGAAAAAAATCTTTTATTTTCCTTCATTTGTGAAGGCGACAGATGTCTGATGAATTGAATTGTCGGCGATAACCAGAGAATATAAAACAGGTGCGGTCTTGCGGTCAGAAACAGACTCAGAATTCAGAATTTTTATATAAGACCAAATTTAAATATCTATTTTCGAGCTATGATTTTTATGCCATCCGGCGTAAAATTTCATTCTCTTTCAGAATATGTCTTTATTTTTTAATTTCGACAATCAGAAGAGAAGATAATTAATTTTTTGGTAATTAAAACCAGAATTAAATTTTTTGCACGGCAGGCCAAGTGACACGGAAAGAAAAAGAGTTACATTTTTACCCGGTAGCAGAAAGTGCGTGACGTGCGCCGCAGATTTATTTTGGATCTTGCAGATAAATTTGCCAACTTGAAAAAAAAAGGATTTCCTTAAAGAGAAAAAAAAAAAAAAGTACGAAAATTCTGACAAAAAATATCGTGAATTCGACAAATGGTCGCATAAAAATCGGTAATTTATAGCCAAAGGGTCGCTGCAAAAACGCAGATTTCGCCAAACGATCCTGGACATAAACATGAATTCCGTCCTAGGGTTGTGGAAAAAATACAAATTTCTGTTACAGGATCGCGGAAAAACGCGAATTTAGTCAAAGGATCGCGGAAAGAACCTGAATTTAGTCAAACGATTTTGAAGGAAATGCACATTTAGTCAAACGATCGCAAAAAAAAATGCAAATTTATGTCAAATGATGGTGAAAAAACGCAAATTTATGTCAAAGGATTGCGGGAAAAAACGCGGAATTTCGTTAAAAGATCCCCAAAACCGTAAATTTCTGCCAAAAGATCGCAGTTTAAACTTGAATTTTATCCAAAAATGCCAGAAAAACATTAATTTCGTTCCATGGGCGCGGGGGAAAAAAGCAAATTTCTATCACAAAATCGCAGAAAAGGCTTGAATTTCGTCAAAGGATCGAGGAAAAAACACGAATATAGTCAAACGATCGCGATAAAGAAAAGCAAATTTAGTCAAACAATCGCGAAAAAAACGCAAATTTCTCTAAAAGGATTGCGGGGAAAAAGCGGAATTTCGTCATACGATCGCGAAAAACGAAAATTTTTGCCAAAGGATCGCTGTAAAAGCGCGAATTTCGTCAAAAGATCTCGGGAAAAACGTGAATTTCGTCCAGGGGTGCCGCAAAAAACGCAAATTTATGTCACAGGTTCGCGGAGAAAACACGAATTCCGTCAAAGGATCGTGGAAAACGCGAAATTTCATCATAAGATCGCGAAAAATGCAATTTTCTGCCAAAGGATCGCGGTAAAAACTCAAATTTCGTCAAAAGGACGCCTGATGGATGTACAGAATTCCTAAATTTTAACTTAGTTTATTCCTGACTCCTGCTCTTGTAATGATAAATTCTTATCATTAAATTAAATATCTTTTTTTTTTTCCTTTCAGTTAAAGAAAAAAATAAAGCTCTGTTCTCTTAATATATCTCTTCTTATATATGAAAGATCTGATAAGATTTCTGTGAAATAGATAATCAATGTGGTCATTATTTTCGTATGTGTTTATTCTATGCCATTTTTATGCACGTATCTAAAATTGTGCTGGAATAGTATTTGTTCTCGAGTATATGAACCATGTTACATATTCATTATTATTTAATTCTTCATAAAATATTAATTTTTGCTATCTACTTATTTAGGTTAATATTATAGTTGGAATATAGTTCTATTTATTTTTTAGTATTAATCAGTAAGAACCCTATTTATTTTAACACTTATAATGTTTGTACATAATCGCAGTACAGATTTTTTTAACTATTGATTTTACAAATTTGGTTCTTTCGCATCCGGATGTTATTTCGTACGCTGATTCGTAAAATCTAAATTAAAAAAAAAACAAAAAAACGGACCACAACTTTCCGGTTTATGAAAAAATCTATTTTTAAACATAAAAGGGATGCTTTTTCGTACAGACAATTGACGGGAATTTGTTAAAATTAGGAAAACTAAAGAACCGATCGATTTTAAACTTTGACATAGTTCATAACACATAATAAGAATTTTATGAATTTAAGGTGAGCTGAATTTGTGTGTGTGTGGGGGGGGGGGGGAAGTGCTCCGTGAAAAAAATGGCTAATTTGATTTTTAAAAAAACTTTACGCATTTGGTTACGTCTATTTATTAATTACATGCATTATCATTTAGCTTTTATTACCGTTTATTTGTTAGCTCCCAGACTATCAAAGCTTGATAGCTAATGTGCCCGCATGTTTTGTATATACGCATGTATATACGTAATGCGATAATTTTTGATAGAAATATCCGTTTTGTTTTAAACTTTGTATAATATATAAAAAACTGAAATATGGGAGTGGATAATTTTCAGGGGGACGCATTCCTAAATATAATAGTGCTGCCATTTATGCAAGGAATTATTAATTTTCTATTAACAATTTTGGTTTGTTAATTTAAGGATAAATTGTTTTGAAAGAGATATTAAACGAAATCCTCTGCATATCACACTTGCCCACTTGTTTTCTTTAGGATAAAATAATACATAATTGATGATTCTTTTTTATGGTTTTCTGGCTGGTTTTCTCCTTACGTCCGGAAATTCGGTTCAAAATTCCAATTGATGGTATTCTCTGAAAGATCATTTACGTTTACCAAAGAATGGAAAACGTATTTCGATTACATAGTTTCTGAATAACAACACCTGCCTATTCCATGCTTTTCCGAACAAAAATAAATGAAAACTTGTGTCATAAAGTTGACCCTTTGGATTTGAGACCAGCCTTAAGTACAATTGAAGAATATGGTAAAAAAGGAAATATGCTTTAGATAAATCGAAGCAGAAAACTTGATATTTTTTTTCTTCATTCTTCCATCAAAATACTATAAATTACATAAAATTTTGTATTTAATATTTTGAAAGTAAAAACATTATATAAAAATACTGAATATTTTTATTTCGGTCTTTAAGGGGAGCCCACTTAGAAAATGTGAAAAATTGAAAACATTCGAATTAAAACAAACATTAAAATCGGTGTTTAATTTAAATTTTTGTATTGCTAAATTATCTGGATTCGTCTTAAACCAGAATGAATGGGATCGTATCAAAAGTGTTTTTCGCTAAGAATGGCGGTTGACTTTCAGAATGTTTCTCTGATAACGGGTTCTGAACTCCCCAATTAATTACTTTTTTCGCACTACATTTACATTTGAGGTTGTTTCAGAGCTTTGATAGTCAAGAACGAAAAGAGTGGGAAAAACGAGTTATCTGGAATTTCCCTGGAAATTAGTGGACTATTACAGTTTACCGCCAGTTGAAAAAAAAATGAACTATTAATGTTACTAGATTTAAACAGCTCTAAAATGTAACCGATGATTAAGATGTCGCATACGAATTATTTTTTCAATCAATCCCTTTCAAATTTCTCCTGTATGCTAATTTTGTTTTTTTCCCCTTAATAAATGTGTATCAGTACGAAAAAGAAGAAATAATTATCAAATGAATTATTAAGGGGAAATGTCAAAAAAGCTCGCCCAATTTGAGGACAATCTATACTAATAAAAGAAAGTTTCGCTTTGTGTGTGTGTGTGTGTGTGTGTTGGTGTATCTGTCTGTGTATGCGATGGCTAGCAAAATCTAGCGTAAGTACGAAGCTGACAATGTTTATGAAAGTAGCCCAAAGTCTCTTCTGAGACTTCAGAATTTTAAAATTCTAATAATTAGTTGAGTTATTAATTAAAATTCGCAAATCACTCTCATTAATAACTCATCTCGGCCCTTGCGAAAGGGAAAAAGTGGTGGCGCACGCGCAGAAGCCTTATTTATGCATCGGGAGAAAATGAAGTTCGAAAAAAAAGAATTTCGGGAGTATTTTGTCATTATTTATTAACTTACATCAGTCAAACTGCTTAGTTAAGTTAAAAACGGATGACATGTTCTATAAGATCGTACTCTTATGTCTCAAATGCCGCAATCAATTGAAAAAAATATCACAGTTAATCCTTCGAATTTTTTTTCCCCAAAAGGCTCGTTTTTTCCGTGAAGCGTTTTTCTGTTCTGTTGCAGCGCTCCTCGAGGACGCAATTTTAGAGGTACCGACAAATTAAAAATGTGCTCTCAAAGCTAAAACCTTCTAATCGATGGTTTTAAAAAATATGAATTTTAACCTTTTCAAATACACTGGCGAACTCAGGTCACTTCGCGTTTTATGGAGACGATATTTTTTTAACCCTAAAAGTAAAAAAACGTCCATACTTTAACACACTTTACTTTTTACTTTACACACCATACTTTTTTTTTCTGTTTAGAGCATCTCTATAGGCCAGATTTACATAACCTACAAAATTTTTGAAACGTTCGGACGGGTATAAAATATTTTTTACAAGATAAAATATGTGAAAAATTCGATGGAAATAAAAAATCTGAGTGTTTCGTCGCGGTTTCGCCCCTTCAGGGCACAATTTTAGAGGTATCGACAAAACCAAAAATATTCTTAAAGGTGAAACATTCTTCTAATCGATGTTATAATCGGCTTTTAAAAATAAGGATTTTAACCCTTTCAAATATACCGGCACGGAGGTTACTTCGCGCCTCACGGTGACGATATTTTTTCTATGCTAAAAGTAACTATACGTGCGTATTTTAACCGAAACTTTTTAGAGCATTTCGATAGACCAGATTTACGTCACCTGCAAAAATTTCGAAATGTTCAGACGAGTATAAATATTTTTATAAACTAAAATATATGAAAATATCTACGAAATCAGTAAAAACCTCGGTGTTTTTGCGCGGTAAAAAAAAAGACGTCTTAATTTAAGTATATGTGTGTGGTGATAGGGAGGGAGGGTATAAATATTTTTTAAAAAATGGCCTTAAAATTTTTGCCCCCCCAGTCTTAGAGCCCAAGTTACGCCTATGCCTTGACATTTTAAAATTTATTATAGGCATGAAAGATACTAACATATACCCCTTTCTTTCCAACAAACAAGTATGTAAACAAAACAGTAAATCTTCCTTCTCATACATTATCTTTATGATCAGAAAAATTGCAAAAGTAAAATACAAGAGCATATAAATTTAAAAAGATGGAAAACTGATTTTATTTGATGAGAATGAATATTTAAATGTGCATTTTCTAAACTCTTATAAGTTATGTTTTTCTTGGAATAAGGAATACACCTTCCTATATCTATGATGTTTTTAATAATAAAATAGTCGTTAATGACGATATACAAGATTTTAAGAAGCTGCATATATCACTCTTAACGCCGAAATCAGAGTAGTAAATAAATCTGAACATAAACAATGATGACGCAAACATCACGTGGTTTGCGAAGCAAATTTCCGAGCTCTCCCAACCTTCCCACCTGCATTTAGAATGGACTTAACCGCTATCCATCGCTCAGGTAGGGAATAGCGCACGAAAGAGACGCTAGTGCCGAGGTCCGTCTCTGCATCGCACCTTTTATACTTTTTCGATTTTGGTCGCAGATATTTCTCATAAAGTTACTTTCTCTTTTAAAACCGGTTCTGAAAATGAAAGGGTCATTCTAAAAAATATCTGCGACCAAAATCGATAAAGTAAAAAAGGAGCGATGTAGAGACGGATCTCGGCTATCTAAATGCAAAAAAATTATTTTAAAATGTCGAAATGCAAATGAGATATTAGAACAATCCCTCCCCGTGAGTGCCTTCGGCGGCAGGGACAGGAGCCTTAATAAACTGTTGTCTAGTTTTTTTCCCTGCCCCACTATTTGCCCGTTTCACTACTAAGACTGCCACCAACATTTTCCATGGTTAATATTTCTAGTGATCGTTCCAAATCATTTCGCACAGCGAGTTACTTTGAGCAATGTTCACATTTTAATGAATGCGCAAACTTTATCGTAATCGCCTCTCAACCGGATACAGTGAACTAATTGATAAACTGCTCAGGCCTAAGTAAATAAAATGAAAGATGCTGAAGAAAGGAAAAGGTTTCCTCTCTAATCAAATTCACTCATTACTCGACATGTATTACATCTAAATTATCTTAATTTATAAAAATATATTTTCCGTTTTGGCACATTCACGCAGCGTTGAATCCAGGGGGTATTCCAGTGTGAGGGGGGTATATCCCCGGAACCTCAGCCCCCCCCCCCCTCCAATAAATGGAAGATTTGAGATTTTATACTTATTAATGTCTAGAAACGTCATCCTCCTTTTCATGAAAACTGAATAAAACAATATTCTAAATTTCTTTTTTCCTTTTTTTTTTTTTTTTGAGCTACTAACAAAATAGAAGATTGAATGATTGAAAACAGGCACAATCTGCTTTTTTCGCTCACAAAAACCAATCTATGGGATTTAGTATCAAGAAAATTTTAGTTTTATGCAACAAAATTTGAAATACAACAATAATTAGTTTTTATAGAAAATTTTGAACATAAACATAAGCTTGTCTGCTTTTTCATTCTCGAACCTGATGTGCAATTTAAACTAAACAAGCTGTAATAAACTGATTATCTAAATTAGGTACTTTATCTTTCAGTGGCTTTTCTAAATCAATATTGTCCCATATAATTACTGACTCTGAATTTATTAATTCAGCTTCAAACCTAAAGTTTGGAAAAGATTTTTTTTTCTTTTTTTTGAGGGGAGAAGGTGTTAAAAAAGGCACTGCCAGAGACAAAAGTTCTTTATCTACAGAACGACATAGTTAATAACAATTGAAAATTTCATTTACACTTGTTTCGACTAAAAATTTCATACACAATATTTTGAAAACAAATACCAAATAGTACATGAAAATATCAAAAATATCAAACATCATATTATGAAAATAAATATCGAATATATATCATGATATAAAATCAAGCAGCAGCAAATTATATAATCAAGCTGGGGTCTGTCCAGACATTTTTCCCAGGGTCTTGTTTTTGTGAAATTATGAACATCTTTTAACATTTGTGAAAAATTTAGTCATAATTTTGTGAATTTGAAATGATCGTTATATTCAGGTTCTTGTTTATACATTTTTAAGAAGATATATGTATGTAAAATACATATATTTTGTTTCTACATATAAAAAGTAAAAGGTCAGATTTTTTTTTAAGAATAAATTTGCGAAAGATTCGATTTAAAGATGAAGAAAATTTGTGAAGCCTATTTTTAAGATGAAGAATTTTGTGTTTCTGTTTTAAGAAATTTAAGAGTTTTAAGAATTCTGTTTTAAGGTGAAATTTTTTTGAAGAGTCCTATTTTGAGATGAAAAATTTTGTGAAGGGTCCTGTTTTAAGGTGAAAAGTTTTGTAAAGGGTCCCGTTTTGAATTGGAAAATGCTGTAAATGGTCCTGTTTTGAAATGAAAAATTTTGAGAATGATCCTGTTTTAAAAAAATTCATTTGAAATGTCCCCTTTTGAGATGAAAAATTTTGTGAAGGGTCTGTTTTAATATTTTTTTTTTTTTTTTTTTTTTTTTTTTTGAGATAAAAAATTTTGGGAAAAGTCCTGTTTTTTAAAGTGAAAAGTTTTGTGAAGGGTCCCGTTTTGAAATGAAAAATGCTGTAAAGTGTCCGGTTTTGAAATGAAATACTTTGTGAAGGGTCCTGTTTTAATATGAATTTTTTTTTAATGTCTTCTTTTGAGATGAAAAATTTTGTGAAGGGTCATGTTTTAGTAGGAATTTTTTTTTTTTTTTAATGTCCTCTTTTGAGATGAAAAAATTTTTGAAATGTCCTCTTTTGAGATGAAAAATTTTGTAAAAGGTCCTGTTTGAATGTGAAAAGTTTTGTGAAGGGTCCCGTTTTGAAATGAAAAATGCTGTAAAGTGTCCTGTTTTGAAATGAAATATTTTGTGAAGGGTCCTTTTTTAATATGAAAAATTTTTTAACACGTTCACGCCGGCGCGGTGGGTCACACTCGACTGCCTCGGAGCTGCCAAGTCTCCGGCTTTTTGGATACCAGTATTTTAATACAGAAAATGTTGTTTTATTTAATTAGAACAATTGGGCGATTTAAAGGAACAACATTTTCTCTAAAATAATAGTGGTGTGCAAAATGCCGGAGACTTGACAACTCTGAGACAGTCGAGTGTGACCCACCGCGCCGGCGTGAACGTGTTAAAACGTCATGTTTTGAGATGAAAAATTTTGTGAAGGGTCCTGTTTTAAGGTGAAAAGTTTTGTAAAGGGTACTGTTTTGAAATGAAAAATTTTGTGAAGGGTCCTTTAACCTTTTATATCCCGATGGTACTTTAAAAGTATCATTAAAATAACTTGTTATAAAATGAATTTAATACAACGATTAGTAGTAATAAAGTTTAGAATGAGTTACAGATACTTTATCTTGTCCAAAAGCATTGTTGGTTGCACAAAACAAAAATACTTTTAAATGGATGATTTCTTTTTCATTTGCATCATTTTCAGCTTTCTTGACGTTGAAAGATTAAAGGGTGAAAAGTTTCAGTTAGGAAATATTTCTGTATTTCTATTGTAACAGAATTGTATTTGTACATTTCCTAATTCTATAAAATACTAAAAAAAGATTTTAAATAAAAGATTTGAGTGGAGTTATAAATATATTATTAAACTTTACAGCATACTTTTAACTACTTAAAAGGTGACACAAACATACAAAAATATTATTTAATGCAACCCTGAAATCTTTCGAACACACACGCGTTCATTTTCAAAAGGGACTTGCGCGTGTGTGTTTGAAAGATATCAGAGTTGCATTAAATAATATTTTTGTATGTTTGTGTCACCTTTTAAGTAGTTATAAGTACGTTGTAAAGTTTATTTGTAACAAGGTGAAAATTTCCTTCACGACACTAGTTTTAATACAGTTTTTTGACTCTATTTTTATAAATATTGCACAAAATCCCTATAAATTCAAATTTAATTAACTTTAATTGGCAAAATCCTTCTAAAATTTATTAAATGGTTGTGTAAATCTTCTAATGTAGTTATGTAGTTTCAAAAATTCACGAAAAATATTTAAAAAATGAAATTTTCATGCATTCATAATTTGGGATGCAAAGCGTTAAAGGACCCAATTTCTCCTTTAACAGATCCCTGTCCTGTCAAGATATATATACCGAATCTTGTTGGTAAAAATAGCAAAAATAAAGGAGGAAAGCAGAGACACCTGTATCATAAAGTGATTTTACAGAAAATAAACAACCCTGGAATAAAGCAGAAAATAACTGACAGCAAGATCAAAACTGGCTGATACCTAATAGCACCCCTTTCCCGAAATCGTATCGTAAATATGAGCTTTTCCAAAATTCCTTGTACAATGCAGAACATAAAAATCCTCGAGAACCACGTGTTTCTTCAAACCGGCGGCTGAGTTAGCGACATTCATCGTTTCTTGGGATCAAGTCCTAAAGAGAACAAAAGCAAAACAAAAGAAGATCTCTGTCAAATTCAATCGAGCGTACGTCAACTACCACAGAACAGAGTTACCGAACTGTGGCGAAGTTCAAGGTCTAATGGAGGACAAAAAAGAATGATTTCGGAATCAATTGTTCTGCTACTTCCACTCAGCAGTCACACAGATTTAACCATTACATGCTCGAGCAGCACTATGTCCGTGCAAGGCTTCACCGTTATAACCAACCCCTTGATTAAAAAAAAAACAAATGCCTCGCTTTATCAGCATCCCACTAGGCGATACAGAAGGAGATCGCGTGTGTATAACGTTAGATTCGCTGTGATATCATCTTTATTTAGTCGAGTTTGTTTTTGCAGACATGATAGCTAAAAGTAAAGGTTCGACACCACTTGCCGGAAACTATATTAATCCGGAAGGCAGCGTCACATTTTAGCAATCAATTTCAGCGTCGATGATTTTACTATAATGAGAGATTAGATGACACAAATAACGAAACTTGCCAGTCAGCTGGCGCACCCGCGGGAGTTGTTTCCATAGCGACGTCTCACAGCTTGGTACAATGCGAAATGGATGGTAACCCGATTACTATGTTACCCTGACTCGGAGGAATAATCAGTAATAGGGTCGCCATTCATTTTACAATAAAGCGAGGTGGGTTATGTTGCTATGACAAACCCTCTACACACACGCTGGCGTGCCAGTTCATTGGCAATTTTGTTAAATACAAGAACGAAAAACCATGCATCCATCAAAGATTATGAAACACGTTCCAACACTTCCAGAATACCGTAGCAAAACGTTACAGTTCATTGGCAATTTTGTTAAATACAAGAACGAAAAATCATGCATCCATCAAATATTATGAAACACGTTCCAACACTTCCAGAATACCGTAACAAAACGTTACAGTTTATTAATCCGTTCAGGGCCGGCATCTTTTACACGAATTTTATTCATTTGGCACCGCTTTTTGTTAATTATTTGACTTAACTTTATCAATCACGAAAATATCGTAATTAAATAAAATCAATTTTACTGGTATCAATCTCAAGCATTTTAAGCACTTTTTGAGGGTGCATATATGCACCCATGGTCCCGAACGGGTTAAGGTGAAAGATGGTGTCTAAATAAACAATTTCGAAAACGCATAACACTTTGGAAACACAATTTCTGCAATTACAATCAATAGTCGGAAAAATATACGGTTTCTTTTTTGTGCAGCCCTGCATATGATCTATAGATTTGTATATTTACTACACACTATTCTAAAAGTTTATTCAACAAAGCGCAATGCACAGTTGAAAATTCCCATTCGGCAATTTACGTCTACAAACAGAAATGTACAGGATATCTTTTTTGCAGCCCTTTATATGATCTATAGAATTTATACACCCCATGTTACATGCATACAAAAGAAATAGCTTAAATTTTAAAATGTGTACCACAACTGAAAACGCACTTCGTACAATTATCATTCATCGACGATACTGCAAACTGCATAGAAATTCTTTTGTGTGTAAACGAATGGTAAATTAGATGCACTCCAGATCCTATACAGAAAGCGCCTTGTAGTCAGGGCTGCGTAGTCGGAGTCGAAGTCGTGGAGTCTGAGTCGGGCCCATTTTTCAGCGAAAGAGTCGGAGTCGGATCTGTTAAAATTCCCGGAGTCGGAGTCGTGCATTTTTCTCACAGACTCCGCAGCCCTGCTTGTAGTAACATCTCGGTGATATATACAAAATTTCAACATGTTTAAAAAAGTGCAATAGCATTCAAATACACCGCAAACGATTTTCCCTCACAAACTGTAATTAATGTATTGGACTTCTTTTGAGTGCCCCTGTAAATGAACCGTAAATGTATCACACAATTTTCAATACCGAACATGCCATAGTAAAACCGAATAATATACAGGGTGCAATATGTTATCTATCGCCGACCTTTAATTTCTCAACAGTTGGTCGTAGACATATAGTACCAATTACAAAAACGTTTCAAATGAGCTAAATATTCATGTTGTGTCATTATTTAAAGTAAAAAATCAATTTTATAAAAATTACGAAATCTAGCTTTTTATACGGTCCCCCCAGTCGTTATAGTTATATTTAGTAAAAGTTTACACATATCATAACAGATATCACACAAAAAGTTTGACACCACTGCTGCAAAAACTGACACAGTTATTAAATTTCAAAGTTTGAGATTTTTGCACATGATTTTGTCTTTCATTGAGGGATCAATTAAAAGATGAATTAAAGTAATTCGAGATCAAATTCAGGGTGCAATGTCCTTTTTACGGCGAAACCACTTTTAGTCGGTATCGCCAAATCGGGGAATCACCAAAGAGGGTTATTTCATCTAAAAATTTGAACTAACTTTTATGGGTCGAACAACATTCAAACGACAAAGTAGGTAGAATCGACAACCGGAAAATAAAACGTACTCACTAAGGACTAGATAAATGGCAGCGGAATCGCACCCTGATTTTGATCTCGAATTGCTTTAATTCATCTTTTAACTGACCCCTCAATGAAAGACAAAATCATGTGCAAAAATCTCAAACTTTGAAATGCAATAACTGTGTTAATTTTTGTAATACAGATGCCAAACTTTTTGTGTCATATCTGTCATGACATGTGTAAACTTTTACTGAATATAACTATAGGGACTGGGGGACCGTATAAAAAGTTAGATTTCGTAATTTTTATAAAATTGATTTTTGACTTTAAATAATGCCACAACATGAATATTTACCTCATTTGCAACGTTTTTGTAATTGGAACTATATGTTTACGACCAACGGTTGAGAAATTAAAGGTCGGCGATAGATAACATATTGCACCCTGTATTTAAATTTCATGACAATCTGATTACACTTACGCGAGTTAGAGCACGGTCAGAAGACAGGCAGACGAAAAATTTAATTCATAAACACTTTTCAACTACAGTAGAATCTCGATTATCCGAAGTAATTGGGACCGATCATCTTTCGGAAAATCGAAATTTTTCGGATAATCGAGAATGCTTTTTAAGATTAAGGACAAATATATGCAGTATTTCTTACTACGGAAACAAGTGCTTAAAAAAAAATAAAGCAATAGCAAAATAGAAACAAGAATAAATTACCTGATTTTAATTTTGAAATTAAGTACCTTTTACAGATTTCACAAGAGTTTAGAAAAAAAGTTTCGCTTGTCGCAGTTTCGACTGCCTTTGCTTTGCAGCTCTATCACGAGATTTTTTTTTTTTTAATTTTATTAGTTCATCAATATTACAGTCTTTCTGCTGCTCCAGCCATGCCAAACTTTTTGCAAAACATTCAAAAGCTTCAGAACTGCTAATTTGTTCGTTTTCTTCGCCCACTTCGTTGTCCTCTTCTTCGCTTTGACCAATGTGACAGTAAAAAATTCTTTAAAAATGGATTTTGCACACAAGGAATACAGTAG
This sequence comes from Maratus speciosus, assembly GCA_963932465.1. Taxonomy (NCBI): domain Eukaryota; kingdom Metazoa; phylum Arthropoda; class Arachnida; order Araneae; family Salticidae; genus Maratus; species Maratus speciosus. The sequence continues at coordinate 584,094,619 of OZ010788.1, read as the reverse complement.
TAAAAAAAAAGGGGGGGGGGAGCAACTTTTAAAAATGGATTTCAGTTAACCGAGAGTTTCGGATAAAAGATGTTCTACTGCATGTGTTGGAAAGTGTTAAAAAGAGAGTAAGATATGAAAACTGCTCCGGTAAATCCGAAGTTATAAAATAATTTTTCGTGTGAATAATAATAATAATTCACCTGTTTAACATTTCATTTTTAAATTAAAAATATTTGAAGAATTTCAAAACGATCACAAAAGAAAGAAGTTAAAAACCCCTGAGGTCGTGTGATACACGATATTCTTGACAGACTGATAAAGAAAGAAACTATCGAAAGAGAAACAAACAAAGTTTCAAACATTATAAAAACACTCACGTTCGAAAGAATCCGATCTAAGTTGCAATGAAAACAAGGAAAAGATAACTCGAATTACATCAATATAATTAACACTTGTCGTTATCAATCACATGCTACAGTTTCCCCATTCTTGATATTTATACATTTCGGAATACTGAATATTAATTTCATAAATAATTCTTATCATGATTCCGGCCTTTCTACGTGCTTTGGAGTCGAGTATAATTAAATTAGACAGCGCAAAGTAACATGCTTTGGAAATATAAAAAAATAATCAGTAACAGCACCCACACATATATGATAGCCATTATTTTTATATTACGGGAAATAACAGATAAAAAATAATTTTTAATACCAAATACAATAGAACCCCGATTATCCGAAGTAATTGGGATCGACCCTCTTTCGGAAAATCGAATTTTTCGGATAATCCAGAAAGCTTCCATTTTATGATTAAGAAGAAATATATGCAATATTTCTTATTATGGTAACGAGTGCTTAATAAAAATAAAGCGATAGCAAAATAAAAACAAGAATAAATTACCGGAATTTTAATTTTGAAATTAAGTACCTTTTACATATATCACAAGGGTTTGAAAAATGTTTTGTTTGTCGCAGTTTCGATTGCCTTTTCTTTGAAGCTCTATCACGGAATTTTTTAATATTATGACTTCACCCAGTACCCAGTATCACAGTCTTTCAGCTGCTCCAGCCATGCCAAACCTTTTTCAAAACATTCAAAAGCTTCATAATTGCTAATTCGTTCGTTTTCTTCGTTCCACTCTGCAGCTTACGACTGCTCAAGTTAAATTCAAAGGAACTCTAAGAAAGGGGATCGAAAATATTTATATGAACTCGTATTTCAGAAAGGACCTCTTGCACACAAGGAATATGATAGTTAAGAAAAATAAAAAAGCTATCAAAATGGATTTTGCACACAAGGAACGTGATAGTAAAAAAGGAAAAAAATAGCTTTAATAATGGATTTCGGCTAACCGAGAGGTTCTACTGTACAGTCAATTCTGTCTAAGGCGGAATCTGTGTAAGCCGGAAATCTGTCTTAACACGGAAATTTTTCAAACTGCCGGCGAACCCAATTCAAATAACATTAATCCATGCTGTTTAAGCCGGAATCTGCTTATAACGCAGAAACGGAAAGGTTTTTAAAGTCCCACCAAACCGAAAATTTTGCATCAGGCGGAAAAAATGATAGCATTTTAAAAATGAAATGTATTTCATTCGTGAAACTTTAAAACTGACATGTATATACATCAAATAATCACGAACATTTTAATTAAATTTTGTAATAGATTAATAAAGTTAATTCGAAAGAACCATATTTAACGTTATGGTTAAATATGGTAATTTTAACCACAAAAATGAGTAATACGATGTTACTCATAATGTGTTACTGAAGAAAGCTTGTTAAACCGGAAGTAAAAACAAGCATCGATAAAATATTAATTTCTGGCTCGTCAGAAACTATGTTAAAGATGAGGTATATGATTGTATTTATTAAAGTGAATATTTTTCATTAAATTCCAGAACTGAAGTAACTTCTAATCAATACTATTTATTTCAATGTTCGAATAATGTTTTTTCAATTTCATTAAAGATTATAAATTTAATAAAAAGTTTAATTTCATTAAAAATTTAATTTAACTAAGTAAAAATTAAATTTTAAAATTTAAAAAACCCGACTGCGAAAAAAGCGAACTAATTGATTATTTCTCATCAATGTGAAACTATTTTTTATATTACTTACCTATTTTTGTTTACTTGTATTGATGACTTTTAAATTGTGTTTAACTGTTAGTTCTTATCCACAGCCCTCTGAATACTGAGAGGGCTCTGTGTTGAGATGGCTGTGTCCTATCTATAAATACGGTTTTGATGAGGCCGATAGACGTCTAGGAAGGTTAGAGTTGCAGTAAAGCTAGAGATCCTGCCTACACAACTTCCAGGTTGTGTAATAATTAAACGGAGCTTCTGACTGTAAAATAGTCAATGAAACATCGTCTTCATTTTTAAAAACCTATTCCATAATATGCCACTCAATAGGGTGCGTAAAAAACATTTTTCGTCTCTACCGCCATTTTGTATTTTACGGCCACCATTTTGAATTTATAAAAACAAAACCTAGCCGATAACCATCGGACGGTTAAGGCGAATCGATAGAGACCTCATTCATTAAAATCTATCCAGCCGTTGCGATGTTTCGAGCGTATAAAGAAATCCACATACCCAGATACGCGTAAAATACACAACCCTTCTTGTCAGTCGGGTAAAAAACGGTATTAAAGGTTACGAATGTAAAAAAATATACAACTTGCTCGTTTTTCAATATTTTTAAATTTACTTATTTATTTATTTTTCGGGGTATTTTGCATAAGGCGGGATATTGTCTACGGCGGAAATTTTCATCGATTCCGTCTTAGACAGAGTTAAAAATTAATTTCTATATATAGTAAACACTTTTTTTTATGTTTATTACAGTTACAATCTAACAAATATTACTTTACAATCATTTAGATGAATCAGTTAAAATTGATTAACCCTTTATGTCCCTAATTATGAATTCATGAAAATTTCATATTCTAAAACATTTTCCGTGAATTTTTAAAACTACATTTGAGGATTTACGCAATCGTTTAATAAATTTTAAAAGAATTTTGGAAATTAAAACTAATTAATTAAATTTGAATTTATGGGGATTTTGTGCAATATTTATAACTCCACTCAAATCTTTTATTTTAAATATTTTTCTTAGTATTTTGTAGAATTAGGAAATGTACAGTCGTGGAAAATAAAAAGTAAACACCCCCTACTAACTCCTCAACAAATTATCGTAGAAAGTTACTGGTACCGAACGATTGGAAATAAAGTCGTCTTTTAAATGATGTATATGAAATTTGCTTACGGAGCTCTCTACATATTAAAACGAACCATAACTTTTTTTTTTTTTTTTTTTTTTTTTTTTTTCCCCAATAGCAGTGCACAATTCTGACAGCATAAATGAACTACACCCTTGAATTAGCCTAAAAACAAATTTTTATGCAATCTGTACGATAAGTTTCCGAGAAATTAATTATTTTAAAACGAACGTATTTTAGGGGCTGTATCTAAATTGAAGTTCAGTACTCGATTGTTGACCGAGAACGCCCCCTTCTTAATCAAGGTATCTTAAGCGCCACTCAATCAGTCATTGAAGATTGCTAGATTACAAGTCTACTTTTAAACGACGTATACAAAATTTGCTTAGGGGGCCATCTTCATATTAAAATGAACCCAAACTTCATTTTTTTCAATGGCAATACCCAATTTTAACAAGATATTTCAAATCTTCGGTTCAAACTATGCCTAAACACCAAATTTCAAGTCATATGAAGGATAAGTTCTTGAATTATAAACAAAGTTTAGTGCTTCTAATGTTAAATTACATTTTCATATTTTTATTAATATCTCCTGAAATTATACTCCTAAAGTGCTAATTTTTTGTGTAGCAAAAATTCTAAAATACCCAAAACATAAATACGTTGAATTTGCAATTTTTATAATTTTATGATATGAATTATGAAATTAATATTCAAAAAAATTATGAAATGCAACCTACAATTTTTCTGATGGTTTTAGATTTATTAAGTCCTATTTTATGGAAATCCAAAATTTCACATTTTTCTTCCAAGTAGTGCAAAAAAATCTTCGCCTTATATAATCGTAGATTTCTGTGATTAAATAAGGCGAAGATAATTTTCGAAATATCGTGATAAAAAGGGGGGGGGGGCGATTAACAAGAAAGGAATTTCATAGTAAACTGCCGCTCAACACCGAGTTAATAATTAGTGCAAATTCGAGCATAAATCTATGAGGAAAAAATATTAAACAATACATAAAAAACCCCCTTTACTCTTCCCTGAGGAAATGGCTTATATTACAGCAACATTAAAAAAGCGAGAACAAGGCGTGAAAAGTAAAACACGTTCGCTTCACTAATTGTAGTTACAAACAGTGAAAACGAATTCCGTCCTTGACTCATGCATAGGATCTTTTAACTCAACTTCACCTGCCACCAACGACACGGTACGATGACACTGCAATTGTGGCGGTTGCGGACTATCACGTCACATTCCGGTAAAACGCTCCGTGATTTTCGTCACTGCCGTTATATTTAAGTCCTTTACTAAAAGGGGGTATTTTTTTTCCCTTTAATTCCAATAAAAAATAAATAAAAATACAGGTAATAAAGGTAAGAACCCTCGAGGAGACAGAAATGCTTGTGATAAATTGTCACACTGAGAGGTAGACATCATAACGGATTATTATCAAAGCATTTAAAGGAAGACGCGACTGCGACGCCACGCCCACTCACATTAATTTTACTCTAACATTTTATACTCATTTATTATGTGTAACTAAATTTTATCCAAGTGTTAGTTTATATATACAGTAGAATCTCGATTATCCGAAGTAATTGGGACCGACCCTATCGAAATTTTCGGATAACCGAGAATGCTTCAATTTTAAGATTAATGAGAAATATATGAAATATTTCGTATTATGGTAACAAGTGCCTAATAAAAATAAAGCAATAGAAAAATAGAAACAAGAATAAATTACCGGAATTTTAATTTTGAAATTAAGTACCTTTTACATATATGTTTTGTTTATCGCAGTTTCGATTGCCTTTGCTTGGAAGCTCTATCACGGAGTCTTTTAATGTTATTAGTTCACCAGTATCACAGTCTTTCTGCTGCTACAGCCATGCCAAGCCTTTTGCAAAACATTCAAAAGCTTCAGAATTGCTAATTTGTTCGTTTTCTTCGTTCCACTCCGCAGCTTAAAAGGAGCTCAAATTAAATTCAAAGGAACTCTAAAAAAGGGGATCGAAAATATTTTTATATGTACTCGTAGTTCGGAAAGAACCGCTTGCACAGAAGAAATGTGGTAGTTAATAATAAAAAATATAAATTAAAAAAAGCTTGTAAAATGGATATGTGATAGTATATAAAAAAAAAAAAAAAAAAAAAAAAAAAAAAAGCTTTCAAAATGGATTTTGGTTAATCGAGAGTTTCGGTTAAAAGAGTTTCGGATAAAAGAGGTTCTACTGTACTTTAATTCATGTGTTTGATAAAACTGTGCAAAAACTTCACACAAGGCAGAAGTGTAAGCTTTTTAGCTCTTCGAAAAATTGTACTTTTCAACTAAAAAACCCATTAACTTCTAAAGTGCTCGAGCGATTTTGATTAAAAAAAAAAAAAAAAAAAATGTTGGTAGAGTATAAATATAAGATCATATGTGGCAGACAGTTTAAAAAAAATTAATTAGTTTCCGAAAAAAAAAAAAAAATCTGAAAAATTGCCATTGCTCTAAAATTAAAAGATTTAGTCTCAAAAAAAAAAAAAAAAAAAAAAAAAATGTCTGCCATAAGTCTTGAGTATAATCCAGTGAATATGGATTCCAAATTTCATCAAAATCGATCGGGTAGTTTCCGAGGCAACGGGCCTTAAAGCTAGGATATTTCCCATAGAATTGCACCCAGTCCTGTCTTCCCTTAAAGTATATGCCGGCTGTTTCAAAACTCTGGAGCAAAATTAAAACACGATAATAAATTAATATATACATATTCGTGTTTCTATCTATAACCATACATGACGACATTATAATAATAGTGTTGACTCTAAGCCGCTTTAGCAGGGCGCTGCGCCCGGCGGCTCTTTTAAACTCCACCGATGCGCCCGGCTGCCCTTTTTAACACTTCCTATGTGCCCCGTGGCAATTCAGTTGATCCCGGGAAAATATCGCAAATTCTAGGGACTCTAAACAAACCAGTTCAAAATATTTTTTGTGAACAAAGTACAAGTGTGTCCTTTTTTTAGAATAGTGTTCCCTTTTTGAAAAAATGTACTCCTTTTTTTTAGAACAGTGTTCCCTTTTTTAGAATAGTGTCCCTTTTTTGAAAAATTCCCGCCCGGCGGCCCTTTTTTTCTAGTGTCAACACTAATACACGATACAAAAAATGAAGAAAATATATTTTTAAAAAAAATGAAAGATGGAAATAATTCCTGTTAGCCAAAAATGAAAATATTGAAATCATAGTGGAATCTATAGAGAAACTTTCAAATCCAAATTAGTATAGATTCTACAAAACATGTACTATTTCAGCCTTGCACGAGCTATAAAAAGCCCAAAATGTGCAAGATTTGGGCTATCGAACTAGAGATCTGCACGGGGCGGCCCGCAGGCCGGCCTCGGGCCTATTTTCATTTGCGGCACTCGGGCCGGGCCTATCTCATTTTTTCTGTACAGAGCCGGGACTGGTTTCTTTTCTAGTCTTCACGGTCTAAAATTTTCAGGCCTAGTTTTGAGTCAGCCCGTATGAAAGTCATAGTCTCGGCGTGACCTGCTCGTTCAAAGGTCAACAAAATTAAGCCTGGCCCAAAGATTTTTGTAAAATATGAATACATTTTTAAATCGCCATTATCCTACAATTAAACATTAACATTTACTCTTTTTACAGAATAGTAAATTTCTACGCTGATTAAAATATAGCTAAATTAAAATGTAGTAAAACGTGTGAAAAGGAACCTGCCTATGACGGATTCCAGTTTTAAACTGAAAATCGTGTTGATCCATGCAAAATTAATATACTAATACGTAAGAAAAGAATATATAATACATTTAAATTTGCTAAGAAGGGAACTTGTCTATAACGCATTTTTTTTTTTTTTTTTCTATGTAATTGAGTCTTAGGAGATTTAACTGTATAGCATTTTTCAATGCATGGAATATGGATCAGCAATATTAATGATAACTGAAAAATTTACATAGAAGAAATAGCGATTCATTAAAAAAATAAATATCGCAGCCTGCAGCACTTATATAAAAATGAAGTTTAGAAACATGAAAAAAAAAAAAGTTAAGATAAATAATGAAATCAATATTTTGTAGCAATTCACTCGGGCCGGGCCGGGCCGGGCTCGGTCCGAGATTTTAACTTTTTTCCGGGCCGGGCTCGGGCCGAACTTTTAGCTGTTAAACCGGGCCGGGGCAATAATTTTTTCTACGGGACGAGCAGAGCCGAAATTTTAGGTAGCTTTCTTTACAAAAAAGCTACCTATTGCAGCCGTTCGGAGGAAAGCGATTTCAAAAAATTTTGGTATATTTTCATCGATCATGACCCCCAGACCCCGAAACCACCCTCGTTCAAAATTGATATATATATATATATATATATATATATATATATCTGACCTATGTCACACTGTAACTCCCGTAATTATGAACCGATTTCGATGAAATTTGGTGTGTACATAGTACATACCAATGTCTCGACCGAGTTCGTTGGCCAGCTTCATCCGCCATTTTGTTTCAAAATGGCGGCCATTTAAAATTTTTAAAAAATTTTAAAACTTGAAATGTGGTACCAAAAAATTAAAAATGGAAAAATATTTTTTTCTTATGTATTTGATCTTTATACAAAGATTCCGAAGCAGTTTTTGTTTCGTCTATATCTTAAAAAATGGCTGAGTTATAGCATTTTGAATTTCTAGCGTGGCTGACATTTTGAAACGTCCTGAATTTTGTCACGCGATAAAAGGCGTATTTATGAACCGATTTGGATGTAATTCAGTGTGTACATAGTACATACCAATCTCTCGACCGAGTTCGTTGGCCAGCTTCATCCGCCATTTTGTTTCAAAATGGCGGCCATTTAAATTTTTTTTAAAAATTTAAAAATTGAAATGTGGTACCAAAAAATTGAAAATGGAAAAATATTTTTTCTTATGTATTTGACCTTTATACAAAGATTTCGGAGCAGTTTTTGTTTTGTCTATATCTTAAAAAATGGCTGAGTTATAGCATTTTGAATTTCTAGCGTGGCTGACATTTTGAAACGTCCTGAATTTTGTCACGCGATAAAAGGCGTATTTATGAACCGATTTGGATGTAACTTCGTTTATACATAGTACATACCAATGTCTCGACCGGGTTCGTTGGTCAGCTTCATCTGCCATCTTGTTTAAAAATGGTGGCCATTTAAATTTTTAAGAAATATTTAAATTTGAAATGTGGTACCGAAAAATTAAAAATTGAAAAAATATTTTCTTTTTATGTGTTTGACCTTGATAAAAAGATTCGGGAGCAGTTTTTGTTTCGTCTATATCTTAAGAAATGGCTGAGTTATAGCATTTTGAATTTCTAGCGTGGCTGACATTTTGAAACGTCCTGATTTTTCTCACGTAATAACAGGCGTATTTATGAACCGACTTGGATGTACCTTGGTGTGTACATAGTACATACAAATATCTCGACCGAGTTCGTCGGCCGGCTTCATCCGCCATCTTGTTTCAAAATGGCGGCCATTAAAAAAATTAAAAAATTTAAATGAGATACCAAAAAAAATTGGAAAGTGAAAAAGATTTTTTTTGTATGTGTTTTACCTTAATACAAAGATTCCGGAACAGTTTTTCTTTCGTCTATATCTAATAAAAATGGCTGAGTAATAGCATTTTGAATTTATCTTGTGGCTGACATTTTAAAACGACCTGATTTTTGTCACGCGACAACAGGCGTAATTATGAACCTATTTGGATGTAACTTGGTCTGTACATAGTACATACCAATGTCTCGACCGAGTTCGTTGGCCAGCTTCATTCGCCATCTTGTTTCAAAAGGGTTGCCATTTAAAAAAAATTAAATTTAAAATTCAAAATGAGGTATTAAACAATTGGAAAATGAAAAAGATTTTTTTATGTGTTTGACCTTGATACAAAGATTCCGGAGCAGTTTTTGTTTCTGAAAATTTGTTCTTTTGTTTATATCTTAAAAAATGGTTGATTTATAGCACTTTGAATTTCTAGCATGGCTAACATTTTGAAACGATCTTGTATTTGTCACGCGATAACACACGTATTCGCCTATTTCGATGTAAGAAGGCATGTGGATAGTATACATCAACACCTCGACCAAGTTCGCTGGCCAGATTCATCAGCCATCTTGTTTCAAAATGGCGACCATTAAATTAAAAAATATATATATATATTTAAAGTGAGGTGCAAAAAAATTAGAAATTGAAAAGGGTTTCTTTCTTAAGTATTTGACCTTGATATAAGAATTCAGGAGCATTTTTTGTTTGTCTTTACCTTAAAAAATGGCTCAGATATAGCAGTTTCAATTTCTATTGTGGGTGACATTTTGAAAAATCTGATTTTTTGCATGCGACAGCACTCCTATATATTAACCGATTCCGATGTGAGTGAGCATGTGCACAGCAATTACTAAGGTCTCGACCGAGTTCACTGCTTAGCCTCATCCACCATGTTGTCTTAAAATGACAGGCACTTTAAGAAATTGCCGAATTTGGCAGCCAAATATATGTTACTTCAAAGAAAAGCAGCTTGGATAAAGCTGACTAACTTCGCGAAATTCTCATTCATTATATTGATAAAAATTAGTATTGAATCTCCTATATTCGGTTTCCACTAAATTGAGCTTCGTGTGTTTGAATGATATAATTTGGCTTTTTTTAAATAAGGATTATGAAAGCTACCTCTTCCTCCCGGCACTGGCCGGAAGGACTTTTTTCTCTATGAGTCGGGCCGGGAACGGTCCTGGAAATTTCGGCCCGTACACACCTCTATATCGAACATTAAAAAAAAACCCCAAAATGGATGAAAAAACGGGAACACAGAAAATGAGCAATATATATATATGGGGCCTTCTCACAATCTTTTGACTTTCGGGAATAAAAATCTGGTGAAATTAAACTTGCTAAAATAATATTTTAATCTGATAGACGAATGCATTAACAATTCAAAATAAAGAAATAATGGTCAGCAGCGAAATTTCTTTTTATTTAACTGAGGTTTATGTTAAACTTGCGAGTTTAATTTTCTTACCACTATAACTTTTTATTTTCTTCTAAATTTTTACTTATAATGAATTTGGATAGTACCCACTGGACGTTCAAAAATAGGAAATAATAACAATGTAGTATTTTTAGTACAAAATTTTGATATAACATTGTCTTAAAGGGGTGTTAAAGAAGGGACGGTAAGGTAAAAAAGAGGGACGGTATAGGAAAAAAGGGACGGTAAGGATGGAATGGTAAGGAAAATTACCACGTAGTTTAGGCAAATCATGTTAAGACTAAGTGGTAGCCACAATGTTGATTGATTTTTAGAAACAGTTATTTACATTGGATTAAATATAAAAAAAATTTAATTTACCTCGAAAAGTGCAGGAATGAACCTTGGGGACGGTAAGATTACCAAAAAAGCCACGATGCTTAAAATTGATATTTAAATGCTGATTTAAATTCTGCAGTAAATTTCCTGTCAAAAAATTTTAGACATTCTTTCTATAGCATACTTCTGCATGAGAAAAAACTTGAAAAAAATTCTGTGACTGCATCTGAAATGATTCTCTGTATAATTTTAGAAGAGGGACGGTAAGGAATCTAAAACTCAGGGACAGAGTTTAAAAAATAACAACAACCCTAAAATGTATGCAGGTTAATTTTTTGCTACATATTTATATAAACAATAGTTCTAATTTTGGAAAAAAATTACATCGAATTATTTTTATTGAAGCAATTTTATACAGACAGCTCCAAACTTAAAAATCAGCACCAGGGACGCGGGACGCTGTAGGAGTTTTCCTAGTATTTGGACAGCCAACATCGTCCAAAACTTATTTATCTCGTTAATATTTTTATGCAATCATGTAATGGGATGTTCCCCAGTATATGAAATATAAAAAAATACAAGAACATGCATTAAAATAAAAATTATTATTCAGGGACATTAAAGTCAAAAGATTGTGAGAATGCCCCATATATATCTGCGAAAATAATTCAGAACCGCTTGCATGAAACGGGACAAGCATGCCTATATTGTTTGATTACAGTGTGTTTATGTTTCCACACCAATTCTACAAATTCAAGAATATAAGAAAAATAAAAGGAATGATTCATTTATTTTCTTTTTAGGGTTGGAAAAACTAAAATTTTACATTGCAATTAATGTTAAAACTAGTTCATTAATCCAAACTTGCGGTTCGTGTCGTGTCGGGTTGATTTTAATTGTTTCGAGTTGATTCGGGTCAAAAAATTCTAGCATGTTTTTTCAGACGAGAAAAACTTTATATCTGGATATTAATGAGTAATATATACATGCTTATCTTTTAACATATATATAAAAAGTTGATATTAGAAATGCAATTGAAGACTATTTTTCCTTAATTATAATCAAATACGGATTAATTTTCTTTCATTTCGCGTTCGTATAGACGAAATTTTGTGTGTGTGTGATTAACCCGGCTAGCGCAGGATTCAAATCCGAAGTTTAAAAAAATAATGGCTTTAAAAAAAAAAATTCAGCTAATAGGGATTTGGATATTATGAAAGAATTGTGATTCCCCCCTCCCTTTAGTTACGAAAACTACCCCATTTTTTAGTAATAGATGAATCACTTTAATTGAATATTATACTCTTATTTCAAAGAATAATGACCCTCGAAAAATAAATTAAGGAGGGATTACCCCCCTTTTATACTTAACTAATGACTCTCCAAATCTAATCAGGGAAGCGCCTAATCAGAATAAACCGGCATACCAAATTTGAAGCAAATCCGATAATTCTGCATGAAAAACCCATTTAGCTAACTTAAGGGGGGATTAACTCCCTCATTCCCCCTTTATACTTTTGGCTACCCCCAGTGACCCTCCAAATCTAATCAGGGAAGCGCCTAATCAGAATAAACCGGTATACCAAATTTGAAGCAAATCTGATAATTCTGTATGAAAAACCCATTTAGCTAAATTAAGGGGGAGATTGGCTTCCCCATTTCCCCCTTTACAACTTCACTAATGAGCCTCCAAATCTAATCAGGGAAGCGCCTTATCAGAATAAACCGGTATACCAAATTTGAAGCAAATCGGATAATTCTGCATGAAAACCCCATTTATTTAAATTAAACTTTAACTGGTGTCACTGAAATTGTCACATAATTAGTGTGAAGCGGTCTGTGAAACCGCTCCATCGAAAGATGAAAAAAAGGCACGATTAACTCATAGGATGGTGTTTTTGTACTAAACTTTTTGTACAGGACTGTTATAATTAAAATTCACCTATTCAAAAGTCTCTGGTGATAGTACTAAAGTTCCAAACGGAACAAAATTTCGGTAGTGTTTGTAGTTAAACTGAAAATTGCAAGTTAAACTATAAAAATTGAAAAAAAACCGTGGTCTGAGAGACCGGTAACATCAGTTACAGGTTAAGGTGGATAGCCCCGTTCCCCCTTTATACTTAACCAATGAACCTACAAAAGTAATCAGGGAAAGCGCCTTATCAGAATGAAACTAGAAAAAAAATTTGCAGCAAATCGGATATTTTTATCAAGTGTTATCGCGTTACTTACACACATACGTCATATACATACATACATACGTATATAAGAAGCTGCGGGCACATTAGCTCTCAGGCTTTGATAGCCTGTGAGATAAAAAAGATAGCTAAATTCCTAAAATTACTGCATGGTTAGTTCAGAAAATAATTACGCATATGCATTCTTGTAATGAGGTAATTTTTAGTTCAGAGGCAATATTTTGTAGCCAAAGAATTTTTATGGAAAGACACTGTCAAATGCGTAATCAGCGCTTAGATTAGTTCGAATAATAACTACTTCATATAAATGTGTAATTTGCGTTTTCGTGTATATTTTATTGAGTTCACTCCATGGCAATATTTTCTGGCCACGGAATTTTTATGGGAGACACTGTCAAATACGTAATCAGTGATTAGATGAGTTGAAATAATAACTTCTTCATAGTAAATGTGTTATTTGCGTTTTCATCGATGTTTTATTAGGTTAGTTAAACTACCTTATCTTCTCCGTTGGATACAGGTCGGCGGCAATAACGACCGCATTCAAGGTAAGACTAACGATTGTTTTTTTTTTTTTTTTTTTTTTTGTTAAACAGCTAGAAGAAATGGAAATTGTACCAAAGAATTTTTTTAAATTATGGAGATTATTTGTTCCATGAGTAAACTCCTTCAGTCGAGTGCATCACACTGCGAAAACTTTTCTAATTCGAACTCCAAGGGAGCATGTAAATATTGTTCAGTAGAACTTGAATTCGAGGCGGGAGGGCCAAAAATTGGAAATCCTGCACAAATAATTTGTTAGGTAAAAGCCTCCCCGCTCAAAAAAAGAAAAAAAAAAAAAAAAAAAGTAGATTTTTAAGGAATCAAGTGAGAGAAGTCAATCAGTCAAGAAATTTAAGAATTATGCAGATTTAAAGTTTAAAACTCAAAAGGTTAAAATAACTTTTTAATCGTTACAAAGTAGATTGCAATGCGGGTAGTTCTTTTAAAACTTAGTTCAAAAGCTATTTCCCGAAAATAATTGTAATTTTGGATTCACATATTTGAAGCTACTAGAAATCAACGAATTCCGATTACGAGAAATATTTTTAATATATATATATATATATATATATATATATATTTTTGCTTTAAATCTCTTTATACTTTTATTTAGTTCCCTTTGCAGAATTTGCATGTGTGACCTTTTCCATGATTGGAGTTATTTTTTGTCCTATGGCGTGATATGCAAAATATATCTTTTAAAATGAAAATAAATATATATATGTAATAATAAAATTTTCGCCCTCTTATCTTAATTAAACTATTCCACATTATTATAATATCTACCTTTTTTACTTAGCTTTAATACTATCTTAAATATCTTTTTTCTTTTCTCGCCCAGTTGGAAATTTCGGATATGATTTATTTACTAATTAGAATAATTGTGTTAAAATTAATCTAGTAAAACTACTTAGTTCTTCTTTCAATGAGCCAGAAAATTTTAATGTGAAATTTTGAAGTGGTCATATTCCAATTAGACTAAAATGGTATAGACTCTTTGAAACAAGCCTAACTAATATCAGGCTAATTGGAAAACAGCAGATGAGCCTGGCTCTTTGCGAAGAGCCGGATTTTTCAATTAGCATCAGATGATTTTTATTATTAAGGCTCCTGTCCCTGCCGGCGAACGCTGAGAAAAATGGCACTTTTATATATGAGTAAATCCATGTTTTCATTTTGTTATGAAACTTTTTGTTTATAATATGACGACCCAATGCTTTCAATTCTAAAATACCAGAAATACACAGTTTCAAACAAAATTACTTTTCATTCGTTAAGCGTAGTAAATTTTACAAGGGTAGTTGGATATATTCATATTATATAATTTTTTATGATTTCGAACGAAACACTCCTTTGAGTAATAATTATGACATGAAATGTGGGAAACTACATTTTTATAGCGGAAGAACACTTAAAAAGCTGTCGTAATATAATCGCGAAAGCATAAATTTTATTCTTCAACCTTCGAAATCGAAGAACGGATCAATTGGTAAAGGAAAGACTTCGCAGGTCAGATTTGACAACCATCAAGAATATGTAAATACAAACATCCGTGAATAAACATCATGAATAAAGCTTTATGTGCTCATATTTGAGTATGTCCATGTTTTCAGAAATGAGTATATACATGTTTCAAACTTGAGTAATTTTGTTTCGGAGCCATTTTGACTATATGCGACATACTCAGATTTGAGTATTTTTTACTCAGTTTTGAAAATGTCGTTTTTAGAGTGAAGACACTCACGAGCTAATGCTAATCCTATGGGGAGGGATTTATCTAATATCTCGTTTGCTTTTCGACATTTTTACCCGACTGCCAAGAAGGGTTATGTTTTTCACGCTAGAGATGAGACGGGCTCAGCCCGAGCCCGACACGGGCTCGGGCGCTATTTTTATTCTAGCCTTCGGGCTCGGGCTCGTTCTTTCTGAAACCGGAAAACTATATTTATTTATGTATAGAAAAGATTGAAAGAACTTTTTTCTCCGTTTAAAATTACTTTTCAAGTCTTTTCAATGTTATTTAGATCAAAATGAAGGGGTAACAAAAATCGTGTTTATTTATTTTAGTATTTGATTGCTGTTTCAAAAGAAAATTTGTGATGTTTTCAGATTTATGTGTACGGCATTTTCGACGACGATCAATTAATATGGCGCCAATCAAAACAAACACAAGCAATGAATTTGTTTTTATTAGGATTTTCGTTTGTGACAGAAGATATTTTTTAATCCCATCGTTTATTTATTTTTTATTTAGTTATCTAACACAAAGAGAATGTTTTCTTCGATTTTTAGTAGACCAGAATTAGCTTGAGGTTTGCAAATTATTTAATCTTATATTTGCGCATGAGTCATAATAATTATTCATATGAAAATAACTTTACTGGGTATTATATCTATTTGTCATGAACTCTGCTCATGCTAAGGACTCTGTAGTAGATATACGAGATCACTTTGCTTCGTAAGTAAATATAATTACTTTATTATTCCGATAGGAAGCAATCAGTCAGTGTTTCTTCTTTTAATATAAAGGCATCTGACCTTTAAGATAACGGTGTCAATTTTGTAATTTACGTTGATTTTCCGATTCACGTCAATCACGGAACACTGTTAGGAGAAAGGAATCGATTAAAGATGTATCGGTAAAGAGTGGTATCGGGCTCGGGCTCTGATGCAAAAAATCTTTCGGGCTCGGATTTAAAATCGTCGGGCTCGGGCTCCAAAAAACGAGCCGGAACTCATCTCTATTTCACGCGTATCTGGGTATGTGAATTTTTTTATACCCTCGAAAAATCCCAACGGCTGGATGGATTTTAATGAATGAGGTCTCTATCGATTCGTCTCAACCGTCCGATAGTTATAGGTCATGTTTTGTTTTTATAAATTCAAAATGGCGGCCGTAAAATACAAAATGGCGGTAGAGACGAAAAAAAAATTTACGGGCCCTATTGAGTGGCATATCATAGGATAGGTCTTTCAAAATGAAGACGATGTTTCATTGACTATTTTACAGTCAGAAGCTCCGTTTAAATATTACACAACCTGGAAGTTGTGTAGGTAGGATCTCAAACTTTACTGCAACTCTAACCTTCATAGAAATATAGATAGGAACTAACAATTAAACACAACTTAAAAGTCATCAATACAAGTAAATAAAAAAAATAGGCAAGTAATATAAAAAAAATAGTTTCACATTGATGAGAAATAATTAATTAGTTCAATTTCTACGCAGTCGGGTTTTTGATTTTTTAAATTTAATTTTTACTTATTAAATAATATTTTTTTTTGCACTGGATAGCCGAGGTCCGTCTCTACATCGAACCTTTTTTACTTTTTCGATTTTAGTCGCAGATATTTTTTATAAAGTTACTTTCATTTTCAAAACCGGTTCCGAAAATAAAAGTGTCATTCTAAAAAATATCTGCAACCAAAATCGAAAAAGTAAAATTGGTGCGATGTAGAGACGGATCTTGGCTATTAAATGCAAAAAAAAAAAAAATTAAAAATGTCGAAATGCAAACGAGATATTGAGAAAAATCCCTCCCCATAGGATTAGCATTAGCTCGTGGGTGCCTTCGTCTGCAGGAACAGGAGCCTTAATGATGATGATGATCAAGAGGAGTTTTATAAATTAAAAACAACCCTATTACACTTGAAATAGTTGTCAACAATGCAGGATTTGAAGCTTATGTTATTTTGTACTTCCAACGCGAAGACATGTGATGGAAGTATAAAATATCATCACATTTGAATACAATAACAATATATTTTTTTAATAGGTAGAATCTGAAAAAATATATAAAAATATAAGCAAGGACAGTGTTATTCTTCACGAATGACAGGGTGAAACTGTAGATGTGTGACCTATAACCAAATTATTGGTGCCTCCGTGATTTTTCTAAGGTTTGGTTTTAAAAATTTCGTTACAGTGGAAATTTATGCTATTAAAAAAAATAGGATCGAAAGTGTATGTTTTTCATTCATTCGACTTTAGAAACTCTACAACAGGGTTGACATTAAAATTAGTTAGTATAAATAACATACCACCGACCACCGCACTTCAATGGTTTAATGCATTACTTTTTAGAAAAGGATAATATTGACAATTAAGCATTATTATTAGCACCAAAACTTTTAACTTGGAGCAAATTAGTTTAGGTAGCATTTGGCGTACCGCCATCAGTGCAAAGAATGGTGGAATTTTGCTCATATATATTGAAAAGAAGTGGATTCGAGGAATAGGTTTATTGACCGATAGAATTACAGGAAATTACGAGGGGTTAGCCAATCGGAAAATAGTATAGGGAATGGAACTGGTAATGTGAAAAAATGCGAGTAGAGATTAAGGAAAATAGGTTTGTATTTAATTGAGACTTCGTTATTTCCTCATTATCAAATTGTTGGAAATATTATGTAAAAACATTTTTTTCTGAATTTCTACTAGTATTTTTTCATATCACCAGTTCCATTCTTATACTATTTTCCTACTGGTTGTCCCCCGTAATTTCCTGTAATTCTATTGTTCATTAAACCTATCCCAGAATCCGCTTCGCTTCCATATATATATGAGCACAATTCCTTCATTCTTTGCCCTTGTGACGGTTAGCTGAATAACAGCGAAACTAGTTTGCTATGAGTTAAAAAGTTCTGGTGCTAATAATGCTGTTTTATCTACATATATTTATATAGGATAATGTTCACTAAAGTCTATGTTAATATAATAGCATAGTAAACTTTAGTGATGGGCGATAACGAGATGTTTTTCTCGATTGTCTCGATTGTATGGACATCTCGATATTTTTCGATTGTGTAAATTTTTTCTCGATGACTCCAGTTTGCCAATTGCTTTGATACATCATATATTATATATTATATACGTCATACATTTATCAAAAATCGTCTGCGGGTGAACTGGAATGAGTCGGTGTTAATAAAGACAAGGTTACGTCGCCCGCTAGTGGGCCCCTCCTTTAATCGGGCCCCTAAGTTATACGTAATCTTGTAATATGAAATCACGAACAGGATACCCGCTATATACGACACCGTATAGCAGGCGTGGTGTGCACGCACTACAAAATCTTGTAAAAAAATATAATCTCGAAACGAACGAACCTCGGACCAGATCTCTTGGGGGGGGGGGGTCAAAGTGAGCGGAAGGGCAAAGTAGCTGCATAATATGAATAAGCCGTCACAGGTCTTCAGGCCTTTCGAACCATATGTCACACGACGGGTCTGAATCTGAATTTATAAAAATGCCCTTCCCGGGGGGGCAAAGTGGGGGGAGGGGTGCGGGAGGTGGATAACATGAGTAAGTGGTCATAGGCCTTTCCAACAATATGTCACATGAGAGGTCTCGGCTAAATTTAGAAAAGTGTCCCCCGTGGGGGAAAAGTGGGGGGGGGCGATTACCGGAGGTGTATAACATCAATAAGTAGTCACAGACCTTTCCAACGATATCTCACATGTGGGGTCTTGGCTAAATTTGTAAAAGTGTCTCCCCGGAAGTGGGGGACGGACACCGGAGGAGCATAACATCAATAAGTAGTCACAGACCTTTCCAACGATATCTCACATGTGGGGTCTTGGCTAAATTTGTAAAAGTGTCTCCCCGGAAGTGGGGGGACGGACACCGGAGGAGCATAACATCAATAAGTACTCACAGACCTTTCCAACGATATCTCACATGTGGGGTCTTGGCTAAATTTGGAAAAGTGTCGCCCGGGGGTGGGACAAAGTTGGGGGGACAGACACCGGAGAAGCATAACATCAATAAGTAGTCACAGACCTTTCCAACGATATTTCACATGAAGGGTCTTGGCTAAATTTGGAAAAATGTCCCCCGGGGGGGGGCAAAGTGGGAGGGGCTGTCACTGGAGGTGCTTAACATCAATAAGTAGTCACAGACCTCTCCAACGATATCTCACATGAGGGGTCTTGGCTAAATTTAGAAAAGTGCCCCCCGTGGGGGCAAAGTTGGGGGAACGGACACCATAGGTGCACAACATCAATGAATAGTCAAAGACCTTTCCAACGATATCTCACATGAAGGGTATTGGCTAAATTTGGAAAAATGTCCCCCGGGGGGGCAAAGTGGGGGGGGGGGCTGTCACTGGAGGTGCTTAACATCAATAAGTAGTCACAGACCTTTCCAACGATATCTCACATGAGGGGTCTTGGCTAAATTAAGAAAAGTGCCCCCCGGGGGGGGGCAAAGTGGGGGGGACGGACACCATAGGTGCATAACATCAATGAATAGTCACAGACCTTTCCAACGATATCTCACATGAAGGGTCTTGGCTAAATTTGGAAAAATGTCCCCCGGGGGGCAATGTGGGGGGGTCTGTCACCGGAGGTGCATAACATCAATAAGTAGTCACAGACCTTTAAAATGATATCTCACAAGACGGGTCTTGGCTAAATTTGTAAAAGTGTCCCCCGGGGGGCAAAGTGGTTGGACGACCACCGGAAGTGCATAACATCAATAAGTAGTCACAAATCTTTCCAACGATATGTTACATGAAGGGTCTTGGCTAAATTTAGAAAAGTGTCCTGAAATTTCATATATTATACATAATATTTATCGGAGGGCTCCATAAAAAAATCCGATCTAAAATGATAAAAACGGAAAAAACTACCCCACGCAGTGGGGGCCAAATTGGGGAGGGGAGGAAGAAAGTCTCATAATATGAAAGAGTCATCCGAGAGCTTTCAGATAACATATTACATGACGGGTCCAAAAAAGTTTGAAAATTGCTCCCCCTCCCTCCCCCCTTTGGGCCCACTCTTTCGCCCCGGAATTTACGCAGCCCCCACTTTAAAATTTTTATGTTCAATAAATAATATTTATTGGAAGACTGCATAAAAAACCTACATCTAAAATGATATTTAAATTTATTATAGAAATCGGCTACGGTTTTAAAAATTTGTTCGCCCCCCCCCCCCCCCGAATTTCACCTTCGGGGGAAGAAAGGTTCATAATATGAAAGAGTTGTCAAAGGGCTTTTCGATTATATGTCACAGGAAGAGTTCGGTATTTTTTTTTTTTAATTGCGCCCCACCCACTCTCACGTCCTCGGAACTCACCCGACCCACCTTCCTCTTTGAAATTTTTATATTTAATAAATAATATTTATCGGAGGGCTCCAAGTATGTGACAGCTTGGTAGGGCTAAAATAAGAAAAACATTGAAAATTAAAGCTTCATTTCATAGTTCATTGTCATGCCTATTTCTTTCTCCAGCTTGCCCCTCGATATCTCTTCTCGGCCCTTCTTGGCTGAGCGTGAAATGACAATCATCGAGAGTAACATTTCGGAGAAAGGACGAAAACTGATTTCTCATTCTCGACAATGTCATATGAAATGTTGAACAGAGACCGAGAGCGAGGAACGAGAAGTGACGAAGGAAGCAATCGGTGAGAAATCTCGAAGTAAGCGAAAGGTTTGCCCTCGAGCAGAATGTCTCCTCGAGATAAACGAGCAGTTTGCGTCCAGAAAATAGATCTCGAAGTGCGAGAGCTCTCTCTCGCACTTCGAGAGAAAGGAAGCTTTCAGAAGAGTCAAACTTACCGCGCTTCTGGTGTAAGTCATGATTTCCCAAAGGAGTACATGTTTTTTTCCATTCGCTTTTGTTATTAACCGATATGGGTTAGGAGGCATAGTGGTTTAAGTTATCAGTTTGAGTTTTTGTTGATATAGAAGTTTTCTATTGAATTTGGCGCCAGTTTGTCTTTGATTTTCAATGTTTCTCTTATTTTAGCCCTCCTAAGCTGTCTCTTAATATTAGAATGCTATTGTTAAAACAAAACTGCACTGCAAAATATGTGTTTTCAAGATTTTAAGTGTCGCCTCAGGGAAGAGGATTTTTCAAAATTATTTTACCCCACTCATGTAATATATTAAAATAAGGGTAATTTCATAACCTTTCTAAATCTACCTTTCTTTTGTCAATCCACTGTTAATTTTAGACCCTTGGGCTTAAAATGCTCTAAAGGAATATACTTAGCGGTGGTTTTTTTCGTACTCTGGTACGGTATCTTTCACTCATAGGAAAATTATAAGACTAACATCAAATTGCGTCTAAAATCGAATAAAAAATATGGACATGTGTTTCTTAATTTTAACTCCCTTCTTCGCCTCAAGAGGGCGCTTTAAAGTTTTGTTTCTTCAAACCTTTAGTATACTGTTTGTCCAAAAATTATAAAATTCACAAAATAAAGTGTTTTCACTGTTCCCTATCTTCTCGTATCAATTTTATTTTTACTACCACCAGGGGACGCCGCCCAGTGAAACATTTTACTTTTAGCCTCAGGCTATTGGTATTTTTCATCTGTTTTTCATAATATTTTGTCTCATTATTTTTCTTCCTTGTAGATACTATTCTCTAAGTTCTTGACCCATTCTGACCATTTGGACACTCATTCTGGACCAGCTGTGGCCCATCGGGACCCTCTTCATTTGTCTGGCTCTAATCACACGCTTCACTTGTTCTTTTACCATTTCTTCATTTTCTTCAATTTTTTTCTTATTCAATGGTTCGTTTTTTTTTTTTTTTTTTACCATTCTCAACTTCCCCTAGTCCTCTCTTACATCAAGTTAACTTCCATCCTTGGTCTGCCCTACTGTCAATTTGGGGCCTAATGCCCCTTCGGGGGGAGGGGGGTCTTCTACCTTTTCCAGGCCCATCATCTAATACCACGTTGGTAAGGATTGGAAGATTAAAATTATGCGAAATACAAAAATGAAGTCCATTGGAGTTTCATTTTAGTTATAGAATTCCCTATTAGCGATATATTTGTCTGTTTACCTTTCTATTTTTCGATAACACTCCTTTGTTTTCGATAAACGGAGAAATTCAACAGCATTAGACTCACTTTAGACATTTAGGGACCTTTAACTTGTATCAAACCTTTTACCTTTATCGAAAAGAGGGAAATGCTAATCGATTCTAGCTAATGCGCCTAAAATAAAAAATAAGTTTGTAAGTGTGTCCGAAAATAGCGCCTTTGGATTTCGATACAGACTTAAAGAGTCATGTTGGAATCACTAGGCACTGGAAAACAGTTTCCGTGTTAGACAGGTTCCCTCTTAGCAGGTATCTTTATCGTACTATCCTTACGTTTTTCGAAAGCAACTTTTGTTTTCGATCAATGGGGAAATTCCAGAGCATTTGACATTTAGGGGAACTTTAAACTGTATCAAACTTTTTGAGTTATCGAAAGAGTGGAAAGCTTATTTGATTCATCAAATGCGCCATAGTTACGCGATTTGGACATTGCAGTTTCATAAAGAAGAAAGAGGAATTTATTCCAAAGCCAAATTTATAAAAAGACAATAAAATCTTTTAAAACATTTAAATAATGTTTTAAAGATAGATAAATGAGTTGAAAGTATTTTCTTAATGTATTTAACGTCTCAATCGATCGTTATCTTTTAAGAAGCATGTTTCTTGACAGCATATTGGATCTTATATTTGAAAAAAAGAATTTTGAATATTTCTGAGGGGCGGTGTTCATTTTGCTGGCATCTGGACCTACGCATATATGAAAAAATATTTGATAAGTTATGCAAAATTCAAAATACATATTACTATGCTCATACAATGTGAATTTTACAGCGTTTAAAACAAATATTAGTAAGTATGCACATTTCATGAAATAAATTTATATAGAACATAATTAGATATTAATCCTTTAGAGTTTATTGGATTGTATTAAAATCTAGTATGGCACATAAAATTCGAAGGATAAATACTATAGCGAAGATAGTGTAATATTAAAGTTGATTTGAAGTTTTGAAAGAACGCATTTTCAATAACAATTTAATTATTAAAACCGCTAGTGCAGAGAAGGAGGTAGGTTTAGGGATATTAATATCGCTTTTAGAACGCTCTAAAACTATTAAGATATATACAAAACCCGTTATATTAACATGATTAACAGATTTTTGAAGACTTCATAAGGGCTGTACTTATATAACAGTATCAACTTTTTGATAATTTTGGACCCCCTCCCCGGCAATGATATCGTTATCAATGTCTAAAAATTCTTTTGATTTTTGGAGCGATATACAAGTATGGTTACATTTATTTTTCTCATACTTTATTGATTCACATTGAAGTCAATAAAATATCATTTTACATATGAAATAACTTTATATCAAATTAAATAACACTTAAAAAAATAGTTACTATTTAAAAGAATTTAATAATAGCTTTTTTCGCATAATGCGTTCAACAATAATAATGTCTTCTTGCACTTGACCCCGCACGGTGTGTGTGTGTGGGGGGGGGGGGGGGCAAACAGTACTTCTTATCAACGAAGCAGACGGACAAAATTCTTTCTCTTTTACTTACTATTAAACACAAAATATAATTTCAAACGTACTTCGCATGCGGTTTCTCTAACAGCGGATTATATATGCATACATATATGACAGAAGAATAGGAATGCCAAACGTTGGGGTATTCCATATTTTGGAATTAAATAATTTTATAATCATTTAAAGATTTTAATAATAACTTTGTATTCTCATAAATATAGATAACAGACTAAAAAAAGATATCATATAATTTTGATGTAATGACCAAGTTACAAATAAAAAATGTAAATTCTGGTTGGGTAAAAAATGATATCGATATCAAAAGACAAATCCCCCCTCCCCCTAGCGATATCTTACGATATCATGTGCCAGACGTCCCCCCCCCCTCCCCTCTCCTCTAAAATGATACGTTATATATGCACAGCCCCATATTAGGAGCCCCTCCATCAATTGAAAATTGAATGAAAGACAATAACAGCAAATTAAATTACTGCTTTTATTTTTTCCACCTCCTTTCTATTAACTTTAAATGAAGATTATAGAAGGTAAAGTCATCGAGCATCTAAATGTTAAATTTACATTGATTGCTTAAGTTTTTATTGCACCCGTTTTCAGTTCCCATGTATTTACTGTAAAAACTGCTTCATATGCATGTAAAAGCAATGATTTTTTAGTGTTATTATTTTAGGAGTAGTGATGATTCAAAAGATCCCAGCTGCGCCGTTGCAAGAAACAACAACAAACAATATATCTGTTTGCACGTTCTGTGTTAAAATCTGTAGTTAGCGGTGGGTGAATAAGAAATGCGTCGTATCCCATAGATAAGGAGACGTCATCATTAAACTCGTTAACTTCAAATGTGAAACCTCAAAAAAGCAGAACGTAATGAAGAATTTATCGAGTCATTTCGTAGTAGTTTAATACTTTTTTGAAAAACAAAATGGGACGTTGCTTTAAAAAATCTATAGTTTGGGAATTTTTTAATAAAAACTATGAAAACGATAAAGTTATATCAGTGCAATGCATGAAATGTAATGCAATTTTAAGGTATTTTGGAAATACAACAAATTTGAAGGATCATCTAAAAAGGAAACATCCTGTTCAATTATCAGAGGTTGAAGCACAACAGAATCCCACAAAAAATACTGATAGTGATGAATTATTGAATTCGGGAGTATGTAAACAAAATACAAGTACTTCAAAAATCAGCAAACACACAATTGCAACAGAAAACGTTTCTGCTTTTCCTGCAAAAAAATTTAAGCAAATGCGTTTGTATGGCGCAGCCCCAAAATCGGGACCTTCTAGAGAAGAATGCCATGAATTTGAAAAAGATTTAGTGTACATGATTGCCGTTAATTGCCAACCTCTTTCTATAGTAGAAAATCGCGGTTTTATTTTTTTTTATGAAAAAATATGTGCTTCATTTCAAGATCCCATCTCGTAAATTAATCTCAGAGCATGTATTACATGAAGTATATCAGTCATTAAGTTCTGAACTTAAAAACATGCTTAATTCCATCGTACATTTATCCATAACTACTGACATGTGGTCATCTGATAGCAATAGATCTTTTTTAACTGTCACTGCGCATTTTATTTCTGATTTTAAAATGCATTCTCCAGTTTTATCTACGGAAGAAATTGAAAGTGATCATTCAGCTGTAAGCATTTCACAAGCGATTAACAACATCTTAAATAAATGGCAAATCAATGAGAAAGTTTTTACGGTTGTAACAGATAATGCTGCTAACATGAAGAAAGCTGTAACTCTTGAAACTGCACTCTGAGTGTGCACTCTTGAAATATACTAAAAACACACAGATTTTTTTTTTTACTATAGTATAGCCCAAAATTTAATTTAATAAAATTTAAAATATCATAACTCAGTAAGCTTGAACATACATGAAAGCATTTTCTTTTCTTTTTTTGCTTATTAGAGGTGCACGGAGTAAAAAAAATCTAACTATAACTTACACCTATAAAAGTTGAACCGTGCAAAAATTTTAATTTTGTATTTTAATACGTATGCAGCAAATTGTAAAACCATATCTAAATTTATACTTGAAATTGAATGAGTTCTTGATTTGAATATTTTTTTTAATTGGATGTATGTTTCTGCCATCAGAGGTTTGAGAGATAATCACTATAACCTCTGATTTGAATCAGCTAGTATCACAGTATAGTACCACAGATACAGAGTTCTAAGTATAGTAAAAATGCATTATACACCATCAAAACGGTTTACAATATCAAGCCGTTTATCGCTCAAATCATTCGACCCTAACAAGACAAGTACGAGGAGATTCATTGGACAGGGTAAGGTTTTCAAAATGAGCCGTAAGTGTTAGGGCCGAATTGTAACCGGTTTTACGGTTGCATTTTTGGCTTCAAGCAAAAGCAGCACATTTCATCAACATTAGTCTTAGTGCTCTGACCCTAGTATACTAGAGTCCTGCATCGGGACGAGCAACCCGATGTTACCCACACTCGACTACACGGGTCGGGTCAGAAGGTCAAGCTATTTCCTCTTTTTCACTGAGAGGCTACTTCAGTCAAGCGAAAAGACAAGACCCGCTTGCTAATACTAATCCTATGGAAGAAATTTATAAAGATATCTCGTTTGCATTTCAATATTTTTTAATTATTTTTTCTTTTTTTGCATTGTATAGCTGAGATCGATCTGTACAAAGGATATTTTTTTACTTTTTCGATTTTTTTTAAAGGTATTTTTTAATGAGGACACTTTTATTTTCGAAACCGGTTTCGAAAGCGAAAGCATCCTTATAGAAAAAATCTGCAATCAAAATCGAAAAAGTAAAAAAACGGCCTTTCTACAGATTGACCTCAGCTATTCAATGCAAAGAAAATCCTTTAAAAATGTTGAAATTCAAATGAGATATCTTTATAAATTTCTTCCATGGGATTAGAATTAGTGAGCCGACTGAAGTAACCCCTTAAGCCTAAATCACGAGCAAATAATTGCGATAGCAGAATTATCGAGAAAGCCCTATCACTATTATGAAAATTTCGGCCAAAATAATAGCTAAGTTTTCCAACAACTGTTTTTAGCTTCTCTCGTTATAATCGATTGTAAAACATCTCGATTGTAGATTCTAGGAATTAATCGATGGCTGTATCGATTGTGATTTTTTACGATGTCGATTTTTCTCGATTGTCGAATTCTCGAGAATCGCCCATCACTAGTAAACTTTGTCTAAGAGGACTCTGTGTAAGACGGAAATCTACCTAACGCGGAAGGATTTCAAGGTCCCTCAGAGCAATTTTCAATACAATAAATTTAGTAAACTTTGCCTAAGAGGACTCTGTGTAAGACGGAAATCTACCTAACGCGGAAGGATTTTAAGGTCCCGCAGAGCAATTTTCAATACAATAAATTTAGTAAACTTTGTCTAAGAAGACTCTGTGTAAGACGGAAATCTACCTAATGCGAAGGATTTTAAGGTTTCGCAGAACAATTTTCAATATAATAAATTTAGTAAATTCTGTCTAAGAGGACTCTGTGTAAGACGGAAATCTACCTAACGCGGAAGTATTTTAAGGTCCCGCAGGACGATTTTCAATAGAATAAATTTAGTAAGTTTTGTCTAACAGGACTCTGTGTAAGACGGGAATCTACCTAACGCGGAAGGATTTTAAGGTTTCGCAGAACAATTTCAATAGAATAAATTTAGTAAATTCTGTCTAAGAGGACTCTGTGTAAAACGGAAATCTACCTAACGCGGAAGGATTTCAAGGTCCCGCAGAGCAATTTTCAATGCAATAAATTTAGTAAACTTTGTCTAAGAGGATTCTGTGTAAGACGGAAATCTACCTAACCGGGAAGGACTTTAAGGTGCCGCAGAACAATTTTCAATACAATAAATTCTGTCTAAGTTGGAATACTGTCTACGACAGGAAATTTTCTCAGTCGGGATTGATACAGACTTATATCACGTTCAGATGCTGATAGATAAGTCACTTAACTTAAAATTTTTTGAAGTGGACGATCCAGAAACAAGATTTTCGACATGAGCAAGTTTCTGAAATTCTCTTAACTATGAGTTGAGTGGAATTTTGCCTTCTGAACTATTTTTCTTATTTGAAACTGTTACTGTTTTTAAATTTAGAGTTGAGTTCTAAAAATAGTTATTCAGCATTTTTGAATGATCCTTTCAATCGTTTATTTATTTAACACATTGCAGAGAATGAAATGTATGCATAGTCAGAAGTTATAGTTACAAATTTAAGAACTTGTCAATGTCAGGCTAAGCCTAATACTATGTTCGCACTGAAATGGTTGAGTCTCTTAACTTTTTTGAAACGGGATACCCGGAATTAGGCTTCACCTGTTCACATTGCAAAAAGACTCAACTTATGTTAAATTTGTAACTACACCTTCTAACTATACATAGTTTATTATTGTTTTTTATTTTTTGCGGCGGGTTAATTAAAATAAACGATTCAAACATCATTCGAAAAAGCTGAATAATTATTTATAGAACTCAACTTTAAATTTAATAACAGTTTCAAATAAGAAAAAGAGTTCAGCAGGTATATTTCCACTCAGCTCATAGTTAAGGCTATTCTTAACTGCTCTGCTCAACAAGCGCAAAACGTTTTGACACATTTACAAATTCATTTTTTAACGGAAAAATATAAAATTGGAAAGCCATGGAAGCAATTTGGAATTGAACTGATTTTTCCATTTTTTGATCAATCAATTACCTATTGAATTATAAACGATTTTAATCACGTGACAAACACGTTTTTCGCCCGCTTTTGAGCGGTTATTCGACTTTCGCGCGGAAATTCGGTTCAAAGCGTCCACTTTGACACTATTTTCTGAAAGATCTATTGCGTTTGCAAAAATATAGAAAAAACAACTCGAAGACATGGTTTCTGAACAACATCAACAGTTAATTTCATGCATTTTCGAACAAAAATAAATTAAAACTTATGTCAGAAAGTTGCCCTTTTGGATTTGATAAGACCCTTAAGAGAGTATCAAAAGTTAAGTGAGTTTCAGAAAAAACTTGCTCAAATCGAAATCTTAATTCCGGGTACATCCACTTCAAAAAAATTCAAGTGAAGTGACTCAACTATCTCAATGCGGACATAGTACAATTCCGGGCTGTGCAGTTCAAACAAATTAAGCTAAGTGACTCAACTTTCATAATGTGAACGTAGCGACAGAGTTTACTGTAAATGATAGGAAACTGTTTTAAAAAAAGTCAGACTTTTAAAGGGGCATCGCATACTTTTCCCAAACACCCCTTTTGTTAAAGGGCCAATTTTAATAACAGTTTCAAATAAGAAAAAGAGTTCAGCAGGTAGATTTCCACTCAACTCATAGCTAAGAGAGTATCAAAAGTTAAGTGAGTTTCAAAAAAAAAAACTTGCTCAAGTCGGTATCTTGATTCCGAGTACATCCACTTCAAAAAATTTCAAGCTAAGTGACTCAACTATCTCAGTGCGAACATGGTATAATTCCGGGCTGTGCAGTTCAAAAAAATTAAGCTAAGTGACTCAACTTTCATAATGTGAACGTAGCGACAGAGTTTACTGTAAATGATAGGAAACTGTTTATAAAAAAGTCAGACTTTTAAAAGGGCATCGCATACTTTTCCCAAACATCCCCTTTGTTAAAGGGCCATTCACGTCTGTTCCCCCCGAACGCAAGTGAAAACATTCCAAGAAATCCTCCTTTCCCTTTTCTTCCCGCCATTCCTTTGCGAATTCCAGAGCATCAACCCCGATAAGAAGATATTTTTCTACGAGTTCGACTCTATAACGAAGTTTTCTAGCAAAGAAATCTTTTAGCAAGATTTTGTATATAATTGATCCATATTTAACAATTGATCCATAATCATTTTTAAACTCCGGCGGTGAAATATTTTCGTAGAATGCATGACTAAATGAAAAGTCTCAATAAAATTTGAAAGAAAAAATGCGGTGATTATAATGATTAACACAGCTGAAATAAAAATAAATATAACTTAGGGGTCGTTCAAGTATTACGTAAGCAGTAAGTGGGGGAGGGGTCCAGTGTCTGCTTATTTTTGCTGACAAGGGGGAGAGGGGATCACGAAAATTCTTACGTAAGCATTAGACAACGAAGCAACTATAGTTTGACAACAAAAAGCAAAAGAGATGAGCGTTCTGCGGATGTTGAACAATTTGAGAAAAAGATATGGAGTAAACAAGGACTTGAAACGAGGATCATTCCAGCCCGCTACTACATTGAAAACTTAATAATAGAGAATGCAGAAACATGGATTCAAATATCTTGGACGCCAGACTAGAAATGTGAACGCCAAACACATAATATTCCTGTGATTCTTGTTTAGAAAATTTTGTTATGTGCCGAAATAAGTTAGGGCCGGTTGTACTTATTAAAGTTTTTTTTTTTTTT
Source organism: Maratus speciosus (assembly GCA_963932465.1). Taxonomy (NCBI): domain Eukaryota; kingdom Metazoa; phylum Arthropoda; class Arachnida; order Araneae; family Salticidae; genus Maratus; species Maratus speciosus. The sequence continues at coordinate 584,064,621 of OZ010788.1, read as the reverse complement.
TTTTTTTTTTTTTTTTTTGTTCAATGCGATAAATAATAATATTTAAAAACTATTTTGTATTCTATCAATTGTTTAATGCCATAAGTAACAATATATTAAACCGAATTTTTTTCCCCTTCAATATCACAACCGCTATGTGTCTGTTTATGTAAATTTGCTAGATTAATGATGCAATTTATCGCTCTGTAATTTTTTATTGGCAAATAATGTTGATGTTAGAATGTCATAAAATCTTACGTAAGCAAAGGGGGAGGGGGGCTAGTATTTTCTTATTTTTCCTTACAAGGGGGAGGGAGGGGTACAAAATGACTAAAAATATGCTTACGTAATACTTGAATGGCCCCTTATACTCAGGGCGTAATTTGCGCCGGAGCCCACCGGAACCCAGCTCCGGTGCTTCTCTGTTTTCAGTAAGTTTTTAAATATTGATCGGAATTCACCGGAGCTCATAAAGACAGGGCTCCGGAGCCCAGAGGAGGGGGGATTTCAGATTAAGTGCAACCTTGCAAAAAAATTCTTATGTGCACCTTCAACCATAGGCGTAGCGTCGGGGGGCACGGGGGGGCGTGTGCCCCCCCAACCTTCTACACCCTGGGCGCCAGAACAGAAAGCGTAGGGGGCGCCATATGAAGATTTTTTTTTGTCTTTACATACAAAAATATATATGTATTTATATTGAATTTGCATAAAAATGTCTTACAGCCGGAAAATCCAAATGTAAAACTGAACCAAACGCATTGAAATTTACAAATATAAAAAAAATATTCATCTATAATAGAAGACTGCAAATGAATTGAAAAAAAAAGAGCTTTTTCCTTAGGCATTATTCTTTCTCCAATTCCAAGTGTACCGAAAGGCGAAGGGGGCGCCAAATGAAGATTTTGTTTGACTCTGACTTTTCTGATGAAAAGATTCCATGAAGACTGATTAATTTTCTTTTCTCTCTCATCGTGAGCAGTGTTGAGCTTTCATTTTTCCCGTCTTGATATGGGCGAGATCGGGTGGCTGCCCGGCACAGGTTCGGCTAGGTGGGGAGGCCTAGCAATTGGCTTTAGCTCAACAAACCCCACCAAGGCTGCCCGGGGCAATAAAAATTAACGGGAGAAGGAGTCATGGTCGAAACTAAGGGGGTAGAGAGGAGGCATGTGCCCTGGACGCCACGCGAAGGGGGCGCCATATGAAAATTTGGTTTACCGTTTTATACAATCTATATATGTGCGTGTGAAATTTGTGTAAAAAGATATTTTTTAGCTGAAAAATCAAAAAGAAAAGCTGAGTAAAGTGCATTAAAATTGTCGAATAGATAAAAAGATTTGCCTACAATATACAAAACAGCAAATGAATAACTCTATTCTTTTTCTTATAATTACTTTTTTACATGCATATTACCACATCTGGCCTTAGATGGGGCGAGGTCAGGTGACTGACTGGGACAATAAAAACCAAGCGGTCGAAAATTCACAAACTGAGAAGTAAAAATTTAATAATTTTGTTGTTGTTGTTTTGAGTCACACATAAATTTGAAAATTAGCTTTGAAAATTAAATTTGAAAAGTTGAGGAAAGTATGTTGACATATCAGTCTATAAATAAGAAGAGTGATATAAGTGATAATTCCACAAAACTGGTGTAGATAGTACAGGAAGATATTTTACAATGCTGGAATTCATTTTTATGCCTACAGTAAATCCTGCTTTTTTGAGTTCCTGAAACAATGCGACTCATATCACTATGACATTAAAGTACCTCAATTGTGATAATTTGTAATGCTACAATAGTAAACATCTAGAAAAATGAAATATATCTGTAATGGAAAATTGTCTTAAACAAAAAAAACTGCATGGTTCAAACAGAAATAATACCAATAGTTATATCTGCTAAGACGAAAACCTGTATAAAGCGGAATTATTTCCGTTCCCTTTCGATTTTTTTTCACAGGTTTTAATGCATAAATATTTGACAAAGCTGGTTATGTATTTCAATATTATTACGTATTTTACTGTTACACATTTTAAATTTTAAAATAAGTTCTCTAATAGAAACTTTCGTAAATTTCGCTTTGTAAATTTACTTTGCGGAGGAAGGAGGGGTCGCCAAAATGCCTGTTTGCCCCGGGTGAAAATATAGCTAGTTTCGGCCCTGGAAGCAGTGCACAAAGTAAAATGCTTTAAAAGAAAAAAATGAGTATAGCATTTGCAGTGGTACAATAAAAAATCTCACACAGGGCGCCATGGCTAATAAAGTCGCATCTGCCTTTCTCCTCCAAATGATCTTTTCACTTCTTTTTGCCTCCTTGCCCTTGAACTTCCTCAGTCAGTCGACAAAAGAAAAGAAGAGGAATATCGACAAAAGGTCGTGGGAAAATATGGCGAATTTCGTCAAAAAAATCTCTGAAACAAATACCGAATATCATTTTCACCAATCGGTCATAGAAAAATTCACGAAATTTGACAAAGGATCGTGTAGAAAAAATCGTGAATTCCATAAAACGATCGGCGGAAAAAAAATGCGAATTTTGGTAATTCGTCGTCGGAAAAATCGCGAATCTCCTAAAAGGACCGTGGAAAAATATCTTTAATTTTATCAAAGGTTGCGGAAACAAAGGGCGATTTTCGTCATTCGATCACGAAAAAAATCATCGCAAATTTCGTCAAAAGAATGCACAAAATATTACGAATTTCGTGTAACGGCCAAGAGAAAAAAATTGCAAACTTCATCAAATATTTGCGGACAAAAAGACGACAAGGGTAATTCTGATTAAAAAAAAAATATATATCTGAAATTCACAGCAAATTGTCTGAAAGGTTACAGCAGAGGAGTGAAAAAGGGGAAATCTCCCGGCCCCAATTATGCGCTTTTTCGGCTGCCTTTAGCGAAATTCGCGTTTTCCGCGATTCTTCGACGAAATTTGCGTTTCTTTATCGCGATCCTTTGACGAAATTCTCGCTTTTCCGTGATGTTTTGATAAAAATTGCATTTTTTGCGATCCCTTGGTGAAATGTGTTTGTTTTTCGCGATTCCCAGACGAAGTTTGCGTTTTTTCGTGATCACTTGTCGAAATTCGCGTTTTTTTCCACGATTCTTTGGCGAAATTCGTTTTTTCTGCGATCCTTTGAAGAAATTGGCGACTTTTTTCTGTGAACGATTGTCGAAGTTAATTTTTTCGGCGACCATTTGCCGAAATTCGCGATATTTTTTATGCCCGATTTTTAGGATTGATGACAGAAATTTTTTTTAATTTTCGGAACCGAAAGCCTTAAATTTTCGGAAAATTCAGAACAGAATAACCTCTGAAAAGACGCGAATTTGGTCAAATAATCGCGTAAAAAATCGAGAATTTAAACAAATAATCAAGAATTTCGTAAGTCGGTTTTGGAAAAACAAATCATGAATTTCGATAAACTATCGCGGAAAAGAATTACGAATTTCATCAAATGATATCTGAAACAAACAGCGAGTACCATCAATCGGTCGCGGAAAAAATATATATCGGGAATTTCAACAAGTGGTGGCGGAGAAAAAATTTCCACAGTTTGTCGTAGAAAAATTCGCGAATTTTGGCAAAGTATCGCGGAAAAATAATCGTGAATTCAGTGAAACGATCGCCGGAAACAAAAACGCGAAATTTGGCAAAGGATCACTGGGAAAAAAAATTATGAGTTCCGTGATACGATCGCCCCCAAAAAATTGAGAAATTTGCAATAGGTCATAGGAAAAATTGCGAAATATCCTTCAACGATCGTAGCAAAAGATAGCGAAAAGAAATAACTATTATCATTAGTCGATTCGTGAAAAAATCGCGAATTTCGCAATTCGTCGTGGAAAAAATCGCGAATCTCCTCAAACAACTGTAAAAAATATCTTGAATTTTGCCAAAGGTCACGGAAACAAATGGCGATTTTCGTCATTCGATCGCGGATAAATCATCGCAAATTTCGTCAAAAGAATGGACAACAAATTGCGAATTTCGTCTAACGATCACGAAAAAAATCTCAAATTTCGTCAAATGGTCGCGGGCAAAAAACGCAAATTTGGTAAAAAAAAAATTGAGAATTTAACCAAATGATCGCGCAAAAAATCACTAATTTTATAACTCGGTCATGAAAAGGAAATCACGAATTTTGACAAACGATCTGGAAAAGAATCGGGAATTTCGTCAAAAGATCTCTGAAACAAATAGTAAGGACCATCAATCGGTCGCGGAAAATCTATATCGCGAATTAAGACATGTGGTAGCGGAAAAAAAATCGATTTCGTCAATCTGACGTAGAAAAATTTGCGATATTTGGCAAAGGATCGCGGAAAAAATCGCAAAATCTCCTTCAACGATTGTATAAAGATCTCGGAAAAAAATAAGTATTTTCGTCAATAGATTGGAGAGGGGCAGGGGACGAAATCGAGAATTTTGGAATTCGTCGAGGAAAAAATCGTGAGTCTTTTCAAACAACCGTTGAAAAAGTGTGTTTGGGAAGATGACTTTACAGATGCTTTGAAGAAAAAAATCAAATATTTTCAGTAAAAATAGTCACTTAAATCCAGAAAAAGTCGCCTTTTTTCTTGAAGTAACCGCTTTTTAATGGTTTTCGGCCTAAAATAGCCGGCATAGTCACCGATGCTGAAAATAATCGCTTTTAGTAGCAAGTGGCAGCCCTGCAATTGTATGTTAAGAAAAATCGGAATTTTTTGAGAAATTGTGTCGAGCCGAACCGAACCGAACGGGGACTGATTTAAATGATTTTTTCATGGGCTGGGCTTGTTTTCATTGATTTTTGTACGAGCCGGGCCTGGTAAATTGTGAAAAAATAAACGGGCCGGACCTGGGCCTTGGAATTGCGGTCCGTGCAGACCTCTGTTGTGCCCCTCAGGGCCGTGCAAAGAGCGTCTAAAGGAGCGCGCCGGGCGCGAAATTTACGCTGCAAACCACGGTTTTGTTTATTTATTCATTTTTCGGGGAATTTCTTTTTCTCTCTTCATCACTTTTTCCCCTGTCGCTAAACATCATGAACTCTCTAACAAATAAATGCAATTTTCTTTTATGTTATTTAGTTGTTCTGAATTCCTAAATTAAAATTAAACCCGTTAAAGTTCCAAAATAAACGCGAAAAATATTTATTCGAAAGAATTTATTTATGTTTCTGCACTTTATCAATTTTATTACACTTATCACAAAAATAAAGATTTTTTTTTTTTTTTTTTTTTTTGGGGGGGGGGGGGGGGCGCAAAATTGAAAATTCGCCCGGGGCGCCGTTTTTATTTTGCACGACCTTGGTGCCCCCCCAAAATTTTTGGTCACGCTACGCCTATGCCTTCAACCACTGTTTATTCTGAACGTATATTTTCAGAGGCAGGACAAATTTATAGTAGTAAAATAAATACCCTGTTTACTTATAATGTAGAACGTTTGGTGTTTTTGCACCATAATTTGAAATATAATAAATTTAATTATTAAATTTTTTATTGCATTTTCAGTTTCTTTATCCAAAATAACAGTCTTTTCTGTTTTCCTATATATTTAAAAAAAAAACTTATTTTTATTTGTATAAATGTGAAACTAAATTTTAATCTGGAATTATTTTATGACGGTTTTTGTTCTTAACTTTTTCTATATTTTGTTACATATTGTTAAATACCGAGTAAATAATTTGATGAATTATTGCATATATTATACATTGATATTCGAATAACTTTTTACAGATCAATTATAAGTTCATATGCTTAAAAAATGAAATTCTTACAACTACTCGGTATTGGCCGAGTACTCGGCAAATTGGCCGAGTAGGCCGAGTACCGAGTATTTACCGAGTACTCGGTACGGTTCTAATTAATTCGCTTTCTCAAACCGGAATATCGGATTTTCGGATGCCATTAATTCTCAATTAAACATTTTCAGGTGCGTAATTGAATTAATGCATGCATAAGTAACAAAGTACTAATATTAATTTTAATGCTGTTAATTTATCGTGTCTATAGGTAAAACATGTTTTTTCAACATGAAAATGTTCACTTGAGATCTTGAGAATGAATAGCACACGAAAAACCGATATTCCTGTTTGAGAAAACGGATTAATACACTGTAAAAATACACGGAAACGTTACCAAAAAATCCGTGGGCGTGGCAGCAAAAGAAACTTTGTCTTTATAAATGCTTCTTTATACCTAGGAAATATATTGGTTTCTAAAGATAAAGAATGCATTTCGGATTCATAAGTTAATCGGAAGAGGTTATTGTACATTTTCGTTTGCGGATATAGTATATTTTCCGAGATTAAGAAGTAGTTGCCTTTTTTTTTACCTTGTAAATGAGTTAAGCTGTTAAGGCTCCTGTCCCTGCAGGCGAAGACACTCGCGAGCTAATGCTAAACCTATGGGGAGGTTATTTTCTAATATCTCGTTTGCATTTCGATATTTTTAAATATATATATATATATTGCATTGGATAGCTGAGGTCCGATTTTGGTTGCAAATATTTTTTATGAAGTTACTTTCACTTTCGAAACTGGTTCCGAAAATGAAAGTGTCATTCTAAAAAAGATCTACAATCAAAATCGAAAAAGTAAAGAAGGAACGACGTAGAGATGGACTTTAGCTATCCAATGCAAAAAAGAAAAAAAATTACTTAAAAATGTTGAAATGCAAACGAGATATTAGAAAATAACCTCCCTATAGGTTTAGCATTAGCTCGCGAGTGTCTTCGCCTGCAGGGACAGGAACATTTAAGGGGGCTGGTCACTCAGCTTCCAATTTCCCCTCACTAATGTAAAGTCTGTGGCATTTGATGCATTCGTCTATTTAAAATATCTCCTCGGGAAATTAATATTTTTAACTTCTATTTTTTGTGTACACTTCCTAAAAGATGTCTCATATTTTCTTAGTTCTCAAAATATTTCTAAAGTATAGACTTCATTTTATAGGAAGTGTTAAAATCTTACTCACAGTTCGCCCGCTTTTAACACATAAAATATTAAATTCAGCATAGATTTTAGAAATATTTTGAAAACTAAGAAAAAAAAAGAGACATCCTTTAAGAAGAGTACACAGAAAAAAGATGTTAAAAATATGAATTCCCCTAGAATATATTTTAAATATACGAATGCAACAAACGCCCATAGACTTAACATTACGGAGGAGAATTCCGAAGCTGACTGACCAGACCCCTTAAGCATATTTCAAGGATACTGATATACAATTACGCATAGCTGTATGCAGATAAAGTGTAACTTTTGTTTCCGGATTTTGGGCAATATTTTGGGAACTTTCGACACTGTGCGTTTGCCGGTGCAATTGCTATTCGACAATTTTAACTCGGACAAATGTTTGACAAAGTCAGCGAACTGTTGTGTTAATTGTCTCACCAGTGTCATACGATAAAATAGTTCTAAATCAAAGGACAGCGTGTGATATAATGACTTCAGCCGAAAACAATGGAAGAGCTTCTTAAAAGATTAGTAAAATCCAAATTGTTAACCGCATTATTGGATGACAGGCACCAGAAAAGACAACTCGTGCAAAATATTTCCTGGTATGGCAAGGGCACAAAACAAAATCTCCGGATTTCTTTGTTTTCATAAAACAATCCGTTCAGAATTTCGTTCTGCTATTAATATTAGGGATCAAAAAATTATCGAAACGATCTTAAAACTTATGTATTCACGAGTTCTAATTCGGGATATGAAACAATGTATAACACGACAAAAAATTAACGATGATAATTTAAGTCTTAGAATCAACCTAAAGCTGGGAACTCACAACAAATGTAATAAGTATATAGGCTTACTCCAATAATGTCGATAATATAAAACAACGTATGTAATTTTTTTCTATTCTTAACAAACAAACAAAAAAAAAAAAAATGTATTTTCATACTTAAAAAAAAAAAAAAGTTTAGCTTGGTTTTGTGTATTTTGTACAAATTTCAAAACGGTTAAATTCCTCAGCAATAAGAGAAAACATTATATTTTGTTCTATAATTACTGAATCCGTTTCTTCCCGTTCTTCATACCTCTTTATGAGATTATGGTGACATCAAACGAACCGAAATTAAATTTATTATCCTCTATAAAGACTCGATTCCAGTGTAAGAAAAGGTCAATAAAGCAAATTTAAGAATCATTGAATTAATGTTTTTTTTTTTCCTTCTTCTTCTTCCTTATTATGATTTTTAATACTGATTCGCATTTTTTTTTTTTTTTTTTTTTAATCTTGTCTCTTAACTTTACTGATAATAAGTCTATGTGAATCGCAGATAAGAGGTCTAAATTATAAATTAAAATATGAAAAAATAGATTTTTGATAGATGAAATTTACAGAACAAATTATTTAAAATATTTAAAGTGAAAGACTTTTAATTTGAAATTTCTATTGAAAACATAAACAGTAAAAATTACTTAAGGAAAGACTTTTTTTTTATCCTTTTTATTTTTATTTTTTCCCTTTCTTTTCTTCTCTCTCCCTATGTTTCTTCCCCCCCTCCCCCTTTCTTTGAGATTGAAGTTTATGTCGGAACTACAAACATGAAAAAACGAAAGTCGTAAGACTTCTACGGACAAAATGAGCATGTCAGTCAATTTCCTCTATTTAAACTTTTTCTCTTTCTCCTTCTTCTTCTCGTAGAAATAACACCAAGAGGAAAACTGACAACATACACTAACGGAGATTTAAATTTAATCCTGAAGAAGTTAAACGCAGTAACTTGATTTCTCTTTTTATCATGGAAGACGGTAGTATTTCGAGTGACGCAGCCTTAAGCCTAAAATCGTATCGTATCGTATCGTTAAAATCGTATCGTATCGTATCATAGAATTCGTAGATGGCGGAACTCATATATACAGCTAACTCGACATCAAAGAAAATGCGAAAAGCCGCCTTTTAATAACTCAGCAGATATACGTCTTATTGTTCTGAATTTTCTAGAACAGTCTTATATCTGCAGTCTAATCGTATACTGAAATTTTTACATTTCTACGTGCAGTATATTTTGAGATCTAAATAGTCATTTTTAATCATGGAAGACGGTAGTATTTCGAGTGACGCAGCCTTAAGCCTAAAATCGTATCGTATCGTATCGTTAAAATCGTATCGTATCGTATCATAGAATTCGTAGATGGCGGAACTCATATATACAGCTAACTCGACATCAAAGAAAATGCGAAAAGCCGCCTTTTAATAACTCAGCAGATATACGTCTTATTGTTCTGAATTTTCTAGAACAGTCTTATATCTGCAGTCTAATCGTATACTGAAATTTTTACATTTCTACGTGCAGTATATTTTGAGATCTAAATAGTCATTTTTAAAGTGAAAACGTTGGTATAATATCGAGGAAGTTCCTAATATGAAAATCTCGAAAACGGTTCTAACGATTATTTTTAAATTGATACATTATATAAATGTGATTAAGGCGAGGTGAATAACACTTTTCTTTTTTCTGGGAAAACTCTCGTTCGTTAAATAATTCGATTTTTTTTCTCTCGAAAATGACACGGACGATTTTTTAAAAATCAAATAAATATGTTTCAGATGAACCAAATAACAATTTACTTGTTTCCAGCAAGACTCTTGTTCGTTTTATAATGCACATGAAAAATCGGACTATATTTCTTCGCCATTCTATGGAAATTTCACCGAAAATGCATGACACTGTATTCATACACATGCTTTCTTTTTAACCACTTTTGGGGAGAAAAATTTTGTCTTCCCACGGCTGAGTGGTTGAGGGCCATCGTCTACTGATCTTAACATAGACAGTTCGATACTCGCTGATGCGTGTGAAGTTTTTTTTTTTTTTTTTTTTTTTTTTTTTTTAAGTCTGTTAGTTGACCATTATTCTCAGTTCCTTTGTAATTTTTTAATTGCTATTAAGTTAAATAAAATTACAATTATAATGACGCCAATTTAATGATGATTATTTCTTGGCAATTTTTCAACAATAAAAATATTACCATAAATTTTATAAATATATTTAATTTCAATCACTTTACAAAAAATATACATTAATAATTATTATTTGAATATAAATCACACGATCAGAAACGTAAAAAAATAATTCATTTCAGCTCTTCTTTTTATAATATCATTTTTTATTATTATGACGGTCAATCAATATATAATCACTGACATCCATAGTATTATTATTATTATTATTATTATTATTATTATTTTCCTTGCATAAAAACTATTGTGATGTAATAATTATTTTATAATAAATAATTTAGTTGAAATGTTTTATTTATAAATAACAATGAAGTTTTACATAATAAGCATATCAGAATTTTGGTGTCGCCATCTTTTGACGCAATTGCGTACTACATTTTGTCTCTTATTCGGAAAAAAAGGAAAAAACTAACGCTTTTCACCGCTTTGAAAGAATCTCTTGTGACTAGAGGTCTATTTCGCAAATATTAAGAAAATTACTGCATACAAAAATATTAAAATGGGTAGTATTATAGAGAAATGTTTGATAAAAATGTTGAAGTAGACAGTTTTTAAATCGAAGAATTATTTTAAGAGATATTTAATGTTAAATCTGGATAAAATTGTCTCATTAAAAAAGTCTCATAGGAAAAAAAAAGTTTCTTTTATATTTGGTAATTTTCAAATGTTTAACTAATCTTATTTAATCAAGCACGGAAACAGCAACTAACATCAGCTGATTCGGTCTTGAAATCCCTCAGTAAAAGGGAAACCCGTTTACAGTAAGATCGCCATTGATTTTTTAATTATACAGAGCAGCCTCGATTATCCGAGCTAATTGGGACTGTTAGTAAATCGGAATCGGAAATCTCGGTTAATAGAAACTGTGTGTAAAAACTCGCCGTGCTTGCGAATTTAACATCTCTTTTAAAAAAATATATAGAACGTTTTTTAAATAATAAAAATAAATATATGTAAAGTTCTGTTTCACAGCTTAACAAATTTAAAAAGAAAATCAACTACCAGTAGTAAATTTTAAAATGCAATTTGAAAAATTTACGAAAGTTCACACAGCCACTGGAAACAAAGCATTGTTCGCTATTGACTTCTCAGGGTCCAGTGTTTCTTTGGAGTTGAGTGCTTTTGGGGGCAGAAGGGCCTGTATAGCACGGACAGTGAGCTAAAGAGTGTGGTTATTTTTAAGGCTCATTCAAAAGGAAAAAAAATCAGACTTTGTTATCGGCTCGGTTAACAGAAACCTCGATTAATCGAAGCTCGGTTAATCCAGGTTCTACTATAATTCAATCTTCCGTAATCTTTTTAAAGCAGATCAAATTAATGGACTTTAGCACGAAGTCACATAGCTGATAACTGCCATGCTTGTTGGCCACCTTTTTTTCAAAAAGTTTGCTTCACCTTATTCAATTAATGAGATATCTCCGATAAAATAAGTCACATTTTCCCGTTCTAAAATACTGGTATCCAAAAATCGTAGCATGTAACCGACACTACAAGTACTCATGGAACTAGACTATTTTAAGTCTAATTTTTATTATAGACTATATAAAATTATTAAAAATATATATTATGATAGGAACTAGCGGGCTTCGTCCGCTATTTACGTTACGGATATAAAAATCATGTTTTTTTTTTTTTAGGGAAAAAGAAATAAAAACCTATTTGACGATAGGTTTATAAAGACACATTTTGTATTTGTTATATTTCCGGGGATGAGGAGGGGGGGGGGGGCTATTTTGATTAAATATCGCAATTAGTCCACATGGCAGATATAATTATGATAGACACTAGTGGGCTTCGCCCCTCTATGGCGCCTTATGGGTCCAGCTTCCATAACTCAGAAACCACCTTTCGGACATCAATGCAACAGATTCCAAACGTTATAATTAACTTAATAATCACCCTATATAGCATTAAAGTAAATTTATGAGTACTGCATACTATTTTTTTATCGTAATTTCTGAAGAGAAAAAATTATTTCGGTTCCATTCTTAGGTACTGGTCTGAAAAATTTTGAAAAAGGGGGGAAGGAGGGGACATGAGACTGCTGTTTGTGAAACAACACAACGGGGTCTGGCTTATTCAACTTGGTTTTTGGTGACTTCAATTGGAAGGTGGTTTGTTTAAAAGAATGCGTTCCCTGCCCCATGAAAATTGGAACTATTGGTGCACCATCTATGTAAGGATTTAATAATTATAAATTAACATTTTGGATTTATTAATTTAAGGATAAAGTGTTTTTAAAGGAATATCAAATGAAACCCTCTGTGCGATCTGCGATTATACTTACCCACTTGTTTTCATATACAAACTGCTATAAGGAATATTGTAATAAAATAGTAAAAATTAAATCTGCATTAAATTCCATAAGTATCTTTTTTTTAATCATTTTATCACTAACCTCAAAAAAGTAATGATATCAATGCAAAAACCCTTGACGGGTTAAAAGTTTCTGACGCAGCACTTTATCTTATGCTCTAAGAATTTTAAATATGGAACTTAAAAATACTGATATCAAATTTTGAGTGACGTTATGCTATTTCTTAAAAAATATATTTGTATTTATTTCATCATTTTATTTTTGTTTTATTTATAATCGCATGTGCAAAAGTTATGTTCAACATGAAAAGCTGCATAAAATTTTATTCGCTGTTGCTTTATCATTTACATCTCTCATAAATTCAAAATATGAGTTTTAAAAGATATGATATAAAATTTAAGTGACGCCTTGGTGTGACTTTAAAAGGTTTGTTTTAAAATTCAATTTAAATTATTTTTGACTTGGTTAAAATATTTTTTTACATCTACACAATACTTTTAATTTTCCAATTCACTGTTAAATATATCACTTTCATTGAATCTATACTATGCATTGAAATGTATTTATTTCAATAAATTGATTTATCTTTTGTGTCACGCTATTCAAAATTGTGAGTAAGATTTATGTAAATGGTTTCTTTGCGTCATTGTGTCCAAACTACATGAAATGTATGAAAAAGGATAGTTTGACGCAAATAAACCATTTACATAAATCTTACTCACAATTTTTAATAGCGTGACACAAAAGATAAATCAATTTATTGAAATAAATACATTTCAATGCATAGTATAGATTCAATGAAAGTGATATATTTAACAGTGAATTGGAAAATTAAAAGTATTGTGTAGATGTAAAAAAATATTTTAACCAAGTCAAAAATAATTTAAATTGAATTTTAAAACAAACCTTTTAAAGTCACATCAAGGCGTCACTTAAATTTTATATCATATCTTTTAAAACTCATATTTTGAATTTATGAGAGATGTAAATGATAAAGCAACAGCGAATAAAATTTTATGCAGCTTTTCATGTTGAACATAACTTTTGCACATGCGATTATAAATAAAACAAAAATAAAATGATGAAATAAATACAAATATATTTTTTAAGAAATAGCATAACGTCACTCAAAATTTGATATCAGTATTTTTAAGTTCCATATTTAAAATTCTTAGAGCATAAGATAAAGTGCTGCGTCAGAAACTTTTAACCCGTCAAGGGTTTTTGCATTGATAATCATTATTACTTTTGAAAGAAAGAAAAAAAAACTAATATTTATTTGATATTTCTAACTATTTATTTTACATTACGGTTGTTCTGAAACACAAAGGAACTATTTTCTGACACACTTCTGAATTCATTTTTGTTCGGAAAAGCATGAAATCGGCAAGTGTTATTAATCATAAACTGTGTAATCGAATGGCGTTTTCCCTTTTATGATAAAGGCAAAATATCTTACAAAAAATACCGTCAAAGTCGGCGTTTTGAACAGAATTCAGGACGCAGCAGCACGAGAAAGAGGAAAAACTTGTTGCCAAGGGACAAGAATCGCTTATAACTTGATAAGTAGTTTATTTATCGAAAAATGTAAAACACTGTTCGATTCCAAATCAATTCAATAGTCAGGCCTACCATTTTACCTTTAAATATAAATCCGAATATGTGTCAGAAAGTTTCGCGGTTTTGAACAAGGAATTTGAGAGCCACCTTAATAATTTATGCCAAAAGAAATTGAATGCAATGACTAAATTTTCTTTTTATGTAACCGTTTTTTAAACTGATAGTCATTTCATATTTTAAACTATTTTACATTAATAATTTATACCAAAAGAAATTAAATACAATGATTTAATTTTTCTTTTTATATAACTTTTTTTTTTTTTTTTTTTTTTACTGACAACCATTTCACATTTTTAATAATTTAGACAAAAAGAAATTTAATACGATGACTTAACTTTTCTTTTTATATAACCTTTTTTACTTAACTGACATTTACTTCTTATTTCTTAAACTATTTGACATAACAAAAGTTATACCAAAAGAAATTTAACACAATGACTTTTTTTTCTTTTCTATACAACTTTTTTTTTTAAACTGTCATTTATTTCATATTTTGCATCCATAATTTATACAAAAAAAAATCGAATACAATGGCTTAATTTTTCTTTTTATACAACTATTGTTTAAACTGACATTATTTCATATTTTTAACTACTTTACATTAATAATTTATGACAAAAGAAATCGAATTGAATAACATATTTTTTCTTTCTATAATACCCTTTTTTTTAAAACTAACTTACAATCATTTGAAAATATTAACTGTTTTACATTACTAATTTAGACCAAAAGAAACTGAACACAATGATTTAATTTTTCTTGTTATACATATAACCCCCCCTTTTTTTTTAATCTGGTTTTTTTTTCATTTTTTTAATTATTTTACATTAATAATTTAGACAAAAAGAAATTTAATACAAAGACTTAATTTTTCTCTTTATATAACCTTTTTAAATTAACTGACATTTACTTCGTATTTTTCAACTATTTGACATAACAAAAGTTATACCAAAAGAAATTTAATACAATGGCTTTTTTTTTTCTTTTTTATACAACTTTTTTTTAACTGTCATTTATTTCATATTTTTAAATATTTTGCTTTCATAATTTATACAAAAAAAAAAAAAAAAAAAAAAAAAAAACAATGGCTTGATTTTTCTTTTCCTATAACCTTATTTTAAACTGACATTTATTTCATATTTTTAACTATTTTACATAAAAAAAATTATAAAAGAAATTTAATACAATGTTACAATACAATTTTTTTGTATAAATTATGGATGCAAAATACTTAAAAATATGAAATAAATGTCAGTTTTTAAAAAGGTTTCATAAAAAAGAAGTAATAGTATTTAATTTTTCCTTTTATGTATCCTTTTTTTAAAAACTGACATTTATTTCATATTTGTAACTATTTTACATTAATAATTTATACCAAAAGAACTTGAATACAATTATTTAATTTTTATTTTTATATAACCTTTTTTTTTTAAAGTTAACATTTACTTAACATTTTTAACTATCTCACAATAATAATTTATACCAAAAGAAATTGAATACAATGGTTAGAATTTTCTTTTTATATAACTATTTCTTTTAAATGACAATTCCTATTTTATTATTATTTTAAAATAATAATTTATACCAAAAGAAATTTAATACAGTGACTTTAAGGGGGAAAAAAAGATTATTTAAAAAGAAAATTAACTGACATTTGTTTCATATTTTTAACTATTTTACATTAATCAGTTGTATCAGAAAAAAAAATTTAAAGCAATGACTTATTTTTTCTTTTTAATTAACTTTTTTTTAACTGACACGTATTTAATATTTTTAACTATTTTATATTAATAAGTTATATCAAAAGAAATAGAGCACAATGATTTAATTTTTCTTTTTACATTCATTATAACTTCTTTTAAAAAACTAACACTTACTATTTCGTATTTTGGATTAATTAATCATGCATTTTTACGACATTCTATTTATTTTTTAATTAAAAAGAAACATTATTACATTGTAAAACATTAAATATAGAAGATGGTTCATCATTTGTTAATTTCACATTTTTTCTTTAATGGGTCATTTTAAATGTGCAATATATAATGATTTCTTTTTTAAATCTCATCTAAAAAAATAAATTTAAAGAGGGAGAAGGGTAATATCCATTTAAATATTAACTTCTTTTTAATTTAACATACAGTTATAAATAATTTATAACATATTATATAAATATTACATAACATATGTAATATAACATATTACATAAATAATAACATATTTATCTAAATAAGTTAAATTTAATTTATTTAGATAAATATGTGTTATGTAATTAAATACTTATAAGAATGTAAAAAGGAATTAAGTACTTAGGATAAGCTAATCATAAGGTTAAATTAATCACCTTCAATTAATTATCAATTACTTATTTGAAAAATAACGACATTCTTTTTTTAAATTAAAAACAAAAACTATTATAGTATAAACATTAAATGTATAAAATCGTTCCTAATTTCTTATTTTACGTTTTCTCTTAATAAGCTAAAATATGTAGTATGTACACAATATCATTAAAAAAATATCTTCACTAAAATTAAACTAAAAAAGAGGACGAGGGCACACTTCCCCAAATGCAGTTATTTAAATTTCAAAGATAAACGTGTAACGGGTAATTGCATACTTATAAATTAATCATCCGATATTTTAACTAATTTTCTTAATTAGAAAGAAACATTATTGCATTATAAACATTAAACACACAAAATCGTTCATCATTTGTTTATTTCACACGTTCCCTTTAATAGACCATTTAAAATTTATAGAACGTAAACAACATCATTAGAAAAAAATCCACTTCACTACAATGAAAGGGGGAAAAGAAAGGGGGTAGCACACTTTCTCAAATACAGTTATTTGGTTTACAAAGATAAACATAAAATAGGTATTTAAACAATTATAAGGATAAATCAATCATCCGTTATGACGATATTCTAATTATTTTTCTTAATTAAAAAGAAAATTATTACATTATAAACATTAAGTGTAAAGATCGTTCAGCATCCGTTTATTTCGCATTGTAAACAATATCATTGTAAAAAAATTTCTTCTTCATTAAAATTAAACTAAAAAAGAGATGTAACAGGTAATTAAATACTTGTAAATTAATCATCCGTTATTATGGCATTCCAACTAATTTATTAATTAAAAAGAAACGTTATTACGTTGTAGAGATATTAAATATACAAAATCGTTCATCATTTGTTTATTTCACATGTTCCCTTTAATAGACCATTTAAATTTATAGAACGTAAACAACATCATTAGAAAAAATCCTCTTCACTAAAATTAAAGTGAAAAAGAAAAGGGGGGAGGGGGTATCACACTTTCTCAAATACAGTTATTTGATTTAGAAAGATAAATACAAAATAGGTATTTAAACAATTATAAGGATAAATCAATCATCCGTTATGACGATGTTCTAATTACTTTTCTTAATTAAAAAGAAAATTATTACATTATAAACATAAACATTAAATGTAAAGATCGTTCACCATTCGTTTATTTCGCACTGTAAAAAATATCATTGTAAAAATATTTCTTCCTCACTAACATTAAATTAAAAAAGCAGGACAAGGGCACACACTTTCCTAAATACAGTTATTTAATTTAATTTACTAAGATAAATATGTAACAGGTAATTAAATACTTAAAAATTAATCATCCGTATTATGGCATTCTAACTAATTTATTAATTAATGAGAAACGTTATTACATTATAAATACTAAAACATACAAAATCGTTCATAATTTGTTTATTTCATATTGTCCCTTTAATAGACCATTTAAAATTTATAGTACGTAAACAACGTCATTAAAAAAAATCATTTTCACTAAAATTAAAGAGAAAAAGAAATATGGAGATGGGAGGGCTTTCTCAAATACAATTACTTGACTTACTAAGATAAATAGGTTATAAGGATATACAATTATAGGGATAAAATGATAAATTAATTATCCGTTATGTCGACATTCTAATTAATTTATTAATTAAAAAGAAGCATTATTACATTAAATATACAAAATCGTTCACCATTTGTTTATTTCACATTTTCTCTTTAATCGCCCATTTAAAATATATAGTACGCAAACGATATCATTAAAAAATTATCTTTACTGAAATTAAAACTAAAAAAGAAGGGGGGGGGGGGGCACACTTTCTCAAATACAGTTATTTAATTTACTAAGATAAATAAATAATAAGTAATTCAGTATTTATAAGGAGAAATTAATCATCCGTTATTACGGCATTCAAACTATTTATCGTAATGAAAATGAAATGTTATTGCATTATAAACATTATACAAGGCCGTTCATCATTTGTTTACTTCACATTTTTCCTTTAACAGACTGTTTAAAATATATAGTAAATGAACAATATCGTTAAAAAAATTATCTTCACTAAAGTTAAACTAAAAAAGAGGAGGGGGGGGGGGGGTGTTACACTTTCTCAAATACAGTTATTTAATTTACCAAGATAAATAAATAATAAGTAATTCAGTATTTATAAGGAGAAATTAATCATCCGTTATTACGGCATTCAAACTATTTATCGTAATTAAAAAGAAATGTTATTACATTATGAACATTAAATGTACAAGGCCGTTCATCATTTGTTTATTTCACATTTTCCATTTAATACACTGTTTAAAATTTGTAGTACATAAACAATATCATTATAAAAAAAAATTCCTTCTTCACTAAATTAAACTAAAAAAGATGACAGGGGCACACTTTCCAAAATGCAGTTATTTAATTTATACTAAGAAAAATATGTAACAGGTAATTAAATACTTGTAAATTAATCATCCGTTATTATGACATTCTAACTAATTTATTAATTAAAAAGAAACATCATAACGTTATAAACACTAAACAAACAAAATCATTCATCATTTGTTTACTTAACATTTTCCCGTTAATAGACTTATTTAAAATTTGTAGTATGTAAACAACATTAGAAAAAATCCCCTTTACTAAAATTAAAGTGAAAAAGAAAAGATGGGGAGGGGGAACATTTTCACAAATACAATTACTTAATTTACTAAGTAGAAATAGGTAAATAGGTAATTAAATAATTATAAAGATAAATTAATCACCCAAATAATTGAAAAAAAAATATTACATTATAAACATTAAATGTTCATGCATCGTTCATCATTTGTTTATTTGACATTTACTCTTTAATCGCCCATTTAAAATATGTAGTACGTAAACAATGTCATTATTTTAATATTTATAAAGAGAAATTAATCATCCGTTATCACGGCATTCTAACTATTTTTCGTAATTAAAAAGAAATGTTATTACATTATAAAAATTAAATGTACAAGGCCGTTCATCATTTGTTTATTTCACATTTTCTCTTAAATAGGACATTTAAAATATATAGTAGTACACAAACAATATCATTAAAAATGATATCTTCACTAAAATTAAACTAAAAAAATTGAAAGGATATGGCAAGAATAAAACGGAAATATTTATTTTGATGTCGGATGGCCGGATTCCAAGACCCGTCGTAAGGAGGGAGAAATTAAAAAAACAATAAAAACTTGATAAACAGCGCCAGAGCACGTGTAAACTTCAATCATAACTTCGCGACGTGGCCGATAATTAGAAAATTAAAAGAATTTATTTACATTTCGATAGATGGATTTTTCAGACTTACCTGCGAGAATATCCAGAGCAAATTTGGTTAGTAAATGCGGACATACACTTTCTAAAGATGAACACAATTCTTGAAACCCGGAGTATCCTTTGCGAGAAATTAAATTTATAATTCCGTCTGTTCTTTTTGCAGGTGTGGCAGCTTCTTCCAGTTGCTGCCTCTCTTCCACACTAATTGCACCAGCTGATTCGAGTTTTTGGAGTAGTTTTAGAGTATCTAAATCATTAAATTCACTTTTATGTCGCTCGAGCAAGCGACCCACACTTGTCATCCCCGCCATTTTGAAACAAAACTTTTTGCGCTCGTTGTCAAGTGAGAGAACGCCATCTTGTGGTGATGTTTGACACATGGGAAAAAAACTGGAAACTTAGTAATGGGATGTCCTAAACTTTGTCTTTAGGGATCTGTAAGGTCCTGTTTTTGTGGAATTATGAAAAGCTTTTTATAATTCTGAAAAATCTAGTCATAATTTTGGGAATTTGGAAAAATCGTTATATTTAGGTTCTTGTTTGTACATTTTTTAAAAGATTATATGCGTGTAAAATATATATATTTTTTTCTTTGTATATGTAAAAGTGACAGGTCAGATTTTACTTTTAAATGATTAAATTTGTAAAAGGTTCGATTTAGAGATGGAAAAGTTTTGTGAAAGGTCTATTTTTAAGATAAAGCATTTTGTGAAGAGCCGTGTTGGAAGAAGAAAATTTTGTGCAGGGTCCTGTTTTGAGATGAAAAATTTTGTGCAGGGTCCTGTTTTGAGATGAAAAATTTTATGAAGGGTCCTTTAAAGGACTCAATTTTTTCCTAAATCTTCCCTGGTCTTCGACAAACGTTTGTCAAACATTTCATCGGATGTCATAAACTTTGTCTTTGACATCAGTAATGGTTAATTTTAACCTTCTCGCACTCGCTCACTTGGACTCATAAGTTACCACCTTGTCCCATGAGCACTAGCAATGGGGTGGGGGGGGGGTGATCAGGGAAGGACTATTGTCCTCCCCCTGGACTTTGAATTTTAATTAACTAAATTTTCTTTATCGGTAACTTAAATAAATAGTAAAATTTATTGTTTCAAGTGACTTCGAAAAATTAAACACTACCAGAAAAACTAGCTGAGGAGTTTTCAATATGGAGAAGGGGGAGGGAGGCAGGCGCTGCCCAATGTCACCATCTCAAAACTCTCTTGGCAGAGGGCAAAATTTATTTTAATTTTATTGCGAACAGCTGAGAAGCAGTTGATACATTTTTATTCTCCCATATATTTATTTTTAAATTACACAAACTTCTCATTAAGTACAATTATGTCTCAATTTGATAATGTTGCAATAAAAATAGTAAGACTTTCTCAAATACTATTAATAATTACTAATTTCAGTGCTTAAACTTAATGCTAATGTTTCTATTGCAATCAAATCTAACAAGTCATTTTAATTTTTCTGCAATTTCTGGAAAAAAATTTCGAGTCTGATCTGTGATGACAGAAACACTATGAAATATCAAATTTCTTTTGAGCGGGACAATCCCCTCTCCTAAGCTTCCTCCAAATGTTTTCGTTGTCTCTGGACACCCTCCCTTTATATTTATTATTTGTTACATGTCTGTGTTGCTTTTTACGTTGATATGTTTACAAATTGTACTGTACGGACGATTCGAACAGAAAATCTTTAGTTTAGTTTATGTTGATATTCCACTTTAAAAAACTCGGCCTGATCTGCGGAGAACAGTCACATCAGTATCTATTCAAAAATCGTACCCCTCCATGGATTTCTTTCTGTCCATGTAGGCCCCTAACTTAAATTATAGAAAATAACAATATGTTAAAATCTGTTTTCTACTAATTAATATTTTGTATGATTTCTCTTTAGGGATCGGTGATATATATAATGAATATATATATTCGATATTTATCCATGATATATATTCGATATTTATTTTCAAAAAATCATTGTGCATGATATTTTTAGTCAAAAAAAGTGTAAAGGAATATTTCAACTGCTATTGACACTGTTATTCTGTAGACAAATAAAGTTTATGTATATATATAACCATTATATAATTACAATTCATCATGTTTTTCTTTTTATTAAAAAATAAAATTAATAAATTGAGCATCAATACATCACACTGATATTATACAAAATAAAGCAGGATCAACTATTTTTAATTTAATGAATCATTAATGAATTTTTTATACTATAATGTACCAATATATGATGTATTAAAAAACTTTCAAAATTGGCGAACGGAAAATCAACAGGAAGGCGAAATCATTTAACCCTTAAATGCCTGGTGTTGCTTTTCGGCAACATACCCAATTTAGGCTCTAAAATACTATTAGAATAATATTGAAGCTATAATGCCTAATGTTCTGAAAATATTATTAAATCGATTTTCAACATGCAGATGACAACACTTGTGCTGTTTAAGAATAAAGATAGATTTATTTTTTCAATTGTTGTTACTTGTTCTTTTTGTTTTGTTTGGGAGCATGCGAAATACTCTATTTTGACCTGCAGTGAGCAAGTAAAAGTTATTTTTTATTATAGTTCCTAAAATTCTTGTTTGTTTAATATTATAGAATTTTATCAAGGGAAATTATTTTTTCAATTAAACACCAGTAATGCCGATCAGTAACAAACTGTTTTTTAGCCGTAAACTATACTTAACACAAAATATGATTTTTTAAAGTATTTTTCCGATGATTTATTTAAAAAATGAAAGCCGAAAAACATTATTACAATGATTTTTGAAAAATCAGGCATTTAAGGGTTAAATAACCAGTAAATATTTAAATATGCAGGGAATCATACATTTTTTGAAATATATTGTAATACAGTAGAACCTCTTTTATCCGAAACTCTTTTAATTGAAACTCTCGGTTAACCGAAATCCATTTTTAAAGCTTCCCCCCCCCCCCTACTATCACATTCCGTGTGTGCAAAAATCCATTTTGAAAACTTTTTTTTTTGTTTTTTCTACTATCACATTCCTTGTGTGGAAATCCATTTTGAAAGGTTTTTAACTATTATATTCTTTGTGTGAAAGCGGTCCTTTAGGGGCTGTTCAAATATTACGTAAGCATGTTTTTGACAATTTTTGACCCCCCCTCCCCCCTTGTCAGCAAAAATAAGCAAATCGCAACCCCCCCCTTAATAATTACGTAAGAAAATTGCAACCCCCCCCCCTCCACTTAAAAAAAATTTAGGACACAATACAAAAAAAAAAAAAAAAAAAAAAAAAAAAAAAAAAAAACTCTACTCGACTTAAAAAAAATAATAATAAATGCTTGTTTTATTTCTTTACAATTCTATTTAAGAAATTTTCTTAGATCACAATTTTAAAAGAACATAGCCATTTGAAAAATTTAAATTTGAACATGCCAATATCTATTCCGATGCTGACCACGGCTGCTCAAGCCATTTTTCCATACCTGTTATGATATTGGTTTCCAGTTTTTCTTGATTATCTTCATCGCTTTCTTTTCGGATGCAATCTTGATCAACTTCATCTTCCTTGATACACTCAACATCTTCTGTATCTTTCACGAATTTTACGAAGCACATAAGTTCATTTGCTCGACGAGCAGCAATTTTCAATGGTCGTATAAGGCAGGCCTTCTCGCTTTTTTCACTGTGCTGAATTTTTTTGTGTCTGTTTGCTGACTTCTGAGATGCATGGTATTGGCCATAACTTCCACAAGTTCTTGAGGATAATTGCAATTTTATGGAAGGGCAAAAATAATCATTCAGCATCTTTAAAAATCCCTGTAATATTGATATTTAAGGCCAGACGGAGACTTAAATCTATAAATTCCCCCTCCTCACTTGTAATGATGTCATTTGACGATTGTATCATTTTAATTGGAGGAGGAATGAATCGTCCTTTTAATATACGAAATAATTCACTACGTGCAGGAGAGCAACAATTCTTTTCGTCGCATTTCATAGTTTGCAGCAAGTATTGATTTTCTTGTAAGTGCTTCGAATACCAATCCAAGTCATAACCAAGAGAGTCTGGTTCGCCTGAATCAATTTATGTGGCCGTAACAGGATAACCGTCAATGTTTAATGAGTTCCAGATATCTGCGAGAGTTTTACCAGCATATGCAAAGTTATTTTGCTCTATTTCTTCATCAATAGTGCTACCGTTCTCATCGAGATGGGAACCATAATGGTCATAAGGGTGTATAAGACCAGACAGTTCTCGACTGAGTGGTGCCATTCGCCTTTCTACTCAGTTATATGCACTTCTTTCAGGAGCATTGCACGCAATGAAATTTCCATCCAAATCATGCTTTTTGAAATGGTTAATAGCAAACGATATAACTTTCTGGTAGCGGGGATTCTCGTTTGGAGCTCCATCAACCGTAACTATGATTACAGGTTTGATGAAACCCTCTTCTGTTTTCACTAATTTTTCAAAGTCTTTGAGTATTAATAGAGTTTCAAAATCCTGAGCATGAATATTTGCTGTGGAAGAACTGCGTTTCCCACTTCTTATAGCAATAAACGTTGGACCAGAATAACCTATGGCTTTTTATATACTTTGACCTGCCATGCCAGGAGCAATCACAATACCAGCGTAAATAGATGGGATAAGTTTGTGGCGTTCAGCGATGACCCACTCGTGGTCGGGTAAGGATACAAGATACTCCATATGCATCAGTATCGGGGACTGTTTATTGGCTTGTGTAATTCCCAAAGGTACACGCACTATGTCATCCTGTGAAAGAAGAAACACTTGCATGGGTCCAAGAATTGAAGCTAAAGTTTCTAAATAGCGGATGGATGTCACTACAAATTGGGTATCAATGTGAGATCGGTAATAATCAGTCTGAACCGAAGAAAGTTTTATCGGCACTGTGGTGACATGTCTTCGACCCTCGATGGTTGAGGAATTTTTTGGAAGCAAACGAAGATATGTTTCACTCATGCTTATTGCAAAACCAACCTTTTTCAGTTCTACAGTCAAGTTATCGAGAGTTTTGACACTTCGTATTGACTCGCTTCTTCTTTTTGCATCTGCAGCGCTTCCAATAAGAGCTATGTCTGCTATTGCCTTAAGCAATAATGGTTGATCTACATTTAAACTTGGACTTCCTACTGATTCCCTCAAAGCTAATTTTTTTTTTAATGTCTGGATTATCATGGCAGATTTCTTCAAGCTTTGTTCGTTTGGTGGTTCGATGTTTTCTTTGGTATTCATCATTTTGTCGTTTCCTTTTTAAGGATTGTGTTTCTTTTTTTAGATCACTGGAAACATTATTTATCTGTTTTTGAATTTGAGATACACTGCTTTCGATTCAATTGGATTACATTTCATTTTTAGTAAGGTACAAAATTAAGTAAGCCGATCGGAGCTCAGCTCCGGTACTTCTCCGTCCTTAGTAAATATTTAAATATTGATCGGAATTCAGCCGAGCTCATAAATACAGGGCTCCGGAGCCCAGTGTAGCAACGCTTCCGAAAAAACGAAGCCTAAATTACCCTTTCATTCCTTCCCATCTCCAAGTTTTGCATTCTTTTTTACCAAAACAATTATATGTGACGTAATGTGTCGCACACGTAGGAGATGGAGATGAAACGGATTCTATTTTTATATCAGTTTGTGGTCTTGGCTAGAAAGCAGTCGAGCAGGTTTTCCCCTTTTTCTATAAAAGCATCGAATCTTTCGAATAACGGTGTTAAATTTTTAATTTAATCTGATTTTCGGGGACTCACCATAAAAGATCGTTATACGGAAGGAATCGATTGTAGTTTAAGATATGCACCATTTATAGGAAATTGAAAAATGTTGTTCCATTCTTCAGCATATAAATATAAATCTCTGTAAATTTGATTCATTTTTTCATAAAAATGCATAGCTGCGAACTATTCCTTTTTGGTGTTAACACTATTTCCGAATCATAATCCTTACCACATTTAATCGCAGAATTCTGCAATTAACAACATTAAAATTAGGCAAAGAATTCTATTCGGAAGGAGTGATTGCTAAAAAGTGGAATAGTTCGCAACTAAGTATATGCTGATAGATACATTTAAATTTTTTATTTTTCTATAGAAAAAAATACTTTACATTTTGGCAAATAATGTATGAAATATAAATATGCAGATTGCAGTAGCAGGAGGGGAGGGGGACGGTATGGCTGTTAGTACCGGTACCGCAGAATAGTAGGGCTCCGGTACTTTTTTTGTTAGAAATTAAGCCCTGCTCATGCATCAAACATGAACAGTCACCTCTAGATAAAAGAGATTGTTTATGTTTTCCTTGTGCGGTCAAAATAACTGACATCAGAACTTCAAGATAAGTATTCTTTTGCTATTTTTTTTTTCAATTTGAAATTTTTAATATTTTTTTTATTTTTTTATTTTTACAAGTTAAGAGATTTTGAAAATGTCTTACGTAAGCATCGTTCAAACTCCCCCTCCCCCCTTGTCAGCAAAAATAAGCAAATCGCTAACCCCCCCCCCCCCCTTAGGTGCTTACGTAATATTTGAACGGCCCCTTACGAACTACGAGTACATATAAATATTTTCGATCCCCTTTCTTAGACGGAGTGAAACGAAGAAAACGAACAAATTAGCAATTCTTAAGCTTTTGAATGTTTTTCAAAAGGTTTGGCATGACTGGAGCAGCAGAAAGACTATGATGCTGGTGAACTAATAATATTAAAAAACTTCGTGATAGAGTTTCAAAGCAAAGGCAATGGAAACTGCGACAAACAAAACATTTTTTCAAACCCTTGTGATATATATATAAGGTACTTAATTTCAAAATTAAAATTCAGATAATTTATTTCAAAGCAAAGGCAATCGAAACTGCGACAAACAAAGCATTTTTTCAAACCCTTGTGATATATATATAAGGTACTTAATTTCAAAATTAAAATTCAGATACTTTATTCATGTTTCTATTTTTCTATTGCTTTATTTTTATTAAGCACTTGTTACCATAATAAGAAATATTGCGTGTATTTCCCCTTCGTCTTAAAATTGAAGCATTCTCGATTATCCGAAAATTTCAATTTCCCGAAAGAGGGTCGGTCTCAATTACTTCAGATAATCGCGGTTCTACTGTATATACAGTAAAACCTCCATAAAGCGACCACGTTCCGTTCCGATAAAAATTGGTCGCTCCGAGAGGTGGTCTCTTAATGGAGGTCATGTTTAAATCTAGATTTTAATTGTTGAAAAAAAGGGTAGCAATTAACGTTACTAAAATTTACTTTTCACATCAGGAAAAAATATAAAAATGTAAGTATCAAAACAAAAGTTAATTACACAAGTTAATTACTGCAGGTTTTAAAAAATAAATACATTGACGTTTGCTTTGATTTTACGGTGTTACCTTTTATAACTTTTATTTCCAAGTCCTTCCGAAGTTCAGTAAATAAATGCAATTTTCTTGAACGGAAACAAATATAATGACGATTTCATTAAATTATCTATTTCTTTGAGAGTTTCCTAACAGAATAGGGCAGGGGAATTTATTGACTGTCATTCTTAACTTGTCATCAGAGTTCAATTCATGGCCTAAAAAGGCATAAAAGTGTTTAAACACTTAAAAGTTACCGAAATAAAAAAAAATCTAAACTTTGTTTAGATGTTTGATTAATAATGCGCTCTCCGGAATTATTTTTCTAACGAAACCTCATTCAAGCGACCAGGAAAAAACGGAATTTGTTTCATTTTCTTCTAAGAAATGGGTCGCTCATAGAGGGAGTTCAACTTGGATGGCCTCTGAATGGAGGTAAAATTAGTATTGAGCCTATGGGAATAAATTTTGTTCCATGAAAAAATGGTCGTTCAGGGAGGTGGTCGCACAGAGAGGTTTCACTGTATATTTTCCGAGCTTTACATTCGAAGCTGAATTTTTAAATGTAGAATCAATAATTATGTTCGACAATATTAACGTGATACAAATATTGAAAGATAAACTATCCAATTTAGATAACCCCGTTATTTACAGCTTCATTAGGAAGAATCATTTTAGGTTTCGGTTTAATTCAGTTGAAAATCGCACAATAGGTTAAAGAAAGAAAAAGCAGACGAAATAAAAATTAAATTTAAAAAATCAAAAAACCCGACTGCGTAAAAAGCGAGCTAATTAATTATTTCTCATCAAAGTGAAACTTTTTTTTATATTAACCTATTATTTTTATTTACTTGTATTGATAACTTTTAAGTTGTGTATAATTGTTTGTTCTTATCTATAAACACTGTTTTGATGAGGCCTATAGATATCTATGATGGTTAGAGTTGCAGCAAAGCTAGAGATCCTACCTACACAATTTCCAGGTTGTGTAACATTTAAACGGAGCTCCTGACTGTAAAATAGTCAATGAAACATCGTCTTCATTTTGAAAGACCTATCCAATGACATGCCACTCAATATGGCGTGTAAACAATTTTTTTCATCTCTACCGCCATTTTGAATTTATAAAAACAAAACCTAGCCTATAACCATCGGGCGGTTAAGACGAATCGATAGAGACCTCATCCAGTAAAATTCATCCAGCGGTTGGGATGTTTCGAGGGTATAAAGAAATCCACATATCCAGATACGCGTCAAACACATAACCCTTCTTGGCAGTCGGATAAAAAGCAGACGACAAAAGCTGAAAAGGATTACATTTAATTTATGTTGAAAATTTTCAATTTTAAAAAGTTGTATTTAAAACTTTGTTGCATAAGACATTGAACTTTTTTTTATACTTGACACTGAATCCTATAGTTTTTGTTTTTTGTTTGTTTTCAGGGTTTCGTTCATCTCACGAAACCCTTATAGTTTCGCTTTTCTGTCTGTCCGGCCGTCATATAGGCTCGTACTCGGAAACTGTTTAAGATACAGACTTCTTTTTTTTTTTTTTTTTTACATAGAGCTCAATACCCCCTGTCACACCCAAAATCATAAAATTTCGAAAAAGTCTTTTATTATTAGAGTTTTTATGAATTCGAACATTCCTGCGACATTACATAATCTAAATTTTAACTAATTGATTCATAGAAGTAAATCATTACTAATTCATAGCTAATTCAAAACTTTTCATCCTCAGCACTTTAGTCCGAACCGCACTCACCCCACCAGTGGCCGAGAGGTTCTGCGCTCGAAGCTGGTAGACGGGAAGTGCTGGGTTCGAACCCAATCGCGCCCGCCGGCCTCATCGTTCGGAGTTTTATGGTTTTCTTCGAACCTTGGATTTCCAAGCGTTAATACGGGTTAGGTTCCCTTAGAAAGACCCCCACGAGGAGCACTCCTCCCCCCCCCCCCCCCCCCCTTAGAGCCTATATCCCTCGTGTTGATAATTGGCCGTCATAAACACAACCAACCGAATCGCACTCCTGTGCAACAATTACTTGATTTTATATTGAATTTTAAAATGTATCAGGGACATTTGGGACACCCTATGATATTTATGGCCAATGCCCACAATAATTTCGATTATCTGTAAACAGAAAATGGCTCGGAACATTTCAGTCTGATTTCAAAAATAAAATTAAATACGGAATTAAAATAAATAATAATAAATAACTGAAAAAAAAAAAAATGAAAAATTCTCAAATACCGTCAACCAGGATGACTTGTCTAATTTTTTGCTACTTGTTAACTTTAAAGATCCAAAAGTTATAGAAATTTTCATGTAAACAATTTCTAATCCTTTTTTTTTTTCTAGTTCCAAAATATTAATTGCAAATTTTAAATTCACATTTAGTAGTTTTAAAGAATAATTTTTTTAAATTACATTTTAGAAGGAGGGACAAAGTCCACTTGGCTTGGGCGATTTTCTCCCATAGCTAAAAAAAATCAATTGAATAAGCATAAAAAAAAAACCTGTAAGAACTTCCTCAAGGGGTCTCGGGACTCTTAAGCTTCAAAATTTTAGAAAAATTTTTTAGATGCTAAACTCCTATTTTTTCTGAACGTTTTGATATAATTGTTTCCTTGAAATTACCGTTAGAACAGAAATTATGGATTTTAGAATTATTCCCGCTCAATAGCTGAAGCGGCGTTTCCGAAACTTTGAAGTAATTTTTCTCCGAATGACGTTTTTGACCATAACGCGCAGGATACCTCAAAAACTTCTAAATATTTTTTCATGAAATTTTCAAAACATATATTTCATGTTAGTCTGCATAAACTGAATCTAAAATTTTCTTTTTTATTGTTCAAAAAAATATTTTTAGGTAGCTTTCTTTACAAAAAAGCTACCTATTGCAGCCGTTCGGAGGAAAGCGATTTCAAAAAATTTTGGTATATTTTCATCGATCATGACCCCCAGACCCCGAAACCACCCTCCGTTCAAAATTGATATATATATATATATATATATATATCTGACCTATGTCACACTGTAACTCTCGTAATTATGAACCGATTTCGATGTAATTCGGTGTGTACATAGTACATACCAATGTCTCGACCGAGTTCGTTGGCCAGCTTCATCCGCCTTTTAGGTAGCTTTCTTTACAAAAAAGCTACCTATTGCAGCCGTTCGGAGGAAAGCGATTTCAAAAAATTTTGGTATATTTTCATCGATCATGACCCCCAGACCCCGAAACCACCCTTCGTTCAAAATTGATATATATATATATATATATATATATATATATATATATCTGACCTATGTCACACTGTAACTCCCGTAAATATGAACCGATTTCGATGTAATTCGGTGTGTACATAGTACATACCAATGTCTCGACCGAGTTCGTTGGCCAGCTTCATCCACCGTTTTGTTTCAAAATGGCGGCCATTTAAAGTTTTAAAAAAATTTTAAAACTTGAAATGTGGTACCAAAAAATTAAAAATGGAAAAATATCTTTTTCTTATGTATTTGACCTTTATACAAAGATTCCGGAGCAGTTTTTGTTTCGTCTATATCTTAAAAAATGGCTGAGTTATAGCATTTTGAATTTCTAGCGTGGCTGACATTTTGAAACGTCCTGAATTTTGTCACGCGATAAAAGGCGTATTTATGAACCGATTTGGATGTAATTCAGTGTGTACATAGTACATACCAATCTCTCGACCGAGTTCGTTGGCCAGCTTCATCCGCCATTTTGTTTCAAAATGGTGGCCATTTAAAATGTTTTTAAAAATTTTAAATTTGAAATGTGGTACCAAAAAATTGAAAATGGAAAAATATTTTTTCTTATGTATTTGACCTTTATACAAAGAATTCGGAGCAGTTTTTGTTTCGTCTATATCTTAAAAAATGGCTGAGTTATAGCATTTTGAATTTCTAGCGTGGCTGACATTTTGAAACGTCCTGATTTTTCTCACGCAATAACAGGCGTATTTATGAACCGACTTGGATGTACCTTGGTGTGTACATAGTACATACAAATATCTCGACCGAGTTCGTTGGCCGGCTTCATCCGCTGTCTTGTTTCAAAATGGCGGCCATTTAAAAAAATAAAAAAATAAAAAAAATTAAATGAGATACCAAAAAATTGGAAAGTGAAAAAGATTTTTTTTTGTATGTGTTTGACCTTAATACAAAGATTCCGGAACAGTTTTTCTTTCGTCTATATCTAAAAAAAATGGCTCAGTAATAGCATTTTGAATTTCTCTTGTGGCTGACATTTTAAAACGACCTGATTTTTGTCACGCGATAACAGGCGTAATTATGAACCTATTTGGATGTAACTTGGTCTGTACATAGTACATACCAATGTCTCGACCGAGTTCGTTGGCCAGCTGCATTCGCCATCTTGTTTCAAAAGGGTTGCCATTTAAAAAAAATTACATTTAAAATTCAAAATGAGATATTAAACAATTGGAAAATGAAAAAGATTTTTTTATGTGTTTGGCCTTGATACAAAGATTCCGGAGCAGTTTTTGTTTCTGAAAATTTGTTCTTTTGTTTATATCTTAAAAAATGGTTGATTTATAGCACTTTGAATTTCTAGCATGGCTAACATTTTGAAACGATCTTGTATTTGTCACGCGATAACACACGTATTCGCCTATTTCGATGTAAGAAGGCATGTGGATAGTATACATCAACACCTCGACCAAGTTCGCTGGCCAGATTCATCAGCCATCTTATTTCAAAATGGCGACCATTAAATTAAAAATTATATATATATTATAGTGAGGTGCAAAAAAATTAGAAATTGAAAAAGGTTTCTTTTTTAAGTATTTGACCTTGATATAAGGATTAAGGAGCATTTTTTGTTTGTCTTTACCTTAAAAAATGGCTCAGATATAGCAGTTTCAATTTCTATTGTGGGTGACATTTTGAAAAATCTGATTTTTTGCATGCGACAGCACTCCTATATATTAACCGATTCCGATGTGAGTGAGCATGTGCACAGCAATTACTAAGGTCTCGACCAAGTTCACTGCTTAGCCTCACCCACCATGTTGTCTTAAAATGACAGGCACTTTAAGAAATTGCCGAATTTGGCAGCCAAATATATGTTACTTTAAAGAAAAGCAGCTTGGATAAAGCTGACTAATTTCGCGAAATTCTCATTCATTATATTGATAAAAATTAGTATTGAATCTCCTATATTCGGTTTCCACTAAATTGAGCTTCGTGTGTTTGAATGATATAATTTGGCTTTTTTTAAATAAGGATTATGAAAGCTACCTCTTCCTCCCGGCACTGGCCGGAAGGACTTTTTGTTTCAAAATGGCGGCCATTTAAAATTTTTAAAAAAATTTAAAACTTGAAATGTGGTACCAAAAAATTAAAAATGGAAAAATATTTTTTTATTATGTATTTGACCTTTATACAAAGATTCCGGAGCAGTTTTTGTTTCGTCTATATCTTAAAAAATGGCTGAGTTATAGCATTTTGAATTTCTAGCGTGGCTGACATTTTGAAACGTCCTGAATTTTGTCACGCGATAAAAGGCGTATTTATGAACCGATTTGGATGTAATTCGGTGTGTACATAGTACATACCAATCTCTCGACCGAGTTCGTTGTCCAGCGTCATCCGCCATTTTGTTTCAAAATGGCGGCCATTTAAAATTTTTTTTTAAATTTAAAATTTGAAATGTGGTACCAAAAAATTGAAAATGGAAAATATTTTTTTCTTATGTATTTGACCTTTATACAAAGATTTCGGAGCAGTTTTCGTTTCGTCTATATCTCAAAAAATGGCTGAGTTATAGCATTTTGAATTTCTAGCGTGGCTGACATTTTGAAACGTCCTGAATTTTGTCACGCGATAAAAGGCGTATTTATGAACCGATTTGGATGTAATTCGGTGTGTACATAGTACATACCAATCTCTCGACCGAGTTCGTTGTCCAGCTTCATCCGCCATTTTGTTTCAAAATGGCGTCCATTTAAATTTTATTTTTAATTTAAAATTTGAAATGTGGTACCAAAAAATTGAAAATGGAAAATATTTTTTTCTTATGTATTTGACCTTTATACAAAGATTTCGGAGCAGTTTTCGTTTCGTCTATATCTCAAAAAATGGCTGAGTTATAGCATTTTGAATTTCTAGCTCGGCTGACATTTTGAAACGTCCTGAATTTTGTCACGCGATAAAAGGCGTATTTATGAACCGATTTGAATGTAATTCGGTGTGTACATAGTACATACCAATCTCTCGACCGAGTTCATTGTCCAGCTTCATCCGCCATTTTGTTTCAAAATGGCGGCCATTTAAAATTTTTTTTTTAATTTAAAATTTGAAATGTGGTACCAAAAAATTGAAAATGGAAAATATTTTCTTCTTATGTATTTGACCTTTATACAAAGATTTCGGAGCAGTTTTCGTTTCGTCTATATCTCAAAAAATGGCTGAGTTATAGCATTTTGAATTTCTAGCGTGGCTGACATTTTGAAACGTCCTGAATTTTGTCATGCGATAAAAGGCGTATTTATGAACCGATTTGGATGTAAGTTCGTTTATACATAGTACATACCAATGTCTCGACCGGGTTCGTTGGCCAGCTTCACCCGCCATCTTGTTTAAAAATGGCAGCCATTTAAATTTTTAAGAAAAATTTAAATTTGAAATGTGGTACCAAAAATTGAAAATTGAAAAAATATTTTCTTCTTATGTGTTTGACCTTGATAAAAAGATTCGGGAGCAGTTTTTGTTTCGTCTATATCTTAAGAAATGGCTGAGTTAAAGCATTTTGAATTTCTAGCGTGGCTGACATTTTGAAACGTCCTGATTTTTCTCACGTAATAACAGGCGTATTTATGAACCGACTTGGATGTACCTTGGTGTGTACATAGTACATACAAATATCTCGACCGAGTTCGTTGGCAAGCTTCATCCGCCATCTTGTTTCAAAATGGCGGCAATTTAAAAAAATTAAAAAATAAAAAAAATTAAATGAGATACCAAAAAATTGGAAAATGAAAAAGATTATTTTGGTATGTGTTTGACCATAATACAAAGATTCCGGAACAGTTTTTCTTCCGTCTATATCTAAAAAAAAATGGCTGAGTAATAGCATTTTGAATTTCTCTTGTGGCTGACATTTTAAAACGACCTGATTTTGTCACGCGATAACAGGCGTATTTATGAACCTATTTGGATGTAACTTGGTCTGTACATAGTACATACCAATGTCTCGACCGAGTTCGTTGGCCAGCTTTATTCGCCATCTTGTTTCAAAAGGGTTGCCATTTAAAAAAAATTTAAATTTAAAATTCAAAATGAGGTATTAAAAAATTGGAAAATGAAAAAGATTTTCTTTATGTGTTTGGCCTTGATACAAAGATTCCGGAGCAGTTTTTGTTTTTGAAAATTTGTTCTTTTGTTGATATCTTAAAAAATGGTTGATTTATAGCACTTTGAATTTCTAGCATGGCTAACATTTTGAAACGATCTTGTATTTGTCACGCGATAACACACGTATTCACCTATTTCGATGTAAGAAGGCATGTGGATAGTATACATCAACACCTCGACCAAGTTCGCTGGCCAGATTCATCAGCCATCTTGTTTCAAAATGGCGGCCATTAAATTAAAATATATATATATATTTAAAGTGAGGTGCAAAAAAATTAGAAATTGAAAAAGGTTTCTTTCTTAAGTATTTGATCTTGATATAAGGATTCAGGAGCATTTTTTGTTTGTCTTTACCTTAAAAAATGGCTCAGATATAGCAGTTTCAATTTCTATTGTGGGTGACATTTTGAAAAATCTGATTTTTTGCATGCGACAGCACTCCTATATATTAACCGATTCCGATGTGAGTGAGCATGTGCACAGCAATTACGACCAAGGTCTCGACCAAGTTCACTGGTTAGTTTCATCCACCATGTTGTCTTAAAATGGCAGGCACTTTAAGAAATCGCCGAATTTGGCAGTCAAATATAAGTTACTTTAAATAAAAGCAGCTTGGATAAAGCTGACTAATTTCGCGAAATTCTCATTCATAATGATTTAGTATTGATAAAAATTAGTATTGAATCTCCTATATTCGGTTTCCACTAAATTGAGCTTCTTGTGTTTGAATAATATAAGTTGGCTTTTTAAAAATAAGGAATATGAAAGCTACCTCTTCCTCCCGGCACTGGCCGGAAGGACTTTTTTTTAAGTGATTATACTGTTGAAATTTTCAAAATTTTGTATTAGCTAAATACAACTTTGCATTAAAAATATAAAAATGCTTTAAATACAAATTTATTTAGGTTCAGGGTAATTATTATAATCTGAAGTATAAGTAGGCACCAAAATTTCCCTTCTAGTTGCAATATTTATTTTGTAATCCTGCGCGTAAGCTGTTATACCGATTTTCTGCTCGACAAATGTCTGAAAGTTTCGAGCCCCCTATAAATAATAATTCTGCATTTTGCAATTTTTTAAATACGCGAAATGAAAGAACATACTTATATCTTTCATCCCAATAAAAATTGTGTTTTAAAATCATATACATTTTAAGATATTAAATGTTGAAAATGGTCCTTTGTTTCATTTTTTCCAACTTCAAGAGTCATGAGACCCCTTAATATAATAAAGTATTAAAAAAAAAAGACACTTCTTCATTTAAAAAATATATATGTGAAAATGAACAGAAAAACGAACTTTTATTAAAAGTGAACATTATTCAAAAAATATGTAAAAACAATTAAAAATTAAGGCATGCTAATATTAATGTCTTTTTAAGAAAACAACATTTTAGATATATTCGTTTATTTCAAGCACTGAAACAAATGCACTTACGGTTGCAATGCACTTACACAAATGTGTTTCGAATCACTCTGAATTATTACAAGACACACCTATATCAGAATACGCATTTGACTAACACTCGCAGCAAATTTCTGTAAAAACTTTAGGAATGCTATGGGTGGAGCATTCCTAAGCATTTCGATAGCACTTTAGGAATGCTATGGAATGCTCCCATTCCGATCCTTTTACTTTTAAAATTACTGTCAAACGTAAAGACGTTTATTCCAAGAGAGAATTTTTAGCACAAATTGCTAAAATTCATGATCTCTTAGGGCCAATTCTCTCAGAATCAAAAATTTTCATGCAGCATGAATGGGAAAGGAAAACTTGATTGAAATCAACGTCAGTCTTCCAACTGTCTTCAGGAATGGAAAGATTTTCTGATTAAATTAACAGAAATAAAAAATCTCATCATTCCTCTGTATGTTTTGTCAGACTGCATTGCAATTTAAGAGCTTCACGGATTCGCAGATGCTTCTGGAAAGGCCTGTGGAGCAGTTATCTATTTAATACGTATCTCCACAACGGGACAGTTCAGTTCTAATCTTCTATGCAGCAAGTCCCGTGTGGCCCCCTAAAGCTAATGAACATTCCAAGGTTGAAGTTGTCAGCAGCTCTACTTTTGACACAACTAACTTGTTCAAAAATTAGTTTTTACCCTGCAGTTATGTTTTGGAAAGGTTTGGCTATAAACAGATTCTTCCATTATTCTTTTTTGTCTCAATACTCCACCTCATAAATTAAAAACATTTGTAGCCAGCAGAGTAACTACGATTCAGTCTCTTTCTGAAAATTACCATTGGAACCATGTATCCTCCAGATCAACCAGGCACATATCATCTCCAGAAGTGCAACTGCCAAGGATCTCATAAACAAGGATTTGTGGTTGTTTGGCCCAGACTTTCTTCAAACAGAAGTTATAGTATACCTAGCCAGTTTCCTGCTCTCACAGACATTGAATGTGAACAAGAACTAAGAAATTACTTTAGTTTATTGACAATCGCCAACAATTCTGATGACTTTTTTTTTATAACTTGTGTAAATCCTTTAACAATTTCATGAAACTAATTAGAATATGTAGCTTTATTTTTAAGTTTATCAATAATATCCGCCATAGAGATGTAAAACGGAAGCAGCTTACCGGCATTGAGTTAAAAAATAGCATACAATTTTTAGTAAAAAAGGCCCAGGAAGGTAAGTTCGCTCCTGAAGTAGCTGTGCTAAGAAAGAGATAAACCGTTCCTTCGTCCAGTAAATTAAAAGCCTTGGATCTTTTTCTGGATAAAAATGGTTTACTTCTTGTAGGTGGTAGATTAATCAATTCTAACTTACCTTTTGATGCCAAGCGCGAATTACATCTACGCAGTGATCACAAGCTCAGTAAATTAATTTTTGAGTACTTTGATAAAAAGTACTTGCATATCAGTGCTCAGGAATTGTTTCATTAAGTACACATGAAATATTGGCCTATCAAAGCTAAAAGCATTACACGAAAAATAGTGTACTCGTGTGTAACAAGTTTCTGGCGTAACCTTAAGGCGCTAGATCAATTAATGGAGGACTTCCCATCACAACGCGTAACACCAAATTCAACGTTTCTAAATTCGAGTGTAGACTTCTGTGGCCCTTTATACATAAAATACAAAAATCAGCGAAAGGAAACTTATTCTAAAGTTTATGTGACCATAATCATATGCATGTCTACCAAGGTCATTCATCCAAAGATAGTAAGCGATTTATCCGCTCTTGCATTCATCGCCGCGCTTAAAATATTCTGGGCTAGGAAAGGAAAAGTAAATACACTAACTTCTGGTAACGCCACTAACTTTAACCCCTTGACCTCCAGGCTTAATTTCACCAGTGAAGGGCTTGATACCGGGCTATGCTGTGAAAAATGTTTGTGTCATAAAACTCCCCTTCCGCCAGTGTCCCATTATATCAGTTGCATATCACAGACTAATCCTGTTCAAATATGCAACCATTACTATGTAGTGAACGACGTACGGGATGTACGTCATGGTCGTTGATTACTGAAATGAGATTACGTACGTTAACAGTTGAAACCTCCTTGACGTATGTCCTGGAGGTCAAGGGGTTAAGTGTGCCGCAATAGCCTTAAATAATTTTAAGAAATTATTGAAGACTACTAGCGAGGAATTATCGAATTCCTTAGCCAAGGAATTCATAACATGGAAATTTATTCCTTCGCGATCTCTTAATTTTTACGGTCTGTGGTAATCAGGCGTCAAACGTCCTTCAAACATCATTTGCTTAGGGCCGTAGGTAACAACAACAACATTATCACTATACAGGACTTCGAAACTATTATCATACAAATAGAAGGTGTTCTAAATTCCCGGCCTTTGTTCCCCCTTTTAGATGACACAAATGAGTTTGAAGTGCTTACGACAGTCGACTTTTTACTTGACTGACCATTAACGGTATTCCACAGCCTAATGTTATAAACATTTCAGACAATAGACCAATCCATTGCCAACGGATTATTAAATATCTTCAATACATTTGGAAACGTTGGCCCACTGATTACCTAAATCACTAAATAAACCACAAATTTCAAGGGAAAATATTAACTTAGGATCTCTAGTATTATTAAAAGAAGAAAATCTACCACTATATAACTGGACTCTTGCCCAGATGATGGAAATAATTCCCGGCAAGGACAACAGAGTTCGAGCAGTTAAATTAAAAACTGCTCCTGGTATATTTTGACGAGGCATTACTAAAATATACCTACTGTCCAGTCAGAACAATATAAGCATTTTGGCAGCATTGCATTTTATTATTATTTTAAAGAAATTATAATACTGTTGTTACTGTATATTATTAATATTAATTCTAGTATCATTTGTAACGTTAATTAGTTATCTATTGTGTTATGTTTAAATTAATCGCTGAAATATTTCATATTTCATCGCCAGGCAGCATATTCCGTCCATAAGTATGTTTTGTCTCCACCTAGCAGGGAATCGGAAAGCAAGAAAGCGTCATTAAGCAATTGATCACTAAAGCAGCAACACATCTGTAACACTACGCCCAATCCACGCAGTAGATTTTAATCAAACCTAAAATTTATTATATTCAAGATTTCTGTTTGTGAATGTAGTGTGCTGTTTTCAACTCTTAATAGGAAAACCGTTGGAAATAATTAAAGAACTAATACGGTCATTTACGATCGAGGCAGCCTTAAGTTCAACAGCTAGTTTTTAATCTGTATTTTCCCCCTTTAAAAAAGGAACGAAAGTCAAGCTAATTATATTTAAATAGTTAGATAACGCATTTAAACCAAATTTAAGTATTTACTATTATTTTTACCAAATAAAAATGTTCAAGAAAAGTTACTTTCAATTTTAGATAATCAATAGTTAATATTGCTGTTTATATGCAAATGAATGCAAAATGTTACCAAGATTTTCCCGGATTAAAATATTCATCATTTTAATAAAAATTATTATTATCTTTATTAATCAAAATCATAAACACTTTTCAACTTTGATAGAAATTATTGAATAACGTAGTCATTATCAATTGGTTAAAAAAAATGCACCTCGATTTTGAAACGTCTATTATTATTTTTGAAATAGTAGTTTAGTAATAGGATATTACAAAATTTCCTAGTCTATGTGTTGTGTGTGTGTATGTGTTTTTTTTACAATTTCTAAAATTATTGAAAAGTATTTATCATACTGGTTCGTCTGTTTGTCCTGTTAAAAACGACAGCGGTTTCTAACTCTACGAAAATATAATATAACTACGAGCAAAAATATTCTATAACCACTTCCGAGTTACCCACTACTCCTAATAGGATTCTTTATTTTCAGAAACCTCAAAAATCACTATTTTTGGTGATAATTTAAAGGAGCTTTTATAAAAACAAAGTTTGTTTTGCTGCTTGTGATTTTCGAATACGTTTCTGAGTAGTTTTTAGATTGAATTAATGCGTTTTCACAATACGGAATATCGAGGATGTTTTTTATTCTCAGTTAAACATTTTCATGTTCAATGAACATGCTTTGCAGACAAGCAGAGAACTAACGTTAAAATTATTATTGTTTTCTTGCTCTTGTCTGTTAGATTTAGTTAGGCGGAGATTTAGTGTTTAATTGAGAATTGGTAGCTTTCTCAAAACCCAGATTCGTCTTTGAGAAAATTAATTAAAACATCATAATTTTCATTTGAAAAATGATGAGACATTTTCATATCTTAAAATATGAACTGACTGGGTTCTGAGAATTTCGTAAAATTTATAATCTACTATATATGTTTGTGTGTCACTTTAAAAAAAAAAATCTGCTATAAACTACAGACAAAGAATCCAAATATATTATAATTGAAATTTCTCTAAAATGTCTCTAAAGAATGTTTTGATACCTGAAAATTCACCAACGTGATAAAAAAAACCAACAATGCAAAAATGCACAACAATAAATATATATTTTTTAAAAATGTCCATTGTTAAGAAATTTAAAAATTATATTACAATAATACTAACAATAGAAAGTCACAAATTAGAGCTGATCATAAATGCTAACAATGAGTAACTAAACAATGAAAATAAAATCCTGAAGAAATATTCAATACAAAGTTTTTATGCTTATGTGTTCTATAAGTGTTACTAAGAGTTTTATTAAAGTGATATTAAAGTGAATTTTTGTGCTAAAAAGTTATATAAAGTTTGAAAAAAGGTGATTTTTGAATAATTAACAACAATTTCAAAGACTTTTGGTTTGTTTTATCGAAATGGCTTCTGGGGACACATCTGTATTTGCTGATGTTAAAAATATTCTCACTGAAAAGGATTTCTGTGATGTGAAGCCTCTTGGTAAAGGCGCTTTTGGCGAAGTTCTGTCAGCAATGTCTCCCCATAAAAAACGTGTTGCTGTCAAAATAATCAAAAATAAAGATTCTTGGCACATTGAAGAATCAGTCTGGCCTGTTCTTCGCCATCCAAATCTTCTGCGACTTTTGAATATTATAAATGTCGATTCCATGAATCTTAAATTATATGTGATGCCTAGGCATCCTTACGTGTTGGATAAAGTTCTGCGTAGCAGACGCTTCTTGGATGATAACAAATGTCTTCTGAAAATTAAGGGCTGGTTTGTAGATAGCCTTAATGGACTGGAGTATTTGCATCAAGAGGGTTGGGCCCACACAGATATTAAGACTGATAACATCCTGATTGCTTCGGATGGAAGAGCACTCTTGTGTGATTTTTCGGGTCTTAACCATACAGGACAACCCTTAAAAAGGTAGTAAAATGTTTTAACTAACAATTACGTATTAATACAGAATATAGTTTTACTGTACTCAGATGTAAGCCGAATTTTGTTTTATAAGTACATAGCCGGGATCCAGATCGATTTTTCGATGTTAGCGAGGTGAGATTGACCAATCAGAATCCTGCATTTTTGCGAAGTTTTCGTTGTTTGAAGTAAATAGCGAAAAGTTCGCAGAAATGCAGGCTTCTGATTGGCGAATCTCATTTCGCTAAAAGAAAGAAATATAACTGGATCCCAGCCAATATCTTCAAATTTATTAGTAAAACACAAATGTTCTCATTATTGAATATCATACAGAAAGATAAGGATTTATTTTAAAATTTAAAAATCTTATAAAATGAATAATTTCATGGAGACTGATAAGTTTTGTCTAATGTTATGTTATATAAAGCAAAATTCTGTGGTTTAAAGACATTTCAAATTCGATTTTATTTTTATTTCCAGGATTGTTTTTACAGCTTAAAAAATATTTTGGGAAAATTAAGAGATCGTAATTGATTTTTTAGATAACAGTTTAAAAGTTCGCGAATAAATACCAAATATTCCTGCAACACTATTGGCGGGGATCAGAATTTGTGTTAATATTTTGAACCCGCTTAAAATGGCATATAAAAGAGTAATAAGAATATTTTACAATAACTGTACTTCATAAGAATATTTTACAATAACTATACTTCATAAGAATAATTTCACAAAAAATATTTTTGTTAATTTATAATAACTTAAATTGTGTTATATTTGGTTACCTATTATGTTTAACCATATTTATTTTCCTGCGTTATTAAAGATATGTGTATTTTAATATATTTCTGTTATTTATATTTTATTGCAATTTCCCTAACTAGATGGCAGCTCTATAATTAATCTTGTTTAATTATTTATGCTTCATTGTTATAACTAAATTCATTCTGGCCACTCCATGGCATAATTCAATCTACTCGAGACGTTCCTCTGAAATTGTATTCTTATCCTGAATACTGTTCAAAATATTTTGGCAACATGTGCAGTTCTGCTTATACATAGCTGACTGGGATTATTCATGCGCATTTGATTACTTCATTTACTCACTTTATTTGTTATATTTCATTCACACACATCTGGATTTTATAATGCACGATTGCCCTGATCTTGTACGCTTTTAGATTACTATAACACGTGAAAGGATGAAGACGTACATGTTTTGTGCAATCTATGGTAATTTGAGCCTGATGATTCTGTCATGATTCATGGAATATCTCACGATTTCATTCTAATTTCAAATTCTTTTGTGGATTTTTCTAAAAAGATACATGTTCATTTTTAATTTTTGGATTTTTATCCTGTCATATGTGTATGACAAAATCTGTGCTATCTTATTCTTATTATGGTTTTGTATGAATGTAACGTTAACTCAAATCCTGTAGTGCTAATTCTAGCATTATGACTGTAGACTAATTATGACACTCTACAACTGTAGATTATTACATGTTAAAAATAGGCAGTAGAAAAATCACTCGTGTATATCACTAACCAGAATTATTAAAGTGCAGTCGTACCTTCATGGTCGGCGGTAAGGCAAGGATGTGATGATTCCTTAGTTGTTTCCCTTGATAATGATAGAAGCCGTAAGATTAAATCAAAAGATTTATTAATGAAGGGTAAATGATTCCAACTCCACTAGTATTGCAGTTATTCTTTTTCCAGTAGGGTCACATTTCAAAAATATGTTTAAGATGTTAAACTGATCAGAAGCGGCATTAGGAATAAATGATAAAACACTCCCCAAGTGACGCAGGTTTTTTAAACAACACAAAATCGTACAGAATCTGGTCTCGCAAGTCAATGTGACTGTATAAATACTAGAAAAGTGCGTACGGCTTCATGGCAACAAGCCAATCTAGCGAAAAGAGGGGGACGCAGAATGGAAAGGCCCGCCAGCGGTAGTATAAAACTCCAGGGAGGGGGCTGGGAAGCATGACGTGAACACAGAATTCTTTACCTTATAGCGGAGGTTTTTAAACGAAAATAGGCTAGCGCGGCAAAGCTCTCGCAAAGACTCATGAGAAATCGAATGAATTTAATAAAAAATAAAGTGGTCTTTCTAAACTTTCGAAAAAGAAAAAAGAATTTAATGCCTCAAAATATGGAAGAATAAAGTAATGGAGTGGGTTTTTACAAAGAAGTATAGCTATTAACAGATAAAGATTTTTAGAATAAGAAATAAAAGAATGCGCTGGATTAAAGGCGTGAGATTAAAATATAAAGGATAGTTAAGATATTATTAAAAGACAGGTAAAAAAGATAGATATATAAGAATTTGGATTAAATTAACTAAGGTAAAAGGGCGAAATTTTTATTATTACATGTATAAGTAACATCTTTGTGCTATGCTGCATTTCAATAAATTTTTGTGATTTTTACTATTGTTATAACGTTTGATTCTACAATTTTGCCCTTTGACATTATGTTCAGGCACTTGAATATTGGCATCTGTTATTTTGTTGCGTATAACAGTGATGTCATAATTTTTGGTCAATATCATCTGTTTAAATGGTTTAATTCTACAGAAAGTTTTTTATATTAAACTTCCATGATGAAATGCTGCCTTTGCGCAATCATTAACCCTCTCGCTGCGTAAGTAATTCTTCGCGATGAGCATCTTTTACATAGTTTTTAATCGTTTATCACCGGTTCTTTAAAGCAGAAATTTTTGACTATCATAATCGGGTAAAATGTCCTAGTTAAATCAGACAAAGTTTTCGCTAAAAAAATAACTGGTGGTAACAACCAAATAGTATGAATTTGACGGGAAAATGCATGCCCCAGCATAGCTCGGGCTGCGCAGCGAGAGAGTTAATGGATAGTATTATTTATTTTTTATTTTCATTAATACCATTTGTGTTATTGCAGCTGTCGTTTAGATATTCATCTATTAACAACTCAAATTTTGGGATAATTTATAATCTTATAATTATTAAATACATTATTTTACTGCTGAATATGCGCCTAATATGATGTGTTTCTTTATTTCTTTAACATCTTTGTGCTATGCTGCATTTCAATAACTTTTTGTGATTTTTACTATTGTTA
The DNA here is from genome assembly GCA_963932465.1 of Maratus speciosus. Lineage (NCBI taxonomy): Eukaryota > Metazoa > Arthropoda > Arachnida > Araneae > Salticidae > Maratus > Maratus speciosus. The sequence continues at coordinate 584,020,560 of OZ010788.1, read as the reverse complement.
TAACATTTGATACTACAATTTTGGCCATTGACATTATGTTCAGTCACTTGAATATTGACATCTGGTATTTTGTTGTGCATAATAGTGATTTCATAATTTTGGTCCAATCACTGTTTAAATGGTTTAATTGTACTGAAAGTTATATATACAGGGTGACAATTATTGAACTATATGAAATTAAACCGTCATAACTTCTGAACGGTTTGCATGATGAAGTTCAAACTTCGTAGTTGGCCGCAGGGCATGATGAGAATTAGTATGCGCATGCGCACGCAACTTGTACGCAACTTCGTCAATAAGCAAAATTGGCGCATTTGGGGGACTGAGAACTTGCATTTAGCGCTCGAGAAGTTTCTCCACCCTCAACGGGTGACTGTGTGGTGTGCAATGTCCAGTGACGGAATAATCGGTCCGGTATTCATTGATGGCACGGTGACTACTGAACGATACGTGAAGGTTTTAGAAAATGGTTTCATCCCTATTATTCAAACTGACCCTGATTTCGACAAAATGTGGTTCATGCAAGACGGACTCGACCCCATCGGACCAAGAAAGTGTTTGATGTCTTGGAGAAGCACTTTGAGGACCGCATTCTGGTTCTGGGGTACGCAGAGACCACTGGAATGGGACTCGCTTGGCCGCCATATTCTCTGGATCTGAACACATGTGACTCATTTTTGTGGGGCTACATTAAGGACAATGTGTACAGAAATAACCACGAAACCATATCTGAGCTGAAAACTGCCATTCAGGAGGTCAACGACGGCATCGATGTTCCGACACTTCAACGGGTCATGTAGAATTTTGCTATTCGTCTGCGCCACATCATAGCCAATGATGGCAGCCATATCGAACATGTCATAACCTAAATCCGAATATCTGTAGTGACGTTTACATGTTGAATAAAGTTTGTGCACTCAGTAGTTTTTAAATTATTTACGTTTTATTTCATCTATAGTTCAGTAATTGTCACCCTGTATATATATTTAATATGTATGCATGTGTAAACCATCTAATGTTATAATAGAAACCCGACAACATCTGCAATATTTTTTTTTTTTTTAACCATTTGGAAAAAATGGTTATTGTCCTCGGTCAAGGTAGTAAATCAAATACATATCTGAAGCTTTTTATTAGTTGAATCCGCATTTTATTCGTTTTATTCATCTATACAGTAATCTGTATTTTTCCTTTACCTTCAACAGAGATGGATACTTCTGTTGCCACTATGGCAAAAAAGTAATAAAAACTACAATAAAAATTAATAACTCAGAAACAAATTGAGATACAGCTTTCAAACAAATTGCATTTAAAAGTATATTTTTTTTCACTATACGACGATGTAAAAAGTAATATTGCGGGATGTGTAGAAGTTTTAAAATGAAATTTCATTTAAAATGGGTCCAGGAATATTAATGTTTAATCCATGACGTACGTAAAGTATGACCAGCTCCGTAGAAGTTTAAAAATTTACAGTACCGAAAAATGTAATCCATGGCGTACGTAATGTGTGATCAACTCCGTGCGATTTTTTATGTCTTAAATTTTAGTCTTTGAAAAATTCATTTTCCAAATAGTCGTTGTAATTTGTAAAAATTCCATTTTTTTTTTTTTTTTTTTTTTTTTTTTTTTTTTAAGACTTTTAAATACTTAAGAAAATTAGGACTTTTTAAAAAGTTTTAGGCTAATATTTTATTTTCTTTTGTGTCTATTTTTTTTTCTTTACAAATGAAACATATTTTTTCCCAAGGCTTACATACCTAAACTGAAAATTAAATAAGTAAGATATTCAAAAATTCATGGAAGCTTTCCAAGAGCAATTATTAAATATTATTTGGTTCAAAGAATTGTTATAATTGTTTATTGGGACATTATGCTAGACCTTTTCTTTCTAAAACAGAAACAGCCTACTCCAGGTCTCTTTTTTTCTACGTTTATTTATCATACTTGTTAGATTAAAATAAAATATAAGTGAATATGTGTGCCACGCACTTGTAAAAAGCAGGAATATGCTTAATATATTGTAATATAAATTCAAAATTTTATTCTGCATGCGAGAAAATTCCCTAAGTTTGCTAATTTTCAGTTAAAATGTATGCACTCAACCTGAGTCAAGTCCAAAGTCGTCTGCTAGCGGTGTTTGCGCCTGCGCATACTGGTTTTCTGGCGGTGCAGTGGCTAGAATAACAGATCGACATACCGCCAGCTCTGGCATCTCACGTCACCTGCATAAGGTCAAGCCTAACGAAAAAGACAGGCTACCGCGGTGCATCCTAAGGGACTCTATTCAGGTGACGTCAGTCGCCGGAGCTGGTGGTATGATGATCTGTTATTCTAGTTACTGCACCGGCAGAATACCAGTATGCGCAGGCGTAAACACCGCTAGCAGACGACTTTAGCCTTGACCCAGGTTGAGTGCATACATTTTAGCTGAAAATTTCCAAATTTAGGGAATTTTCTCGCATACAGAACAACATTTTGAATTTAGATTACAATATATTAAGTATATGCTGCTGCATCAAAGAATTCTTTTGCGGTATTTTTAACAAACAAGCATTAATAACTCACACTCCATAGACTGCTATGCTAAATACCGCCAGCAGACGAATTTTAGCATCGACCTCAAGTTGCGTGCATAAAGTCCAGTGCCTTTTTTTACAAACCGCTAGAGCGACGTATTATTCTTTTCGTACACCTGCATTGGTGCATTCGAGTATCACGTGACTCCAGCGGTCTGTAATAAAAGATACGTAGAATGCACCGCGGTGCCTGTCTTTTTCGTTAGCCTCGCATAAGGTCCATTCCTTAGAGAGAATCTTGTTGATTATATGACATCTCGTCTGATATCTGATTCAGCTCAATGGATTAAACCGTAAGTAATGGAACGGCAAGAAACGTTGGATACGTAATCACACTTTATCAATATTAACACAATTGTTTTTTATATGTAAATAAATCACGCTAATTGTCATTTTCCAACTGAGTGGACAACTAATAATAAAGTGTAATTGCGTGTCGAACGTTTCTTGAAGTTTCCTTGCCTGCGGTTAACAATGTATGATACAGGAGAAAATTTGGTACTTTACCGTTTTGCGGAACCACTTTGTGCCAAGCGCAGATGCTTATACCAGAGTTAACCAGGCTGAAATATTGAGAAACGTGTGTTCGAATGCTAACTAGAGAAAAGAATATACTGGCAATGATAGTATACGCATAGTTAAGTGAAAATAAAAATATAATGAACAATTTTTAACAAAGATAAATAATTAATATTTCATTACAGAGCCAGCCTTAAATTTACTTTTTATTTTTCGCAGAATTTTCTCAAAATTTGCTGATGTAAGCTCTGGACATCAGAAGTAAATAAATCGAAGAATAATTTGTAACGGAATGTTCATTTGTTTTCAGCGACATTTTTGATATATCGGTAATCCCGCAGCCTTAATTCTAACTTTTTCTAAGAAAGATACCATTGGATACGTATTTACACTTTATCAATATTAGCACAATTATTTTTGATCTGTAAATAAATCAAGTTAATTGTAATTTTCCAACTGAGTGGGCATCTAATAATAAAGTGTGATTACGTATCGAAGATTTCATGGACTTTACTTACCTACGATTAACAATACTGCCGAGGATAGTATACGCATTGTTTAGTGAAAATAAAAAATGTAATGAACAATTTTTAAACAAGATAAATAATTAATACTTCATTACAGAGCCAGCATTAAATTTATTATTTTATTTAGAACTAGCTACTAGCTGACTCGCCCGGCGTTGCCCCGACCGGTGATGAAATAAATGAACCTCAAATTTGTATGATTTTACACCATTAATTTCCTTTTATCTAAATTTATATTTTTAAATGAAAAAAAAATCGCAAGAAAAATATTGAACTTAAGGTACGTGCTATTTTGCATAATTTGATTTTTGGAGTCTATGCTATCCAATATCGAGCGAAACCGTGTCAAAACTAATAAGGTTTTTACTGATTTCGTGGGCATTTTCACGCATTTTATTTTGTAAAATATATTTCTATCCTTCCGGAAGTTTCAAAAGTTTTGTAGCACATGTCAATCTGGTCTATTGAGATAATTCGAAAAGATTGTATTATACCAGAGTTAAAATAAGTACGTTGACTAAAATGAGAAATTATGAAATTTGCTTAAATTACCAATCGAAAATAGTGGTTAATTCAGCCTTCCACCGACAGGGAGCGCAGTGCGTTATATACAAACATCACACACCAAAACAGTGGTCAAAGGGCTGTTATAAACTATCTGAAAGTTTCAAGTCGATCGGTTTTCGTTTTGCGAATTTTAAGAAATCCGCGTTCATTCTCTATTCAAAAAAGCGTTTCTTTTTCTTTTTTAAAAATCGACATTTTTTTATAAATGAAAAACTTCTGAAATTTACCTATTCTTAATTAGCGTCTAAAGTTAGGCCTAAATGCATAAGTTTAAAATCTGTAAATGCTGTATTTTTAAAAATTTGATTTAAAATTTGAACTTATATTAAAATTTTACATTGTGGTTTTTCATCCACTCTCCAGAATGAAAATAGGTATTTTTCAAAGCAGACATGATGTCTTTAATTTCTGTAATACGCTATCTTCATCAAATCTAGTCAGCGTGCGATTTTGAGGAAATAAATACTTTTTTTTAATTTGGCTATTTGATTAGCTTTTAATTAATAACTCAAATAATGATAAGAATTTTTAAATTCTGAGGCTCAGGTACATTAGTAGAGGTCTTGGACTATCTTCATAAAAATTTTGAACCTCGTACGTGCCGTAGATTTTGTAGCCATCGCAGACACACATACAGAACGATTTGTCTTTTTACCCAACTCCGACTGCCAAGAAGGGTTATGTGTTTCACGCGTAGCTGGGTATGTGGATTTCTTTATACCCTCGAAACATTCCAACGGCTGGATGGATTTTAATAATTGAGGTGTCTATCGATTTGTCTCAACCGTCCGATGGTTATAGGCTAGGTTTTGTTTTTACAAATTCAAAATGGCGGTCGTAAAATACAAAATGGCGGTAGTAGACGAAAAATCCCTATTGAGTGGCATATCATTGGATGGGTCTTTCAAAATGAAGACGATGTTTCATTGACTATTTTACAGTCAGAAGCTCCGTTTAAATATTACACAACCTGGAATTTGTGTGGGTAGGATCTCTAGCTTTACGGCAACTCTAACCATCATACACATATATAGGCCTCATCAAAACAGTGTTTATAGATAGGAACTAACAACTAAACACAACTTAAAAGTATAATCAATACAAGTAAATAAAAAAAATAGGTAAGTAATATAAAAAAATAGTTTCACATTGATGAGAAATAATAATTGGTTCGCTTTTTACGCAGTCGGGTTTTTTGATTTTTTAAATTTAAATTTTACTTGTAGGTTATAGGTTTAAAAAAATATTTGCTTTGTCTCGAGTAATTGATACCATATAATTTCAGTTAAATGCGTTTCACAGAATTTTCTCAGAATTTGCTGACGACATCAGAAGTAAATAAATCGAAGAATAATTAGTAACGGAATGTTCATTTGTTTTCAGCAACATTTTTGATATATCGGTAATCCCGCAGCATTAATTCTATCTTTTTCTTGAAAGGATATATCTAAATCTTTTCTGTTTTCTTTGTTAGATTATGTGCTCCGCTGGTATATAGGCCACCAGAGTTTTATGATCCTGCACGCAATGAAAACATCGAAGGCGGTGCGTGCGATGTGTGGCTCTTTGGTATGATGTGTCTAAATGTTCTGACTGGCGACTGGCCGACTCATATGATGAAATCTATCGCTGATGCAAGTTCATGGAAAACGAACGTGGAGCCAGTAGTACTTGAAGCACTTCAGGTAAAATGCTTCTTCTCTATGTTAATGTTTTTTAACACTTTCCAAGCTTAGTGGTTAGAGCAGCAGTCTTGTTTACTGTGGTCCCGGGTTCGATTCCTGGCTCTTGCTAATTTTTCACTCCAGTTGGGTTTATTGTATTTATTGTATGTATGTCTGTATTATATATATATACCTTTAACTGTTGAATGCAGGCGTTATTTATGTGTGTATGTGTGTTTTAATATATATTGTAGTATGTGTGTTTTATTATACTTGTAAAGTGTTTGTGAATTCAGGTTATATGTCCGTCTGTCCGCACTCTAATTCGCGTATATAAAATCCGATTGCCATGAAATTGATATATGCTACTGGGTTTTATTATAGCATGTTCGGTATTGAAAATGGAGTATGTAGCATTTACATTTCGTTTACAGGGACACGCAAAAGAATTCCGTTGAATTACGGTCTATGGGTCAGAAATCGTTTATAGTGTATTTTAATGATATAACACGATTTTAAACATGTTGAAATTTATATATATCACTGAGTTGTACTACAAGCGCTAACTGTAAAATATGGTGGTTGGGCATAGAATTTATCGTTCATTCACAGGGACACACAAGAGAAATTAGCTACAGTACTGCCTGCTAACAATAATTTCTTGGAGTGCGTTTTAAGTTACGGTACGCCCTGTTACGAATTGCATCTGCGGCGTAAATATATAGCTGAAAACTAAAAATAGCCATAATCATACCCCTACAATGCGTGGGTGTGGAGTGCTAAAATTAGCCTATGCAAAAGCTGCCAGTAAGGCTTGAGTTTTTAAAGAAGTAACTTGATTTGTTTTTCCTTGGCCGTGGAACGTAAAATATCGTTTCCACGGAATTATGGATGTCATGAAGTTTTAAATATTGAATGCGTGCTATAAGTCGTGCTGTGTTAAAATAAAACAAGAAAATAGAGTACTAGCTCTAGATTTAAGGACATTACACCTATTGAATAGTTATTCACGACGGAATTACACGAATATTTTTCTACAAGAATATTTCTACAAAGATAGATTAGAATTGGATATACCGATTAGTTTGTTTTGGGATATTTTTATTACTTCGAATATTATACCCAGATAACTTGGATATTTCATTGTGTTTTGAATTTCTAGAAATTAATTGATTTCAAATTTAACACGCGCTTTTAAATTTGTCTATCTGTTTGCATATTACTTGGTATGCATAAATTCTATAAATCCTATAGAAAGTCTGCACAAAAATTCCCAACTACATGTCTGTTTTATTATTTGGAAATTTTTCCAGAGAGAAACATTCGCCTTGCATACAATATTTAAAATGAAAATCAAATTTCAAAATAATTGCTTAAAAGGCGATTAACCTAGTGAAAAAGATTCCATGCCGGGAATCGAACCCGAGCCATCAGTATAGCGCACTGACGTTCTACCGACTAAACCACATGGAACGATACCCATCCTGGAACTTCTCACTATTACAGGTTGGCAAGGCTACAAATGCGGCCCTAGATGGAATATTTTCCATAAATCACCGACATGGGGCAAACACAGACACTAAATTATATCCAGCATCGACCAGTGCGCTATACTGATGGCCCGGGTTCGATTCCCGGCATGGAATCTTTTTCACTACACTATTTAAAAAAAAACTCGGAAACGTTTCTCTACCTGGTGGGGCTGCAATGTGGCCCAACGGTTCTGTTATGTTTCCGCATATTTCGGTCAGATTTTCGTAGCGATTCCGCATACTTCGGTCAGATATTCGCAAAAGGTTTCGGCATATATCGGTCAGATATTCGGAAATGTATCCGCGTATTTCAGTAGAATATTCAGGAACATTTCTGCGTGCTTCTGAAATGTTTCTGGATATTTCGGAAATGTTAGTATATATTTCGGATATGATTGTGTATATTTCGAATATGTTTGTGTATATTTCTTAAACGTTTATGTGCATTTAGGAAACTTTCCTGAATTATGCCATATATTTTTTTATTTAAGAAAGTAATACGTGTTCTAAAAACAATTAATATTATCCGATGGAATCTTATTGCATAATAATTTTAGATTTACTGTTAATCATTTGTTGCACATACAAAGTTAAATAACTCTTTCGAAATATATACTCTTGTCCATGAATCTATAATAGATAATATATATTATAGATCCGATTAATGAATAATAATGTAGTTTTAGTATTAGTAAAGTACAAATTGCACTGTTTATACGTTTTTTCATCTTTTCGTTTTGAAGGTATATTCTAATTCACAAGTTTTGAAATGACGAAATGCATCGTTTATATGACCGAAAAAATTGATAATTTCACTTCCACTAATGCGTTTTATCCTCGTTTATGAATTACATATTTGTAAAAAGATAATATTAAAAATTTGATTTGTATATCTATAATTTTTTTTTTTTTTTTAATGCGGACTCATGAGCTCTATCCTGTAAATATATACTTTATGAAAACGTTTAATTTCACTACATATAAATAGATGGATTCTTTTATACCTTTAAATATTTTTTTTTTTTTTTTTGTATAAAATGATACACTATTTAAAAATAATTAATATCTGCGATTATTTACTTTATTTTCATGAATTGTATATTAATAAATAGATACATTTTCCCAGGTTATCTCAGCACTTCTCAAGTTATACAAATAAAATAAATACTTCTAAAGGAATATATTTAAAACCATGATAATTGTAAAACAATACATTAAAAATGTACTTACAAATAAAATAGACAAAGCTTTTTCGAAAATATATTTATTTATAAGTATTAGAATCACGAAAATAAATTAATTACTGAAATGATATGAAATATTGTGAAATAGTATTCTATAATTGTGAGATTAAAAAAACAAATATTACAAAGTATAAAAAAATCCATCTATATTCGTAGGGAAATTAAAATTTTCAAAGGATTTGCAGGATGGAACTTACGAGATCGAATTTTTAAAAAGAATTTTTTATCGATCTATAAATCAAATTTCAATAAGATCTTTTTTACAAATATATGATTCGTAAACAAATAGGATAAAACGTATAGTGTAAGTGAAATCATGCATTTCTTCAGTCATATAAACGATATATTTCATCGTGAAATGGAACATAAGTTTAAAACGAAAAGATAATAAAAACATTAACACTAACACTAGTATTCAGGGTTCGTACGCTTCAATGACCTTTTACGAGAATTTTCGTAAAGTAATAATCGCCATATTTAATGGAAAAAAAATATAACTTCAAATATACCAAGCAACACTTTACGAAATTTCTGGTACGAAAACACATAAGATCCCTTGATGCGCGTACGAACCCTGTTATTATCCGTTAATCAAATATTTAGTCTTATATCTATCATAGATTCATGGACAAGAGTAGATATTTCGAACGAGTTATTTAACTTTGTATCTGCAACAAACTATAAACATTAACTCTAATATTATTATTCAATAAAATTCAATCGAATAATATTAATTCTTTTAAAAAAGCGTATTACTTTCTTAAATAAAAAAATATAAAACATAAATGCTTACTTTCTTCAAAATATCCATTACGTCTCTTCCTTATTTTCAACCACAGAAAGTCACGTGATCATGACGTTTGTAGAACGTATTGGACATGTGCAGAAAATCCGAATATTCGCATTCAAATACTTAACACGAAAATGAGAGTAATATTTCCGATTTAATAAGTTATTCAAGAGAATCCATAGTCTACACTACATTTTCGGAAGCATTTCGGCTATGGATTGTAACGTTTATGTTTTTTTTTTTTTACAATGTATTCGCTTCAAATACTTTACACAGAAATGAGAGTAAAGATTCCGATTTATTCAGTAACTCAGGAAAATTAATAGTTTACACTACATTTTTGGAAACGTTTACGCTATAGACAGTAACGGTTCTGAATTTTTTTACAGTGTAGTTTGGCATTAGCGCCTTTTAAGCAATTACTTTGAAATTTGATTTTCATTTGAAATACATGTCCGTTTATTGACGGAACTTGCTGAATGGTAATTTTTAAATGTGCTATGAATTTCAGCGAACTTAACTTTTAGCATGCTATGTAGCATACATGCAAATCATATACGGGGTTGGACAAGATTTGTTTTTTCGGCTATTGATGATATTGCAGAAATCGGATTTTCGAGTGCATCATGCGTTTTCCATATTGTTTATTTAGATATCATAGACCGGGAGGCGATTGCACCTAATCGAGTTGACGGCTGAAATTCTAGGATTAGTTAAAACTCGATTCGCATATAAAAATGCAACTGGTCTGCTAAGTCATAACTTCGTGGAAAACACCTGCAAACCCGATTTTAGTGGTTGACTGGTAGGTTTACTAATGTGTTTTTCCTGCTCTCAGTCCTCTCTGTTTTCATATCTTTGGGTTGCAGGAAAGCAAAATAATAAACCTACCGATTAACAATTAAAATCGGGTCTGCAGTTGGTTTCCACTGAGATATGACTTGACAGCAGGGTTCTCGCTTCCGCTCGCCATTGCGCCAAATCGCTACAAAATGTTTCATTTGGCGAATAAACTAGCAATAAGACTCGCCAAATTGCGAGTGCTCAATTTCTGCTCTGTTTGTGTGTATGCCAATACTCTCGAGACTTATCTGCGTTTCTGAACGATTAATGTAGCTTTACATGTTCAATCGCACCGTGCCATTTACATTGCTCTATTTACAGAGGTACAGACTCAATATCAATTCAGTTAAGCAACAGCATAAGACACAAACAGGATTATGCGATAGGTTTTTGTTAGTTAATCACTGTCTATGCGCTGGCGTCGCTCTGGTAAAAACATAGACAAAATTACTCGCAACAAGCGCCAAATATAGAAAAGTTTTGCTGTAATGTGGTGTTGAAACTAACCACACTATTTATTAGTTGTACGTAAAGTATCATTGGCCGATCAAATTTTTCTATCGGTCGAAATCTCATAGGAATTTTTAGCACATATTTTCACAACGGTGAATCAAAGATAGCTGTTTTTAACTTTTATTCAGACTGCAAAAAGAACGTCTGAAACATTTACACATTTAAGGGGCATTTAGAATGTATTTATTTTTAATAGTTTCTGTGGCGGATAGTTGAATTTCTATTTTTTGAGTAATTACAAAAAATTAGGTTATTTTAGAACATATTCAAAAAATGGATACAATAAGGGGTTAAAGATAGATTTTTCAGTATTTCACGCCGAATCTATTTTGCTAACATTTATTTTCAATTGGCTACTCTTTTTTATTTCTTATTCGCCAAATCGCTAACGTTGTCATAAGCCAGCGAGAACACTGCTTGACAGACCAATTGCATGTTAATATGCTAATCGAGTTCTGTCTAATCCTGTAATTTCAGCCGTCAACTCGATGTGGTGATGATACAGATACCATCTTTCCTATTAAAAAACAGTGAAATTTAGTTGCAATATTCTGAATGTGTTTTATAATTTATTCTGGACACATGATTTTTCGTTCTTGTTTTTAATTCTTTCAATTTTAGTTAACACACATTGTAAATAATGGTTATATACATATATATTTGAAAATATATAGAAATATCGTTGAGAATGATGAGTAGTAAATAAAATATCTTATTTAACTAATATTATAATAAATATATTTATAAGATATTCAAGCGTAATTTAACTTAAAAAAAAATAAATTTGAATAAATGTTGCATGCTAAAACATAAAATGAAAATAAGAATTCCTTTTTCTTTAATTTTTTGATATTTTTGTAAAACGTATCATAATTATATTATTAATATGCGCACATTTTACTAATAAATAATCCTTGATTTTAATAATAAATATGAATGTATTATGAAAGTGTTTGTTTTTATAATCATGCTAAAATTTTAACCACAAAAATTCAGCAGAAGTGATTTAAAAAGCCTATGTACAATCAGATATAATATTTACTGTTTGTATACTTCTTAAACTGTCTGCAGTTATTAAATTTAAAAGAATAATTCTTGGGAAAATATTAGCTTTCCCTTTCCACTAATGTATTGGTAAAATGTTAAACATAATATAAAAGACAATAAGCTTCTTTAAACTTTCAATATAAACAATTAATTCGAATTGAATTTTCCCAACTAATCAAAAATGAATCAGTATGACTTTAGAAAAATAACACTGTACAACAGTGGTTTTGTCCTAGAACTAAAATTAGTTGATTCTAGATCAATTTTTGGCGATGATTCCGAATATGCTCTCCGTTTATCTCTAGGTGGCACAGATTTTGAGAAATTTGCATATTTAAATTTATGCAAATTTAAGCTTTTTGTGTTATTTTATGCAAATTTTAGATACAATATATGTCATATCTAATTAAGTTTTTTAGATAATGACTACTTGACTATTTGCTTCAGATAAATGTCACGATTTGTATATTCTTAACATTTATTTATCAGTTATTATGCCTAATTTGCATATTTTTCAATGGTGTAATGTTTACATCACTATCAACTTTAAAATATTTGCCACTGAATTGACCTAATGTTTTTCTAGACTATATTTTTATGCTGATTTCAAATCTGCAGTCTGTTTTCTTATGTCATGTCTAGTTTTTGAGTAAGATGAATTTCTACTTTTGCACGGCATTAACACAGGTTTGATATAAGATACTTTTTAGGGGTGTGTAATTCATTGACAAGAAGGTGAACAGGGTCAGATTCATATCAGAGACATAAACAAAAATTTATGTAATCAAAAAAAAAAAAAAAAAAAAAAAAAAAAAAAAAAGTAGTAGAATCTGTCCTAACTAGTTGAAGTTTATCATACAAAGTATCATAAAAGCTATTTCTGGCTTTTTTGGCCAAAAACTAAAATTTCACTTTTTTCAAAAACTAGACGTGATAGAAGAAAACAGATAAAAGATTTGAAATCAGCTCAAAAAACTGGTTTAGAAACATATTAGCATACTCGTGCGGCAGAAATATTTGAACGTCAAGAAACATTATTAGAAAAACATGAAAAATATGCAAATTAGGTACAATATTTCACAGTCACATGTCAGTATAATCTCAAAAACAAAGTTTTTGTGAAGTAAATTAGGTAGTCATCATAACATGAAACAAAAAACCCTGTCTGATATTGCTTTATACCTTAAATTTGCAAATAATTGTATAAAATTTACTAAATTTGCATAAATTGAAATATGCAAATATCTCTCAAACTTGACGTGCTGGAGTAAATCTAAAACTAGATTCGGAATCATCACAAAAAACCGCATAAAAAACAACTAATTTCTGTTTTAGGACAGAGCAAAAGTTCAAATTTGTTGACCAGTGTAATAGTGTAAGTAATTAATTTATTATCATTATTATTACAGTTAACTCAAAATTTATTTTGAACTAATGAACTAATTTTGAAAGAAAACAATTTATAAATTTCACTAACAATTTTCAGTAAATAGAACTTGCGTGTAATGGAATTTATTAATACATGTATAAACATTAAAATCGTTATAAATATCGTTTTACTATTTTTGATTCCAATATTAAACGGTTCGTAATCTTTATTAAAATGCAATTCCCCTTGATAATACTTAATTATTCATTAAGAAAAAGTATTTTTGAAAATTATTAAATAATAAATTTTTTACCTGGACGTTTATTTTGTACCTGCGAATAGATTTTTTCGACGTAAAGTATATTTAAAAGTAGAAATACGGTTGTACAATAATTTTAGATTTTGAAGATATTTATTTAAAAAAAAAGGGGGAGTCACGTTCTTTTTAATATTTTAACATAATTTTTCTTTAAAAAATGTTCATGTTTTTACATGCTCTTAGCCTTGTCTTTAAATTCTTTTTTTAGAGTTTCGTACATCTGACGAAACCCTATTCGTCTCGCTCCTCTGTCTGTCTGTCCGTCTGTCCGTCTGTCACAGAGCCCGTTCTTAGAAACTATACATGTTGGAGACTTGAAATTTTGCATATTTATAGCTGAACACCACACATCATACGTCAAATCATAAAAGTTTGAAAAAGTCGTACATTTAACCCTTTGGGCTCCCACATGTGTATTTTAAACAATTATTTGTAAGTGAGTCCTTAATTAGGTTGGAGGCGTGAAATTTGGCATACTTATAGCTGAACACTTCACATCGAATGACAAATCATAAAATTTTGAAAAAGTCGCACATTTAATCCTTTGGGCTCCCACATGTGTATTTTAAACAATTCTTTCTTTAAGTGGTCCCTATTTAGGTTGAAGGCGTGAAATTTAGCATACTGATAGCTGAACACCTCGCATCAAATGGCAAACCATAAAATTTTGAAAAAGTCATACATTTAACCCTTTGGGCTCCTACATGCGAATTTTAAGCAATTCTTTCTAACTGAGCCCCTTATTAAATTGGAGATGTGAAATCTTGCATACTTATAGCAGAACACCTGAGGCCAGGCGACAAATCATAAAATCTTGAAAAAGTCTTACGTTTAACACTTTGAGCTACCACATATGTATTTTAAGCAATTCTTTTTAAGAAAAGCCCTAATTAAGTTGGAGACATGAATTTTTGCATACGTATAACTGAATACATCAGACCACACGGCAAATCATAAAATTTTCAAAAAGTCTTATATTATTTACTCCTCCGGGCTCTAACTTGTGTATTTTAAGCAATTTTTCTAACCTCCGACCTTTTCACCCGGAGAGCACTTTCCCAACTTTTGCCGCCACCCCTTTGACCATTCTTTCATATTATGCACCATAGCCTTACATATTTTAGTTTCACTTTTTATCGCCAGGGGCGCCTACTTATCTCGGGTGCTATCGGCCCAATCCCCTCGACTAATATATCTACGGATAGTAAATAAAACAAAGTTTCGTTCGGATAGAGGTTTGTTTAGAATAGAGTGCGCCCCTGGTTGCGAAATGTGGAACTAACAGATTTTTCAAAAGGATAAAGTGTTTTGAAAGGAATATTAAACGAAACCCTCTGTGCGATCTGTGATCACACTTACCTACATGTTTTTAAGAAAGCGTTTGCTGAAGGGAAGATTCTACTTCTTTGGGTCAAAAATTTCAATTGTTTTTCCCTTTACATTTTTTTGTATCCTTTAAGTGGATAGATTGATCCCCTAAAGCGGCTTCGTGATATTCCATTCCATACAATCGTTTTATTTTATTTTATTTATTCATTTATTTATTTTCGTTGTTGAACGTAAATTCGAAATCGTCACGAAACCATTTTTCTAGAATCAATCTTTAAACCGTACTGAAAGCATTCGAACGACCTTCTTCATTTTTTTTAAAGCGAGGTAATCATTCTCGCTGGAGATTATAAAGCCGGAAAGTAGATTTTCAATGATTAATTTTTTTTTCGAGTTTGCAGAAAAAAGGGCAAAAAAGGGCATTTTTATCAAATGACTACCATTTTGTCACAAATGAATTTGTAAAACTAAATATTGCTGTAAGCTTCAGATAATTCAATGCCCTTTCAGAATTTGGCGATTCAATTCGTTTCAGATGTTTGTGACCGGAGAAAATCATTGTTAAAATTTTTGAGCTGGTTTGAATCAACATTTGGTGCTTCACAGTTGCTGCAACTATAAGATGGTGAAAGCCCGATCCAACATTCGAAGTTCCCGTTTAACAGAAGTTCCAAATGTTGGAGCAAGATTTCACCATCTTCTGTATGAAGCTACAAAAGTTGGTTCAAACTAGCATAAACTTTTTAACAGTTTAGGTTCACGGCGTGTCCTGTCAGAAGGCAAGTTCTGTCGTCGCACAAGGTGTATTATACATTTTTATTCCCTTACACACAAAAAATAAAATTTATAAGTGAAATATCAATAACTATACAGTAGAAAGTCCGAACGTGATACCTCTTTTCTTTTTAACCGAAAAAAAATCGAAAAACCTGAAGTTTACGGCCAAAAAAGTAGATCCATCACTTAAAGACGTATTTGACGCAACATTAATAAAGATTGTATTTCTTTCAGAAAACACCATTCTGTATGTTGATGAAAAAGGCCTTTCAAGCTGTGTCCTTCACAGAAGACGAACTCCACCGTGCTCATGAGTTTGTGGTGTCCATGATGAAATGGAATCAGCATGATCGTCCATCTGTTCAGAAAATAAAGAGCCATCCGTTCCTATCAACTCTTACCGAAAAAAATGAAAAAAGTATCGAAAAATCGTCACCAAAAGACCAGAGAAATGTCGTCACAAATCCTTTTCTACAAGGATGGAACGATTCTAAAATGGAGGTTAAAGAACTGTGTGTGAAAAAAATGACGATAAATGAGTGTGCCGATAAAAAAAACAGCAGCAATTATCATGCTGAGAATGTAGAAATAGTTGTAAAAGATAATGTTTCTCCAGAGCTTCAAAGACCAAACGATGTAATTGCTTATCCTGAAGCCGGAAAAAATCTTCCTGGCAGAATAAAAGACTGGTTTAAAAAGAAGTGGAATAGGAATTTCCAGAAGCCAAATAAATACGTAAGTATGAACACATTTTTCTATTATAAGATTTCATTTTAAAGTTAAATATGAAGTATTACAAGAAAAACATAAATTCGCTCAATGAAGAGGTGGAAGGGGGGGGGGGGGAGTTGTAAATAGAAGAAAATAGCTTATACGCATGAAGGATCTTGTAAAAATGCTGTTCCGTTGTCCAATATATGGCTCACCCACAAGAAAAGTGACACATCTCACAAAAATTCATTTTTCGTTTTATTCCACTAATAGGTCTGACATTAGGCTAACTCTTGAGTTTCATGTTCTCCAACAGTAAAATATCTGCACTTTTCCATACCATTGACCAACGTAGCATTTGTAAGCAAAAATCCCAAAACAGACCCAAATGTTATTCGCTCAGATATCTATAACTACGTGTCGATATGGCTCGACAAAATTATTTTTCATTGGCCGAACAACACTTCGAATTAAAGGGGCCTCTGTTGACTTATTGAAAGAATATGAAACCAACTCTATCGTTTCCCAATAGATTCCGCAAACTAACAATTATCAGTGCTACTTGGAAATGGAAGGTTATTTCCTTTTTAAACATGTCCGTCTTGATATCGATCCGGCTGAATTGTCTGCAGCATTTCAGATTTTGGGCCGAAATTGAAAACGAAACTGAATTTTCGGTTGATGTCTATTAATAATCATCAACTTTTGAACGGAGATAGCTGGTGGTTTTAAATTTGAACCTCAAATACATGTAATGAAACAGTTGAATGCTTTTATTTATCAGTTTGATCAGACCTCATTTAGGAATAAAAAATATGTATAAAAAAATCTAAAATACTTAAAAATGTAAAAAAAAAAGTCATATGAGGGTATCCAAATCTATGTATGTTTATCTCATAAATCGAATGAGAACACCAAGTCCTTATGACGGATTGTTCGTGCAATAATGCTGTCTTTGATTGTTAGAGATGAAGGGCGAAAATTTTTTATTTCGTTTGTAATGCCACCAACTTATTCCACAATTTCACTACTAGTTTCTTTGTCGAAGTCAAATTTAATACAGCAACATAATTTCGTCGAAGAAAGACATAGATTCATCCAGAAATTATAATTACGATTTGCTGAAGTACCCGACAACACCAGGGGTACCATTGAAATCATTTTAAAATCTCTCTCTTAGTTCGGTCAGTCACGTCAGCTGTTTGTTTTAAACACGCTCACGCTCATTTTAAAGACCCTTAGGACCCTAAAGACCCTTATGTTACACAAATTTCAAAGAGATTCGAAATCCTGATACTGATAATATACGTGATTTTTTTGGTACTCAGTTTTCAATTTTAATTTTAAATTCTTTAAACATTATCTATCTATCTATATATATATATATAACCATTATATAATTACAAATCATCATCGATTTCCAATTAGTAAAATTAAATTAATAAATTAGCTACAATTCATAACACTGGCATTATACAAAATAAAGATGGAACCTGTAACTAGTAATAAAGAATCATGCTAAATTCCACTAATTCACTAGCACATTGCGGGCATGAAAAAACCTCCAAATTTTGATAAAATCCTATTAAAGACAAAAGATACAATATCCAGCTAAATATTGTTGAACCAGAAAAAGCCATATCACAAACATACAATAGATCAAATGGATGAATTATGCCGAAAGCTTATAAAGTATTTTCACTTTTTCAAGGGTACATAAAATACATTTATAACCAAAAAACATAGTCGATTTCCGTAATGGAATCTAGCAATTAGCAAAAATTGAATTCCATTATATATATATATATATATATATATAAACAAAGTAAAAGTTTTGTTAAAGGAACTTTTTAAAAACATTTTCTTCCTTTTAGATGCGTTTATAATTATATAAATACGTAGAACCTATACAATCGTCGTCTAGACCATCCATCTGTCCGCGTATAACAGCACAGAAACTACCCAATCGAATGGTTTGGAATTTAATACATATAACTGCTTTCAAAAGTTTGTCGAGTCATTTCGAGTTTTATGAAAATCGAATCAAAACTCGAAAAAATGCTAATACAAGTTTTCTTCATTCTATTAAATCCTATCATACGTAAATGATTCAATGATATCCCATAATAGGAAATGATTCTAAGTTGTCATGGTGATGGCATCCTATTTAATAGGGGTCCTATAATTTCCGTATTACTGAATTTAATATGTAAAATCATAATAAATTTTGTATTCATTCATTTTTTGTATCAGAGTGCAACAGCTATTGCACCAAGATCTGCATACTTATAAAACTAGTTATAGTACAAACGGCAGCTCATTTACCACATATGATGTACAATTTCCGACTTGTTTTTATGTGTTCTGTTCGTGTAGGACTTCCAGTGAACACAACTCTCTGAAAATCGATTCCTGATTGCCTGAGATGTTGTTTAATACATTATTTAAGGTTAATTAACCCTTGAAAATTTAAAAAAAAAAAGATTTTTTTAAGCGCTTTTCCCTTACTTTTTCCGACTGTGGTGTGGTGAGATGTGAGAGATTTAAAATAAAAGAGTAATAGCTGATAAACATTAAATAATTTTAATGTTGCAGTTGATTTTCTGTAGAAAATACAACATATTATTTTAATACAGATGTTAAAATTCTTCTGATGGCTCACCTAAATAGCATAAAAATTCCGAATTTCTTTGAAAAATACCTTTCGTGTTATCTGGCTTACATTTAAAAGTTACAATAATAAAGTTTTATAGTTTTTGTAGCTACGTATGTACTTAATTTTACATCTCATTTTTTTTTTCAGATAAAACTGACAGAAGAATCAGAATAACTACTGTGTGAAACGAAAGTGCCTGTATATGAATTTGATTTGTGTTTTGTGGCGTTTATTTATGTCTCAAGTTATATTTTTACATTATGTATCAAGTTATATGTCATTTTGATTGGATGACTTCTTACTCGTTACCTCATGTCTGAGAACTGTGCTTTTTGTATATGATTTACACATCTAATGCTTCGTGGCTAACATTATTAGTTGCTATTCGTTGGATTAGCTGTTGGTCCTTGCTGCCTCATATCTAGGATTTCTGTCTTTTATGTATGACTACCATCGCCATTGTCTCTTCAGTAACATCATTGCCTGCTATGCGCTGAATGATCTGTCTCGTAACTTCTCTTTGATGATTACCGTCACATCTGAGATTTGGGCTCACTATATATGACTAACATCGTTAACGCTTCTTCACTAACAACACTTATGCTTGTTGCTACTTGATCTGCCTTGTGATTGCTTTTATATTGCCAATTATGTCCGGGATTGCTGCTCCTGTTTTGCGTGCCTCACTACTTCTTACTGCTTTTCTCTTCTTTTGCCATCATTTTATGCTCTAACATCGTTAATGCTTCTTCACTAATAACACTGATGCTTGTTGCTACTTGATCTGCCTTGTGATTGCTTTTATATTGCCAATTATGTCCGGGATTGCTGCTCCTGTTTTGCGTGCCTCACTACTTCTTACTGCTTGTCTCTTCTTTTGCCATCATTTTATGCTCTAACATCGTTAATGCTTCTTCACTAATAACACTGATGCTTGTTGCTACTTGATCTGCCTTGTGATTGCTTTTATATTGCCAATTATGTCCGGGATTGCTGCTCCTGTTTTGCGTGCCTCACTACTTCTTACTGCTTGTCTCTTCTTTTGCCATCATTTTATGCTCTAACATCGTTAATGCTTCTTCACTAATAACACTGATGCTTGTTGCTACTTGATCTGCCTTGTGATTGCTTTTATATTGCCAATTATGTCCGGGATTGCTGCTCCTGTTTTGCGTGCCTCACTACTTCTTACTGCTTGTCTCTTCTTTTGCCATCATTTTATGCTCTAACATCGTTAATGCTTCTTCACTAATAACACTGATGCTTGTTGCTACTTGATCTGCCTTGTGATTGCTTTTATATTGCCAATTATGTCCGGGATTGCTGCTCCTGTTTTGCGTGCCTCACTACTTCTTACTGCTTGTCTCTTCTTTTGCCATCATTATATGCCCTATCTTCTGTTATTGTTGTATTATCTCCTCTTGCAAAAATTTCAATAGTTTACTGTAAATAAACACATTACTTTTGAATTATTCGTTGTTCTTTTTGCCTTATTATATTTTTGTTTTCTTATAAATTATTTCCATCACAAGAATAACTTTTCCCACAAAACACATTGATCCGCATCGACTATGAGATCGGAGGAAAATGTATAGCTTTTCTCTATGGATGATCAGAACACATGTGCATGTATTGTGTTAGTATGTATTGATGAAATATCTTAAGCTACAAATATGTGAAACGAAGTGGTTTATTTGAGGACATGAAATATATTATGTTTAACTTTTAAGATAAAAACAAATATTTTGTTTATTGTTTAAAAAATTTTCATAAATTTTGAAAGATCAAAATAATAATCTTTGCCTATATTCTATTTTTTAAACACATATCAACGATTATCACAGTCGTTCTCCTAACTCGTGTATTTATTATCGATTTTTTCTTTTAATTATTTACTTAAACATTTTTAATAAGTATTATTTAAGAATTAGGCATTTCTCTTTTATACAAAAATTAAAAAATGTGAAAACAGAAGTTTACAATGAAAAATTGTTCTGTACTGGAATGCATCACTGATATAAAAAGTATCCTGCAAAAAATGAGTTAGACATGCATTTGGAAAAATCTGCATCAAGTTCGGGTCGGTTTGCCCCACAACTTTAATTATTTTAACACAATCAACTGACTGATAAATAAATCATACGAACTGTAATTGTTCTCGACTAAAAATGTGTCCACGGCGGGATTCGAACCCAGAACATTTTGACTTTAATTGTCAATGCTCTTTCAATTGAGCTATCTGGACGACATGCCAGCGAACACAATTTTCATCACAATTTGCGATTTATTCTGCCGACCTGTTTCAAATATCAGCACAGATTCATTTCCAATTGGTTCTCGGAGTGAAAATCTTGCGAGTAGGATGTCGTCGATATAGCTCTATTGCGAGAGCACTGGCAATTAAAGCCAAAAGGTTCTGAGTTCGAGTTCCTGCCTGGACATATTTTCAGTTGAGAAAAATTAATGCTCGTATTTTCCAAAACTATTTAAATAAAAGTACAAATTTCCATTCAAAATTTCTAGAGAATACTGTACACTAATTCCCGCTGTTTTACGTGTGATTTCGCAACTGTTCTCGTCCCTTTAATCCAGAGTACTATTGACTAATGAGGAGTCTTCCACAATACAATCGCTGCAACAGAGATATGTTAACGCAATGTTTCTCCGGCAACGGAAGTGATTCTGTCACTTGAAAATCGTCACAAAAATCTATATTAATAAAAAAAAAACCCTGCCGGCCCGGCCTACAGGCAGAGGTAGATTTCGAAGTCAAATATACTAATTTCACAAACAAAAACTAAATCATGATTATAGATAAATCCACTTTAACAATTTTATCTGGCCGCTCTTGACGAGTTTTTATTTCATTTTCATATAATAGCTGGTTTTATCAGAATAATGTTAGGGCGGTATTCAAAAAAATACTTTTCCATGCTCAACAACTCGAAATTTTCTGGCATAATTCCAAATTCATTTTTAATTAAAAAAAAAATATGAAACTTGCTGACGTGATTTTTGAAGAGATTTATAAGCGACCTGTGTTTTTATTTTTTGTTCAATTAATTAAAACTTGATATATAAACAATTATTTTCTCAGAAGGACAATATTTTTCGTTTCTGACACAATCGCTTCGGGAAATTCCGTTCAAAATGCCCACTTTGACATCATTTTTTGAAATATATTCTGCCTCTATCTAAAAATCGATTATTAGGGTACATTATATAGTTTCTGAATAAGCGAATCTATCAATTAAATGCGTTTGAGAGCAAAAATGAATTTAAAAACCAGTCAGAAAATAAGCAGTTTGGATTTAAGCGCATCCTTAATACAATGATTTTTCCAACACAATCCGCTTCGGTAAATTCGGTTCAAAATGCCCTTTTTAACAGCATTTAAAAAAATATATTCTGCCCTATCAGAAAATCGACCATTACGGTACATTATATAGTTTCTGAGTAAGAAAACGTACCAATTGGAAGCCTTTGAGAGCAAAAATGAATTGTAAAATGAGTCAGAAAATAAGCAGTTTGGTTTTGAAAACACCCTTACTAAGATCATTTTTTACTTCAACCGGTATGTATTTTTAATTTGTTTTTGATCTAAGAATTGGTCCTATCCAAAACTTGTCTATATAGATGTTGTAGACAATATTAAGAAGATATATGATAAATTCATGGGGATTTTATATCTTTTGAATTGACGGAGTTATGGATTTTTTTCTTCTTCAAACGCCCTTTTTGTTTTCGTTTTTAATTTTTTTTGCAGTACGAATTGGTCCTATCAAAAACTTGTGAATATAAAAGTTGTAGATAATGTTAAGGAGATTCATGATAAAATTAATTGGATTTGATATCTTAAGAATTGACGAAGCTATGGGTTTTTTTCTTCTTCAAACGCCCTTTTTGTTTTCGTTTTTATTTTTTTTTGCGGTACGAATTGCTCCTATCAAAAACTTGTGAATATAAAAGTTTTAGATAATGTTAAGGAGATTTATAATAAAATTAATTGAATTTGATATCTTGAGAATTGACGAAGTTATGATTTTTTTCTCCCAAAAACCCTATTTTTTGCGCCCCTTGAGCCCATTTTTAACTTTATCAAAAATCTGTGATACATGAATTTTTGGCCCTATTTTTAGAAGTAATAGAAACTTTAAACTGATTTGATATGTACAAAAATTAAGAAGTTATGGGGGGTTTTCTGTTTTCACAAAACCCCTCCCTATTTCCCTCCCCTTGGTCCGATTTTGCCCATTAACGAACTTGACCGAGATTTTATGCCCATTGATTTTATGTATCAGTTTGGAAGAGATTGGTGCAGAATTACGAAAGTTATCGTGTCCAGAAGAAAGTGATATATATATATAGATAGATAGATAGATAGATAGATAGATAGATATATAAAGTTTTTTACTGAGGGTGGTTTTGGGCTCTATGGGTCATGATCGGTGTAGATCTGCAAAAATTTTTCAGAAATTCCAACATGGGAACGATCCCAATAGGTAGTATTTCATACGAAATCTACCTAAAATGTTTTGCTTTATCTGTGTGTCCGCGAGTGCTAGCGAAATATATACCGTACGTAAAAAGCTGAAAAGTTGTGTGAAGATAGTCCAAGCTCTCTCCAAATGCACCTGAGTCTCAGAATTTTAATATTTAATTAATTAATCGAGATATTAATTAAAAACGACAATGAACTCTTATAGAAAATTCACCCTTTTCATCACCAGCTCGGAAAAGCTCTTGCACATGCGCAGAAACCCATCTACGCTTTAGGAGGAAGGGAACATCGTAGCGAAGAAAGAGACCGTTCAATTTTCTTTGTGTTTTTCATAGTTCTCCTTTAATCTTTATCGGCCAAACCAGTCAGTACAGTCAAGATTGGAAGACATGTTACGAAAAATGGTATTCTTACGTCTCAAATGCCGGAGTCAATTCGAAAACATTTCGCACATTTTTTGCCCTTTGAAAAAAAAAAAAAAAAAAAAAAAAAAAAAAAAAAAAATCAAAAAAGGTCATTTTTCCGAAAAACGTTTTTATCCCTTATGGCAGTGCCCCTCTAGGGCACAATTTTAGAGCTACCGACAAACCAAATGTATGTCTTAAAGCTAAAACCTTCTACTAATCAATAGAGTAATTAGTTTTTAAAAATATAAATTTTTACCTTTTCAAATACATCAGTGAACGCAGGTCATTTCGCGCCTCATGGAGACAATATTTTTTCTGCGCTAAGGGTAACTAAACATCCATATTTTAACACAATCTTTTTCAGATGAGATAGACATCACCTCAAAAATTTCTAAAAATTCAGTCTGGTAGAAATATTTTTTACTAAATAAAATAGGTGAAAACTTCGTCAAAATCAGTCAAAAACTGAGTCTTTCGACTTAAGTTTTCACTACTGTATACTTTTTTTCACGAAATTTTAAACAGAGCTCGGGTACAGTTATATTTATAACCTACTAGAATTTCAGAGAATTCGGATTGTAAGAATTATTTATTTTGTTGTGCTAACGGAAAAAATTAAAAAAAAAAAAAAAAAAAAAAAAAAGGGGGGGGGGGGGCAAAGAGAAGAAAACACTTTTCTTTTTCAACTAGATATGAATATTTTTTCACGAATTTTTATCATGAGGTGCGCAACCGTTATATTTATAACCGCTGAAAATATCAAAGAGTTTGAACAAGAATCTTTTTTTTTTTTTTTTAACTACTGAAATAGACCAAGCGAAAAAAAAGGTGGCTTTCTTACTAGCCTTTTTGCCACTAAATATCAATATTTTTTCACGATTTTTTAACCTAGGCTACGAAAATATGTTTTGAATTCCTAAAAATTTCAAAGGAATTTTGACGCTAACGACAATATTTTTAAGCATTTAAAATACCGGAAAACATCCGCCCTTCCCTCCCTTTTCCGTCATATTTCAAAATTACACATACACTCCAAAAATCAAATTACGCAAAAAAGAAAATACCAAATAGCATATACTTTCAACTCAATATTTTTTCGGAATTTTTATATTTAAAAATATAAATTCCGACAAAATGGAGCTAAAGATACAAAATCATACACATTTGAGTTTCATTTGTAGTAATTATCACGGGTCCGGGCAACGCCGGGCGGTTCACCTAGTAAGTAAATAAAAGTAAGAATCTATACTAATAAAATAAAGTTTCTACCGCACATTCCAGGCTAAAAATTTAAGTGAGGATAGTCCAAAGCAGGTCCGAATTGGTGTTGCCAGGTGCCCCGCGTAAGTTGGGATTCCAAATGCTCTGGACACCCAGTATTTTTAAGTAATTTTCTTCGCCTTATCTAATGGCAAAATTATCTGACATTAAAGACGACGAAATACACTGTAAGCAATTAGTAGTGCCCAGAGAATTTGGAGCCCGCGGGACGCCTGGTGGTAACACTAGTCCAAATGCACCTGAGATTCATAACTTTAAATTTCTGATAATTGGCGAAGTTAATAATTAAAAATCACAAAGAGCTCTTATGAAAAACTCTTTTCCTTCCTAGCCGGAAAAAGCGGTCGTACATACCTATTTTTTTTTTTTTTTTTTTTTTTTTTTGGCCTCCATTGCCCAAACCGCTTAGTATTAAAAACGGAAGAAATCTTCTGAAAGATTGTTCAGTTACATCTTAAATGCCGTAATCAGTTTGAAAACACACCGAAAAAACCCTTTGAAAACAAAATTTCAATATAAGTCATCATCGCAGTCATTTTCTCTCCTATACGGCACCGCTTCTCTAGGGCGCAATTTCGGAGGTATCAATTAACAAAAAATACGTTGGTAAAAGTAATGTCGGGTCCATTGGACCCGCCTAGTAGCGGATAGTTAAGGGTGAAATTATCAGTTTGAAAAAAAAAATCCCTCTGGATTTCAATGTGCTCTTTTACCGCTAAATATATTTTGTTTTTTTACCGATTTTTCACACACTCAGCAGGCACTTATTTCGGAGAAAATCGAGTTAAAGGTATAAAACCATACAAGTTTAAGGTTCATTTAAGATTATTGTCAAGTGCCCGGGCAACGCCGGTCGGATCAGCTAGTTAAATAATATATAAAGGTATTTTGACCACTTTAACTTAATTTCATATTATACTCAATATAAAAGCACAACTTATATCTTTTCGTATACACATTTTAATTTAGCGCCTAAGTGCAATAATGGCTAATCTGGTGTTATGGCTCATCTGCTTTTAATTTTCTATGTTCAGTCATTTAACCTTTGTGATAACCCTGCCACTAGTTTTTTTTTTTTTTAAATTATTATTGTTATTGTAACAGTTAAATACTCATTGTTTATGTAGACAACAAAGGAAAAAACTGCTTAAAAATTACTTAGAAAGTCGCTAAATTGAGCTACAGTTTTCAAACAAAGTTCATTCGAAAATACATTTGTTCCTTTATTGAATTATGCAAAAATTTAAATAATGCGATTTTTTAGAAATGATCAAATAAAGCAATAAAAGCGAAAGCCATAGTACCGATTGTTGCACCATCATTATAAATTTTTAAAAATAGAAACATATTTTTGTCAGTCGTGCAAAACTAGACTATTATATTTTGACAATGACAGAAAAGTGAGGAAGTGACTGAAAAATGAGTAACAAGATTTGACTGCCACATGCAAACAGAATTGTAAGTTAAAAGAGAGCATTTAACAAGTAAAAATTAAATTTAAAAAATCAAAATACTCGACTGCGTAAAAAGCGGACTAATTAATTATTTCTCATCAATGTGAAACTATTTATTATTAACCTTTTTTTTATTATTATTTACTTGTATTGATAACTTTTAAGTTATGTCTAATTGTTAGTTCCTATCTATAAACACTGTTCTGATGAGGCCTATATATGTTTATGAAGGTTCGAGTTGCAGTAAACCTAGAGATCCTACCTACACAACTTCCAGGTTGTGTAATATTTAAACGGAGCTTCTGACTGCAAAATAGTCAATGAAGCATCGTCTTCATTTTGAAAGACCTATCCAATGATATGCCACTCAATACGTTGCGTTTTTTTTTTTTTTGTCTCTACCGCAATTTTGTATTTTACGGCCTCCATTTTGAATTTATAAAAACAAAACATAGCCTATAACTATCGGGCGGTTAAGACGAATCGATAGAGATCTCATTTATTAAAATCCATCCAGCCGTTGAGATGTTTCGAGGGTATAAAGAAATCCACATACCCAGATACGCGTGAAACACATAACCCTTCTTGGCAGCCAGATAAAAAGAGATATCTTTTAAGAAGAGTACTCAGAAAAAATAAGTTAAAAATATTGATTTCCTGAGGAGATATTTGAAATATACGAATGCATCATATGCCCATAGACTTAACATTAGCAAGGGGAATTGGAAAGTTGACTGACTAACAGCCTTAAGTGCAATAGTTAGTTTTTAATCTGTATTTTTTCCCTTTAAAAGAGAACGAAAGTCAAACTAAGCATATTTAAATTGTTACATAACACATTTAAATCAAATTTAAGTATTTACTACTACTTTTTCCCAAACAAAAATATTCCAAAAACTTTATTTTTAATTGTAGATAATTAAACGTTAATATTTTTGTTTATATGCAAATGAATGTAAAATGTAAGCAGGTTTCATCCGGATTAAAATATTCATCGTTTTAATCAAAATTATTATTATCTTTATTAACCAAAATCATAAACCATTTTCAACTTTGATAGAAAATGTTGAATAGAGTTATAAATTGTGATGAATTCGTAAAAAAAGAAAAAAAAATCGATTTTCAAATGTTTATTATCATTTTTGAAACTGTAAGATATTAAAATTTCCTTGTTTCTGTGGAGTGTTTTTCTGACATTTTTTTCAATAATTGAAAAGTATTTATGATACTGGTTTGCAGGGTGTCCAGTTTGGCCCCCATTTTTATTCTGAAATTTCTAATTCATACCGGAATGTTTGCAAGAAGAATTTTTACTTTAGGTAATCATGAAATGTATGTCATTAAATAAAGCAAAA
Organism: Maratus speciosus; assembly: GCA_963932465.1. NCBI lineage: Eukaryota > Metazoa > Arthropoda > Arachnida > Araneae > Salticidae > Maratus > Maratus speciosus. The sequence goes on along the minus strand of OZ010788.1, from coordinate 583,992,576 downwards.
ATAAATTATTCAAAGTTTCTGGTATGAACTCAAAATTTCTGAAGAAAAATGGACGCCAAAGTGGTCACCCTGCCTGTTTGTCTGTTTGTCCTGTTAAAAAGGACAGAGATTTCTAAATATAGGAAAATATAATATAACTACGAGCGAAAATATACAGTAACCACTTCCGAGCTACCCACGATCCCTAAAAGCATTTTTTATTTTTAGAATCCTCAGAAATCCCTATTTTTAGGGTTTCGTTCATCTGACGAAACCCTATTCGTCTCACTCCTTTGTCTGTCTGTCTGTCTGTCCGTCACAGAGCCCGTTTTCAGAAACTATACATGTTGGAGACTTGAAATTTTGGGTACTGAACACCCCCACATCAAACGAAAAATCATAAAGTTTTGAAAAAGTCGGTAATTAACCGAATTACGGGCTAATTAACTTCTGAAATTAACCAATCAACCTTTTTAACGCAGATACAAACGGACTATCTCCAAATCATCGGAGTTTCTCCTAAGGGTTGCCAATAAAATCAGCCGATACACGGTTACCACGGAGGAAATTAAGCCAAAAAATGAAGTGGACATTTTAAAGCGAAATCGCATATCAGAAAGTATTGGTCCGAGAAATTTGTAAATGGTATAGGCAGACGCTAAAACAAATCTACTTTCATTTGGTATAAAGTTCACATTTCTGCGATGTGTATAAGTTAAAATATCCACTAAAAATCGATCGATGAAAATTTAATTTCTTTAATTGGAAATACAAGGAAAAAAGATTTCACTTCGGCGGGTAAGCAGGTGTCAGACATGACGACGCTGCAGTTTTCCATAGTAGGATATTTTAATACGAAATTTTAACTTTTTAAATATTAAATTTTTTGATTAAATTTTTTTGGATCCCGATGTGATAGGTCTCGCTGATTTCATTGATACCCATTTCTAAGTCATATCTTAATTACAAGCTGAAATATTAATTATTATTTATTTAATCGGTTTATTGCTATCAAATGCGTCGATTAAAATGGAGACACGCGCGTTTTAGGAAATCTAACAATTTGCGTGGGGGTTTTGAACAGTGCTATGAGATAAGTATAACTCATTCATCATCAGAAAGTTTACAAGTATTCATACCACTATTTTAGAATAGAAATTTCAGGAAATATCTTAAATTATTGGTTTAGACCGCCACTCTATCTGTTTGAAACTTTAAGATAGTTTATAATACATAAGAAAAGTGTAAAAAAGAATTGAGTGTGATATTTTGAGGAGTTATGCGGGGAGCTAGATTTATTTTTAAAATCTTAGTGTTTGTTGCCGCAGCAAATGTTTTAACACTAGAAAGACTGAAACTTAGTATACCTATATTGCCCAAAAGCTGTCAAAATGACTGCATTGTGAAAGAATAACTAATGTGTAAAGAAATTTGTTTAAAATTAATTTTTAGTATTTTTCATATTATGTACAGTTATATAACAAGTTATTAGTAAGTATTAACAATAAAATAATCTGTGAATTATTATTTGTACATTTTATGCAAATGAAAGTGGAAATCTTTTTATGTGTACGTCTTCCGCAAACATACTTTTGACATTTTTCACATATATTATTTGTTTTGTTGTTGTGGCAAAGTCGTACTTGACAAATTTTGCATTTGTTAAAATGGGTTGCATTTGATGATGTTGCAGTTGATCTTTGTGGGTCTTCGTGTTCTGATGAATTTTTCTGTCTTGCAGTTCTGTATTCGGCGGAAAGCTCTTCTGCTAATTGAAACAGAACTCTTTTCGTTGTATTTGTATTCCTGTCGTTTCTTTGTAAAGGATCCAAGCATTTATAGCAGCCAAATCTAAAATATTGAAAAATATTTGGAGGGGCCATCTACGAGAACTAACTTTTACTGTATATTTTCCGGCCATTTGGTCCGCCATATCAATTCCAAATTTTGTGCTGTTATAAAATTGAATAGATTCTGGTAACATTTTTTTATTACTTTTATCAATTTTCACAAATTTATGCTTAGAACTTAGAACAGCTACTCTATTATTTGGTTTGCTTTTATATATTGTAAGAACACAATTCTCTGATTTATATAGCAGAGTGGAAAAACGAGGCATGTTATCCTTCGTTTGTTTGGCTGCTTTGGGTAGTTCTCTTTTGTTTCCCCTAATAGTTCCAACTAGAGTTATTTGTTTGGCCAATAATTTTGTCGCGAGTAACATGCTAGTGAAAAAGTTATCGGTCGTGATATTTCTTCCACAGCTTGTATATGGCTCGACCAAGTTTCAGAACAACGTGTTCACTGAGAAGCATTGACGATGGTCGTTGTTCATTTTTTCTCAAATAAGGAAAACCATTTAAAACATATTTGCTACTGACATCTGATGCAAGCCAGAATTTGATTCCAAATTTGTTGGGTTTATTAGGCATACACTGTGTAAACCTGCATCTGGCTTTTGACGGAAGTAATTGTTCGTCAACTGTTACATTTTGCCCTGGTTGAAAGCAAGCTTGATTATTTTCAATGAACTTGTCCCATATTTCCGAAACGGAGGGAAATTTATTTGTTTGTAGGCGCCTACTTATTTCGGTTCTTTTGTCAAAACGAATAAACCGCAGGATTTGCTTGAACTTTTCTCTGGCCATAGTTTTTCTAAAAAATTCGGGACCCCACTTTGCTGACTATAAATAACTCAGTTTTAAATTTTTTGCCTCGTAGGCTCCACGCGCATATGAAATCCCAATAAATGCATGTATTTCCGGTAATGCTGTTATCCAATCGTTCCTCAAAATTCGGCGGTCTTCTTCTTCTGTGCAATTTTTTTTTTTTTTTTTAGTTAACTAGCAAACCCCGCGGCTTTGCTCACGTAATAGTTGAAATATGCCAACTGATATTTGCATGACTATTTTTTATTAGAAGATTTTGAAATAATTCAAAAATTACAAAGTAAGCCACAGTTTGACTAAACTTCATTATAAAAGTGCAATAGACAGAAATGAGATTTTAATTAATAAGAAGAACTAAAACTAATTCCGATTAAATGACAATTTAAAAAGCATTTTGAGACGTTTATGCTCATTCCATACGCTCATTTCAGTATTCATTCGAAGTTTTGAATTTTTCAGAAACCATCTTAACACATTTACATCTTAAAATTAACCATTATTCAAATTCCAAGCTAACAGTCTAACAGTCTACCACCTCTCTGGTGTTAGTGGCACCAACATAAAATGCCGAAACAGAGTTGAAATAGAATGTCTCGAAAAATGTTGAGACAGAGACTGTCACCATTAATTTGTCAACATTAACCTTGAAATCGGTTGGTATTTCCTAATATTCTATAGAAAATGGAATTTAGATGTTTTTAACCCTTAAATGCATATGGTATCGTTTTTGATACAATAATTGTTCCCTATTTATTGGATTTTTTATTCACATATTCCGTATTTCCACCAGAAAAATAAAAAAGAAAATTTCACTCCATTTAATAACAGCCATTTCGTTATTAAATAAACCGAAATTTACCATTTATATTTTCTGGTATGAATTCCGATTCTCTGAATTATGAAATTTCGGGAACGCATTCTACCCTATGCATTTAAGGGTTAAAGGCTTTCTTGTTGTTCCTGCCAACCAGGTGGTAGTGACCCCGGCATAAAATATAGCCCATATAGGATCAGGGACTATCACTCTTGATTCGAAACCAATTACTTCTGTAATCGGCTTATTATTTCCTGAGATACCATAGAAATCGTAATTTAGGATTCTTTTAGAATGCTTTCGCTCCTTCCCTTTTTAATGTCGAATTTATTTTCGACTGTTCTTAGAGGACATTTATACTTTATAAGTAACTACCGTGCTATATTTAAAGTTTCTAGCCTCTTCAGTACCGCAGAAAGCGCAATTCAGAAAGTTTTTTGCTTCTGCAACCCTCTACATAAAATATAGCTTAAGTTTGAGCAGGTTCTATCACCATCAATTTGCAACCATTATGTTTGAAATCGGTTTCGTATTTCATACGATTGCATAAAAATCGTAATTTAGAACGCTTATAGAACGCTTTTCGCTCACTTAATCCTTTTAAATTTGGAATTTTCTTTCGACAATTCTTAGAAAGCATTTGCATCTTTGAAGCAATTACCATTCCAAATTTAAAATGTTAGACACCCTCAGTAACACAAAAAACGCAATTTAGAACATTTTTTGCTCCTGTAACCCCCAGGTGGTAGTGACAACAACGTAAAATATAGACTATGTTGGAGCGGGGGCTATCACCATCAATTTGAAACCATTACTTCTGAAATCGGTTTATATTTCCTAAGATTGCGTATAAATCGCTGTTTAGAACGTTTTCGTTCATTTTCACTTCCTTTAAATTTCAAATTTTAAAGGAACACTTCTCAGAGAGTATTTACATCTCATAAATTAATTACCATGCCAAAATTCAAGTTGCTAGCCCCTTCAGTATCACAAAAATCACAATTTAGAATTTTTTTGTAATGTAACCGCAAGGTGGTAGTGACGCCGACATGAAATCCTATATTGGAGCAAGGGCTGTCATCATCAATTTCCATTACTTTTGAAATCGGTTGGGTACTTTCTGAGATTGAGTAGAAATCGCAATTTAGAATGTTTTTTAGAACGTTTTTCGTCCTTTTTCACCCCTTTTAAATTTCGAATTATTTAGGAAATGTTCTTAGAGATCATTTATATCTTATAAGTAACTACCATGCCTAGTTTCAAGTTGCTAGCCCCTGCAGTATTACAAAAAACGCAATTTAGATCGTTTTTTGCTCCTTCACTCCCTTTGGGGTAGTGGCACCGACATGAAATATAGTCTATGTTGGAGCGAGGCTGTCACCATCGTTTTCACACCATTATTTTTTAAATCGGTCCGGTACTTCCTGAGATCGCGTAGAAATCGAAATTTAGAAAGTCTTTTAGAACGCTTTTCGCTCATTTTCACCCCTTTTAAATTTCGATTTTTTTAGGAAATGTCCTTAGAGATCATTTGTATCTTATAAATAAATGCCCTGCCTGATTTCAGGATTCTAGGCCCACCTGTAACACAAAAATCGCAATTTAGAACTATTTTTGCTTCTGCAACCCCTAGGTGGTAGTGACACCGACATGAAATAGAGTCTATTTTGTAGCAAGGGCTGTCATCATCAATTTCCAACCATTAATTTTTAAATATGTTGGGTATACTTTCTGAGATTGCGTAGAAATCGCCATTTAGAACGTTTTTAGTACTCTTTTCGCGCATTTTCATCCCTTTTAAATTTCGAATTTTTGAAGAAATAATCTTAGAGATCATTTACATCTTATATGTAACTACCATTCCAAATTCCAAGTATCTGGGCCCTTCAATAACACAGAAATCGCAATTTCGAACATTTTTTGCTCCTGCACCCCTTTTAGGGGTAGTGGCACCGGCATAAAATGTAGCTTATATTAGAGCAAGGGTTGTCACCATTGTTTTTTAAATCGTTTTAGTACTTCTTGAGATTGCGTAAAAATCGCCATTTAGAACGTTTTTTAGAACTCTTTTTGGGCATTTTCACCCCTTTTTAAATTTCGAATTTTTAAGAAATGTTCTTACAGATCATTTATATCTAATAAGTAACTACCATGCCAAAGTCCATGTATCTGGGCCCTTCAGTAACACAAAAATCGCAATTTCGAACGTTTTTTCGCTCCTGCACCCCCTTTAGGGGTAGTGGCAACGACATAAAATGTAGCCTATGTTGGAGCAAGGGTTGTCGCCATCATTTTGACACCATTATTTTTGACATAGATTTGGTACTTCCTGAAATTGCGTAAAAATTGCCATTTAGAACGCTTTTCGCGCTTTCCACTCCTTTCTAATTTCAATTTTTTTTAAGAAATGTCCTTAGAGAGCATTAGTATCTTATAAGTAATTACTATTCCAAATTTCATGTTTCTAGGACCTTCAGTAACGCAAAAATCGCATTTTTAGAACGTTTTTTGCTCCTGCACCCCCTTTCCCTCATAGCATGCATGGTCACGGTGACGTCGTTGTGACGTCACTGTGAGTCACTGTGGTCACGTCACATCTGTGACCAAAATGCCACCACTCAGTGATGTCACATTGTGACTGAGATGTGAACTTCTTAGAAAACTTAAAAAAATTACAAAAAATATTCAAAACATATTATTTATGTAAAATTATATTTTCTGGCAATTAAAAAAAATTGTGACGTCACTGTTATGACACTGCATGTAACGTACGTCACGTCACATATGTTACGAAAAAAATCACCATATTGTAAGTCACAGTGTGACAAAAATATGAACATCAAAAATCTTTGAAAATGAACAGAGATATTACATGCCTGAGTTACAGCGAAATGAGGAATGAAAATATATTAGGGGTCATTCCACGTAAAATGAGCAAAAATTAAAAAAAAATTGTGGCCACATACTAACCAATTTTAATAAAATTCGATGCTCAGGTTCAATTCATATTCAAGTAATGCTCTGCAAAATATCTTGACAAAAAATAAATTTTTTTAGCAGTTTTGGACATTTAAAAAACTTGTGATATAGAATGACATGTGCGCAATCGTCCAAAGTTGCAAGTTTGAAGTTCTGTATCTTGAAAACTGTTTAACAGAAAGGAATTTTTTTTATAATTTTGTAAACTCTGAAAAATTATCTTCTTATTTACTGAGTTATAATAATCAAGTAACACCATGATTATTTATAAATTGGTTGCAAAAATTGAAAATTTGTGAATTTTGAGAAAATTAGAAACGTTATAAAAATCAAAGGAATTAAAAAACCTCTGTGAAATTCATGCCTGATGTAGTATGTCATATGTAGATCGAATTCCCCAAGTTTTAAAGTGGCCATTTATTTCCTTCATCTTCAAAAAAACTTAGAAACTTTTAAAAAAATTACAAAATCATGATTTTTCCTCTTCTGTATAAGCAAAACATAAATAAAGGACAGGCCCGACATTAACAATATTGCTCAGACATAAAGATTAATAAGTCCATGATACGTTAAAAAAAATTCAAGATTGCCTTTTGATTCCTATCATAAGAAAAATGGGTTCAAAATAGTAATATTTTCTGCATTCCATTAGCTATACCTCTTTGAATTCGCCCGCGTATCTTAAAATCTACTAAAAAACAACTTTTCAAAAGTAAAAAAAAAGCCAAGCAAAAAAAAAAGCAAAGAAAAAAGGGGAAAGTTGTGGCTAAAAAATAGTGTGATATCAAATTTCCAAGCTAATATTATGGTACTTATTTAACATTTTTTATTAAAAATTTACCATATGTAAGTCGAGTACCCAAGTATGCGTTGATAGAAAGCATTTTCTCCTTTACTAAATACATCATAACGTGTTTCTGAAAATTAATTTTTTTAAATTATGCATGATGGGCTTGGCGGCCATCTTTCCATATTTTACACAATTTTCTAAGCACACAAGTACATTGTTAAGATCGGAAATTCGAAATTGTTGTTAAAGCAAACATTTTATGCTTTTAATTTATGGAAATGAGTGCCTAGAAATTTGTGTCTTAAAATAAAGTTGAAGTAACTTCAGGTTTTATCTTATGATTCTCTTTTTTCGGAGGGGTTAATTAATTAGTTAAAGCAGTAAAAATCAATTTGTTTTTTTTTTCTTCAAAATAAAAGACTTTCTTAATTTATCTGTCTGTAGCCAAAACTAGAAGTTCAAAATTCTTAATAATGCAAACATATTACGAGCTTGTCTGCTTAGAAATTTGTGTAAAATATGGAAAGATGGCCGCCAAGCCCATCATGCATAATTTAAAAAAATTAATTTTCAGAAACACGTTATGATGTATTTAGTAAAGGAGAAAATGCTTTCTATCAACGCATACTTGGGTACTCGACTTACATATGGTAAATTTTTAATAAAAAATGTTAAATAAGTACCATAATATTAGCTTGGAAATTTGATATCACACTATTTTTTAGCCACAACTTTCCCCTTTTTTCTTTGCTTTTTTTTTTTGCTTGGCTTTTTTTTTACTTTTGAAAAGTTGTTTTTTAGTAGATATCAGTTCTTTTTTTTAAACAGATTATATATAATTGAAATAATTCTACTCGCTAAAATTAGTCCTTGTATAGCCTTTATAAGCAGGGAACAAACACAATAGTATACACTTTGTTTACCTATCATTCATTTTTTAGAGTAATTAATAATTTAAAAGTAAGGAAAGTCAATTTCTTCTTTCAAAGTATCAGTCTTTCTCAACTTATATCGCCTTAAAATTTTCTATGAAGGATGAAAATTTAGTAAAAATCAAATAGAGTCAAAATAAAATATATATTTACAGTTAGTCTGTCAGTTAATTGTTTGTTCTAACATTTTTTTGCTGACGGTTTTGCAAAATAAATTTATCTTTACAAATACCTACGGAAAATCCGAGAATGAAGCCCCGCAGGCATCTAAAGAATCGAAGATCTGTCTAAAGAAGTAAATCTAGCAATTCTAGACATGATGATGAAACATTTTTGATAAAAAAAATCTAAAAATTTAAAGATATAAACTGTACATATAACTTCATCTTCATTTAGATCGTGTTATAGAGAAGAAAGAATAAATATGTATTTTACTCAAGTCTGTTTATCCATACCTATTTGCATAAATGTGAGAATATAATTTCGTATAAAAATTCCCGTAAATTGATTATATTTAATAGTCTATTATTAAAGCCGCATAAACATTATAATAAAATTTTTTTGCAGTTAAAAATTGCCTGAAATCTATAGTCTTATCGTTCGTCAAATTTGTTATATGTTTTTTTTAATACCCAGACACCTTTTCTAAACTCTGACAAAAGATCACAGAAATACTGAAATTATCCAAATACTTATACCTTTCTATCGTATTTCTTTTTTTGAGTGGGGGGAGGGGTGAGGAAGGGCGCTTAAGAACTTCGTTTTGTTCTTAGAATTCTGAATTAATCATTGAAAAGATCTACCTACATAAGTCTTGTTGTAGAATTTTCATTAGGTAAGAGTTGCATCAACTTATACATCATGTGAATATATTAAATTACTTTTGTAAAATACTAGATGGGAGCCATTGATATTTTCAGAGCATTTGCTTACATTTTAAACTTAAATTATTTACAACTATTCATTAATTTTCTATACGAATTAAAGAAGTCGTTGTTTCCATGGCAACTGTACCTTTCACTATTGCTTGTTTGTTTGTTTGTTTGTTTTATTGAACACATATATATCAGATCACGTGAGGATCACGGCGGGATTTGAACCCGCCCCCACCTACGTTCTCAAGCGATTAGCGGCGTGGTGTCTTATCCACTCAGCCACGGTGGGCCACTATTGCTTTATCTAATACCTAGATACTCAAATTTAACCAGCTGCGCTTAGAATCATGCTCATAACAGAGTACATTTATATGTAAGAGTGGTGACACATATGCACAAGTCGTGTACTCATATTCAAGTTTTTGTCCAAAGTACAGTAACTCAGTTTTCATTAATAGACGTGGAAGATTTCGATTAAACTAACCAAAAAAGTTTAAAAACATTGGCTTTCTGATTTGATTTTATTCAAAATCGTCTTAACCAACCAAAGTTAATGTCCAGGATCCAGAGTGTTTACTGCAAACATCAAAAAAAGTTTTCAAAAATGCAGTCTTCTGATTGATCAATCTCATCGCGCTAATAGCGTAAAATCTATCTTGATCCCGGTCTATTCAACGTCCTTTAAATATTCGAGAAAGCCTTGACAAGTCAGGAAAATATCACACAAAGCAGGCAAAACAAAGAAGAAAATCATTCATTGGCTCGTTCATATCCACGAGCCAATGAATGATTTTGTTCCTTTGCTTTGCCTGCTTTGTGTGATGTTTTTGTGACGCGTGTCAAGACTTTCTCAAATATTTAAGAGGCGTTTGTTTATTTCACCCCCATGAAGCTATGAAAGGAGAGGAGCAGACATGTCAATCTTCCCGTGTGAAAAACTACATAAAGAAAACGAGTTCTTTCCCCCTCTTCTGCCCTTTTCTCTCTTGATTTTGACCGATAGCAGCCCATTTAGCAGTCTCCATAGCAAGATGCAGCTATATATGGCGGACGCAAGGGGGAGGGTGTTAGCGTGACCAATGACATACTAGGCCAATTTATGACGTTTAAAAGTCACACGGAGTTGGATCATCTTTACACGATGATTAGTACAAAGCGGTGCGCCGATTTTTTTTTGTGTCCATTGCCATGTACAGATAATCAACTCCGTGTGACGTGATGAGCTGGTCACACTTAGGAACAGCTTCAAATGACGTCATCTACTTCGAGGCAAATGAAAAAGGACAGGCTACCGCGGCGCTACAGCGTCTAGAATTTATAGTGTGGAAATCCAATCAGTCGATCACAGCGATATCTGCAGGATATTTCCCAAAACTCCAAGACAATTTGGTCTAGACGCTGTAACATTTTTTTTAAACGTTTTATTAACTTACATTTGACCTGTGTGCTTGGCGTCAAACCTGCTGTAATAATACGATGTTTACTTTGAAATTTGAAAATATATAGCAGATGCCGCTGCGATAATCTCCCTGGATTTCAGCGTCTGTGCACATTTAAGGGATACACTTTTTAGCGGTTCTTGGATAGCAAATTTCCACATTATGTATTCTAGACGCTGTAGCGGTGCATTACACATGTCTCTTTCTTCTTTAAAAAATATCCTGCAGATGTCGATGCAAATGACTGTTTGGAATTCGACATCGTAGTACATTTAAGGGATTCAATACTTTCGCGCTTTTTTAAGTATTGCTGGGATAGTCGATTTCTACAACATATAATCTAGACGCTATAACGGAGCTATAGTTTCTAGAAGATATAGTTTAAAAATCGGCTTATTAAAAAAGTGCTAAAAACTGTATCCCATAAATGTTGAACGAGGCTGAACGACGAATGTCGATTATAGCGACATATGGTAATTCCAACATAACTATTTCAAAAGAAAACGTTTCGCTCAGAGAAGATCTAGAAAATGTTGCTCCTATCGACATTTGTCATTCAGTATTTTTCAATATTTATGGGATTCAATTTTTAGCACTTTTTAAAGAATTACTGGAATAGCCGGTTTCCACAATGTGACCGTGATCTAGGTAGATTTTTCTGTGTTATCGTAACGAGATTGACCAATCAGAAGCCAGAATTTTTGCTAACTTTTCACTGTTTGCAAAATTGTACCTGGATACCGGCCTATATTTCTAGACGCTATAACTGAGCTCAGGAATAGTACAGAAAGCAAACTCTGTATTTTGATACATTAAGGCCGGGATCTAATTAGGAACAAGTGTGTCTCTATAACGAAGTAGCGACATACGGCCAATAAATGTTTATTGGTAAAAATGATAAAAACAAATCGTTAAAGTTCTTTGCGAGCATGCCATTATCGCCAGGTTAATGCATGCTGAATTATTTCCCTAGTCTAATAGAGATCGTCCATGCGCGTATCTTCTAATGGAGGATATTCCAAATATGGGTTCGAGGCTGAAAAAGTCACGTGGTACCGGTAATTTACCCAAAGAATTTCTTACTGATAGAAGGGAAACAGGAAACTACACTGTTAAAAATATCGTGAAAAATTACCTCGTTTCTTACAGGTTCTCTATTTTCTGACCAATGAGAACGCTACATAAACGCCTGTGAAGCGTTCTAATTGGGCAGAATACAGATAGCCTTTAAAAACAGAGGTAATTTTTCACGATATTTTTAACAGTGTACTACTGCTTTCTCCCATGAACTGTTTCATTGGCTAGCGGGGATTTACATTACGTAGACGGAGCCTTCCCTTCTTTACGCTAGACGTTCATGCCTTGACCATGTGATCATAACGTAGATTGAATATCCTCTATTCAAGAAAGCGAATTGCCGTACTTTCGACAAAATCTTGAAATGAGCATGTCTCCTGTGCATATATCACCACTCTTATGTATAAAGGCTCTCTGTTATGGTGTTGTTTCTGATACAGCGCCTAGAATAGCTAGTGTGGAAATATGCTATCCAAACAGTTCTAAAAATTTGTATCCCTTAAATGTGCGACGATACTGCTAAAATTTCAAGTGTCGTTCGCAGCGACATCTGTGGGATATTCGTATTACTATTATTACATTGTATAGACTAGCAATTTCTTGCAGTTGTAGAAAATATCCTGCAGATGCCGCTGCGATCTGCATATTACAGCAGTATCATTGCACATTTAAGTGATACAATATTTTAGCGCTTTTTTAAGTATTACAGGGTTAGCCGATTTCAACACTATATATTCTAGGCGCTATAGTTTCTGAGCGCTGTTGGTTAAATTTCGATATTCGAGTTTTAGAGTGAGCAATAGAGAAAAGTACTAAAACTATTGAAACAACAACTTCTTTAATATTGAAATGTATAGCAAAGGAGGCTTGTTGTCAAGCACACAAGTCTGATGTATGTGTCCAATAATAGCAAAGGAGTTCAGAATCATTGCCTTAAATAGTTTCGAATACGCACTGTTGTTATGACATCAATACCCTTCCTGGATGTGGAAATGCAAATTGTGTTCAACATAATTGGCCGCAATCTAGATAGATTTTTCGCTGTTAGCGAAACGAGATTCATTAATCAGAAGCTTGCACTTTTGCGAACTTTTCGCTGTTTGCAGCAATGCAGGCTATTGATTGGTGAATCTCGTTTCGCTAACAGCGAAAAATCCATCTGGATCCCAGCCTAAATTTCTGTAAACATTGCACTTCATCCATGGCACTAAGAAAATGACTCAAAACTTTTATGACATAGGCCGGGATCCAGAAGCAGCAAAAATTCTCAAACATTCTGGCTTCTGATTGGTCAAACTCATTTCGCTAACAGCGAAAAATCTATCTGGATCTCGGCCATAGTTTTCTTCGATGAAACCAATGCAAAAGGATAATATAAAAAATTTTAAAAGACTTCTAAAATGATTTGGCGGGTTTATCGATATTTGGCATAATTTATAAACTTTAAAATTAATTAACAGTTTTTCGCTAATTAAGAAAAGAAAATTTGTGTTTTAAAAGCTGAATTTTACAAAAGCACGTAGATTGAGTAAATATCTGTCCAAAAATGCAATCCTTACTTTTTTATGTCCATTATTTAAGTCTCTACCTTGATTGAACCATAAATTGTGACGAAGAAAATAAATCGATCATTTTCAGTATCTCGACGTTATTTTAAAAAATCTATATCTCTGTTTATAATTAATTTATGAGGATGCATTTGGTCTCAAATTGAAGATATTTTCCATTAGGTCCTTCTGGTTTTGGTTTTATTTTTCTGCGATGATTGGTTCTTTTGATATGGGAAATTTTACGCTGGCATGTTTGGTTGATTTTACATGGAGAAGTTGTCATCAGTATAATAAGCAGTTACGGTGTCTTGCGTTTTATTCTTGGCGTTTGTTTGTTTGGCGAGGTTAGCATTTTTTTTTCAGCTTGGCTTGGCAGAACGACCGTCCTGCTTGATATTGCACGATTGCATGGGAAAAAAAAATTAGTGCTGCCATCTAGTTTTTTTATTTGAATTTATAATTGATATATAGTTTTTCGTTTAGCTCAGTCTGATTTCTACTCTAATTTAAAATTCACTTGAGGCAAAAATAAACTGAAAGCAAGAACAAAAGTTTCTGCATTTAAAGTATACACATTTATCTGTAATATAAAACAATTTAAAAGTTTAATAAAGCTTTCCTTGACTTAAAAAAAAAGTAATAGAAATATTGCATTTTACCCTCAACATTTTTTACTATTTATTTTTTTTTCTCATTAAGGAATAAAAAAGGCATGAATGAAACTTCCGATATTTCAAATATATACTTTTAGCTATAAAGTGTAGCAATTTGCAGCTTGTCAAGGCTGTCCTTCGTGTGTAAAGGATTAATAGAAATATTGCTTTTTTCTCTTAAAAATTTTCAAAAATAATTTTTTTCTCGATACGAAATAAAAATACAATTACTAACTTACGCCAGCCTGTTAATTATCATTCATTCCTAATTATAAATAATTTTTAATATATTCTTTCCATTACTAAGGCTAATATTTGAAATTGAAATTTTAAGCACGTAGACAATACCTCGATTTTACATTCACTTTTAATGTAAATTTTAATACTTAAATGAACAATCCAGAAATCTATTATTTTGCATTTACTCATAAATAGATATGATCTACTTATAGACTGATTTTGATTAAAATCTGTGACATGTGTGCCACAGCTGATTTGCTCATTTTGCATGGAATGACCCTTAGTGGATAGGAAATAGTAAATTCGGACACGAAAAGAGGGGGGGGGGGGCAGAAAAAGGAAAATGCACGGTAGAAGTATCAACAAACTAGATTTTCATGATATATTTTATCAATTTGTTATTTAAGACAGTGAAAGTATACTTTTTTATGATTTCAATTTTATCTACCATTGCAATTTAATCCTTCACTGATTGCTATTGTTATAAAAGTGTTTCTCGGAAAAATGGTACGTATTGGATGGAATGTAATGGGATGTAGAGATCTGCACGGGCCGGCCCGCGGGCCTATTTTTATTTGCGGCACTCGGCCCGGGCCCGGGTCATACTTTTTTCTGAAGGCTCGGGCCGGGCCAGGTTCGGGCCTTACTTTTTTCCCGAAGAATCGGGCCGGGCCTAGCTTATTTTTCTGTACAGAGCGGAACTGGTTTCTTTTCTAGTCTTCATTTTTACAAAATATGCATACATTTTTGAATCGCCATTATTCTACAATTAAACATTAACATTTATTATTTTTAAAAGAATAGTAAATTTCTACGCTAATTAAAATATAGTAAAACGTGTGAATAGGAACCTGCCTATGACGGAATCAAGTTTTAAAATGAAAAATGTGTTGATGCATGCAAAATTAATATACTACTACGTAAGAAAATAATATATAATACATTTACATTTGCTAAGAAGGGAATTTGTCTATAACGCATTTTTTCTTTTCTTTTTTATGTAATCGAGTCTTAGAAGATTTTACTGTATATCATTTTTCAGATTTTTAACAATTCAATGCATTGAATATGGATCAACAATATTAATGATAACTGAAACATTTACATAGAAGAAATAGCGATTCATTAAAAAAATAAATATCGCAGCCTGCGGCACTTATATACAAGCTAGAAATTGCTCGTCAAACTTGGCAAATGAGGTGCGTTTGTACTATGACTAGTTTTATAAATATTTTTTGCACTGCATATTGTACTGAATGTATATTTTAGGGCACTTCATAAGTGCATATCCATTTCATTCTGTTCGAAAGTCTGTAAAGTCATTAAAATGCACTTGCAATAATTTTTTTCCATTGACCGTAATGTAACGGAAAACTTTTGACTGGTCCTGTAATTAAACTATGCATCCGATTTTCATAAGATTTGAAAGGACTCCAGAAAAATTTGCAGCAGTTATATATTTAAAATGTCAGACCATTCGGAAGGCTGTAACATCATTAAAAAGCACTTGAAATCATTTTTTCCCATTGGCCGTAATGTAACGGAAAACTTTTGACTCTCCCTGTAATTAAACTATACATCCAATTTTCATAAAATTTGAAATGACTCGACAAAACTATGCAACAATTATATATTTTAAATTTCAAACGATTCGGTCGGGTAGTTTTTGCACTGTTATATGCGGACGGACAGACACTCAGACGGGCTGAACGACGACTATAGGTGCGAACCTATGGCACGCGTGCCACTTTTGGCACGCGAAAGAATAATTTTGGCACGGCATTGCTTGTGGCTCTAAATCAAAATAAGGTGTGATTACACAAAATTGCGACTGATCTTTTCTAAAAATTCGATTAAATGGAAATTGACAAATTTTAATTGCGCTATATTATATTCCAATCTAATTAATTATGGCCTCAAAAATTTTTCAAACAAAGACAATATTTAAAAACTATCGACAAGAATTGGTTATTAGACATTACTAAATTCTAATGAAAAGTTATAGAAACTTTGAATATATTTCTGAGCTTTTCAAAGAAACTGGTGTTTGCCATTTTAACAGTTTTTCTGCCTAACCTTGATTTCAAGCCACTGTTTTCACAATTGAATAATATCAAAATTCATACTATCATCACTTGACAGATAAATCCGGCGTTTAGTTTGCATTAAAATTAACCTGATATTAAGATGCAACAACAGAAATCAAATTACATAGCATTAATTTTTGTTAAATTAATTTCTAAAATGTATTTGCTGCCATAATTATTATAGTGAACCTACATCTACATGTATGTTCCTCATATTTTTTAAATCTTAATATAAAAATTTAAGCAATTTTAATCCATTATTTTTCCATTTTCATTTCTACTAAATTTGTTTTTTAATTGTCACGTCATGGGCACGTAAAATATTTTTTGATCAAATTTGGCACGCGGCAACAAAAACGTTCGCCGACCCTGTCATACGTATTTATATAATCAAACGTACCTAAAAAATGGAATTTAGAAACATGAAAAAAAGGTTAAGATACATATTTTTGGTCAGAACTCCTCGTAAGAGTCAAATTTTTAATCAAATCGATACAAAAATCAATGTTTTGTAGCAATTCACTCGGGCCGAGATTTTAACTTTTTTACGGGCCGGTCCGGGTCAATAATTTTTTTTCTATGGGCTCGGGCCGAACTTTTAACTTTTCTACCGGGCCGCGACGCGCCAATATTTGTTATCTACGGGCCGGGCCGTAATTTTTTCTCTATGAGTCGGGCCGGGCCTGGAAATCTCGGCCCTTGCAGACCTCTAATGGGATGTCCCAGTGTCGCAGCCAAAATTAGGCTCTAAGGGGTGGGGGATTAAGTTGTTGATAGTTAGTCAGTTGTCGCCGCCTATTTGAATAATTGGAAAGTTAAATCAGTCTTTTTTTGGAGCAAAATCATAATCACTTTCCGGATATTAGGATCAGTAGCTATGCTGGACATGATACATTTAAACAGCGGTTACTATATTAAAGTTACAAAAATAAAATGCAACCAGTAAAATAACAGTGATTAAACTGTAATAATTTATACAAACTGCATCAACAATGATTATTGAAAAGATTTTTTAAGAAAGAATTTTTTAGTAAATTGATTTTAACTTCTTTTCAATTAGATTCTCAGACACAAAGTAAGAGGAAAATAAAAAATAATGCGGCAAAGAAAAAAAAAAAAAATGCGATTTAACAAATTACAACGACCATTTGGAAAATGATTTTTTCAAAGACTAAAATTTAAGACATAAAAAATCGCACGGAGTTCATCATACATTACGTACGCCATGGATTACATTTTTCGGTACTGTAAATTTTTAAACTTCTACGGAGCTCGTCATACATTACGTACGCCATGGATTAAACGTTAATATTCCTGGACCAATTTTAAATGAAATTTCATTCTTAAACTTCTAAACATCCCACAATGTTACTTTTTACACCGTCGTATAGAGAAAAAAATGCATTTAAAAGTACATATTTTTCTCTATAGAGAAAAAAAAATTACTTTTAAATGCAGTTTGTTTGAAAGCTGTATCTCAATTTGTTTCTGAGTTATTAATTTTTTTTTTGTAGTTTTTATAACTTTTTTGTCATAATGGCAACAGAAGTATCCATCTCTGTTGAAAGTAAAGGGAAAATACAGATTACTAAAATGTGGATTCGACTAATAAAAAGCTTCAGATATGTTTTTGATTTCCTACCCTAACAAGAAGAATACCCATTAAAAAAAAAAAAAAAAAAAAAAAAAAAAAAAAACTAAATTTGTTAAAATTTGCTGAATAACCAAAATTTAATAATACCAAAATATAATAATAATGAACAGTTTAAACAGTTTAAATAAATAACGTTTGTTGAATAGAATGATTCAGCAAAGCGGCAGACGGCGGATAAATTAAACATATTAATACTGATATTAGTTTTAATTAATAAAAAGGGCTAATTTTGTTAAATAAAAATTCGTTCATATAAACGGCAATTTCTTTATTTTTTTAGTTCTGGGAGGAATTTTATTTCCGAACCCCACCCCTTCCACCCCCTTCTCTGCACCAGTGGGAGTCCTAAAAACTTTGTCTTCAGGGGTCTATCCAGACTTTTTTCACAGGGTCCTGTTTTTGTGGAATTGTGAACAGCTTTTTACATTTGTGAAAAATATAGTCATAATTTTGTGAATTTGAAAAAATCGTTATATTCAGGTTCTTGTTTATACATTGTAAAAAGATTATATGCATGTAAAATATATATGTTTTCTTTGTATATGTAAATCGACAAATCAGATTTTACTTTTAAATTATTAAATCCGTAAAAAGAAAATTTCGATTTAGAGATGGAAATGTTTTGTGAAATGTCGCTATTTTTAAGTTAAAGAAGAATTTTGTGAAGAGACGTGTTTGAAGGTGAAAATTTTTTGCTGGGTTCTGTTTTGAGATGAAAATTTTTATGAAAGGTCCTTCAAAGGACTCAATTTTTTTCCTAAATCTTCCCTGTTCTTCGACAAAGTTTTGTCAAACATTGTCATCGGATGTCATAAACTTTGTCTTTGACATCAGCAATGGTTTAATTTTAACATTCTTGCACTCGCTCACTTGGACTCATAGAGACCACCGTGTCCCATGTGCACTGGCAGTGTGTGTGTGGGGGGGGGGGGGGGAGATATAGGGAAGGACTATTGTCCTGCCCCTGGGTTTCAAATTTTAATTAGCTAAATTTCTTTATCGCTAAATTAAAATAGTAAAATTTATTGTTTCAAGTGACTTCGAAAAATTAAACACTACCAGAAAAACTAACTGAGAAGTTTTCGATAGGGGGAGGGGTGGGGGAGGGCTCTCCACTGTGTCGCCGTTTCAAAACTTTCTTCGCGGAGTGCAAAATTTATTTTAATTTTATTGCGAACAGCTGAGGAGAAATTGATACATTTTTATTCTCCCATATATTTATTTTTAAATTACACAAACTACTCATTAAGTAACAATTATGTCTCAATTTGAGAATGTTGCAATAAATAGTAAGACTTTCGCAAATATTATTAATAATTACTAATTTCAGTGTTTAAACTACAGTAGAACCTTTTTTATCCGAAACTCTTTTAACCGAAACTCTTGGTTAACCGAAATCCATCTTTAAGGCTTTTTTTTAACTGTCACATTCCTTGTGTGCAAAATCCATTTTGAAAGCTTTTTTTTTTTTTTTTTTAACCATTATATTCTTTGTGTGCAAGCGGTCCGAACTACGAGTACATATAAATATTTTCAATCCCCTTTCTTAGAGTTCCTTTGAATTTAACTTGAGCTTCCGTAAGCTGCGGAGTGGAATAAAAAAATGAACAAATTAGCAATTCTGAAGCTTTTGAATGTTTTGCAAAAGGTTTGATATGGCTGAAGCAGCAGAAAGGCTGTGATACTGGTGAGCTAATAATATTTAAAACTCCGTGATAGAGCTTCAAAGCAAAGGCAATCGAAACTGCAACAAACAAAACATTTTTTCAAACCCTTGTGATATATGTAAAAGGTACTTAATTTCAAAATTAAAATTCAGGTAATTTATTCTTGTTTCTATTTTTCTATTGCTTTATTTTTATTAAGCACTTGTTACCATAATAAGAAATGTTGTATATGTTTCTCCTTAATCTTAAAATGGAAGCATTCTCGATTATCCGAAAATTCCGATTTTCCGAAAGAGGATCGGTCCTAATTACTTCGGATAATCGAGGTTCTACTGTATTTATTTCATGCTAATGTTTCTATTGCAAACAAATCTAACAAGTTATTTTGACTTTGGTGCAATTTCTGAAAAAAAATTTGAGTCTGATCAGTGATGACAGAAACTCTATGAAATGTCAAATTTCTTTTGGGCGGGACAATCTCCCTCCCCTAAGCTTCCTCTAAATGTTTTCGTTGTCTCTGGCTTCTACCTCCCCCCCCCCCCCCCGTAAAAGACATTTTTAATGATTTTACTTTTATCTTCATGTTTTTAAAATACATCCTAAAAGGGGATTCAAGGAGCACAAATCCCCAACTTTTGACAAAAAAGAGTACTTTTGGACTTTTAATATTTATTATTTGTTACATGTCTGTGTTGCTTTTTACTTTGATATGTTTATAAATTGTATTGTACGGACGATTCGAACAAAAAATCTTTAGTTTAGTTTGTGTTGATATTCCTCTTTTTAAAAAACTCGGCCTAAGCTGCGGAGAACAGTCACATCTGTTCAAAAATCGTACCCCTCCATGGATTTCTTTCTGCCCACGTAGGCGCCTAACTTAAATTATAGAAAATAACAATAGGTTAAAATCTGTTTTCTACTAATTATTATTTTGTATGATTTCTCTTTAGGGATCGGTGATATATATATCAATGAATATATATCATGATATATATTCGTTATTTATTTTCAAAAAATCATTGTGCATGATATTTTTAGTCAAAACAAGTGTAAAGGAATATTTCAGCTGCTATTGACACTGTTGTTCAGTAGACAAATAAGGTTTATATCTGGTAGTAACTTATTTAGCCGGAAAATATATATAAATCATCATAGGGGTATCATGCATTTAACTTCATATTTTTCATTATTTTTCACATATTGGTACATAATAGAAGATCATATTTTACTTTCTGAAAATAATCCTCATTGTTTTTTAAATGTTATTTATATACTCATTTTTTATTTTATAATATTCGTTTTTAAATTAGTTAAATTAATCAATGCCCTTCTATTTACTTATTTTACTTTATATTTACTCAGTTCTTATTAACTTTATTCCTATTTTTTCATTCTACTTTAAATAACTGTTAATCTTAATCATTTCTTAATTTCTTAAATTAATTTCATTTCTGTTTTATGGGAATAGATGGCAGCACTAAACATTTCTTTTTAATAAACCTAATTACAATATAGTTTTCCTTTTTCACACCAGATGGCACGATGATAGGAATGTTCTGAACTCAGCAACTTATGACCACATGTTCTCATAGTCCTGACCTAATCTGTTTCTATCATTATATGTGAGTCAACTTTATAATGTTTTGGATCCTTTTATGTAATTTAGTTCAGGCATTTTGCGAATGAACATAGACAGGGCTCGCAGCGGTCCTAAAATTTTCACACTTTACTGCCACAATTTTAATACGATAATATTTTTTGTAGAATTCTATTGAAGAAATTAAAGGAAACTGCCAGGAAGATTTTCGATTTAAAATACTGGTAGCAAAGTGCAAAAATTTTAGGAACTCTGCGAGCCCTGCATAGACAAAATTGTAATAGAAGCTTTTTACAGAGTTTTTTAATCAAGAACTACTGCTTAATAACATACTAAAAATCAGACAAAATCTGAGCACGGAAACACCCTATATATGGATTTTAAAATGGCGGAGGGAATTTTCTGGAACTAAGGCAAAGAATATATATTGCTTATGGAAATATATTGCTTTATTTTGACAACGTAACTTTGAAGCATAATCAAAAACTTTAAAAAGTACACAAAAGTCTACTATCACTTACAAATTACTGTTTTACAGAAATGTCCCAGTGAAAAAAGACTTTTATCAATAATTTTCATCACTTTCATTACATTCATAGTTAGAAGTTAGATAGTTGTTGTTACATCCATCGTCCTGGCACACCCCACAAGCTGTAGAAAAGGGCAATCCATTACGCTTGCATCCGCATCTTAAAGTAGCATAGTTTGAATTGCAGGAAGTATATTAAGTAGATAATGTGGAGCTGGTGGTAGGCGCAGAGTATTGGGTAGTGTGAGTTACTTTTTACATACCGACACCATTCTTCTGGTTTGGCTCTTTCTTCAGTAGCTTTCCAGATATTTATTTGTAAGTAAGTACGATAGCTATGATATTTTGTAGAAGAATCGGTCGGAGGCAAGCGTTCAGGTCTAACAAATGATTTTGCTGTTGTTACCTTCCCTACCAACATTTTGTGACGTAGATTGTCTGTGGATTCCAGTATCTTCCAGTCATAAAACTGAAGCATTGTTTTTCTCCTAGCCTCAGCGGTATCTGATATAAACCTGAATTTAAGCTAAATACTTTTGCAATGGAACGGAGCTCTGTCTCCTTAACCAGTTTGAAAACTGCTGAGGAGTTACCTTCTGCAAACATTTTGTGCACCTTTGCGTTTTTAGATGGCAAATTAAACATTTTCTGTGAGTGCAGGTCTAGTGACTTGAGATAATTAACATGTCCTGCTGCTGCTGTTATGGGGAGAATCTCCAGCATAGCAATTCCCAAGAGCCAATCCTGTCATCTGTTATTAATGTTCTTACACCACTGGTTATTCGTTGATATTGTAACCAGAGTTTACTTGTTCTCAAAGTAGATTGCAAGTGATTTTCTTCGTCTCCAAAGCGATATCAATCTGAGATACCGCATCACACAGTTCAACGTCTTTCATTTGTTTTTCGTCGGTTATAATATTCTCGAACAGATCACAAGCTTCCTTTACCAGGTCGTGGGGAGATCCATGTTCATTGCGAGGAACAATCTCTGAAACTAGTAGGCAACTAAGAGCTGCATCTAAGAGTATGTGTCTTCGTATCGCCCTAGAAATAGCTCTCCCTGTCATCATATGTACCACAGTATTCGATCCATAGGTTTCTTCAAGCACTTCAAATAACCCTGAACCAATCATGATAGTTCCGATTGCACCTAAAATATTCATTAGAGTATGAAATGTTCCCAGCATTAAAATAATATATCTTGTAGGTCTGTTTGTCCGTTAATGATTTGGAAAGCTTTCCAAAAGAAAGGCTGATCAAAAGTAACTACTCATGCGATGTTATGATTGTATGCTATTTTGTTAAGATATATTAGTGTCAAAAAAATACAAGTCATGTCGGCGGTTGCCATATCAATGATAGGAAGAAATGAAATAGATGATTCCCTTGGAAGTAAAGCTTTTGATTTGGAATGAATTAATTGCATAGCTCCTGACCAGTTTGGAACCTGTCTTTTGGATGCTGAGATTTGCCACAAAAGACAGTCTATTTAGTGAAGCATTCGATAGTATTGGAAGTTTACAGAATAAGATCTTGATTATTTTCGTATGTCTGTATTCTTCAGTATCAACTTTGGCTAGGTTCTTAATATCAGTATCAGAAACATCACGCCTATTGACAGTAGGATAGATGTTGCCCTTTAGAGTTACTACAGCAATCATACTCATACCATGAAAGGTATTATTATCGTCCAGAGTGCAGATATTGTGATCGACATTATCTGCTGCTACGAGTAATGTGGGGTTTTCAACAACACTCAAAGAAGCGGAACCGCCTGATATTGCAGTTGTTGTTTTTTTTCGAATCTTGTTACTTCTGTGTAGGATGAACAAAACCCGAGATTGTGAAGAGTGCTAATAAGGTATCTTGATCTGTAGTTACGGTGAAGCTGAACGGACAGATCAATTTATAGCAGACATTGTAATCCTCCGGAACGGATAGCTTGCATAACGGTCTGACCAACAGCAGCAACCGATTTTCATGGACATTTCCTTTCGCCCAAATGATAATAGCAATTTCAAGCTACTAGGTATGCAATCCAGAGCGCTTTCCTCCGTGAGGTCATTACGTAATGGATACTCATAAACTTTAGTGGTGTTGAGTTTTGTTGGTAACTTCGAAGAATTTTATTTTCTGTCCCATACAGGATTACGATATCCGACTTCCCTTTTTTACCCGATATTATAATACTTTCCCCATAGTGTTCGCTCTAAAAGTTTTCTCTTCAAGTTCCTTCATTCGTACGCATTGCAACAAGATCACCTGAGTAATAAGCCAACTGGCCTCTTACCTTAAATGACCATTCATCACAGCAGTGTTCACAGCATTTCTTTATGGCCTCAGAATATTGTGCAGTTCTTACCCTCACATATTCGGATTTAGATTTATGTTCAGAAGAAAATTCTACAAATTTTCCAAAAAATAAACAATGAGAAGCACCGGTAACTGAACCCTCAATTAAGCGTATTCTTTTCCTTGGTATTTCTCTTCTAGCTTTCCGCTTTCTAATTCCAATGCTCTTTTTATCAGTAAATGCCGTCCGACACAAAACATGGACACTTATTCCGGCAGTTGTAACTACAACGCTTTTGCGGCTTCGGCTGGCTTAATTTACACCGTCTGCTCCCTTTTGAGAAATTTTAACTACGTTTTGTCCATTGTCTTTCTCTTTTTCACAAATCACACGAAATTCAGTAGGAAACTCAAATTAATTGTTAAAATACCATAAATCAAAAACAAAATTAGAAATTAATGACAACACAATGTGAAACAAGATATGACTCAGTCCGCCATTTTTAAATCCGTTTTTAAGGGTGTTACCGTGCTCGGATTTTGTCTGATTTTGGTAATATTTCTCAGTAATGGTTACTGATTCAAAATCAATTAACAGATCATCTATTACAATTTTGTTCGGATTGAAGGTATATTTATTGTAACTTGCCTGGACTAATTTAGATATTGTGCTCTTATAATTTTTAATATCCTGTGTGAGGTGTATCTTTCTTTAGATCTCTTGGTATTTTTTTTTCTCCTTTTTTGATGCGCTATTAGGTGCTAAATTTTGTCATTTTAGGCTTAATGCCGACAAAATTGGATGAAATAACGCATCTTCACTATGAATTAACCAAAAAGCACCTCTGATGGTTCTGTGGGTTATTCATAGTTTTTTATTTTACATACTGGTTTCCTATGTTCATATTAGCATTTTACCATTTGTTCATATATTTGTCATTTCATCTTTATTATATATATATACATACATATATATATATATATATATATATATATATATACAACCATTATATAATTACTTTTCTTTTTATTAAAAAATAAAATTAATAAATTGAGTATCAGTACATTACACTGACATTATACAAAATAAAGCAGGATGAACTATTTTTAGCCAGCGCATCTCTGTCTATGATTTTGCTCAGCCTTGCTTTTTCTAGCACGCTGTTCCTTTTTCCCTATCTTGCACGGAAGAAGAATCTCGCTAGTAGATTCGAAACAGCTGTTTGCTGCTTTTCATGTATTTTTTGTGCATTTTTAAACGTTGGTTTATCTGCTTTTTAACATTAGTGAATTGTTTTTATTATAATGTACCAATATATTGATCACCAATATACTGATCACCAATATATGATGTATTAAAAAACTTTCAAAATTGGCGAACGGAAAATCAACCGGAAGGCGAAATCATTTAAATAACCGGTAAATATTTAAATATCTAGAGAATCATACATTTTTTGAAATATATTGCAATACATATTTTTTCCGAGTTTTACATTCAAAGCTGAATTTTTAAATGTAGAATCAATAGCTATGTTCGACAATATTAACATAGTACAAATATTGAACGATAAACTATCCAATTTAGATAACCCGTTATTTATAGCTTCATTTGGAAGAATCATTTTAGGTTTCGGTTTAATCCAGTTGAAATTGTACAATAGGTTAAAGAAAGAAAAAGCCGACGAAAAAAGCTGAAAAGATTACATTTATGTTGAAAATTTTCAATTTTAAAAAGTTGTATTTAAAACTTTGTTGCATAAGACATAGAACTTTTTTTTAGGTGCGTTCGTAATTATATAAATACGTAGAACCTATAATCGTCGTTCAGTCCGTCCGTCTGTCTGTCTGTCTGCCCGCATATAACAGAGCAAAAACTACCCAACCGAATGGTCTGAAATTTTAAATATATAATTGTTGCAAAATTTTGTCGGGTCATTTCAAATTTTATGAAAATCGCATGCATAGTTTAATTACAGGGACAGTCAAAAGTTTTCCGTTACATTACGGCCAATGGGGAAAAAATTATTGCAAGTACATTTTAATGATGTTACAGCCTTTCGAACAGAATGAAATGGTTATGCACTTATGAAGTACTCTAAAATATACATTCAGTACAATATGCAGTGCAAAAAATATTTATAAAACTAATTATAGTACGAACGCACCTCATTTGCCACGTTTGACGAGCAATTTCCAACTTGTTTATACTTGACACTGAATCTATAGGTTTTTTTTTGCTTGTTTGTTTTTAGGGTTTCGTTCATCTCACGAAATCCTTTTACAGTCTCGCTTTTCTGTCTGTGCGGACGTCATATAGGCTCGTACTCGGAAACTGCTTTAAGATACAGACTTCTTTTTTTTTTTTTTTTTTACATAGAGCTGAATACCCCCTGTCACACCCAAAATCATAAAATTTTGAAAAAGTCTTTTATTATTAGAGTTTTTATGAATTCGAACATTTCTGCGACATTACATAATCTTAATTTCAACTAATTCATTCACATAAGTAAATCATTACTAATTCATAGCTAATTCAAAACTTTTCATCCTCAGCACTTTAGTCCGAACCGCACTCCTGTGCAACAATTACTTGATTTTGTATTGAATTTTAAAATGTATCAGGGACATTTGGGACACCATGTGATATTTATGGCCAATGCCCACAATAATTTCGATTATCTGTAAACAGAAAATGGCTCGGAACATTTCCGTCTGATTTCAAAAATAAAATTAAATGCAGAATTAAAATACAGTAGAACCTCTTTTATCCGAAACTCTTTCAACCGAAACTCTCGGTTAACCAAAATTCATTTTTAAAGCTTTATTTATTTATTTTTTACTATCACATTCCTTGTGTGCAAAATCTATTTTGAAAGCTTTTTTTTAAGCTACCATAATATTTCTTGTGTGCAAGCTGTCCTTTTTGAACTACGAGTACATATAGTAGATATTTTCAATCCCCTTTCTTAGAATTCCTTTGGATTTAACTCCCGCAAGCTGCGGAGTGGATCGAGGAAAACGAACAAAAGACCAATTTGGAAGCTTTCGAGTGTTTTGCAAAAGGTTGGCATGACTGGAGCAGCAGAAAGGCTGTTATACTGGTGAACTAATAATATTAAAAAACTCTGAGATAGAGCTTCAAAGCAAAGGCAATCGAAACTGCGACAAACAAAACATTTTTTTCAAACCCTTGTGATATGTATAAAAGGTACTTAATTTCAAAATTAAAATTCTGGTAATTCATTCTTGTTTATTTTGCTATTGCTTAATTTTATTAATCACTTGTTGCCATAATAAGAAATATTGCACATATTTCTCCTTAATCTAAAAATGGAAGCATTCTCGATTATCCGAAAATTTCGATTTTTCGAAAGAGGGTCGGTCCCAATTACTTCGGATAATCGAGATTCTACTGTAAATTATAATAAATAACTGAAAAAAAAATGAAAAATTCGCAAATACCGTCAACCAAGATGACTTTGTCTAATTTTTTGCTACTTTTTAACTTTAAAGATCCAAAAATTATAGAAATTTTCATTTAAACAATTTCTAATCCTTTTTTTTTCTAGTTCCAAAATATTAATTGTAAATTTTAAATTCACATTTAGTAGTTTTAAAGAATATATTTCTTTTTAATTACATTTTAGAAAGAGGGACAAAGTCCACTCGGCTTGGGCGATTTTCTCCCATAGCTGAAAAAAATCAATTGAATAAGCATAAAAAAAACCTGTAAGAACCTCCTTAAGGGGTCTTGGGACTCTTAAAGCTTCAAAATTTTAGAAAATATTTTTAGATGTTAAACTCTTATTTTTTCTGAACGCTTTGATATAATTGTTTCCTTGAAATTCCCATTAGAACATAAATTATGGCTTTTAGAATTATTCCCGTTCAATAGCTGAAGCGGCGTTTCCGAAACGTTGAAGTCATTTTTCTCCGAATGACATTTTTGGCCGTAACGCGCAGGATACCTCAAAAACTTATAAATATTTTTTCATGAAATTTTCAAAACATATTTTTCATGTTAGTCTGTATAAACTGAATCTAAAATTTCCTTTTTTATTGTTCTAAAAAATATATTTTGTGATTATACTGTTGAAATTTTCAAAATTTTGTATTAGCTAAATACAACTTTGCATTAAAAATATAAAAATGCTTTAAATACAAATTTATTTAGGTTCAGGGTAATTATTATAATCTGAAGTATAAGTAGGCACCAAAATTTTCCTTCTAGTTGCAATATTTATTTTGTAATCCTGCGCGTAAGCTATTATACCGATTTTCTGCTCCACAAATGTCTAAAGGTTTCGAGCCCCCTATAAATACTAATTCTGCATTTTGCAATTTTTTAAATACGTGAAATGAAAGAACATACTTATATCTTTCATCCCAATAAAAATTGTGTTTTAAAATCATATACATTTTAAGATATTAAATGTTGAAAATGGTCCTTTGTTTCATTTTTTCCAACTTCAAGAGTCATGAGATCCCTTAATATAATAAAGTATTAAAAAAAAAGACACTTCTTCATTTAAAAAATATATATGTGAAAATGAACAGAAAAACGAACTTTTATTAAAAGTGAACATTATTCAAAAAATATGTAAAAACAATTAAAAATTAAGGCATGCTAATATTAATGTCTTTTTAAGAAAACAACATTTTAGATATATTCGTTTATTTCAGGCACTGAAAAAAATGCACTTACGGTTGCAATGCACTTACACAAATGTGTTTCGAATCACTCTGAATTATTACAAGACACACCTATATCAGAATACGCATTTGACTAACACTCGCAGCAAATTTCTGTAAAAACTTTAGGAATGCTATGGGTGGAGCATTCCTAAGCATTTCGATAGCACTTTAGGAATACTAGGGAATGCTCCCATTCCGATCATTTTACATTTAAAATTACTGTCAAACGTAAAGACGTTTATTCCAAGAGAGAATTTTTAGCACAAATTGCTAAAATTCATGATCTCTTAGGGCCAATTCTCTCAGAATCAAAAATTTTCATGCAGCATGAATGGGAAAGGAAACTTGATTGAAATCAACGCCAGTCTTCCAACTGTCTTCAGGAATGGAAAGATTTTCTGATTAAATTAACAGAAATAAACAATCTCATCATTCCTCTGTGTGTTTTGTCAGACTGCATTGCAAATTCAGAGCTTCACGGATTCGCAGATGCTTCTGGAAAGGCCTGTGGAGCAGTTATCTATTTAATACGTATCTCCACAACGGGACAGTTCAGTTCTAATCTTCTATGCAGTAAGTCCCGTGTGGCCCCCTAAAGCTAATGAACATTCCAAGGTTGGAGTTGTCAGCAGCTCTACTTTTGACACACCCAACTTGTTCAAAAATTAATTTTTACCCTGCAGTTATGTTTTGGAAAGGTTTGGCTAGACAGATTCTTCCATTGTTCTTTTTTGTTTCAATACTCCACCTCATAAATTAAAAACCTTTGTAGCCAGCAGAGTAACTACGATTCAGTCTCTTTCTGAAAATTACCATTGGAACCATGTATCCTCCAGATCAACCAGGCACATATCATCTCCAGAAGTGCAACTGCCAAGGATCTCATAAACAAGGATTTGTGGTTGTTTGGCCCAGACTTTCTTCAAACAGAAGTTATAGTATACCTAGCCAGTTTCCTGCTCTCACAGACATTGAATGTGAACAAGAACTAAGAAATTACTTTAGTTTCTTGACAATCGCCAACAATGCTGATGACTTTTTTTTTATAACTTGTGTAAATCGTTTAACAATTTCATGAAACTAATTAGAATATGTAGCTTTATTTTTAAGTTTATCAATAATATCCGCCATAGAGATGTAAAACGGAAGCAGCTTACCGGCATTGAATTAAAAAATAGCATACAATTTTTAGTAAAAAAGGCCCAGGAAGGTAAGTTCGCTCCTGAAGTAGCTATGCTAAGAAAGAGATAAACCGTTCCTTTGTCCAGTAAATTAAAAGCCTTGGATATTTTTCTGGATAAAAATGGTTTACTTCGTGTAGGTGGTAGATTAATCAATTCTAACTTACCTTTTGATGCCAAGCACGAATTAATTCTACGCAGTGATCACAAGCTCACTAAATTAATTTTTGAGTACTTTGATAAAAAGTACTTTCATATCAGTGCTCAGGAATTGGTTTATTAAATACGCATGAAATATTGGCCTATCAAAGCTAAAAGCATTACACGAAAAATAGTGTACTCGTGTGTAACACGTTTCTGGCATAACCTCAAGGCGCTAGATCAATTAATAGAGGACTTCCCATCACAACGCGTAACACCAAATTCAACGTTTCTAAATTCGAGTGTAGACTTCTGTGGCCTTTTATACATAAAATACAAAAATCAGCGAAAGGAAACTTATTCTAAAATCTATGTGACCATAATCATATGCATGTCTACCAAGGCCGTTCATCCAAAGATAGTAAGCGATTTTCCCGCTCTTGCATTCATCGCCGCGCTTAAAATATTCTGGGCTAGGAAAGGAAAAGTAAATACACTAACTTCTTGTAACGCCACTAACATTAATCCCTTGACCTCCAGGCTTAATTTCATTAGTGAAGGGCTTGATACCGGGCTATGCTGTGAAAAATGTCTGTGTCATTAAACTACCCTTCGACCAGTGTCCAATTATATCAGTTGCATATCACAGACTAATCCTATTCAAATATGCAACCATTACTATGTACTGAAAGACGTACGGTGTGTACGTCATAGTCGTTGATTACTGAAATGAGATTACGTACGCAACGTATGTCCTGGAAGTCAAGGGGTTAAGGGTACCTCAATAGCCTTAAATAATTAAAAAAATTATTAAAGACTACTAGCGAGGAATTATCGAATTCCTTAGCCAAGGAATTCATAACATGGAAATTTATTCCTCCGCGATCTCTTAATTTTTGCGGTCTGTGGGAATCAGGCGTCAAACGTCCTTCAAACATCATTTGCTTAGGGCCGTAGGTAACATCATTATCACTATAGAGGACTTCGAAACTATTATTATACAAATAGAAGGTATTCTAAATTCCCGGCCTTTGTTCCCGCTTTTAGATGACACAAATGAGTTTGAAGTGCTTACGACAGTCGACTTTTTACTTGGCTGACCATTAACGGTATTCCCCAGCCTAATGTTATAAACATTTCAGACAATAGACTAATCCATTGCCAACGGATTATTAAATATCTTCAATACATTTGGAAACGTTGGCCCACTGATTACCTAAATCACTAAATAAACCGCAAATTTCAAGGGAAAATATTAACTTAGGATCTCTAGTATTATTAAAAGAAGAAAATTTACCACTATATAACTGGGCTCTTGCCCAGATGATGGAATTAATTCCCGGCAAGGACAACAGAGTTCGAGAAGTTAAATTAAAAACTGCTCCTGGTATATTTTGACGAGGCATTACTAAAATATACCTACTGTCCAGTCAGGACAATATAAGCATTTTGGCAGCATTGCATTTTGTTATTATTTTAAAGAAATTATAATACTGTTGTTACTGTATATTATTAATATTAATTCTAGTATCATTTGCAATGTTAATTAGTTATCTATTGTGTTATGTTTAAATTAGTCGCTGAAATATTTCATATTTCATCGCCAGGCAGCATATTCCGTCCATAAGTATGTTTTGGCTCCACCTAGCAGGGAATCGGAAAGAAAAAAAGCGTCATTAAGCAATTGATCACTAAAGCAGCAACACATCTGTAACACTACGCCCAATTCACGCAGTAGATTTTAATCAAACCTAAAATTTATTATATTCAAGATTTCTGTTTGTGAATGTAGTGTGCTGGTTTCAACTGTTAATAGGAAAACAGTTGGAAATAATTAAAGAACTAATATAGTCATTTACGATTGACACAGCCTTAAGTTCAACAGCTAGTTTTTAATCTGTATTTTCCCCCTTTAAAAAAGGAATGAAACTCAAGCTAATTATATTTAAATAGTTAGATAACACATTTAAACCAAATTTAAGTATTTACTATTATTTTTACCAAATAAAAATGTTCAAGAAAAGTTATTTTCAATTTTAGATAATCAATAGTTAATATTGTTGTTTATATGCAAATGAATGCAAAATGTTACCAAGATTTTCCCGGATTAAAATATTCATCATTTTAATAAAAATTATTATTATCTTTATTAATCAAAATCATAAACACTTTTCAACTTTGATAGAAATTATTGAATAACGTAGTCATTATCAATTGGTTAAAAAAAATGCACCTCGATTTTGAAACGTCTATTATTATTTTTGAAATAGTAGTTTAGTAATAGGATATTACAAAATTTCCTAGTCTATGTGTTGTGTGTGTGTGTTTACAATTTCTAAAATAATTGAAAAGTATTTATCATACTGGTTCGTCTGTTTGTCCTGTTAAAAACGACAGAGGTTTCTAACTCTACGAAAATATAATATAACTACGAGCAAAAATATTCTATAACCACTTCCGAGTTACCCACTACTCCTAATAGGATTCTTTATTTCCAGAAACCTCAGAAATCACTATTTTTGGTGATAATTTAAAGGAGCTTTTATAAAAACAAAGTTTGTTTTGCTGCTTGTGATTTTCGAATACGTTTCTGAGTAGTTTTTAGATTGAATTAATGAGTTTTCACAATACGGAATATCGAGGATGTTTTTTATTCTCAGTTAAACATTTTCAAGTTCAATAAACATGCTTTGCAGACAAGCACAGTTAATTAGCAGAGAACTAACGTTAAAATTATTATTGTGTTCTTGCTCTTGTCTGTTAGATTTAGTTAGGCGGAGATTTAGTGTTTAATTGAGAATTGATAGCTTTCTCAAAAGCCAGATTTATCTTTGAGAAAATTAACTAAAACATCATAATTTTCATTTGAAAAATGATGAGACATTTTCATATCTTAAAATATGAACTGACTGGCTTCTGAGAATTTCGTAAAATTTATAATCTACTATATATGTTTGTGTGTCACTTTAAAAAAAAAATCTGCTATAAACTACAGACAAAGAATCCAAATATATTATAATTGAAATTTCTCTAAAATGTCTCTAAAGAATGTTTTGATACCTGAAAATTCACCAACGTGGTAAAAAAAAAACAACAATGCAAAAATGCACAACAATAAATATATATATTTTTTTAATGTCCATTGTTAAGAAATTTAAAAATTATATTACAACAATACTAACAATATGAAGTCACAAATTAGAGCTGATCATAAATGCTAACAATGAGTAACTAAACAATGAAAATAAAATCCTGAAGAAATATTCAATACAAAGTTTTTATGCTTATGTGTTCTATAAGTGTCTCTTAGAGTTTTATTAAAGTGATTTTTTGTGCTAAAAAGTTATATAAAGTTTGAAAAAGGTGATTTTTGAATAATTAACAACAATTTCAAAGACCTTTGGTTTGATATTTGTTTTATCGAAATGGCTTCTGGGGATACATCTCTATTTGCTGATGTTAAAAATATTCTCACTGAAAAGAATTTCTGTGATGTGAAGCCTCTTGGTAAAGGCGCTTTTGGCGAAGTTCTGTCAGCAATGTCTCCCCATAAAAAACGTGTTGCTGTCAAAATAATCAAAAATAAAGATTCTTGGCACATTGAAGAATCAGTCTGGCCTGTTCTTCGCCATCCAAATCTTCTGCGACTTTTGAATATTATAAATGTCGATTCCATGAATCTTAAGTTATATGTGATGCCTAGACATCCTTACGTGTTGGATAAAGTTCTGCGTAGCAGACGCTTCTTGGATGATAACAAATGTCTTCTGAAAATTAAGGGCTGGTTTGTAGATAGCCTTAATGGACTGGAGTATTTGCATCAAGAGGGTTGGGCCCACACAGATATTAAGACTGATAACATCCTGATTGCTTCGGATGGAAGAGCACTCTTGTGTGATTTTTCGGGCCTTAACCATACAGGACAACCCTTAAAAAGGTAGTAAAATGTTTTAACTAACAATTACGTACTAATACAGAATATAGTTTTACTGTACTCAGATGTAAGCCGAATTTTGTTTTATAAGTACATAGCCGGGATCCAGACCCATTTTTCGATGTTTGCGAGGCGAGATTGACCAATCAGAATCCTGCATTTTTGCGAAGTTTTCGTTGTTTGAAGTAAATAGCGAAAAGTTCGCAAAAATGCAGGCTTCTGATTGGCGAATCTCATTTCGCTAAAAGAAAGAAATATAACTGGATCCCAGCCAATATCTTCAAATTTATTAGTAAAACACAAATGTTCTCATTATTGAATATCATACAGAAAGATAAGGATTTATTTTAAAATTTAAAAATCTTATAAAATGAATAATTTCATGGAGACTGATAAGTTTTGTCTAATGTTATGTTATATAAAGCAAAATTCTGTGGTTTAAAGACATTTCAAATTCGATTTTATTTTTATTTCCAGGATTGTTTTTACAGCTTAAAAAATATTTTGGGAAAATTAAGAGATCGTAATTGATTTTTTAGATAACAGTTTAAAAGTTTGCGAATAAATACCAAATATTCCTGCAACACTATTGGCGGGGATCAGAATTTGTGTTAATATTTTGAACCCGCTTAAAATGGCATATAAAAGAGTAATAAGAATATTTTACAATAACTGTACTTCATAAGAATATTTTACAATAACTATACTTCATAAGAATAATTTCACAAAAAATATTTTTGTTAATTTATA
The DNA here is from genome assembly GCA_963932465.1 of Maratus speciosus. Taxonomy (NCBI): domain Eukaryota; kingdom Metazoa; phylum Arthropoda; class Arachnida; order Araneae; family Salticidae; genus Maratus; species Maratus speciosus. The sequence continues at coordinate 583,958,050 of OZ010788.1, read as the reverse complement.
ATAACTTAAATTGTGTTATATTTGGTTACCTATTATGTTTAACCATATTTATTTTCCTGTGTTATTAAAGATATGTTTTTTTTAATATATTTCTGTTATTTATATTTTATTGCAATTTCCCTAACTAGATGGCAGCTCTATAATTAATCTTGTTTAATTATTTATGCTTCATTGTTATAACTAAATTCATTCTGGCCTCTCCATGGCATAATTCAATCTACTCGAGACGTTCCTCTGAAATTGTATTCTTATCCTGAATACTGTTCAAAATATTTTGGCAACATGTGCAGTTCTGCTGATACATAGCTGACTGGGATTATTCATGCGCATTTGATTACATCATTTACTCACTTTATTTGTTATATTTCATTCACACACATCTGGATTTTATAATGCACGATTGCCCTGATCTTGTACGCTTTTAGATTACTATAACACGTGAAAGGATGAAGACGTACATGTTTTGTGCAATCTATGGTAATTTGAGCCTGATGATTCTGTCATGATTCATGGAATATCTCACGATTTCATTCTAATTTCAAATTCTTTTGTGGATTTTTCTAAAAAGATACATGTTCATTTTTAATTTTTGGATTTTTATCCTGTCATATGTGTATGACAAAATCTATGCTATCTTATTCTTATTATGGTTTTGTATGTATGCAACGTTAACTCAAATCCTGTAGTGCTAATTCTAGCATTATGACTGTAGACTAATTATGACACTCTACAACTGTAGATTATTACATGTTGAAAATAGGCAGTAGAAAAATCACTCGTGTATATCACTAACCAGAATTATTAAAGTGCAGTCGTACCTTCATGGTCGGCGGTAAGGCAAGGATGTGATGATTCCTTAGTTGTTTCCCTTGATAATGATAGAAGCCGTAAGATTAAATCAAAAGATTTATTAATGAAGGGTAAATGATTCCAACTCCACTAGTATTGCAGTTATTCTTTTTCCAGTAGGGTCACATTTCAAAAATATGTTTAAGATGTTAAACTGATCAGAAGCGACATTAGGAATAAATGATAAAACACTCCCCAAGTGACGCAGGTTTTTTAAACAACACAAAATCGTACAGAATCTGGTCTCGCAAGTCAATGTGACTGTATAAATACTAGAAAAGTGCGTACGGCTTCATGGCAACAAGCCAATCTAGCGAAAAGAGGGGGACGCAGAATGGAAAGGCCCGCCAGCGGTAGTATAAAACTCCAGGGAGGGGGCTGGGAAGCATGACGTGAACACAGAATTCTTTACCTTATAGCGGAGGTTTTTAAACGAAAATAGGCTAGCGCGGCAAAGCTCTCGCAAAGACTCATGAGAAATCGAATGAATTTAATAAAAAATAAAGTGGTCTTTCTAAACTTTCGAAAAAGAAAAAAGAATTTAATGCCTCAAAATATGGAAGAATAAAGTAATTGAGTGGGTTTTTACAAAGAAGTATAGCTATTAACAGATAAAGATTTTTAGAATAAGAAATGAAAGAATGCGCTGGATTAAAGGCATGAGATTAAAATATAAAGGATAGTTAAGATATTATTAAAAGACAGGTAAAAAAGATAGATATATAAGAATTTGGATTAAATTAACTAAGGTAAAAGGGCGAAATTTTTATTATTACATGTATAAGTAACATATTTGTGCTATGCTGCATTTCAATAAATTTTTGTGATTTTTACTATTGTTATAACGTTTGATTCTACAATTTTGCCCTTTGACATTATGTTCAGGCACTTGAATATTGGCATCTGTTATTTTGTTGCGTATAACAGTGATGTCATAATTTTTGGTCAATATCATCTGTTAAAATGGTTTAATTCTACAGAAAGTTTTTTATATTAAACTTCCATGATGAAATGCTGCCTTTGCGCAATCATTAACCCTCTCGCTGCGTAAGTAATTCTTCGCGATGAGCATCTTTTACATAGTTTTTAATCGTTTATCACCGGTTCTTTAAAGCAGAAATTTTTGACTATCATAATCGGGTAAAATGTCCTGGTTAAATCAGACAAAGTTTTCGCTAAAAAAATAACTGGTGGTAACAACCAAATAGTATGAATTTGACAGGAAAATGCATGCCCCAGCATAGCTCGGGCTGCACAGCGAGAGGGTTAATGGATAGTATTATTTATTTTTTATTTTTTATTTTCATTAATACCATTTGTGTTATTGCAGCTGTCGTTTAGATATTCATCTATTAACAACTCAAATTTTGGGATAATTTATAATCTTATAATTATTAAATACATTATTTTACTGCTGAATATGCGCCTAATATGATGTGTTTCTTTATTTCTTTAACATCTTTGTGCTGTGCTGCATTTCAATAACTTTTTGTGATTTTTATTATTGTTATAACATTTGATACTACAATTTTGGCCATTGACATTATGTTCAGTCACTTGAATATTGACATCTGGTATTTTGTTGTGCATAATAGTGATTTCATAATTTTGGTCCAATCACTCTTTAAATGGTTTAATTGTACTGAAAGTTATATATACATTGTGACAATTATTGAACTATATGAAATTAAACCGTCATAACTTCTGAACGGTTTGCATGATGAAGTTCAAACTTCGTAGTTGGCCGCAGGGCATGATGAGAATTAGTATGCGCATGCGCACGCAACTTGTACGCAACTTCGTCAATAAGCAAAATTGGCGCATTTGGGGGGACTGAGAACTTGCATTTAGCGATCGAGAAGTTTCTCCACCCTCAACGGGTGACTGTGTGGTGTGCAATGTCCATAGTGACGGAATAATCGGTCCGGTATTCATTGATGGCACGGTGACTACTGAACGATACGTGAAGGTTTTAGAAAATGGTTTCATCCCCATTATCCAAACTGACCCTGATTTCGACAAGATGTGGTTCATGCAAGACGGACTCGACCCCATCGGACCAAGAAAGTGTTTGATGTCTTGGAGAAGCACTTTGAGGACCGCATTCTGGTTCTGGGGTACGCAGAGACCACTGGAATGGGACTCGCTTGGCCGCCATATTCTCTGGATCTGAACACATGTGACTCATTTTTGTGGGGCTACATTAAGGACAATGTGTACAGAAATAACCCCGAAACCACATCTGAGCTGAAAACTGCCATTCAGGAGGTCAACGACGGCATCGATGTTCCGACACTTCAACGGGTCATGTAGAATTTTGCTATTCGTCTGCGCCACATCATAGCCAATGATGGCAGCCATATCGAACATGTCATAACCTAAATCCGAATATCTGTAGTGACGTTTACATGTTGAATAAAGTTTGTGCACTCAGTAGTTTTTAAATTATTTAAGTTTTATTTCATCTATAGTTCAATAATTGTCACCCTGTATATATATTTAATATGTATGCATGTGTAAACCATCTAATGTTATAATAGAAACCCGACAACATCTGCAATATATATTTTTTTTAACCATTTGAAAAAATGGTTATTGTCCTCGGTCAAGGTAGTAAATCAAATACATATCTGAAGCTTTTTATTAGTTGAATCCGCATTTTATTCGTTTTCTGATTAATCTATACAGTAATCTGTATTTTCCCTTTACCTTCAACAGAGATGGATACTTCTGTTGCCACTATGGCAAAAAAGTAATAAAAACTACAATAAAAATTAATAACTCAGAAACAAATTGAGATACAGCTTTCAAACAAATTGCATTTAAAAGTATATTTTTTTCTCTATACGACGATGTAAAAAGTAATATTGCGGGATGTTTAGAAGTTTTAAAATGAAATTTCATTTAAAATTGGTCCAGGAATATTAATGTTTAATCCATGACGTACGTAAAGTATGACCAGCTCCGTAGAAGTTTAAAAATTTACAGTACCGAAAAATGTAATCCATGGCGTACGTAATGTGTGATCAACTCCGTGCGATTTTTTATGTCTTAAATTTTAGTCTTTGAAAAATTCATTTTCCAAATGGTCATTGTAATTTGTAAAAATTCCATTTTTTTTTTTTTTTTTTTTTTTTTTTTTTTTTTTTTTTTTTTTTAAGACTTATAAATACTTAAGAAAATTAGGACTTTTTAAAAAGTTTTAGGCTAATATTTTATTTTCTTTTCTGTCTATTTTTTTTTCTTTACAAATGAAACATATTTTTCCCCCAAGGCTTACATACCTAAACTGAAAATTAAATAAGTAAGATATTCAAAAATTCATGGAAGCTTTCCAAGAGCAATTATTAAATATTATTTGGTTCAAAGAATTGTTATAATTGTTTATTGGGACATTATGCTAGACCTTTTCTTTCTAAAACAGAAACAGCCTACTCCAGGTCTCTTTTTTTCTACGTTTATTTATCATACTTGTTAGATTAAAATAAAATATAAGTGAATATGTGTGCCACGCACTTGTAAAAAGCAGGAATATGCTTAATATATTGTAATATAAATTCAAAATTTTATTCTGTATGCGAGAAAATTCCCTAAGTTTGCTAATTTTCAGTTAAAATGTATGCACTCAACCTGAGTCAAGTCCAAAGTCGTCTGCTAGCGGTGTTTGCGCCTGCGCATACTGGTATTCTGGCGGTGCAGTGGCTAGAATAACAGATCAACATACCGCCAGCTCTGGCATCTCACGTCACCTGCATAAGGTCAAGCCTAACTAAGGCTACTAGATATACTAAGGCTACTAGATAGGTTGTTTCAGTAGCTCTAAGCCTAACGAAAAAGACAGGCTACCGCGGTGCATCCTAAGGGACTCTATTCAGGTGACGTCGGTCGCCAGAGCTGGCGGTATGATGATCTGTTATTCTAGTTACTGCACCGGCAGAATACCAGTATGCGCAGGCGTAAACACCGCTAGCAGACGACTTTAGCCTTGACCCAGGTTGAGTGCAGACATTTTAGCTGAAAATTTCCAAATTTAGGGAATTTTCTCGCATACAGAACAACATTTTGAATTTAGATTACAATATATTAAGTATATGCTGCTGCATCAAAGAATTCTTTTGCGGTATTTTTAACAAACAAGCATTAATAACTCACACTCCATAGACTGCTATGCTAAACACCGCCAGTAAATACCGCCAGCAGACGAATTTTAGCCTCGACCTCAAGTTGCGTGCATAAGGTCCAGTGCCTTTTTTTACAAACCGCTAGAGCGACGTATTATTCTTTTCGTACACCTGCATTGGTGCATTCGAGTATCACGTGACTCCAGCGGTCTGTAATAAAAGATACGTAGAATGCACCGCGGTGCCTGTCTTTTTCGTTAGCCTCGCATAAGGTCCATTCCTTAGAGAGAATCTTGTTGATTATATGACATCTCGTCTGATATCTGATTCAGTTCAATGGATTAAACCGTAAGTAATGGAACGGCAAGAAACGTTGGATACGTAATCACACTTTATCAATATTAACACAATTGTTTTTTATATGTAAATAAATCACGCTAATTGTCATTTTCCAACTGAGTAGACAACTAATAATAAAGTGTAATTGCGTGTCGAACGTTTCTTGAAGTTTCCTTGCCTGCGGTTAACAGTGTATGATACAGGAGAAAATTTGGTACTTTACCGTTTTGCGGAACCACTTTGTGCCAAGCGCAGATGCTTATACCAGAGTTAACCAGGCTGAAATATTGAGAAACGTGTGTTCGAATGCTAACTAGAGAAAAGAATATACTGGCAACGATAGTATACGCATAGTTAAGTGAAAATAAAAAATATAATGAACAATTTTTAACAAAGATAAATAATTAATATTTCATTACAGAGCCAGCCTTAAATTTACTTTTCATTTTTCGCAGAATTTTCTCAAAATTTGCTGATGTAAGCTCTGGACATCAGAAGTAAATAAATCGAAGAATAATTTGGAACGGAATGTTCATTTGTTTTCAGCGACATTTTTGATATATCGGTAATCCCGCAGCCTTAATTCTAACTTTTTCTAAGAAAGATACCATTGGATACGTATTTACACTTTATCAATATTAGCACAATTATTTTTGATCTGTAAATAAATCAAGTTAATTGTAATTTTCCAACTGAGTGGGCATCTAATAATAAAGTGTGATTACGTATCGAAGATTTCATGGACTATACTTACCTACGATTAACAATACTGCCGAGGATAGTATACGCATTGTTTAGTGAAAATAAAAAATGTAATGAACAATTTTTAAACAAGATAAATAATTAATACTTCATTACAGAGCCAGCATTAAATTTATTATTTTATTTAGAACTAGCTACTAGCTGACTCGCCCGGCGTTGCCCCGACCGGTGATGAAAAAAATGAACCTCAAATTTGTATGATTTTACACCATTAATTTCCTTTTATCTAAATTTATATTTTTAAATGAAAAAAAATCGCAAGAAAAATATTGAACTTAAGGTACGTGCTATTTTGCATAATTTGATTTTTGGAGTCTATGCTATCCAATATCGAGCGAAACCGTGTCAAAACTAATAAGGTTTTTACTGATTTCGTGGGCATTTTCACGCATTTTATTTTGTAAAATATATTTCTATCCTTCCGGAAGTTTCAAAAGTTCTGTAGCACATGTTAATCTGGTCTATTGAGATAATTCGAAAAGATTGTATTATACCAGAGTTAAAATAAGGACGTTGACTAAAATGAGAAATTATGAAATTTGCTTAAATTACCAATCGAAAATAGTGGCTAATTCAGCCTTCCACCGACAGGGAGCGCAGTGCGTTCTATACAAACATTACACACCAAAACAGTGGTCAAAGGGTTGTTATAAACTATCTGAAAGTTTCAAGTCGATCGGTTTTCGTTTTGCGAATTTTAAGAAATTCGCGTTCATTCTCTATTCATAAAAGCGTTTTTTTTTCTTTTTTAAAAATCGACATTTTTTTTATAAAAGAAAAACTTTTGAAATTTACCTATTCTTAATTAGCGTCCAAAGTTAGGCCTAAATGCATAAGTTTAAAATCTGTAAATGCTGTATTTTTAAAAATTTGATTTAAAATTTGAACTTACATTAAAATTTTACATTGTGGTTTTTCATCCACTCTCCAGAATGAAAATAGGTATTTTGCAAAGCAGACATGATGTCTTTAATTTCTGTAATACGCTATCTTCATCAAATCTAGTCAGCGTGCGATTTTGAGGAAATAAATACTTTTTTTTAAATTTGGCTATTTGATTAGCTTTTAATTAATAACTCAAACAATGATAAGAATTTTTAAATTCTGAGGCTCAGGTACATTAGTAGAGGTTTTGGACTATCTTCATAAAAATTTTGAGCCTCGTACGTGCCGTAGATTTTGTAGCCATCGCAGACACACATACAAAACGATTTGTCTTTTTACCCGACTGCCAAGAAGGGTTATGTGTTTCACGCGTAGCTGGATATGTGGATTTCTTTATACCCTCGAAACATTCCAACGGCTGGATGGATTTTAATAATTGAGGTGTCTATCGATTTGTCTCAACCGTCCGATGGTTATAGGCTAGGTTTTGTTTTTACAAATTCAAAATGGCGGTCGTAAAATACAAAATGGCGGTAGTAGACGAAAAATCCCTATTGTGTGGCATATCATTGGATGGGTCTTTCAAAATGAAGACGATGTTTCATTGACTATTTTACAGTCAGAAGCTCCGTTTAAATATTACACAACCTGGAATTTGTGTGGGTAGGATCTCTAGCTTTACGGCAACTCTAACCATCATAGACATCTATAGGCCTCATCAAAACAGTGTTTATAGATAGGAACTAACAACTAAACGCAACTTAAAAGTATAATCAATACAAGTAAATAAAAAAAATAGGTAAGTAATATAAAAAAATAGTTTCACATTGATGAGAAATAATAATTGGTTCGCTTTTTACGCAGTCGGGTTTTTTGATTTTTTAAATTTAAATTTTACTTGTAGGTTATAGGTTTAAAAAAATATTTGCTTTGTCTCGAGTAATTGATACCATATAATTTCAGTTAAATGCGTTTCACAGAATTTTCTCAGAATTTGCTGACGACATCAGAAGTAAATAAATCGAAGAATAATTAGTAACGGAATGTTCATTTGTTTTCAGCAACATTTTTGGTATATCGGTAATCCCGCAGCATTAATTCTATCTTTTTCTTGAAAGGATATATCTAAATCTTTTCTGTTTTCTTTGTTAGATTATGTGCTCCGCTGGTATATAGGCCACCAGAGTTTTATGATCCTGCACGCAATGAAAACATCGAAGGCGGTGCGTGCGATGTGTGGCTCTTTGGTATGATGTGTCTAAATGTTCTGACTGGCGACTGGCCGACTCATATGATGAAATCTATCACTGATGCAAGTTCATGGAAAACGAACGTGGAGATAGTAGTACTTGAAGCACTTCAGGTAAAATGCTTCTTCTCTATGTTAATGTTTTTTAACACTTTCCAAGCTTAGTGGTTAGAGCAGCAGTCTTGTTTACTGTGGTCCCGGGTTCGATTCCTGGCTCTTACTAATTTTTCACTCCAGTTGGGTTTATTGTATTTATTGTATGTATGTCTGTATTATATATATATATATACCTTTAACTGTTGAATGCAGGCGTTATTTATGTGTGTATGTGTGTTTTAATATTATATATTGTAGTATGTGTGTTTTATTATACTTGTAAAGTGTTTGTGAATTCAGGTTATATGTCCGTCTGTCCGCACCCTAATTCGCGTATATAAAATCCGATTGCCATGAAATTGATATATGCTATTGGGTTTTATTACAGCATGTTCGGTATTGAAAATGGAGTATGTAGCATTTACATTTCGTTTACAGGGACACGCAAAAGAACTCCGTTGAATTACGGTCTATGGGTCAGAAATCATTTGTAGTGTATTTTAATGATATAACACGATTTTTAAACATGTTGAAATTTATATATATCACTGAGTTGTGCTACAAGCGCTAACTGTAGAATATGGTGGTTAGGCATAGAATTTATCGTTCATTCACAGGGACACACAAAAGAAATTAGCTACAGTACTGCTTGTTAACAATAATTTCTTGGAGTGCGTTTTAAGTTACGGTACGCCCTGTTACGAATTGCACCTGCGGCGTAGATATATAGCTGAAAACTAAAAATAGCCATAGTCATACCCCTACAATGCGTAGGTGTGGAGTGCTAAAATTAGTCTATGCAAAAGCTGCCAGTAAGGCTTGAGTTTTTAAAGAAGTAACTTGATTTGTTTTTTCTTGGCCGTGGAACGTAAAATATCGTTTCCACGAAATTATGGATGTCATGAAGTTTTAAATATTGAATGTGCGCTATAAGTCGTGCTGTGTTAAAATAAAACAAGAAAATAGAGTACTAGCTCTAGATTTAAGGACATTATACCTATTGAATAGTTATTCACGGCGGAATTACACGAATATTTTTCTACAAGAATATTTCTACAAAGATAGATTAGAATTGGATATACCGATTAGTTTGTTTTGGGATATTTTTATTACTTCGAATATTATACCCAGATAACTTTGATATTTCATTGTGTTCTAGAATTTCTAGAAATTAATTGATTTCAAATTTAACACGCGCTTTTAAATTTGTCTAGCTGTTTGCATATTACTTGGTATGTATAAATTCTATACATCCTATAGAAAGACTGCACAAAAGTTCCCAACTACATGTCTGTTTTATTATTCGGAAATTTTTCCAGAGAGAAACATTCCCCTTGCATACAATATTTAAAATGAAAATCAAATTTCAAAATAATTGCTTAAAAGGCGTTAAGGCCAACCTAGTGAAAAAGATTCCATGCCGGGAATCGAACCCGGGCCATCAGTATAGCGCACTGACGTTCTACCGACTAAACCACATGGAACGATACCCATCCTGGAACTTCTCACTATTACAGGTTGGCAAGGCTACAAATGCGGCCCTAGATGGAATATTTTCCATAAATCACCGACATGGGGCAAACACAGACACTAAATTATATCCAGCATCGACCAGTGCGCTATACTGATGGCCCGGGCTCGATTCCCGGCATGGAATCTTTTTCACTACACTATAAAAAAAACTCGGAAACGTTTCTCTACCTGGTGGGGCAGCAATGTGGCCTAACGGTTCTGTTATGTTTCCGCATATTTCGGTCACATTTTCGTAGCGTTTCCGCATACTTCGGTCAGATATTCGCAAAAGGTTTCGTCATATATCGGTCAGATATTCGGAAACGTATCCGCGTATTTCAGTAGAATATTCAGGAACATTTCTGCGTGCTTCTGAAATGTTTCTGTATATTTCGGAAATGTTAGTATATATTTCGGATATGATTGTGTATATTTCGAATATGTTTGTGTATATTTCTTAAACGTTTATGTGCATTTAGGAACCTTTCCTGAATTATGCCATATATTTTTTTATTTAAGAAAGTAATACGTGTTCTAAAAACAATTAATATTATCCGATGGAATCTTATTGCATAATAATTTTAGATTTACTGTTAATCATTTGTTGCACATACAAAGTTAAATAACTCTTTCGAAATATATACTCTTGTCCATGAATCTATAATAGATAATATATATTATAGATCTGATTAATGAATAATAATTTGGTTTTAGTATTAGTAAAGTACAAATTGCACTGTCTATACGTTTTTTCATCTTTTCGTTTTGAACTTATATTCTAATTCACAAGTTTTGAAATGATGAAATGCATCGTTTATATGACCGAAGAAATTGATAATTTCATTTCCACTAATGCGTTTTATCCTCGTTTATGAATTACATATTTGTAAAAAGATAATATTAAAAATTTGATTTGGATATCTATAAATATTTTTTTTTAATGCGGACTCATGAGCTCTATCCTGTAAATATATACTTTATGAAAACGTTTAATTTCACTACATATAAATAGATGGATTCTTTTATACCTTTAAATAATAATAATTTTTTTTTTTTTTTGTATAAAATGATACACTATTTAAAAATAATTAATATCTGCGATTATTTACTTTATTTTCATGAATTGTATATTAATAAATAGATGCATTTTCTCAGGTTATCTCAGCACTTCTCAAGTTATACAAATAAAATAAATACTTTTAAAGGAATATATTTAAAACCATGATAATTGTAAAACAATACATTAAAAATGTACTTACAAATAAAATAGACAAAGTTTTTTCGAAAAAATATTTATTTATAAGTATTAGAATCACGAAAATAAATTAATTATTGAAATGATATGAGATATTGTGAAATAGTATTCTATAATTGTGAGATTAAAAAAACAAATATTACAAAGTATAAAAAAATCCATCTATTTTCGTAAGGAAATTAAAATTTTCAAAGGATTTTCAGGATGGAACTTACGAGATCGAATTTTTAAAAAGAATTTTTTATAGATCTATAAATCAAATTTCAATAAGATCTTTTTTACAAATATATGATTCATAAACAAATAGGATAAAACGTATAGTGTAAGTAAAACCATGCATTTCTTCAGTCATATAAACGATATATTTCATCGTGAAATGGAACATAAGTTCAAAACGAAAAGATAATAAAAACATTAACACTAACACTAGTATTCAGAGTTCGTACGCTTCAATGACTTTTTACGAGAATTTTCGTAAAGTAATAATCGCCGTATTTAATGAAAAAAAATCTAACTTCAAATATACCAAGCAACACTTTACGAAATTTCTGGTACGAAAACACGTAAGATCCCTTGATGCGCGTACGAACCCTGTTATTATTTGTTAATCAAATATTTAGTCATATCTATCATAGATTCATGGACAAGAGTATATATTTCGAACGAGTTATTTAACTTTGTATCTGCAACAAACTATAAACATTAACTCTAATATTATTATTCAATAAAATTCAATCGAATAATATTAATTCTTTTAAAAAAGCGTATTACTTTCTTAAATAAAAATATATAAAACATAAATGCTTACTTTCTTCAAAATATCCATTACGTCTCTTCCTTATTTTCAACCACAGAAATTCACGTGATCATGACGTTTGTAGAACGCATTGGACATGTGCAGAAAATCCGAATATTCGCATTCAAATACTTAACACGAAAATGAGAGTAATATTTCCGATTTAATAAGTTATTCAAGAGAATCCATAGTTTACACTACATTTTCGGAAGCATTTCGGCTATGGATTGTAACGTTTATGTTTTTTTTGTTTTTGTTTTTTTTTTACAATGTATTCGCTTCAAATACTTTACACAGAAATGAGAGTAAGGATTCCGATTTATTCAGTAACTCAAGAAAATTAATAGTTTACACTACATTTTTCGAAACGTTTACGCTATAGACTGTAACGGTTCTGAATTTTTTTACAGTGTAGGTTGGCATTAACGCCTTTTAAGCAATTACTTTGAAATTTGATTTTCATTTGAAATACATGTCCGTTTATTGACGGAACTTGCTGAATGGTAATTTTTAAATGTGCTATGAATTTCAGCGAACTAACTTTTAGCATGCTATGTAGCATACATGCAAATCATATACGGGGTTGGACAAGATTTGTTTTTTCGACTATTGATGATATTGCAGAAATCGGATTTTCGAGTGCATTATGCGTTTTCCATATTGTTTATTTAGATATCATAGACCGGGAGGCGATTGCACCTAATCTCGAGTTGACGGCTGAAATTCTATTATTAGTTAAAACTCGATTCGCATATAAAAATGCAACTGGTCTGCTAAGTCATAACTTGGTGGAAAACACCTGCAAACCCGATTTTAGTGGTTGACTGGTAGATTTACTAATGTGTTTTTCCTGCTCTCAGTCCTCTCTGTTTTCATATCTTTGGGTTGCAGGAAAACAAAATAATAAACCTACCGATTAACAATTAAAATCGGGTCTGCAGTTGGTTTCCACTGAGATATGACTTGACAGCAGGGTTCTCGCTTCCGCTCGCCATTGCGCCAAATCGCTACAAAATGTTTCATTTGGCGAATAAACTAGCAATAAGACTCGCCAAATTGCGAGTGCTCAATTTCTGCTCTGTTTGTGTGTATGCCAATACTCTGGAGACTTATCTGCGTTTCTGAACGATTAATGTAGCTTTACATGCTCAATCGCACCGTGCCATTTACATTGCTCTATTTACAGAGGTACAGACTCAATATCAATTCAGTTAAGCAACAGCATAAGACACAAACAGGATTATGCGATAGGTTTTTGTTAGTTAATCACTGTCTATGCGCTGGCGTCGCTCTGGTAAAAACATAGACAAAATTACTCGCAACAAGCGCCAAATATAGAAAAGTTTTGCTGTAATGTGGTGTTGAAACTAACCACACTATTTATTAGTTGTACGTAAAGTATCATTGGCCGATCAAATTTTTCTATCGGTCGAAATCTCATAGGAATTTTTAGCACATATTTTCACAACGGTGAATCAAAGATAGCTGTTTTTAACTTTTATTCAGACTGCAAAAAGAACGTCTGAAACATTTACACATTTAAGGGGCATTTAGAATGTATTTATTTTTAATAGTTTCTGTGGCGGATAGTTGAATTTCTATTTTTTGAGTAATTACAAAAAATTAGGTTATTTTAGAACATATTCAAAAAATGGATACAATAAGGGGTTAAAGATAGATTTTTCAGTATTTCACGCCGAATCTATTTTGCTAACATTTATTTTCAATTGGCTACTCTTTTTTATTTCTTATTCGCCAAATCGCTAACGTTGTCATAAGCCAGCGAGAACACTGCTTGACAGACCAATTGCATGTTAATATGCTAATCGAGTTCTGTCTAATCCTGTAATTTCAGCCGTCAACTCGATGTGGTGATGATACAGATACCATCTTTCCTATTAAAAACAGTGAAATTTAGTTGCAATATTCTGAATGTGTTTTATAATTTATTCTGGACACATGATTTGTCGTTCTTGTTTTTAATTCTTTCAATTTTAGTTAACACACATTGTAAATAATGGTTATATACATATATATTTGAAAATATATAGAAATATCGTTGAGAATGATGAGTAGTAAATAAAATATCTTATTTAACTAATATTATAATAAATATATTTATAAGATATTCAAGCGTAATTTAACTTAAAAAAAATAAATTTGAATAAATGTTGCATGCTAAAACATAAAATGAAAATAAGAATTCCTTTTTCTTTAATTTTTTGATATTTTTGTAAAACGTATCATAATTATATTATTAATATGCGCACATTTTACTAATAAATAATCCTTGATTTTAATAATAAATATGAATGTATTATGAAAGTGTTTGTTTTTATAATCATGCTAAAATTTTAACCACAAAAATTCAGCAGAAGTGATTTAAAAAGCCTATGTACAATCAGATATAATATTTACTGTTTGTATACTTCTTAAACTGTCTGCAGTTATTAAATTTAAAAGAATAATTCTTGGGAAAATATTAGCTTTCCCTTTCCACTAATGTATTGGTAAAATGTTAAACATAATATAAAAGACAATAAGCTTCTTTAAACTTTCAATATAAACAATTAATTCGAATTGAATTTTCCCAACTAATCAAAAATGAATCAGTATGACTTTAGAAAAATAACACTGTACAACAGTGGTTTTGTCCTAGAACTAAAATTAGTTGATTCTAGATCAATTTTTGGCGATGATTCCGAATATGCTCTCCGTTTATCTCTAGGTGGCACAGATTTTGAGAAATTTGCATATTTAAATTTATGCAAATTTAAGCTTTTTGTGTTATTTTATGCAAATTTTAGATACAATATATGTCATATCTAATTAAGTTTTTTAGATAATGACTACTTGACTATTTGCTTCAGATAAATGTCACGATTTGTATATTCTTAACATTTATTTATCAGTTATTATGCCTAATTTGCATATTTTTCAATGGTGTAATGTTTACATCACTATCAACTTTAAAATATTTGCCACTGAATTGACCTAATGTTTTTCTAGACTATATTTTCATGCTGATTTCAAATCTGCAGTCTGTTTTCTTATGTCATGTCTAGTTTTTGAGTAAGATGAATTTCTACTTTTGCACGGCATTAACACAGGTTTGATATAAGATACTTTTTAGGGGTGTGTAATTCATTGACAAGAAGGTGAACAGGGTCAGATTCATATCAGAGACATAAACAAAAATTTATGTAATCAAAAAAAAAAAAAAAAAAAAAAAAATAAGTAGTAGAATCTGTCCTAACTAGTTGAAGTTTATCATACAAAGTATCATAAAAGCTATTTCTGGCTTTTTTGGCCAAAAACTAAAATTTCACTTTTTTCAAAAACTAGACGTGATAGAAGAAAACAGATAAAAGATTTGAAATCAGCTCAAAAAACTGGTTTAGAAACATATTAGCATACTCGTGCGGCAGAAATATTTGAACGTCAAGAAACATTATTAGAAAAACATGAAAAATATGCAAATTAGGTACAATATTTCACAGTCACATGTCAGTATAATCTCAAAAACAAAGTTTTTGTGAAGTAAATTAGGTAGTCATCATAACATGAAACAAAAAACCCTGTCTGATATTGCTTTATACCTTAAATTTGCAAATAATTGTATAAAATTTACTAAATTTGCATAAATTGAAATATGCAAATATCTCTCAAACTTGACGTGCTGGAGTAAATCTAAAACTAGATTCGGAATCATCACAAAAAACCGCATAAAAAACAACTAATTTCTGTTTTAGGACAGAGCAAAAGTTCAAATTTGTTGACCAGTGTAATAGTGTAAGTAATTAATTTATTATCATTATTATTACAGTTAACTCAAAATTTATTTTGAACTAATGAACTAATTTTGAAAGAAAACAATTTATAAATTTCACTAACAATTTTCAGTAAATAGAACTTGCGTGTAATGGAATTTATTAATACATGTATAAACATTAAAATCGTTATAAATATCGTTTTACTATTTTTGATTCCAATATTAAACGGTTCGTAATCTTTATTAAAATGCAATTCCCCTTGATAATACTTAATTATTCATTAAGAAAAAGTATTTTTGAAAATTATTAAATAATAAATTTTTTACCTGGACGTTTATTTTGTACCTGCGAATAGATTTTTTCGACGTAAAGTATATTTAAAAGTAGAAATACGGTTGTACAATAATTTTAGATTTTGAAGATATTTATTTAAAAAAAAAGAGGGAGTCACGTTCTTTTTAATATTTTAACATAATTTTTCTTTAAAAAATGTTCATGTTTTTACATGCTCTTAGTCTTGTCTTTAAATTCTTTTTTTAGAGTTTCGTACATCTGACGAAACCCTATTCGTCTCGCTCCTCTGTCTGTCTGTCCGTCTGTCCGTCTGTCACAGAGCCCGTTCTTAGAAACTATACATGTTGGAGACTTGAAATTTTGCATATTTATAGCTGAACACCACACATCATACGTCAAATCATAAAAGTTTGAAAAAGTCGTACATTTAACCCTTTGGGCTCCCACATGTGTATTTTAAACAATTATTTGTAAGTGAGTCCTTAATTAGGTTGGAGGCGTGAAATTTGGCATACTTATAGCTGAACACTTCACATCAAATGACAAATCATAAAATTTTGAAAAAGTCGCACATTTAATCCTTTGGGCTCCCACATGTGTATTTTAAACAATTCTTTCTTTAAGTGGTCCCTATTTAGGTTGAAGGCGTGAAATTTAGCATACTGATAGCTGAACACCTCGCATCAAATGGCAAACCATAAAATTTTGAAAAAGTCATACATTTAACCCTTTGGGCTCCTACATGCGAATTTTAAGCAATTCTTTCTAATTGAGCCCCTTATTAAATTGGAGATGTGAAATCTTGCATACTTATAGCAGAACACCTGAGGCCAGGCGACAAATCATAAAATCTTGAAAAAGTCTTACGTTTAACACTTTGAGCTACCACATATGTATTTTAAGCAATTCTTTTTAAGAAAAGCCCTAATTAAGTTGGAGACATGAATTTTTGCATACGTATAACTGAATACATCAGACCACACGGCAAATCATAAAATTTTCAAAAAGTCTTATATTATTTACTCCTCCGGGCTCTAACTTGTGTATTTTAAGCAATTTTTCTAACCTCCGACCTTTTCACCCGGAGAGCACTTTCCCAACTTTTGCCGCCACCCCTTTGACCATTCTTTCATATTATGCACCATAGCCTTACATATTTTAGTTTCACTTTTTATCGCCAGGGGCGCCTACTTATCTCGGGTGCTATCGGCCCAATCCCCTCGACTAATATATCTACGGATAGTAAATAAAACAAAGTTTCGTTCGGATAGAGGTTTGTTTAGAATAGAGTGCGCCCCTGGTTGCGAAATGTGGAACTAACAGATTTTTCAAAAGGATAAAGTGTTTTGAAAGAAATATTAAACAAAACCCTCTGTGCGATCTGTGATCACACTTACCTACTTGTTTTCAAGAAAACGTTTGCTGAAGGGAAGATTCTACTTCTTCGGGTCAAAAATTTCAATTGTTTTTCCCTTTACATTTTTTGCATCCTTTAAGTGGGTAGATTGATCCCCTAAAGCGGCTTCGTGATATTCCATTCCATAGAAACATTTTATTTTATTTTATTTATTTTCGTTGTTGAACGTAAATTCGAAATCGCCACGAAACCATTTTTCTAGAATCAATCTTTAAACCGTACTGAAAGCATTCGAACGACCTTCTTCATTTTTTTTAAAGCGAGGTAATCATTCTCGCTGGAGATTATAAAGCCGGAAAGTAGATTTTCAATGATTAATTAGTTTTTCGAGTTTGCAGAAAAAAGGGCAAAAAAGGGCATTTTTATCTAATGACTACCATTTTGTCAAAAATGAATTTGTAAAACTAAATATTGCTATAAGCTTCAGATAATTCAATGCCCTTTCAGAATTTGGCGATTCAATTTCCTTCAGATGTTTGTGACCGGAGAAAATCATTTTTAAAGATTTTGAACTGGTTTGAATCAACATTTGGTGCTTCACAGTTGCTGCAACCATAAGATGGTGAAAGCCCGTTGGTTCCAACATTCGAAGCTCTTGTCGAACAGAAGTTCCAAATGTTGGAGCAAGATTTCACCATCTTCTGTATGAAGCTACAAAAGTTGGTTCAAACTAGCATAAACTTTTTAACAGTTTAGGTTCACGGCGTGTTCTGTCAGAAGGCAAGTTCTGTCGTCGCACAAGGGGTATTATACATTTTTATTCCCTTACACACAAAAAATAAAATTTATAAGTGAAATATCAATAACTATACAGTAGAAAGTCCAAACGTTATACCTCTTTTCTTTTTTCTTTTTAACCGAAAAAAGAGTCGAAAAACCTGAAGTTTACGGCCAAAAAAGTAGATCCATCACTTAAAGACGTATTTGACGCAACATTAATAAAGATTGTATTTATTTCAGAAAACACCATTTTGTATGTTGATGAAAAAGGCCTTTCAAGCTGTGTCCTTCACAGAAGACGAACTCCACCGTGCTCATGAGTTTGTGGTGTCCATGATGAAATGGAATCAGCATGATCGTCCATCTGCACAGAAAATAAAGAACCACCCGTTCCTATCAACTCTTACCGGAAAAAATGAAAAAAGTATCGAAAAATCGTCACCAAAAGACCAGAGAAATGTCGTCACAAATCCTTTTCTACAAGGATGGAACGATTCTAAAATGGAGGTTAAAGAACTGTATGTGAAAAAAATGACGATAAATGAGTGTGCCAATAAAAAAAACAGCAACAATTATCATGCTGAGAATGTAGAAATCGTTGTAAAAGATAATGTTTCTCCAGAGCTTCAAAGACCAAACGATGTAATTGCTTATCCTGAAGCCGGAAAAAATCTTCCTGGCAGAATAAAAGACTGGTTTAAAAAGAAGTGGAATAGGAATTTCCAGAAGCCAAATAAATACGTAAGTATGAACACATTTTTCTATTATAAGATTTCATTTTAAAATTAAATATGAAGTATTACAAGAAAAACTTAGATTCGCTCAATGCGTGTTTATAAGAGAAGAGGTGGAAGGGGGGGGGGGGAGTTGTAAATAGAAGAAAATAGCTTATACGCATGAAGGATCTTGTAAAAATGCTGTTCCGTTGTCCAATATATGGCTCACCCACAAGAAAAGTGACACATCTCACAAAAATTCATTTTTCGTTTTATTCCACTAATAGGTCTGACATAGGTACCTCTTGTGGTGTACAAACAGTTTTATAAGCGTAGTTATACAGGAAATCAGTTTATTACGCTGTTTGTCCATTTCTGACCACAGAAGGGGGGTGGATTGTGTAGGGAAGTAAAGTTACCCAACCCTCCAAACCTCATACTACGTCTTCATTCTTAAGGGTTTTATGCTTTTATGCACGTTTTTACCCCTGCATGCAAAACTAAGTGCTTTTATTTCATGTTATAGTAAAATCGTGCAAATTTTCTTTTGCCACTCCTGTGAAATTTACTTTTGTCGAGATGTGTCACTTTTCCTGAGGGTGAGTGGATATAGTCTTTTTCAGATTGTACATACATCCAGAATCATGGCTGTTACCATTTTTGGACAATGTCCATTCAAAACAAGGCGGGGGGAGACAGAGAGAAAGAAATTAATGATATTCATATTGAAGAATACCGTTTTAGAAAAATCACTACACAAGGTCTTATTTGCAGGTATTTTAACAATGTCAAACTAATCAAATAACTTATAACTTATAATATTTA
Source organism: Maratus speciosus (assembly GCA_963932465.1). Lineage (NCBI taxonomy): Eukaryota > Metazoa > Arthropoda > Arachnida > Araneae > Salticidae > Maratus > Maratus speciosus. The sequence goes on along the minus strand of OZ010788.1, from coordinate 583,938,441 downwards.
AAAACTACCTCCTCCAATCTATTTCTGTAACAATCACTTCAGTGCACTTGCTTAATCATGGAACATTATCACATTTTCCAAAGAACGGGTAAGTCAGACGTTCATATTGACCTTATAGTCGACCGGATCAAAAAATCACTGTTTTTATGACGAGGGAGTTTGGTTGCAGGGATCTTCACAATACAAAATGTTTAATATCCTTCCGTTTGGATTTCTGTTTATGATAACAGTGAACACCAGCAGCACAAAATTCTTGGGCCAACCTTGGCTAACTCTTGAGTTTCATGTTCTCCAACAGTAAAATATCTGCACTTTTCCATACCATTGACCAACGAAGCATTTGTAAGCAAAAATCCCAAAACAGACCCAAATGTTATTCGCTCAGATATCTATAACTACGTGTCGATATGGCTCGACAAAATTATTTTTCATTGGCCGAACAACACTTCGAATTAAAGGGGCCTCTGTTGGCTTATTGAAAGAATATGAAACCAACTCTACCATTTCCCAATAGATTCCGCAAACTAACAATTATCAGTGCTACTTGGAAATGGAAGGTTATTTCCTTTTTAAACATGTCCGTCTTGATATCGATCCGGCTGAATTGTCTGCAGCATTTCAGATTTTGGGCCGAAATTGAAAACGAAACTGAATTTTCGGTTGATGTCTATTAATAATCATCAACTTTTGAACGGAGATAGCTGGTGGTTTTAAATTTGAACTTCAAATACATGTAATGAAACAGTTGAATGCTTTTATTTATCAGTTTGATCAGACCTCATTTAGGAGTAAAAAATATGTATAAAAAAATCTAAAATACTTAAAAATGTAAAAAAAAGTCATATGAGGGTATCCAAATCTATGTATGTTTATCTGATAAATCGAATGAGAACACCAAGTCCTTATGACGGATTGTTCGTGCAATAATGCTGTCTTTGATTGTTAGAGATGAAGGGCGAAAATTTTTTATTTCGTTTGTAATGCCATCAACTTATTCCACAATTTCGCTACTAGTTTCTTTGTCGAAGTCAAATTTAATAGGGCAACATAATTTCGTCGAAGAAAGACGTAGATTCATCCAGAAATTATAATTACGATTTGCTGAAGTACCCCTACCCAACAACAGCAGAGGTGCCATTGAAACCATTTTAAAATCTCTCTCTTAGTTCGGTACGTCACGTCAGCTGTTTGTTTTAAACACGCTCACGCTCATTTTAAAGACCCTTAGGACCCTAAAGACTCTTATGTTACACAAATTTCAAAGAGATTCAAAGTGATTTGAAATCCTGATAGTGATAATATCCGTGATTTTTTGGTACTCAGTTTTCAATTTTAATTTTAAATTCTTTAAATATGTTTTTTTTGTCTTGTAATGTTTTTATCGGATTTAAATAAACTCATCCGTCACCATAATTTATATATATATATATATATATATATATATATAAGCATTATATAATTACAAATCATCATCGATTTCCAATTACTAAAATTAAATTAATAAATTAGTTACAATTCATAACACTGGCATAATACAAAATAAAGATGGAACCTGTAACTAGTAATAAAGAATCATGCTAAATTCCACTAATTCACTAGCACATTGCGGGCATGAAAAAACCTCCAAATTTTGATAAAATCCTATTAAAGACAAAAGATACAATATCCAGCTAAATATTGTTGAACCAGAAAAAGCCATATCATAAACATACAATAGATCAAACGGATGAATGATGCCGGAAGCTTATAATTTCACTTTTTCAAGGGTACATAAAATACATTTATAAGCAAAAAACATAGTCGATTTCCGTAATGGAATCTAGCAATAAGCAAAAATTGAATTCCATTACATATATATATATATAAACAAAGTAAAAGTTTTGTTAAAGGAACTTTTTAAAAACATTTTCTTCCTTTTAGGTGCGTTTATAATTACATAAATACGTAGAACCTATACAATCGTCGTCTAGACCATACATCTGTCCGCGTATAACAGCACAGAAACTATCTAATCGAATGGTTTGAAATTTAATACATATAACTGCTTTCAAAAGTTTGTCGAGTCATTTCGAATTTTATGAAAATCGAATCAAAACTCGAAATAATGCTAATACAAGTTTTCTTCATTCTATTAAATCCTATCTTACGTAAATGATTCAGTGATATCTTATAATAGGAAATGATTCTAAGTTGTCATCCTATTTAAGAGGGAGTCCTATAATTTCCGTATTACTGAATTTAATATGTAAAATCATAATAAATTTTGTATTCATTCATTTTTTGTATCAGAGTGCAACAGCTATTGCACCAAGATCTGCATACTTATAAAACTAGTTATAGTACAAACGGCAGCTCATTTACCACATATGATGTACAATTTCCGACTTGTTTTTATGTGTTCTGTTCGTGTAGGACTTCTAGTGAACACAACTCTCTGAAAATCGATTCCTGATTGCCTGAGATGTTGTTTAATACATTATTTAAGGTTAATTAACCCTTGAAAATTTTTAAAAAAAGATTTTTTTAAGCGCTTTTCCCTTACTTTTTCCGACTGTGGTGTGGTGAGATGTGAGAGATTTAAAATAAAAGAGTAATAGCTGATAAACATTAAATAATTTTAATGTTGCAGTTGATTTTCTGAAGAAAATACAACATATTATTTTAATACAGATGTTAAAATTCTTCTGATGGCTCACCTAAATAGCATAAAAATTCCGAATTTCTTTGAAAAATACCTTTCGTGTTATCTGGCTTACATTTAAAAGTTACAATAATAAAGTTTTATAGTTTTTGTAGCTACGTATGTACTTAATTTTACATCTCATTTTTTTTTTCAGATAAAACTGAGAGAAGAATCAGAATAACTACTGTGTGAAACGAAAGTGCCTGTATATGAATTTGATTTGTGTTTTGTGGCGTTTATTTATGTCTCAAGTTATATTTTTACATTATATGTCAAGTTATATGTCATTTTGATTGGATGACTTCTTACTCGTTGCCTCAAGTCTGAGAACTGTACTTTTTGTATATGATTTACACATCTAATGCTTCGTGGCTAACATTATTAGTTGCTATTCGTTGGATTAGCTGTTGGTCCTTGCTGCCTCATATCTAGGATTTCTGTCTTTTATGTATGACTACCATCGCCATTGTCTCTTCAGTAACATCATTGCCTGCATGTGCTGAATGATCTGTCTCGTAACTTCTCTTTGATGATTACCGTCACATCTGAGATTTGTGCTCACTATATATGACTAACATCGTTAACGCTTCTTCACTAACAACACTGATGCTTGTTGCTACTTGATCTGCCTTGTGATTGCTTTTATATTGCCAATTATGTCCGGGATTGCTGCTCCTGTTTTGCGTGCCTCACTACTTCTTACTGCTTGTCTCTTCTTTTGCCATCATTTTATGCTCTATCTTCTATTATTGTTGTATCATCTCCTCTTGCAAAAATTTCAATAGTCCACTGTAAATAAACACATTACTTTTGAATTATTCGTTGTTCTTTTTCTTTTATTATATTTTTGCTTTCTTATAAATTATTGTCATCACAAGAATAACTTTTCCCACAAAACACATTGATCCGCATCGACTATGAGATCGGAGGAAAATGTATAGCTTTTCTCTATGAATAATTAGAACACATGTGCATGTATTGTGTTAGGATGTATTCATGAAATATCTTAAGCTACAAATATGTGAAACGAAGTGGTTTATTTGAGGACATGAAATATATTATGTTTAACTTTTAAGATAAAAAGAAATATTTTGTTTATTGTTTAAAAAATTTTCATAAATTTTGAAAGATCAAAATAATAATCTTTGCCCATATTCTATTTCCAAACACATATCAACGATTATCACAGTCGTTCTCCTAACTCGTGTATTTATTATCGATTTTTTCTTTTAATTATTTACTTAAACATTTTTAATAAGGATCATTTAAGAATTAGACATTTCTCTTTTATACAAAACTTTAAAAATGTGAAAACAGAAGTTTACAATGAAAAATTGTTCTGTACTGGAATGCATCACTGATATAAAAATTATCCTGCAAAAAATGAGTTAGACATGCATTTGGAAAAATCTGCATCAAGTTCGGGTCGGTTTGTCAGATAAATTTAATTATTTTAACACAATCAACTGACTGATAAATAAATTATAAGAACTGTAATTGTTCTCGGCTAAAAATGTGTCCACGGCGGGATTCGATCCCAGAACATTTTGACTTTAATTGTCAATGCTCTTTCAATTGAGCTATCTGGACGACATCCCAGCGAACACAATTTTCATCACAATTTGCTGTTTATTCTGTCGACCTGTTTCAAATATCAGCACAGATTCATTTCCAATTGGTTCTCGGAGTGAAAATCTTGCGAGTAGGATGTCGTCGATATAGCTCTATTGCGAGAGCACTGGCAATTAAAGCCAAAAGGTTCTGTGTTCAAGTTCCTGCCTGGACATATTTTCAGTTGAGAAAAATTAATGCTCGTATTTCCCAAAACTATTTAATAAAAATACGAATTCCCATTCAGAATTTCTAGAGAATACTGTACACTAATGCCCGCTATTTTACGTGGGATTTCGCAACTGTTCTCGTCCCTTTAATCCAGAGTACTATTGACTAATGAGGAGTCTTCCACAACACAATCGCTGCAACAGAGATATGTTAACGTAATGTTTCTCCGGCAACGGAAGTGACTCTGTTACTTGAAAATCGTCACAAAAATCTATATTAATAAAAAATGTTTTGAATGTCAGAATTTTAATATTTAATTAATTAATCGAGATATTAATTAAAAACGACAATGAACTCTTATAGAAAATTCACCCTTTTCATCACCAGCTCGGAAAAGCTCTTGTACATGCGCAGAAACCCATCTACGCATTAGGAGGAAGGGAACATCGTAGCGAAGAAAGAGACCGTTCAATTTTCTTTGTGTTTTTCATAGTTTTCCTTTAATCTTTATCGGCCAAACCAGTCAGTACAGTCAAGATTGGAAGACATGTTACGAAAAATCGTATTCTTACGTCTCAAATGCTGGAGTCAATTCGAAAAAATTTCGCACATTTTTTCGCCTTTGAAAAAAAAAAATCAAAAGAGGTCATTTTTCCGAAAAACGTTTTTATCCCTTATGGCAGTGCCCCTCTAGGGCACAATTTTAGAGCTACCGACAAACCAAATGTATGTCTTAAAGCTAAAACCTTCTACTAATCAATACAGTAATTAGTTTTTAAAAATATAAATTTTTACCTTTTCAAATACATCAGTGAACGCAGGTCATTTCGCGCCTCATGGAGACGATATTTTTTCTGCGCTAAGGGTAACTAAACATCCATATTTTAACACAATCTTTTTCAGATGAGATAGACATCACCTCAAAAATTTCTAAAAATTCAGTCTGGTAGAAATATTTTTTACTAAATAAAATAGGTGAAAACTTCGTCAAAATCAGTCAAAAACTGAGTCTTTCGGCTTAAGTTTTCACTACTGTATACTTTTTTTCACGAAATTTTAAACAGAGCTCGGGTACAGTTATATTTATAACCTACTAGAATTTCAGAGAATTCGGATTGTAAGAATTATTTATTTTGTTGTGCTAACGGAAAAAATTAAAAAAAAAAAAAGAAAAAAGAAAAAAAAAGAAAGGGGGAAAAAAGAGAAGAAAACACTTTTCTTTTTCAACTAGATATGAATATTTTTTCACGAATTTTTATCATGAGGTGCGCAACCGTTATATTTATAACCGCTGAAAATATCAAAGAGTTTGAACAAGAATCTTTTTTTTTTTTTTTTTTAACTACTGAAATAGACCAAGCGAAAAAAAAAAGGTGGCTTTCTTACTAGCCTTTTTGCCACTAAATATCAATATATTTTCACGATTTTTTAACCTAGGCTACGAAAATATGTTTTGAATTCCTAAAAATTTCAAAGGAATTTTGACGCTAACGACAATATTTTTAAGCATTTAAAATACCGGAAAACATCCGCCCTTCCCTCCCTTTTCCGACATATTTCAAAATTACACATACACTCCAAAAATCAAATTACGCAAAAAAGAAAATACCAAATAGCATATACTTTCAACTCAATATTTTTTCGGAATTTTTTTATTTAAAAATATAAATTCCGACAAAATGGAGCTAAAGATACAAAATCATACACATTTGAGTTTCATTTGTAGTAATTATCACGGGTCCGGGCAACGCCGGGCGGTTCACCTGGTAAGTAAATAAAAGTAAGAATCTATACTAATAAAATAAAGTTTCTACCGCACATTCCAGGCTGAAAATTTAAGTGAGGATAGTCCAAAGCAGGTCCGAATTGGTGTTGCCAGGTGCCCCGCGTAAGTTGGGATTCCAAATGCTCTGGACACCCAGTATTTTTAAGTAATTTTCTTCGCCTTATCTAATGGCAAAATTATCTGCCATTAAAGACGACGAAATACACTGTAAGCAATTAGTAGTGCCCAGAGAATTTGGAGCCCGCGGGACGCCTGGTATGGTAACACTAGTCCAAATGCACCTGAGATTCATAACTTTAAATTTCTGATAATTGGCGAAGTTAATAATTAAAAATCACAAAGAGCTCTTATGAAAAACTCTTTTCCTTCCTAGCCGGAAAAAGCGGTCGTACATACCTATTTTTTTTTTTTTTTTTTTTTTTTTTTGCCTTCATTGCCCAAACCGCTTAGTATTAAAAACGGAAGAAATCTTCTGAAAGATTGTTCAGTTACATCTTAAATGCCGTAATCAGTTTGAAAACACACCGAAAAAACCCTTTGAAAACAAAATTTCAATATAAGTCATCATCGCAATCATTTTCTCTCCTATACGGCACCGCTTCTCTAGGGCGCAATTTCGGAGGTATCAATTAACAAAAAATACGTTGGTAAAAGTAATGTCGGGTCCATTGGACCCGCCTAGTAGCGGATAGTTAAGGGTGAAATTATCAGTTTGAAAAAAAAAAATCCCTCTGGATTTCAATGTGCTCTTTTACCGCTAAATATATTTTGTTTTTTTACCGATTTTTCACACACTCAGCAGGCACTTATTTCGGAGAAAATCGAGTTAAAGATATAAAACCATACAAGTTTAAGGTTCATTTAAGATTATTGTCAAGTGCCCGGGCAACGCCGGTCGGATCAGCTAGTTAAATAATATATAAAGGTATCTTGACCACTTTAACTTAATTTCATATTATACTCAATATAAAAGCACAACTTATATATTTTCGTATACACATTTTAATTTAGCGCCTAAGTGCAATAATGGCTAATCTGGTGTTATGGCTCATCTGCTTTTAATTTTCTATGTTCAGTCATTTAACCTTTATGATAACCCTGCCACTAGTTTTTTTTTTTAATTATTATTGTTATTGTAACAGTTATATACTCATTGTTTATGTAGACAACAAAGGAAAAAACTGCTTAAAAATTACTTAGAAAGTCGCTAAATTGAGCTACAGTTTTCAAACAAACTTCATTCGAAAATACATTTGTTCCTTTATTGAATTATGCAAAAATTTAAATAATGCGATTTTTTAGAAATGATCAAATAAAGCAATAAAAGCGAAAGCCATAGTACCGATTGTTGCACCATCATTATAAATTTTTAAAAATAGAAACATATTTTTGTCAGTCGTGCAAAACTAGACTATTATATTTTGACAACGACAGAAAAGTGAGGAAGTGACTGAAAAATGAGTAACAAGATTTGACTGCCACATGCAAACAGAATTGTAAGTTAAAAGAGAGCATTTAACAAGTAAAAATTAAATTTAAAAAATCAAAATACTCGACTGCGTAAAAAGCGGACTAATTAATTATTTCTCATCAATGTGAAACTATTTATTATTAACCTTTTTTTTATTATTATTTACTTGTATTGATGACTTTTAAGTTATGTCTAATTGTTAGTTCCTATCTATAAACACTGTTCTGATGAGGCCTATATATGTTTATGAAGGTTCGAGTTGCAGTAAACCTAGAGATCCTACCTACACAACTTCCAGGTTGTGTAATATTTAAACGGAGCTTCCGACTGCAAAATAGTCAATGAAGCATCGTCTTCATTTTGAAAGACCTATCCAATGATATGCCACTCAATACGTTGCGTTTTTTTTTTTTTGTCTCTACCGCAATTTTGTATTTTACGGCCTCCATTTTGAATTTATAAAAACAAAACATAGCCTATAACCATCGGGCGGTTAAGACGAATCGATAGAGATCTCATTTATTAAAATCCATCCAGCCGTTGAGATGTTTCGAGGGTATAAAGAAATCCACATACCCAGATACGCGTGAAACACATAACCCTTCTTGGCAGCCAGATAAAAAGAGATATCTTTTAAGAAGAGTACTCAGAAAAAATAAGTTAAAAATATTGATTTCCTGAGGAGATATTTGAAATATACGAATGCATCATATGCCCATAGACTTAACATTAGCAAGGGGAATTGGAAAGTTGACTGACTAACAGCCTTAAGTGCAATAGTTAGTTTTTAATCTGTATTTTTTCCCTTTAAAAGAGAACGAAAGTCAAACTAAGCATATTTAAATTGTTACATAACACATTTAAATCAAATTTAAGTATTTACTACTACTTTTTCCCAAACAAAAATATTCCAAAAACTTTATTTTTAATTGTAGATAATTAAACGTTAATATTTTTGTTTATATGCAAATGAATGTAAAATGTAAGCAGGTTTCATCCGGATTAAAATATTCATCGTTTTAATCAAAATTATTATTATCTTTATTAACCAAAATCATAAACCATTTTCAACTTTGGTAGAAAATGTTGAATAGAGTTATAAATTGTGATGAATTCGTAAAAAAAGAAAAAAAAAATCGATTTTCAAATGTTTATTATCATTTTTGAAACTGTAAGATATTAAAATTTCCTTGTTTCTGTGGAGGGTTTTTCTGACATTTTTTTCAATAATTGAAAAGTATTTATGATACTGGTTTGCAGGGTGTCCAGTTTGGCCCCCATTTTTATTCTGAAATTTCTAATTCATACCGGAATGTTTGCAAGAAGAATTTTTACTTTAGGTAATCATGAAATGTATGTCATTAAATAAAGCAAAAATAAATTATTCAAAGTTTCTGGTATGAACTCAAAATTTCTGAAGAAAAATGGAGGCCAAAGTGGTCACCCTCCCTGTTTGTCTGTTTGTCCTGTTAAAAAGGACAGAGATTTCTAAATATAGGAAAATATAATATAACTACGAGCGAAAATATACAGTAACCACTTCCGAGCTACCCACGATCCCTAAAAGCATTTTTTATTTTTAGAATCCTCAGAAATCCTTATTTTTAGGGTTTCGTTCATCTGACGAAACCCTATTCGTCTCACTCCTTTGTCTGTCTGTCTGTCTGTCCGTCACAGAGCCCGTTTTCAGAAACTATACATGTTGGAGACTTGAAATTTTGGGTACTGAACACCCCCACATCAAACGAAAAATCATAAAGTTTTGAAAAAGTCGGTAATTAACCGAATTACGGGCTAATTAACTTCTGAAATTAACCAATCAACCTTTTTAACGCAGATACAAACGGACTATCTCCAAATCATCGGAGTTTCTCCTATTGGTTGCCAATAAAATCAGCCGATACACGGTTACCACGGAGGAAATTAAGCCGAAAAATGAAGTGGACATTTTAAAGCAAAATCGCATATCAGAAAGTATTGGTCTGAGAAATTTGTAAATGGTATAGGCAGACGCTAAAAAAAATCTACTTTCATTTGGTATAAAGTTCACATTTCTGCGATGTGTATAAGTTAAAATATCCACTAAAAATCGATCGATGAAAATTTAATTTCTTTAATTGGAAATACAAGGAAAAAAGATTTCACTTCGGCGGGAAAGCAGGTGTCAGACATGACGACGCTGCAGTTTTCCATAGTAGGATATTTTAATACGAAATTTTAACTTTTTAAATATTAAATTTTTTGATTAAATTTTTTTTGATCCCGATGTGATATGTCTCGCTGATTTCATTGATACCCATTTCTAAGTCATATCTTAATTACAAGCTGAAATATTAATTATTATTTATTTAATCGGTTTATTGCTATCAAATGCGTTGATTAAAATGGAGACACGCGCGTTTTAGGAAATCTAACAATTTGCGTGGGGGTTTTGAACAGTGCTATGAGATAAGTATAACTCATTCATCATCAGAAAGTTTACAAGTATTCATACCACTATTTTCGAATAGAAATTTCAGGAAATATCTTAAATTATTGGTTTAGACCGCCACTCTATGTGTTTGAAACTTTAAGATAGTTTATAACACATAAGAAAAGTGTAAAAAAGAATTGAGTGTGATATTTTGAGGAGTTATGCGGGGAGCTAGATTTATTTTTAAAATCTTAGCGTTTGTTACCGCAGCAAATGTTTTAACACTAGAAAGACTGAAACTTAGTATACCTATATTGCCCAAAAGCTGTCAAAATGACTGCATTGTGTAAGAATAACTAATGTGTAAAGAAATTTGTTTAAAATTCATTTTTAGTATTTTTTATATTATGTACAGTTATATAACAAGTTATTAGTAAGTATTAACAATAAAATAATCTGTGTATTATTATTTGTACATTTTATGCAAATAAAAGTGGAAATCTTTTTATGTGTACATCTTCCTCAAGCATACTTTTGACATTTTTCACATGTATTATTTGTTTTGTTGTTGTGGCAAAGCCGTACTTGACAAATTTTGCATTTGTTAGAATGGGTTGCATTTGATGAAGTTGCAGTTGATCTTTGTGGGTCTTCATGTTCTGATGAATTTTTCTGTCTTGCAGTTCTGTATTCGGCGGAAAGCTCTTCTGCTAATTGAAACAGAACTCTTTTCGTTGTATTTGTATTCCTGTCGTTTCTTTGTAAAGGATCCAAGCATTTATAGCAGCCAAATCTAAAATATTGAAAAATATTTGGAGGGGCCATCTACGAGAACTAACTTGTACTGTATATTTTCCGGCCATTTGGTCCGCCATATCAATTCCAAATTTTGTGCTGTTATAAAATTGAATAGATTCTGGTAACATTTTTTTATTACTTTTATCAATTTTCACAAATTTATGCTTAGAACTTAGAACGGCTACTCTATTATTTGGTTTGCTTTTATATATTGTATGAACACAATTCTCTGATTTATATAGCAGAGTGGAAAAACGAGGCATGTTATCCTTCGTTTGTTTGGCTGCTTTGGGTAGTTCTCTTTTGTTTCCCCTAATAGTTCCAACTAGAGTTATTTGTTTGGCCAATAATTTTTTCGCGAGTAACATGCTAGTGAAAAAGTTATCGGTCGTGATATTTCTTCCACAGCTTGTATATGGCTCGACCAAGTTTCAGAAGAACGTGTTCACTGAGAAGCATTGACGATGGTCGTTGTTCATTTTTTCTCAAATAAGGAAAACCATTTAAAACATATTTGCTACTGACATCTGATGCAAGCCAGAATTTGATGCCAAATTTGTTGGGTTTATTAGGCATACACTATGTAAACCTGCATCTGGCTTTTGACGGAAGTAATTGTTCGTCAACTGTTACATTTTGCCCTGGTTGAAAGCAAGCTTGATTATTTTCAATGAACTTGTCCCATATTTCCGAAACGGATTGAAATTATTTGTTTGTAGGCGCCTACTTTTTTCGGTTCTTTTGTCAAAACGAATAAACCGCAGGATTTGCTTGAACTTTTCTCTGGCCATAGTTTTTCTAAAAAATTCGGGACCCCACTTTGCTGACTATAAATAACTCAGTTTTAAATTTTTTGCCTCGCAGGCTCTACGCGCATATGAAATCCCAATAAATGCATGTATTTCCGGTAATGCTGTTATCCAATCGTTCCTCAAAATTCGGCGGTCTTCTACTTCTGTGCAATTTTTTTTTATAGTTAACTAGCAAACCCCGCGGCTTTGCTCACGTAATAGTTGAAATATGCCAAGTGATATTTGCATGACTATTTTTTTATTAGAAGATTTTGAAATAATTCAAAAATTACAAAGTAAGCCACAGTTTGACTAAACTTCATTATAAAAGTGCAATAGATAGAAATGAGATTTTAATTAATAAGAAGAACTGAAACTAATTCCGATTAAATGATAATTTAAAAAGCATTTTGAGACGTTTATGCTCATTCCATACGCTCATTTCAGTATTCATTCGAAGTTTTGAATTTTTCAGAAACCATCTTAACACATTTACATCTTAAAATTAACCATCATTCAAATTCCAAGCTTCTTGTCTAACAGTCTACCACCTCTCTGGTGTTAGTGGCACCAACATAAAATGCCGAAACAGAGTTGAAATAGAATGTCTCGAAAAATGTTGAAACAGAGACTGTCACCATTAATTTGTCAACATTAACCTTGAAATCGGTTGGTATTTCCTAATATTCTATAGAAAATGGAATTTAGATGTTTTTAACCCTTAAATGCATATGGTATCGTTTTTGATACAATAATTGTTCCCTATTTATTGGATTTTTTATTCCCATATTCCGTATTTCCACCAGAAAAATAAAAAAGAAAATTTCACTCCATTTAATAATAGCCATTTCGTTATTAAATAAACCGAAATTTACCATTTATATTTTCTGGTATGAATTCCGATTCTCTGAATTATGAAATTTCGGGAACGCATTCTACCCTATGCATTTAAGGGTTAAAGGCTTTCTTGTTGTTCCTGCCAACCAGGTGGTAGTGACCCCGGCATAAAATATAGCCCATATAGGATCCGGGACTATCACTCTTGATTCGAAACCAATTACTTCTGTAATCGGCTTATTATTTCCTGAGATACCATAAAAATCGTAATTTAGGACTCTTTTAGAATGCTTTCGCTCGTTCCCTTTTTAATTTCGAATTTATTTTCGACTGTTCTTAGAGGACATTTATACTTTATAAGTAACTACCGTGCTATATTTAAAGTTTCTAGCCTCTTCAGTACCGCAGAAAGCGCAATTGAGAAAGTTTTTTGCTCCTGCAACCCTCTACATAAAATATAGCTTAAGTTTGAGCAGGTTCTATCACCATCAATTTGCAACCATTATGTTTAAAATCGGTTTCGTATTTCATACGATTGCATAAAAATCGTAATTTAGAACGCTTATAGAACGCTTTTCGCTCACTTCATCCTTTTAAATTTGGAATTTTCTTTCGGCAATTCTTAGAAAGCATTTGCATCTTTGAAGCAATTACCATTCCAAATTTAAAATGTTAGACCCCCTCAGTAACACAAAAAACGCAATTTAGAACATTTTTTGCTCCTGTAACCCCCAGGTGGAAGTGACAACAACGTAAAATATAGACTATGTTGGAGCGGGGACTATCACCATCAATTTGAAACCATTACTTCTGAAATCGGTTTATATTTCCTAAGATTGCGTATAAATCGCTGTTTAGAACGTTTTTGTTCATTTTCACTTCCTTTAAATTTCAAATTTTAAAGGAACACTTCTCAGAGAGTATTTACATATCATAAGTAATTACCATGCCAAAATTCAAGTTGCTAGCCCCTTCAGTATCACAAAAATCACAATTTAGAATTATTTTGTAATGTAACCGCAAGGTGGTACACTGTAAGAAAAAACTGTAACGTTCCATGTAAATTCGAGAAATGTTTCTCCTTTTTAAAGGTTTCCGAAACAATTTAGCAGTTTCCTGGGAAATTCTGGTTTTCCTATCTGAAACGTTTCATAATTAAAGTTGGCAACAGCATACCGCAGCCGCCCGCCATTAAACCGTGTTGTTATGTGTCGTGCACGAGACGAAAACGAATTCCTTCTATTGATGTCAAAAAATCACTGTGAGATGCGAATAAATGAACAGCGGGTAAACATTTCAATCTCTATTGTCGAGAAATTTCATGTGGAAATGCAATACCCTTTCTGAAAGCTCAGATCATCCTCTGTGGAATACAGTGACACTTGCAAAAGAAACGCAGCGTATATTAACCACGTGGTAATTCTAAGACTTTAAGTCTAATTGGGTTTTCTGTGGTAGCTGGTTAATTTGAATGAAATATATATTAATCAGTTATCTAGAAACCTTTGTTGGATATAAAAAATATTTCCCCCATCTAAACAAAGTAATATAAATTACAAGAAAATGTATTCTACATTCTACGCCAAAGGGTAAGTGACGTGACTTATAAACGAATTCCTTCTATTGATGTCAAAAAATCACTGTGAGATGCGAATAAATGAACAGCGGGTAAACATTTCAATCTCTATTGTCGAGAAATTTCATGTGGAAATGCAATACCCTTTCTGAAAGCTCAGATCATCCTCTGTGGAATACAGTGACACTTGCAAAAGAAACGCAGCGTATATTAACCACGTGGTAATTCTAAGACTTTAAGTCTAATTGGGTTTTCTGTGGTAGCTGGTTAATTTGAATGAAATATATATTAATCAGTTATCTAGAAACCTTTGTTGGATATAAAAAATATTTCCCCCATCTAAACAAAGTAATATAAATTACAAGAAAATGTATTCTACGCCAAAGGGTAAGTGACGTGACTTATAAAATATAATACTCCATTTTGTTCCGCTATTGTTTTGTATATGCTATATTATTTTTAGAACAAATTTGATTTTAACAAATATTATTGTTATCTATGTTTTAATGAGGTTCCATTTATAAAGTATATATTTATGTCTAAGATTTTAAATTAATATTAATCCATATTTACGTTATTGTTTTCTGTCTGTGTGTGTGTGTGTGTTTTTTTTTTTTTTTTTTTTCCGTACCATAAAATGCTGTACAGTATTGTGTGACTCTGTGTTTTTATGCAAGTTTTATTCCTATATATAAAAAAAACTAATCATATATATATATATTTATTTATTTTTGTGCAAAAAAATAATGGTCTTTTTTTATATTAATATTTTGTCAAAGGAAGTTGAATAACAGCTATTCTTTTTCAAAATCTATGTGTATAAAAATCGTTCAAAACTTAAAATTACCCTAATACTTTATGTGATTTATTGCTAATCATTTATAATTAATTTATAACCAAAACAAAGCCTTAAGAAAATTATGTAAATATGCAAAAAGCAAATTTGCAGTTAGATAAGGATACAGAATTAAGATCATAACTAATAGTACACTAAATGACACTTCCCCCCTCCCCCCTCCAATGGAAACTTGAATGAATTAATATATAAAATTTTGACAACTTTAATTATTAAATGTGCTTATATGTTATATGGAAGCAAAAAGACATGCAATGTTTTCAGAATTTTCTAATTATCAGATGGAAAATATTTATATATGAACGGTGAAATTTAATAATAATTTGAAATGATGTTTAAAATTATTTAAAATATTTATTCCTGTTTAACAAACACATTATTAGCTGTTGTATCATAAAATGATTTCTTAAGTGATTTTAATATTTTACAGCAAGATAATTTTGAACAGTAAAATCATACGTAAATGATTATTTTAATTTCACCTTACAAAAAAAAAAAAAAAAAAAAAAAAAAAAAACAGTGTTATCAGAAATTTTTAATATGCTTCAAATGTTTGTTTATGAAAATGTGCCCGGATTTGTGCTTGTGCAAATTTTGCTTGAATTATAAATGAAATATAAAAATTTGTTATGATTTACCTTATGAAGCATAGAAAAATTTCATAAAGAGGGGGGGGGGGATGTCGATTTGAAAATAACATTATATTTATCTTGTCTACAATGTTGAAGGAGTGAGGAATTCCTTTTTTAATTACACTGAATCTATGAAAAAATAACATAAATAATAATACCAGATATGGTTTGTATGTATGTCAAATAATTTAATTTGACTAAACTGATTAATAAACTAATTGACTAAATTGATTAATAAACTTCTTGAACTATTTTCCAAAGTAAACAAAGGAAAATTAATATTTTTAAATACTTGAAAATGGATTATATCGAGATCTTGACATCGAATCTGATGAATGTAAAAAAATAAATAAATAAATAAAATACATAAATAAATAAATACATAAATAAAAAAATATATATATATACATCTAGTGAAATCTAATATATGAAACGTTCCTGCATTCTGAAAAGAAATCTAGGAATGCTCCTGGGAAATAATGGGCAGATGAGTTGCCCAATATACGAAACGTTTCTGGAAAATTACAGAAACCTTACTGAACATTTCTGGAACGTTCCATAGAAAATAAGTAAGCTTCCTGTGAACTATGAGTAATATTTTAGTTCTCAAAAGAAACTTTCCCGGTATTTCACAGGAACCTTACTGGCTTTTCTGGGGAACGTTTTAAAATTATACAGTAAAGTTCCAGCCTTTTTCAAGAAATGTTTCTTGGAAATAATAGGCACATTAGCTGCCCATTTTTTCCCAGGAATGTTTCTGGATTTTTTTTACAGTGTAGTGACGTCGACATGAAATCCTATATTGGAGCAATGGCTGTCATCATCAATTTCCAACCATTACTTTTGAAATCGGTTGGGTACTTTCTGAGATTGCGTAGAAATCGCAATTTAGAATGTTTTTTAGAACGTTTTTCGTCCTTTTTCACCCCTTTTAAATTTCGAATTATTTAGGAAATGTTCTTAGAGATCATTTATATCTTATAAGTAACTACCATGCCTAGTTTCAAGTTGCTAGCCCCTGCAGTATTACAAAAAACGCAATTTAGATCGTTTTTTGCTCCTTCACTCCCTTTGGGGTAGTGGCACCGACATGAAATATAGTCTATGTTGGAGCGAGGGCTGTCACCATCGTTTTCACACCATTATTTTTTAAATCGGTCCGGTACTTCCTGAGATCGCGTAGAAATCGAAATTTAGAAAGTCTTTTAGAACGCTTTTCGCTCATTTTCACCCCTTTTAAATTTCGATTTTTTTTAAGGAAATGTCCTTAGAGATCATTTGTATCTTATAAATAAATGCCCTGCCTGATTTCAGGATTCTAGGCCCACCTGTAACACAAAAATCGCAATTTAGAACGATTTTTGCTTCTGCAACCCCTAGGTGGTCGTGACACCGACATGAAATAGAGTCTATTTTGGAGCAAGGGCCGTCATCATCAATTTCCAACCATTAATTTTTAAATATGTTGGGTATACTTTCTGAGATTGCGTAGAAATCGCCATTTAGAACGTTTTTAGTACTCTTTTCGCGCATTTTCATACCTTTTAAATTTCGAATTTTTGAAGAAATGTTCTTAGAGATCATTTACATCTTATATGTAACTACCATTCCAAATTCCAAGTAACTGGGCCCTTCAATAACACAGAAATCGCAATTTCGAACATTTTTTGCTCCTGCACCCCTTTTAGGGGTAGTGGCACCGGCCTAAAATGTAGCTTATATTAGAGCAAGGGTTGTCACCATTGTTTTTTAAATCGTTTTAGTACTTCTTGAGATTGCGTAAAAATAGCCATTTAGAACGCTTTTTGGGCATTTTCACCCCCTTTTAAATCTCGAATTTTTAAGAAATGTTCTTACAGATCATTTATATCTAATAAGTAACTACCATGCCAAAGTCCATGTATCTGAACCCTTCAGTAACACAAAAATCGCAATTTCGAACGTTTTTTCGCTCCTGCACCCCCTTTAGGGGTAGTGGCAATGACATAAAATGTAGCCTATGTTGGAGCAAGGGTTGTCGCCATCATTTTGACACCATTATTTTTGACATAGATTTGGTACTTCCTGAAATTGCGTAAAAATTGCCATTTAGAACGCTTTTTAGAACGCTTTTCGCGCTTTTCACTCCCTTCTAATTTCAATTTTTTTTTAAGAAATGTCCTTAGAGAGCATTAGTATCTTATAAGTAATTACTATTCCAAATTTCATGTTTCTAGGACCTTCAGTAACGCAAAAATCGCATTTTTAGAACGTTTTTTGCTCCTGCACCCCCTTTCCCTCATAGCATGCATGGTCACGGTGACGTCGTTGTGAAGTCACTGTGAGTCACTGTGGTCACGTCACATCTGTGACCAAAATGCCACCACTCAGTGATGTCACATTGTGACTGAGATGTGAACTTCTTAGAAAACTTAAAAAAAATACAAAAAATATTCAAAACATATTATTTATGTAAAATTATAGTTTCTGGCAGTTAAAAAAAATTGTGACGTCACTGTTATGACACTGCATGTAACGTACGTCACGTCACATATGTTACGAAAAAAATCACCATATTGTAAGTCACAGTGTGACAAAAATATGAACATCAAAAATCTTTGAAAATGAACAGAGATATTACATGCCTGAGTTACAGCGACATGAGAAATGAAAATATATTAGTGGATAGGAAATAGTAAATTCGGACACGAAAAGAGGGGGGTGGGGGATGGCAGAAAAAGGAAAATGCACGGTAGAAGTATCAACAAACTACATTTTCATGCTATATTTTATCAATTTGTTATTTAAGACAGTGAAAGTATACTTTTTTATGATTTCAATTTTATCTACCATTGCAATTTAATCCTTCTCTGATTGCTATTATTATAAAAGTGTTTCTCGGAAAAATGGTACGTATTGGATGGGATGTAGAGATCTGCACGGGCCGGCCCGCGGGCCTATTTTCATTTGCGGCACTCGGCCCGGGCCCGGGTCATACTTTTTTCTGAAGGCTCGGGCCGGGCCAGGTTCGGGCCTTACTTTTTTCCCGAAGAATCGGGCCGGGCCTAACTTATTTTTCTGTACAGAGCGGAACTGGTTTCTTTTCTAGTCTTCATTTTTACAAAATATGCATACATTTTTGAATCGCCATTATTCTACAATTAAACATTAACATTTATTATTTTTAAAAGAATAGTAAATTTCTACGCTAATTAAAATATAGTAAAACGTGTGAATAGGAACCTGCCTATGACGGAATCCTGTTTTAAAATGAAAAATGTGTTGATGCATGCAAAATTAATATACTACTACGTAAGAGAAGAATATATAATACATTTACATTTGCTAAGAAGGGAACTTGTCTATAACGCATTTTTTGTTTTTCTTTTTTATGTAATCGAGTCTTAGAAGATTTTACTGTATATCATTTTTCAGATTTTTAACAATTCAATGCATTGAATATGGATTAACAATATTAATGATAACTGAAACATTTACATAGAAGAAATAGCGATTCATTAAAAAAATAAATATCGCAGCCTGCGGCACTTATATACAAGCTAGAAATTGCTCGTCAAACTTGGCAAATGAGGTGCGTTTGTACTATGACTAGTTTTATAAATATTTTTTGCACCGCATATTGTACTGAATGTATATTTTAGGGCACTTCATAAGTGCATATCCATTTCATTCTGTTCGAAAGTCTGTAACGTCATTAAAATGCACTTGCAATAATTTTTTTCCATTGACCGTAATGTAACGGAAAACTTTTGACTGTTCCTGTAATTAAACTATGCATCCGATTTTCATAAGATTTGAAAGGACTCCAGAAAAATTTGCAGCAGTTATATATTTAAAATGTCAGACCATTCGGAAGGCTGTAACATCATTAAAAAGCACTTGAAATCATTTTTTCCCATTGGCCGTAATGTAACGGAAAACTTTTGACTCTCCCTGTAATTAAACTATACATCCAATTTTCATAAAATTTGAAATGACTCGACAAAACTATGCAACAATTATATATTTTAAATTTCAAACGATTCGCTCGGGTAGTTTTTGCGCTGTTATATGCGGACGGACAGACAGTCAGACGGGCTCTACGACGACTATAGGTGCTACGTCATGGACGGCGAACCTATGGCACGCGTGCCACTTTTGGCACGCGAAAGAATAATTTTGGCACGGCATTGCTTGTGGCTCTAAATCAAAATAAGGTGTGATTACACAAAATTGCGACTGATCTTTTCTAAAAATTCGATTAAATGGAAATTGACAAATTTTAATTGCGCTATATTATATTCCAATCTAATTAATTATGGCCTCAAAAATTTTTCAAACAAAGACGATATTTGAAAACTATCGACAAGAATTGGTTATTAGACATTACTAAATTCTAATGAAAAGTTATAGAAAGTTTGAATATATTTCAGAGCTATTCAAAGAAACTGGTGTTTGCCATTTTAACAGTTTTTCTGCCTAACCTTGATTTCAAGCCACTGTTTTAGGTAGCTTTCTTTACAAAAAAGCTACCTATTGCAGCCGTTCGGAGGAAAGCGATTTCAAAAAATTTTGGTATATTTTCATCGATCATGACCCCCAGACCCCGAAACCACCCTCCGTTCAAAATTGATATATATATATATATATATATATATATACATATATCTGACCTATGTCACACTGTAACTCCCGTAATTATGAACCGATTTCGATGTAATTCGGTGTGTACATAGTACATACCAATGTCTCGACCGAGTTCGTTGGCCAGCTTCATCCGCCGTTTTGTTTCAAAATGGCGGCCATTTAAAAATTTAAAACAAAATTAAAACTTGAAATGTGGTACCAAAAAATTAAAAATGGAAAAATATTTTTTTCTTATGTATTTGCCCTTTATACAAAGATTACGGAGCAGTTTTTGTTTCGTCTATATCTTAAAAAATGGCTGAGTTATAGCATTTTGAATTTCTAGCGTGGCTGACATTTTGAAACGTCCTGAATTTTGTCACGCGATAAAAGGCGTATTTATGAACCGATTTGGATGTAATTCGGTGTGTACATAGTACATACCAATCTCTCGACCGAGTTCGTTGGCCAGATTCATTCGCCATTTTGTTTCAAAATGGCGGCCATTTAAAATTTTTTTAAAAATTTAAAATTTGAAATGTGGTACCAAAAAATTGAAAATGGAAAAATATTTTTTTCTTATGTATTTGACCTTTATACAAAGATTTCGGAGAAGTTTTTGTTTCGTCTATATCTTAAAAAATGGCTGAGTTATAGCATTTTGAATTTCTAGCGTGGCTGACATTTTGAAACGTCCTGAATTTTGTCACGCGATAAAAGGCGTATTTATGAACCGATTTGGATGTAACTTCGTTTATACATAGTACATACCAATGTCTGGACCGGGTTCTTTGACCAGCTTCACCCGCCATCTTGTTTAAAAATGGCGGCCATTTAAATTTTTAAGAAAAATTTAAATTTGAAATGTGGTACCAAAAATTGAAAATTGAAAAAATATTTTCTTCTTATGTGTTTGACCTTGATAAAAAGATTCGGGAGCAGTTTTTGTTTTGTCTATATCTTAAGAAATGGCTGAGTTATAGCATTTTGAATTTCTAGCGTGGCTGACATTTTGAAACGTCCTGATTTTTCTCACGTAATAACAGGCGTATTTATGAAACGACTTGGATGTACCTTGGTGTGTACATAGTACATACAAATATCTCGACCGAGTTCGTTGGCCAGCTTCATCCGCCATCTTGTTTCAAAATGGCGGCCATTTAAAAAAATTAAAAAATAAAAAAATTTAAATGAGATACTAAAAAATTGGAAAATGAAAAAGATTTTTTTTTGTATGTGTTTGACCTTAATACAAAGATTCCGGAACAGTTTTTCTTTCGTCTATATCTAAAAAAAAAAATGGCTGAGTAATAGCATTTTGAATTTCTCTTGTGGCTGACATTTTAAAACGACCTGATTTTTGTCACGCGATAACGGGCGTATTTATGAACCTATTTGGATGTAACTTGGTCTGTACATAGTACATACCAATGTCTCGACCAAGTTCGTTGGCCAGCTTCATTCGCCATCTTGTTTCAAAAGGGTTGCCATTTAAAGAAAATTAAATTTAAAATTCAAAATGAGGTATTAAAAAATTGGAAAATGAAAAAGATTTTTTTTATGTGTTTGGCCTTGATACAAAGATTCCGGAGCAGTTTTTGTTTCTGAAAATTTGTTTTTTTGTTGATATCTTAAAAAATGGTTGATTTATAGCACTTTGAATTTCTAGCATGGCTAACATTTTGAAACGATCTTGTATTTGTCACGCGATAACACACGTATTCGCCTATTTCGATGTAAGAAGGCATGTGGATAGTATACATATCAACACCTCGACCAAGTTCGCTGGCCAGATTCATCAGCCATCTTGTTTCAAAATGGCGGCCATTAAATTAAAATATATATATATATTTAAAGTGAGGTGCAAAAAAATTAGAAACTGAAAAAGGTTTCTGTCTTAAGTATTTGATCTTGATATAAGGATTCAGGAGCATTTTTTGTTTGTCTTTACCTTAAAAAATGGCTCAGATATAGCAGTTTCAATTTCTATTTTGGGTGACATTTTGAAAAATCTTATTTTTTGCATGCGACAGCACTCCTATATATTAACCGATTCCGATGTGAGTGAGCATGTGCACAGCAATTACTAAGGTCTTGACCAAGTTCACTGCTTAGCCTCATCCACCATGTTGTCTTAAAATGACAGGCACTTTAAGAAATTGCCGAATTTGGCAGCCAAATATAAGTTACTTTAAAGAAAAGCAGCTTGGATAAAGCTGACTAATTTCGCGAAATTCTCATTCATTATATTGATAAAAATTAGTATTGAATCTCCTATATTCAGTTTCCACTAAATTGAGCTTCGTGTGTTTGCATGATATAAGTTGGCTTTTTTAAAATGAGGATTATGAAAGCTACCTCTTCCTCCCGGCACTGGCCGGAAGGACTTTTTACAATTGAATACTATCAAAACTCGTACTGTCATCACTTGTCAGATAAATCCGGCGTTTTGTTTGCATTAAAATTAACCTGATATTAAGATGCAACAACAGAAATCAAATTACACAGCATTAATTTTTGTTAAATTAATTTCTAAAATGTATTTATTGCCATAATTATTATAGTGTAATACCTACACCTACATATATGTTCCTCATATTTTTTAAATCTTAATATAAAAATTTAAGCAATTTTAATCCATTATTTTTCCATTTTCATTCCTACTAAATTTGTTTTTTAATTGTCACGTCATGGGCACGTAAAATATTTTTTGATCAAATTTGGCACGCGGCAACAAAAAGGTTCGCCGACCCTGCGCTACGTATTTATATAATTAAACGTACCTAAAAAATGGAATTTAGAAACATGAAAAAAAGGTTAAGATAAATATTTTTGGTCAGAACTCCTCGTAAGAGTCAAATTTTTAATCAAATCGATACAAAAATCAATGTTTTGTAGCAATTCACTCGGGCCGAGATTTTAACTTTTTTACGGGCCGGTCCGGGTAAATAATTTTTTTTCTACTTGCTCGGGCCGAACTTTTAACTTTTCTACCGGGCCGCGCCGCGCCAATATTTGTTATCTACGGGCCGGGCCGTAATTTTTTCTCTATGAGTCGGGCCGGGCCTGGAAATCTCGGCCTTTGCAGACCCCTAATGGGATGTCCCAGTGTCGCAGCCAAAATTAGGCTCTAAGGGGTGGGGGATTAAGTTGTTGATAGTTAGTCAGTTGTCGCCGCTTATTTGAATAATTGGAAAGTTAAATCAGTCTTTCTTTGGAGCAAAATCATAATCACTTTCCGGATATTAGGATCAGTAGCTATGCTGGACATGATACATTTAAACAGCGGTTACTATATTAAAGTTACAAAAATAAAATGCAACCAGTAAAATAACAGTGATTAAACTATAATAATTTATACAAACTGCATCAACAATGATTATTGAAAAGATTTTTTAAGAAAGAATTTTTTAATAAATTGATTTTAACTTCTTTTCAATTAGATTCCCAGACACAAATTAAGAGGAAAATAAAAAATAATGCGGCAAAGAAAAAAAAAAATGCAATTTAACAAATTACAACGACCATTTGGAAAATGTTTTTTTCAAAGACTAAAATTTAAGACATAAAAATTCGCACGGAGTTGATCATGCATTACGTACGCCATGGATTACATTTTTCGGTACTGTAAATTTTTAAACTTCTACGGAGCTGGTCATACATTACGTACGGCATGGATTAAACATTAATATTCCTGGACCAATTTTAAATGAAATTTCATTTTAAAACTTCTAAACATCCCACAATATTACTTTTTACACCGTCGTATAGAGAAAAAAATGCATTTAAAAGTACATTTTTTTCTCTATAGAGAAAAAAAATTTACTTTTAAATGCAGTTTGTTTGAAAGTTGTATCTCAATTTGTTTCTGAGTTATTAATTTTTTTTCGTAGTTTTTATAACTTTTTTGTCATAATGGCAACAGAAGTATCCATCTCTGTTGAAAGTAAAGGGAAAATACAGATTACTGTATAGACCAATCAGAAAACGAATAAAATGTGGATTCGACTAATAAAAAGCTTCAGATATGTTTTTGATTTCCTACCCTGACAGGGACAATACCAAATTAAAAAAAAAAAAAAAAAAAAAAAAAAAAAACTAAATTTGTTGAAATTTTGCTGAATAACCAAAATTCAATAATACCAAAATATAATAATAATAAACAGTTTAAATAAATAACGCTTGTTGAATAGAATGATTCAGCAAAGCGGCAGCCGGCGGATAAGTTAAATATATTAATACTGATATTAGTTTTAATTCATAAAAGGGGCTAATTTTATTAAATAAAAATTCATTCATATAAACGGCAATTTCTTTATTTTTTTAGTTCTGGGAGGAATTTTTTTTCCGAACCCCGCTCCTTCAACCCCATTCGCTGCGCCAGTGGGAGTCCTAAAAACTTTGTCTTCAGGGGTCTATCCAGACTTTTTTCACAGGGTCCTGTTTTTGTGGAATTGTGAACAGCTTTTTACATTTGTGAAAAATATAGTCATAATTTTGTGAATTGGAAAAAATCATTATATTCAGATTCTTGTTTATACATCGTAAAAAGATTATATGCATGTAAAATATAGATGTTTTCTTTGTATATGTAAATCGACAAATCAGATTTTACTTTTAAATTATTAAATCCGTAAAAAGAAAATTTCGATTTAGAGATGGAAAAGTTTTGTGAAATGTCTCTATTTTTAAGTTAAAGAAGAATTTTGTGAAGAGACGTGTTAGAAGGTGAAAATTTTTTGCTGGGTCCTGTTTTGAGATGAAAATTTTTATGAAAGGTCCTTCAAAGGACTCAATTTTTTTCCTAAATCTTCCCTGTTCTTCGACAAAGTTTTGTCAAACATTGTCATCGGATGTCATAAACTTTGTCTTTGACATCAGCAATGGTTTAATTTTAACATTCTTGCACTCGCTCACTTGGACTCTTAGAGACCACCGTGTCCCATGTGCACTGGCAGTGGGGGGGGGGGGGGGAGATAAGGGAAGGACTATTGTCCTGCTCCTGGGTTTTAAATTTTAATTAGCTAAATTTCTTTATCGCTAAATTAAAATAGTAAAATTTATTGTTTCAAGTGACTTCGAAAAATTAAACACTACCAGAAAAACTAACTGAGAAGTTTTCGATAGGGGGAGGGCTCTCCACAGTGTCGCCGTTTCAAAACTTTCTTCGCGCAGTGCAAAATTTATTTTAATTTTATTGCGAACAGCTGAGGAGAAATTGATACATTTTTATTCTCCCATATATTTATTTTTAAATTACACAAACTACTCATTAAGTAACAATTATGTCCCAATTTGAGAATGTTGCAATAAATAGTAAGACTTTCGCAAATATTATTAATAATTACTAATTTCAGTGTTTAAACTACAGTTGAACCTTTTTTATCCGAAACTCTTTTAACCGAAATCCATATGTTTCTCCTTAATCTTAAAATTGAAGCATTCTCGATTATCCGAAAATTTCGATTTTCCGAAAGAGGTTCGGTCCTAATTACTTCGGATAATCGAGGTTCTACCGTATTTATTTCATGCTAATGTTTTTATTGCAATCAAATATAACAAGTTATTTTGACTTTTGTGCAATTTCTGAAAAAATTTTTGAGTCTGATCAGTGATGACAGAAACTCTATGAAATATCAAATTTCTTTTGGGCGGGACAATCTCCCTTTCCTAAGCTTCCTCTAAATGTTTTCGTTGTCTCTGGCTTCTACTATCCCCCCCCCCTCCCGTAAAAGACATTTTTAATGATTTTACTTTTATCTTCATGTGTTTAAAATACATCCTGAAAGGGGATTCAAGGAGCACAAAATCCCCAACCTTTGACAAAAAAGAGTACTTTTGGACTTTTAATATTTATTATTTGTTACATGTCTGTGTTGCTTTTTACGTTGATATGTTTACAAATTGTATTGTATGGACGATTCGAACAAAAAATCTTTAGTTTAGTTTATGTTGATATTCCTCTTTTTAAAAAACTCGGCCTAAGCTGCGGAGAACAGTCACATCTGTTCAAAAATCGTACCCCTCCATGGATTTCTTTCTGCCCACGGAGGCGCCTAACTTAAATTATAGAAAATAACAATAGGTTAAAATCTGTTTTCTACTAATTATTATTTTGTATGATTTCTCTTTAGGGATCGGTGATATATATATCAATGAATATATATCATGATATATATTCGTTATTTATTTTCAAAAAATCATTGTGCATGATATTTTTAGTCAAAACAAGTGTAAAGGAATATTTCAACTGCTATTGACACTGTTGTTCTTTAGACAAATAAGGTTTATATCTGGTAGTAACTTATTTAGCCAGAAAAAAAAAAGAAATATATATATATATATATATATATATATATATATATAAATCATCATAGGGGTATCATGCATTTAACTTCATATTTTTCACATATTGGCACATAATACAAGATCATATTTTACTTTCTGAAAATAATCCTCATTGTTTTTTAAATGTTATTTATATACTCATTTTTTATTTTATAATATTCGTTTTTAAATTAGTTAAATTAATCAATGACCTTCTATTTACTTATTTTATTTTATATTTACTCAGTTCTTATTAACTTTATTCCTATTTTTTCATTCTACTTTAAATAACTGTTAATCTTAATCATTTCTTAATTTCTTAAATTAATTTCATTTCTGTTTTATGGGAATAGATGGCAGCACTAAACATTTCTTTTTAATAAACCTAATTACAGTATAGTTTTCCTTTTTCACACTGGATGGCACGATGATAGTAATGTTCTGAACTCAGCAACTTATGACCACATGTTCTCATAGTCCTAACCTAATCTGTTTCCATCATTATATGCTTTAACATTGTGAGTCAACTTTATAATGTTTTGGATCCTTTTATGTAATTTAGTTCAGGCATTTTGCGAATGAACATAAACAAAATTGTAATAGAGGCTTCTTACAGAGTTTTTAAATCAAGAACTACTGCTTAATAACATACTAAAAATCAGACGAAATCTGAGCACGGGAACACCCCTATATATGGATTTTAAAATGGCGGAGGGAATTTTCTGGAACTAAGGTAAAAAATATATATTGCTTATGGAAATATATTGCTTTATTTTGACAACTTAACTTTGAAGTATAATCAAAATCTTCAAATAGTACACAAAAGTCTACTATCACTTACAAATTACTGTTTAAGTTCCTTTTTACAGAAATGTCCCAGTGAAAAAAGACTTTTATCAATAATTTTCATCACTTTCATTACATTCATAGTTAGAAGTTAGTTAGTTGTTGTTACATCCATCGACTTGGCACACCCCACAGGCTGTAGAAAAGGGCAATCCATTACGCTTGCATCCGCATCTTAAAGTAGCATAGTTTGACTTGCAGGAAGTATATTAAGTAGATAATGTGGAGCTGGTGGTAGGCGCAGAGTATTGGGCAGTGTGAGTGAGTTACTTTTTACATACCGATTACATACTTTTTACATAGCTTTCCAGATATTTATTTGTAAGTAAGTACGATAGCTATGATATTTTGTAGAAGAATCGGTCGGAAGCAAGCGTTCAGGTCTAACAAATGATTTTGCTGTAGTTACCTTCCCTACCAATATTTGGTGACGTAGATTGTCTGTGGATTCCAGTATCTTCCAGTCATAAAACTGAAGCATTGTTTTTCTCCTAGCCTCAGCGGTATCTGATACAAACCTGAATTTAAGCTAAATATTTTTGCAATGGAACGGAGCTCTGTCTCCTTAACCAGTTTGAAAACTGCTGAGGAGTTACCTTCTACAAACATTTTGTGCACCTTTGCGTTTTTAGATGGCAAATTGAACATTTTCTGTAAGTGCAGGTATAGTGACTTGAGATAATTAACATGTCCTGCTGCTGCTGTTATGGGGAGAATCTCCAGCATAGCAATTCCCAAGAGCCAATCCTGTCATCTGTTATTAATGTTCTTACACCACTGGTTATTCGTTGATATTGTAACCAGAGTTTACTTGTTCTCAAAGTAGATTGCAAGTGATTTTCTTCGTCTCCAAAGCGATATCAATCTGAGATACCGCATCACACAGTTCAACGTCTTTCATTTGTTTTTCGTCGGTTATAATATTCTCGAACAGATCACAAGCTTCCTTTACCAGGTCGTGGGGAGATCCATGTTCATTGCGAGGAACAATCTCTGAAACTAGTAGGCAACTAAGAGCTGCATCTAAGAGTATGTGTCTTCGTATCGCCCTAGAAATAGCTCTCCCTGTCATCATATGTACCACAGTATTCGATCCATAGGTTTCTTCAAGCACTTCAAATAACCCTGAACCAATCATGATAGTTCCGATTGCACCTAAAATATTCATTAGAGTATGAAATGTTCCCAGCATTAAAATAATATATCTTGTAGGTCTGTTTGTCCGTTAATGATTTGGAAAGCTTTCTAAAAGAAAGACTGATCAAAAGTAACTCTCATGCGATGTTATGATTGTATGCTATTTTGTTAAGATATATTAGTGTCAAAAAAATACAAGTCATGTAGGCGGTTGCCATATCAATGATAGGAAGAAATGAAATAGATTATTCCCTTGGAAGTGAAGCTTCTGATTTGGAATGAATTAATTGCGTAGCTCCTGGCCAATTTGGAACCTGTCTTTTGGATGCTGAGATTTGCCACAAAAGACAGTCTATTTAGCGAAGCATTCGATAGTATTGGAAGTTTACAGAATAAGATCTTGATTATTTTCGTATGTCTGTATTCTTCAGTATCAACTTTGGCTAGGTTCTTAATATCAGTATCAGAAACATCACGCCTATTGACAGTAGGATAGATGTTGCCCTTTAGAGTTACTACAACAATCATACTCATACCATGAAAGGTATTATTCTCGTCCAGAGTGCAGATATTGTGATCGACATTATCTGCTGCTACGAGTAATGTGGTGTTTTCAACAACACTCAAAGAAGCGGAACCGCCTGATATTGCAGTTGTTGTTTTTTTCGAACCTTGTTACTTCTGTGTAGGGTGAACAAAACCCAAGATTGTGAAGAATGCTAATAAGGTATCTTGATCTGTAGTTACGGTGAAGCTGAACGGACAGATCAATTTGTAGCAGACAATGTAATCCTCCGGAACGGATAGCTTGCATAACGGTCTGACCAACAGCACCAACCGATTTTCATAGACATTTCCTTTCGTCCAAATGATAATAGCAATTTCAAGCTACTAGGTATGCAATCCAAAGCGCTTTCCTCCGTCAGGTCATTACGTAATGGATACTCATAAACTTTAGTGGTGTTGAATTTTGTTGGTAACTTCGAAGAATTTTATTTTCTGTCCCATACAGAATTACGATATCCGACTTCCCTTTTTTACCCGATATTATAATACTTTCCCCATAGTGTTCGCTCTAAAAGTTTTCTCTTCAAGTTCCTTCATTCGTACGCATTGCAACAAGATCACCTGAGTAATAAGCCAACTGGCCTCTTACCTTAAATGACCATTCATCACGGCAGTGTTCACAGCATTTCTTTATGGCCTCAGAATATTGTGCAGTTCTTACCCTCACATATTCGGATTTAGATTTATGTTTAGAAGAAAATTCTAGAAATTTTCCACAAAATAAACAATGAGAAGCGCCGGTAACTGAACCCTCAATTAAGCGAATTCTTTTCCTTGGTATCTAGCTTTCCGCTTTCTAATTCCAATGCTCTTTCTATCAGTAAATGCCGTCCGACACAAAACGTGGACACTTATTCCGGCAGTTGTAACTACAACGCTTTTACGGCTTCGGCTGGCTTAATTTACACCGTCTGCTCCCTTTTGAGAAATTTTAACTACGTTTTGTCCATTGTCTTTCTCTTTTTCACAAATCACACGAAATTCAGTAGGAAACTCAAATTAATTCTTAAAATACCATAAATCAAAAACAAAATTAGAAATTAATGACAACACAACGTGAAACAAGATATGACTCAGTCCGCCATTTTTAAATCCGTTTTTAAGGGTGTTACCGTGCTCGGATTTTGTCTGATTTTGGTAATATTTCCCAGTAATGGTTACTGTTTCAAAATCAGTTAACAGATCATCTATTACAATTTTGTTCGAGTTGAAGGTATATTTATTGTAACTTCCCTGGACTAATTTAGATGTTGTGCTCTTATAATTTTTAATATCCTGTGTGAGGTGTATCTTTCTTTAGATCTCTTGGTATTTTTTTTTTCTTTTTTGATGCGCTATTAGGTGCTAAATTTTGTCATTGTAGGCTTAATGCCGACAAAATTGGATGAAATAACGAATCTTCACTATGAATTAACCAACAAGCACCTCTGATAGTTCTGTGGGTTATTCATAGTTTTTTATTTTACATACTGGTTTCCTATGTTCATATTAGCATTTTACCATTTGTTCATATATTTGTGATTTCATCTTTATTATATATATATATATACAACCATTATATAATTACAATTCATCATGTTTTTCTTTTTATTAAAAAATAAAATTAATAAATTGAGTATCAATACATTACACTGACATTATACAAAATAAAGCAGGATCAACTATTTTTAGCCAGCGCGTCTCTGTCTATGATTTTGCTCAGCCTTGCTTTTTCTAGCACGCTGTTCCTTTTTCCCTATCTTGCACGGAAGAAGAATCTCGCTAGTAGATTCGAAACAGCTGTTTACTGCTTTTCATGTATTTTTGTGCATTTTTAAACGTTGGTTTATCTGTTTCTTAACATTAGTGAATTGTTTTTATTATAATGTACCAATATACTGATCACCTATATATGATGTATTAAAAAACTTTCAAAATTGGCGAACGGAAAATCAACCGGAAGGCGAAATCATTTAAATAACCAGTAAATATTTAAATATGTAGGGAATCATATATTGTAATATATATTTTTTCCGAGCTTTACATTCAAAGCTGAATTTTTAAATGTAGAATCAATAATTATGTTCGACAATATTAACATAGTACAAATATTGAACGATAAACTATCCAATTTAGATAACCCGTTATTTATAGCTTCATTTGGAAGAAGCATTTTAGGTTTCGGTTTAATCCAGTTGAAATTGTACAATAGGTTAAAGAAAGAAAAAGCAGACGAAAAAAGTCCTTCCGGCCAGTGCCTGGAGGAAGAGGTAGCTTTCATATTCCTTATTTTTAAAAAGCAAGCTTATATTATTCAAACACACGAAGCTCAATTTAGTGGAAACCGATTATAGGAGATTCAATCCTAATCTTTATCAATATTAAATCATTATGAATGAGAATTTCGCGAAATTAGTCAGCTTTATCCAAACTGCTTTTATTTAAAGTAACTTATATTTGGTTGCCAAATTCGGCGATATTTTGAAGTTCCTGCCGTTTTAAGACAACATGGTGGATGAGGCTAACGAGTGAACTTGGTCGAGACCTTAGTAATTCCTGTGCACATGCTCACTCACATCGGAATCGGTTGATATATAAAAGTTCTGTCGCAGGCAAAAATTCAGATTTTTCAAAATGTCACCCACATTAGAAATTCAAACTGCTATATCTGAGCCATTTTCTAAGATAAAGATAAAACAAAAAATGTTCCGGAACCTTTATATCATGGTCAAATACTTAAGAAAGAAACCGTTTTCAATTTCTAATTCTTTTGCACCTTACTTTAAATATAATTTTTTATTTAATTTAATCGCCTCCATTTTGAAACAAGATGGCTGAGGAAGCTGGTCAGCGAACTTGGTCGAGACATTACGATATACTATCCACATGCCTTCTTACATCGAAATAGGTTAATGAATACGCGTGTTATCACGTGACAGATATCAGATCGTTTCAAAATGTCAGCCATGCTAGAAATTCAAAGTGCTATAATTCAACCATTTTTTAAGACATATACGAAACAAAAACTGCTCCGGAATTTTTGTATCAAGGTCAAAGTGTGAAAAAAAATCTTTTTCATTTTTCAATTTTTTGATAACTCATTTAAAATTTAAAATTTATTTTTTTTTTTAAAATGGCAGCCCTTTTGAAACAAGATGGCGAATGAAGCTGACCAACGAACTCGGTCGAGACATTGGTATGTACTATGTACACACCAAGTTACATCCAAATCGATTCATAAATACGCCTGTTATCGCGTGATAAAAATCAGGTTGTTTCAAAATGTCAGCCACAATAGAAATTCAAAATGCTATAACTCAGCCATTTTTTTAGATATAGAAAAAACAAAAACTGTTCCGGAATCTTTGTATTAAGGTCAAACACATACAAAAAAATCTTTTTCATTTTCCAATTTTTTTGGTACCTCATTTTAAATTTAAAAAAAAAATTTAAATGGCCGCCATTTTGAAACAAGATGGCGGATGAAACTGGCGAACGAACTCGGTCGAGAAATTGGTACGTATTATGTATACACCAAGGTACATCCAAATCGGTTCATAAATACGCCTGTTATCGCGTAACAAAAATCGGGTCATTTCAAAATGTCAGCCCCGCTAGAAATTCAAAGTGCTATAAATCAGCCATTTTTTAAGATATAGACGAAACAAAAACTGCTCCAGAATCTTTGTATCAGCGTCAAACACATATAAAAAAATATTTTTTAATTTTCAATTTTTTGGTACCACATTTCAAATTTAAATTTTTTTTAAAAAATTTAAATGGCCGCAATTTTGAAACAAGATGGCGGATGAAGCTGGCCAACGAACTCGGTCGAGACATTGGTACGTATTATGTATACACCAAGGTACATCCAAATCGATTCATAAATACGCCTGTTATCGTGTGACAAAAATCAGGTCGTTTCAAAATATTAGCCAAGCTTGAAATTCAAAGTGCTATAACTCAGCCATTTTTTAAGATATAGACGAAACAAAAAATGCTCCGGAATCTTTGTATCAAGGTCAAACACATAAGAAAAAAATATTTTTCAATTTTAAATTTTTTGGTACCACATTTCAAATTTTAAATTTTTAAAAAAATTTTAAATGGCCGCCATTTTGAAACAAGATGGCGGATGAAGCTGGCCAACGAACTTGGTCGAGATATTTGTATGTACTATGTACACACCGAGTTTCATCCAAATCGGTTCATAAATACGAGAGTTACAGTATGACAAAGATCAGATATATATATATATAACCATTAATTAGACATAACCTACCACCATCAAAAACCGTAATATTATGAATTAAAGCTGTAAGTATAATTTTTTTTAAATTTATTATAAGAATTATTATGGAAGAAAAATAAGAAAGTGGACACCGACAAATAATGGAAATGCTTATATATTGAATTACGTTGTCAAGGGCACAGAATTCAATGATATAAGCAAAATGGTTGTTTTCTGTGAGAAAAATAAGCTAAAGCTAAAAGTTATTTTCCCCTGTGCCCAAACAACCGTTAAAATCAAGTGAATTGATTAAAAATGAAAACAGAATAGAAACAAATAATATGAAATGGAAAAATCAATAAAACCTATTTAAATATTTATAGGATATAAAATAGAAATAATAAACACCATACCGAATTAATATTTCAATATTTTAGAATAAATCCACGCGCACATGGCACCCAAAATATCGTAAAGATTAAGGTGAATAAAACAGTTAATAAATCACAGTAATTGATACCATAGGATGCAGTTAATACATTTTGAAATAAATGTTAAATAACTTTTAATATAATATAAAATAAAATAAATAGAAAGTAATTACATATTTAAAATGCACTATTAAATTAATTAAAAACTGCTTAACAATATCGTCAAAATTTAGCTAAAAATTCCCCCTGGTGTAGTTAATTATAACTGAAATGTAGCTGGAAAAAGTAAAATTTAGAACTTATCGAAAAAATACAAATTTTGGTGCTGCCATCTAGTATTACTTTTATGATTCAATTGTCACAAGATAAACAGTTGTAAGCATTTGAATGTAACAATTGTTTTATTAACAGAAAAACCAAACAAATCCTTATATATAGATAATTATAAACCGAATATAAACCACACAATGTATTTTTAAAAAAAAAACTATTGTTAATAAAATTTAAAAAGAATACAAAATATTCTATTAGCTAACTTATTTAAACTACACTAAGAATTTAAATAATTCTAGAACATCGATAATATATAGCATATAGCTATATGCTATAAAACAAAATAAATTCATTAATAATTAATATAAATAATTATTAAAAATATAAAAATCTTTAATAAAAACTATTATATATAAGATAATTATAAAATGAACAGGAAATAAAAAACATATGGGAGTATAAAGAAGGTAAACAGATACTTAAATTCCGATTACCTAAAAAGCACAAATATAGTGTGTGGATTATTTTCATACATCCATAAAAATTTTAAAAGTATGAATGTGGGACATTCAAAAACATTAAACCGATAATAAATTTTATAACACAAAGTGAAAATAGATAAATATTAAAATATTAATAAGAATAGAGGAATAATAATAAAAATAATTACCCAATTTTAATACATACAGTATAACTTTATTTATATTAAATATACTTATATGTATATTAATCACTATAAAAATGGCATACTATTAGTAATTAATATGATATTGTCCTTATTAAATTAAAATTTATAACAAATGATTGTATATATATATATATATATACATACGGATATATATGGGATGTGAATGCTGAAAAAATTATAAAAATCATACACACAAAAAATTATATGTATATATATATATATATATATATATAATATATATATGTATATATATATATATATATATATTCTTTAAAAAAAAAGTTTGGTGTATGTGTATGTTTTTTCATACATTATACACTAAAAACATCAAAAACACAAAAAAAAAAACACAAGAAAAATAAAAATACCATTATGGAGGGTTGAGGTCGGGAATGCTATAAAAAAAGATTAAAACTTTGTATGTTTTTATGTGTGTGAGCGTGTATAAGTGTATGTATATATGCTTAAATATTGTATGGACATATAATTTTTAAAAAAATACGGGTTTATCATGCGTTTAACACAATATATTTCCACATATTGCATCATCATTTAAGTATATATTTTTCTATCTCAATATTCCTCATTGCTTTTTAAATTTTCAAATTTATTTACATAATACACGGCTAAATTTTACTATCTTAAATATTCTTCCTCTTTTTAAATGTTATTTATATTCTCATTTTTTTATATTACAATTTTTTGTTTTTAAAACGTTAAATTAATCAATTCCCCTTTTCCCCCTTTTTTTTTTTTTTTTTTTTTTTTTTTTTTTTTTTTTTTTTTTTTTAATAATTTTTATTTTTTTAATTTTATAATTTTTAATGTCCTGCGTGAGGTGTATCTTTCTTTGGATCTCTTGACTTTTTATTATCTGTTTTTTGTAATGTTTGCGTTATTAGGAGCTAAATTTTGTCATTTTAGGCTTAATGCCGACAAAATTGGATGAAATAATGCATCTTCTATGAATGAACTCACAAGCTTCTCTGATGATTCTGTGAGTCATTCATAGTTTCTTATTTTACATACTGGTTTCATATGTTCATTTCTGGATCATCTTTAAAACTTTATCCATTTCTTCATATATTTGTGATTTCAAATTTATTATTATTATTATTATATATATATATATATATATATATATATATATATATCAACTTTTGAACGGAGGGTGGTTTCGGGGTCTGGGGGATGATCGATGAAAATGTACCAAAATTTTTTGAAATCGCTTTCCTCCGAACGGCTGCAATAGGTAGCTTTTTGTAATGAAAGCTACCTAAAAGCTGAAAAGATTACATTTATGTAGAAAATTTTCAATTTTAAAAAGTTATATTTAAAACTTTGTTGCATAAGACATAGAACATTTTTTAGGTGCGTTCGTAATTACATAAATACGTAGCACCTATAGTCGTCGTTCAGCCCGTCCGTCTGTCTGTCTGTCCGTCCGCATATAACAGAGCAAAAACTACCCAACCGAATGGTCTGAAATTTTAAATATATAATTGTTGCAAAATTTTGTCGAGTCATTTCAAATTCTATGAAAATTGGATGTATAGTTTAATGACAGGGACAGTCAAAAGTTTTCCGTTACATTACGGCCAATGGGAAAAAATTATTTCAAGTGCATTTTAATCATGTTACAGCCTTCCGAATGGTCTGAAATTTTAAATATATAATTGTTGCAAAATTTTGTCTGGTCATTTCAAATTTTATGAAAATCGAATGCATAATTTAATTACAGGGACAGTCAAAAGTTTTCCGTTACATTACGGCCAATGGGAAAAAATTATTGCAAGTACATTTTAATGATGTTACAGCCTTTCGAACAGAATGAAATGGATATGCACTTATGAAGTGCACTAAAATATACATTCAGTACAATATGCAGTGCAAAAAATATTTATAAAACTAGTTATAGTACGAACGCACCTCATTTGCCATGTTTGAAAAGCAATTTCCAACTTGTTTATACTTGACACTGAATCTAAATTTTTTTTGTTTGTTTTTAGGGTTTCGTTCATCTCACGAAACCCTTACAGTCTCGCTTTTCTGTCTGTCCGGCCGTCATAGGCTCGTACTCCGAAACTGTTTAAGATACAGACTTCTTTTTTTTTACATAGAGCTGAATACCCCTTGTCACACCCAAAATCATAAAATTTTGAAAAAGTCTTTTATTATTAGAGTTTTTATGACTTCGAACATTTCTGCGACATTACATAATCTTAATTTCAGCCAATTCATTCATATAAGTAAATCATTACTAATTCATAGCTAATTCAAAACTTTTCATCCTCAGCACTTTAGTCCGAACCGCACTCCTGTGCAACAATTACTTGATTTTGTATTGAATTTTAAAATGTATCAGGGACATTTGGGACACCATGTGACATTTATGGCCAATGCCCACAATAATTTCGATTATCTGTAAACAGAAAAATGGCTCGGAACATTTCCATCTGATTTCAAAAATAAAATTAAATGCAGAATTAAAATACAGTAGAACCTCTTTTATCCGAAACTCTCGGTTAACCAAAATCCATTTTTAAAGCTTTATTTATTTATTTTTTTTACTATCACATTCCTTGTGTGCAAAATCAATTTTGAAAGCTTTTTTTTAAGCTACCACAATATTTCTTGTGTGCAAGCTGTCCTTTCTGAACTACGAGTACATATAGTAGATATTTTCAATACCCTTTCTTAGAGTTCCTTTGGATTTAACTCCCGCAAGCTGCGGAGTGGATCGAGGAAAACGAACAATAGACCAATTTGGAAGCTTTCGAGTGTTTTGCAAAAGGTTGGCATGGCTGAAGCAGCAGAAAGACTGTTATACTGGTGAACTAATAATATTAAAAAACTCTGTGATAGAGCTTCAAAGCAAAGGCAATCGAAACTGCGACAAACAAAACGATTTTTTCAAACCCTTGTGATATGTATAAAAGGTACTTAATTTCAAAATTAAAATTCTGGTAATTTATTCTCGTTTATTTTGCTATTGCTTTATTTTTATTAATCACTTGTTGCCATAATAAGAAATATTGCATATATTTCTCCTTAATCTTAAAATGGAAGCATTCTCGATTATCCGAAAATTTCGATTTTCCGAAAGAGGGTCGGTCCCAATTACTTCGGATAATCGAGGTTCTACTGTAAATTATAATAAATAACTGAAAAAAACAAAATATGAAAAATTCGCAAATACCGTCAACCAAGATGACTTTGTCTAATTTTTGCTACTTTTTAACTTTAAAGATCCAAAAATTATAGCAATTTTCATTTAAACAATTTCTAATCCCTTTTTTTTTTCTAGTTCCAAAATATTAATTGTAAATTTTAAATTCACATTTAGTAGTTTCAAAGAATATATTTCTTTTTAATTACATTTTAGAAAGAGGGACAAAGTCCACTTGGCTTGGGCGATTTTCTCCCATAGCTAAAAAAAATCAATTGAATAAGCATAAAAAAAACCTGTAAGAACCTCCTTAAGAGGTCTTGGGACTCTTAAAGCTTCAAAATTTTAGAAAAATTTTTTAGATGTTAAACTCCTTTTTTTTTCTGAACGTTTTGATATAATTGTTTCCTTGAAATTCCCATTAGAACATAAATTATGGCTTTTAGAATTATTCCCGCTCAATAGCTGAAGCGGCGTTTCCGAAACTTTGAAGTCATTTTTCTCCGAATGACGTTTTTGGCCATAACGCGCAGGATGCCTCAAAAACTTCTAAATATTTTTTCATAAAATTTTCAAAACATATATTTCATGTTAGTCTGTATAAACTGAATCTAAAATTTCCTTTTTTATTGTTCGAAAAACTATATTTTTTAAGTGATTATACTGTTGAAATTTTCAAAATTTTGTATTAGCTAAATACAACTTTGCATTAAAAATATAAAAATGCTTTAAATACAAATTTATTTAGGTTCAGGGTAATTATTATAATCTGAAGTAAAAGTAGGCACCAAAATTTTCCTTCCAGTTGCAATATTTATTTTGTAATCCTGCGCGTAAGCTGTTATACCAATTTTCTGCTCGACAAATGTCTGAAAGTTTCGAGCCCCCTATAAATACTAATTCTGCATTTTGCAATTTTTTAAATACGTGAAATGAAAGAACATACTTATATCTTTCATCCCAATAAAAATTGTGTTTTAAAATCATATACATTTTAAGATATAAAATGTTGAAAATGGTCCTTTGTTTCATTTTTTCCAACTTCAAGAGTCATGAGACCCCTTAATATAATAAAGTATTAAAAAAAAAAAAGACACTTCTTCATTTAAAAAATATATATGTGAAAATGAACAGAAAAACGAACTTTTATTAAAAGTGAACATTATTCAAAAAATATGTAAAAACAATTAAAAATTAAGGCATGCTAATATTAATGTCTTTTTAAGAAAACAACATTTTAGATATATTCGTTTATTTCAGGCACTGAAAAAAATGCACTTACGGTTGCAATGCACTTACACAAATGTGTTTCGAATCACTCTGAATTATTACAAGACACACCTATATCAGAATACGCATTTGACTAACACTCGCAGCAAATTTCTGTAAAAACTTTAGGAATGCTATGGGTGGAGCATTCCTAAGCATTTCGATAGCACTTTAGGAATACTAGGGAATGCTCCCATTCCGTTCATTTTACTTTAAAAATTACTCTCAAATGTAAAGACGTTTATTCCAAGAGAGAATTTTTAGCACAAATTGCTAAAATTCATGATCTCTTAGGGCCAATTCTCTCAGAATCAAAAATTTTCATGCAGCATGAATGGGAAAGGAAACTTGATTGAAATCAACGTCAGTCTTCCAACTGTCTTCAGGAATGGAAAGATTTTCTGATTAAATTAACAGAAATAAACAATCTCATCATTCCTCTGTATGTTTTGTCAGACTGCATTGCAATTTCAGAGCTTCACGGATTCGCAGATGCTTCTGGAAAGGCCTGTGGAGCAGTTATCTATTTAATACGTATCTCCACAACGGGACAGTTCAGTTCTAATCTTCTATGCAGCAAGTCCTGTGTGGCCCCCTAAAGCTAATGAACATTCCAAGGTTGGAGTTGTCAGCAGCTCTACTTTTGACACACCTAACTTGTTCAAAAATTAATTTTTACCCTACAATTATGTTTTGGAAGGGTTTGGCTAGACAGATTCTTCCATTGTTCTTTTTTGTTTCAATACTCCACCTCATAAATTAAAAACCTTTGTAGCCAGCAGAGTAACTACGATTCAGTCTTTTTCTGAAAATTACCATTGGAACCATGTATCCTCCAAATCAACCAGGCACATATCATCTCCAGAAGTGCAACTGCCAAGGATCTCATAAACAAGGATTTGTGGTTGTTTGGCCCAGACTTTCTTCAAACAGAAGTTATAGTATACCTAGCCAGTTTCCTGCTCTCACAGACATTGAATGTGAACAAGAACTAAGAAATTACTTTAGTTTATTGACAATCGCCAACAATGCTGATGACTTTTTTTTTATAGCTTGTGTAAATCCTTTAACAATTTCATGAAACTAATTAGAATATGTAGCTTTATTTTTAAGTTTATCAATAATATCCGCCATAGAGATGTAAAACGGAAGCAGCTTACCGGCATTGAATTAAAAAATAGCATACAGTTTTTAGTAAAAAGGCCCAGGAAGGTAAGTTCGCTCCTGAAGTAGCTGTGCTAAGAAAGAGATAAACCGTTCCTTTGTCCAGTAAATTAAAAGCCTTGGATATTTTTCTGGATAAAAATGGTTTACTTCGTGTAGGTGGTAGATTAATCAATTCTAACTTACCTTTTGATGCCAAGCACGAATTAATTCTACGCAGTGATCACAAGCTCACTAAATTAATTTTTGAGTACTTTGATAAAAAGTACTTGCATATCAGTGCTCAGGAATTGGTTCATTAAATACGCATGAAATATTGGCCTATCAAAGCTAAAAGCATTACACGAAAAATAGTGTACTCTTCTGTTACACGTTTCTGGCATAACCTCAAGACGCTAGATCAATTAATGGAGGACTTCCCATCACAACGCGTAACACCAAATTCAACGTTTCTAAATTTGGGTGTAGACTTCTGTGGCCGTTTACACATATAATACAAAAATCAGCGAAAGGAAACTTATTCTAAAATTTATGTGACCATAATTATATGCATGTCTACCAAGGCCATTCATCCAGAGATAGTAAGCGATTTATCCGCTGTTGAATTCCTCGCCGCGCTTAAAATATTCTGGGCTAGGAAAGGAAAAGTAAATACACTAACTTCTGGTAACGCCACTAACTTTAATCCCTTGACCCCCATGCTTAATTTCACCAGTGAAGGGGTATGCATACCGGGCTATGCTGTGAAAAATGTTTGTGTCATAAAACTCCCCTTCGACCAGTGTCCCATTATATCAGTTGCATATCACAGACTAATCCTGTTCAAATATGCAACCATTACTATGTAGTGAACGACGTACGGGATGTACGTCATGGTCGTTGATTGCTGAAATGAGATTACGTACGCAACATATGTCCTGGAGGTCAAGGGGTTAAGTGTGCCGCAATAGCCTTAAATAATTAAAAAAATTATTAAAGACTACTAGCGAGGAATTATCGAATTCCTTAGCCAAGGAATTCATAACATGGAAATTTATTCCTCCGCGATCTCTGAATTTTTGCGGTCTGTGGGAATCAGGCGTCAAACATCCTTCAAACATCATTTGCTTAGGGCCGTAGGTAACAACATCATCACTATAGAGGACTTCGAAACTATTATCATACAAATAGAAGGTATTCTAAATTCCCGGCCTTTGTTCCCGCTTTTAGATGACACAAATGAGTTTGAAGTGCTTACGACAGTCGACTTTTTACTTGGCGGACCATTAACGGTATTCCCCAGCCTAATGTTATAAACATTTCAGACAATAGACTAATCCATTGCCAACGGATTATTAAATATCTTCAATACATTTGGAAACGTTGGCCCACTGATTACCTAAATCACTAAATAAACCACAAATTTCAAGGGAAAATATTAACTTAGGATCTCTAGTAAAGAAGAAAATCTACCACTATATAACTGGGCTCTTGCCCAGATGATGGAAATAATTCCCGGCAAGGACAACAGAGTCCGAGCAGTTAAATTAAAAACTGCTCCTAGTATATTTTGACGAGGCATTACTAAAATATACCTACTCGAGGCATTACTAAAATATACTAATGATTATATTGTCCAGTCAGGACAATATAATCATTTTGGCAGCATTGCATTTTGTTATTATTTTAAAGAAATTATAATACTGTTGTTACTGTATATTATTAATATTAATTCTAGTATCATTTGTAATGTTAATTAGTTATCTATTGTGTTATGTTTAAATTAGTCGCTGAAATATTTTATATTTCATCGCCAGGCAGCATATTCCGTCCATAAGTATGTTTTGGCTCCACCTAGCAGGGAATCGGAAAGAAAGAAAGCGTCATTAAGCAATTGATCACTAAAGCAGCAACATATCTGTAACACTACGCCCAATTCACGCAGTAGATTTTAATCAAACCTAAAATTTATTATATTCAAGATTTCTGTTTGTGAATGTAGTGTGCTGTTTTTAACTGTTAATAGGAAAACAGTTGGAAATAATTAAAGAACTAATACAGTCATTTACGATCGACACAGCCTTAAGTTCAACAGCTAGTTTTTAATCTGTATTTTCCCCCTTTAAAAAAGGAACGAAAGTCAAGCTAATTATATTTAAATAGTTAGATAACGCATTTAAACCAAATTTAAGTATTTACTATTATTTTTACCAAATAAAAATGTTCAAGAAAAGTTATTTTCAATTTTAGATAACCAATAGTTAATATTGCTGTTTATATGCAAATGAATGCAAAATATTACCAAGATTTTCCCGGATTAAAATATTCATCATTTTAATAAAAAATTATTATTATCTTTATTAATCAAAATCATAAACACTTTTCAACTTTGATCGAAAATATTGAATAACATAGTCATTATCAATTGGTTAAAAAAATGCACCTCGATTTTGAAACGTCTATTATTATTTTTGAAATAGTAGTTTAGTAAAAGGATATTACAAAATTTCCTAGTCTATGTGTTGTGTGTGTGTGTGTGTTTTACAATTTCTAAAATAATTGAAAAGTATTTATCATACTGGTTCGTCTGTTTGTCCTGTTAAAAACGACAGAGGTTTCTAACTCTACGAAAATATAATATAACTACGAGCAAAAATATTCTATAACCACTTCCGAGTTACCCACTACTCCTAATAGGATTCTTTATTTCCAGAAACCTCAGAAATCACTATTTTTGGTGATAATTTAAAGGAGCTTTTATAAAAACAAAGTTTGTTTTGCTGCTTGTGATTTTCGAATACGCTTCTGAGTAGTTTTTAGATTGAATTAATGAGTTTTCAAAATACGGAATATCGAGGATGTTTTTTATTCTCAGTTAAACATTTTCAAGTTCAATAAACATGCTTTGCAGACAAGCACAGTTAATTAGCAGAGAACTAACGTTAAAATTATTATTGTTTTCTTGCTCTTGTCTGTTAGATTTAGTTAGGCGAAGATTTAGTGTTTAATTGAGAATTGATAGCTTTCTCAAAACTCAGATTTATCTTTGAGAAAATTAATTAAAACATCATAATTTTCATTTGAAAAATGATGAGACATTTTCATATCTTAAAATATGAACTGACTGGCTTCTGAGAATTTCGTAAAATTTATAATATACTATATATGTTTGTATGTCAGTTTCAAAAATAATCTGCTATAAACTACAGACAAAGAATCCAAATATATTATAATTGAAATTTCTCTAAAATGTATCTAAATAATGTTTTGATACCTGAAAATTCACCAACGTGGTAAAAAAACCGACAATGCAAAAATGCACAACAATAAATATATATTTTTTTTAAAATTGCCCATTGTTAAGAAATTTAAAAAATATATTACAACAATACTAACAATAGAAAATCTCAAATTAGAGCTGAACATAAATGCTAACAATGAGTAACTAAACAATGAAAATAAAATCCTGAAGAAATATTCAATACAAAGTTTTTATGCTTATGTGTTCTATAAGTGTCTCTTAGAGTTTTATTAAAGTGATATTAAAGTGATTTTTTGTGCTAAAAAGTTATATAAAGTTTGAAAAAGGTGACTTTTGAATAATTAAAAACAATTTCAAAGACCTTTGGTTTGATATTTGTTTTATCGAAATGGCTTCTGGGGATACATCTGTATTTGCTGATGTTAAAAATATTCTCACTGAAAAGGATTTCTGTGACGTGAAGCCTCTTGGTAAAGGCGCTTTTGGCGAAGTTCTGTCAGCAATGTCTCCCCATAAAAAACGTGTTGCTGTCAAAATAATCAAAAATAAAGATGCTTGGCACATTGAAGAATCAGTATGGCCTGTTCTTCGCCATCGAAATCTTCTGCCACTTTTGAATATTATAAATGTCGATTCTATGAATCTTAAGTTATATGTGATGCCTAGACATCCTTATGTGTTGGATAAAGTTCTCCGTAGCAGACGCTTCTTGGATGATAACAAATGTCTTCTGAAAATTAAGGGCTGGTTTGTGGATAGTCTTAATGGACTGGAGTATTTGCATCAAGAGGGTTGGGCCCACACCGATATTAAGACTGATAACATCCTGATAGCTTCGGATAGCAGAGCACTCTTGTGTGATTTTTCGGGCCTTACACATACAGGACAACCCTTAAAAAGGTAGTAAAATGTTTTAACTAACAATTACGTACTAATACAGAATATACCGGGTGTCCCAAAAAGGACTGACTGATTTTCAAATTCAATAACTTGCAAACGGTGACAGATATTAAAAAAAATTCTTGCAGGAGGGTTATGCATAAGGTCAAAAGTTTTATTACAGTGATTTTCAATTTTAGTT
This sequence comes from Maratus speciosus, assembly GCA_963932465.1. NCBI lineage: Eukaryota > Metazoa > Arthropoda > Arachnida > Araneae > Salticidae > Maratus > Maratus speciosus. The sequence goes on along the minus strand of OZ010788.1, from coordinate 583,893,808 downwards.
CGATTTACAAACAATAGATGGCGCTGTAAGCAATAGTCGCTAAATACAGGCTCGATTTTTGGTCCTTTATCTTGTTCCATGCAGAAAAAGGAGATGGAAATGTATTATCCGGGCCACGAAGTACCAAAAATCGAGCCTGAATTTAGCGACTATTGCTTACAGCGCCATCTATTGTTTGTAAATCGAACTAAAATTGAAAATCACTGTAATAAAACTTTTGACCTTATGCATATCCCTCCTGCAAGAATTTTTTAAATATCTGTCACCGTTTGCAAGTTATTGAATTTTAAAATCAGTCAGTCCTTTTTGGGACACCCGGGTAAATAGCGAAAAGTTCGCAAAAATGCAGGCTTCTGATTGTTGAATCTCATTTCGTTAAAAGCAAGGAATATATCTGGATCCCAGCTAATATCTTCAAATTTATTAGTAAAACACAAATGTTCTCATTATTGAATATCATACCGAAAGAAAAGGATTTATTTTAAAATTTAAAAATCTTATAAAATGAAGAATTTCATGGAAACTGATAAGTTTTGTCTAATGTCATGTTATATAAAGCAAAATTCTGTGATTTGGAGACATTTCAAATTTTATTTTATTTTTATTTTCAGGATTGTTTTTACAGCTTAAAAAATATTTTGGGAAAATTAAGATATCGTAATTGATTTTTTAGATAACAGTTTTAAGTCCGCGAATAAATACCAAATATTCTTACAACACTATTGGCGGGGATCAGAATTTGCGTTAATTTTTTGAACCCGCTTAAAATGGCATATAAAAGAGTAATAAGAATATTTTACAATAACTATACTTCATAAGAATAATTTCATAAAACATTTTTTTGTTAATTTATAATAACTTAAATTGTGTTATATTTGTTTACGTATTAGATTTAACCATATTTATTTTCCTATGTTATTAAAGATATATGTTTTTTAATATATTTATGTTATTTATATTTTATTGCAATTTCCCTAACTAGATGGCAGCTCTATAATTAATCTTGTTTAATTATTTATGACTCATTGTAATAAGTAAATTCATTCTGGCGACTCCATGGCATAATTCAATCTACTGGAGACGTTCCTTTGAAATTGTATTCTTATCCTGAATACTGTTCAAAATATTTTGGCAACATGTGCAGTTCTGCTCATACATAGCTGACTTTATTATTCATGCGCATTTGATCACTTCATTTACTCACTTTATTTGTTATATTTCATTCACACACATCTGGATTTTTTAATGCACGATTGCCCTGATCTTGTACGTTTTTAGCTTACTATAACACGTGAAAGGATGAAGTCGTACGTGTTTTGTGCAATCTATGGTAATTTGAGCCTGATGATTCTGTCTTGATTCAGAGAATATCTCACGATTTCATTCTAATTTAAAATTCTTTTGTGGATTTTTTTTTTAAAGATACATGTTCATTTTTAATTTTTGGATTTTTTTATCCTCTCATATGTGTATGACAAAATCTATGCTATCTTATTATGGTTTTGTATGTATATAGCTTTAACTCAAATCCTGTCGTGTTAATTGTAGCATTATGACTATAGACTATTATGACACTCTACAGCTGTAGATTATTACATGTTGAAAATAGACAGTAGAAAAATTACTCGTGTATATCACCAACCAGAATGATTATAGTGCAGTCGTACCTTCATGGTCGGTGGCAAGGCAAGGATGTGATGATTCCTTAGGTCTTTCCCTTGATAATGATAGAAGCCGTATGTTTAAATCAAAAGTTTTATTAATGAGAGGTAAAGGATTCCAACTCCACTAGTATTGCAGTTATTCATTTTCCAGTAGGTTCGCATTTCAAAAATAGCTTTAAGATGTTAAACTGATCAGAAGCAACATCACGAATAAATGACAAAACACTCCCCAAGTGACGCGAATCCGTGTCAAAACTAATCAGGTTTTTACTGGTTTCGTGGGCATTTTCACGCATTTTATTTTGTAAAATATATTTCTATCCGTCGAAAGTTTCAAAATTTTTGTAGCACATGTCAATCTGGTCTATTGAGATAATTCGAAAAGATTGTTTTAAAATAAGGACGTTGGCTAAAATAAGAAATTATGAAATTTGCTTAAATTACCAATCGAAAATAGTGATTAATTCAGCCTTTCACCGACAGGGAGCGCAGTGTGTTCTATACAAACATTACACACCGAAACAGTGGTCAAAGGGCTGTTATAAACTATCTGAAAGTTTCAAGTCGATCGGTTTTTCTTTTGCGAATTTTAACAAATTCGCGTTCATTCTCTATTCAAAAAAGCGTTTCTTTTTCTTTTTTAAAAATCGACTTTTTTTTTTATAAAAGAAAAACTTTTGAAATTTACCTATTCTTAATTAGCGTCCAAAGATAGGCCTAGATGCATAAGTTTAAAATCTGTAAATACTATATTTTTAAAAATTTGATTTAAAATTCGAACTTACATTAAAATTTTACGTTGTGGTTTTTTATCCACTCTCTACAATGAAAACAGGTGTTTTTCGAAGCAGACATGATATCTTTAATGGAGGATATTCCATCTACGTTTTGATCACGTGGTCAAGGTAAAAACTTCTAGCGTAAAGAAGGGAAGGCTCCGTAGACGTAATGAAAAACCCTTGCCAGCCAGTGAAACAGTTCATGCGAAAGCAGTAGTGGTCTCCCTTCTTATCAGTTAGAAGTACTTTGGGTAAATTACCGGATTCACGTGACTTTTATCAGCCTCGAACCCAGATTTGGAATAAAGTCCATTTCTGTAATACGCTATCTTCATCAAATCTAGTCAGCGTGCGGTTTTGAGGAAATAAATACTTTTTTTAATTGGGCCATTTGATTGGTTTTTAATTAATAACTCAAAGAATGATAAGAACTTTTAAATTCTCAGACTCAGGTACATTAGGAGAGGTCTTGGACTATCTTCACAAAAATTTTGAGCCTTGTACGTGCCGTAGATTTTGCTAGCCATCGCCGACACACACACAGAACGATTTGTTCTTTTATTAGTACGAGGTGGAATCCGTCGAATTTCGACGAAAGAAAATGTTTACAAAGGAACTGTTGCATCAAATTTATAATACATCGCCAAAAAATAATTAGAATAAAAAATCCATCTTACACTTGTTAATTTAACTCTCCAAAGGCATATTTATCCTAAGATTAACAAAATACTTTTTTCATAAACTTCAACTGTTAAAATTATTGAAAAGTTAAACTTTATTCATATATCTAATCAGTAACATATTATCAAGATAAGTAATTTTCATTAAGTTATTAATTGATGCCTGGTATTACGGAATGAAAAATCCGAAAAAATGATTTCATCTTGACATAATCATAGAATTTTTCTACCTTTACATCTAAACCGAATCAAGTCATTTTCTACGTTTTACATCCATATTAACCATTTAAAAACATTTTAACGCGCAATAGGTTATTAATAAATATATTTTCTAGCTTGAAGTCACGTTTGTCAACTATTTCAACTATCCATGTTAAAATTCCCACTCGTGATTTGAGGTCTTAGTATAATATTTGTACCTACGCGTAAAAATTCCAGAAATTTATAACTTTTAGACGTATTCAAGGGGGAAAATCTCGTTTTATCAAATAAAATTATCGTTTACTTTTAAATATGACGTCATTTTCAGTCGCTGAAATATTTTGCCTATTGTCTCAAACTCAATATCAGATAAATGAAAAAATAGTGAAATATAACAGCATCATCAGGGAAATTGTGTCCTTTTTAAAGCATAACGTCATTTTCTTTTCAGTTTTTTAAAAAAGATATTTTTAATTGTAATGAGAAAATGACATCAGTAAGAATATAATCAATAAAGATAACTAATCCACTTTTAATAGAAATGAAGTACTTCAGTTGCCACGATTAGAAAATTGGTATTAAAAACTATAAAAAATTAATATCTCAAAAATTAATTAAGATACAGCTTTCATACAAATTGCATTTAAAAGTGCATTTTTTTCTGCATACGACGGTGTAAACATTCAAAATGTGGGATGTTTTGAAGTTTAAAAAATTGCAGTAGCGAAAATTGCAAAAGCGAAATTTCATTTCAAATTTCAAAATGTTGCCATTCGCTGAATGACGTATGCGTTACGCACAGATATGTTTGTCATTTATAATATAGATAGGTTGAAAAAAATATTTGCCTTTTCTCGAGTAATTGATACCATATAATTTCAGTTAAATGTGTTTCACAGAATTTTCTCAGAATTTGCTGACGTAAGCTCTTGACATCAGAAGTAAATAAGTCGAAGAATAATTTTAGTAACGGAATGTTCATTTGTTTTCAGCGACATTTTTGGTATATCGGTAATCCCGCAGCATTAATTCTATCTTTTTCTTGAAAGGTTATATCTAAATCTTTTCCCTTTTCTTTGTTAGATTGTGTGCTCCGCTGGTATATAGGCCACCAGAATATTATGATCCTGCACGCCATGAAAACATCGAAGGCGGTGCGTGCGATGTCTGGCTCTTTGGTATGATGTGTTTAAATGTTCTGACTGGCGACTGGCCGACTCATATGATGAAACCTATCACTGATGCAAGTTCATGGAAAACGAATGTGGAGCCAGTGGTAATTGAGGCACTTAAGGTAAAGTGCTTTATTTTTCTTCATTGACATATAATGGACTATGTTCCCTTCTCTATATTCATGTTTTTTAAAACTTTCCAACCTACTTGTAAAGTGTTTGTTAATTCAGTTTATATGTCCGTCTGTCCGCACTCTAATTCGCGTATATAAAATCCGATTGCCATGAAATTGATATATGCTATTGGGTTTTACTATAGCATGTTCGGTATTGAAAATGCCATGTGTAGCATTTACATTTCGTTTACAGGGACACGCAAAAGAACTCCGTTGCATTACGGTCTATGGGTTAGAAATCGTGTGTGGTGTATTTTAATGATATCACATTATTTTAAACATGTTGAAATTTATATATATCACTGAGTTGTACTACAAGCACTAACTGTAGAATATGGTTGGGCATAGAATTCATCGTTCATTCACAGGGACACACAAAAGAAATTAGCTACAGTACTGCCTTTCAATGATAATTTCTTGGAGTGCGTTATAAGTTACGGTACGCGCTGTTACCAATTGCACCTGCGGCGTAGATCTATAGCTGAAAGCTAAAAATAGCCATAATCATCCCCCTACAATGCGTGGGTGTGGAGCGCTAAAATTAGCCTATTCAAAAGCTGCCAGTAAGGCTTGAGTTTTTAAAGAAGTAACTTGATTTGTCATTTCTTGGCCATGGAACGTAAAATTACGTTTCCACGGAATTATGGATGTGATGCAGTTTTAAATATTGAATGTGTGCTATAAGTCGGGCTGTGTTAAAATAAAACAAGAAAATAGAGTACTAGTTCTAGATTTAATTACATTACACCTATTGAATAGTTATTCACGGCGGAATTACACGAGTATTTTTCTACAAGAATATTTCTACAAAGATAGATTAGAATTGGATGCACCGATTATTTTGTTCTGGGATATTTTTATTACTTCGAATATTATACCAAGATAACTTGGATATTTCATTGTGTTCTAGAATTGCTAGAAAGTAATTGATTTCAAATTCAACACGCGCTTTTAAATTTAACTATCTGTTTGCATATTACTTGGTATGTATAAATTCTATACTTCCTATGGAAAGTCTGCACAAAAGTTCCCAACTACATGTCCGTTTATTGAAGGAACTTGCTCAATGGTACTTGTCGGGTTTCATCTAAGTCCACACAACTTTGAAGAAATACTTTACTATTTATATGCTGCCACCACCGATATGATTATGTGATATCGGTCACGCTATGAGAGGATTGCTTAAAAGAAAACCAACTCTTTCAATTAAACTGAACTAAGAGTTTATTACAACACTATTTACAAATCACAAAACACTATTTACAATTAAGAACTCGGATATAGGTGATCCGGTTCAACATTAAATTAAATATAGTAAAAACTTGCTGTGTACTGTTAAACTACTTTATATCCCTCTCACCCTACGCTAGTTAAATTAGATTTATCGGAGACCACTATTAATCTCCCACCACATTAGCTCTCTCCTCTAAGAGCTTCACTGCCTAATCAAGCTCTATCCACGAGCTACTCTGGAACGAACTCACACATTGAGTTCCATGCATGCACTGTGCTCTGCGAGAAAGCGACTACACACTTTCAGCTATATCCCTTCACTAATTCCCCTCAACTATATCGCCCCTCTCCCAAAAACATAAACAGGGTTTCCCTTCTGACCCCAAGGTCCGTTATTTGGCTATCTGGTGAAATCCTTTTGTCCGCCTTATCTGAGGTATGCATTTGAATAGCAGGGAAAACTCCTCTCTATTGATAGACTACATTCCTTTACCTACTCTGTATAGCTCACTAGCCCGGATTAAGTTTCAGGTACGACAAGAGTGTTACATTAAAATTCCTGTACACAGACAATATACAAGCAAGAAAAATAATAACCATAGTTCTAATAGAAGATGTTTCTCAGAACCTGACAGCAATTTTCAAATGTGCTATGCGTTTAACGAAATTAACTTTCTGCATTCTATGTAGCATACATGCAAATCATATACGGGGCTGGACAAGATTTGTTTTTTCGTCTGTTGATGTTATTGCAGAAATCGGATTTGCGAGTGCATTATGCGTTTTCCATATTGTTTATTTAGATATCATAGACCGGGCGGCGATTGCACCTAATCGAGTTGACGGCGGAAATTCCTGGATGAGTTAAAACTCGATTCGCATGTAAAAATGCAACTGGTCTACTAAGTCATAGCTTGGTGGAAAACACCTGCAAACCCGATTTTAGTGGTTGACTGGTAGGTTTACTAATGTGCTTTTCCTGTTCTCAGTCCTCTCTATTTTCATACTTTTGGGTGCAGGAAAACACAATAATAAACCTACCCATTAACCACTAAAATCGGGTCTGCAGTTAGTTTCCACCAAGATATGACTTGACAGCAGGGTTCTCGCTTCCGCTCGCCATTGCGCCAAATCGCTACAAAATGTTTCATTTGGCGAATAAACTAGCAATAAGACTCGCCAAATTGCGAGTGCTCAATTTCTGCTCTGTTTGTGTGTATGCCAATACTCTGGAGACTTATCTGCGTTTCTGAACGATTGATGTAGCTTTACATGTTCAATCGCGCCGTGCCATTTACATTGCTCTATTTTCAGAGATTCAGACTCAATATCAATTCAGTTAAGCAACAGCATAAGACACAAACAGGATTATGCGATAGGTTTTTGTTAGTTAATCACTGTCTATGCGCCGACGTCGCTCTGGTAAAAACATAGACAAAATTACTCGCAACAAGTGCCAAATATAGAAAAGTTTTGCTGTAATGTGGTGTTGAAACTAACCACACTATTTATTAGTTGTACGTAAAGTATCATTGGCCGATCAAATTTTTCTATCGGTCGAAATCTCATAGCAATTTTTAGCACATATTTTCACAACGGTGAATCAAAGATAGCTGTTTTCAACTTTTATTCAGACTGCAAAAAGAACGTCTGAAACATTTACACATTTAGGGGGCATTTAGAATGTATTTACTTTTAATAGTTTCTGTGGCGGATAGTTGAATTTCTATTTTTTGAGTAATTACAAAAAATTAGGTTATTTTAGAACATATTCAAAAAATTGGTACGGTAAGGGGTTAAAGATAGATTTTTCAGTATTTCACGCCGAATCTATTTTGTTAACATTTATTTTCAATTGGCTACTCTTTTTTATTTCTTATTCGCCAAATCGCTAACGTTGTCAAAAGCCAGCGAGAACACTGCTTGACAGACCAATTGCATATTAATATGCTAATCGAGTTCTGTCTAATCCTGTAATTTCAGCCGTCAACTCGATGTGGTGATGATACAGATACCATCTTTCCTATTAAAAAACAGTGAAATTTAGTTGCAATATTCTGAATGTGTTTTATAATTTATTCTGGACACATGATTTTTTGTTCTTGTTTTTAATTCTTTCAATTTTAGTTAACACACATTGTAAATAAGGGTTATATACATATATATTTGAAAATATATAGAAATGTCGTTGAGAATGATGAGTAGTAAATAAAATATCTTATTTAACTAATATTATAATAAATATATTTATAACATATTCAAGCGTAATTTAACTTAAAAAAAATAAATTTGAATAAATGTTGCATGCTAAAACAAAAAATGAAAATAAGAATTCCTTTTTCTTTAATTTTTTGATATTTTTGTAAAACGTATCATAATTATATTATTAATATGCGCACATTTTACTAATAAATAATCCTTGATTTTAATAATAAATATGAATGTATTATGAAAGTGTTTGATTTTATAATCATGCTAAAATTTTAACCACAAAAATTCAGCAGAAGTGATTTAAAAAGCCTGTGTGCAATCAGACATAATATTTACTGTTTGTATACTTCTTAAACTGTCTGCAGTTATTAAATTTAAAAGAATATTTCTTGGGAAAATATTAGCTTTCCCTTTCCACTAATGTATTGGTAAAATGTTAAACATAATATAAAAGACAATAAGCTTCTTTAAACTTTCAATATAAACAATTAATTCGAATTGAATTTTCCCAACTAATCAAAAATGAATCAGTATGACTTAAGAAAAATAACACTGTACTACAGTGGTTTTGTCCTAGAACTAAAATTAGTTGATTCTACATCAATTTTTGGCGATGATTCCGAATATGCTCTCCGTTTATCCCTAGGTGGCCCAGATTTTGAGAAATTTGCATATTTAAATTTATGCAAATTTAAGCTTTTTGTGCTATTTTATGCAAATTTTAGATACAATATATGTCATATCTAATTAAGTTTTTTAGATAATGACTACTTGACTATTTGCTTCAGATAAATGTCACGATTTGTATATTCTTAACATTTATTTATCAGTTATTAAGCCTAATTTGCATATTTTTCAATGGTGTAATGTTTACATCACTATCAACTTTAAAATATTTGCCACTGAATTGACCTAATGTTTTTCTAGACTATATTTTTATGCTGATTTCAAATCTCCAGTCTGTTTTCTTATGTCATGTCTAGTTTTTGAGTAAGATGAATTTCTACTTTTGCACGGCATTAACACAGGTTTGATATAAGATACTTTTTACGGGTGTGTAATTCATTGACAAGAAGGTGAACAGGGTCAGATTCATATCAGAGACATAAACAAAAATTTATGTAATCAAAAAAAAATAAATAAATAAATAAAAATAAGTAGTAGAATCTGTCCTAACTAGTTGAAGTTTATCATACAAAGTATCATAAAAGCTATTTCTGGCTTTTTTGGCCAAAAACTAAAATTTCACTTTTTTCAAAAACTAGACGTGATAGAAGAAAACAGATACAAGATTTAAAATCAGCTCAAAAAACTGGTTTAGAAACATATTAGCGTACTCGTGCGGCATAAATATTTGAACGTCAAGAAACATTATTAGAAAAACATGAAAAATATGCAAATTAGGTACAATATTTCAGAGTCACATGTCAGTATAATCTCAGAAACAACGTTTTTGTGAAGTAAATTAGGTAGTAATCATAACATGTAACAAAAAACCCTGTCTGATATTGCTTTATACCTTAAATTTGCAAATAATTGTATAAATTTTACTAAATTTGCATAAATTGAAATATGCAAATATCTCTCAAACTTGACGTGCTGGAGTAAATCTAAAACTAGATTCGGAATCATCACAAAAAACCGCATAAAAAACAACTAATTTCTGTTTTAGGACAGAGCAAAAGTTCAAATTTGTTGACCAGTGTAATAGTGTAAGTAATTAATTTATTATCATTATTATTACAGTTAACTCAAAATTTATTTTGAACTAATGAACTAATTTTGAAAGAAAACAATTTATAAATTTCACTAACAATTTTCAGTAAATAGAACTTGCGTGTAATTGAATTTAATTAATACATGTATAAACATTAAAATCGTTATAAATATCGTTTTACTATTTTTGATTCCAATATTAAACGGTTCGTAATCTTTATTAAAATGCAATTCCCCTTGATAATACTTAATTATTCATTAAGAAAAAGTATTTTTGAAAATTATTAAATAATAAATTTTTTTACCTGGACGTTTATTTTGTACCTGCGAATAGATTTTTTTGACGTAAAGTATATTTAAAAGTAGAAATACGGTTGTACAATAATTTTAGATTTTGAAGATATTTATTTAAAAAAAGGGGGGAGTCACGTTCTTTTTAATATTTTAACATAATTTTTCTTTAAAAAATGTTCATGTTTTTACATGCTCTTAGCCTTGTCTTTAAATTCTTTTTTTAGGGTTTCGTACATCTGACGAAACCCTATTCGTCTCGCTCCTCTGTCTGTCTGTCTGTCCGTCTGTCAGTCTGTCCGTCTGTCACAGAGCCCGTTCTCAGAAACTATACATGTTGGAGACTTGAAATTTTGCATATTTATAGCTGAACATCACACATCATACGTCAAATCATAAAAGTTTGAAAAAGTCGTACATTTAACCCTTTGGGCTCCCACATGTGTATTTTAAACAATTATTTGTAAGTGAGTCCCTAATTAGGTTGGAGGCGTGAAAATTGGCATACTTATAGCTGAACACTTCACATCAAACGACAAATCATAAAATTTTGAAAAAGTCGTACATTTAATCCTTTGGGCTCCCACATGTGTATTTTAAACAATTCTTTCTTTAAGTGATCCCTATTTAGGTTGAAGGCGTGAAATTTAGCATACTGATAGCTGAACACCTCGCATCAAATGGCAAACCATAAAATTTTGAAAAAGTCATACATTTAACGCTTTGGGCTCCTACATGCGCATTTTAAGCAATTCTTTCTAACTGAGCCCCTTATTAAATTGGAGATGTGAAATCTTGCATACTTATAGCAGAACACCTGAGGCCAGGCGACAAATCATAAAATCTTGAAAAAGTCTTACGTTTAACACTTTGAGCTACCACATATGTATTTTAAGCAATTCTTTTTAAGAGAAGCCCTAATTAAGTTGGAGACATGAATTTTTGCATACGTATAACTGAATACATCAGACCACACGGCAAATCATAAAATTTTCAAAAAGTCTTATATTATTTACTCCTCCGGGCTCTAACTTGTGTATTTTAAGCAATTTTTCTAACCTCCGCCCTTTTCTCCCGGAGAACACTTTCCCAACTTTTGCCGACACCCCTTTGACCATTCTTTCATATTATGCACCATAGTCTTACATATTTTAGTTTCACTTTTTACCGCCAGGGGTGCCTACTTATCTCGGGTGCTATCCGCCCAATCCCCTCGACTAATATATCTACGGATAGTAAATAAAACAAAGTTTCGTTCGGATAGAGGTTTGTTTAGAATAGAGTGCGCCCCTGGTTGCGAAATGTGGAACTAACAGATTTTTCAAAAGGATAAAGTGTTTTGAAAGAAATATTAAACGAAACCCTCTGTGCGATCTGTGATCACACTTACCTACTTGTTTTCAAGAAAACGTTTGCTGAAGGGAAGATTCTACTTCTTTGGGTCAAAAATTTCAATTGTTTTTCCCTTTACATTTTTTTGCATCCTTTAAGTGGGTAGATTGATCCCCTAAAGCGGCTTCGTGATATTCCATTCCATACAAACATTTTATTTTATTTTATTTATTTTCGTTGTTGAACGTAAATTCGAAATCGCCGCGAAGCCATTTTTCTAGAATGAATCTTTAAACCGTACTGAAAGCATTCGAACGACCTTCTTCATTTTTTTTAAAGCGAGGTAATCATTCTCGCTGGAGATTATAAAGCCGGAAAGTAGATTTTTAATGATTAATTATTTTTTCGAGTTTGCAGAAAAAAAGGGCAAAAAAGGGCATTTTTATCAAATGACTACCATTTTGTCACAAATGAATTTGTAAAACTAAATATTGCTATAAGCTTCAGATAATTCAATGCCCTTTCAGAATTTGGCGATTCAATTTGTTTCAGATGTTTGTGAACGGAGAAAATCATTGTTAAAATTTTTGAGCTGGTTTGAATCAACATTTGGTGGTTCACAGTTGCTGCAACTATAAGATGGTGAAAGCCCGATCCAACATTCGAAGCTCCCGTTTAACAGAAGTTCCAAATGTTGGAGCAAGATTTCAGCATCTTCTGTATGAAGCTACAAAAGTTGGTTCAAACTAGCATAAACTTTTTAACAGTTTAGGTTCACGGCGTGTTCTGTCAGAAGGCAAGTTCTGTCGTCGCACAAGGTGTATTATACATTTTTATTCCCTTACACACAAAAAATAAAATTTATAAGTGAAATATCAATAACTATACAGTAGAAAGTCCGAACGTGATACCTCTTTTCTTTTTAACCGAAAAAAAATCGAAAAACCTGAAGTTTACGGCCAAAAAAGTAGATCCATCACTTAAAGACGTATTTGACGCAACATTAATAAAGATTGTATTTCTTTCAGAAAACACCATTTTGTATGTTGATGAAAAGGGCCTTTCAAGCTGTGTCCTTCACAGAAGACAAACTCCACCGTGCTCATGAGTTTGTGGTGTCCATGATGAAATGGAATCAGCATGATCGTCCATCTGTACAGAAAATAAAGAGCCATCCGTTCCTATCAACTCTTACCGAAAAAAAGGAAAAAAGTATCGAAAAATCGTCACCAAAAGACCAGAGAAATGTCGTCACAAATCCTTTTCTTCAAGGATGGAACGATTCTAAAATGGAGGTTAAAGAACTGTGTGTGAAAAAAATGACGATAAATGAGTGTGCCGATAAAAAAAACAGCAGCAATTATCATGCTGAGAATGTAGAAATTGTTGTAAAAGATAATGTTTCTCCAGAGCTTCAAAGACCAAACGATGTAATTGCTTATCCTGAAGCCGGAAAAAATCTTCCTGGCAGAATAAAAGACTGGTTTAAAAAGAAGTGGAATAGGAATTTCCAGAAGCCAAATAAATACGTAAGTATGAACACATTTTTTTAGTATAAGATTTCATTTTAAAATTAAATATGAAGTATTACAAGAAAAACTTAGATTCGCTCAATGCGTGTTTATAACAGAAGAGGTGGAAGGGGGGAGTTGTAAATAGAAGAAAATAGCTTATACGCATGAAGGATCTTGTAAAAATGCTGTTCCGTTGTCCAATATATCGCTCACCCACAAGAAAAGTGACCCATCTCACAAAAATTCATTTTTCGTTTTATTCCACTTATAGGTCTGTCATAGGTACCTCTTGTGGTATACAAACAGTTTTATAAGTGTAGTTATACAGGAAATCAGTTTATTACGCTGTTTGTCCATTTCTGACCACAGAAGGGGGGTGGATTGTGTAGGGAAGTAAAGTTACCCAACCCTCCAAACCTCATACTATGTCTTCATTCTTAAGGGTTTTATGCTTTTATGCACGTTTTTATCCTTGCATGCAGAGCTAAGTGCTTTAATTTCATGTTATAGTAAAATCATGAAAATTTTCTTTTGCCACTCCTGCGAAATTTACATTTGGTCGAGATGTCTCACTTTTCTTGCGGGTGAGTGATATAGTCATTTTCAGATTGTACATACATCCAGAATCATGGCTGTTGCCACTTTTGTACATTTAAAACAAGGGGAGGGAGGAAGAGAGAAAGAAATAAACTATATTCATATTGAAGAATACTGATTTAGAAAAATCACTGCATAAGGTCTTATTTGCAGGGATTTTAACAATGTCAAATTAATCAAATAACTTATTTCTCATAATACTTAAAAACTACCTCCTCCAATCTATTTCTGTAACAATCATTTCAGTACACTTGATTAATCATGGAACATCATCAGATTTCCCAAAGAATGGGTGAGTCAGACGTTTATATTGACCTATTAGTCGGCCGGATCAAAAAATCACTGTTTTTATCACGGGGGAGTTTGCATGCAGGGATTTTCGGAATACAAGATTTTTAATATCCTTCCGTTTGAATTTCTGTTTATGAAAACAGTAAACACCAGCAGCACAAAATTCTTGGGCCAATCTTGGCTAACTCTTGAGTTTTGTGTTCTACAACCAGTAAAAGATCTGCACTTTGCCATACCATTGACAAACGAAGCATTTGTAAGCAAAAATCCCAAAACAGGCCCAAACGTTATTTGCTCAGATATAAATAATTACGTGTCGATGTGTTTCGACAAAATTATTTTTCATTGGTCGAACAACACTTCGAACTAATGGAGCCTCTATTGGCTTATTGAAAGAATATGAAACCAACTCTACCATTTCCCAATGGATTCCGCAAACTGCTAATTATCCGTGCTACTTTGAAATGGAAGGTTATTTTCTTTTTAAACGTGTCCGTCTTAATATCGATCCGGCTGAATTTTCCGCAGCATTTCAGATTATGGGCCAAAATTGAAAACGAAACTGAATTTTCGGTTGATGTCTATTAATAATCAGCAACTTTTGAACGGAGGTAGCTGGTGGCTTCAAATTTGAACATCTAATGAAACTGTTGAATGCTTTTATTAATCAGTTTGTTCAGAGCTCATTTAGGAGAAAAAAAAATATATATATATAAAATCTAAAAATACTTAAAAATGTAAAAAAAAAGTCGTATGAGGGTATCCAAATCTATGTATTATTATCTCATAAATCGAATGAGAACACCAAGTCCTTATGACGGATTGTTCGTGCAATAATGCTGTCGTTGATTGTTAGAGATGAAGGGCGAAAATTTTTTATTTCGTTTGTAATGCCATCAACTTATTCCACAATTTCACTACCAGTTTCTTTGTCGAAGTAAAATTTAATAGGGCAACATAATTTCGTCGAAGAAAGACGTAGATTCATCCAGAAATTATAATTACGATTTGCTGAAGCACCCGACAACAGCAGAGGTACCACTGAAATCATTTTAAAATCTCTCTCTTAGTTCGGTACGTCACGTCAGCTGTTTGTTTTAAACACGCCCACGCTCATTTTAAAGACCCTTAGGACCCTAAAGACTCTTATGTTACACAAATTTCAAAGAGATTCAAAGTGATTTGAAATCCTGATACTGATAATATACGTGATTTTTTGGTACTCAGTTTTCAATTTTAATTTTAAATTCTTTAAATATGTTTTTTTTGTCTTGTAATGTTTTTATCGGATTTTAAATAAACTCATCCGTCACCATAATTTATATATATATATGTATATATATAACCATTATATAATTACAAATCATCATCGATTTCCAATTACTAAAATTAAATTAATAAATTAGCTACAATTCATAGCACTGGCATTATACAAAATAAAGATGGAACCTGTAACTAGTTATAAAGTATCATGCTAAATTCCACTAATTCACTAGCACATTGCGGGCGATAAATCCATAAAAAACATATGAAAAAACCTCCAAATTTTTATAAAATCATATTAAAGACAAAAGATACAATATCCAGCTAAATATTGTTGAACCAGAAAAAGTCATATCATAAACATACAATAGATCAAATGGATGAATGATGCCGGAAGCTTATAACGTATTTCACTTTTTCAAGGGTACATAAAATACATCTATAAGCAAAAAACATAGTCGATTTCCGTAATGGAATCTAGCAATAAGCAAAAATTGAATTCCATTATATATATATATATATGTATATAAATATCTATAAACAAAGTAAAAGTTTTGTTAAAGGAACTTTTTAAAAACATTTTCTTCCTTTTAGATGCGTTTATAATTATATAAATACGTAGAACCTATACAATCGTCGTCTAGACCATCCATCTGTCCGCGTATAACAGCACAGAAACTACCCAATCAAATGGTTTGAAATTTAATACATATAACTGCTTTCAAAAGTTTATCGAGTCATTTCGAATTTTATGAAAATCGAATCAAAGCTAATACAAGTTTTCTTCATTCTATTAAATCCTATCATACGTAAATGATTCAATGATATCCCATAATAGGAAATGATTCTAAGTTGTCATGGTGATGGCATCCTATTTAAGAGGGAGTCCTATAATTTCCGTATTACTGAATTTAATATGTAAATCATAATAAATGTTGTATTCATTCATTTTTTGTATCAGAGTGTAACAGCTATTGCACCAAGATCTGCATACTTATAAAACTAGTTATAGTACAAACGGCAGCTCATTTACCACATATGATGTACAATTTCCGACTTGTTTTAATGTGTTCTGTTCGTGTAGGACTTCTAGTGAACACAACTCTCTGAAAATCGATTCCTGATTGCCTGAGATGTTGTTTAATACATTATTTAAGGTTAATTAACCCTTGAAAATTTTTAAAAAAAGATTTTTTTAAGCGCTTTTCCCTTACTTTTTCCGACTGTGGTGTGGTGAGATGTGAGAGATTTCAAATAACAGAGTAATAGCTGATAAACATTAAATAATTTTAATGTTGCAGTTGATTTTCTGAAGAAAATACAACATATTATTTTAATACAGATGTTAAAATTCTTCTGATGGCTCACCTAAATAGCATAAAAATTCCGAATTTCTTTGAAAAATACCTTTCGTGTTATCTGGCTTACATTTAAAAGTTACAATAATAAAGTTTTATAGTTTTTGTAGCTACATATGTACTTAATTTTACATCTCTTTTTTTTTTTCAGATAAAACTGAAAGAAGAATCAGAATAACTACTGTGTGAAACAAAAGGGTCTTTATATGAATTTGATTTGTGTTTTGTGGCGTTTATTTATGTCTCAAGTTATATTTTTACATTATATGTCAAGTTATATGTCATTTTGATTGGATGACTTCTTACTCGTTGCCTCAAGTCTGAGAACTGTACTTTTTGTATATGATTTACACATCTAATGCTTCGTGGCTAACATTATTGTGTGCTACTCGTTGGATGAGCTGTTGGTGCTTGCTGCCTCATATCTAGGATTTGTGTCTTTTATATATCACTACCATCGCCATTGTCTCTTCAGTAACATCATTGCCTGCTATGTGCTGAATGATCTGTCTCGTACCTTCTCTTTGATGATTACCGTCACATCTGAGATTTGTGCTCACTATATATGACTAACATCGTTAACGCTTCTTCACTAACAACACTGATGCTTGTTGCTACTTGATCTGCCTTGTGATTGCTTTTATATTGCCAATTATGTCCGGGATTGCTGCTCCTGTTTTGCGTGCCTCACTACTTCTTACTGCTTGTCTCTTCTTTTGCCACCATTTTATGCTCTATCTTCTGTTATTGTTGTATCATCTCCTCTTGCAAAAATTTCAATAGTCTACTGTAAATAAACACATTACTTTTGAATTATTCGTTGTTCTTTTTGCCTTATTATGTTTTTGCTTTCTTATAAATTATTTTCATCACAAGAATAACTTTTCCCACAAAACACATTGATCCGCATCGACTGTGAGATCGAAGGAAAATGTATAGCTTTTCTCTATGGATAATTAGAACACATGTGCATGTATTGTGTTAGGATGTATTGATGAAATATCTTAAGCTACAAATATGTGAAACGAAGTGGTTTATTTGAGGACATGAAATATATTATGTTTAACTTTTAAGATAAAAACAAATATTTTGTTGATTGTTTAAAAAATTTTCATAAATTTTGAAAGATCAAAATAATAATCTTTGCCTATATTTTATTTCCAAACACATATCAACGATTATCACAGTCGTTCTCCTAACTCGTGTATTTATTATCGATTTTTTCTTTTAATTATTTACTTAAACATTTTTAATAAGGATTATTTAAGAATTAGGCATTTCTCCTTTATACAAAACTTAAAAAATGTGAAAACAGAAGTTTACAATGAAAAATTGTTCTGTACTGGAATGCATCACTGATATAAAAAGTATCCTGCAAAAAATGAGTTAGACATGCATTTGGAAAAATCTGCATCAAGTTCGGGTCGGTTTGTCCCACAACTTTAATTATTTTAACACAATCAACTGACTGATAAATAAATCATACGAACTGTAATTGTTTTCGACTAAAAATGTGTCCACGGCGGGATTCGAACCCCGAACATTTTTATTTTAATTGTCAATGCTCTTTCAATTGAGCTATCTGGACGACATCCCAGCGAACACAATTTTCATCACAATTTGCGGTTTATTCTGCCGACCTGATTCAAATATCAGCACAGATTCATTTCCAATTGGTTCTCGGAGTGAAAATCTTGTGAGCAGGATGTAGTCGATATAGCTCTATTGCGAGAGCACTGACAATTAAAGCCAAAAGGTTCTGTGTTCGAATTCCTGCCTGAACATATTTTCAGTTGGGAAAAATTAATGCTCGCATTTCCCAAAACTATTTAAATAAAAGTACGAATTTAAGTTCTGTAGTTCTACAGTATACTGTACACTAATGCCCGCTGTTTTACATGTGATTTCGCAACTGTTCTCGCCCCTTTAATCCGGAGTATTATTAACTAATGAGGAGTCTACCACAACACAATCGCTGCAACAGAGATAGGTTAAGATCACGTTTCTCCGGCAATAGAAGTGACTCTATCACTTGAAAATCGTCACAAAAATCTATACTAATAAAAGAAAGTTTCGATTTGTCTGTGTGTCTGCGATGGCTAGCGAAATATATACCGTACGTAAAAAGCTGAAAATTTATGTGAAGATAGTCCAAGCTCTCTCCAAATGCACTTGAGTCTCAGAATTTTAATATTTAATTAATTAATCGAGATATTAATTAAAAACGACAATGAACTCTCATAGAAAATTTACCCTTTTCATCACCAGCTCGGAAAAGCTCTTGCACATGCGCAGAAACCCATTTACGTTTTAGGAGTGCTGGGCAACATATAACAATAATATGTTCCCGCACCAATGTTGGTTAAGTCAAAATACAGTTGCGTAATTTGTTATTTCTGTTTGTACAAATTCTTTTTTTATAAAACATAATTATGAGTGTAAAACTATAATAATTATATTTTCGAGTAAAATAGGAGTGTAAGTTCATACAAAATTATTAAGTTGATTTTAAATATTAAATATATATTTTTAAAAAATTGTTGTATTGTAAAATGAATGTATAATGTTGAATATAGTTCGGATCTCAGATAACAACAATAACCAGACGCCATGGTGTCGTTTTATGACAAGCCAGTGGAAAGTGGTGTATAATTAGATATCGTAAAATAATAAAACTGTTGGAATAAATTTATGGCCTTAATAAAAGTGTTGGAATAAATTTATGGCTTTTCAGACCACCCAAACTTTAAGGCATATAATAATATTAAAGTATATGTAAGGGGCCATTTGCAGACTGTTAGCTAATAGGTCTATCGAAGGATAATGCAAAATCTTCTCACATCCAATAAGGGAAGACTAGACAAATAGTTCCACCCACTGCCAAGAGTTGGTGTGCCAGAAGAAAAAGGTTTAAAAAAAGAGAGTCTGAAAAAAGATGTCGAAGACGCAGGAGCTATCCTGAAAGCCCATGCAATGAATCCGGAGAGCCCTAGTAATGCCCAGGCGAGATGGACATATCGGAGTGAGCCTAAGCAAGCCTAATTGATGATGTCTTCCCGGTGTTGAAATAAAATGGATTGTTCTACTGCGGTCCGTAGCTATGCATCCTGCCATCCCGATTTCGCCACTCTGATAAGAAGATGAATCCGAATGACATTTGGATATGATCCTTAGCAACGCGACAGCTCTGAATTTGATGAATAAAGGCCACCATCCCGTATATGATTCAAGGTATTACCTTAATCTTTTTCTTTACCACTTTAAATTATATGAGAAATTATAAATATCCTTTTATGATATTTTATGGTAGAGAGCAATCTGAGATCCAACAAAACCAATAATTAAATATAATTAAGGTATTTTAAAAATGAAAGAGAATTATTTTTTTTGCAAAAAGAAAAATATATAATAATAAGAGGAAATGAAAACATTTTCTTTTTTTAAAAAAAGATTAAATATACATGTAATAATGAGCAGCGAACAAAAGTGTTGCTTTCTTTTTTTTTTTTGAATCAATATAATGTGTATATGTATATAGTTGTGTTCAATGTAAATAAAATATTTAATCAAGCGTTAAAAAGTTTCTGTAATTATTTAATTGGTAAATGTTTAAGGTGTGTCAACTTATTTTTACAGCTTAAATTTAGTTCATAAGTGGAAGAGTTCGTCTAAATAAATCACAACGCAAATTCTTAATTTTATTCGTAATTAATTAAATTTAATAATTACAGTTTAACGCGGATTATAATTTAATTTTATTAATTATTCGCGTTGCTCTTCTACTAGAATTACGTAATTACGATCACTTATGTTATTTGAATTTATCTAAGGTATATAAAATTATATACCGATTTACTATGAGGTTGCTAGGATGATTTGGACAAATTAACAATTTTGGGTGTAAATTAAATAGGAAATAAACAAGTGTAATTATCTGTCCAGCATCCCTCCTCATTAAGTAAAATGGTGCCGTGACCAGGATCATTTTACTTAATGAGGGGGGATGCTGGACAGATAATTACACTTGTTTATTTCCTATTTAATTTACACCCAAAATTGTTAATTTGTCCAAATCATCCTAGCAACCTCATAGTAAATCGGTATATAATTTTATATACCTTAGATAAATTCAAATAACATAAGTGATCGTAATTACGTAATTCTAGTAGAAGAGCAACGCGAATAATTAATAAAATTAAATTATAATCCGCGTTAAACTGTAATTATTAAATTTAACTAATTACGAATAAAATTAAGAATTTGTGTTGTGATTTATTTAGACGAACTCTTCCACTTATGAACTAAATTTAAGCTGTAAAAATAAGTTGACACACCTTAAACATTTACCAATTAAATAATTACAGAAACTTTTTAACGCTTGATTAAATATTTTATTTACATTGAACACAACTATATACATATACACATTATATTAATTCAGAAAAAAGAAAGCAACACTTTTGTTCGCTGCTCATTATTACATGTATATTTAATCTTTTTTAAAAAAAGAAAATGTTTTCATTTCCTCTTATTATTATATATTTTTCTTTTTGCAAAAAAAAAAAAAAAAAAAAAAAATCTCTTTCATTTTTAAAATACCTTAATTATATTTAATTATTGGTTTTGTTGGATCTCAGATTGCTCTCTACCATAAAATATCATAAAAGGATATTTATAATTTCTCATATAATTTAAAGTGGTAAAGAAAAAGATTAAGGTAATACCTTGAATCATATACGGGATGGTGGCCTTTATTCATCAAATTCAGAGCTGTCGCGTTGCTAAGGATCATATCCAAATGTCATCCGGATTCATCTTCTTATCAGAGCGGCGAAATCGGGATGGCAGGATGCATAGCTACGGACCGCAGTAGAACAATCCATTTTATTTCAACACCGGGAAGACATCATCAATTAGGCTTGCTTAGGCTCACTCCGATATGTCCATCTCGCCTGGGCATTACTAGGGCTCTCCGGATTCATTGCATGGGCTTTCAGGATAGCTCCTGCGTCTTCGACATCTTTTTTCAGACTCTCTTTTTTTTAACCTTTTTCTTCTGGCACACCAACTCTTGGCAGTGGGTGGAACTATTTGTCTAGTCCTCCCTTATTGGATGTGAGAAGATTTTGCATTATCCTTCGATAGACCTATTAGCTAGCAGTCTGCAAATGGCCCCTTACATATACTTTAATATTATTATATGCCTTAAAGTTTGGGTGGTCTGAAAAGCCATAAATTTATTCCAACACTTTTATTAAGGCCATAAATTTATTCCAACATTTTTATTATTTTACGATTTCTAATTATACACCACTTTCCACTGGCTTGTCATAAAACGACACCATGGCGTCTGGCTATTGTTGTTATCTGAGATCCGAACTATATTCAACATTATACATTCATTTTACAATACAACAATTTTTTAAAAATATATATTTAATATTTAAAATCAACTTAATAATTTTGTATGAACTTACACTCCTATTTTACTCGAAAATATAATTATTATAATTTTACACTCATAATTATGTTTTATAAAAAAAGAATTTGTACAAACAGAAATAACAAATTACGCAACTGTATTTTGACTTAACCAACATTGGTGCGGGAACATATTATTGTTATATGTTGCCCAGCATCTAATGTTGGAATAAATTTATGGCCTTAATAAAAGTGTTGGAATAAATTTATGGCTTTTCAGACCACCCAAACTTTAAGGCATATAATAATATTAAAGTATATGTAAGGGGCCATTTGCAGACTGTTAGCTAATAGGGTATCGAAGGATAATGCAAAATCTTCTCACATCCAATAAGGGAAGACTAGACAAATAGTTCCACCCACTGCCAAGAGTTGGTGTGCCAGAAGAAAAAGGTTTAAAAAAAGAGAGTCTGAAAAAAGATGTCGAAGACGCAGGAGCTATCCTGAAAGCCCATGCAATGAATCCGGAGAGCCCTAGTAATGCCCAGGCGAGATGGACATATCGGAGTGAGCCTAAGCAAGCCTAATTGATGATGTCTTCCCGGTGTTGAAATAAAATGGATTGTTCTACTGCGGTCCGTAGCTATGCATCCTGCCATCCCGATTTCGCCGCTCTGATAAGAAGATGAATCCGGATGACATTTGGATATGATCCTTAGCAACGCGACAGCTCTGAATTTGATGAATAAAGGCCACCATCCCGTATATGATTCAAGGTATTACCTTAATCTTTTTCTTTACCACTTTAAATTATATGAGAAATTATAAATATCCTTTTATGATATTTTATGGTAGAGAGCAATCTGAGATCCAACAAAACCAATAATTAAATATAATTAAGGTATTTTAAAAATGAAAGAGATTTTTTTTTTTTTTTTTTTTTTTTTTGCAAAAAGAAAAATATATAATAATAAGAGGAAATGAAAACATTTTCTTTTTTTAAAAAAGATTAAATATACATGTAATAATGAGCAGCGAACAAAAGTGTTGCTTTCTTTTTTCTGAATTAATATAATGTGTATATGTATATAGTTGTGTTCAATGTAAATAAAATATTTAATCAAGCGTTAAAAAGTTTCTGTAATTATTTAATTGGTAAATGTTTAAGGTGTGTCAACTTATTTTTACAGCTTAAATTTAGTTCATAAGTGGAAGAGTTCGTCTAAATAAATCACAACGCAAATTCTTAATTTTATTCGTAATTAATTAAATTTAATAATTACAGTTTAACGCGGATTATAATTTAATTTTATTAATTATTCGCGTTGCTCTTCTACTAGAATTACGTAATTACGATCACTTATGTTATTCGAATTTATCTAAGGTATATAAAGTTATATACCGATTTACTATGAGGTTGCTAGGATGATTTGGACAAATTAACAATTTTGGGTGTAAATTAAATAGGAAATAAACAAGTGTAATTATCTGTCCAGCAAGGAGGAAGGGAACATCGTAGCGAAGAAAGAGACCGTTCAATTTTCTTTGTGTTTTTCATAGTTTTCCTTTAATCTTTATCGGCCAAACTAGTCAGTACAGTCAAGATTGGAAGACATGTTACGAAAAATCGTATTCTTACGTCTCAAATGCCGGAGTCAATTCGAAAAAATTTCGCACATTTTTTTCCCTTTGAAAAAAAAAAAAAAATCAAAAAAGGTCATTTTTCCGAAAAACGTTTTTCTCCCTTATGGCAGTGCCCCTCTAGGGCACAATTTTAGAGCTACCGACAAACCAAATGTATGTCTTAAAGCTAAAACCTTCTACTAATCAATAGAGTAATTAGTTTTTTAAAATATAAATTTTTACCTTTTCAAATACATCAGTGAACGCAGGTCATTTCCCGCCTTATGGAGACGATATTTTTTCTGCGCTAAGGGTAACTAAACATCCATATTTTAACACAATCTTTTTCAGATCAGATAGACATCACCTCAAAAATTTCTAAAAATTCGGTCTGGTAGAAATATTTTTTACTGAATAAAATAGGTGAAAACTTCGTCAAAATCAGTCAAAAACTGGGTCTTTCGGCTTAAGTTTTCACTACTGTATACTTTTTTCACGAAATTTTAAACAGAGCTCGGGTACAGTTATATTTATAACCTACTAGAATTTCAGAGAATTTGGATTATAAGAATTATTTATTTTGTTGTGCTAACGGAATCAAAGACTTAAAAAAAAAAAAAAGAAGGGAAAAAAGAGAAGAAAACACTTTTCTTTTTCAACTAGATATGAATATTTTTTCACGAATTTTTATCATGAGGTGCGCAACCGTTATATTTATAACCGCTGAAAATATCAAAGAGTTTGAACAAGAATCTTTATTTTTTTTTTATTTTTTTTTTATTTTTTTTTTTAACTATTGAAATAGACCAAGCGAAAAAAAAGGTGGCTTTCTTACTAGCCTTTTTGCCACTAAATATCAATATTTTTTCACGATTTTTTAACCTAGGCTACGAAAATATGTTTTGAATTCCTAAAAATTTCAAAGGAATTTTGACGCTAACGACAATATTTTTAAGCATTTAAAATACCGGAAAACATCCGCCCTTCCCTCCCTTTTCCGGCATATTTCAAAATTACACATACACTCCAAAAATCAAATTACGCAAAAAAGAAAATACCAAATAGCATATACTTTCAACTCAATATTTTTCGGAATTTTTTTATTTAAAAATATAAATTCCGACAAAATGGAGTTAAAGATACAAAATCATACACATTTGAGTTTCATTTGTAGTAATTATCACGGGTCCGGGCAACGCCGGGCGGTTCACCTAGTAAGTAAATAAAAGTAAGAATCTACTAATAAAATAAAGTTTCTACCGCACATTCCAGGCTGAAAATTTAAGTGAGGATAGGCCAAGGCAGGTCCGAATTGGTGTTGCCAGGTGTCCCGCGTAAGTTGGGATTCCAAATGCACACCAGTATTTTTAAGTAATTTTCTTCGCCTTATCTAATGGCAAAATTATCTGCCATTAAAGACGACGAAATAAACTGTTAGCAATTAGTAGTGCCCAGAGAATTTGGAGCCCGCGGGACGCCTGGTAACACTAGTCCAAATGCACTTGAGATTCATAACTTTAAATTTCTTATAATTGGCGAAGTTAATAACTAAAAATCGCAAAGAGCTCTTATGAAAAACTCTTTTCCTTCCTAGCCGGAAAAAGCGGTCGTACATACCTGTTTTTTTTTTGTTTTTTTTTTTTTTTTTTTTTTTTTTGTTGTTTTTTAGCCTCCATTGCCCAAACCGCTTAGTATTAAAAACTGAAGAAATCTTCTGAAAGATTGTTCAGTTACATCTTAAATGCCGTGATCAGTTTGAAAACACACCGAAAAAACCCTTTGAAAACAAAATTTCAATATAGGTCATCTTCGCAGTCATTTTCTCTCCTATACGGCACCGCTTCACTAGGGCGCAATTTCGAAGGTATCAATCAACAAAAAATACGTTGGTAAAAGTAATGTCGGGTCCATTGGACCCGCCTAGTAGGCGGATGGTTAAGGGTGAAATTATCAGTTTGAAAAAAAAAATCCCTCTGGATTTCAATGTGCTCTTTTACCGCTAAATATATTTTGTTTTTTTACCGATTTTTCACACACTCAGCGGGCACTTATTTCGGAGAAAATCGAGTAAAAGATATAAAACCATATAAGTTTAAGGTTCATTTAAGATTATTGTCAAGTGACCGGGCAACGCCAGTCGGATCAGCTAGTTAAATAATATATAAAGGTATCTTGACCACTTTAACTTAATTTCATATTATACTCAATATAAAAGCACAACTTATATCTTTTCGTATACACATTTTAATTTAGCGCCTAAGTGCAATAATGTTTAATCTGGTGTTATGGCTCATCTGCTTTTAATTTTCTATGTTCAGTCATTTAATCTTTGTAATAACCCTGCCACTAGTTTTTTTTTTTATTATTGTTATTGTAACAGTTAAATACTCATTGTTTATGTAGACAACAAAGGAAAAAAACTGCTTAAAAATTACTTAAAAAGTCGCTAAATTGAGCTACAGTTTTCAATTAAACTTCATTCGAAAATACATTTGTTCCTTTATTAAATTATGCAAAATTTTAAATAATTCGATTTTTTAGAAATGATCCAATAAAGCAATAAAAGCGAAAGCCATAGTACCGATTGTTGCACCATCATTATAAATTTTTAAAAATAGAAACATATTTTTGTCAGTCGTGCAAAACTAGACTATTATATTTTGACAACGACAGAAAAGTCAGGAAGTGCTAAAAAATGAGTAACAAGATTTGACTGCCACATGCAAACAGAATTGTAAGTTAAAAGAGAGCATTTAACAAGTAAAAATTAAATTAAAAAAATCAAAATACTCGACTGCGTAAAAAGCGAACTAATTAATTATTTCTCATCAATGTGAAACTATTTTTTATATTACTTACTTATTTTTTTTATTTACTTGTATTGATGACTTTTAAGTTATGTTTAATTGTTAGTTTCTATCTATAAACACTGTTCTGATGAGGCCTATAGATGCTTATGAAGGTTAGAGTTGCAGTAAAGCTAGAGATCCTACCTACACAACTTCCAGGTTGTGTAATATTTAAACGGAGCTTCTGACTGCAAAATAGTCAATGAAACATCGTCTTCATTTTGAAAGACCTATCCAATGATATGCCACTCAATACGTTGCGTTTTTTTTTTTTTTTTTTTTTTTTTTTTTGTATTTTACGGCCTCCATTTTGAATTTATAAAAACAAAACCTAGCCTATAACCATCGGGCTGTTAAGAATCGATGGAGATCTCATTTATTAAAATTATCTAGCTGTTGAGATGTTTCGAGGGTATAAAGAAAACCACATACCCAGATATGCGTGAAACACATAACCCTTCTTGGCAGTCAGGTAAAAAGAGATATCCTTTAAGAAGAGTACTCAGAAAAAATAAGTTAAAAATATTGATTTCCTGAGGAGATATTTTAAATATACGAATGCATCATATGCCCCTAGACTTAACATTAGCAAGGGGAATTGGAAAGTTGACTGACTAACAGCCTTAAGTGCAATAGTTAGTTTTTAATTTGTATTTTTTCCCTTTAAAAGAGAACGAAAGTCAAACTAAGCATATTTAAATTGTTACATAACACATTTAAATCAAATTTAAATATTGACTACTACTTTTTCCCAAACAAAAATATTCCAAAAACTTTATTTTTAATTGTAGATAATTAAACGTTAATATTTTTGTTTATATGCAAATGAATGGAAAATGTAACCAGGTTTCATCCGGATTAAAATATTCATCATTTCAATCAAAATTATTATTATCTTTATTAACCAAAATCATAAACCATTTTCAACTTTGGTAGAAAATGTTGAATAGAGTTATAAATTGTCATGAATTCGTAAAAAAAGAAAAAAAATCGATTTTCAAATGTTTATTATCATTTTTGAAACTGTAGTTTAATTGTAAGATATTAAAATTTCCTTGTTTCTGTGGAGGGATTTTTCTGACATTTTTTTCAATAATTGAAAAGTATTTATGATACTGGTTTGCAGGCTGTCCAGTTTGGCCCCCATTTTTATTCTGAAATTTCTAATTCATACCGGAATGTTTGCAAGAAGAATTTTTACTTTAGGTAATCATGAAATGTATGTCATTAAATAAAGCAAAAATAAATTATTCAAAGTTTCTGGTATGAACTCAAAATTTCTGAAGAAAAATGGAGGCCAAAGTGGCCACCCTGCCTGTTTGTCTGTTTGTCCTGTTAAAAAGGACAGAGATTTCTAAATATAGGAAAATATAATATAACTACGAGCGAAAATATACAATAACCACTTCCGAGCTACCCACGAACCCTAAAAGCATTCTTTATTTTTAGAATCCTCAGAAATCCCTATTTTTAGGGTTTCGTTCATCTGACGAAACCCTATTCGTCTCACTCCTTTGTCTGTCTGTCTGTCTGTCCGTCACAGAGCCCGTTCTCAAAAACTATACATGTTGGAGACTTGAAATTTTGGGTACTGAACACCCCACATCAAACGAAAAATCATAAAATTTTGAAAAAGTCGGTAATTAACCGAATTACGGGCTAATTAACTTCTGAAATTAACCAATCCAACCTTTTTAACGCAGATACAAAGGGACTTTCTCCAAATCATCGGAGTTTCTCCTAAGGGTTGCCAATAAAATGAGCCGATACACGGTTACCACGGAGGAAATTAAGCCGAAAAATGAAGTGGACAATTTAAAGCGAAATCGCTTATCAGAAAGTATTGGTCCGAGAAATTTGTAAATGGTATAGGCAGACGCTAAAAAAAATCTACTTTCATTTGGTATAAAGTTCACATTTCTGCGATGTGTATAAATTAAAATATCCACTAAAAATCGATCGATGAAAATTTAATTTCTTTAATTGGAAATACAAGGAAAAAAGATTTCACTTCGGCGGGAAAGCAGGTGTCAGACATGACGACGCTGCGGTTTTCCATAGTAGGATATTTTAAGACGAAATTTTAACTTTTTAAATATTAAATTTTTTGATTAAATTTTTTGGCATCCCGATGTGATATGTCTCGCTGATTTCATTGATACCCATTTCTAAGTCATATCTTAATTACAAGCTGAAATATTAATTATTATTTATTTAATCGGTTTATTGCTATCAAATGCGTCGATTAAAATGGAGACACGCGCGTTTTAGGAAATCTAACAATTTGCGTGGGGGTTTTGAACAGCGCTATGAGATAAGTATAACTCATTCATCATCAGAAAGTTTACAAGTATTCATACCACTATTTTCGAATAGAAATTTCAGGAAATATCTTAAATTATTGGTTTAGACCGCCACTCTATCTGTTTGAAACTTTAAAAGATAGTTTATAACACATAAGAAAAGTGTAAAATAGAATTGAGTGTGATATTTTGAGGAGGGATGCGGGGAGCTTGATTTATTTTTTAAATCTTAGCGTTTGTTACCGCAGCAAATGTTTTAACACTAGAAAGACTGAAACTTAGTATACCTATATTGCCCAAAAGCAGTCAAAATGACTGCATTGTGAAAGAATAACTAATGTGTAAAGAAATTTGTTTAAAATTCATTTTTAGTATTTTTTATATTATGTACAGTTATATAACAAGTTATTAGTAAGTATTAACAATAAAATAATCTGTGTATTATTATTTGTACATTTTATGCAAATGAAAGTGGAAATCTTTTTATGTGTACATCTTCCGCAAGCATACTTTTGACATTTTTCACATATATTATTTGTTTTGTTGTTGTGGCAAAGTCGTACTTGACAAATTTTGCATTTGTTAGAATGGGTTGCATTTGATGATGTTGCAGTTGATCTTTGTGGGTCTTCGTGTTCTGATGAATTTTTCTGTCTTGCAGTTCTGTATTCGGCGGTAAGCTCTTCTGCTAATTGAAACAGAATTCTTTTCATTGTATTTGTATTCCTGTCGTTTCTTTGTAAAGGATCCAAGCATTTATAGCAGCCAAATCTAAAATATTGAAAAATATTTGGAGGGGCCATCTACGAGAACTAACTTTTACCGTATATTTTCCGGCCATTTGGTCCGCCATATCAACTCCAAATTTTGTGCTGTTATAAAATCTAATAGATTCTGGTAACATTTTTTTATTACTTTTATCAATTTTCACAAATTTATCCTTAGAACTTAGAACAGCTACTCTATTATTTGGTTTGCTTTTATATATTGTATGAACACAATTCTCTGATTTATATAGCAGAGTGGAAAAACGAGGCATGTTATTCTTCGTTTGTTTGGCTGCTTTGGGTAGTTCTCTTTTGTTTCCCCTAATAGTTCCAACTAGAGTTATTTGTTTGGCCAATAATTTTGTCGCGAGTAACATGCTAGTGAAAAAGTTATCGGTCGTGATATTTCTTCCACAGCTTGTATATGGCTCGACCAAGTTTCAGAACAACGTGTTCACTGAGAAGCATTGACGATGGTCGTTGTTCATTTTTTGTCAAATAAGGAAAACCATTTAAAACATATTTGCTACTGACATCTGATGCAAGCCAGAACTTGATGCCAAATTTGTTGGGTTTATTAGGCATACACTGTGTAAACCTGCATCTGGCTTTTGACGGAAGTAATTGTTCGTCAACTGTTACATTTTGCCCTGGTTGAAAGCAAGCTTGATTATTTTCAATGAACTTGTCCCATATTTCCGAAACGGATTGAAATTATTTGTTTGTAGGCGCCTACTTTTTTCGGTTCTTTTGTCAAAACGAATAAATCGCAGGATTTGCTTGAACTTTTCTCTGGCCATAGTTTTTCTAAAAATTTCGGGACCCCACTTTGCTGACTATAAATAACTCAGTTTTAAATTTTTTGCCTCGCAGGCTCCACGCGCATATGAAATCCCAATAAATGCATGTATTTCCGGTAATGCTGTTATCCAATCGTTCCTCAAAATTCGGCGGTCTTCTTCTTCTGTGCAATTTTTTTTATAGTTAACTAGCAAACCCCGCGGCTTTGCTCACGCAATAGTTGAAATATGCCAAGTGATATTTGCATGACTATTTTTTATTAGAAGATTTTGAAATAATTCAAAAATTACAAAGTAAGCCACAGTTTGACTAAACTTCATTATAAAAGTGCAATAGACAGAAATGAGATTTTAATTAATAAGAAGAACTAAAACTAATTCCGATTAAATGATAATTTAAAAATCATTTTGAGACGTTTATGCTCATTCCATACGCTCATTTCAGTATTCATTCGAAGTTTTGAATTTTTCAGAAACCATCTTAACACATTTACATCTTAAAATTAACCATCATTCAAATTCCAAGCTTCTTGTCTAACAGTCTACCACCTCTCTGGTGTTAGTGGCACCAACATAAAATGCCGAAACAGAGTTGAAATAGAATGTCTCGAAAAATTTTGAAACAGAGACTGTCACCATTAATTTGTCAACATTAACCTTGAAATCGGTTGGTATTTCCTAATATTCTATAGAAAATGGAATTTAGATGTCTTTAACCCTTAAATGCATATGGTATCGTTTTTGATACAATAATTGTTCCCTATTTATTGGATTTTTTATTCACATATTCCGTATTTCCACCAGAAAAATAAAAAAGAAAATTTCACTCCATTTAATAACAGCCATTTCGTTATTAAATAAACCGAAATTTACTATTTATATTTTCTGGTATGAATTCTGATTCTCTGAATTATGAAATTTCGGGAACGCATTCTACCCTATGCATTTAAGGGTTAAAGGCTTTCTTGTTGTTCCTGTCAACCAGGTGGTAGTGACCCCGGCATAAAATATAGCCCATATAGGATCAGGGACTATCACTCTTGATTCGAAACCAATTACTTCTGTAATCGGCTTATTATTTCCTGAGATACCATAAAAATCGTAATTTAGGACTCTTTTAGAATGCTTTCGCTCCTTCCCTTTTTAATTTCGAATTTATCTTCGACTGTTCTTAGAGGACATTTATACTTAATAAGTAACTACCGTGCTATATTGAAAGTTTCTAGCCTCTTCAGTACCGCAGAAAGCGCAATTCAGAAAGTTTTTTGCTCCTGCAACCCTCTACATAAAATATAGCTTAAGTTTGAGCAGGTTCTATCACCATCAATTTGCAACCATTATGTTTAAAATCGGTTTCGTATGTCATACGATTGCATAAAAATCGTAATTTAGAACGCTTATAGAACGCTTTTCGCTCACTTCATCCTTTTAAATTTGGAATTTTCTTTCGGCAATTCTTAGAAAGCATTTGCATCTTTGAAGCAATTACCATTCCAAATTTAAAATGTTAGACCCCCTCAGTAACACAAAAAACGCAATTTAGAACATTTTTTGCTCCTGTAACCCCCAGGTGGAAGTGACAACAACGTAAAATATAGACTATATTGGAGCGGGGACTATCACCATCAATTTGAAACCATTACTTCTGAAATCGGTTTATATTTCCTAAGATAGCGTATAAATCGCTGTTTAGAACGTTTTCGTTCATTTTCACTTCCTTTAAATTTCAAATTTTAAAGGAACACTTCTCAGAGAGTATTTACATCTCATAAGTAATTACCATGCCAAAATTCAAGTTGCTAGCCCCTTCAGTATCACAAAAATCACAATTTAGAATTATTTTGTAATGTAACCGCAAGGTGGTACACTGTAAGAAAAAACTGTAACGTTCCATGTAAATTCGAGAAATGTTTCTCCTTTTTAAAGGTTTCCGAAACAATTTAGCAGTTTCCTGGGAAATTCTGGTTTTCCTATCTGAAACGTTTCATAATTAAAGTTGGCAACAGCATACCGCAGCCGCCCGCCATTAAACCGTGTTGTTTGTTATGTGTCGTGCACGAGACGAAAACGAATTCCTTCTATTGATGTCAAAAAATCACTGTGAGATGCGAATAATAAATGAACAGCGAGTAAACATTTCAATCTCTATTGTCGAGAAATTTCATGTGGAAATGCAATACCCTTTCTGAAAGCTCAGATCATCCTCTGTGGAATACAGTGACACTTGCAAAAGAAACGCAGCGTATATGAACCACGTGGTAATTCTAAGACTTTAAGTCTAATTGGGTTTTCTGTGGTAGCTGGTTAATTTGAATGAAATATATATTAATCAGTTATCTAGAAACCTTTGTTGGATATAAAAAATATTTCCTCCATCTAAACAAAGTAATATAAATTACAAGAAAATGTATTCTACGCCAAAGGGTAAGTGACGTGACTTATAAAATATAATACTCCATTTTGTTCCGCTATTGTTTTCTATATGCTATATTATTTTTAGAACAAATTTGATTTTAACAAATATTATTGTTATCTATGTTTTAATGAGGTTCCATTTATATATATATTTATGTCTAAGATTTTAAATTAATATTAATCCATATTTACGTTATTGTTTTCTGTCTGTGTGTGTGTGTGTGGTTTTTTTTTTTTTTTTTTTTCGTACCATAAAATGCTGTACAGTATTGTGTGACTCTGTGTTTTTATGCAAGTTTTTTTCCTATATATAAAAAAAACTAATCATATATATATATATTTATTTATTTTTGTGCAAAAAAATAATGGTCTTTTTTTATATTAATATTTTGTCAAAGGAAGTTGAATAACAGCTATTCTTTTTCAAAATCTATGTGTATAAAAATCGTTCAAAACTTAAAATTACCCTAATACTTTATGTGATTTATTGCTAATCATTTATAATTAATTTATAATCAAAACAAAGTCTTAAGAAAATTATGTAAATATGCAAAAAGCAAATTTGCAGTTAGATAAGGATACAGAATTAAGATCATAACTAATAGTATACTAAATGACACCTCCCCCCTCCAATGGAAACTTGAATGAATTAATATACAAAATTTTGACAACTTTAATTATTAAATGTGCTTATATGTTATATGGAAGCAAAAAGACATGCAATGTTTTCAGAATTTTCTAATTATCAGATGGAAAATATTTATATATGAACGGTGAAATTTAATAATAATTTGAAATGATGTTTAAAATTATTTAAAATATTTATTCCTTAACAAACACATTATTAGCTGTTGTATCATAAAATGATTTCTTAACTGATTTTAATATTTTACAGCAAGATAATTTTGAACAGTAAAATCATACGTAAATGATTATTTTAATTTCACCTTACAAAAATAAATAAATAAATAAATAAATAAATAAATAAAATAAAACAGTGTTATCAGAAATTTTTAATATGCTTCAAATGTTTGTTTATGAAAATGTGCCCGGATTTGTGCTTGTGCACATTTTGCTTGAATTATAAATGAAATATAAAAATTTGTTATGATTTACCTTATGAAGCATAGAAAATTTTCATAAAGAGGGGGGGTGGGGGATGTCGATTTGAAAATAACATTATATTTATCTTGTCTACAATGTTGAAGGAGTGAGGAATTCCTTTTTTAATTACACTGAATCTATGAAAAAATAACATAAATAATAATACCAGATATGGTTTGTATGTATGTCAAATAATTTAATTTGACTAAACTGATTAATAAACTAATTGACTAAATTGATTAATAAACTTCTTCAACTATTTTCCAAAGTAAACAAAGGAAAATTAATATTTTTAAATACTTGAAAATGGATTATATCGAGATCTTGGCATCGAATCTGATGAATGTAAATAAATAAATAAATAAATAAAATACATAAATAAATAAATACATAAATAAAAAATATATATATATACATCTAGTGAAATCTAATATATGAAACGTTCCTGCATTCTGAAAAGAAATCTAGGAATGCTCCTGGGAAATAATGGGCAGATGAGTTGCCCAATATACGAAACGTTTCTGGAAAATTACAGAAACCTTACTGAACATTTCTGGAACGTTCCATAGAAAATAAGTAAGCTTCCTGTGAACTATGAGTAATATTTTTGTTCTCAACAGAAACTTTCCTGGTATTTCACAGGAACCTTACTGGCTTTTCTGGGGAACGTTTTAAAATTATACAGTAAAGTTCCAGCCTTTTTCAAGAAATGTTTCTTGAAAACAATAGGCACATTAGCTGCCCATTTTTTCCCAGGAATGTTTCTGGATTTTTTTTTACAGTGTAGTGACGCCGACATGAAATCCTATACTGGAGCAATGGCTGTCATCATCAATTTCCAACCATTACTTTTGAAATCGGTTGGGTACTTTCTGAGATTGCGTAGAAATCGCAATTTAGAATGTTTTTTAGAACGTTTTTCGTCCTTTTTCACCCCTTTTAAATTTCGAATTATTTAGGAAATGTTCTTAGAGATCATTTATATCTTATAAGTAACTACCATGCTTAGTTTCAAGTTGCTAGCCCCTGCAGTATTACAAAAAACGCAATTTAGAACGTTTTTTGCTCCTTTACTCCCTTTGGGGTAGTGGCACCGACATGAAATATAGTCTATGTTGGAGCGAGGGCTGTCACCATCGTTTTCACACCATTATTTTTTAAATCGGTCCGGTACTTCCTGAGATCGCGTAGAAATCGAAATTTAGAAAGTCTTTTAGAACGCTTTTCGCTCATTTTCACCCCTTTTAAATTTCGATTTTTTTTTACGGAAATGTCCTTAGAGATCATTTGTATCTTATAAATAAATGCCCTGCCTGATTTCAGGATTCTAGGCCCACCTGTAACACAAAAATCGCAATTTAGAACGATTTTTGCTTCTGCAACCCCTAGGTGGTCGTGACACCGACATGAAATAGAGTCTATTTTGGAGCAAGGGCTGTCATCATCAATTTCCAACCATTAATTTTTAAATATGTTGGGTATACTTTCTGAGATTGCGTAGAAATCGCCATTTAGAACGTTTTTAGTACTCTTTTCGCGCATTTTCATACCTTTTAAATTTCGAATTTTTGAAGAAATGTTCTTAGAGATCATTTACATCTTATATGTAACTACCATTCCAAATTCCAAGTAACTGGGCCCTTCAATAACACAGAAATCGCAATTTCGAACATTTTTTGCTCCTGCACCCCTTTTAGGGGTAGTGGCACCGGCATAAAATGTAGCTTATATTAGAGCAAGGGTTGTCACCATTATTTTTTAAATCGTTTTAGTACTTCTTGAGATTGCGTAAAAATCGCCATTTAGAACGTTTTTTAGAACGCTTTTTGGGCATTTTCACCCTCTTTTAAATTTCGAATTTTTCAGAAATGTTCTTACAGATCATTTATATCTAATAAGTAACTACCATGCCAAAGTCCATGTATCTGAACCCTTCAGTAACACAAAAATCGCAATTTCGAACGTTTTTTCGCTCCTGCACCCCCTTTAGGGGTAGTGGCAATGACATAAAATGTAGCCTATGTTGGAGCAAGGGTTGTCGCCATCATTTTGACACCATTATTTTTGACATAGATTTGGTACTTCCTGAAATTGCGTAAAAATTGCCATTTAGAACGCTTTTTAGAACGCTTTTCGCGCTTTCCACTCCCTTCTAATTTCAATTTTTTAAAGAAATGTCCTTAGAGAGCATTAGTATCTTATAAGTAATTACTATTCCAAATTTCATGTTTCTAGGACCTTCAGTAACGCAAAAATCGCATTTTTAGAACGTTTTTTGCTCCTGCACCCCCTTTCCCTCATAGCATGCATGGTCACGGTGACGTCGTTGTGACGTCACTGTGAGTCACTGTGGTCACGTCACATCTGTGACCAAAATGCCACCACTCAGTGATGTCACATTGTGACTGAGATGTGAACTTCTTAGAAAACTTAAAAAAAATACAAAAAATATTCAAAACATATTATTTATGTAAAATTATATTTTCTGGCAATTAAAAAAAATTGTGACGTCACTGTTATGACACTGCATGTAACGTACGTCACGTCACATATGTTACGAAAAAAATCACCATATTGTAAGTCACAGTGTGACAAAAATATGAACATCAAAAATCTTTGAAAATGAACAGAGATATTACATGCCTGAGTTACAGCGACATGAGAAATGAAAATATATTAGTGGATAGGAAATAGTAAATTCGGACACGAAAAGAGGGGGGGAGGGTGGCAGAAAAAGGAAAATGCACGGTAGAAGTATCAACAAACTAGATTTTCATGCTATATTTTATCAATTTGTTATTTAAGACAGTGAAAGTATACTTTTTTATGATTTCAATTTTATCTACCATTGCAATTTAATCCTTCTCTGATTGCTATATTATTATAAAAGTGTTTCTCGGAAAAATGGTACGTATTGGATGGGATGTAATGGGATGTAGAGATCTGCACGGGCCGGCCCGCGGGCCTATTTTCATTTGCGGCACTCGGCCCGGACCCGGGTCATACTTTTTTCTGAAGGCTCGGGCCGGGCCAGGTTCGGGCCTTACTTTTTTCCCGAAGAATCGGGCCGGGCCTAACTTATTTTTCTGTACAGAGCGGAACTGGTTTCTTTTCTAGTCTTCATTTTTACAAAATATGCATACATTTTTGAATCGCCATTATTCTACAATTAAACATTAACATTTATTATTTTTAAAAGAACTGTAAATTTCTACGCTAATTAAAATATAGTAAAACGTGTGAATAGGAACCTGCCTATGACGGAATCCTGTTTTAAAATGAAAAATGTGTTGATGCATGCAAAATTAATATACTACTACGTAAGAAAAGAATATATAATACATTTACATTTGCTAAGAAGGGAACTTGTCTATAACGCATTTTTTGTTTTTCTTTTTTATGTAATCGAGTCTTAGAAGATTTTACTGTATATCATTTTTCAGATTTTTAACAATTCAATGCATTGAATATGGATCAACAATATTAATGATAACTGAAACATTTACATAGAAGAAATAGCGATTCATTAAAAAAATAAATATCGCAGCCTGCGGCACTTATATACAAGCTAGAAATTGCTCGTCAAACTTGGCAAATGAGGTGCGTTTGTACTATGACTAGTTTTATAAATATTTTTTTGCACCGCATATTGTACTGAATATATATTTTAGGGCACTTCATAAGTGCATATCCATTTCATTCTGTTCGAAAGTCTGTAACGTCATTAAAATGCACTTGCAATAATTTTTTTCCATTGACCGTAATGTAACGGAAAACTTTTGACTGTCCCTGTTCCTGTAATTAAACTATGCATCCGATTTTCATAAGATTTGAAAGGACTCCAGAAAAATTTGCAGCAATTATATATTTAAAATGTCAGACCATTCGGAAGGCTGTAACATCATTAAAAAGCACTTGAAATCATTTTTTTCCATTGGCCGTAATGTAACGGAAAAATTTTGACTCTCCCTGTAATTAAACTATACATCCAATTTTCATAAAATTTGAAATGACTCGACAAAACTATGCAACAATTATATATTTTAAATTTAAAACGATTCGGTAGGGTAGTTTTTGCACTGTTATATGCGGACGGACAGACACTCAGACGGGCTCTACGACGACTATAGGTGCTACGTCAGGGACGGCGAACCTATGGCAGGCGTGCCACTTTTGGCACGCGAAAGAATAATTTTGACACGGCATTGCTTGTGGCTCTAAATCAAAATAAGGTGTGATTACACAAAATTGCGACTGATCTTTTCTAAAAATTCGATTAAATGGAAATTGACAAATTTTAATTGCGCTATATTATATTCCAATCTAATTAATTATGGCCTCAAAAAATTTTCAAACAAAGACGATATTTGAAAACTATCGACAAGAATTGGTTATTAGACATTACTAAATTCTAATGAAAAGTTATAGAAACTTTGAATATATTTCAGAGCTGTTCAGAGAAACTGGTGTTTGCCATTTTAACAGTTTTTCTGCCCAACCTTGATTTCAAGCCACTGTTTTCACAATTGAATAATATCAAAATTCATACTATCATCACTTGTTAGATAAATCCGTCGTTTAGTTTGCATTAAAATTAACCTGATATTAAGATGCAACAACAGAAATCAAATTACATAGCATTAATTTTTGTTAAATTAATTTCTAAAATGTATTTGCTGCCATAATTATTATAGTGAACCTACATCTACATGTATGTTCCTCATATTTTTTAAATCTTAATATAAAAATTTAAGCAATTTTAATCCATTATTTTTCCATTTTCAAACCTACTAAATTTGTTTTTTAATTGTCACGTCATGGGCACGTAAAATATTTTTTGATCAAATTTGGCACGCGGCAACAAAAACGTTCGCCGACCCTGTCATACGTATTTATATAATTAAACGTACCTAAAAAATGGAATTTAGAAACATGAAAAAAAGGTTAAAATAAATGTGGAGCAAACATGCAAACCGTGCTTTCTCCTTTAGATACAAATTTTCAAAAAACACAAAATCTCATAAATAAGAAAATAACTTGTATTTAATTCTCATTTTCATTGTGTATTTTTATTACTGTTTATTAGAAAGAATTGCAAGCATACCTAAGATACTAAACATAAAACAAATTAATAAAATGCATTTAATATTTGGAGAAATCACGTTTTGACCGAATTCAGAGGAGGAAACTGATTTTGATTGTTTGACAAGTGGATAAAACGCTTTTTGAATGAAATAAGTTCTAACTCACAAATAATACAATAGCATTATTTTATTTGAATAAATACCGAATTTCATTTGATTATTGTTAAAATAAAATGACAGATTATGGTACCTAGTAGCATTCATTAAATATTTACTAAATAAATACTCGTTTGCCAGAAATCCACTTCAAATTTTAAAACCAATATCTTCATCTAGACAGTTATACACAGCCCCCTCTTCTTTATTGTAGGCTTATCAATCATGGATAATGTGGTTGTATCATTTGAATATAACATCAGATTGATTTTGCCACTGTTCACTATACATTACCTTCAAAAGTTTTTTAACATCTTTGTTCTTTTCAACTGGTATGGCGTGGCTAAGAGGAAGATATTCTAAAACAACCCTTTGAACAAGGCAACAGTAACTCCCTTTTTAAGAAGATTTACATCATATTCTTCATTTAGATCTTGAAATCTATAATTCTGGAATACTTTAACTTTAACAGTTCACTTATTTTTTTCTAAAACAATCCGTTTCAATTGTGATATGTATGGTAGGTTTCGAAAGTACACATTAAGTGACAACTGTGATTGGCAGACTGGAGAAATCACTGCTTGATTGGATGCAGGTTTTGGAGGAAACACTCTTTGATTGAAACGTCAAGTTTTAAAATTGATTTATAATCGGAGAAAAATTTTTTTAGTAAAAAATACCATTTATTTCTGTGCAATTTAACACAGAGTTCATAAAAATAACAATAACTCATTTTTTATTTTTTTGTGAGAAAACACGGTTTGAATGTTTGCTCCACAAATATTTTTGGTCAGAACTCCTCGTAAGAGTCAAATTTTTAATCAAATCGATACAAAAATCAATGTTTTGTAGCAATTCACTCGGGCCGAGATTTTAACTTTTTTACGGGCCGGTCCGGGTCAATAATTTTTTTTCTATGGGCTCGGGCCGAACTTTTAACTTTTCTACCGGGCCGCGCCGCGCCAATATTTGTTATCTACGGGCCGGGCCGTAATTTTTTCTCTATGAGTTGGGCCGGGCCTGGAAATCTCGGCCCTTGCAGACCTCTAATGGGATGTCCCAGTGTCGCAGCCAAAATTAGGCTCTAAGGGGTGGGGGATTAAGTTGTTGATAGTTAGTCAGTTGTCGCCGCTTATTTGAATAATTGGAAAGTTAAATCAGTCTTTTTTTGGAGCAAAATCATAATCACTTTCCGGATATTAGGATCAGTAGCTATGCTGGACATGATACATTTAAACAGCGGTTACTATATTAAAGTTACAAAAATAAAATGCAACCAGTAAAATAACAGTGATTAAACTATAATAATTTATACAAACTGCATCAACAATGATTATTGAAAAGATTTTTAAGAAAGAATTTTTTAGTAAATTGATTTTAACTTCTTTTCAATTAGATTCCCAGACACAAATTAAGAGGAAAATAAAAAATAATGCGGCAAAGAAAAAAAAAATGCAATTTAACAAATTACAACGACCATTTGGAAAATGTTTTTTTCAAAGACTAAAATTTAAGACATAAAAATTCGCACGGAGTTGATCATGCATTACGTACGCCATGGATTACA
The DNA here is from genome assembly GCA_963932465.1 of Maratus speciosus. Classification (NCBI taxonomy): domain Eukaryota; kingdom Metazoa; phylum Arthropoda; class Arachnida; order Araneae; family Salticidae; genus Maratus; species Maratus speciosus. The sequence goes on along the minus strand of OZ010788.1, from coordinate 583,853,241 downwards.
TTTTTCGGTACTGTAAATTTTTAAACTTCTACGGAGCTGGTCATACATTACGTACGGCATGGATTAAACATTAATATTCCTGGACCAATTTTAAATGAAATTTCATTCTTAAACTTCTAAACATCCCACAATATTACTTTTTACACCGTCGTATAGAGAAAAAAATGCATTTAAAAGTACATTTTTTTCTCTATAGAGAAAAAAAATTTACTTTTAAATGCAGTTTGTTTGAAAGTTGTATCTCAATTTGTTTCTGAGTTATTAATTTTTTTTCGTAGTTTTTATAACTTTTTTGTCATAATGGCAACAGAAGTATCCATCTCTGTTGAAAGTAAAGGGAAAATACAGATTACTGTATAGACCAATCAGAAAACGAATAAAATGTGGATTCGACTAATAAAAAGCTTCAGATATGTTTTTGATTTCCTACCCTGACAAGGACAATACCAATTTAAAAAAAAAAAAAAAACTAAATTTGTTGAAATTTTGCTGAATAACCAAAATTCAATAATACCAAAATATAATAATAATAAACAGTTTAAATAAATAACGTTTGTTGAATAGAATGATTCAGCAAAGCGGCAGCCGGCGGATAAGTTAAATATATTAATACTGATATTAGTTTTAATTCATAAAAGGGGCTAATTTTATTAAATAAAAATTCATTCATATAAACGGCAATTTCTTTATTTTTTTAGTTCTGGCAGGAATTTTTTTTCCGAACCCCGCTCCTTCCACCCCCTTCGCTGCGCCAGTGGGAGTCCTAAAAACTTTGTCTTCAGGGGTCTATCCAGACTTTTTTCACAGGGTCCTGTTTTTGTGGAATTGTGAACAGCTTTTTACATTTGTGAAAAATATAGTCATAATTTTGTGAATTGGAAAAAATCATTATATTCAGGTTCTTGTTTATACATCGTAAAAAGATTATATGCATGTAAAATATAGATGTTTTCTTTGTATATGTAAATCGACAAATCAGATTTTACTTTTAAATTATTAAATCCGTAAAAAGAAAATTTCGATTTAGAGATGGAAAAGTTTTGTGAAATGTCTCTATTTTTAAGTTAAAGAAGAATTTTGTGAAGAGACGTGTTAGAAGGTGAAAATTTTTTGCTGGGTCCTGTTTTGAGATGAAAATTTTTATGAAAGGTCCTTCAAAGGACTCAATTTTTTTCCTAAATCTTCCCTGTTCTTCGACAAAGTTTTGTCAAACATTGTCATCGGATGTCATAAACTTTGTCTTTGACATCAGCAATGGTTTAATTTTAACATTCTTGCACTCGCTCACTTGGACTCATAGAGACCACCGTGTCCCATGGGCACTGGCAGTGGGGGGGGGGGGGGGGAGATAAGGGAAGGACTATTGTCCTGCTCCTGGGTTTTAAATTTTAATTAGCTAAATTTCTTTATCGCTAAATTAAAATAGTAAAATTTATTGTTTCAAGTGACTTCGAAAAATTAAACACTACCAGAAAAACTAACTGAGAAGTTTTCGATAGGGGGAGGGCTCTCCACAGTGTCGCCGTTTCAAAACTTTCTTCGCGCAGTGCAAAATTTATTTTAATTTTATTGCGAACAGCTGAGGAGAAATTGATACATTTTTATTCTCCCATATATTTATTTTTAAATTACACAAACTACTCATTAAGTAACAATTATGTCCCAATTTGAGAATGTTGCAATAAATAGTAAGACTTTCGCAAATATTATTAATAATTACTAATTTCAGTGTTTAAACTACAGTTGAACCTTTTTTATCCGAAACTCTTTTAACCGAAATCCATATGTTTCTCCTTAATCTTAAAATTGAAGCATTCTCGATTATCCGAAAATTTCGATTTTCCGAAAGAGGTTCGGTCCTAATTACTTCGGATAATCGAGGTTCTACCGTATTTATTTCATGCTAATGTTTTTATTGCAATCAAATATAACAAGTTATTTTGACTTTTGTGCAATTTCTGAAAAAAATTTTGAGTCTGATCAGTGATGACAGAAACTCTATGAAATATCAAATTTCTTTTGGGCGGGACAATCTCCCTTTCCTAAGCTTCCTCTAAATGTTTTCGTTGTCTCTGGCTTCTACTACCCCCCCCCCCCCTTCCCTCCCGTAAAAGACATTTTTAATGATTTTACTTTTATCTTCATGTGTTTAAAATACATCCTGAAAGGGGATTCAAGGAGCACAAAATCCCCAACCTTTGACAAAAAAGAGTACTTTTGGACTTTTAATATTTATTATTTGTTACATGTCTGTGTTGCTTTTTACGTTGATATGTTTACAAATTGTATTGTATGGACGATTCGAACAAAAAATCTTTAGTTTAGTTTATGTTGATGTTCCTCTTTTTAAAAAACTCGGCCTAAGCTGCGGAGAACAGTCACATCTGTTCAAAAATCGTACCCCTTCATGGATTTCTTTCTGCCCATGTAGGAGCCTAACTCAAATTATAGAAAATAACAATAGGTTAAAATCTGTTTTCTACTAATTATTATTTTGTATGATTTCTCTTTAGGGATCGGTGATATATATGTAAGAAAATTATAAAGATTAGACCTATTAATTAGTTTTTGTAATGAATCGCCCCTCAATTTGGATACGGACCCAATTACTAATAATCACGAGTTTGGCAGGGTAGCCAATTAATCCATTTTATCGTTAAATTAATAGAAACACATGGCCCTTTTTAACTGGTAACCCTAGGAGATGAGCAATTTCAGAGATATACCTCTACGCCACTTGCTATCTGAAGTCTATCCTATAGGCAGCTATGGAAATTGATTGCCACCTTTTTGATTATTTAAATAAAACTTAATAAAGTTAATTTCAGTGAATACTGTCATTTCGTTAAAATGTGACATATATATATCAATGAATATATATCATGATATATATCCGTTATTTATTTTCAAAAAATCATTGTGCATGATATTTTTAGTCAAAACAAGTGTAAAGGAATATTTCAACTGCTATTGATACTGTTGTTCAGTAGACAAATAAGGTTTATATCTGGTAGTAACTTATTTAGCCAGAAAAAAAAAAAAAAATATATATATATATATCATCATAGGGGTATCATGCATTTAACTTCATATTTTTCATTATTTTTCACATATTGGTACATAATACAAGATCATATGTTACTTTCTGAAAATAATCCTCATTGTTTTTTAAATGTTATTTATATACTCATTTTTTATTTTATAATATTCGTTTTTAAATTAGTTAAATTAATCAATGCCCTTCTATTTACTTATTTTATTTTATATTTACTCAGTTCTTATTAACTTTATTCCTATCTTTTCACTCTACTTTAAATAACTGTTAATCTTAATAATTTCTTAATTTCTTAAATTAATTTCATTTCTGTTTTATGGGAATAGATGGCAGCACTAAACATTTCTTTTTAATAAACCTAATTACAATATAGTTTTCCTTTTTCACACTGGATGGCACGATGATAGTAATGTTCTGAACTCAGCAACTTATCACCACATGTTCTCATAGTCCTAACCTAATCTGTTTCCATCATTATATGCTTTAACATTGTGAGTCAACTTTATAATGTTTTGGATCCTTTTATGTATTTTAGTCCAGGCATTTTGCGAATGAACATAAACAAAATTGTAATAGAGGCTTTTTACACAGTTTTTTAATCAAGAACTACTGCTTAATAACATACTACAAATCAGACAAAATCTGAGCACAGGAACACCCCTATATATGGATTTTAAAATGGCGGAGGGAATTTTCTGGAACTAAGGCAAAAAATATATATTGCTTATGGAAATATATTGCTTTATTTTGACAACTTAATTTTGAAGTATAATCAAAATCTTCAAATAGTACACAAAAGTCTACTATCACTTACAAATTACTGTTTAAGTTCCTTTTTACAGAAATGTCCCAGTGAAAAAAGACTTTTATCAATAATTTTCATCACTTTCATTACATTCATAGTTAGAAGTTAGTTAGTTGTTGTTACATCCATCGACTTGGCACACCCCACAGGCTGTAGAAAAGGGCAATCCATTACGCTTGCATCCGCATCTTAAAGTAGCATAGTTTGTCTTGCAGGAAGTATATTAAGTAGATAATGTGGAGCTGGTGGTAGGCGCAGAGAATTGGGTAGTGTGAGTTACTTTTTACATACCGACACCATTCTTCTGGTTTGGCTCTTTCTTCAGTAGCTTTCCAGATATTTATTTGTAAGTAAGTACGATAGCTATGATATTTTGCAGAAGAATCGGTCGGAGGCAAGCGTTCAGGTCTAACAAATGATTTTGCTGTAGTTACCTTTCCTACCAATATTTGGTGACGTAGATTGTCTGTGGATTCCAGTATCTTCCAGTCATAAAACTGAAGCATTGTTTTTCTCCTAGCCTCAGCGGTATCTGATACAAACCTGAATTTAAGCTAAATATTTTTGCAATGGAACGGAGCTCTGTCTCCTTAACCAGTTTGAAAACTGCTGGGAATTACCTTCTACAAACATTTTGTGCACCTTTGCGTTTTTAGATGGCAAATTGAACATTTTCTGTAAGTGCAGGTATAGTGACTTGAGGTAATTAACATGTCCTGCTGCTGCTGTTATGGGGAGAATCTCCAGCATCGCAATTCCCAAGAGCCAATCCTGTCATCTGTTATTAATGTTCTTACATCACTGGTTATTCGTTGATATTGTAACCAGAGTTTACTTGTTCTCAAAGTAGATTGCAAGTGATTTTCTTCGTCTCCAAAGCGATATCAATCTGAGATACCGCATCACACAGTTCAACGTCTTTCATTTGTTTTTGGTCAGTTATAATATTCTCGAACAGATCACAAGCTTCCTTTACCAGGTCGTGGGGAGATCCATGTTCATTGCGAGGAACAATCTCTGAAACTAGTAGGCAACTAAGAGCTGCATCTACGAGTATGTGTCCTCGTATCGCCTTAGAAATAGCTCTCCCTGTCATCATATATACCACAGTATTTGATCCATAGGTTTCTTCAAGCACTTCAAATAACACTGAACCAATCATGAGAGTTCCGATTGCACCTATAAAATATTCATTAGAGTATGAAATGTTCCCAGCATTAAAATAATATATCTTGTAGGTCTGTTTGTCAGTTAATGATTTGGAAAGCTTTCCAAAAGAAAGGCTGATCAAAAGTAACTACTCATGAGATGTTATGATTGTATGCTACTTTGTTAAGATATATTAGTGTCGAAAAAATACAAGTCATGTCGGCGGTTGCCATATTAATAATAGGAAGAAATGAAATAGATTATTCCCTTGGAAGTGAAGGTTCTGATTTGGAATGAATTAATTGCGTACTTCCTGACCAATTTGGAACCTGTCTTTTGGATGCTGAGATTTGCCACAAAAGACAGTCTATTTAGCGAAGCATTCGATAGTATTGTAAGTTTACAGAATAAGATCTTGATTATTTTCGTATATCTGTATTCTTCAGTGTCAACTTTGGCTAGGTTTTTAATATCAGTATTACAAACATCACGCCTATTGACAGTAGGATAGATGTTGCCCTTTGGAGTTACTACAGCAATCCATACTCATACCATGAAAGGTATTATTCTCGTCCAGAGTGCAGATATTGTGATCGACATTATCTGCTGCTACGAGTAATGTGGTGTTTTCAACAACACTCAAAGAAGCGGAACCGCCTGATATTGCAGCTGTTGTTGTTTTTTTCGAATCTTGTTACTTCTGTGTAGAATGAACAAAACCCAAGATTGTGAAGAATGCTAATAAAGTATCTTGATCTGTAGTTATGGTGAAGCTAAACGGACAGATCAATTTGTAGTAGACATTGTAATCCTCCGGAACGGATAGCTTGCATAACGGTCTGACCAACAGCACCAACCGATTTTCATAGACATTTCCTTTCGCCCAAATGATAATAGCAATTTCAAGCTAGTAGGTATGCAATCCAAAGCGCTTTCCTCCGTGAGGTCATTACGTAATGGATACTCATAAACTTTAGTGGTGTTGAATTTTGTTGGTAACTTCGAAGAATTTTATTTTCTGTCCCATACAGAATTACGATATCCGACTTTCCTTTTTTACCCGATATTATAATACTTTCTCCATAGTGTTCGCTCTAAAAGTTTTCTCTTCAAGTTCCTTCATTCGTACGCATTGCAACAAGATCACCTGAGTAATAAGCCAACTGGCCTCTTACCTTAAATGACCATTCATCACAGCAGTGTTCACAGCATTTCTTTATGGCCTCAGAATATTGTGCAGTTCTTACCCTCACATATTCGGATTTAGATTTATGTTTAGAAGAAAATTCTACAAATTTTCGACAAAATAAACAATGAGAAGCACCGGTAACTGAACCCTCAATTAAGCGAATTCTTTTCCTTGGTATTTCTCTTCTAGCTTTCCGCTTTCTAATTCCAATAATCTTTTTATCAGTAAATGCCGTCCGACACAAAACATGGACACTTATTCCGGCAGTTGTAACTACAACGCTTTTACGGCTTCGGCTGGCTTAATTTACACCGTCTGCTCCCTTTTGAGAAATTTTAACTACGTTTTGTCCATTGTCTTTCTCTTTTTCACAAATCACACGAAATTCAGTAGGAAACTCAAATTAATTGTTAAAATGCCATAAATCAAAAACAAAATTAGAAATTAATGACAACACAACGTGAAACAAGATGTGACTCAGTCCGCCATTTTAAAATCCGTTTTTAAGGGTGTTACCGTGCTCGGATTTTGTCTGATTTTGGTAATATTTCTCAGTAATGGTTACTGATTCAAAATCAGTTAACAGATCATCTATTACAATTTTGTTCGGGTTGAACGTATATTTATTGTAACTTGCCTGGACTAATTTAGATACTGTGCTCTTATAATTTTTAATATCCTGTGTGAGGTGTATCTTTATTTAGATCTCTTGGTATTTTTTTTTCTTCTTTTTTGATGCGCTATTAGGTGCTAAATTTTGTCATTTTAGGCTTAATGCTGACAAAATTGGTTGAAATAACGCATCTTCACTATGAATTAACCAACAAACACCTCTGACTTATTCATAGTTTTTTATTTTACATACTGGTTTCCTATGTTCATATTAGCATTTTACCATTTGTTCATATATTTGTGATTTCATCTTTATTATATATATATATATATATATATATATATATATATATATATATATATAGATAGATAGATAGATAGATAGATAGATAGATATACAACCATTATATAATTACAATTCTTCATGTTTTTCTTTTTATTAAAAAATAAAATTAATAAATTGAGTATCAGTACATTACACTGACATTATACAAAATAAAGCAGGATGAACTATTTTTAGCCAGCGAATCTCTGTCTATTATTTTGCTCAGCCTTGCTTTTTCTAGCACGCTGTTCCTTTTTCCCTATCTTGCACGGAAGAAGAATCTCGCTAGTAGATTCGAAACAGCTGTTTGCTGCTTTTCATGTATTTTTTGTGCATTTTTAAACGTTGGTTTATCTGCTTTTTAACATTAGTGAATTGTTTTTATTATAATGTACCAATATATTGATCACCAATATACTGATCACCAATATATGATGTATTAAAAAACTTTCAAAATTGGCGAACGGAAAATCAACCGGAAGGCGAAATCATTTAAATAACCGGTAAATATTTAAATATGTAGAGAGTCATACATTTTTTGAAATACATTGTAATACATATTTTTTCCGAGCTTTACATTCAAAGCTGAATTTTTAAATGTAGAATCAATAACTATGTTCGACAATATTAACATAGTACAAATATTGAACGATAAACTATCCAATTTACATAACCCGTTATTTATAGCTTCATTTGGAAGAATCATTTTAGGTTTCGGTTTAATCCAGTTGAAATTGTACAATAGGTTAAAGAAAGAAAAAGCAGACGAAATAAGCTGAAAAGATTACATTTATGTTGAAAATTTTCAATTTTAAAAAGTTGTATTGAAAACTTTGTTGCATAAGACATAGAACTTTTTTTAGGTGCGTTCGTAATTATATAAATACGTAGAACCTATAATCGTCGTTCAGTCCGTCCGTCTGTCTGTCTGTCTGTCCGCATATATCAGAGCAAAAACTACCCAACCGAATGGTCTGAAATTTTAAATATATAATTGTTGCAAAATTTTGTCGGGTCATTTCAAATTTTATGAAAATCGCATGCATAGTTTAATTACAGGGACAGTCAAAAGTTTTCCGTTACATTACGGCCAATGGGGAAAAAATTATTGCAAGTACATTTTAATGATGTTACAGCCTTTCGAACAGAATGAAATGGTTATGCACTTATGAAGTGCTCTAAAATATACATTCAGTACAATATGCAGTGCAAAAAATATTTATAAAACTAATTATAGTATGAACGCACCTCATTTGCCACGTTTGACGAGCAATTTCCAACTTGTTTATACTTGACACTGAATCTATAGGTTTTTTTTTTGTTTGTTTGTTTTTAGGGTTTCGTTCATCTCACGAAATCCTTACAGTCTCGCTTTTCTGTCTGTGCGGACGTCATATAGGCTCGTACTCGGAAACTGCTTTAAGATACAGACTTCTTTTTTTTTTTTTTTTTTTAACATAGAGCTGAATACCCCCTGTCACACCCAAAATCATAAAATTTTGAAAAAGTCTTTTATTATTAGAGTTTTTATGAATTCGAACATTTCTGCGACATTACATAATCTTAATTTCAGCTAATTCATTCACATAAGTAAATCATTACTAATTCATAGCTAATTCAAAACTTTTCATCCTCAGCACTTTAGTCCGAACCGCACTCCTGTGCAACAATTACTTGATTTTGTATTGAATTTTAAAATGTATCAGGGACATTTGGGACACCATGTGATATTTATGGCCAATGCCCACAATAATTTCGATTATCTGTAAACAGAAAATGGCTCGGAACATTTCCGTCTGATTTCAAAAATAAAATTAAATGCAGAATTAAAATACAGTAGAACCTCTTTTATCCGAAACTCTTTCAACCGAAACTCTCGGTTAACCAAAATTCATTTTTAAAGCTTTATTTATTTATTTTTTACTATCACATTCCTTGTGGGCAAAATCTATTTTGAAAGCTTTTTTTTAAGCTACCATAATATTTCTTGTGTGCAAGTTGTCCTTTTTGAACTACGAGTACATATAGTAGATATTTTCAATCCCCTTTCTTAGAGTTCCTTTGGATTTAACTCCCGCAAGCTGCGGAGTGGATCGAGGAAAACGAACAAAAGACCAATTTGGAAGCTTTCGAGTGTTTTGCAAAAGGTTGGCATGGCTGGAGCAGCAGAAAGGCTGTTATACTGGTGAACTAATAATATTAAAAAACTCTGTGATAGAGCTTCAAAGCAAAGGCAATCGAAACTGCGACAAACAAAACATTTTTTTCAAACCCTTGTGATATTTATAAAAGGTACTTAATTTCAAAATTAAAATTCTGGTAATTTATTCTTGTTTATTTTGCTATTGCTTAATTTTATTAATCACTTGTTGCCATAATAAGAAATATTGCACATATTTCTCCTTAATCTAAAAATGGAAGCATTCTCGATTATCCGAAAATTTCGATTTTCCGAAAGAGGGTCGGTCCCAATTACTTCGGATAATCGAGATTCTACTGTAAATTATAATAAATAACTGAAAAAAAAATGAAAAATTCGCAAATACCGTCAACCAAGATGACTTTGTCTAATTTTTTGCTACTTTTTAACTTTAAAGATCCAAAAATTATAGAAATTTTCATTTAAACAATTTCTAATCCTTTTTTTTTCTAGTTCCAAAATATTAATTGTAAATTTTAAATTCACATTTAGTAGTTTTAAAGAATATATTTCTTTTTAATTACATTTTAGAAAGAGGGACAAAGTCCACTCGGCTTGGGCGATTTTCTTCCATAGCTGAAAAAAATCAATTGAATAAGCATAAAAAAAACCTGTAAGAACCTCCTTAAGGGGTCTTCGGACTCTTAAAGCTTCAAAATTTTAGAAAATTTTTTTAGATGTTAAACTCTTATTTTTTCTGAACGCTTTGATATAATTGTTTCCTTGAAATTCCATTAGAACATATATTATGGCTTTTAGAATTATTCCCGTTCAATAGCTGAAGCGGCGTTTCCGAAACTTTGAAGTCATTTTTCTCCGAATGACATTTTTGGCCGTAACGCGCAGGATACCTCAAAAACGTATAAATATTTTTTCATGAAATTTTCAAAACATATTTTTCATGTTAGTCTGTATAAACTGAATCTAAAATTTCCTTTTTTATTGTTCAAAAAAATATATTTTGTGTTTATACTGTTGAAATTTTCAAAATTTTGTATTAGCTAAATACAACTTTGCATTAAAAATATAAAAATGCTTTAAATACAAATTTATTTAGGTTCAGGGTAATTATTATAATCTGAAGTATAAGTACGCACCAAAAGTTTCCTTCTAGTTGCAATATTTATTTTGTAATCCTGCGCGTAAGCTGTTATACCGATATTCTGCTCGACAAATGTCTGAAAGTTTCGAGCCCCCTATAAATAATAATTCTGCATTTTGCAATTTTTTAAATACGTGAAATGAAAGAACATACTTATATCTTTCATCCCAATAAAAATTGTGTTTTAAAATCATATACATTTTAAGATATTAAATGTTGAAAATGGTGCTTTGTTTCATTTTTTCCAACTTCAAGAGTCATGAGACCCCTTAATATAATAAAGTATTAAAAAAAAAGACACTTCTTCATTTAAAAAATATATATGTGAAAATGAACAGAAAAACGAACTTTTATTAAAAGTGAACATTATTCAAAAAATATGTAAAAACAATTAAAAATTAAGGCATGCTAATATTAATGTCTTTTTAAGAAAACAACATTTTAGATATATTCGTTTATTTCAGGTACTAAAAAAAATGCACTTACGGTTGCAATGCACTTACACAAATGTGTTTCGAATCACTCTGAATTATTACAAGACACACCTATATCAGAATACGCATTTGACTAACACTCGCAGCAAATTTCTGTAAAAACTGTAGGAATGCTATGGGTGGAGCATTCCTAAGCATTTCGATAGCACTTTAGGAATGCTATGGAATGCTCCCATTCCGATCATTTTACTTTTTAAATTACTGTCAAACCTAAAGACGTTTATTCCAAGAGAGAATTTTTAGCACAAATTGCTAAAATTCGTGATCTCTTAGGGCCAATTCTCTCAGAATCAAAAATTTTCATGTAGCATGAATGGGAAAGGAAAACTTGATTGAAATCAACGTCAGTCTTCCAACTGTCTTCAGGAATGGAAAGATTTTCTGATTAAGTTAACAGAAATAAACAATCTCATCATTCCTCTGTATGTTTTGTCAGACTGCATTGCAAATTCAGAGCTTCACGGATTCGCAGATGCTTCTGGAAAGGCCTGTGGAGCAGTTATCTATTTAATACGTATCTCCACAACGGGACAGTTCAGTTCTAATCTTCTATGCAGCAAGTCCCGTGTGGCCCCCTAAAGCTAATGAACATTCCAAGGTTGGAGTTGTCAGCAGCTCTACTTTTGACACAACTAACTTGTACAAAAATTAATTTTTACATAAATATAAAAATAAATAAAAAATTTTAATATATCTATACTTACCTGTCATATTCTACTTTTTTTAGTTATCACTCCTTCCGAATAGTTAAAAATTCCGAAAGTAAGTTCCGAAAAACTGGATTTCTGTTTTCCCTTCATTCTGATCAAAATAGCATTAAAACGATTTGAAATAGAATATAAAACGTAATTTTGAAGAAGGAAAAGTCTTTTTTTTTCTATACATGAATAAAGAAAAATTTTGAATGTAAGACAGATTAAGCTTGAGTCAGTCCAAGCCCAAAACTGATATAAAAATTGAGTCCCTTTTATCTCCATCTTCTATGTGTGGACACATTACGTCGCAAATATGTGTTTTGATAAAAAAGAATGCAAAAGCTTGGAGAAGGAAGGAAAGGAAAAGGTAATTTAGGCTTCGATTTTTCGGAAGCACTATTGCCTGGTCTCCGGAGAATTCCGACCAATATTTAAAAACTTACTGAAAACAGAGAAGTACCGGAGCTGGGCTCCGGTGGGCTCCGGCGCAAATTAAGCCCTGTATATGTATATATATCCATATATATATATATATATATATCTGACCTTTGTCACACTGTAACTCTCGTATTTATGAACCGATTTGGATGTAATTCGGTGTGTACATAGTACATACCAATGTCTCGACCGAGTTTGTTGGCCAGCTTCATCCGCCATTTTGTTTCAAATGGCGGCCATATAAAATTTTTAAAAAAATTTAAAATTTGAAATGTGGTACCAAAAAATTGAAAATGGAAAAATATTTTTTTCTTATGTATTTGACCTTTATACAAAGATTCCGGAGCAGTTTTTGTTTCGTCTATATCTTAAAAAATGGCTGAGTTATAGCATTTTGAATTTCTAGCGTGGCTGACATTTTGAAACGCCCTGAATTTTGTCACGCGATAAAAGACGTATTTATGAAAAGATTTGGATGTAACTTCGTTTATACATAGTACATACCAATGTCTCGACCGAGTTCGTTGGCCAGCTTCATCCACCATTTTGTTTCAAATGGCGGCCATTTAAAATTTTTAAAAAAATTTAAAATTTGAAATGTGGTACCAAAAAATTGAAAATTGGCAAAATATTTTTTTCTTATGTGTTTGACCTTGATAAAAAGATTCGGGAGCAGTTTTTGTTTCGTCAATATCTTAAAAAATGGCTGAGTTATAGCATTTTGAATTTCTAGCGTGGCTGGCTTTTTGAAACGTCCTGATTTTTGTCACGTGATAACGGGCGTATTTATGAACCGATTTGGATGTACCTTGGTGTGTACATAGTACATACAAATATCTCGACCGAGTTCGTTGTCCAGCTTCATCCGCCATCTTGTTTCAAAATGGCGGCCATTAAAAAAAAATTTTAAAAATTAAAATTTAAAATGAGATACCAAAAAATTGGAAAATGAAAAAGATTTTTTTCGTATGTGTTTGACTTTAGTACAAAGATTCCGGAACAGTTTTTGTTTCGTTTATATCTAAAAAAATTGATGAGTTATAGCATTTTGAATTTCTATTGTGGCTGACATTTTAAAACGACCTGATTTTTGTCACACGATAACAGGCGTATTTATGAGCCGATGTGGATGTAACTTGGTCTGTACATAGTAAATACCAATGTCTCGATCGAGTTCGTTGGCCAGCTTCATTCGCCATCTTGTTTCAAAAGAGTTGCCATTTAAAAAAAATAACAAAAAAATTTTAATTTAAAATGAGGTATTAAAAAATTGGAAAATGAAAAAGATTTTTTTTTATGTGTTTGGCCTTGATACAAAGATTCCGGAGCAGTTTTTGTTTCTGAAAATTTGTTCTTTTGTTTATATCTTAAAAAATGGTTGAATTATAGCACTTTGAATTTCTAGCATGGCTAACATTTTGAAACGATTTTGTATTTGTCACGCGATAACACACGTATTCGCCTATTTCGATGTAAGAAGGCATGTGGATAGTATACATCAATATCTCGACCAAGTTCGCTGGCCAGCTTCATCAGCCATCTTGTTTCAAAATGGCGGCCATTAAATTAAAAAAAATTATATTTAAAGTGAGGTGCAAAAAAATTAGAAATTGAAAAAGGTTTCTTTCTTAAGTATTTGACCTTGATATAAGGATTCAGGAGCATTTTTTGTTTCTCTTTATCTTAGAAAATGGCTCAGATATAGCAATTTCAATATCTAATGTTGGTGACATTTTGAAAAATCGGATTTTTTGCCTGCGACAGCACTCGTATATATCAATCGATTCCGATGTGAGTGAGCATGTGCACATCAATTACTAAGGTCTCGACCAAGTTCACTGGTTAGCCTCATCCACCATGTTGTCTTAAAATGGCACGCACTTTAAGAAATCGCCGAATTTGGCAGCCAAATATAAGTTACTTTAAATAAAAGCAGCTTGGATAAAGCTGGCTAATTTCGCGAAATTCTCATCCATAATGATTTAGTATTGATAAAAATTAGTATTGAATCTCCTATATTCGGTTTCCACTAAATTGAGCTTCGTGTGTTTGAATAACATAAGTTGACTTTTTAAAAATAATGAATATGAAAGCTACCTCTTCCTCCCGGCACTGGCCGGAAGGACTTTTTTTCTAACGAAACCTCATTCAAGCGACCAGGAAAAAACGGAATTTGTTTTATTTTCTTCAAAGAAATGGGTCGCTCATAGAGGGAGTTCAACTTGGATGGCGTCTGAATGGAGGTAAAATTAGTATTGAGCCTATGGGAATAAATTTCGTTCCATGAAAAAATGGTCGTTCAGGGAGGTGGTCGCACAGAGAGGTTTCACTGTATATTTTCCGAACTTTACATTCGAAGCTGAATTTTTAAATGTAGAATCAATAATTATGTTCGACAATATTAACGTGGTACAAATATTGAAAGATAAACTATCCAATTTAGATAACCCGTTATTTACAGCTTCATTAGGAAGAATCATTTTAGGTTTCAGTTTAATTCAGTTGAAAATCGCACAATAGGTTAAAGAAAGAAAAAGCAGACGAAATAAAAATTAAATTTAAAAAATCAAAAAACCCGACTGTGTAAAAAACGAGCTAATTAATTATTTCTCATCAAAGTGAAACTTTTTTTTTATATTAACTTATTTTTTTTTTATTTACTTGTATTGAGAACTTTTAAGTTGTTTATAATTGTTTGTTCTTATCTATAAACACTGTTTTCATGAGGCCTATAGATGTCTATGATGGTTAGAGTTGCAGTAAAGCTAGAGATCCTACCTACACAACTTCCAGGTTGTGTAACATTTAAACGGAGCTCCTGACTGTAAAATAGTCAATGAAACATCGTCTTCATTTTGAAAGACCTATTCAATGACATGCCACTCAATATGGCGCATATATTTTTTTTTTTTTATCTATACCGCCATTTTGTATTTTACGGACGCCATTTTGAATTTATAAAAACAAAACCTAGCCTATAACCATCGGGCGGGTAAGACGAATCGATAGAGACCTCATTCATTAAAATTCATCCAGCGGTTGGGATGTTTTGAGGGTATAAAGAAATCCACATATCCAGATACGCGTCAAACAGATAACCCTTCTTGGCTGTCGGGTAAAAAGCAGACGACAAAAGCTGAAAAAGATTACATTTAATTTATGTTGAAAATTTTCAATTTTAAAAAGTTGCATTTAAAACTTTGTTGCATAAGACATTGAACTTTTTTTTATACTTGACACTGAATCCTATAGTTTTTGTTTTTTGTTTGTTTTTAGGGTTTCGTTCATCTCACGAAACCCTTATAGTTTCGCTTTTCTGTCTGTCCGGCCGTCATATGCTCGTACTCGGAAACTGTTTAAGATACAGACTTCATTTTTTTTTTTTTTTTTTTTTTTTTTTTTTTTTTTTTTACATAGAGCTGAATACCCAATGTCACACCCAAAATCATAAAATTTTGATAAAGTCTTTTATTATTAGAGTTTTTATGAATTCGAACATTTCTGCGACATTACATAATCTTAATTTCAGCTAATTCATTCATAGAAGTAAATCATTACTAATTCATAGCTAATTCAAAACTTTTCATCCTCAGCACTTTAGTCCGAACCGCACTCCTGTGCAACAATTACTTGATTTTATATTGAATTTTAAAATGTATCAGGGACATTTGGGACACCCTATGATATTTATGGCCAATGCCCACAATAATTTCGATTATCTGTAAACAGAAAATGGCTCGGAACATTTCCGTCTGATTCCAAATATAAAATTAAATGCAGAATTAAAATACAGTAGAACCTCTTTTATCCGGAACTCTTTCAACCGAAACTCTCGGTTAACCAAAATTAATTTTTAAAGCTTTATTTATTTATTTATTTATTTTTTACTATCACATTCCTTGTGTGCAAAATCTATTTTGAAAGCTTTTTTTTAAGCTACCATAATATTTCTTGTGTGCAAGCTGTCCTTTCTGAACTACGAGTACATATAGTAGATATTTTCAATCCCCTTTCTTAGAGTTCCTTTGGATTTAACTCCCGGAAGCTGCGGAGTGGAACGAAGAAAACGAACAAAAGACCAATTTGGAAGCTTTCGAGTGTTTTGCAAAAGGTTGGCATGACTGGAGCAGCAGAAAGACTGTTATACGGGTGAACTAATAATATTAAAAACTCTGTGATAGAGCTTCAAAGCAAAGGCAATCAAAACTGCGACAAACAAAACATTTTTCAAACCCTCGTGATATGTATAAAATTAAAATTCTGGTAATTTATTCTTGTTTATTTTGCTATTGCTTTATTTTTATTAATCACTTGTTGCCATAATAAGAAATATTGCATATATTTCTCCTTAATCTTAAAATGGAAGCATTCTCGATTATCCGAAAATTTCGATTTTCCGAAAGAGGGTCGGTCCCAATTACTTCGGATAATCGAGATTCTACTGTAAATTATAATAAATAACTGAAAAATTAAAAATTGAAAAATTCGCAAATACCGTCAACCAAGATGTCTTTGTCTAATTTTTGCTACTTTTTAACTTTAAAGATCCAAAAATTATAGAAATTTTCATTTAAACAATTTCTAATCCTTTTTTTTTTCTAGTTCCAAAATATTAATTGTAAATTTTAAATTCACATTTAATAGTTTCAAAGAATATATTTCTTTTTAATTACATTTTAGAAAGAGGGACAAAGTCCACTTGGCTTGGGCGATTTTCTCCCATAGCTAAAAAAATCGATTGAATAAGCATTAAAAAAAACCTGTAAGAACTTCCTTAAGGGTTCTTGGGACTCTTAAAGCTTCAAAATTTTAGAAATATTTTTTAGATGCTAAACTCCTATTTTTTCTGAACGTTTTGATATAATTGTTTCCTTGAAATTCCCATTAGAACATAAATTATGGCTTTTAGAATTATTCCCGCTCAATAGCTGAAGCGGCGTTTCCGAAACTTTGAAGTCATTTTTCTCCGAATGACGTTTTCGGCCATAACGCGCAGGATGCCTCAAAAACTTCTAAATATTTTTTCATGAAATTTTCAAAACATATATTTCATGTTAGTCTGCATAAACTGAATCTAAAATTTCCTTTTTTATTGTTCAAAAAAATATTTTTTTAAAGTGATTATACTGTTGAAATTTTCAAAATTTTGTATTAGCTAAATACAACTTTGCATTAAAAATATAAAAATGCTTTAAATACAAATTTATTTAGGTTCAGGGTAATTATTATAATCTGAAGTATAAGTAGGCACCAAAATTTTCCTTCTAGTTGCAATATTTATTTTGTAATCCTGCGCGTAAGCTGTCATACCGATTTCCTGCTCGACAAATGTCTGAAAGTTTCGAGCCCCCTATAAATACTAATTCTGCATTTTGCAATTTTTTAAATACGTGAAATGAAAGAACATACTTATATCTTTCATCCCAATAAAAATTGTGTTTTAAAATCATATACATTTTAAGATATTAAATGTTGAAAATGGTCCTTTGTTTCATTTTTTCCAACTTCAAGAGTCATGAGATCCCTTAATATAATAAAGTATTAAAAAAAAAAGACACTTCTTCATTTAAAAAATATATATGTGAAAATGAACAGAAAAACGAACTTTTATTAAAAGTGAACATTATTCAAAAAATATGTAAAAACAATTAAAAATTAAGGCATGCTAATATTAATGTCTTTTTAAGAAAACAACATTTTAGATATATTCGTTTATTTCAGGCACTGAAAAAAATGCACTTACGGTTGCAATGCACTTACACAAATGTGTTTCGAATCACTCTGATTCTTACAAGACACACCTATATCAGAATACGCATTTGACTAACACTCGCAGCAAATTTCTGTAAAAACTTTAGGAATGCTATGGGTGGAGCATTCCTAAGCATTTCGATAGCACTTTAGGAATGCTATGGAATGCTCCCATTCCGATCATTTTACTTTTAAAATTACTGTCAAACGTAAAGACGTTTATTCCAAGAGAGAATTTTTAGCACAAATTGCTAAAATTCATGATCTCTTAGGGCCAATTCTCTCAGAATCAAAAATTTTCATGCAGCATGAATGGGAAAGGAAACTTGATTGAAATCAACGTCAGTCTTCCAACTGTCTTCAGGAATGGAAAGATTTTCTGATTAAATTAACAGAAATAAACAATCTCATCATTCCTCTGTATGTTTTGTCAGACTACATTGCAATTTCAGAGCTTCACGGATTCGCAGATGCTTCTGGAAAGGCCTGTGGAGCAGTTATCTATTTAATACGTATCTCCACAACAAGACAGTTCAGTTCTAATCTTCTATGCAGCAAGTCCCGTGTGGCCCCCTAAAGCTAATGAACATTCCATGGTTGGAGTTGTCAGCAGCTCTACTTTTGGCACACCTAACTTGTTCAAAAATTAATTTTTACCCTACAATTATGTTTTGGAAAGGTTTGGCTAGACAGATTCTTCCATTGTTCTTTTTTGTCTCAATACTCCACCTCATAAATTAAAAACCTTTGTAGCCAGCAGAGTAACTACGATTCAGTCTCTTTCTGAAAATTACCATTGGAACCATGTATCCTCCAGATCAACCAGGCACATATCATCTCCAGAAGTGCAACTGCCAAGGATCTCATAAACAAGGATTTGTGGTTGTTTGGCCCAGACTTTCTTCAAACAGAAGTTATAGTATACCTAGCCAGTTTCCTACTCTCACAGACATTATGAATGTGAACAAGAACTAAGAAATTACTTTAGTTTATTGACAATTTCCAACAATGCTGATGACTTTTTTTTTATAACTTGTGTAAATCCTTTAACAATTTCATGAAACTAATTAGAATATGTAGCTTTATTTTTAAGTTTATCAATAATATCCGCCATAGAGATGTAAAACGGAAGCAGCTTACCGGCATTGAGTTAAAAAATAGCATACAATTTTTAGTAAAAAAGTCCCAGGAAGGTAAGTTCGCTCCTGAACTAGCTGTGCTAAGAAAGATATAAACCGTTCCTTCGTTCAGTAAATTAAAAGGCTTGGATCTTTTTCTGGACAAAAATGGTTTACTTCGTGTAGGTGGTAGATTAATCAATTCTAACTTACCTTTTTATTCCAAGCACGAATTAAATCTACGCAGTGATCACAAGCTCATTAAATTAATTTTTGAGTACTTTGATAAAAAGTACTTGCATATCAGTGCTCAAGAATTGTTTCATTAAGTACGCATGGAATATTGGCCTATCAAAGCTAAAAGCATTACACGAAAAATAGTGTACTCGTGTGTAACACGTTTCTGGCATAACCTCAAGGCGCTAGATCAATTAATGGAGGACTTCCCATCACAACGCGTAACACCAAATTCAACGTTTCTAAATTCGAGTGTAGACTTCTGTGGCCCTTTACACATAAAATACAAAAATCAGCGAAAGGAAACTTATTCTAAAGTTTATGTGACCATAATCATATGCATGTCTACCAATTCCATTCATCCAGAGATAGTAAGCGATTTATCCGCTCTTGCATTCATCGCCGCGCTTAAAATATTCTGGGCTAGGAAAGGAAAAGTAAATACACTAACTTCTGGTAACGCCACTAACTTTAATCCCTTGACCCCCAGGCTTAATTTCACCAGTGAAGGGCTTGATACCAGGCTATGCTGTGAAAAATGTTTGTGTCATAAAACTCCCCTTCGACCAGTGTCTCATTATATCAGTTGCATATCACAGACTAATCCTATTCAAATATGCAAACATTACTATGTAGTGAACAACTTACGGGGTGTACGTCATGGTCATTGATTACTAAAATGAGATTACGTACGCAGTGTATATCCTGGAGGTTAAGGGGTTAAGGGTGCCGCAATAGCCTTAAATAATTAAAAAAATTATTAAAGACTACTAGCGAGGAATTATCGAATTCCTTAGCCAAGGAATTCATAACATGGAAATTTATTCCTCCGCGATCTCTTAATTTTCGCGGTCTGTGGGAATCAAGCGTCAAACATCCTTCAAACATCATTTGCTTAGGGCCGTAGGTAACAACATTATCACTATAGAGGACTTCGAAACTATTATCATACAAATAGATGGTATTCTAAATTCCCGGCCTTTGTTCCCGCTTTTAGATGACACAAATGAGTTTGAAGTGCTTACGACAGTCGACTTTTTACTTGGCTGACCATTAACGGTATTCCGCAGCCTAATGTTATAAACATTTCAGACAATAGACTAATCCATTTCCAACGGATTATTAAATATCTTCAATACATTTGGAAACGTTGCCCCACTGATTACCTAAATCACTAAATAAACCGCAAATTTCAAGGGAAAATATTAACTTAGGATCTCTAGTGTTATTAAAAGAAGAAAATCTACCACTACATAACTGGACTCTTGCCCAGGTGATGGAAATAATTCCCGGCAAGGACAACAGAGTTCGAGCAGTTAAAATAAAAACAGCTCCTGGTATATTTTGACGAGGCATTACTAAAATATACCCTGTCCAGTCAGGACAATATAAGCATTTTGGCAGCATTGCATTTTATTATTATTTTAAAGAAATTATAATACTGTTGTTACTGTTAGAGTCCCGCACGGGCCGGAATTTCCAGGCCCGGGCCGGGCCCGGCCCGAAGGAAAGCTATTTTGGCCCGTCCCGGTGTAAAAATTGAAAGTTCGGCCCGAGCTCGGCCCGGCCCGTTTACATTTTTACCGTTCTCGGCCCGGCCCGTACAAAAATCAGTGAAAACAGGCCCGGCCCGACTAAATTTCTACAAAAAATTCCGTTTTTTCTCCACATACAATTAAGATTCTTTTAATGAATACTACATGCATATTTATGGGAACATTTTACAGTATATTTTAAATTACTATGTGTTCGCAAAATAGAAAACACACAATAGTAAACATTAACGATTACTTACAGTGTTTTAGTCAACGTCTCTACAGACGTTTCAAATTTTAAATAAGGGTTTATTAAAAGATTATTGTAGTTTAGAATAAAGGGTTAAAAAACATGATAACTTTTTAAGCTTATAATAAAAAGTAGATTTGTGAAATTATTTCTGTCATTTTTAAGGCTTTTCTCAAATCCAAAGGAGCTACATTTTAATACATTTGTGAATTCATTTCTTTTCGGAAACGCATGAGATTGGCAGGTATTCTTATTCAGAAATCATGGAAATGCCGTTTTTTTCTTAGATAAAAGTAATATATCTTTCAGAAAATACTGCCAAAGTTAGCGTTTTGAATCGAATTTCCGGAAACGATAGCACAGGTAAGGAGAAAAACGCACAGTCACGTGACAAGAGTCTCTGTTATCTCTGTACGTAATTTATGAAAAATGGAAACGCTATTCGATCCCAAATGCCTTCAATACTCAGGCCTGTCAATTTTATGCCTTTATAGTTAAAAATGAGTCAGAAAATGTGTCTGAAAGTTTCGCATTGTTGAGCAGTAAATATGAGAACCACCTTAAGGTACATTTCCAAAGATGCTGTTAACAGAAGTTCGTTACCGCTATTAATACTTTTACAAAACATAATGCCTGTCCTACACATTCTGAGAAAGATTAAGACCAGTTCCGTCCCGGCACAAGTCTGCCGAAAAAATTAAACCCGGGATCAGGCATCATGTAACTGTACGATGCCGATCTCTACGATGGACATGTTACATTTCTGTATTGATGATGTTAAACTCACATCGGCTCGTAACGCACATTTATACTTCTCGAAAAAGTAATATTCATTGGAAATGGCCTCGTATTTTATCTGCTACTCTCAAATTCTTATATCGGGCCGATAGGCCCGATTAATTTTTTTTATCGGCCCTGCAGTCCCGTTCAATTTTTATGCCGGCCCGTTTATTTTGTATGTCGGCCCGGCCCGGCCCGTTGAAAAAATTGTCCTAATTCTGCCGGCCCGTTTGAAAATTCTCCTCCATTCCGCCGACCCGGCCCGCGGGCCGGGCCGGATACGGGCCAAGCCCGGGCCCGTGCAGACCTCTAGTTACTGTATATTATTAATATTAATTCTAGTATCATTTGTAATGCTAATAAGTTATCTATTGTGTTATGTTTAAATTAGTCGCTGAAATATTTCATATTTCATCGCCAGGCAGCATATTCCGTCCATAAGTATGTTTTGGCTCCACCAAACAGGGAATCGGAAAGAAAGAAAGCGCCATTAAGCAATTGATCGCTAAAGCAACAACACATTTGTAACACTACGCCCAATTCACGCAGTAGATTTTAATCAAACCTCAAATTTATTATATTCAAGATTTCTGTTTGTGAATTTAGTGTGCTGTTTTCAACTGTTAATAGGAAAACCGTTGGAAATAATTAAAGAACTAATACAGTCATTTACGATCGACACAGCCTTAAGTTCATCAGCTAGTTTTTAATCTGTATTTTCCTCCTTTAAAAAAGGAACGAAAGTCAAGCTAATTATATTTAAAAAGTTAGATAACGCATTTAAACCAAATTTAAGTATTTACTATTATTTTTACAAAATAAAAATGTTCAAGAAAAGTTACTTTCAATTTTAGATAATCAATAGTTAATATTGCTGTTTATATGCAAATGAATGCAAAATGTTACCAAGATTTTCCCGGATTAAAATATTCATCATTTTAATGAAAAATTATTATTATCTTTATTAATCAAAATCATAAACACTTTTCAACTTTGATAGAAAATATTGAATAACATAGTCATTATCAATTGGTTAAAAAAATGCACCTCGATTTTGAAACGTCTATTATTATTTTTGAAATAGTAGTTTGGTAATAGAATATTACAAAATTTCCTAGTCTATGTGTTGTGTGTGTGTGTGTGTGTGTGTGTGTTTACAATTTCTAAAATAATTGAAAAGTATTTATCATACTGGTTCGTCTGTTTGTCCTGTTAAAAACGACAGAGGTTTCTAACTCTACGAAAATATAATATAACTACGAGCAAAAATATTCTATAACCACTTCCGAGTTACCCACTACTCCTAATAGGATTCTTTATTTTCAGAAACCTCAGAAATCACTATTTTTGGTGATAACTTAAAGGAGCTTTTATAAAAACAAAGTTTGTTTTGCTGCTTGTAATTTTCGAATACGTTTCTGAGTAGTTTTTAGATTGAATTAATGAGTTTTCACAATACGGAATATCGAGGATGTTTTTTATTCTCAGTTAAACATTTTCAAGTTCAATAAACATGCTTTGCAGACAAGCACAGTTAATTAGCAGAGAACTAACGTTAAAATTAGTATTGTTTTCTTGTTCTTGTCTGTTAGATTTAGTTAAGCGGAGATTTAGTGTTTCATTGAGAATTGATAGCTTTCTCAAAACCTAGATTCATCTTTGAGAAAATTAATTAAAACATCATAATTTTCATTTGAAAAATGATGAGACATTTTCATATCTTAAAATATGAACTGACTGGCTTCTGAGAATTTCGTAAAATTTATAATCTACTATATATGTTTGTGTGTCACTTTTTAAAAAAAATCTGCTATAAACTACAGACAAACAATCCAAATATATTATAATTGAAATTTCTCTAAAATGTCTCTAAAGAATGTTTTGATACCTGAAAATTCACCAACGTGGTAAAAAAACCGACAATGCAAAAATGCACAACAATAAATATATATTTTTTAAAATTGCCCATTGTTAAGAAATTTAAAAATTATATTACAACAATACTAACAATATAAAGTCACAAATTAGAGCTGATCATAAATGCTAACAATGAGTAACTAAACAATGAAAATAAAATCCTGAAGAAATATTCAATACAAAGTTTTTATGCTTATGTGTTCTATAAGTGTCTCTTAGAGTTTTATTAAAGTGATATTAAAGTGATTTTTTTGTGCTAAAAAGTTATATAAAGTTTGAAAAAGGTGATTTTTGGATAATTAACAACAATTTCAAAGACCTTTGGTTTGATATTTGTTTGATCGAAATGGCTTCTGGGGATACATCTCTATTTGCTGATGTTAAAAATATTCTCACTGAAAAGGATTTCTGTGATGTGAAGCCTCTTGGTAAAGGCTCTTTTGGCGAAGTTCTATCAGCAATTTCTCCCCATAAAAAACGTGTTGCTGTCAAAATAATCAAAAATAAAGATTCTTGGCACATTGAAGAATCAGTCTGGCCTGTTCTTCGCCATCCAAATCTTCTGCGACTTTTGAATATTATAAATGTCGATTCCATGAATCTTAAGTTATATGTGATGCCTAGACATCCTTATGTGTTGGATAAAGTTCTGCGTAGCAGACGCTTCTTGGATGATAACAAATGTCTTCTGAAAATTAAGGGCTGGTTTGTGGATAGTCTTAATGGACTGGAGTATTTGCATCAAGAGGGTTGGGCCCACACCGATATTAAGACTGATAACATCCTGATAGCTTCGGATAGCAGAGCACTCTTGTGTGATTTTTCCGGCCTTACCCATACAGAACAACCCTTAAAAAGGTAGTAAAATGTTTTAACTAACAATTACGTATTAATGCAGAATATAGTTTTACTGCACTCAGATGTAAGCTGAATTTTGTTTTATAAGTACATGGCCGGGATCCAGATAGATTTTTCGATGTTAGCGAGGCGAGATTGACCAATCAGAATCCTGGTATTTTGCGAACTTTTCGTTGTTTGAAGTAAATAGCGAAAAGTTCGCAAAAATGCAGGCTTCTGATTGGTGAATCTCATTTCGCTAAAAGCAAGGAATATATCTGGATCCCAACCAATATCTTCAAATTTATTAGTAAAACACAAATGTTCTCATTATTGAATGTCATACAGAAAGAAAAGGATTTATTTTAAAATTTAAAAATCTAATAAAATGAAGAATTTCATGAAAACTGATAAGTTTTGTCTAATATTATGTTATATAAAGCAAAATTCTGTGGTTTGGAGACATTTCAAATTTGATTTTATTTTTATTTTCAGGATTGTTTTTACAGCTTAAAAAATATTTTGGGAAAATTAAGAGATCGTCATTGATTTTTTAGATAACAGTTTTAAGTTCGTGAATAAATACCAAATATTCTTACAACACTATTGGCGGGGATCAGAATTTGTGTTAATATTTTGAACTAGCTTAAAATGGCATATAAATGAGTAATAAGAATATTTTATAATGACTATATTTCATAAGAATAATTTCATAAAAAATATTTTTGTTAATTTATAATAACTTAAATTGTGTTATATTTGTTTACCTATTAGATTTAACCATATTTATTTTCCTATGTTATTAAAGATATATGTTTTTTAATATATTTCTGTTATTTATATTTCACTGCAATTTCTCTAACTAGATGGCAGCTCTATAATTAATCTTGTTTAATTATTTTTAGCTCATTGTAATAACTAAATTCATTCTGGCGACTCCACGACATAATTCAATCTACTCGAGACGTGCCTCTGAAATTGTATTCTTATCCTGAATACTGTTCAAAATATTTTGGCAACATGTGCAGTTCTGCTGATACCTAGCTGACTGGGATTATTGATGCGCATTTGATTACTTCATTTACTCTCTTTATTTGTTATATTTCATTCACACACATCTGGGTTTTTTAATGCACGACTGCCCTGATCTTGTACGTTTTTAGCTTGCTATAACACGTGAAAGGATGAAGTCGTACATGTTTTGTACAATCTTTGGTAATTTCAGCCCTATGATTCTGTCATGATTCAGGGAATATCTCAGGATTTCATTTTAATTTCAAATTCTTTTGTGGATTTTGTTAAAAAGATACATGTTCATTTTAAAATTTTTGGATTTTTATCCTCTCATATGTATATGACAAAATCTATGCTATCTTATTATGGTTTTGTATGTATGTAACGTTAACTCAAATCCTCTCGTGTTAATTGTAGCATTATGACTGTAGACTAATTATGACACTCTACAACTGTAGATTATTATATGTTGAAAATAGGCAGTAGAAAAATCACTCGTGTATATCACCAACCAGAATGATTAAAGTGTAGCCGTACCTTCTAAGTCGGCGGTAAGGCAAGGATGTGATGATTCCTTGGGTGTTTCCCTTGATAATGGAAGAAGCCGTAAGATTAAATCAAAAGATTTTTTAATGACAGGTAAATGTTTCCAACTCCACTAGTATTGCAGTTATTCATTTTCCAGAAGGGTCGTATTTCAAAAATAGCTTTAAGATGTTAAACTGATCAGAAGCGACATTAGGAATAAATGACAAAACACTCCCCAAGTGAAGCAGGTTTTTTAAGCAACACAAAATCGTACAAAATCTGGTCTCGCAAGTCAATGTGACTGTATAAATACTAGAAAAGTGCGTACGGCTTCATGGCAACAAGCCAGTCTAGAGAAAAGAGGGGGAAGCGGAATGGATAGGCCCGCCAGAGGTTGGATGAAACTCCAGGGAGGGGCCGGGGAAGCATGACGTGAACACAGGATTCTTTACCTTACAGCGGAGGTTTTTAAACGAAAATAGGCTAGTGCAGCAAAGCTCTTGCAAAGACTGATGGGAAATCGAATGAATTTAATAAAAAAATAAAATGGTCTTTCTAAATCTCCGAAAAAGAAAAAAGAATTTAATGCCTCAAAATATGAAAGAATAAAGTATTTGAGTGGTTTTTTACAAAGAAGTATAGCTATTATCAGATAAAGATTTTTAGAATAAGAAATAAAAGAATGCGCTGGATCAGGACCGAAACTAAGGGGGGGGGGGGGGGCAGAGGCGGCATGTGCCCCGGGCGCCAGAACGAAGGGGCGCCAAATGAATGTTTATACCTTTGGAATGGATCATTTTCTTCTGATGGACTGGTGTCTTCTATTATTATGAAACAGCCATTATAAATGAAGTGTTAGGTGAAGATGAAAGAGAAAGAGAAAAAAGATGAAAGAGAAAAAAATGGCCACAATTTCTTTTGACAAAAAAAATTATGGCCATATTTTTTCTTCCCATTCTGGCCAGAAAATCAGAGTTCTAACTTTTTACGGCTGCTCTTTCATCTTCACCTAACACTTCATTTATAATGGCTGTTTCATGATAATGGAAGACACCAGTCCATCAGAAGAAAAGAACTCGGTGAAAGCGGAAACTCGTTTAAGCAGGACTCGGATAATCGGGACTCTAACTATATATTTCATTTTAAAAATTATCTTTAGAATATTTTTGTTGGTGTTCAGAGGGGAGTCATGACCCCCGTGACCTCCCCCTTGGATCCGCCATTGTAGATTACGTAGTTCAGTATTACATATTTTAAGATTACATATTTTAAATTTTAAAATAAGTCGGCTATTAGAAAATTAGAAAATTCTCTTTGTAAATATACTTTGCGGAAAAGGGGGGGGGGCAAAATCCATGCTTGCCCCGGGTGCAAAAAAAGATAGTTTCGGCCCTGCGCTGGATTAAAGGCATGGGATTAAAATATAAAGGATAATTGAGATATTATTAAAAGACAGGTAAAAAAGATAGATATATAAGGATTTGGAATAAATTAACTAAGGTAAAAGGGCGAAATTTTTATTATTACATGTATAAGTAACATCTTTGTACTATGCTGCATTTCAATAAATTTTTGTGATTTTTACTATTGTTATAACATTTGTTTCTACAATTTTGCCCTTTTACATTATGTTCAGGGACTTGAATATTGGCATCTGTTATTTTGTTGCGCATAACAGTGATTTCATAATTTTTGGTCAATATCGTCTGTTTAAATGGTTTAATTTTACAGAAAGTTTTTATATTAAACTTCCATGATGAAATGCTGCATTTGTGCAATCGTTAATAGATAGTATTATTTATTTATTTTTTTTTTTCATTAATACCATTTGTGTTATTGCAGCTGTCGTTTAGATATTCATCTTTTAAAAGCCCAAATTTTGGGATAATTTATAATTTTATAATTATTAAATGCATTATTTTACTGCTGAATATGCGCCTAATATGAGGTTTTTCTTTTTTCTTTAACATCTTTGTGATATGCTGCATTTCAAGCACTTTTTGTGATTTTTACTATTGTTATAACATTTGATACTACAATTTTGGCCATTGACATTATACAGTTGTGGCCATAAGTTTAGGACCACCACTGAAATTTAAGATCCAGAGAATAAATTGCGTCTGCGACATTTATTACTCAAAGTTCAAACGAATAGCGAATACAATAACTTCACTGTCAGACATAATGACGCCATCTGACGAAAATCGATTTGATTTATGACGTTATCAGTGGTTTCAATTTTAAAAACGATAGTTTCTGCACGGTGGTCCTAAACTTTTGGCCACGACTGTATATATATATATATACATCAGGTATGTAAGCGTGTGTAAAACATCTAATGTTATAATAGAAACCCGACAACATCTTCAATATTTTATTTATTTGTTTATTTATTTATTTTCTAAAGATTTTTAAATATTTAAGAAAATTAGGATTTTTTAAAAAGTTTTAGGCTAATATTTTTATTTTCTTTTGTGCCTATTTTTTTTCTTTACAAATAAAACATATTTTTCCCCAAGGCTTACATACCTAAACTGAAAATTAAATAATAAGAAATTCAGAAAATTCATGGAAGCTTTTCAAGAGCAATTATTAAATATTGTTTATTTCAAAGAATTGTTATAATTGTTTATTGAGACATTATGCTAGACCTTTTCTTTCTAAAACAGAAAGAGGGGGACTACTCCAGGTCTCATTTTTTCTTCGTTTATTTATCGTACTTGTTAGATTAAAATAAAATATAAATGAAGAAATGTGCCACGCACTTCAGAAAAAGTGTAAAAAGCAGAACAGCGAGCAAAACATTTCTTTGTAACTGATACTGTTGCATCAATAAAACTCGAGTAATCAAATAGCATTGTGTCAATATTGTTTTTATTAGATATATCTTCGCCAGTATTGGGAATATTGGTTTGAAATATTGCCCCAAATTTGAGGCGTTTACCGTATGCGAGATTTCGCCGATATCAGCAAGAAATATTTTGCGAATTTCCTAACGAATTTTCAATGTAAAGCTAGTACAGGAGAGTTCCGATTCTGTGAACTTCAATTAACCGAACATCCAGTTATCTAAATCTCTATCTAACATTTTCCCTGTTAAACTTTCGATTTAAAAATAGATTATTTTTCTTTATTGAAAAAAGTGGGAATCAAACCATTAACACGTTCACACCTGCGTAGTAGGTCACACTCGACTGTCTCAGAGTTGTCAAGTCTCCGGCTTTTTGCATACCACTGTTTTTTTTTTTTACAGAAAATGGTGTTCCTTTAAATCGCTCAATTGTTCGAATTAAATAAAACAACATTTTCTGTATTGAAATACTGGTATCCAAAAAGCAGGAGACTTGGCAGCTCTCAGACAGTCGAGTGTGACCCACCGGCTAAAATTCGTCTGCTGGCGGTATTTATTGGCTGTATTTAGCATAGCAGTCTATGGAGTATGAATTATTAATGCTTGTTTGTAAAACATATCGCAAAAGGATTCTTTGTTGTAGCAGCATATGCTTAATATATTGTAATATAAATTCAAAATTTTATTCTGTATGCGAGAAAATTCCTTAAGTTTGCTAATTTTCAGTTAAAATGTATGCACTCAACCTGGGTCAAGTCTAAAGTCGTCTGCTAGCGGTGTTTGCGCCTGTGCATACAGGTATTCTGGCGGTGCAGTGGCCAGAATAACAGATCAACATACCGCCAGCTCTGGCGTCTCACGTCACCCGCATAAGGTCAAGGCTAACGAAAAAGACAGGCTACCGCAGTGCATCCCAAGTGCCTTTTTTTACAGACCGCTAGAGTGACGTGTTGCTCTTTTCGTACACCTGCATTGCTGCATTCGAGCATCACGTGACTCCAGCGGTCTGTAAAAAAAGCACCGCGGTGCCTGTCTTTTTCGTTAGCAAGAATTCCTTAGAAAGAATCTTACTAATTATGATATCTGGTCTGATATCTGAATCAGCTCAACAGAATAAACCATAGGTAATGGAACTGCAAGAAACGTTGGATACGTAATTGCACTTTATTAATAGTATTAGCACAATTATTTTTTATATGTAAATGAATCACGCTAATTGTAATTTTCCAAATGAGTGGAGAACTAATAATAAAGTGTAATTACGTATCGAACGTTTCATGGACTTTATTTACCTACGATTAACAATACTGCCGAGGATAGTATACGCATTGTTTAGTGAAAATGAAAAATGTAATGAACAATTTTTAAACAAGATAAATAATTAATACTTCATTACAGAGCCAGCATTAAATTTATTATTTTATTTAGAACTAGCTGACTTGCCCGGCGTTGCCCGGACCCGTGATGAAATAACCTTAAATGAACCTCAAATTTGTATGATTTTATATCTTTAATTCCCTTTTGTCTAAATTTATATTTTTAAATGAAAAAAAATCGCAAGGAAAATATTGAATTGAAGGTACGTGCTATTTTGCATAATTTAATTTTTGGAGTCTATGCGTACCGAAAGCGAGCGAAACCGTGTCAAAACTAATCGGGTTTTTACTGATTTCGTGGGCATTTTCACGCATTTTATTTTGTAAAAAATATTTCTACCCATTCGAATGTTTCAAAGCTTTTGTAGGAGATGTAAATCTGGTCTATTTAGATGCTGCAAAAAGATTATGTTAAAATAAGGACGTTGACTAAAATAAGGAATTTGCTTAAATTACTATTCGAAAATAGTAGTTAGTTCATCCTTCCACAGACAGGGAGCAAAGTATGTTCTACACAAATATCATACTACGAAACAATGATTAAAGGGCTTTTCAATGATATATTACATGAGGGGTGTTGGCAAAATTAAAAAAAGTTCTCCCTAGGAGAGGTAGGAACAGCGGCTAACTGGGAGGAGAGGCATAGGAATTGCATAATACTACGAATAAGTGGTCATGAGGCTTTATAACGATATATCACATGAGAGGAGCCGGAAAAATTTAGAAAAGAATTATTTCTATCCGTTCGAAACTTTAAAAATTTTTGTAGCACATATCAATCTGGTCTATTGAGATAATTCGAAAAGATTGTGTAAAAATAAGGACGTTGACGAAAATAAGAAATTATGAAATTTGCTTAAATTACCGATCGAAAATAGTGGTTAATTCAGCCTTCCACCGACACGGAGCACAGTGTGTTCTATACAAACATTACACACCGAAACAGTGGTGAAAGGGCTGTTATAAACTATCTGAAAGTTTCAAGTCGATCGGTTTTCGTTTTGCGAATTTTAACAAATTTGCGTTCATTCTCTATTCAAAAAAGCGTTTCTTTTTCGTTTTTAAAAATCGACTTTTTTTTTTTATAAAAGAAAAACTTTTGAAATTTACCTAATCTTAATTAGCGTCCAAAGA
Source organism: Maratus speciosus (assembly GCA_963932465.1). Taxonomy (NCBI): domain Eukaryota; kingdom Metazoa; phylum Arthropoda; class Arachnida; order Araneae; family Salticidae; genus Maratus; species Maratus speciosus. Next base: position 583,821,849 of record OZ010788.1, on the reverse strand, counting down.
CAGGCCTAATAGCATAAGTTTAAAATCTGTAAATGCTATATTTTTAAAAATTTTATTTAAAATTCGAACTTACATTAAAATTTTACATTGTGGTTTTTCATCCACTCTTCAAAATGAAAATATGTGTTTTTCAAAGCAGACATGATGTCTTTAATTTCTGTAATACGCTTTCTTCATCATATCTAGTCAGCGTGCGGTTTTGGGGAAAAAAATACTTTTTTTTTTAATTGGGCCATTTGATTAGATTTTAATTAATAACTCAAATAATGATAAGAATTTTTAAATTTTGAGGCTCAGATACATCAGGAGAGGTCTTGGACTATCTTCATAAAAATTTTGAGCTTCGTACGTGCCGTAGATTTTGCTAGCCATCACAGACACACATACAGAACGATTTGTCTTTTTACACGACTGCCAAGAAGGGTTATGTGTTTCACGCGTAGCTGGGTATGTGGATTTCTCTATACCCTCGAAACATTCCAACGGCTGGATGGATTTTAATGAATGAGGTCTCTATCGATTTGTCTCAACCGTCCTATGGTTATAGGCTAGGTTTTGTTTTTATAAATTCAAAATGGCGGCCGTAAAATACAAAATGGTGGTAATAGACGAAGAAAAAAGTTTACTCACTTATTGAGTGACATAACATTGGATAGGTCTTTCAAAATGATGACGATGTTTCATTGACTATTTTACAGTCAAAAGCTCCGTTTAAATATTACACAACCTGGAATTTGTGTAGGTAGGATCTCTAGCTTTACGGCAGCTCTAACCATCATAGACATCTATAGACCTCGTCAAAACAGTATTTATAGATAGGAACTAACAATTAAACACAACTTAAGAGTAATCAATACAAGTAAATAAAAAAAAAATAGGTAAGTAATATAAAAAAATAGTTTCACATTGATGAGAAATAATAATTGGTTCGCTTTTTACGCAGTCGGGTTTTTTGATTTTTTAAATTTAAATTTTACTTGTATTAGTATAGGTTTAAAACAAAATTTGCTTTTGCTCGAGTAATTGATACCATATAATTTCCGCTAAATATTTTTCACAGAATTTTCTCAGAATTTGCTGATGTAAGCTCTTGACATCAGAAGTAAATAAGTCGAAGAATAATTCATAACGGAATGTTCATTTGTTTTCAGCGACATTTTTGGTATATCGGTAATCCCTCAGCATTAATTCTATCTTTTTCTTAAAAGGATATATCTAAATCTTTTCTGTTTTCTTTGTTAGATTATGTGCTCCGCTGGTATATACGCCACCAGAGTTTTATGATCCTGCACGCCATGAAAACATCGAAGGCGGTGCGTGCGATGTCTGGCTCTTTGGGATGATGTGTTTAAATGTTCTGACTGGCGACTGGCCGACTCATATGATGAAACCTATCACTGATGCAAGTTCATGGAAAACGAATGTGAAGCCAGTAGTACTTGAAGCACTGCAGGTAAAATGCTTCTTCTCTATGTTAATGATTTTTAACATACTTGTAAAGTGTTTGTGAATTCAGTTAATATGCCCGTCTGTCCGTACTCTAATTCACGTATATAAAATTCGATTGCCATGAAATTGATATATACATGGTGATATTTTTTAAAGTTGTGAAAGTAAAATCCTATAACAAAAGAACCACTGATCCAAATGACCTGAAATTTCACCAGTATGCTCCCAAAGCAACGGGAATTTTTTAGCCTTGGTGTAAAAAAAAAAAAACTTAAAATCGTACCGACAGATGGCGCTGGATATGCAGTAAAGTCGGGAGACGCGAGCTTGCACACGACACACACACAGTGGCGATAAAAACGAAAAACACGCACACTTCATGTTCATTATTCTGATCTGAATCCCTGCGATTTCTGGCTCTGGGGGTACCTAAAAAATACTGTGAATTGTGGTGGTGTTACGAACTTAGCTGACTTGAAGGCACGCATTGTGCACCAGATCCACAGCACCCAGCCGGATATTCTTTGCTTTGTTGTGGAACATGCGGTTTCACGTTTCCAAATTGTAGCTGAAAACGGTGGACAGCACATTGAAAATCTCTTGCGTTAGTCGTGCAGTTCCGTATGAATGCTTTGCTCCGTATTTTTATTTCGTTTTGTTTCTGCGAAGGTGCTCGCAGTGCCTTTTCTCAATTAACTGCATTTTGTATGGTTTTGATATGCGTAATAAAGTTTTATTTTTCTCGAAGTACGGCCGAGAGTACGGCCCATTGTTTTCCTCCCACGGACGATATTCTTTGTTTCAGTTAACTTACAGCGCCATCTGTCGGTGCGATATTAAGTTGTTTTTTTTTTAACCACCTCAAAACAATTCTCATTGCTTTGGGAGCATACTGGTGAAATTTCAGGTCATTTGGATCAGTGGTTCTTTTGTTATAGGGTTTTACTTTCACAACTCTAAAAAAAATCACCCTGTACTATTGGATTTTACTATAGCATGTTCGGTATTGAAAATGGCGTGTGTGACATTTACATTTCGTTTACAAGGACACGTAAAAGAACTCCATTGCATTACGGTTTATGGGGAGAAATCGTTTGTGGTGTATTTAAATGATATTAAACTATTTTAAGGTATGTACCTACCCTCAAATCGCTGTTTTTGCGAAGTTTTTCGATTTCTTTTTTTTAATATTTTAAATTAAAGTTGAAACATTTAGGATTCCAAAAATGCTTTACTTTTCGTTCAACGATAGTAAGAAGCAAAGTTACAACCCAAACTATAAAACGGAAATGAACTTTCTGATACCGGAAGTGACCGTTTAAAGAGCCACAGAAAGGTAAAAATAGATTTTAATGCACAAATATATAACATATAACACAAATATATAAACCCCTACAAATAGGGTGCATTTCAAAATTGTAAACTTTATACATAATTTTTTGTGCTCTATCAAAATCTTAGTTTGCGTTTTGCATTGTGTACGTTTACGGGAAACATCATTTCTTAAAAAGTTTTTAAGATATTGAAATAAAATTTTATGACAAGGTTCTGCTCATCTATAGGTTTCTTATGAAGCAAAATATAGCTTGTAAGTTTATATATATTAATTTAAGAGCCATTTTTATTGAAAAAATGCACATTTAAAAAAAAGAAAATCATGTTTTGTATACAAAATTCGGCATAAATTAGTAAATTTAAGAGGTTTTGCAAATATTTTGCTTCATAACACAGGTAAGTAGTTCGCTAATATATTGTTGAAAAAAAAAGTGAAATATATTGAATAGATTTCGTTATAGAAGGTTTGGAATAAATGTAGGATCAAGCAGGATTAAAATCAGTCAGCAAACGAAAAAAAGAACTGTCGCTGTTCAAATTCACAATCATTTAATTTTAGACTTCTTGATTATACTAAAAATACAAATACTGGTTCTGGGCTATATGAATTATACAGGGGTACAATATTTAGACATTAATGAAAGGTTTAAACTCGGATCTACTCAGATCCCGTCAAATAAAATAAAAGGGACAACGCCCTATCAGAAAGCGGCCGGCCGAGAACATCTTTCTCTAGCCAACTCAGACAAGCATCTCCCGTCCTCCGTCCTGGATATCTGGGCTCATCCTTGACTTTTTGCTTGGCTAGCAATCTTTCATGGGAACTGGAGCTCCCAGAACATCTGGTCTGCGGTATTGTTTCGCTACCACATAAACGCATTTTTTTTTTTTTTTTTTACTAAAATGGGACTAAATATTGCCTAAATTTGAAAAGTTAATAAAAACTCTTTTAAAAATTTCCATGAATTCATAGTTTTATTCCCTGTTTTAACTAATTTTTTTTTTTTTTTTTTTTTTTTTTTTTTTACTAAAATGGGACTAAATATTGCCTAAATTTGAAAAGTTAATAAAAACTCCTTTAAAAATTTCCATGAATTCATAGTTTTATTCCCTGTTTTAACTAATATTTTTTTTTTTTTTTTGTTAAGTGCCCCGAAGGTAGGCACATACATTAAACATGTTGAAATTTATATATATCACTGAGTTGTATTACAAGCGCTAACTGTAGAATATGATTGGCCATATTATTTATCGTTCATTCACAGGGACACACAAAAGAAATTAGCTGCAGCCTGTTAACAATAATTTCTAGGAGTGCGTTTTAAGTTATAGTAAACGCTTTTAAATTTAACTATCTGTTTGTACAGTACTTGGTATGTATAAATTCTATACATCCTATAAGAAAGCCTGCACGAAAGTTCCCAACTACATGTGCGTTTGTTGACGGAACTTGCTGAATGGTAATTTTCAAATGTTCTAATGCGTTTAACGGAACTAACTTTCTGTATGCTATGTAGCATACATGCTAATCATATACGGGGCTGGACAAAATTTGTTTTTTCAACTGTTGATGGTATTGTAGAAATCGGTTTTTCGAGTGCGTTATGCGTTTTCCAAATTGTTCATTTAGATATCATAGACCGGTAGGCGACTGCATCTAATCGAGTTAACGGCTCAAATTCCAGGATTAGTTGAAACTCGATTCGCATATAAAAATGCAACTGGTCTGCTAAGTCATATCTTGGTAGTAAACACCTGCAAACCCGATTTTAGTGGTTGACTGGTAAGTTTTCTAATGTGTTTTCCAGCTGTTAATCCTCTCTGATTCATACCTTTGAGTGCAGAAAAACACAATAATAAACCTACCGATCAACCACTAAAATTGGGTCTGCAGATGATTTCCACCAAGATATGACTTGACAGACCATTTGCATATTAATATGCTAATCGAGTTCAGTCTAATCCTGGAATTTCAGCCGTCAACTCGATGTGGTGATGGTCTGTGCAGCTATACCTCCCAGTCTATCATTTTTCATATTAAAAAAAAGAGACATTTAGTTACAGTATTCTGAATGTTTTTTTTAATTTATGCTGGACGCATGATTTTTCGTTCTTGTTTTTAATTCTTTCCAATTTTAGTTAACACACATTATAAATAAGGGTTATATATTTTTTTGAAAATATATAGAAATATCGATGAGAATGATGTAAATCAAATATCTTATTTAATTTATAATATATTCAAGCGTAATTTAACTTTTTAAAAATAAATTTGAATAAATGTTGCATGGTAAAACAGAAAATGGAAATAAAAATCCCTTTTCTTTCATTTCTTGATATTTTTGTAAAACATATCATAATTATATTATTAATATGTGCACATTTTACTAATGAATCCTTGATTTTAATAATAAATGTGAATGTATTATGGAATTTATAATCATGCAAAAATTTTAACCGCAAAAATTCTGAACAAGTGATTTAAAAAGCCTGTGTACAATCAGATATAATATTTACTGTTTGTATATTTATTAAACTGTCTGCGGTTATTAAATTTAAAAGAATATTTCTTGGGAAAATATTAGCTTTCCCTTTCCACTAATGTATTGGTAAAATGTTAAACATAATATAAAATACAATAAACTTCTTTAAACTATCAATATAAGCAATTGATTCGAATTGAATTTTCCCATCTAATCGAAAATGAATGAGTATGATATAGAAAAAATAATAGTGTAAGTAATTTATTATTATTATTATTATTATTATTATTATTATTATCTCAAAATTTAATTTGAACTAATGAATTAATTTAGAAACAAAACAATTTATGAATTTCACTAACGATTTTGAGTAAACAGAAATTACGTACAATTGAATTTAATTAATAGATATATAAACATTAAAATCGTTATATATATCGTTTTACTATTTTTAATTCCAATCTTAGATTAATGCCTCGTAATCTCTATTAAAATGCAATTCCCCTTGATAATTATACATTAAGAAAAAGTATTTTTGAAAATTATTAAATAATAATTTTTTTACCTGGATGTTTATTTTGTACCTGCGAATAGTTTCTTTCGACGTAAAGTATGTTTAAAAGTGGAAATACGGTTGTACAATAATTTTAGATTTTGAAGATTTTAATAAAAAAAAGGGGGGGGGGACACGTTCTTTTTAATATGTTACATAATTTTTCTTTAAAAAATGTTCATGTTTTTACATGCTCTTAACCTTATCTTTTAATTCTTTTTTTTTTTTTTTTTTAAGAAAACGTTTGCTGAAGGGAAGATTCTACTTCTTTGGGTCAAAAATTTCAGTTGCTTTTCCCTTTACATTTTTTACACTCTTTAAGCGGGTAGATTGATTCCCTAAAGCGGCTTCGTGATATTCCATTCCGCACAATCATTTTATTTTATGTATTTTTTTTCTTTTTTTTTCTTTCGTTGTCGAGCGTAAATTCGAATTCGCCGCGGAACCATTTTTCTAGAATCAATCTTTGAACCGTACTGAAAGCATTCGAACGACCTTCTTCATTTTTTTTAAAGCGAGGTAATCATTCTTGCTGGAGATTATAAAGCCGGAAAGTAGATTTTCAATGATTAATTATTTTTCGAGTTTGCAGAAAAAAAGGCAAAAAAGGGCATTTTTATCAAATGACAACCATTTTGTCAAAAATGAATTTGTAAAACTAAATATTGCTATAAGCTTCAGATAATTCAATGCCCTTTCAGAATTTGGCGATTCAATTTGTTTCAGATGTTTGTGATCGGAGAAAATCATTGTTAAAGATTTTGAGCTGGTTTGAATCAACATTTGGAGCTTCACAGTTGCTGCAACCATAAGATGGTGAAAGCCCGTTGGTTCCAACATTCGAAGCTCCCGTCGAACAGAAGTTCCAAATGTTGGAGCAAGATTTCACCATCTTCTGTATGAAGCTACAAAAGTTGGTTCAAACTAGCATAAACTTTTTAACAGTTTAGGTTCACGGCGTGTTCTGTCAGAAGGCAAGTTCTGTCGTCGCACAAGGTGTATTATACATTTTTATTCCCTTACACACAAAAAATAAAATTTATAAGTGAAATATCAATAACTATACAGTAGAAAGTCCAAACGTTATACCTCTTTTCTTTTTTCTTTTTAACCGAAAAAAAGAGTCGAAAAACCTGAAGTTTACGGCCAAAAAAGTAGATCCATCACTTAAAAACGTATTTGACGCAACATTAATAAAGATTGTATTTCTTTCAGAAAACACCATTTTGTATGTTGATGAAAAGGGCCTTTCCAGCTGTGTCCTTCACAGAAGACGAACTCCACCGTGCTCATGAGTTTGTGGTGTCCATGATGAAATGGAATCAGCATGATCGTCCATCTGTACAGAAAATAAAGAACCATCCGTTCCTATCAACTCTTACCGAAAAAAATGAAAAAAGTATCGAAAAATCGTCACCAAAAGACCAGAGAAATGTCGTCACAAATCCTTTTCTACAAGGATGGAACGATTCTAAAATGGAGGTTAAAGAACTGTATCTGAAAAAAATGACGATAAATGAGTGTGCCGATAAAAAAAACAGCAGCAATTATCATGTTGAGAATGTAGAAATCGTTGTAAAAGATAATGTTTCTCCAGAGCTTCAAAGACCAAACGATGTAATTGCTTATCCTGAAGCCGGAAAAAATCTTCCTGGCAGAATAAAAGACTGGTTTAAAAAAAAGTGGAATAGGAATTTCCAGAAGCCAAATAAATACGTAAGTATGAACACATTTTTCTATTATAAGATTTCATTTTAAAATTAAATATGAAGTATTACAAGAAAAACATAAATTCGCTCAATGCGTGTTTATAAGAGAGGGGGTGGAAGGGGGGAGTTGTAAATAGAAGAAAACAGCTTACACGCATGAAGGATCTTGTAAAAATGCTGTTCCGTTGTCCAATATATCGCTCACCCACAAGAAAAGTGACACATCTCACAAAAATTCATTTTTCGTTTTATTCAACTAATAGGTCTGACATAGGTACCTCTTGTGGTATACAAACAGTTTTATAAGTGTAGTTATACAGGAAATCAGTTTATTATGCTGTTTGTCCATTTCTGACCACAGAAGGGGGGTGGATTGTGTAGGGAAGTAAAGTTACCCAACCCTCCAAACCTCATACTATGTCTTCATTCTTAAGGGTTTTATGCTTTTATGCACGTTTTTATCCCTGCATGCAGAGCTAAGTGCTTTAATTTCATGTTATAGTAAAATCATGCAAATTTTCTTTTGCCTCTCCTGTGAAATTTACATTTGTCGAGATGTGTCACTTTTCTTGCGGGTGAGTGATATAGTCATTTTCAGATTGTACATACATCCAGAATCATGGCTGTTGCCACTTTTGTACATTTAAAACAAGGGGGGGGGGGGGAGAGAAAGAAATAAACTATATTTATATTGAAGAATACTGATTTAGAAAAATAACTGCATAAGGTCTTATTTGCAGGGATTTTAACAATGTCAAATTAATCAAATAACTTATTTCTCATAATACTTAAAAACTACCTCCTCCAATCTATTTCTGTAACAATCATTTCAGTACACTTGCTTAATCATGGAACATCATCAGATTTCCCAAAGAATGGGTGAGTCAGACGTTCATATTGACCTATTAGACGGCCGGATCAAAAAATCACTGTTTTTATCACGGGGGAGTTTGCATGCAGGGATTTTCGGAATACAAGATTTTTAATATCCTTCCGTTTGAATTTATGTTTATGAAAACAGTAAACACCAGCAGCACAAAATTCTTGGGCCAATCTTGGCTAACTCTTGAGTTTTGTGTTCTACAACAGTAAAAGATCTGCACTTTGCCATACCATTGACAAACGAAGCATTTGTAAGCAAAAATCCCAAAACAGGCCCAAACGTTATTTGCTCAGATATAAGTAATTACGTGTCGATGTGGTTCGACAAAATTATTTTTCATTGGTCGAACAACACTTCGAACTAATGGAGCCTCTATTGGCTTATTGAAAGAATATGAAATCAACTCTACCATTTCCCAATGGATTCCGCAAACTGCTAATTATCCGTGCTACTTTGAAATGGAAGGTTATTTTCTTTTTAAACGTGTCCGTCTTAATATCGATCCGGCTGAATTTTCCGCAGCATTTCAGATTATGGGCCAAAATTGAAAACGAAACTGAATTTTCGGTTGATGTCTATTAATAATCAGCAACTTTTGAACGGAGGTAGCTGGTGGCTTCAAATTTGAACATCTAATGAAACTGTTGAATGCTTTTATTAACCAGTTTGTTCAGAGCTCATTTAGGAGAAAAAATATATATATATAAAATCTAAAAATACTTAAAAATGTAAAAAAAAAAGTCATATGAGGGTATCCAAATCTATGTATTATTATCTCATAAATCGAATGAGAACACCAATTCCTTATGACGGATTGTTCGTGCAATAATGCTGCCGTTGATTGTTAGAGATGAAGGGCGAAATTTTTTGATTTCGTTTGTAATGCCATCAACTTATTCCACAATTTCACTACCAGTTTCTTTGTCGAAGTCAAATTTAATAGGGCAACATAATTTCGTCGAAGAAAGACGTAGATTCATCCAGAAATTATAATTACGATTTGCTGAAGTACCCGACAACAGCAGAGGTACCACTGAAATCATTTTAAAATCTCTCTCTTACTTCGGTAAGTCACGTCAGCTGTTTGTTTTAAACACACCCACGCTCATTTTAAACACCCTTATGATCCTAAAGACCCTTATGTTACACAAATTTCAAAGAGATTCAAAGTGATTTGAAATCCTGATACTGATAATATACGTGATTTTTTGGTACTCAGTTTTCAATTTTAATTTTAAATTCTTTAAATATTATATATATATATATATATAGTATATATATATATATAGCCATTATATAATTACAAATCATCATCGATTTCCAATTACTAAAATTAAATTAATAAATTAGCTACAATTCATAACACTGGCATAATACAAAATAAAGATGGAACCTGTAACTAGTAATAAAGAATCATGCTAAATTCCACTAATTCACTAGCACATTGCGGGCGATAAATCCATAAAAAACATATGAAAAATCCTCCAAATTTTGATAAAATCCTATTAAAGACAAAAGATACAATATCCAGCTAAATATTGTTGAACCAGAAAAAGCCATATCATAAACATACAATAGATCAAATGGATAAATGATGCCGAAAGCTTATAAAGTATTTTCACTTTTTCAAGGGTACATTTATAAGCAAAAAACATAGTCGATTTCCGTAATGGAATCTATCAATAAGCAAAAATTGAATCCCATTATATATATATATATATATATATATATATATATATATATATATATATATATATATATATATATAAACAAAGTAAAAGTTTTGTTAAAGGAACTTTTTTAAAACATTGTCTTCCTTTTAGATGCGTTTATAATTATATAAATACGTAGAACCTATACAATCGTCGTCTAGACCATCCATCTGTCCGCGTATAACAGCACAGAAACTACCCAATCGAATGGTTTGGAATTTAATACATATAACTGCTTTCAAAAGTTTGTAGAGTCATTTCGAATTTTATGAAAATCGAATCAAAACTCGAAAAAATGCTAATACAAGTTTTCTTCATTCTATAAAATCCTATCATACGTAAAGGATTCAATGATATCCCATAATAGGAAATGATTCTAAGTTGTCATGGTGATGGCATCCTATTTAATAGGGGTCCTATAATTTCCGTATTACTGAATTTAATATGTAAAATCATAATAAATTTTGTATTCATTCATTTTTTGTATCAGAGTGCAACAGCTATTGCACCAAGATCTGCATACTTATAAAACTAGTTATAGTATAAACGGCAGCTCATTTACCACATATGATGTACAATTTCCGACTTGTTTTTATGTGTTCTGTTCGTGTAGGACTTCTAGTGAACACAACTCTCTGAAAATCGATTCCTGCCTGAGATGTTGTTTAATACATTATTTAAGGTTAATTAACCATTGAAAATTTTTAAAAAAAGATTTTTTTAAGCGCTTTTCCCTTACTTTTTCAGACTGTGGTGTGGTGAGATGTGAGAGATTTAAAATCAAAGAGTAATAGCTGATAAACATTAAATAATTTTAATGTTGCAGTTGATTTTCTGAAGAAAATACAACATATTATTTTAATACAGATGTTAAAATTCTTCTGATGGCTTACCTAAATAGCATAAAAATTCCGAATTTCTTTGAAAAATACCTTTCGTGTTATCTGGCTTACATTTAAAAGTTACAATAATAAAGTTTTATAGTTTTTGTAGCTACGTATGTACTTAATTTTACATCTCATTTTTTTTTTCAGATAAAACTGAGAGAAGAATCAGAATAACTACTGTGTGAAACGAAAGTGCCTGTATATGAATTTGATTTCTGTTTTGTGGCGTTTATTTATGTCTCAAGTTATATTTTTACATTATATGTCAAGTTATATGTCATTTTGATTGGATGACTTCTTACTCGTTGCCTCATGTCTGAGAACTGTGCTTTTTGTATATGATTTACACATCTAATGCTTCGTGGCTAACATTATTGTGTGCTATTCGTTGGATTAGCTGTTGGTCCTTGCTGCCTCATATCTAGGATTTGTGTCTTTTAAATATCACTACCATCGCCATTGTCTCTTCAGTAACATCATTGCCTGCTATGTGCTGAATGATCTGTCTCGAAACTTCTCTTTGATGATTACCATCACATCTGAGATTTGTGCTCACTATATATGACTAACATCGTTAATGCTTCTTCACTAACAACACTGATGCTTGTTGCTACTTGATCTGCCTTGTGATTGCTTTTATATTGCCAATTATGTCTGGGATTGCTGCTCCTGTTTTGCGTGCCTCACTACTTCTTACTGCTTGTCTCTTCTTTTGCCATCATTTTATGCTCTATCTTCTATTATTGTTGTATCATCTCCTCTTGCAAAAATTTCAATAGTCTACTGTAAATAAACACATTACTTTTGAATTATTCGTTGTTCTTTTTGCCTTATTATATTTTTGCTTTCTTATAAATTATTTTCATCACAAGAATAACTTTTCCCACAAAACACATTGATCCGTATCGACTATGAGATCGAAGGAAAATGTATAGCTTTTCTCTATGGTTAATTAGAACACATGTGCATGTCAGATGTAAATTTCCAACTGGGCGAAAACATGTGCATGTATTGTGTTAGGATGTATTGATGAAATATCTTAAGCTACAAATATGTGAAACGAAGTGGTTTATTTGAGGACATGAAATATATTATGTTTAACTTTTAAGATAAAAACAAATATTTTGTTTATTGTGTAATGTAAGAAATATGTAGTGTATAAATCTAATTAATCCAGATTAAAATAACTTTAATCGATAACAGATTGGAATTCAAAGTACTAATAACTACAAACTGTGGAACTGGCTTACTCACTTATAGTTGCATCTTAACTTAAGAACATCACTGGTTCTTTTTGCACCGTGGAGTATCGTACCGGGCTGCCACCATTTTTACGTCTGTAATGTAGGAAACGATGTTATACTTTAATAATGAACACACTTGATAAATGAAGAGGCCATCGGAGGGTTTTCTTGATTTAATGGACATTCACAAAACATAAAATTACAAACACAAAATATAATCGCGGTAACATTTTCTATTTTAACTACATCACTACGTCATGTCACCTTCACAACCCAAAATAACACACACTGCGCTTACTCCCGCTTCTCGCTTCAGAGTTCGAAAATGCAGAACAATCATCAGATGACTACCGCCATCTATCGGTGGAAAATGTTAGTTTTCTGTAATGAATTAGTTCCTTACAATTGTTTAAAAAATTTTCATAAATTTTGAAAGATCAAAATAATAATCTTTGCCTATATTCTATTTCCAAACACATATCAACGATTATCACAGTCGTTCTCCTAACTCGTGTATTTATTATCGATTTTTTCTTTTAATTATTTACTTAAACGTTTTTAATAAGGATTATTTAAGAAATAGACATTTCTCTTTTATACAAAACGTTAAAAATGTGAAAACAGAAATTTACAATGAAAAATTGTTCTGTACTGGAATGCATCACTGATATAAAATGTATCCTGCAAAAAATGAGTTAGATATACTTTTGGAAAATTCTGCATCAAGCTCGGGTCGGTGTGTCCCACAACTTTTAACACAATTTATTTAAATTTATTTAAATTTATTATTAAATTAACCATTATTTTAACACAATCAACTGACTGATAAATAAATCATACGAACTGTAATTTTTCCCGACTATAAATGAGTCCAGGGCGACATTAGAACCCAGAACTTTTTGTCTTTAATTGTCAACGCTCTTCCAATTGTGCTATCTGGACGACATCCCAGCGAACACAATTTTCAGTTTATTCTGTTGATCTGTTTCAAATACCAGCACAGATTCATTTCCACTTGGTTCTCTGAGTGAAAATCGTGGGAGTAGGATGTCGTCGATATAGCTCTATTGCGAGAGCACTGGCAATTAAAGCCAAAATGTTCTGTGTTCGAGTTCCTGCCTGGACATATTTTCAGTTGGGAAAAATTAATGCTCGCATTTCCCAAAACTATTTAAATAAAAGTACGAATTTAAGTTCAATAGTTCTAGAGTATACTGTACTCTAATTCCCGCTGTTTTACATGCGATTTCGCAACTGTTCTCGTCCCTTTAATCCGGAGTATTATTAACTAATAAGGAGTCTACCACAACACAATCGCTGCAACAGAGATAGGTTAAGATCACGTTTCTCCGGCAATAGAAGTGACTCTGTTACTTGAAAATCGTCACAAAAATCTATACTAATAGAAGAAAGTTTCGATCTGTCTGTGTGTCTGCGATGGCTAGCGAAATATATACCGTACGTAAAAAGCTGAAACTTTCTGTGAAGATAGTCCAAGGCCTCTCCAAATGCACCTGAGACTCATATTAATATTTTGTTAAGTAATAGAGATATTAATTAAAAACTACAATGAACCCTCATAAAAATTCACCCTTTTCATCACCAGCTCGTAAAGCTCTTGCACATACGCAGAAACCATTTACTCTTTAGGAGGAAGGGAACATCGTGGCGACGAAGGAGACCGTTCAATTTTCTTTGTGTTTTTCACAGTTTTCATTTAATCTTTATCGACCAAACCAATCAGTACCGCTAAAATTGAAAGACATGTTCCGAAAAATCGTATTCTTATGTCTCAAATGCCGCAATCAATTCTAAAAAATTTCGCCATTTTTCGAAGTTTGAAAAAAAAATTCCAAAAAGGGTCATTTTCCCGAAAAACGTTTTTCTCCCTTATGGCAGTGACCCTCTAAGATCAATTTTAGAGCTACCGATAAACCAAATATATGTTCTTAAAGCTGAAACCTTCTTCTAATCGATGGTGTAATTAGTTTTTTAAAATATAATTTTTTACCCTTTCATATACACCAGCGAACGCAGGTCACTTAGCGCTTCATGACGCTAAAGGTAACTAAACGCCCATATTTTAACACAATCTTTTTAGAGTATCTCAATAGACCAGATTTAGATCACCTTCAAAAATTTCTAAACGTTCGGTCTCGTAGAAATATTGTTTACAAAATAAAATGGGTGAAAATTTCGACTAAATCACTAAAAAATTGAGTCTTTCCTCGCGGTTTCTATCGCTTTCGGCTCAAGTTTTCACTATTGTATACTTTTTTTCACGAAATTTTAAAGAGAGCTCGGGTACAATTTTATTTATAACCTACTAGTATTTCAGAGAATTCGGATTGTAAGACTTATTTATTTTGTTATGCTAACGGAATCGATGGGGGAAAAAAAAGAAAAAAAAAGAGAAGAAAACACATTTCTTTTCCAACTAGATATCAATATTTTTTCACGAATTTTTATCATAAGGTGTACAACCGTTATATTTAAAACCGCTGAAAATATCAAAGAATTTGAACAATAATCCTTTTTTTAACTACTGAAATAGACCAAGCAAAAAAAGGGGGTCTTCTTACCAGCCCTTTTACCACTAAATATCAATATTTTTTTCTGGATTTTTTAACCTAGGCTACGAAAACATGTTTTTGATTCCTAAAAATTTCAAAAGATTTTTGACGATAGCGACAATATTTTTAAGTATTTAAAATACCGGAAGACATCCGCCCTTCCCTCCTTTTTCCGGCATATTTCAAAATTACACATAGACTCCAAAAATCAAATTACGCAGAAAGGAAAGTACCAAACAGCATGTACTTTCAACTGAATATTTTTTTCGGAATTTGTTCGTTAAAAATATAAATAGAGGTAAAGATACAAAATCATACACATTTGAGTTTCATTTGTAGTAATTATCACGGGTCCGGGCATCGCCGGGCGGTTCACCTAGTAAGTAAATAAAAATAAGAATCTATACTAATAAAATACAGTTTCTACCGCACGTTCAAGGCTGAAAATTTAAGTGCGGATAGTCCAAGGCAGATCCGAATTAGTGTTGCCAGGTGTCCCGCGTATGTTGGGCTTCCAAATGCTCTGGACACCAGTATTTTAAAGTAATTTTCTTCGCCTTATCTAATAGCAAAAATATCTGCTATTAAAGATGACGAAATAAACTGTAAGAAATTAGTAGTGTCCAGAAAATTTGGAGCCCCGAATTACGCGGGACGCTTGGTAACACTAGTCCAAATGCACCTGAGATTCATAACTTTAAATTTTTGATAATTGGCTAAGTTAATAATTAAAAATCACAAAGAGCTCTTATTAAAAACTCTTTTCCTTCCTAGCCGGAAAAACGGTCGTACATGCCTGTTTTTTTTTTTTTTTTTTTTTTTTAAACTCTATTGTCCAAACCCCAAACCACTTTTAAAAACGGAAGACATCTTCTGAAAGATTGTTCTGTTACAACTTAAATGCCATAATCAGTTTGAAAACGCACCGAAAAAACCCTTTCAAAACAAAATTTAAAAATAGGTCATCTTCGTAGTTTTTTTTTTTCTCCTAAACGGCACCGCTTCCCTAGGGCGCAATTTTGGAGGTACTAATTAACAAAAAATACTTAGGTAAAAGTGATGTCGGGCCCATTGGACCCACCTAGTCGGCGAATGGTTCAGGGTGAAATTATCAGTTTGAAAAAAGAAACACTGGATTTCAATGTGCTCTTTTTCCGCTAAATAAGTTTTTCACCCGATTAATCACACAGTCCGATCACATTTACCGATTTTTCACACAGTCAGCGGGCACTTATTGCAGACAAAATCGAGTTAAAGATATAAAATCATACAAGTTTAAGGTTCATTTAAGATTATTGTCAAGTGCCCGGGCAACGCCGGTCGGATCAGCTAGTTAAATAATATATAACGGTACCTTGACCACTTTAACTTAATTTCATATTATGTTCAATATAAAAGCACAACTTATATCTTTTCGTATACACATTCAAGCTAATCAAAATAATTAGTTCCAAACATCTATCATAAATGACGCTACTTATCCGTATGCAGTCCCTGATTACCGAATAGGTACGAGAAGCACGAGCTTCAATTAGAAAATTTTGAAAGGGTTCAAAATTAAGAAAACAGAGGGCCCCAAATCTTATATTGAATTAATTCGATTCCAAAATTCTATCTAATTTCTTTTGAAATTACTAACTTATTCTGAATTGACTTTTATATTCAACTTAGATTTTTATGTTAATACTATGCAAAATCATTTTTCCACGTTTTTTTTATTGTATCCAGTTTTTGTGAACATGTTTAGGGGAACATAAAAAAAGTTTTTTAATGGAATATATGTGAGTTTGACTGAGTCACTCTTTGGAATAATATTTGTAGCATTGGTGAATTTCCGGATATGTCAAATTATCAAATTAAAAAAAAATCCTCTTGAATGAAGGGGGCACCCGAAATGGCACTGTGCTTCCCATAGCTTCACAGGTTAATCGGGACCTGTACCGTATGTTTGCTTTCAGAAATGTGTTTTCTCTGATTTTCAGATTAGTTTCGATTCGGTTTCGAAGTACCAACCTACGCATATAATTTTTCCGCTGGGAATCGCCATTTCTGTGTCACAGCGTCAAAATTATCTGAAAATCAGAAAAAAAAGCATGGTTGAAACCAAACGTTCGGAGAAGTGGCGCTTCTATGATCGAAGTTTGGCCAACTCCATGAAAATTATTCTCATTTGCTTGAAGAAAACTTTTCATCGTCAGAAGC
The DNA here is from genome assembly GCA_963932465.1 of Maratus speciosus. Lineage (NCBI taxonomy): Eukaryota > Metazoa > Arthropoda > Arachnida > Araneae > Salticidae > Maratus > Maratus speciosus. The sequence goes on along the minus strand of OZ010788.1, from coordinate 583,804,819 downwards.
ACTTTAGTTCAAATCGCGCTCCAGTGCAACAATTGCTTGATATTATATTGAATTTTAAAATGTATCTGGGACTTTTGGCTCTGTAATATTTATGGCCAATGCCCACAAAAATTTCGATTATCTGTAAACAGAAAATGGTTCGAAATATTTATTTCTGTCTGATTTCAAAAATAAAATGAAATGCGGAGTTAACCCTTTATCTACTGACGGTACTTATAAGTACCACTCACTTTAAAATTTCATCCCATAGTGAATATTACTAATATTCTAATGGTACTTTGCAAAAACACCCTTTTAACTCCACTTTATCCGGACACATGGCAGCAGTAGTTCTAGGTTTGTTATTTTAGCAAGGAAGGAGGCTATCTTTGATACAGACGATGGGTTTTGTGCCGACATTTTGTACAGATGTCACGCTCGTCCTTTATTGCTGCAAACGCAGTAAAGGATATAAGATAAGTGTTGGATTTTTTTTATGTGTTCATTATGATCTTAGAATACAGTTTGACTAGCTATTTTAGGTAAACGGTGTATGTATTTGATTTCACAGTTGAATGACTCGGTGGTATTTTTAAGTACCGTCAGTACACTGGGTGTTGGAGAAAAACTTCTTGTTTACTTTTCGTCCGTGTAGTTATCCATCGTTTTCATCTCCTTTAAAATGTAATTACTAAAATGTAGTGTAATAATGATTCCCCTGGTATTTCTTTTCTGTTTCATTGTTATTTTTTATAGGAAATTGAAAAAGTTGTGGCACCGGCTGGTTTTTGCTATGTTAGAAATGGCACATGTAAATTTATATATTGCATATGTGGAGATGCGGAAGAATATGCTGTCCCTGGAATATTGACGTCGTATAACTAAAGGACTGCTAACAAGATCGAAACCTAAAAAGATTTTTTAACCCTTTCAGGGGCAAAGCATTTTCAATTCTAAAGTGTTGAAATAAAGGATTGGCACCGGAATTTGCCAAAACATTTATTTGTAAATAAGAAAACCCTATATTTCACATACTTATTAAATCGAAAATATTTTCTGGTGTCATTTGAAATACTTTGTGGGTTTTCTGTTACGATATTTTAGTCATAGTGTACTGACGGTACTTTAAGGAGGTCCAAAAAAATTTTATTTATTGAGTTAAAATTTTGAAATTTTTTGTGATGGTTAACCATATTATTTGTAAACAAAATCGCATGATAAAACTTCTCATAATTAAAAAAAAAATTAAATTTTAAATTTTGTTTAAAAAGTGGGGTAGTTTAAAATCGTTATAACTCGAAATATTTTTTATAGAATTTCAATTTTTTTTTTTCATTTAAATAAACAGAAATATATAAATTTTAATTTAGAGCCAGCATTTAAAAAAATATTAATTAAAAAAAAATAAAAATATTTAACGAAAAAATTACAAAAAAAGTGGTGCAACTTTAAAAAAAAAATCATATTTTCAAAAGTAAATATTTTTTTCAAATATGCTGGCTCAAAAGTAAAGTAAAATAATTGAAAAAGATATGTTCCGAGTTTCAACCCTGTGTCTTTAACGGTTCTCGAGTTATAAGAATTTAAATATGAGAAATGGTAAAAAAAAAAAACCCTATCATAAAGAAAAACGCAATTTCACAAGAACCTTGACGACCTTGACGACCACAGCTTGAAAGGCAGATTTTGAAAACAAACCAAAACGAAAAAAATAATATTTCCTGTTCTAATTAAGATAGAAACATGATTTAAACATCATTTTAAGCAGAAAACGGCAGAGAAGTTTTTAATCTAATAATAGTAAAAAAAAAAAAATTGAAAAATTGAAGATTTTTGTGTCCCGGACCATCTTAGAGTACCACTTTAATTAATTACCTCTAAATACTTAAATTTCTCATGGGTGAGTATTTTTTTATGTTTATCCTTTAATTTTCATTGTAGTAACTGAAAAAAAAAATATCACATGAAAAAATTTGCAGTAGATCATAATGCTGTAGATAAAGGATGAGTAAATAATCCAAAATATGAGTTGTACATATTAAATTCACATTTAGCAGTTTTTTAAAAAAATAGTTTTGTTTAAAATTACATTTTAGAAAGAGGGATTCCTCAAAAGGATTAAAGATTTGAGAGATTAAAAAAAAATAAATAAAAAAGGAATAAGCATTACAAAATCCTGTAAGAACCTCCTTAATATAATAAAGTATTAAAAAAAAAGAAAAGACATTTCGTCATTAAAAAAAAAATATATACGTGAAAATGAACAGAAAAACGAACTTTTATTAAAAGTGAACCTTATTCAAGACATGTAAAAACAATTAAAAATTAAGGCATACTAATATTAATATTTTTTTTTTATTTTTAAGAAAACAACATTTTAGATATATTCGTTTATGTCAGGCACTGAAAAAAAAAAAATACACTGACTTGCGGTTGCAATGCACTTTCACAAATGTGTTTCAAATCACCTTGAATTATTACAAGACACAGCTTTATATCTGAATACGCATTTCACTAACACTAGCAGCAAATTTCAGTAAAAACTTTAGGAATGCTATGGGAACTCCATTCCTATCATTTTACTTTTAAAATTACTGTCAAACCTAAAGACGTTTATTCCAAGAGAGAATTTTCAGCACAAATTGCTAAAATTCATGATCTCTTAGGGCCAATTCTCTCAGAATCAAAAATTTTCATGCAGCATGAATGGGAAAGGAAAACTTGATTGAAATCAACGTCAGTCTTCCAACTGTCATCAGGAATGGAAAGATTTTCTGATTAAATTAACAGAAATAAACAATCTCATCATTCCTCTGTATGTTTTGTCAGACTGCATTGCAAATTCAAAGCTTCACGGATTCGCAGATGCTTCTGGAAAGGCCTGTGGAGCAGTTATCTATTTAATACGTATCTCCACAACGGGACAGTTCAGTTCTAATCTTCTATGCAGCAAGTCCCGTGTGGCCCCCTAAAGCTAATGACCATTCCAAGGTTGAAGTTGTCAGCAGCTCTACTTTTGACACAACTAACTGGTTCAAAAATAATTTTTTACCCTACAATTATGTTTTGGAAAGGTTTGGCAAGACAGATTCTTCCATTGTTCGTTTTTGCCTCAATACTCCACCTCATAAATTAAAAACCTTTGTATCCAGCAGAGTAACTACGATTCAGTCTCTTTCGGAAAATTACCTATGGAACCATGTATCCTCCCCATCAACCAGGCACATATCATCTCCAGAAGTGCAACTGCCAAGGATCTCATAAACAAGGATTTGCGGTTCTAACTCACTATTTTATAGTATGATATTTTCATTCTAACACTAAGTCAATTAAAAAAAAAAATTAAGCCCCTCTCAAAAATTTAGCCCTCTCCAACATTTAGCCCCTCCTACTATAGGATAAGTCTCTCTTACCACTCACAGGTGGATTCCACCCTCCTCCTCCATCCACAAGGTGGATTCCACCCACATCCACACAATCCACAATCCACCTGCTGGGGCCAAACTGTCCTATTTCCCCTACATACAATTTTTAGTAAAAAAGGCCCAGGATGGTAAGTTCGCTCCTGAACTAGCTGTGCTAAGAAAGAGATAAACCGTTCCTTCATCCAGTAAATTAAAAGCCTTGGATCTTTTCTGTATAAAAATGGTATACTTCGTCTACTAAAAAAGGTATACTTAAAAATGGTATACTAATTAATCTAGGTGGTAGATTAATCAATTCTAACTTACCTTTTGATGTCAAGCAAGAATTAATTCAAATCAAAATCAAAATCCAAGATCAATTTTCAAGTATTAATAAAGAATTAATTCTACCCAATGATTACAAGCTCACTCAATTAATTTTTGAGTACTTTGATAAAAAGTACTTGCATATCGGTGCTCAGGGATTGGTTCATTAAACACGCACGAAATATTGGTCTATCAAAGCTAAAAGCATTACACGAAAAATAGTGCACCCTTGTGTTACATGTCTCTGGCATAACCTCAAGGTGCTAGATCAATTAATGGCGGACATCCCATCACAACGCTTAATGCCAAATTCAAGGTTTCTAAATTCGGGTGTAGGTCTTCTATATATCTATCTTCGTCTAATACGGGGTCTTCTGGGGCCCTTTCCACATAAAATACAAAAATGAGAGAAAAGGAACTTATTCTAAAGTTTATGTGGCCATAATTATATGCATGTCTACCAAGGCTATTCATCTATAGATAGTAAGCGATTTATCCGCTGCTGCATTCATCGCCGCGCTTAAAAGATTCTGGGCTAGCGAAGGAAATGTAAGTACACTAACTTCTGATAACGTCACTAACTTTAACTCCTTGACCTCCAGGCTTAATTTCTCCAGTGATGGTTTTGATACCAGGCTATGCGGTGTAAAATGTTTGTGTCATAAAACTCCCCTTCGACCAGTGTCCCATTATATCAGTTGCATATCACAGACTAATCCTATTCAAATATGCAACCATTACTATGTACTGAACGACGTACGTGGTGTACGTCATGGTCGTTGATTACTGAAGTGAGAGGACGTACGCAACGTACGCCCTAAAGGTCGAGGGTTTAAGGGTGCCTTAACAGACTTAAGGCTGTTCTCAAATACAAGAGGGCAACTTTATGACATAAGTTTTAACTTATTTTTGTTCGGAAATGCATGAAACTAGCAGGTGTTGTTGTTCAGAAACTATGTAAACGAGCTGTTTTTTCCGGGTTTTTTTTTTTAAACGCAATAGATCTTTAAGAAAATAGTGTCAAAGTGGGCGTTTTGAGCCGAATTTCCGCGCGGAAGTAGAATAACTACTCAAGAAAGGGCGAAAAACGTGTTTGTCATGTGATTAAAATCGCTTATAACTCAATAGGTAATTTATTTATCAAAAAATGGAAAGAACAGTTCAATTCCAAAGCGCTTTCATGCTCAGGCTTTCCAGTTTTATATCTTTCCGTTAAAAAATGAATTTGTAAATGAGTCAAAACTTTCTGTGCTTGTTGAGCAGAGCAGTTGAGAACAGTCATAAATAATTTTAAGAAATTATTGAAGATTACTAGCAAGGAATTATCGAATTTCTTAGCCAAGGAATTCATAACATGGAAATTTATTCCTCTGCGATCTCCTAATTTTGGCGGTCTGTGGAATCAGGCGTCAAACGTCCTTCAAACATCGTTTGCTTAAGGCCGTAGGTAACAACAAAATCACTCTAGAAGACCTCGAAACTCTTATCATACAAATCGAAGGTATTCTAAATTCCGCTTTTAGATGACATAAATGAGTTTGAAGTGCTTACGACAGGCAACTTTTAATAGCTTACTACTATCCCCAGCCTAATATTATAAACATTTCAGACAATTTTAATCCGTTGCCAACGAATTATTAAATATCTTCAATACATTTGGAAACGTTGGCCCACTGATTACCTAAATCACTAAATAAACCGCAAATTCCAAGGGAAAATATTAACTTAGGATTTCTAGTATTATTAAAAGAAGAAAATCTGTCACAATATAACTGGGCTCTTGCCCATAGATGATGGAAATAATTCCCGGCAAGGACAACAGAGTTCGAGCAGTTAAAGTAAAAACTGCTCCTGGTACATTTTGACGAGGCATTACTAAAATATACCTATTGTCAGTCAGGACAATATAAACACTTATGCAGCATTGCATTTTACTATTAGAGGAAAAGGTCCAAATACCGGCTAGGGTCCAAATACCGGCTACTGGGTGTTCTGAGAACTGAGCGCAGCGCAGCCTAGCGGTGATAGGCAGAGTTTGTAGCTTTAATTGAGAGTAGAAAGTTACGAAAAGTATGTCACTGAAGTCTGTTTCATTTACAAATAGTAAATGCAAAAGTGTCTAATCCACGTAATCTGGTACATCAAAAGTTTTTCACATGTGTGTTTCACATTTTTTAAAATTATACTGATCGTATGTTGGCTTGAATTGTTGATGAAGTTGTTTTCTGGACATATTTAGCTCTCAATTGCCACGCGCACATTATTGGTATTTTATTATATGAATGAGTAATACCGGTTTTAACTTAAACATAGCAGTGGTCCGAATACGGGCTACCTAGAGTGATCTAAATACCGGCTAGCCGGTATTTGGACCTCTTTCGGTTGCTCTGCTTGAAGGGGAGGAAAATAAATTAATTTAAATAGTTCCATAATTAATAAATTAATTTAAATGGTTCAAAAATAGTTCCAGTTTCATTTCGAAATATGAAAAATGCAACCGTGGTCATAATTCTTCAAGACCGACACTAATTACCGAATCACTTCCCCCAATATTCTAGGTTGCCATGGCAAATAGGTCCTATTATTTCCGTATTATTGAATTTAATATATATATTCGTAATAAATTTTGTATTCGTGCATTTTTGCATAAGAGTGCAACAGCTATTGCACGAAGATCTGAATATTTATAAAACTAGTTATAGTGCGAACGCACCACATTTGCCACGTTTGAAGAACAATTTCCGACTTCTTTTTTTTTTTTTTTTTTTTTTTTTTTTTTTTTTTTTTTTTTTTTTTTTTTAAGAAAATGCTTTCTGAAGGGAAGTTTCTGCTTCTTTGGGTCACAATTTAAATTTTTTCTTTCTTTCTTTTGCATTTTCCCACCCTTTAAGTATGCAGATTGATGCCCCTAAGCCGTTTCGTGATATTCCAAATTTAACCCTTTTCATTTTTCTTGTTGAACGTAAATTCGAAACTGCATCGAAACCGTTCTTCTAGAAACAATCTATAAACCGTTCTTAAACCATTCGAACGATCTTCTTCATTTTTTTATAAGCCAGGCAATCATACTTGCTGGAGATTATACCGTTGAAAAGCATGATTTTCGATGATTAATTATTTTTTTGAGCTTGCAGAAACATATGAAAAAAAGAAGAAGAAAAAATAGCGAGAAGAAATGGCCATTTTTATTCAAATGACCGCCATTTTGTCACAAATCAACTTGTAAAGCTAAATCAATACAAAAACCCTTAACGGGTTAAAAGTTTGTGACGCAGCACTTTATCTTTAGCTCTAAGAATTTTAAATTTGGAACTTAAAAATATTGATATCAAATTTTGAGTGACGCAATGCTATTAATTTTACCTATACATATATATATCAAAATTTATTCATTGATGCTTTATCATTTACATCTCATAAATTCGAATTATGAATTTTAAAAGATATGATATGAAAATTTAAGTGACGCCTTGATGTTGCTTAAAACGATTAGCTTTAAAATTCAATTTAAATTTTCTTTTGGATAAATACATTTACACGTCTAAACAATGCTTTTGCATTTTCAAATGCACCGTTGAATATATTACTTTCACTGAATCTATATAATGCACTGAATTGTATTCATTTGAATAAATTGATTCATCTTTTGTACCACGCTATACAAAAATCAAAAGTAAAATTTATGTAAATAGTTTTTTGGTCATATTATCCATTTGCATACATTTAACTTAGTTTGGATACAATGACGCAAAAAAACTATTTACATAAATTTTGCTTTTGAGTTTTGTACAGCGTGGCACAAAAGATGAATCAATTTATTCAAATGAATACAATTCAGTGCATTATATAGATTCAGTGAAAGTAATGTATTCAACAGTGCATTTGAAAATGAAAAGTATTGTTTAGATGTGTAAATGTATTTAGCCAAAAGAAAATTTAAATTGAATTTTAAAACTAATCGTTTTAAGCAACATCAAGGCGTCACTTAAATTTTCATATCATATCTTTTAAAATTCATAATTCGAATTTATGAGATGTAAATGATAAAGCATCAATGAATAAATTTTGATATATATATGTATAGGTAAATTAATAGCATTGCGTCACTCAAAATTTGATATCATTATTTTTAAGTTCCAAATTTAAAATTCTTAGAGCTAAAGATAAAGTGCTGCGTCACAAACTTTTAACCCGTTAAGGGTTTTTGTATTGATATCATTACTTTTTTTAAGTTAGTGATAAAAAGATAAAACCACAAAAAAAATTAAAGACCAATGCAATAAATTCATAGTCGTGATTTCCATTGACCTTTACAATCCTCCATCTAAAACGAATCAAAGTGTCACCAGAATTTATGAAAACAATTTGTGTGTGCATATTCCAAGATTTCATTAACTAAAATCGAGTTAAAGAAATCTTTTAAAATTTGAACTTTTTAACACTATAGCTTACTCATAAATATGATACAAATAGAAATAATTTGTCTAACTGAAACTGTTTTTCCAACACTTCAATTATCAAGTGTAAAATAAGCGATATTTGGAAATTTAAGCGTTCCATGTTGTTAAGATTTTACGTTTCCTTTTCACATGTTTCTATGAAAACGCAGACAGTTATTATAAAAGAATTTCATTTTTACTTTATATTTTTAATGTTTTGAACTCTTGCACTGTAATACACCAAAAGTGTTAACATTTTTCAACATGGTATGAAATATGCTAAAATTGACGACATATATGTATATTTTATATATAAATACATGTAAAATAAAACTTTTTCACATTATGATCCACCTTAGGTTTATTATACAGCTATAAATAAATAAAACGAATCAAAGTGTCCAAGAATTTATGAAAACAATGTGTGTGCATTATTCCAAGATTTCATTAATTAAAATCGAGTTAAAGAAATCTTTTAAAATTTGAACTTTTTAACACTATAGATTACTCATAAATATGATACAAATAGAAATAATTTATCTAACTGAAACTGTTTTAGCCAACATTTCAATTATCAACTGTAAAATAAGCGATATTTGGAAATTTAAGCGTTCCATGTTGTTAAGATTTTACGTTTCCTTTTCACATGTTTCTATGAAAACGCAGACAGTTATTATAAAAGAATTTCATTTTTACTTTATATTTTTAATTTTTTGAACTCTTGCACTGTAATACACCAAAAGTGTTAACATTTTTCAACATGGTATGAAATATGCTAAAATTGACGACATATATGTATATTTTATATATAAATACATGTAAAATAAAACTTTTCACATTATGATCCACCTTAGGTTTATTATACAGCTATAAATAAATAAAACGAATCAAAGTGTCCAAGAATTTATGACAACAATGTGTGTGCATTATTCCAAGATTTTATTAACTAAAATCAAGTTAAAGAAATCTTTTAAAATTTGAACTATTTAACACTATAGGTTACTCATAAACATGATTCAAATAGAAATAAGTTATCTAACTGAAACTGTTTTAGCCAACATTTCAATAATTAAGTGTAAAACAATCAATATTTGGAAATTTAAGCGTTCCATATTTTTAAGAATTTATATTTCCTTTTTACATGTTTCTATGAAAAAGCAGACAGTTTTTATAAAGATATTTCATTTTTGCTTTATATTCTTAATGTTTTGAACTCTTGCGCTGTAATACACCAAAAGTCTTAAAATTTTTCAACATTGTATGAAATATGTTGAAATTGATAGGAAAAATTCTTATTTTTTTAGATGAGAATCTCATGTAAAAACTTTTTCACATTAAGATCCACCTTTGGTTTATTAAACAACCATAAATAAATAGAACAAATCAAAGTGTCACAAGAATTTATGAAAACAATTTGTGTGTGCATATTCCAAGATTTCATTAACTAAAATCGAGTTAAAGAAATCTTTTAAAATTTGAACTTTTTAAACCGTGAAAATAGAAAAATAATTTATCTAACTGAAACCGTTTTAGCCAAAATTTCAATCAGTAAGTGTAAAACAAGCGATATTTGTAAATTTAAGCGTTCCATGTTTTTAAGATTTTACGTTTCCTTTTTACATGTTTCTATGAAAAGCACACAGTTACTATACTACAGATATTTCATTTCTGCTTTATATTGTTAAGTGCTTGAACTCTTGCATTGCTATACACAAAAAGTCTTAAATTTTTTCAACATTGTATGAAATATATTGAAATTGATGAGTTTTGTACCGTGCATTTGAAAATAATAATTTCAGCTAAGCATTGACGTTTGTTTGGTTATGCTTAAATGCAAACCTATGCTTTGCTCAAGCACCAATGAAACTTTAACAATAACTTATTTTATCTCAATAAAGTTTTTGTTTATTTTACAATACACAGGAATATTTCCTTCAGTAAAATTATTGCTAATGTATTTATACCTACTTCTGCATGCTATATGTGATTATTCCAAGAAATTATGTCTGGAATAAAAAAATTCATAATCCATGTAGCGCTTTCAACTTTTCAAATGGTAAAAATGATCAAAAAATTGGATGCTAGACAGCCACTAAATTTTCTTGTGAAATAATTTGACATAAATCTGAGCAGTGTGTTTATGACATGAAAATAAAATAACACAATATCATGCTGACAGTGATTCAAATGCAGAAATAAACATAAATGGGATATAAATGTTTAAATTTTCTTGAGCAACAATGTAATAATGGACTAGAAATCATAATGAATGCTTATAATAAAGTGAAATACAGTAAACTCTGTGAACTCCGCAAAATGCATAATCTGCAAACATCTATTATCTGCACTACGTGGAACGTAAGTAATGAAACTCATTTTAACATTTAAGTTCATAGATGAATTTAAATATGTGCTAATTTTCACTAAATAACAATTTTTCCTTGAAATAAACTGTGATTTAATAAAATTCATACATTTTGTACCCAGCACTCGAAAATAACAATTTGAGCTTGACCTTTGTTTCTTTGGTTAGGCTTAATGCAAACCTATGCTTTGCTCAAGCTCCGATGAAACTTTAACAATAACTGATTATATCTCAACAAAGTTCTAGTTTCTTTTAAAATACACATGAATATTTCCTTTAGTAAAATTTCTGCTAATGTACCTATACCTACTTTTGAATGTCATATATGTGATTATTCTAAGGCATTATGTCTGGACTAACAAGAATCACGATTCATGTAGTGGTTTTACATAGTTCAATAGGTACAAATGATCAAAAAATTGGTTGCTAGATCATCAGTGAATTATCTTGTGAAATAATTTGCCATAAGTCTGAGAAGTGTGTTTATGACATCAAAATAAAATAACAATATCATGCTCAGGGGTAGGAAAATGCATCATTTTACTAGCCACTGGCGAGTGAATTTTTTGACAGGATGAGTGAATTTTTAGGTAGTTATTGAAAACTGCAAACTATACAGGTATGCCAAAAACGTTTTTTTAATATGTAGTTAGCTATATTTTTCAACTTTCCTAATTACTGCGATGTAAACATGGTACAAAATTCTATTTTATATTAAACTTTCATCTCTTGTTTATATTTCTCAATTTTATAGGAAAGAAATATATGAAAATGCATTACAGTAATCAGTGACCTGGAGCCGGAAAATTTTTGATGCTCCAGCTCCGCTCCAAGATAAAATACTGTGGCTCCGACTCCGGGAACTGCTCCAACTCGGTGCCGACTTCGTACTTCTGAGTTGCAGTTTTTGATTTACACATTTAATTTTTAGCTTACAAATTCTTTCTTTCTTTACCTTCATAAAAGATCTGACAAAATGCGTTTTTCTTCTCAACAAACTTGAAATGCTTTTTCAGAAAATATGACATCTTTTAGCTTTTGCTTTTAAAATAGAAAGTTTGGTGGAATTTTAAACACAAAAATCTTAAATTTCTTCTACGCTTTTCAAACAGCCAAAATTGTACGTGTAAACAACAGGCAGTCATATTTGTTTTCAAATAGTGTTGCCACTTAGCTTAAGTAGAAGTGAAGTAGTGTTACCATATTTTTGTGAGAAGTTTTACATCTTTAATTTAAAAAAAAAAAACCTTAAAAAATGATATAATTAAAATACTGAATAATGATGTAATTAAAATATTTTAAACCTGGACATTTAAAAGACTGAAACAAAGATAAAAAAAAAAAAATAATAATAAACTAAAGGAGCCCTGGAGCAGAGTAAATTTTAGAGCTCTAGCTCCAGGGAAAATACAGCTCCGGAGCGCTCCGGCTCCGGTTCCAGCACCAGGTCTCTGACAGTAATAGTAACCAACTATTTTGAGTTGCATAATTTTGTCATAAAATTTTTTAACTGTACATTGCATTTTACTGGCTGTTGAAATAAATCCTTGGCTGGTAAGATTTTCTAGAAATTCTCCATCCCTGGTCATAAACATAATAGAAATAACTTATCTAACAGACACTTTTTTATCCAACATTTCAGGTGTCTGACTATGTACAGAGCAATTGAGCTATTTAATTATTTTTTTAAACGTATTTTTATTAAGATTATGACTATAAAATGTGAAAAAAAGCAAAATATATTTTCTTCATTGATAAAATTTTGGTTAATGGAGGAATTTATAGTAAAATTTAGTGAAATTTGGCCCAAAATGCTCTAAAGAAAATTTGGTACTTTTCGGTTAGCCGGGCGCCTGTGTTATATATACATGGATATGTATATATATACATCTATATACATATACAAATATGTGCATACACATGCATATATGTGTATATATACAATATATGTATATATAAATATATATGTATGTATATCCATGTATTTATAACACTGGCGCCCGGCTAACCGAAAAGTACCGAAAATTTTACTGTATGTTAGTTTCCTTTGTACATTTCATATTTATGACATTGGTGAAGGCAATGAACTAAAATCTAAGAAACGTTTTAAATGTTTCAAAACTTATAGCATATTGCACTTGTTTACATGTTAATTTTCATAAAATTCATCAATGTCATTCCACAAAAACATCCATAAAACAAAAAATATTTATTTTAAATTTAAATCCTTAGTTCATTGCCTTCACAATAGTGTAAACAACATATTTTAAATTTCATAGTGATATTCCAATAATTTTCTGAGGAATAATGTTTTGCGAATGGAATTTTCACCGAAAATTACATTATCCAAAAAATGCATTTAAAGTTTAGATTTTTGTTTTACTACAAGAATTTCAGTAATTATACATCTAAACTTCACTGTTTTTATAAGTCACTCATTTCTTTAAAAGTACTGACCCTTTTTTAATCTCTAGAAGGCCATATTTTGCGCCCCCCCCCCCCCCAGTTTTTTTAACAAAGCAAAGCATGACATTTCACATCAAAGATGCGACCGTTATCACAAACACCATATTCTTCAGTTTTAAGTGACTTGGATTGTTTGTGGCTTATTCAATACCTTTTAATTTCATGTATAATTCAATATTATACAATTTTACAGGTAAATAATGAAAAAAAAACAGAGCTCGTCTTCTGTATCTAGGCTAGTCAGTGATGATTTGGCACCCAGAAGCAGAATTTTCAGTATCAATCTGCAGCAAACCAAAATTTATCTGCGACCCAACAATACTGAACCAAGCTACTATAATAAATACTCACTGTAACCCATAAAATAAGAAAAATTTACATTTTACAAAGAAAATTAATAACAAACGCAATAACTCCTAAAACAAAGTAAATTTGTGTTTTTTTTTTTAAGCTCAATATTTATTTTTAAGCTGGTAGATTGATCTGCAAGGTCTAAAATAATCTGCAGCGCTGCTGCCGTGCTGCACAGTTTCCGTTATGGAGATTTGGTACACGATCACTTTCTACGCCATGTCATTCATATCATTCCACAAAAACACCCATAAGACAAAAAATATTTTTTCTAAATTTATACCTACTTTAAATTTCATAATGATATTCCAATAACTTTTTGAGAAATCATGTTTTGCGTATGGAATTTTTACCGAAAATAACTTTTACAAAAAAGGCATTTAAAGTTTAGATTTATGCTTTACTACAAGAATTTACAGTACTATACATCCAAACTTCACTGTTTTTACAAGTCATACTCATTTTTTTAAGTACTGACCCTTTCTTTATCTTTAGAAGGTCATATCCCCCCCCCCCTCCCGGTTCTTCAACAAAGCAAAAGATGACGTTTCTCATCGATGTAACCGTTATCGAAAACACAATGTTCTTCAGTTTTAAGAGACTTGGATTGTTTATGGTTTATTCAATACTTTTTAATTTCATGTATAATCCAATATTATGTAATTTTACAGGTAAATAATGAAAAAAAATAGAATTCGTCTTCTGTATCTAGGCCAGTCGGTGCCGATTTGACATGCAATCACTTTCTACGCCAAGGTTGTCAATCCAAAATTCAGACATGGTACAGGTTCAGCAAAAAAAAAAGCTGAACTTTCACGGCCTAATGGAATTTTGACGAAATTCACATTTTTTCGCAGCGTTCAGATGAAATTTGCGCTTTTTCTGCGATACATTGACGAAATTAGTGTTTTTCCCCGACCACTTGACGAAAATCGCGTTTTTCTGCAATCTTTCGAAGAAATTCGTGTTTTTTCTGCAATATTTCGAAGAAATTCACGCATTTATCACGATCTTTCGTCAAAAATAGCACGTTTTCCACGATCTTTTTCCAAAAATCGCGCATTTTCCATGATCTTTCACCAAAGATCCATTTTTTTATCATCCGACAAAAATCGCATTTTTTTGCGATGCTTTGACGAATTTCACATTCTTTTTTCGCGATCCTTCGACGAATTTCGCGTTTTTTCCACAACCTTTCAAAGAAATTCGCTATTACACGATCTTTCGCCAAAATTCGCGTATTTTGCACGATCTTTCGCCGAAATTCGCATATTTTACAAGATCCTTTGGCAAAATACGCTTTTTTCTGCAATCCTTTGATGAAAATCGCGTTTTTCCAGCGATCCTTTGGTGAAAGTCGCATTTTTTCCCGCGATCCTTTGAAGAAATTTGCACTTTTCCTGCGATTCTTTGAAGAAATTTGCATTTTCCCGCGATCGGTTGAAGAAATTTGCTCAATTTGGCACGGTTCATACTCGCGTTTTTGTTGTATTACATCCATTCCCGCTAAGCCCCCCCCCCCCCCGTCTATTAAAAATGTCAACAAATTTTAATGCATATTTGCATCGATCCCAGAGATAATAAAATTCACTGCCGAAAAAGCGGAATTCCGCGTTTTCGCGGAAAAGTAACATGTCTGAAAATTATATGTGTTTGCCAAATTACTTATACATTTATCGGCAAGCTTGACAGAGCAGCCCAGAAGTAGAATTACACCCAAAAATAGAATGTTCATGAAATTTCAAGCAAAATTTATATTATTATGTAAAAGTGAATAAAACATACCCTATAAACAAAACAATGCTAACCAGCACATACTTCAGGGGGGGGGGGGGTGCCAAATGAAGATATTGATTGTTTATAGTTTCATACAAAAATGTATGTATATATATGTAGTAACAAGATACTCGCAAGCTCATGTTAAACTTATGGGAGCGTTCTTTTCAAATTTGTGAAATTGAAAGTAACTTTTAGAAAAAAATTTGCAACCAAAATCGAAAAAGTAAACACTAACATAGTTAGAATTCAATCTCAGCCATTCTAAGCAAGAAAAATAATCATTTAAAACTATTAATATGCAAGGGAGAAATTTTTAAATGTACTCTCCCATAGGTTTAACGTCAGCAATTCCAGTTTCTTCTCATGACGAGTGCAGATTCCTAACCTCCAAGTTAATGTTAATCCTATGAGAGCGTTGTTTACATATTCCTTGCTAGCAAAAATACATTTTGACAACATGATTGTAAAAAACGAACTTTGAAGCAAGATATGAAAAAAAATCAAAAGAAAATTATTTAAAGCTTTCTTTTAAGAATATTAACTTTAGAATTAAATAAAAACAAGTATCTTACCTTTGCAAAAAAAGCTATTATATCTCTTATTTACCTATAACCTTTAGTTACTAAATAAACAAAAAGAACATGAAGAAAATTTTTACTTTCAGAAGTTCAAAACAACTAGTCGGGATAATATGATTCATTTTGAGCTAATCGTGTGCTCTGAAAAAATTATTTAC
Source organism: Maratus speciosus (assembly GCA_963932465.1). Taxonomy (NCBI): domain Eukaryota; kingdom Metazoa; phylum Arthropoda; class Arachnida; order Araneae; family Salticidae; genus Maratus; species Maratus speciosus. The sequence continues at coordinate 583,788,973 of OZ010788.1, read as the reverse complement.
GTGTCTTCCGATTGCTCTGCAAATATCACAAATTTTCTTTCAAAATAGCATTCTATTCTAATACTACAAAAGAAAAACACGATGTCTCTTTCCCCTTCATTTTGATCTCAAATAGCAATCAAGTAAGTTGAACATCCATTGCACATATCATCGGAGTTGAAAATTAGTTTGTTTCAAGTTGGGAAATTTTTTAATCTCCCCCCCCCCCCTCCCCAATAAATATATGTCGCTACGCACCGACGAATCGATAAGGAAACGACGAATTTAATCACAAAATCCATCATTATAGCAAATTTCTGCCCGTTAACAAGTAAACAAACAAACGTGGTTTAGGATTCAGTTCAACAAGATTCAATCTTATGGATTCAATAAACGATTCAAGATGCGAGCTACGCTCATAAACAAGAAATTGAAAATAATTTTTTTGAAAATTGAAAAAAAAACAAATTATAAATAACAATTATATTGAATACATATAATTTAAAAAAATTCCCCTTTTTTAAAAATGAATCTAAATATTTTTTCGACAAAAAACAGTAATATGGAATAATAATTTCTTCATAACAAAAGAGAAAGATAATATCAATCGAAATTTCATTTAATATATTTAATATTTTAAAACACATAATAATTAACATTTAAAATTTTAATATTTAAAAAAAAAGATTTATTGCCTACATTCAGATTGTTAATTCAACTTAGAATACCTAAAATGACTTTGCAAATTTTGTTTCTGATTTTATACCTCGTTTTATACCCACAGCAGATGGATTAAGACTCCTCCTACATACGAAGTGACGTCAAACCTATTCACCAATCACAGACGAGAAAAGTAAAAAAAGCGATTTTTTAAAATAACGATTTTTAAAATAAAACGAGTTTTCCCAGAAAAAAGAAAAGTGTTATTCACCTCGTATTAATCAGATTTATATTATATATCAATTTGAAGAAAATCGTTAGAACCGTTTTCGAGATTTTCAAATTAGGAACTTCTTCGATGCCATACCAACGTTTTCACTTTAAAAATGGCTATTTAGATCTCAAAATATACTGCACGTAGAAATGTAAAAATTTCAGTATACGATTAGACTGCAGATATAAGACTGTTCTAGAAAATTCAGAATAGGACCTATATCTGCTGAGTTATTAAAAGGCGGCTTTTCGCGTTTTCTTTGATGTCGAGTTAGCTGTATATATGAGTTCCGCCATCTACGAATTCTACGATACGATACGATACGATTTTAACGATACGATACGATTTTAAGCTTAAGGCTGCGTCACTCGGAATACTACCGTCTTCCATGATATTGTTATAGGCTTCAGATAATTTAATGCCGTTTCAGAATTTGGTGATTTTTAACTGCTAATTCTAAATCTTGCAATTTTTAAAACATCTGAAATGAAAGATCGTACTTATATCTTTCATCCCGATTAAAATTGTGTCTTAAAATAAAATATATTTTAAAATATTAAATGCTGAAAATGGTCTTCTTTTTTTCCAATTTTAATAGTCTTGAGACCCTTTACGCGGAAAAAGATTCGTAAAAATCACCCGAATTTTACGCTAAAGAAGTAGATCCATCCTCTTAAAGACGTATTCGACGTAATATTAATAAAAATTACATTCTTTCAGAAAACCCCATTTTGTGTGTTGATGAAAAGGGCCTTTCCAGCTGTCTCTTTTACAGAAGACGAACTCCACCTTGCTCATGAGTTTGTGGTGTCCATGATGAAATGGAAATCAGAACGATCGTCTATCTATGCAGAAAATTAGGAGCCATTCGTTCTTATCAACTCTTACAGAAAGAAATGAAAAAAATATCGAAAAATCTCCACCCAAAGACCAAAGAAATGCCGTCACTAATCCTTTTCTAGAAGGGTGGAAGAATTCGAAAATTTAGGTTAAAGAACAGTGTGTCCAATTGCCAGAAGTTGCTGAGAATACAGAAATGGTTGTTAAAGATAATATTTCGCCAGAGCTTCCACGACCAAACGATTTACTTGCTTATCCTGAAGCCGGAAAAAATCTTCCTGGTAGAGTAAAAGACTGGTTCAAAAAGAAATGGAATAGGGCTTTCCAGAAGCCAAATAAATATGTAAGTATGAACGCATTTTTCTATTATAAGATTTCATTTTTAAAATTAAATATGAAGTATTACAAGAAAAACACAAATTCGCTCAATATTACACACACTCATTTGAGTCCTGGTGGCCTGAGGTGTTGTTTAATACGTTATTTACTGTTGGTTATCCCATGAAAAAATTTTTAAATGATTTTTAAGCGCTTTCCCTCATTTTTTCCTACTGCGCCGTGGTGAGATGTCAGAGTTATAAAACAAAAGAAACATGGCTAATAAATATTAAAAAGCTGAAATTTTGTGTGGATATAGTCCAAGGCCTGTCAAAATGCACCCGAGACTCAGAATTTTAATATTTCCTTAATTAACCGAGATATTAATTAAAAACGACAATGAACTCTCATAGAAAATTCACTCTTTTCATCACCAACTCGGAAAAGCTCTTGCATATGCGCAGAAACCCATTTACGCTTTAGGAGGAAGGGAACATCGTATCGAAGAATGAGACCGCTCAATTTCCTTTGTATTTTTCATAGTTTTCATTTAATCTTTATACCAAACCAGTCAGTATAGTCAAAATTTGGAAGACATGTTACAAAAAATCGTATTCTTACGTCTCAAATGCCGGAATCAATTCGAAAAAAATTCGCACATTTTTCGCCCTTTGAAAAAAAAAAAAAAAAAAAAAAAAAAAAAAAAAATCAAAAAGGATCATTTTTCCGAAAAATGTTTTTTCCCTTATGGCAGTGCCCCTCTAAGGACACAATTTTAGAGACGATATCGTACCGACAAACCAAATATGTGTTCTTAAAGCTAAAACCTTCTTCTAATCGATACAGTAATTAGTTTTTAAAAATATAAATTTTTACCTTTTAAAATACACCAGAGAACGCAGGTCACTTCGCGCCTCATGGAGACGATATTTTTTCTACGCTAAAGGCAACTAAACGTCCATATTTTAACACAATCTTTTTAGAGCATCTCAATAGATCAGATAGACATCACCTCAAAAATTTCTAAACGTGCGATCTGGTAGAAATATTTTTTACTAAATAAAATGGGTGAAAACTTCGGCGAAATTATATACGAAATACAGAGTTGCAAAACAAAAGAGACATGGCTAATAAACATTAGATAGGTTTAAAGTTGCAGTTGAAAATCTGAAGAAAATACAACATATTATTTTAATATATATGTTTAAATTCTTGTTATAGCACTCTGAAATAACATAAAAATTCTGAATTTCTTCGGAAAATACTTCTTACATTATCTGACTTACATTTAAAAGTTATACTAACAAAGTTTTGTAGTATTTGTAGTCATGAATTTAATTTTACATTTCTTTCTTTTTTTTCAGAAAAAACTGAAAGATGAATCGGAATAACCACCGTGTTAAACGACAGTGCCTTTTGAATCCGATTTTATGTGAATTTGATATGTGTTATGTGGCATTTATTTATGTCTCAAGTTATATTATATCTCAATTTATATTATTGTGTTATATCTGAAGTTATTTTGTTACTTTATGCCTCAAGTTATATTATTATACTATATGTCAAGTTATACGTCAATTTCATTGAATGACTTTGCTTCTTCCTCGCTACCACATGTGACATGTCTGAGAACTGTGCTTTATTATTAATATATCTAATGCTTCGTACTAACACCATTGTCTTCTATTCGCTGGATTAGCTATTACTCCTTGCTGCCTCATATCTGGGATTTGTGCTTTTTATGTATCACAACATCACCAATGCTTCTTCACTAACATCACTGCCTGCCATGTGATGAATGATCTGTCTCGTATCTGCTGTTTGATTACCATCATATCTGAGATTTGTGCTCATTATATATGACTAACATTGTTACTGCTTCTTCACTAACAACACTGATGCTTCTTGCTGCTTGATCTGTCTTGTGATTGCTTTTACATTGCTGCTCCTGAACGAACGTTTTGCGTGCCTCTCTATGTCTTGCTGCTTGCTCCAATTTTGCCATCATTTCATGCTGTATCTTCTATTATTATTGCTGTATCATCTCCTGTTGCGTAAATTTCAATAATCCACCACAAATAAACACATTACTTTTGCATTATTGTTGTTATTTTGCATTATTATATATTTGCTTGCGTATAAATTATTTTCATCACAAGAATAACTTTTCCCATAAAACACATTGAGCCGCATCGACAATGAGACGGGAATTCAATGTAGCTTTTGTCTATGGGTGGTCAAAACCTATGTGCTTGTATTGTGCAAGGATGGACTGATGAAATACCTTAACCCCTTAACTGTTACTTTCTTTCTTTCTTTCTTTCTTTATTTATTTATTTTGACACAATAAATTAAATATAAGGACCCGGCACCACTTTTTTGTTATTGTTGTTAAAATAATTGGCTTTGTACAATCGAAAAAGGTATGACATTGAACAAATTAAATATTACAGTTAAATTTAAGTAGTATCCAAAAGCTTTTAGTATCAAATATAGCAAACTCTTTTTGCCCGAGCGGCAGTCGGGCATAAGAGTTAAGGGGTTAAGTTACAATAATATGTGAAACGAAGTGGTGTATTTCAGGACATGAAATATATGATGTTTAACTTTTAAGATAAAAACAAATATTTTGTTCATTGTTTAAAAAATGTTCATAAATTTTGAAAGATCAAAATAATAATCTTTGTCTATATGTATTTCCAAACACATATCAAAGATTATCACAGTCATTCTCATAACTCGTGTATTTACTATCGATTTTTTTTCTTTTAATTATTTACTTACACATTTTTAATAAGGAATCTTTAAGTGTTAGGCATTTCTCTTTTATACAAAACTTTAAAAATATGAAAACAGAACTTTACAATGAAATATTATTCTGTACTGGAATGCATCAATAATATAAAAAGCATTCTGCAAAAAATGAGTCAGATATGCATTTGGAAAAATTCTGCATCAAATTTGGGTCGGGTTGTCCCAAAACTTTAATTATTTTAACACAATCAACTGACTGATAAATAAATCATAGGAGCTGTAATTGCTCCTGACTAAAAATGTGTCCAGAGCGGGATTCCAACCCAGAACTTTTTGGCTTTAATTGTCAATGCTCTTCCGATTGAGCTATCTGGATGCCATCCCAGCGAACACAATTTTCATCACAATTTGCGGTTTATTCTGTCGATCTGTTGCAAAATCAGCACAGATTCATTTCCAATTGGTTCGCTGGGTAAAAGTTGTGTAAGTAGGATGCCGTCGAGTTGAGTTGAGTTGATTTTTGACGGCCAATTATCTACACGAGGGATATAGGCCCGGGGGGAGTGCCCTCCGTGGGGGTCTTTCTAAGGGAACCTAATCCGTATTAACGCATGGAAGATCCACGGCTCGAAGAAAACCACGAAAACTCCGAACGATTAGGCCGACGGGCGCGATTGGGATCGAACCCAGCACCTCCCGTCTACCAGCTTCGAGAGCAGAACCTCTCGGCCACTGGTGGGGCGGATGCCGTCGAGATAGCTCTATTGGAAGAGCACTCAGAGAGCAATTTACAAATTTGGGGACCTCCTTACACTGACGCTTATAGGGGGACTGAATAAAAAAAATATATTGAAAAAGGTGACTAATAATTACTTTAAAATATTCATTAAAAAATTAAATTTGATAATCATTAATTTACTTTTAAAAATTATTTCACAATTATGAAATTTAAACGAGTAGACATTTTATAATGAATTGTGTGGTGCTGATTATCTTTTCCTACGTAAGCAGTAGGCTCTGCCACCCACGAGCTACGCTCACCAATCCCGTGAAGAAAAATCCTGTCTATATCGGAAAAATGTTGTTGTCGTTTTGACAGGAATACCTTTTAAATCTTTCTGCTAGACGGAAAATTGTCTAAAACGGAATTTTTGGCATTTCATACCGATTCAGTTTTCACAGGTTTTACTGTACTTTGTTCAGCAAACCCTGTGAAAATAGATGTGTTTATAATGGAATTCTGTTTCAAAAGTAAAAAATTCATTTTCCCAGCGATTCCCTTTTCATATGTTTTACAGTATAAGATTGATGTGTTCAGGGCCCGCTTAACACTTAGGAATAGGGGAAGCCCGGCGTCACACACGGGCCACCTATTACTCTACAAATTGCTTTTTTATTTACTAAATCTCTTTTTCGTATGCTTAAATAATTATAAATTTTACCATCAAAGTTTAGAGTAAATAACATTTTTAATATTAAACTAAAACTACCTATATAAAAGTATTTTATTATATGTTTAATTGTAAATAACCAATTTATTTTGTAAATGACAAATATGGAACTATAGTTGAGAATATGTGAACTTCAAAATATTTTTTGTGATTTACAAATTGCCATATAGTAAGAAAAAAAAAGTTTCATAACAAAAAAAAATGTATTTCTTACAGTGTTTGAGTTTCTTTTTTCTAAAAATTAGTTTTGAAAAGTAAAATTGGGGGCCCTTTTGTATTTCAGTGGGTAAGCATGGGCTTCACGGGCCTATTCCGTAAACAGGCCCTGGATGTGTTCATTTGTAGTAAAATCTGCTAAGACGGAATCAAAAGGGACCATAGAAAAATTCCTTATTTAAATGGTTTCTATCTTAATAGGTATAATTGTATGGTATTTTTATCATAGAGACGATGAAATTTAAAATAAGACTCCATTATAGACAGTTTCCGTTGACCAGCAGTGGTCGGTGCACGTATCTAATTGGCTTTAATAATGTTTGCTGTATGTTTTATGTCTCGATGTAGAAACAGGTGTCGCGCTTTCTTTGTCTATGTGTGAATGACCCTCTATATACATTTATATAAAAAAAAACTTGTCCAAGCAACTTGTTGAAACAAATCAACACTTTTCTTTTCCTTTTTGTTTGATTCTTTTTATTATTATCCCTTTTTTGTATCAATTCGAAGAGAAGTTACACTTCAAATTCCGATTTTTTTTTTCGTATTCGTACTGTGTATGGTAAAAAAAGCTTTTGTTATGGCTCATCCTTGGTAAAAAGTGGAATTTACGAAGCTGCGCATGTTTAGTTAATAACATATTATGAGTTTACTATCAATAGGCATTCATATCTAGGAAAATATTGTCCTGTTGGTTAGGCTTTTTTCCTAATTTCTTTTTTGAAGTAAAAACAAGATTGTTTAAAAAAATGTACACATCTAAAATTTCACAAGATTTTTTTAAACACTTTTAATTCTAACATTCAAACTGATTTGAAAATTTTAATCAAAATCTCATAAACGAGAGTATTCTTTTAAGAAAGCAATTTATATGTTTTAAAAATGACAGTAGATGGCAGCACCACTGCCAGTGACTGGAAATGTTAAACTACTTCTAATGGTGGCATTTTTTATTTAAAAAAATACAGTTATTTTTATTATTATTTTCCCCTAAACATCATTTTTCAAAGTTTAGTTCAATGTCTCTAAATGTTTTTAGGCTTTTTTTTTAAAATTTTCTACTTTTTTTCCCTTATAAATCGTGGAAACGTAGTATTTCGTGCTGACATCTATTGTTGTTCATAGTAAGTTTAAGTTATTCTGAATTTAAAAAAAAAAGGAATTTTTTTTATGTGTTTTTCGGAAACAAAAGAAAATTTTAAAATTTAAAATTGATAATTTGTAATATATGAATATAACATTCTCATTTAAGTTAGTTCAATCTAATCATAATTTCATTGGTATGATGCACAATTTTACTTTTAATTTCCCGATAAGAACAAACTTGACTCAAACAATGCCATTCAGGTTCTCAAATTTCACGAATTTCAAAGTTTCAAAGCTATGAAATAAGTTATTATTTCACAACTCATTCAGTTTGGAATGAGTGGCGCATAAGGGGCGGAGGGGGGGGGGAGAAGGGAGGTCACAAGAGGGTAAAAAAGACAAACCCGGAGCCCTCCAGGAGCACTGTAATTTTTATTAAATTTTATATCAAGAATATTTGTACGGAACTTTCTAAGTTTAAAAGTACTACTCCACCCACGTGAATACATCCGCTCGCTAATAATAATCGTATGGGAGATTTTTTTTTTTAAATGTCTCGTTTGCATTACAATATTTTCAAAAGGTTTTTTCTTTTCTTTTTTCTTTTGGCATTGAATAACCGAGATTGATTTCTACAAAGGTTTTTCTTTTATTTTTCGATTTTGTTTACAAGGTTTTTTTTTTTTTTTTTTTTTTTTTTTAATATTTTTACTTTCGAAACTGCTTTATTTGCCAAAGAAAAACCCGACGAGATAACGTTAAGCGGTCGCTTCACTGAAACTACCCAATCACGTGAACCCCCTTTTCCCCTAACGATATCATACGCTATCATTTCTCCCCACCCCCCTGATGACATCGTCATCAATGTGGAAATTCTCTTTATTTTTATTTTTTATTCTTTTTTCTACGTTTGCAGTTATATACACATATTGTTACAATTTTATTATTTGCATACTTTACTGATTCAAATGACGAGAAAAAGTTAATCTAAATACAGTGAAACCTCCCTGTGCGACCACCTCCCTGAACGACCATTTTTCATGGAACGAAATTTATTCCCATAGGCTCAATACTAATTTTACCTCCATTCAAAGGCCATCCCAGTTGAACTCCCTCCATGAACGACCCATTTCTTTGAAGAAAATGAAACAAATTCCGCTTTTTCCAGGTCGCTTGAAGAAGGTTTTATTAGAAAAATAATTCCGGAGAACGCATTATTCATCAAACTTCTAAACTAAGTTTAGATTTTTTTTTATTATTATTATTATTCCGGTAACTTTTAAGTGTTTAAACCCCTGCTTAGTGCCTTTTTAGGCAATGATGACAAATTAAGAATGACAGTCAGTAAACTCCCCAGCCCTATTCTGTCAGGAAACTCTCAAAGAAATAGACAAATTAATGAAATCGTCATTATTTGTTTCCGTCCAAAAAAATTGCATTTATTTAAGGAACTTCGAAAGGACATGGAAATAAAAGTTATAAAAGATAAAACCGTAAAATCAAAGCAAACGTCAATGTATTCATTTTTTTTAACTCTGCTGTCATTAACTTATGTAATTAACTTTTGTTTTGATACTTAAATTTTATATTTTTTCCTAATGTGAAAAATAAATTTTAGTAACGTTAATTGTTATCTTTTTTCAACAATTAAAATCTAGATTTAAACAGGACCTCCATTAAGAGACCACCTCTCGGAGCGACCAGTTTTTATCGGAACTGAACGTGGTCGCTTTAGGGAGGTTTTACTGTATCACTATTATATATGAAATTTCCTCCAACAGCGGATTATATGCGCATATGGCAGAACAATAGGATTGCCGAACGTTGAAGGTTTACTATATTTTGGAATGAAATGATTTTATAACCATTTATTGCCTTTCAATAATAAACTTTCATTTTCATAAAATTAGATAACAGACTAAAAAAAGAAAAAAAAAGATAACAGATTATTTTGATGTAAAGAAAAAAAAAAGAAAAAAGTTTGATTGGATCAAAAATGATAACGATTTCAAAAGTCTTCCCCTCGAGAGATTTTACGATATCAAGTGCCAATACCCTCCCAACAATTATATATGAAATTTCCTCCAACAGCGGATTATATGCGCATATGGCAGAACAATAGGATTGCTGAACGTTGAAGGTTTACTATATTTTGGAATGAAATGATTTTATAACCATTTATTGCCTTTCAATAATAAATTTTCATTTTCATAAAATTAGATAACAGACTAAAAAAGGAAAAAAAAAAGATAACAGATTATTTTGATGTAAAGAAAAAAGTTTGATTGGATCAAAAATGATAACGATTTCAAAAGTCTTCCCCTCGAGAGATTTTACGATATCAAGTGCCAATACCCCCCCCCCCCCCCACCTCTCTAAAGTGATAACGTTATCTATGCACAGCCCCTTACCTAATATAATTATAAAAATACGGATTTGACCATCAGAAAGTAGACGTAAAATGCCGAAGATGTATTTTTTTTTCTCTGTATATTTTAAGTATCTTTCAAAAGATTACAAAGTTTTATCAAGTGAAAATTTCCAAGTTATAAGGAGCAATCGCGCCATGGTGTTTCGCGATGGGAGAGTTTCAGCGTACCGGCCCTTAAGGCTATTCTCAAATCCAAGAGGGCAACTTTATGACATAAGTTTTAATTTATTTTTGTTCGGAAATGCATGAAAGTAGTAGGTGTTATTGCTCAGAAACTATGTAATCGAGCTGTTTTTTCCATTTTTTTCCAAACGCAATAGATCTTTCAGAAAATAGTGTCAAAGTGACGCGAAAGTAGAATAGTCACTCAAGAATGGGTGAAAAACGTGTTTGTCACGCGATCAAAATCGCTTCTAACTCAATAGGTAATTTATTGATCTAAAAATGGAAAACACAGTTCGATTCCAAATCGATTCTATGTTCAGGCTTTCCAATTTTATATCTTTCCGTTAAAAAATGAATTTGTAAATGTGTCAAAACGTTTTGCGCTTGTTGAGCAGAGCAGTTGAGAACAGCCTTAATAGATATTACAACCTTTCAGAAAACCACATTTTGTATGTTGATGAAAACGACCTTCCCTGTGTCCTTTACAGAAGACGAATTCCACCTTGCTCATGAGTTTGTATAGTGTCCACGATGAAATGGAATCAGTATGATCGCCCATCTGTACAGAAAAAAAAAATAATAATAATCACCTGTTCCCATCAACTCTTACAGAAAGAAATGAAAAAAACCACCAAAAAACCGAAAAATCGTCACCCGAAGACAAAAAAACATGCCGTCACAAATCCAATTAGGGAAAGATGGAATGATTTAACAAGTCGGAAATTGTACGTCAAATATGAAAATAAATGTTGTGCGTTCGTACTATAACTAATTTTATAAATATTCAGATCTCGGTGCAATAGCAGTTGCACTCTTATGCAAACATGCATGAATACAAAATTTATTACGATTCTATACATTAAGTTCAGTAATACGGAAATAATAAGACTCCATCTTAAATAGGACGTCATCGCCATGGCAATCTAGAATCATTACCTAGCATGCGATATTATTGAATTCATGGCGTATGATAGGATTTAATAGAATGAAGAAAACTTTTATCAATATCTTTTTAAGTTTTGATTCGATTTTCATAAAATTTGAAATGACTCGACACAATTCTGAAACGAATATAGATATTAAATCCCAAAACATTCGGTTGGGTGGGGCAGTTTTTGCACTGTTGCGGACAGACAGAAAGATGGACGAACCAGACGACAACTACAGGTGCTATGTATTTATATAATTACACCTAAAAACGGAGCACCTAATAACGCAGATTCGCGAACAGATTGTCAAAAGAGTATCGACATGAAAAGAACAGCAGTAATTATCATGCTGAGAAAGTAATAATTTTTGAAAAATACAATGTGTTGCCTATCGTTAAAAAAAAATAAATAAATAAAAGAAAAAAGAAAAGAGCATAACTGTGTGACAAACTCTTTCTTAAAACATTGTACTCATTCAGAAACGAAAAATTACAAAATATATAAATCAAGTCCCAGACAGCATTTTTAATTTTCAGAAAATTTGCAGCAGACTTGCTTTGAAAACCTGCAAAATTGCAGCAAACTCAGCATGACAAGACTGAAAGTTCATAACAAGACTGCAGCAAGATAACGCAAACGCCGAAGTCACCACACTTTGAACTTGCAGCTAACTTGTCGTCCAAGTTAAATTGATGCTGTATCAAATTTATTGCAAATTAACGGCAAACAAGTAATCAAAAATACTGCAAACTTACTGCAAAGTAGTAATCTTTCCACGCCCCACTATCTGTTTTCAACTGTTACACTATAAGTTTAACCCCTTCGGAAGGGTTCTGATCAGGTCTATTGATGCGAACACACCGTTAGAAGGTGCATGCAACGTTTCCATCATCATAACCAAGCTCCCAGATAGCATGAACATTAGCAACAAGTTTGATTTTTTCTGACATTACCTTGCCGTGACAAATTTGAATTGAGAAATTCGCCGCAAATCTCCCGAAAGGTATACCATCATCCACTTGCATGAGTAGTTTGTTGTGAAACTGATGGCAAGACTGTCTTTAATTCACGAAAGGGACGAAGGCAAAAAATCCCTCTGTTGAAAGAATAGACAATCAGCAGGTACGCAGAAATTGCAGAAAATTTATTCCGTTGGTACCGTTTTTTTAAAATACTATACATGTCAAATACCAAAAAAATGGCTTGAATTGAAGTGTACGAATATCATTACCCTTACCTATTTTTGGTGGCGAAAACGATGCATGTACCTTAACGGTGCGTATGCATCAATAGACCCCTTCGAAGGGGTTAAACTTATAATATAACAGTTGTAAACAGTTAATGTGGCATGGAAATATTACTACTTTGCAGTATTTTTGATTACTTGTTTGTCGTTAATTTGCAATAAATTTGATACAGCATGAATTTAACTTGCACAAGAAGTTAGCTGCAAGTTCAAAGTGTGGTGACTTCGGCGTTTGCATTATCTTGCTGCAGTCTTGTTATGACTTTTCAGTCTTGTCATGCTGAGCTTGCTGCAACTTTGCAGGTTTTCAAAGTAACACTTCTGCAAATTTTCTGCAAACTAAAAATGCTATGTGGGCTAAAGTAATATTTGTACTTTTCAATACGAGCCTTTTTTGGTATTTGATAATTATAGCGTTTAGAAAAATCGGTGCCAACCGAATAAAATTTATGCAATTTCTGCGTATGTGCTGATTGTTTATTCTCTCAACAGAGTGATTTTTTGCTTTCGCCACTTTCGTAAATTAAAGACAGTCTTGCCATCAGTTTCACAACAAACTGCTCATGCAAGAGGGGGATGGTATACCTTGGGGGAAATTTGCTGTGAATTGCTTAATTCAAATTTGTCACGACAAGATAATATCAGAAAAAAATCAAACTTGCTGCTAATGTTCATGCTATCTGAGGTGTCAGAAATGTATAATCTTGAACAGTAGGTCATCTTAGATTATAATCACCATGGCGAGAAATGTGAAGGCGATCATACTTTGCGAGTCGTTTAACAATAGGAGAAGCATTGTAAGAAAACCTTCCTAAAAGGATAAATGTGTCCTAAATCAAAAAAATTATGCACAAATTGCCAGAGGTTGCTGAGAATTTAAAACTTAATTATAAATTGATTCTAAGGTATTTTTCTGTTAGGGAGGCAAAGATGATAAATCGCCAAGTATTCTTTCAATCACATTGCAGGTGAAAACAATATGGTTGTTACAAGATGATGTATTTATAGCATTTATTTAAAAAAATAAGTCCCCCCCCCCCTTTATTTTTAAACGTCATTCACCTCTTTGTGTTTGTGGTCTTTGTACTATTGAAAGGATATTTTAACAGTTTTACAGGATACCTGCAAAAACGGAAGCTGTCTGTAACGGAATCCTGTCTTAAACGGTAAAATTCCATACTCCATATCTTGATATTATACCTGCTAAATGGAAACCTGTCCAAAGCGGACATTTTTATAAGAGATTTTTATATTTATATTATTTATACAGTAGAACCTCGATTATCCGAAGTAATTGGAACCGACCATCTTTCGGAAAATCGAAATTTTCGCTTAATCGAGAATGCTTAAATTTTAAGATTAAGGAGAAATATATGCAATATTTCGTATTATGGTAACAAGTGCTTAATAAAAATAAAGCAATAGCAAAATAGAAACAAGAATAAATTACCGGAATTTTAATTTTGAAATTAACTACCTTTTACATATATGCTTTTGTTTATTGCAGTTTCGATTGCCTTTGCTTTGAAGCTCTGTCACGGAGTTTTTAAATATTATTTGTTCACCAGTATCACAGTCTTTCTGTTGCTCTGGCTATGCCAAACTTTTTTCAAAACATTCAAAAGCTTCAGAATTGCTAATTTGTGCGTTTTCTTCGTTCCACTCCGCAGTTTACGGGAGAAATATGGTAGTTAAAAATAAAAAAATATAAATTAAAAAAAAAAAAAACTTTCAAAATGGGTTTTGCACACAAGGAACGTGATAGTAAAAAAAAAAAAAAAGCTTTCAAAATGGGTTTCGGTTAATCGAGAGTTTCGGTTAAAAGAGTTTCGGATAAAAGAGTTTCGGATAAAAGAGGTTCTGCTGTATTTATATTATAGGACATTTTTATAGTTTTTACTGTTTGACTGATTAGAAAATAAAACTGATTACAAGTTTTATGATTTTCAGCGAAAAATCGGCAATCATAGAAGGTAGAAAGTGAAATGTGCTCCAATTATAAAACGTCTTTAAATAATAAAAAAATATATACCAAATTGAAATCATACTCAAGGAAGTGCTTCAAAATCTAAACAAATCCCGACGTAGACCCTGCAGCCCAGTGGGTAGCGCGTTGGACTTCTAATCCAAAGGTCTTTCGCCGTGGTGATTATAATTTAAGATGACCTGCTGTTCAAGATTATACATTTCTGGCTCTTAATTTATATATTTGCAGTTTTCGTATCCATGATTCAGTAAAATAAACGCCGCACACTGCCCTTGGCTCTGCCACTAATCTAAAAAAAAAAAAAAAAATAACAAATTACAACGACCATTTGGAAAAGGATTTTTTCAAAGACTAAAATTTAAAACATAAAAAATCGCACGGAGTTGATCGATCATACATTACGTACACCTTGAATTAAACATTAATAGTGTTATTACACGTAAAAATTCCCAGCGACAAAAATTGCCTGCAACTCGTATTTGGTGTGAAATATTTATATGTATTCATTCCTGTCCTATTTATCTTTTTTTTTTCTTTTTTTTTTTTTAATTGGCTTATTCCATTTTTCTTTTGCACGTGAAAATCTTACAAATTAAAATTAACACTTTGGCAGAAATTGTTATTCATTTTCTTTCATTTTCATTAGTCATTATCCACCTGAAACTTACGTATTATCCGAGCATTTCATTGGCTGTTCGGGAAAAGGCTTTTCCATGGTCAGATTTCCAAGAAATCTGACTACCAATTTAAAACGAAATTTCATTCTTAAACTTCTAAACATCCGACAGTATTACTTTTTACACCGTCGGATAGAGAAAAAAAAATGTACTTTTAAATGCAATTTGTTTGAAAGCTGTATCTCAATTTGTGTCTGAGTTATTATTTTTTTTTTGTAGTTTTTTTTACTTTTTTGTCATAGTGGCAACAGAAGTATCCATCTCTGTTGAAAGTAAAGGGAAATACAGATTACTGTATAGACCAATCACAAAACGAATAAAATGCGGATTAAACCAATAAAAACCTTCAGATATGCTTTTGATTTCCTACCCTGACGAGAACAACAACCATTTTTCCAAATGGTTAAAAAAAAATCCCCTCCCCCCCCCACACTCACACACAGAAGAAAATTTCTGAAATGGCGCCCCTGCACAGTGGACAACACTGGAAAATTATCCGATTACGAAAGATTGAACGATATTATCACGACTATTGATGATGTTCTGTAATCTGATTGACATTCATGTTCCTTTGACTGGAAGAGATTTTTCGGTTCTCGCAAAGACGCATCCACTGCTGTCGTGACGGCTATCAACTGTTTTCGCGATTGATTAAATAAAACCAATTACACATTTGAAAATCAGCTTGAATAAAATAGTTAAATAAAAAATGTCAGTGCCTCCCGAATTTTTATAACAGCGCTATAAGAAAATCGTTTTAAATATGATGCAATTTTTACTATAATTGCTTTTCGCACCTAATCAATTATTTTAAGGTTTTTTTTTTTTTTTTTTTTTTTTTTTTTTTTTTTTTTTTTTTTTTAACTGTAAATATATTTTTTAATTGAAAAGAGTTTATAAATATTTTTACTTGGGCTTTTAAAAATTTGATAAAAGTATGTAAAAAACAGCTATTTTAAAACAGAGGTGGGCAAATTTGTAATCTCAATTATCCGCAATAAAATTACAAGTTAATTGCATGTAATTAATTATAGTTACTCACATTCAAAAGCAGAAATTTCGTGAAATAATGGGGGAAAGGGAGGCTTCCGGCTACAGTGCTGAAAATTTTTTTAAAATAATTTTAATTATAATTAATTACATGCTATTAAATTGTAATTTATTGCTTATAATTGAGATTACAAATTTGCCCAACTCTGTTTTAAACTATGAATTATATATTTATTCTTATAACGAAATTTTGAAAAAAAATAAGGGTGTGGAGGAATAAAAAAGTAAACAAATAAATGATTGTATATCTCATACCACAATCCACTCAAGTATGTAAAACTAAAAGTTTCCGTGTTTTTTTATGCAATAGCTTTAGCAGTATAAGTCGAGAAAATGAAGACGATCATAATAAATTCAATTACTCCAACCGTAGTAATAAGGTATTAATAACCTTTTTTTTAAGATAGGACATGCGTATTTATATGGCATTTAAAAAAAAAAAAAAAAACTCCAACAAAATAATTGACTTTGTTATGCATCTTATTGGCAGGGGTGGGGAATACGCTTAGAGGCCTGGATTCCCCCCCCCCCCCCCCCTCCGATTAGAAATTGATTTTTTTTTTTTTTTAATCTAATTATGGGCACATTATGCCAATTTGCACAAGCCCTCATACGGTTAACCCGCACTGACCTTTACCAAAAACACGAAATCTTGACTATGCCATTGGTATAAGTTTGGTGCATTTTCTAAATTTTCATACTTTTCTTTGTCCTTTAAATTTTTTTTATTTAAAATCTAGAGTAAAAAAAAAAAATAGAAGCGAATGAAAAATGAATAAAATAAAGATGTGCAATAAAGTAAAGATCAGTGCAATGAAAATTCAGTTCACATTTGCCTGAAACAAAATCGAAATTAGTGGAGGAACAGATAATAAAAAAGCTAACAAAAATAATAAAGCTCTACGTCGCGAGCGATGATCCATCCCTGCCGGGATTCGAACCCGGGACCTTTGGATTAGAAGTCCAACGCGCTATCCACTGCGCTACAGGGACTACGTCTCGATTTATTTAGATTTTGAAGTACTTCTTTAAGTATGATTTCAATTTGGTATATATTTTTTTTAATTAAAGACATTTTATAATTTGGTAGCATATTTCACTTTCTACCTTCTGAGATTGTCGAGTCAGTAAATTTTTCGCTGAAAATCATAAAAACGCTATTCAATTTTATTTTTGAGCGTATTGTCTAGGACACAACGCAGCTAAGCACAGCTATGTTTACAGCGAAAATGATTTTCTGTTGATAGTTCGAAAGTATCAGTTGTATTTGTTGTTTTTTACGTAAATTGCATGCGTACATGGACATTGTTACATATGTATACCTATTTTAGATTATATTTAATTATATTTTGAATAATACAGGATTATTTTCAATATATTGTGGACTGTAGAATCGCAGGATTAAAACGAACGGTCCTTGTGCAAATGGCTGAATCCATTTGTATGTGAGCGTGAGCATAATTACGATACGAAATATCAAAAGCGGTATAATTTTAATCCACGTGTTTTCTTAGATCAAGATGGATGAATTATATAGCAGTGATGATTCAGGAGGTGGTATGTATTATTTAAATTGAATATTTCTTTTTAATTATTAAATTAGGAATGAAGTAATAAATGTAAAGATTTGCTTGTTTGTATGCATGATATTACCTGTAAACGTAAACATTGGATCAATGTTACTAGTGACTATTTTCCTTAATTTTATTGTTTTCGAGAAAAATAACATCTTGTTTGCAACCAAATTTACGACCATCCACCTTATGTTTGTATTATTATTATCATGTTTATTCTTACACGCCTTCTTGCTGTCAGTTTACTAATTATACAGCCACAGATTTGTTTTATTTATTTTCAAAATTTACGATTAAAATAGTAGCCAGTTTTTTATTTCTTTTTGATTGTTATTTTTGCATTTAACCGGTATAAAACTTTGCATTTTCGAGCGTAATTTAATTTCATTTAATTATTAATTTTCAAAAATTTAACTTTGCTAATCTTTATTTATTTTATTGCATTTTTTTCACTTAATGAAACCCGATATTTTATACATTTTTGTGCTAAAATTTTATCTTAAAAAATTATGGTCCAACCTTGAGAGGATAGTAATTACATTCATTGACCTTAAATGTAAAATATTTAAAGCTGTAATATTTATTATATATTTAAATAAATATCTCATTTAGAATAGAAAATGATATTCTATTGTGTAATTCTCGATCAATACAAAAATAGCATTAAAAAAAAAAAAAATTAAATATAGAGCACATATGTTGAACATTTCTGCATTATTAATTAGTAAAAATGTGCTGTAGAAGTTTTTCTAGAATTTAAAATGAGTTTGAATTATTTACCTGCAAAACCTCTCTAGGTATTAAAAAGCTACAAAGTATGTTAGCCTGTTTTTCCATATTGCTTCATCTTCATATTAATAGGATTTTCAGTGGAATTGAAAATATAGTATTATCATGAAAACTGTTTCTTACGATTTTCAAATAAATAAGTAAACAATTGATAAAGGCGACTAGTATTTAGTTTTAAAAAAATCTATTACTTTTATTTTAAAATAGAGTAAACATCCTCTAATCCGGCAAGTTTGGGACTTGTAGCATATCGGATTACAGGATGAATTTTGGGAAAAGCGTGTAGAAGTTAGAATTAAACAAAAAATGACAGTAACACATATTTTTTATTCTTTAAACAGCTTAAATTAAAAAAACTACTCATAGAAGCCCTCTTAAACAAATCTTGAATATCAGTTTGTTTTGTAGAGTCTTCTCTCTTCATTTTTTTAGGAAGTCATTTCGTATGATATGCAGTTTCAGAATTTTTGCATGGTTGATCGCATGTTATGCTTGTGCTCAGAAAACTTTATAAATGTATTTAACTGATCAGCTGCTTGATTCCAACTGATGTTGTTTGACTCGTCCACATCATCTTCATCAGAGTCAATGTCTGTGAGAGCTCTTGGGTTTATAACACTCTGAATGATGGCCTTCTGTCAAAATTTCGTCTGTTGCAACTCACTATTTTATTTCTTCCCAATTCAGTTTTGTTTCCGAAAGTCGTGCCGGATTATCCAGATTGCCAGACCTTCGGATACCAGATTAGAGGATATTTACTATATTTAGATTTAATTTATCCTTTTATAAAGCTGTTAACTATCAGGGATCTGTTTAAGGAAATTTGGATCTTTTCAAAGATTCTTCACAATTTTCGTCACCTAAAACAACCACTTCACAAAATTGTTTGTCTAACCTTTGTCTTAGACCTTTCAGAGAACTTTTCCATCACTAAACTGAAACTTTCATAAATTTAATCATTTTAAAATACGATCTGACTTATAACAAGTAAGGTTTGATGATATATCAATGGATAGAATATATCTTGATATTAGGGTAGATGTGCCAGTAAAGGTCAAAATTAGCACTAGCCACCGGCCACAGGGCAAGTAAATGAAAGTGAAAAATTGCCTATCATTGGCCACCTTCTGGCCACTTTTTTACAAGGAGATAATAAAATTTGCTGAATTTCATCAAGGGTTCTACTTTTTTTGGTTCCAATATATTTATGTTAACATATTTATTTGGGCTACTCAGCTTTAGATTAATACTTATAGAAATTTTACTGTTTAGCATTTTGAAATAAAAAAGTGGCCGCTAGTTTAAAGAAAGTGGCCTCTTAAAAAATTACTCCTACCGGCCAGTGGCCGCTAATGAAATTTCCCAATTTTAACCTATATGTGCCAGTAATGAACACCCCTAGATGTTTTTGGTTCATAAAAAAATGACTAATAAATATTTAGCTTTAATTATTTTTTTTATAATTCCCCCTTGCATGTTTTATAAAACTGGGTTATTGTTGACACTTTTAATCAAACCAATCAGGAACCAGAAAATAATATTTCAAAGTTTCACTGTTTTTCTATGAAAATTTTAATGAAGAGGCTAAGAGCTGGCTTCGTTTAATTAATTTATATAATTTATTTTCTTGCAAAATTTGAATGTTTTTGTTTGAGTAGCAATAGAAAACTTAGAATTTTATATACTAACAGCCATTTATAAAATTTCACTTATTTTTAAGGTTTTAAGAGGGGGTCCATTACTGGGATGGTTAATTAGTCATTTTCCAGTAATGGGCACCCCATGTAGGACATTGCTAAAAATGCAATTTCAGTAACATTTATGTTTATAGAGCATAAAATATTTTGACTTAACTGCAAACTTAAATAATCAAATTTAATTTTTTGATTAATGATTATACTTACCAAAATGTAATAACACCAAAACTTTTATAAATAGCTGCTTTTAAGTTATTTTATGTGATTAATGAAATTTTAATATTTTGTTCTTTTTTTTTTTTTTTTAATGTATATGTACCTTGAATATTTTATAATCTGGCGATCAAACCAGCCAGGAAGCAGAAAATATTGTTTAAGAGAACAGTCAAAGAGGGGCTCATGGGGCTTAATCCCTCTCTGTTTAAATAAAAACAATAAAGTTACAGAAGCTATTAAAAATCTATTTTCTGTCTTAAATGTTTCCTTATTCACCTCTGACAGGGGAAAAAAAAACTAATGTTAATGAAAGTTATAGGTAATATTCATGAAACTAGTAAATCTGCAGATCAGTGCCCTCAAACATCAGTTCTACAGTTTTATTTTGAAATTATTTTATTTAGTATTTTTGCTTATTTTATTTAGTAAAATATTCAACTTACAATATCATTTCTTTCATATTTGTAATATTAAATTATTATAAATTATATATCAAGTAGTCTGTGAAAGATTAATTGTTAAAAATAGCAAGACAAAACTAAACACTTAATATTCTAAAACTTTTTTTTTTTTAATTACCTTTTAAATCCTCCACTGTTTCAATAATTTGATAGTTGCAATTGCCTGATATTTAGTATTTTAAAGTATCCATCTAAAATAATTAAAACATCGATCTTCTTATAATTACAATAATTGATGCAAACAGTAAATGATTATCACAAATATTTGATCAATTACTGGTATCCTAATTGTTAAATTTATTTGAAAATAACTATTTTGTTTCCTTAGTATGTATTCATTAAATTTTGGTTCTAAATACAGTCATAAAAACAATGATATTATTACTTTTTATGGGGTGTCCATTACTGGGCTTTTGGGTGTTTCAACAATATTTCTGTTATTTAAAATTAAATTTCGATTCATATTGGGAAATGAAACTATAAGAATGGTTAAATATTGTTGATAGATTAATATAATATTGAAAAAACTAGAATATAATAATTATAAATACTAATAAAAAAAATAATTTAAAAAGAAATTCCTTAAGGGTGTCCATTACTGGCCCATCTACCCTATATCCAATATTTATTTTCAAAATATTGTAAAATTTGATGTTTTCATTAGTACCTATCTAATTTTTTAAAAATATTTTAAGTCAAAATAAGTGTAAACAGTGATACTGGGGATGTACTGTACTGCATCATTTCAGCAAAAAATTGGAGAAAGGATGCATAAAAATAATTTTTATGGTTCTTCAGGATCCATAATTTTTCAAGGATAGCAGAAGAGGCGTAATTTGTATAAAATCCAACTCAGGGGCGTCGCCATGGGGGGGGAGCCTCCCCCCCCCCCAATATATGTGAAGTTGGGAAATTCTAGATTTTTGAAACATTTTCTTTTTTAAAAGTAATAGTAAAAAAATACGAAATTTGTATTGTTTTGGTGATTATTTTTAGTACTGCAACAGTAAACAAGTTAAGTTATCAAAAGAAATCAGCCACACTCAATCTATCATTGTATTTTTCAGTTCTACAAAAATATTGTACATCTACCAGACCTAAATTTCTCCACTCCTGTCCCTCAATAACTGACTAACCAGTTCCTTTATTTCCTCCAAAACTTTGTTCCTTTCTCAAAAATGTCACCCTACATCCGCTTCTTCTCCCAAAAGAGAATCCAGCTATTTTAATCCAAAGGGATTGCATCTTCTTTTGAAAATTGGAGATCACTTGTAGCACAACAGAAAGGAATGTAGTAAACTACTTGAAACACAACTATGGGCAAGAAGGTTTGATGAGTTTTCACAACTTTTTTGACTAATTTTGCGATTTTTGGACAATATTTTACTCATTCTCGTGATTTTTTTGCCGCAAAAATTAGTTAACCCTTCGCTGTCAATTAAAAAGCGTTATATGAGCAAATGCGGTTATAAGAAGTCGTTAGTTTAGATAAATTTGTCACATTTTACTTTTATTTGTGTGCGGAAATATGTATCAGTCCTGATCGTTTATATTCATATGTGTTTATAAAATTTTAAACCAAAAGTCCAGTGTTCTGTGTTTAAAGCTGTTCTAAAATGTTACTATCTCAGCACGAAGAAACCCTTCATAATAGGAAAAGAGTTTTCGTGCAAGATTTTGAAGCATCTAAAAATCCATTCGAGGATGAAAAAAGTAAAAAATGGACGATTTTAATTGGAACAAAAATATGACCATGAAAGCAGTTCATCAACTGAAGAAAAAATCGACATGCACTGTAACACTGACACGTTGCACTTGAATAAAATTTTGAAGAAATAAAGATTTCCTTACAGACAAGCTCACAAACAATTATGAATATTAGGATGTGACTGGAGAAGCTGAGTTCCGAAAGCACCGTAGGAAAACGGTTTCACCAAAGGCAATAAATAAAAATAATAGCACAGTAGTGTTTCCCCCAGAATAAAAAAGGGCAGGGTGCTCCTTCAAAAAAGGGCAGGGTGCTCCTTCAAAAAAGGGCATTTCAGGTGAACAAAAAAGGGCACTTTAACCGAACAAAAAGGGCGCTTCAGCTGAACAAAAAGGGAACTTTTTTAAGAAAAAGGTTTTTGAAATTTTTGTTTTGATTGCTGTTTATTTGATTGTCACAAATTTCGTCAAAAGATCGCGGGAAAAGCGCGAATTTCGTCAAAAGATCATTGAAAAAGCACAAATTTCGACAAATGATCACGAAAAAGCGCGAATTTTGTCAAAAGATCGCGAAAAAACACGAATTTTGTCGAATGATCGCGCAAAAAGCACGAATTTCGTCAAAAGATCGCGGAAAAATCGCGAATTTCGTGAAAAGATCGCGGAAAAACACGAATTTCGTCAAAAGATCGCAGAAAAAACGCAAATTTCGTCAAATGATCACGGAAAAACTCAAATTTCATCTAAAGATCGCGCAAAAAACGCGAATTTGGTCAAATATTTTCAGAAAAAGCGCGAATTTCGTCAAATAATTGCAGAAAAAACGCGAATTTTTGTCAAAGGATCGCAGTAAAATGCGAATTCCGTTAAAGGATAGCGCAAAAAACCCGAATTTCGCCAAAGGATTGCGAGAAAAAACACAAATTTCGTCGAAAGACCGATGAAAAAACGCGAATTTTGTCTAAGGGCCACTGAAAACATCCATAATTAGCGCCGAGAGGAGATCGTCCCCCGGCATTCCCCTCTGCTGTAACGTTTCAGAAAATTTACTATGAATTTCAATTTTTTTTTTTTTTACTTAGAATCACCCTGATTTAGTTATATATTGGAATTCAGAATTTTATGCGGAAGGAACAGGGTAATTTTTGTTTCCAAGTTATGCTCATAGACTACTTTCTCAAAAACTCAATTTTTTAATTTGTTTGGATCAGATTTTTAATCTGTGTAATATAATAATTGATTTGATACCAGAAACAATACTACAACCACATATATGGCGAAATTCAAGATTTTTTTCCACGATCGTTTCGCGAAATACATGACTTTTTTCCACGACTGTTTCGCGAAATACACGATTTTTTTTTTTTCACGACCGTTTCGCGAAATTCACGTTTTTTTTCCCGCGATCGTTTCGGTTATTTCACAATTTTTTCCCACGATCGTTTCGCGAAAATCATGGTTTTTTAATGCTTTTTTCCACGACTATTTCGTAAAATTCACGATTGTTTACCAGGATCGTTTGTCGTAATTCACATTTTTCCCCCGCGCGTTCCTTTGATGAAATTAGGATTTTTTGCTTCACTTGATTGCCGATTCTTTTTCTGTGACCGATTGATCAAATTGGCAATATTTTTTCGCGGCCGATCAACAGAATTAACGATCTTTGTTTGCGCAATCTTGACGAAGTTCGTGATAATTTTTATGCAATCTTTTGACAAAATTTTCGTTTTTTCTCCCTGATCGATGGATGAATTTAATTTTTCTTGCGATCGATTGACGATTTTTGTGATATTTTCCAGCAACTTATTGGGACATTTTGAGGTTTTTCTTTTGATCCCTTGAAGAATTTCGAGGGCGTTTCCCGCGATCGATCGACGATTTTCGCGGCTTTTTTACCGCGACTAACTGAAAGACTTCGTGATTCTTTTCCCGCGGTTGATTAACATAATTGCCGATATTTTCCAGCTACCTATCAGCGAATTTTGTAGGTTTTATTCTTTGGATCGATTGGCTAATTTCCAGAGATTTTTTCCCCTCTATCGTGTACGAACTTCGCTATTTTTTCCCTGCGAATGATTAACAAATTTCGCGATTTTTTTCCTGGATACGATTTTTGAATTTCGCGATTTTTTTTCTTCCGACTGATTGATGACATTCGCGTTATTTTCTAGCAACTTTTAGGCAAATTTTGAGGGGGTTTTCTGGCGACCAATCGACTACTTTCGAGATTTTCCCCCCGTGACCTACTGGAGAATTTCGTGATTGTTTTCCTGTGATCGATTAACATAATTGGCAATATTTTCCTTCTACATAGTAGGAAATTTTGCAGGCTTTATTCTTGGGACCGATTGGGTAACTTCCGGGGCTTACTGGCGAAACTCACTGTTTTTGCTTCATGCTAACGTAAACGAATTACACGATTTTTTTCCGCGAACGATCGACAGATTTCGCAATTTTTTCCCCTTGAGCGATTGGAGAATTTTTTTAGTTTCTTGTGCGTTAGATTAACGAAATTCACGATTTTTCCCGCGTCCGGCTGAAACAGTTGTTTTTCCGACCGACTGATGAATTTCACAATATTTTCCCGCGATTGACAGACTTTTTTTTGCGATATTTTTGCGCGACCGACTGACGAATTTCACAATATTTTTTCACGATCGATAGACTAATTTTGCAATATTTTCCCGCGATCAATTCTAGAATTTCAGATCCATCGATCGATTGCAAATTTCCGGATTTTTTCGCGACTTATTGTTAAGATTCGTTAGTTGAAACATGCCGAGGGCAAAATTTTGCAAACCCAAAACGGGCAGGGCACGTTTGCAGTTATATGAAAATGGGCAGGGCGCATTTACAGCTATAAAAAAACGGGCAGGGCGCTGCGCCCTCACGAAAACGCCTAAGGGAAACACTAAGCACAGCAGTGGACACACATAAGTTTTACAGCAAAGAATTATAAGAAATACAAGAAAATTTCGGGAATTTAGCAATGGGCTTATATGACAATGTTCCCTATATCAAGAGAATATTGCAGCAATGCATTCCATATTTAAATTACAACTGTGCAAGAAAGTTAATAATGTTTCCACCTGGATATGAGAATCGGATGTACATAACATAACTTGCAGAGTCAAATAGAAATAAACCAAATCCCCCGGTAGCAAAAAGTTCGAGACGAGAGACGGACGTTGCAGACTTTCTTTTTTCTTTTGCAGACTCTTTTTCATCGAACTTTTATTTTGCTTCATATTTTTTGTTTAGCTCTTTATTCCTTAATACAAAAAGTTAAGATTATTATTAATAAAAAGCTGTAAAATGCCTAAAAACGCTACAGGCAAGTGAATGCTTAATTAATTAACGCTTCAATTGTAAAAATATTTTACCTGCAGATTATTTTTTGGCCCTAAAGTATCTGTCGCAGACACTTGGAGAAATTTCTGCTACTGGGCCAAATCCCAACTCACTTAACAAACCTTTTAATCATGCCATGAAATTCAAAGACAATTTGGGTCATACCGTCAAATTATATACTCGTACCTTAACATTCACAGCAGGTTATCTTTATGGCATTGCATCTAATGAAAGAATCTTTAGTCAAATAAAAATTAAAAAAATATATATTGCAAGCTACAATGAGGGATGACAGACTTGACAGCCTAATGCTTTTAAAATATGAAGGTGAAATAGGGAATTTTATTAAACTAAGCGATGATATTAACAGGCGGGCTTCTTTGAAGACCACAAGAATTAATATTAAGTGAAAACTAGTTGGATGTGCCAATCCCAAAATTTTCTTCTACTCCATACATGTTAATGCCTCAAAATTTGCAATCACAGTGCCAAAGTTAAATGACAATTCTTTGCCTATAATAACAAACTCTAAAGGTATAAATTTGTTGAATTGTGTGCATTTAAAAATGAGATATAAGCATAGCATTTTTCAAACATATCAATTCAACATATCATTCAAACATAGCATTTTTCAAACAAATCATTGAATTTTGGCACCCAGCCTCTTGGATGTCTGCAACCAAAATTCCTTACTCAAAGTGCACAAAAGCGATAGCTTACTTTGGACAGTATAGACCCAAGCCTAATAAGAATCTATTTATGTGGAAGTGCTACTTATGTGGAATCTGAAGTTTGACTAAATTCCGTGCATTAGTTTTTGAGATACAGCTATCGCAAAATCGTGAAAAATGTTTCATAGCAGCGCCACCTGCTATATGATATACATAAAAAGCTAATCTGCATCAAATTATGTCAAGGTTTAACAGAATATGACGTTTGATCAAATTCCGTGCAATAGTTTTTGAGATATAATTACGCTAAAATCATGTAAATCGTGAAAAATGGCACATAGCAGTGCCACCTGTTGGACGATTTACACCAAAAACAAATCAGCACCAATTTTTATCAAGGTACAGTCAAACCTCGTTAACACGAACTGTTTCCGATTGCCTCGTCCAGTTGTATGTAATGTAGTTAAGTTCCGATAACACGAACTACTTTTAATACGAACAAAAAAAGTTTCCCCTTGAGTGTTCGCGTAAACGAGGTTCGACTGTATAAGTGAATCTCTAAAGTTTTATTAAATTTCGTGCATTAGTTCTTGTGTTAGAATGCCCACACAATTTGTATCACATATAGACAGACAGATATTTTCTAAAACAGTCGAATCGTGTTCAGGATTTACTAAAACGTATAAATCAGTCTAAAACCGGAAGTCGAATTTTTTCACGAATCCAATACTTTCTTCTTGTAAAGACAGAAGAAAGTAAAAAGCGTATTTATTTTTTTAGTAAACAAACCCATAATTAGAATTTTTATATTTTCAGTTTCAGAAATTTTCTTTGGAAAGAAATTTTTTATGCAAAAGTATCATTATAATTATTACACACGTTGTGCATATCATTTTAGTCGGAAATTGGAGCAATTTGTTTCAAGTTGGGAAACTTTCGAATTCCCCCCCCCCCCCCCCAAAAAAAAAAAAAAAATATATATATATATATATCCATGGCTACGTCCCTGATCCAACTTATTTCTAAAAGAGGACACAATTTTGTAAAAAAAAAATGGACCCAGTTTTTTGGAAATATCTGGGTCCTGATTTCAAAAGCCTAGCGACATCACTGATGCAAATTAATTTTTTAACTGTTATTGATTGTGTCGTTCAGTATAAGAAGAATTTTTGCTCTGGCAGTGACTTTTTTATATCAAACAATAAAAGTAGAAACTTTTTATGCTTACATTTATGTTCGAATTTTTCAATAAAACCAAATTATTTTGTATTCAATTTTGTTGTTATAAAACATAAAATTTTCTTGATACTTAAAAATAAATGTTCTAGTTTGTTTTTTGTGAGTGTAAATAGCAAATTGTGTTTGTTTTTAATTAATTGTTTTTCAATTTTGTTACATAAGTGAGGAAAAAAAACATTTATAATATTGTTTTAAACTTCTATCCTAAGTGCAAATATGTTTTAGTTTCTAATTTATATTTGGTCTGAAAATATCAAATTGAATCATCAATAAATTGACTATTTTGAAAATATCGGATATTTTTTAAATTTACGAATCCTTAAAAAGACAGCTAAAATTGTCAAAGGACCAATTACCTAGTTATTTTATACATAAAGGATAATTCTTGTTTAATAAGCAAGCTGGAAATACATACACTTTACAGTCCACTCCCTCTAATCCGCACTATATTTCAGATGTCAACAAACGTTAAGTCATTTTTAAGCAAGATAATGTAGACTTTGACCATAATAAAAGCTGACTGATCAGATGAATTTATTAAGAAATTTTTAAGGCATTTCTGTATTCATTAGAAGAAAATGTTTTATGTATCTTGTAAATAGCTATTAGACTGCTATATTCTGACAGGGTTCCTATGGATCAGGGAATTTGAAAATTTAGGCAAAAAGTCAGGGAAATGTCAGGGAATTATTTAAATATTTGAAGTGGTCAGAGAATTTTTGATGTATTATTTCCCATCAGATTCTTGATTATCGTTGTAAGTGAAGAAATTTTTAATTAATTATTCATCCAGTCTAGAGTGTAAAAAAATCATGATTTTTTTTATTTAAATCGAATATTTTTGATTTTTTTCCTGTGTTAAAATATTAAACATCTATCAAGAATTAAGCATTTCAAAAATGAATAACCCTTCAATTACTAACATAATCTATGTTTTTTTGCTTTAATTAATAAAATTTTAATTATGTAATTATAGAAATTACAAAAAACTGCAAATTGAAAATTTCTTTAGTAACATACAAAATTATGTGCATTAAAATTTGTAATAATTATGTAAACCAACATTAAATACTGCTTATATTTTAAAGTTATTGATAAATTGCATTTATTTTCAAATTGATGATAACAGATTAAATTTTGTAATTATTAAACAATTAACTGTTTAATTAAGAACACAATCTACATTTTTGAAAAAGTGGCTGAAAAAAGGTGATAAATAATAGTTTGATAAATTCATAAAGCAGCAAGTAATTTTACACAGGTTCTAAAGCGTATGTATATCAAATTGATCAAAAATTGTAGTCAATGTATACAGCAAACTCACACATAATTTATAAATATATTACAAAAATTGTGTTTTTGAAATTTAAATCAGATTTTTTCCCCACAACATTAAAATATTTGAATAGCTACTAAATATTATAATGTTTTGAAGTTATTTAACATTTAGTTAGAAGTTTTTTAAATGTGTAATAAATACTTCTTTTCACACAGTTTAATATTGTTATAATTAACAATAACAAATATTACATTTTTTACAAGTGATTTAGTGATAATTTCCATTACTGATTATAATGCTTTTTCACACTATTTTAAAAAATCAGAAAATATGTGATTTTATCATCTGATTTTAAATCAATTGATTAAAAACATTGACACTCTATTCCTATGTTTATTGTTTATAAAAGAATGAATAACTTGATTATTAAAAGGAAATGATGTCATTGTAAGTTATATTAGATTTAAATATCATTTTAAAATTAAATGCTTTTTATGTTTGTTAGATAAAAAACCATGCTTTTTACAAACTTACTGTACTTAAATTTTTCACAATACTCAGGAATTACGCTTCGAAACAATTATTTAAAACTTTGTTTTGTGTATTCATAAGTCACAATACCTGTAAAAACTTTCCAAATTATGTTCATCTTAGATTTGAATACTTTTTTATGTCATTTTAAACATAAACAAATTTTTTTGATTTTAATCAATGATTTTTTTAAAAAAAATCACTTGATTAAAATCATGATTTAAATCGTTGACATCCTAATCCAGTCTAAAATTTTTATATAAAATTTATGCAAACTATATTAACGATAGCATAGTTTATGAAAAATAATTAAAAATCTGAAATCTATACAGCATATACTTTTTTTAACATCTATCTAGACTAAAGTTGTTTATTCTTGAGGGTTTTACAACAATATTAACCAAAGTTTTACTGAGAAAAGTCAGGGAAATTTTTGAAAAAGGTCAGGGAAAATCTGGAAAAGTAAGGGAATTTTTTTACCAGAGTTGTGTAGGAACCCTGTTTGAATGCATTCATTGGCTTGCATAACCGTAATTTCAGAGTCGTACCCAACCAAATCGCTTCATTTTCATGCCAAAACCACAAGAGTTAAAACATGGCGGATGTGTGGACATAGTGAATGCACCTACTGAATCATGAAATTTCAAGAAATTACATCTGCGATTGCAGTGAATCGACTAACCTTATTCCACTGTTGTTCGTATCATTAATGTTATCTATATAGAAAAGGGTGTAACAAGGTTGTTCTCAAAGCAATCTAGTCCATGGATAGATGAAAATAAGCGCTCGCAAGTCTCCATTCAGCGATTAAGCATGAA
This sequence comes from Maratus speciosus, assembly GCA_963932465.1. Taxonomy (NCBI): domain Eukaryota; kingdom Metazoa; phylum Arthropoda; class Arachnida; order Araneae; family Salticidae; genus Maratus; species Maratus speciosus. The sequence continues at coordinate 583,758,577 of OZ010788.1, read as the reverse complement.
AAACTGGCGATTAAAAATATGGAAAGAACCGGCCAAATACAGGATTTTCCAAAAGGGATTTCGTCCAAAAAAAATAAACGCCAGTTTCGTTAAAGAATCATAAAAAAACCCCACAAATTTTGTCTAAGGTCGTGAAAGAAATGCAAATTTCATCAAAGGATTGCAAAAGAAACGCAGATTTCACCAAAGGATCCTGGAAAACACAAATTTTGTTAAAGGATCACTAAAAACGGAAATATCATTAATAGATTGCGGAAAAATTGCGAATTTCGTCAAAGAATCATGAAAAAACACGAATTATGTCAAAAGATCACGAAAAAACGCGAATTATGTCAAAAAATCACGAAAAAACACAAATTAAATATTTTATTATAGTACATAAATTGCTTATCTACTCAAAACTCATATTTTTTAATTAAATATTCAGTGGCATAAATGTATTTACTGGCAAATGAAGAAATCATTTTCACTAGCTGGTAACTGGCTATTAAAATAAATAAACCTACCGACCAGTGGCTACTAAGCAAAATTCCTTATTTTCATCTTTATCCATGGACCCATGGGCCGATCACCTTTGGAATAAAGTTTGTGAAAGTGGCTTTAGCTTCTCTTCTCAGTTCTGCATCGGAAAAAGATTTAGTTAACTGGATGGCTTCAAAAAAAGTCACTGATGCAGAAATTATACATCTGTGGTTGAATTCATAAGAAACAGAATCTGATGCTGAAAAAGATAAAATAGCTTTTGAAGAATGGTAGGGTCAGGTGGGGTAAAGTGGTCATAATTCATAAAAAGGGCTAAAATCCTGACAAATATAGATATTTGAATAATTTTCTTTTAGTTTTAGATTTAGTAAGTATTGATCAAAGTTTCTCACTCAAAAAAACATTTGTAGTACCATATTTGAGGTACTGAGCAGAGCACTCATTTTGTCTACCTTTGTTACAACTTGTTCTTTTAACTCTATAATTAACTTTTCTGCTGCATTTTGTTTGTTCCAAATTTTGTTAAATTAGCAGTTCAGAAAGCTTTGCACATATCTCAAGAACATATTTTCATTTATAGCTAAGTTGTATTTATTACAGATTTTATTTCATAATAGTTTTAGTTACATGGGGTAAAGTGGTCATAGGGTTAGTCTTAACTTATATATATTTGATCCGAGTTAAATTATTCATTATATACAATGCTAGTTTATTAAATACTAATAATTATTAAAAACTAACTGCAAATAATAATTATTTAATAATAGTTTATAATATGGGGGTTAAAAAAGTTTAGGTTTAATTTTTAATAGGTTCAGAATAGTGTTGTTTACTGATTGGTATTTTGGAGAACTTTTAAAACGTACTGTATTTTATGGAAGAAACGCCGCGGCGTTTGCGAATTTAAAAGTTAATTTTTTTCCAAGTGCGGCGTTTACGATTTTTTTTAAATACCAACTGAGTTTCCTTAATTTAAAAATTCATAAAAATATTTAAAATTGGATTTAAATATTTTACATAAAACTTCAAACATCTTAAGATATTAAAAATGAAGCACCTTACACTTCTCAGAAAACTTTGATTAAAGTTAGGTCAATGTGACGCTGTCGACAAAAGTAGCGTTCCGATGGATGCAGTGATTACGATATTTTTTAGCTTATTCAGGCCAATTTGAGGAGTGCGGCGTTTCTTCCATAAAATATGGTAACTGTTTTTTGTAGTTTCAACATGCCTAGAACATATTTGAGGAAGAATCATGATAATTACTCCATGCTAGTCTTCAATTAACATTGCTGGCTGTGAATGCAGCAATCAGTAAGGCTGCTGCAGCATACTCCAGAAAGAGAATCATGGATGTCATTAGAAGAAAAATCTTGTATTGTTGAAAGCTTGAATTTTCTTGCACAATATGGATGTCCATTTTAAAGTTCTGATATATCAAACTTAATTTGCACATATTTTAACTATTTAAGAGTGACCATCAGTAGTATTTTGTCCTATACTTTTCATGCTATATTCTTATCATCACAGCTACGCATTTTCTATGAAACCGATTTGCTTAAAATTTTTTTTGGTCATTGAAATAACTTATTTCTTTCAGATGGCATAATTTTGTAAAAGAAAAGTATGACCTCTTTTTTTAAATTAAATTTTAAAATTTCTTCCATTGGTTCCTCAAAAAATTACCAGATGGCACTACGGGTTCTATATATATTTTTTAAGGACCACAAATCAACTATTTTTTTAGTTTTTATACATTTTTTTGTAAATTGTTCTCATTATCTCTTTTACAAATTTAACAAGGGACATTTCTTAGATGATATTATATAAAATGTCCCTCAAGAAACCTTTTTATTTTCTCAAAATACGATTTTATTCATGAAATTTCATTGCAGAATTACATAGTCCTCCAAATTTCTAGCAACCCTAAGATTTCGGTTTTTCCGAGTGAGGTAAGCACTGTACTTTTCGCTCGACTTTTTGTTGGCAGAGAAGTGAATCTACACCGCGTAAGGACCTGACATTGACCTTTGAAAGGGGTGGGGAGTAAAGGTCACCGTTTGTTGATATTTTCTCTTATTTCTATAAAAGGAAATTTGTCTTTGCAGGAACGTTTAATGATTTGCAGTATGTACTGATTATTCGTATAAAGCGCAATATGTTTTATCCTATAACAACAAGTTGGAAATTGCTCGTCAAACGTGGCAAATGAGGTGCGTTCGTACTATAACTAGTTTTATAATTTTTTTTGCACCCCATATTGTACTGAATGTATATTTTTTTGCGCTTCATAAGTGCATAGTCTGCAACATCATTAAAATGCACTTACAATAATTTTTTCCCCATTCCCCGTAATGTAACGGAAAACTTTTGACTGTCCCTGTAATTAAACTATACATTCGATTTTCATAAAATTTGAAATGGCTCGACAAAATTTTGCACCAATTATATATTTAAAATTTCAGACCATTCGGAAGGCTGTAAAATCATTAAAATGCATTTACAATAATTTTTTCCCATTGGCCATAATGTAACGGGAAAATTTTGGGTGTCCCTGTAATTAAACTATACATCCGATTTTCATAAAATTGGAAATGGCTCAACAAAATTTTGCAGCAATTATATATTAAAAATTTCAGACCATTCGGAAGGCTGTAAAATCATTAAAATGCATTTGCTATAATTTTTTCCCATTGGCCGTAATGTAACGGAAAACTTTTGGGTGTCCCTGTAATTAAACTATACATCCGATTTTCATAAAATTGGAAATGGCTCGACAAAATTTTGCAGCAATTATATATTACAAATTTCAGACCATTCGGAAGTCTGTAACATCATTAAAATTCACTTGCAATAATTTTTCCCATTGGCCGTAATGTAAAGAAAAACTTTTGACTGTCCCTGTAATTAAACTATACATCCGATTTTCATAAAATTGGAAATGGCTCGACAAAATTTTGCAGCAATTATATATTAAAAATTTCAGATCATTCGGTCGGGTAGTTTTTGCTCTGTTATATGCGGACGGACAGACAGACGGACTGAACGACGACTATAGGTGCTACGTATTTATATAATTACGAACGCACCTAAAAATGGTTCATTGTATGCAAATGAACAGATAATAATGTTAATACTAAGAATTTCTGAATAATTTTTGGTCTAGTGATTACATCAGAAGTTCGGTATCAGAATTTTTTGAGTTCCATTTCTGTTTTTAAAAAATGCCTTATTTAAGGGTGTTCTCAAATCCAAAAGAGCAATTTTCTGACATAAGTTTTAATGTATTTTTGTTCGAAAATGCATGAAACTAGCTAATGTTGTTGTTCAGAAACTATGTAATTGAGCTGTTTTTTTTTCCATTTTTTTTTTCTTTTTCTTTTCTTTTTTTCTTTTTTTTTTTTTTTTTTTTTGCAAACGCAATACATTTTTAGAAAAAATTGTCAAAGTGTGCGTTTTGAATCGAATTTCCTCGCGAAGGAAGAAAAAAGACCCAAGAGAGAGCGAAAAATGTGTTTGTCACGTGATTAAGATCGCAATAATTGATTGATCAAAAAATGGAAAAAACAGTTCAATTGGAAATCGCTTTCATAGCCAGGCTTTCCAATTTTATACCTTTCCATTAAAAAATGAATTTGTAAATGTGTAAAAACGTTTTGCGCTTGTTGAGCGAGCAGTTAAGAACGGCCTTAAAAAGAACATTTCCAATACCCTCGCTTGCGCATGGAACCAAGGGCGTAGGAACCGGGGGAGCTGGGGGAGCTGTGGGAATATTTTAGACGGGCTCAGCTCCGCCGGGAGAAATTCTCGCACCACATTTGTTTACGATACATTTCTGAATTAAAAATTAAAGTATACTTTTTCTAGGAAATTCACACAATTAACAACAAAGATAAGAAAGAGAGGGGGTGATGAGCACTCTTGTTTGTGCCTTCACCCTTTTTCTCATTGCTTACAACCCTCCCGATTTCCAGAAAAAAAGGGAGTCTTATATAGGTCTACTACAAATTACCTGCACCGATAACATTTTATAAGGAGGAGGCCTTTAAAATTGATTTAGAAGAGATTTGTAAAGAATATGTAAGCAAAACCACAGAAAGCATTTAAATTTTTGGTAAATGGAAGTGGGAGAAGCCTTAAATTTTAATATTGTATTCGGAATCGTACATAAATTAAGTTTCTATGTATCAAGTATATCGATTAAAAATTATTTTAACTGGATTAAAAAGTTGGTGATCTTTTGATATACTTCTATTTTATACTCCTGTTTTTGAAACGTGCAAAACTATGAAGGAACCCTCCAAAATAAACGAAATGATCCGCGCCACTAGCTTTCCGCTCCGGCTCCCCCTGTTTGTACAAAGTTCCTACGCCTCTGCATGGAACTATTATTATTATTTTGAACTAGCTCATCTTACTTGCAAAAATACATAGGCATGCGAGATTTTATAAGAAAGATGCGAGGAAAAGTGCTCTCAAGACATTTTTTCATTAGATTTTTAAAAATTTAAACCAGTTCTAAAAAAAAAAAAAATCTTCTGCTCAACAACGCGAAAATTTGTGACTTATTTTTAAACACAAAATCATGATGGTTGCAGGGACGATTATTGAAGTGATGTGTAATCGGACAATTTTTTCAAATAAATGAGTTATAAGCAATAGTTGCCCCCAGGGCAACAATTTTTCCTTTTCTGCACTGTCGCGTCCCAGAAATTTTGTTCAAAACATCAACTTTGATAGACTTTTCTGAAAAATCTTTTGCCTTTAACGAAAACGAAAAAAAAAAAAAAAAAAAAAAAAAACAGCTTTCTCAAAAAAGCACCTGCTAATTTGTTAGGTTTGGGAAGAAAAATGAGTTTGTGTCAAAAAGTAGTCAATTTGAATTTGAGTCTTAATTTTTTATATGCGATTATTATTATTATTTTTTTTTTCGTGTTACATAGCGGTTTTTCCATATTACTAAAAATATTCTGATTTCATTCTTTTAGCCCAATACAGTAAATTTCATTCGGAATTCCTAGAGCGATTTTTTTTCATTCCATGGCGATTTATAACGAGATTCGTAAAAGGAATCAAATTTCAATCTAATATGCCAATATGCTAAATTTTGTCCCCCGCAATTTTTGAATTTTTCGCGTTTTGAGGTGCGTATTTTATTTTATTTGTTTATTTATTATTATTATTATTATTATTATTTTTTTTTTTTTTTACAATTACATAAAAGGAATCCAATTTCAGTCTTTTAACCCAATATAGTAAATCTTTTTGTAGTTTTTGAATTTTAAATACATATGCAATTTTCCATACTTAAATAATTGTAAAATGTGAATATTATGTGAATATAGCCAACAACAAATTCGAAGAAAGATAGATTCGTAACATACAGATTATGAAATCAGTGTAATCGAATTTTGTGCTTAATCGACTAGTTCGGCAATTCCAATTCAACAAAAAATTATTAATTGTAATCTAAACGTACTCGTAATCTAGAACTTAATATATAAATTTGAAATCACAAATATATGATATATGATATATATATATATATCTATTATCGATAAAGGAATTACATCTTCAGTTATAAACGATTATAGTCTCATGGCGTCAGTTCTCCTTTCCGGCTCTGTCACGTCCGGAAATTTCGTTCAAAACTTTAACTTTGACATCATTTTCTGAAAAGTTTTCTGCCTTTACAGAAAAATGGTTTGATAAGACATTAAGTGCACCTGTCAATTTGGTGCATTCATGAACAATAAACTGTCAAGTGCGAGTATTATTCACACTCAGAGGGTTCTATACAATAAATATATGAATTATTAACTGTATTATTAAAAAAAAATCACTGCTAAAAGAATAATAAGACTTTGTAAAAACTATACAATGTAGGGTTGGTTATTGCTGTATATACTAGGAAAGTATTAATGGGCATACAATAAAAGTTAAAAAAGATATGAAGCCTAAATAATAACCAATATTGCTATTCTATATAACCTTTTTTAACTCACAGGTTATCAAAGCCTGAGAGCTAATGTGCTCTCCTGTTCTGTCGGTCTGATGTACGTAGCTATGTATATACGTAACGCGATAACTCTTGATAGAAACATCTGATTAGCTTCAATTTTTTTTTCTAGGTTCAATCTGATAAGGCGCTTCCTTGATTAGTTTTGGGGGTTCATTGGTTAAGTATAAAGGTGGGCTTCCCCCCCCCCCCCCCTTAATTTAGATAAATGGGTTTTTCATGCAGAATTATTTGATTTGCTCCAAATTTGGTATACCGGTTTGTTATGTTAAGGAGTTGCCTTGGTTAAATTTGGAGATTTATTGTTTAAGTATAAAAGGGGGGAGGGCGGGGGCTTGTCGCCCCTCCTTAATTTAGATAAATGGGTTTTTCTTGCAGAATTATTCGATTTGCTTCACATTTGATATACCGGTTTATTCCGATATGGCACTTCCTTCATTAGATTTGGAGGTTCGTTGGTTAAGTATAAAAGGGGGAAAGGGGACAAGTCCCCTCCCCTTAATTTAGATAAATGGATTTTCATGCAGAATTATCCAATTTACTTTATTTTTTTTTTCTATATTCATTCTGATAAGGACCTTTCCTGATTAGATTTGGAGATTCATTAGTTAAGGATAAAGGGAGGGGGCAGTTAGACACCCCCCCTTAATTTAGCGATAAGGTTTTTTCATGCAGAATAATCTGATTTGTTTCAAATTTGGTATAATGGTTTATTATGTTAAGGAGCTTCCCTGATTAGATTTGTAGGTTCATTGGTTAAGTATAACGGGGGGAAACGGGGGCTAATCCCCCTTCATTTATTTTTTGAGGGCATTATTCTTTGAAATAAGAGTATAATATACACAATTTGGCCTTTGGCTAGTTAAATGCATTAGCAATGTACCTGTAAATTTGTGGCAATAATAATTAACCGTTTCAAGGGCGGTGGCTAGAGGGTCTAGCCACCTAATTTTAATTCCAAAACAGACAAATAGCACCAAGAATATTTTAATAAGACTTTGCTTTTGTAATGACAGTGGAAAATAGCAAGTTTTTACTTTCTAAGAAATTCGTTTGAATATTCTGGTGTCAGTCAATTATTTCATCATTTTACAAACAGAACTCTTCTGCCCCTAAAAGGTTTAAAAGATGCCAATATTGTTGAAATTCCGAATTTAAGTTCTTTAATTTAAAGCGTTACGTAGCAAAACTATATTAAAGCCAAATATTAGATTAAAAATAATTTATTATTAGACATAAATAACACGGGAGTAATGTTGCCTGATAGATATTTATAAATTGGGCTGAAATTTTGAACCCGGTCTCGAATGATAATCATCTTACTCCAGGCCCAACGCACACTACTTACATACTTACATTTCCTTAGTTTAGTTCACGCCGTGGGCCGGTAAAAACTGAATCTGAAGTTTGATGAAATTTCGGGCATTAATTCTTGCGATAGCGCTATTGCGTAAATCGTGAAAAATGCAGCATAGCAGCACCACCTGTTGGGCGATTCACACCAAAATGTAAACAGTATCAACTCATGTTAAGGATTAACCGAATCTGAGGTTTGATGGAAATCCGTGCTTTAGTTCTTGAGATAGAACTATTGCGGAAATCTCGAAAAATGCAGCATAGCAGCGCCACCTGCTGAACAATTTACACCAAAAATTAATCAGCATCAATTTATATCATGGACTAACTGAATATAAATTTTTATTAAATTCCGTGCATTAGTTTGAGATAAAGCGGCCACAAGATTTGTGTCGCATACAGACAGACAGACATTTTGTAAAAACATGTTTTTTGGAATGTTTGACCCCTAAAACGCGTAAATCCACCGAAAACCAACCGGAATTCGAAAATTTTCACGAATCCAATACTTTCTTCTTGTAAAGATAGAAAAACAGTGTTGAATTAAGGGGGGGGGGGGGGGAATGGGATGTCCGGAAGATTTGAGATTTTGTGTTTTCAATGTTCAAAAAGTAAAATTCCCCCCCCTCCCTGGAATTCTATAATGTCCCCTCCAAGAGCAATAGAAATCCCTCGCGGAGAAAAGTGTCTGAATTCAACACTGTAGAAGAAAGTTACAAAAAAAAAAATCGCGAATCCAATATTCTCCCTGTAAAGATATATGAAAGTAAAAATTGACCAGAATCCAAAATTGACCGGCCCGATCCATGTAGATAAAGATCAGCCGTGTCCCCTTTCCCCTTTTCTTTCTGTGCTGAGTGAGGTGTTTCACACCTCGGAGGAAAAATAGGGGACTATCTCGGGGAACATATATGAGGCGTCGCTGGTTCACATGGCTTGCCAAAAAATGAAAGTTATCGCGCCCGACCTGTGAAAGTCCGCGCCATCTATTGAGAAAAGGGGTTTTTCGACCTTTGTGATGCAGCCCTTTAAATAACAGAGAAAGTCCTCTTGGAAGAAAACCACCAGGATCTGATTATCTCAAAACTTTGAAAAATGTTGGGCAAATGAATTAACTAAACGCAAACCCGAATTGCTTATAAAGGTTATAACAACTAATTTAACAATCAACAAAGTAACTTACTTTTTGTAATACCTATACTTGTATTATATAAGAAAATGGTCCATAAGAAAGTCCTGAAAACAAAAAAATAACCCTAGTCAACACCCTCTTTTGAATCCATTTATAATCGCCAAATATAAGATAACTCAAACTCAAATATCTCAATATGAAATGAAGAAATCAATTAAGTAATTTATTGGGAAAAAACCTGATTAAAATGGGGATTTATTTTTCTGAAAGTATGTTAAAAAAAAATCCAAATTTGACAATCATTATACTTTTCCAGAATCAGATGTGATTAAAATCCTTAAAGAACGAAATTTTAACAACAAACAATTTTAACATTACAAATTTACACTTTAATAAAATAAAATGACAGATAACTTACTATAAAGGTTGTTTAAAATGCCTGTAAATAATAAAATGTCACTTTTTATTTATTAGTCTATTTTTTAATTGCACTTTTTCAATGTGACCACTTTACCCCATGCACTACTCACTTTACCCCACCCTCTGGGGTAAAGTGGTCATAAAAACATGCCTGAAAAAAATATGTTATAAAAATGTGTTGTTCTCCAAAAATATTTCTGAAATGGATATGGATGTACTACTCTAGAGTAATGTAATGTAAAATAGCACCCAAAATTTTAGGAAACATTACAGAAATTCTGATGTTTATATCCTCTGAAAGTTAAAAAAGCCTGTTTTTATGACCACTTTCCCCCACCTGACCCTAGCTATTGAGGATAAATATCTTGGTTTTTTAGAAAAAAAACTTTTGTTACTAATCACAAAATCCTGACTCTTAAAAGGTTTCAATATTAAATTGCAGAACATAAATTAAAAGCTTTAAAGCAAACCACCATCACTGCTATGTTTGATAGATTGAAAAATAAGTAGAAATTTACTGGAAAAGTTTTCTATTAGTTTTGTATATTTATATCATTTAAATATATTTCTAATGTTGAATACAGTTTTTTTTTTTTTTTTTTTTTTTTTTTTTAATAAATATATATATATAAAGCATTTTTTTATTTCTGTGTTAATTATTTACAATGTCATTACATATTGGTGGATAAATTCCAAATTTTAGAATGTAAACAAAGAAATGACCTATAATCCGTAAAATTCTGTAATCCACACAATCCTTGATCCCAACCTGTGCAGATTAGAGGAAGTGTACTGTATATTTTTTTCTGCCTAAAGTTGAAAATATTTTTTTTTCTCTTTAAGACCTTTAAAATGCCTTGCTCTTTTGAATCTCATTTTTGCAATATATATGTTATTTCATTTCTAATTTTGTCTATTTGTTTTTCATTATTTAGGAAGGTCTGCTCAGAATTCACCTGCTCAAAGTGCTCATTCAGATGAAGAGGAACAGGAATCTGTAAATGGTGATGCTCGTTCTGAACGCAGTGAGAGATCAGGATCAGGAGGAAATGCTAGCGGATCAGAAGGTGAAGGAGGGCATTCGTCTGATCATGAACAGCAGAATGATTCTGATGATGGTTCTGCAAAGCAGGAATCTGATGCAGAATCGGAAGCTCAACAATCTGACGCTTCAGAGGCAGAAGTACAACAATCTGACGCATCAGATGCTGAAGTTCAGCATTCTGAAAATGAATCGGAACATGTAGCTTCAGATGCGGAGCAAGAGGGACATCAGTCTGGGAGTGAATACCAGTCACCTAGAAGTGGTTCACCAGCTCGGAGTGGGAGTGGTTCACCAGTTCGAAGCCGTAGTGGTTCACCAGCTCGGAGTGGGAGTGGTTCACCAGTTAGAAGCCATAGTGGTTCACCAACTCGGAGTCATAGTGGTTCACCAGCCCGGAGTCATAGTGGTTCACCAGCCCGGAGTCATAGTGGTTCACCAGTTCGAAGTCACAGTGGTTCACCAGCTCGGAGTCAAAGTGGTTCACCAGTTCGGAGTCATAGTAGTTCACCAGCTGGTAGTCGGAGTGGTTCACCAGCTCGTAGTCAAAGTGGTTCACCAGCTCGTAGTCGGAGTGGTTCACCAGTTCGTAGTCAAAGTGGTTCCCCAGCTCGGAGTCAGAGTGGTTCACCAGCTCGGAGTCACAGTGGTTCTCCAGCACGGAGTCGGAGTGGTTCTCCACAAAGTGTTGAAGCAGAACAGTCAGATGATGAGGCCAGACATGATCGTTCTTCTGAACGTGATCATGGCAGTCGTCAAGGTGATCGTTCTGAAGATGAGGCTCGTTCAGAACCAGAGCAAGTTGAAGCTGAGTCAGGCTCTGAAAAAGAAGCTGCTTCAGATAATGAGCAAGAGGCAATGTCTGATAATGAAAGAGAAATAGCTTCAGACAGAGAAATGGCATCAGATGCTGAAAGAGAGCAAGCTTCTGATAATGAACAGGAAATAACATCTGATAATGAAAGAGCCGCAGCTTCTGATGAAGAGCACTCTGTTCACCATAAATCAGGTACTTAAGATCTTTAAAAGAGGGTTTCTGATACAGGGTTCCTGCGGGTCAGGGAAAAGTCAGGGAATTCAAAAATTTAGGCAAAAAGTTAGGGAAATGTCAGGGAATTTTTGAAATATTTGAAAAGGTCGGGGAATTTTCTATGTACTACTTCCATCGGAATTTCTATTAGCATTGTAAATGAAGAAATTTTGAATTAATTATTCATCCAATCAAAAATTTTTATATAAAATTTGTGCAAACTATGTAACAATATGAAAAATAATTAAAAAATCGGAAATTCATACAGCACATACTTTTTTTTAGCATTTATCTAAATTAAAGTCCATTGTGGAGGGTTTTACAACAATATGTAGGCTGAATTTTTACTGAGAAAAGTCAGGGAAAACCTGGAAAAGTCAGGGAATTTTTTTATCAGAATTGCGTAGGAACCCTGTGATACAGATTCTACTAGATATCAAATCAATAGTTAAAGCTACGCTGAAATAATTTTAGAGAGTAAAATATATTAAAAATGTAAATAGGTTTTTTAAAAACACACTTTAATTTGTGTACTTAAAAGTAGATACCAATTTTCAAATTTATGTTTTATGAAAAAAAAAAAATTCCCATTTTTTATGTGACATTGCATTCCTAAACATTTCCCATATAAAAAACCACATTTAAAAATTTAATGGATCATTGTAAAAAAAAAAAAAAAAAAAAAAAAAAAACGCTCAATTCCATTTTAAGATAGGGCGATATCAGGGTTCGCAAAAACCCGGGTTTTTCTGAAAAAACCCAACCCACCTGGGTTTTTTCATGAAAAACCCAATTTTCCCCGGGGAAAATCGGGCTTTTTCAAAAGTATAATACATGCGTAATTACATTATTGTATATACTATATTTTCTATACATTATATACACTATACATAAAATACATTGTTCCCTTATATACAATATAATTGTAATGTTATTTTACAAGTTATAAATTGTATAAATTATATGGATTTAAATTAATTAAATGTCAGTGTTTCTCACAAATTAGTTTTAAATATAATAGAAGATATAAAATTGTTAATTTTCTTTAAATCAAATAATGAATAGAATATTAAAATTTAAAATATATTTAGTAGGAAGAAAAAAGGGGTAAACTAGTTGGATATGCCAATCCCAAAAGTTTCTTCTATCTCATACATGTTAGTAATTCAAAATTCATTATCACAGTGCCAAAATTAAATGACAATTTATGCCCATCATGAGGATTGTAAAATATAGATTTGTTGAATTGGATGCATATAACAAGGAGATATAAGTATCACTTGTTGTGTAATTTACAACAAAACCTGATCAGTGACAATTTACGTCAACATCTAACTGAATCTGAAGTTTGATGAAAATCCATGCATTATTAGTTCTTGAGATAAAGCTATTGCAAAAAGAGAGATAAATGCAGCACAACAGCGCCGCTTGGGCGATAATATACTAAAAACTAATCAGCACCAGTTTATATCAAGGTTTAACTGAATCTAAATTTTTATTCAAGTCCGTACATTAGCTCTTGAGATAAGAGTTATTGCTGAAATCGCGAAAAATGCAGCATAGCAGCACTACCTGTTGGGCGATATGAACCAAAACTCGATAAGCAACAACTTAACTTGTAACTGAATAAGTTTTATGAAAATCTGTGCATTAGTTCTTGAGATAAAGCTATTGCAAAAATTGAGATAAATGCAGCATAGCAGCGCCACCTGTTGGGCAGTATACACCAAAAACTAATCAGCACCAGTTTACATCAAGGTCTAACTCAATCTAAAGTTTTGTGAAATTCTGTGCATTAGTCCTTGAGATAGAGCACCCACAAAATTTTTTTCACATACAGACAGTCATTTTCTAAAAACTATCAAATTGTCTTCAGGACCTTTTTAAAACTTATAAATCCATCTTGAACTGGAAGTCGAAATTTTTCACGAATCCAATACTTTCTTCTTGTAAAGATAGAAGAAAGTAAAAATACATATTTTTTATTTCCATGAATATAGTTGATTTGAATTTTTTATATAAAGACATATCTATAACTATGTATGTTGCCTACTAGGTTCTATGTTAGTAAAGTATTTTAATGTGCTGAAATACATTTTTATTTTACTTCAGATGTGTATGTAATGGCTTTTATATGTTAATAATTTTTCAAAATTAACTGAAATAACTTAAATTCATTAAATGTACATGTTGTTTAAATTTTTAAATTATATCTGAAAATTGAAAAAACCCACTTTATGGGTTTTTCGGTGGGCTTTTTCAAGTGGGCCCATTCTGAAAAAACCCGCCGGGTTTTTACAAACTGGGCCCAGCTTTGCGAACCCTGGTGCGATATAAAACAAAAGTAAAAAAAAAAATAGATTTTATTGAGTCATTTAAATTTTACTTAAAGATTTTCACCTTTAGTGAAGCGATTTTTTTTTTTTTTTTTTTTTTTTTTTAATATATATATATATATATTTCGGTCACAGTACAATCTATATGATAATGCAATACAAAATATGTAACATATGACTACATAAATAAGCCTATAACATGTCTAATGCCCCATGCAGATACTTTGAATACCTACACAGGTCGCATTGCCTGCGTTAGCTTCTCATCAAAGTTGTTGAGTCGAGTAGTTGTACATAGAGGAATGCAGCAAATGTGAATTTTGCAAGCAAAGTTTGTGCACTAGCAATGAATTTGTCAAGCAAACACTTGGGGAAGGGATAAAAACATCCAGGACCATACATTTTTTATACATATATATACAAATTTAATACAATAATAATAAATTTAATACAAGTTTGAGCTAAAAATTGCAATATAAATATATAAAAATAAGAGTTAAGAAGGTGAACTATAATATAATCAATGCCAAACGCTTGGGTAGAATGACATCAAACAAACAGTATAGGAATATTCAAAATAGAGTGCCAGAAATAAAAAGCAAAAGTGAAATTTTGAATTTAGAATGCCCACAACTTTTAAGATGGTTCTCTCCTAATTCTTTTGAAAGGGGGTGCAAAACCGTCATCTCGACTACGGATGACAAGCAGTCTTTTTTTACCATCAGAGCCTATAACATAAGATATTTTTTCATTGGTTGCCATTATATTTTTATAACATTTTGCAATATTTGACAAGAAATCATATTTTCTTAACACTTGAGTTATCCCAGGGCCCCTATAAAAAGGAAATACCTTAAGCAGTATTAAATTTCTTCAAAGAGATTTTTAAATTAAAAAAAAACATTATATTATTTAATAATTTAAATTATTAGCCATACTAATTTCTAATTCATTAATTAATTACAATCTTTCCAGATTCAAGTATTCTTTTAATTTAAGCATGTTAATTTTTCTTGGCTTTATCTATAATACATTTTAAAATTCTTTTATTATTATGTTTTATACCTAGATGCCGAGCAAGAAGAGGGGTCTGATGAAGAAAAGATCAATGAAAATGGACAAATGTCATTGCGTGAAGGTGGAGCTTCAGAACATGAAAGATCAGATCATGGTATATTTATACTTTATTTTTCATATTTTTATTAAATAAATTTGCTACATTAGATCATAAAATTAGTCTAATACAAAAAAAAAAAAAAAAAAAAAAAAAAAAAAAAATTCAGTACTATATTTTACTTTCAACTAAACCACCAGGAATTTTTAATCATTTTTAACTGACATCACACTCTAGCAACAGCAGCCAACTTAAAAATCTGGCATTTTGTTTGTTGATTTTCATTTGTTGAACAATAATACTGTCTAATAAATTGACCGTTTTAGTTGGTTAGATACAAACTTGAGGATCGTGGTCAGGGCCGAAACTAGCTTTTTTTGCACCCAGGGCAAACATGGATTTTGGTGCCCTCCCCACTCCTTCACAAACTAAATTTACAAATAGAGTTTTACAAAGTTTATAACAGCCGATTTATTTTAAATATGTAATCATAAAATACGTAATACTGAGCTACGAATCAGCTTTTTCAAATATTGACTCATTAAAACCTTGAAAGAGAATCGAAAGGAGCCGAAAAGATTAATTAAATTTGAATGGATTAAACCTGTATAATGTGGGGGAAAATCTGCTTTATACAGGTTTCTGCGAATCATTTTAACTGTTTGCTAATTTTAATGCATTTGGTTTAGTTTTCCTTTTGGATTTTCTGTCTGTGGGACATTTGTATCCAAATTTCATATATATAAACAATAAACAAAATCTTCATTTGGCACCCCCTTTGCCTGGTGACCCCTCCCCCCACCCCCTCCCCTAGTTTCAGCCCTGATTGTGGTAACGTGGTTGAAACTGATCTATTGAATGAACAGTGAGCACCTGGTCAATGGAACATCCTTCCAGTAAAAGGCAAAACTGGGAAATTTTATTAGTGGCTAGTCGTAGCAGTTTTATAAGTGGCCACTTTTTTATTTAAAAGTGCTAAACTATACTTTACTCTCTCCTTGTAGGAAAAATGGCCACTTGCAGACAATTTTTTAATAGCCCATTTTTTATTTAGTGGCCTTGTGGCTGGCATTAAAGGAAACAGACTAATTATTTTCTTCTAATTCAAATATTTCAGCAATTGTTTTTTTTAAATTGGTACTTTTCGGTTAGCCAGGCGCCAGTGTTATATATACATATTTATATACATACATATATGTAAATATACATATATACACATATACTGTATATAAACACATATAGATATATGTAAATATATATGTATATATACATACATTTATATATACATATATATGTAGGAACACTGGTGCCCGGCTAACCGAAAAGTACCATTAAATTTTTGCTGTCCCAACTCTTAAAAATTTTTATAAATCCTTAACGTTTATTGTCAGTAGTATGTATCATAAGCAAGAAAATAAAAATATATCATTAAAACTGGGAAAGGTGTACATTCTACAGCTAAAAAACCTATATTCTTATAAATGCCAGGGGATAAACCTAGACTTCTCGTGTTACATAATATAGGTAAAAATTATCATATATATATATATATATATATATCAGGGTTGCAAAAAAGCCGGCTAAAATTTTAAAAAAGCCAGGCCGGTGGCTTTTATTGGTTTTAACCGGCTTTTTTTGGCCATAATTGGCTTTTATACAATGAAGCATTGTAATTATAAACTACACATTTTAAAGTGTTTTTAATTAGTTTTAATGACATTTAATTGATTTAGAGTTTAATAAGTAACCTAATTTCTCAATAATGAGGACATTAATACTGGAATAAAACTTAGATGGTTTTGCTAGTGATTTGTAGTCAGAATTGCAAATATGTCAGCTAAATTTTAAAAGGGCCATACCAACTGCAATTTTTTTCATTTTTACTGCTTTATAAAATTAAAGAGGACAATGGTTACTTAGTTACCTGTTTTATTACTTAATTTTAAGAGCTATTAATATACAAGTCTTATTTTATTTCTAGTAAACATTTAAAATTATACTTAGTCATGTTAATAAAAACACCATTTCTCACTATTAAAAACATTGCAAACAGCATATGCATGAATATGCTTAACAACAAGCTTTTCAAAATTTTATTTACAGAAATTTTTCTTCTTGTTTAAATGCTCTATTTTTTATACACTTATGCACCACTCTCCTCAAATATTATATCCTTTCTAATTTCTCTTTTAACATTTATAACTTAATCTCTCCATATGGACACACAAGAATGTTTCCATTTTGATGTGCTACATTTTGTCATTAATTAAATATAATCTTTAAAATGTGTAGTGTATGTGGAGCTATGTAATATAGAATTTCAAAATACCAGTTTGGAGCCTAACTTATATTATTTTCAATTTATATATATATATATATATATATATTTCAGACATAATGCCTTCTAGAAGTTATAGACTTATTTATTTGACAAAATTTAATAGAAATAATTTTTTTAGTAGAAAATATTTATAAGTGTATTAAAAATTAATTGATCCAAATTTAAAACAAATTAACTATAAACCAGCTTTAAAAAATAAAAGCCGGCTGGCTTTTTTTGGCCTCGCTAAAAGCCGGCAACCCTGATATATATATATATATATATTTTCTGTTGTTAACATCCTTTTTTCTCTGCACATTAAAGACACAGCTATGAATGATACAATAAAACACATTGTTTGATTTTTTAAAATTACAATTAATCAGAAGGAAAAAACGTATCGGCAAATATCAAAGATGCCTCACACAGGTTTATTTTATTTTATTTAATGATAATTCTAATAGTTTTTTGCATGATATGTGTATTTTTTAGGATGCCAATTAACAATAATACTAAAAATCATATTTATATGAAAAATAGCAATAATGCGTTCAAATAAAATTTTGAAACTTATTAAAAGTGATACTTTTATATTGGTCAAGCGTCAGCAGTTAACAGACGAAGAAATCGCCTTTTACATTCAACCTTTTTGATTATGTTCATTTAACTGGTTTAAGCTTGTATGGTTTGATTACATGTCTTAAACTTGTGATTTATTTATATTTTATTGTTTATTATGTATTGATTGATAAATGTTTTAATTTCATTATGGGATATAAGCTGGAGACAAATAATGAACCATTTATATAAATATAAGTGCAAGCAGATTTATCTCTCCTAATCGTCTGCACACGATAGAGATAAATTTGAAAAATATTTATGCTTGAAAATTATTTTAAAAACAATAAAAATTGAGTAAATTGCAATACTGTTTTCAAACAAATAGCATTTGAAAGTGCATTTTTTATATTATATAAAATCGAGTATACCTAACCTGAGTCAATCTGGAAATCCACCCTGAAAATGAAAAAATTGGAGTCAGCTCTATATTTGTACTAACCTGCAGGTTGGGTTAGGTAAAATACTCTTACCCAAACCAATGTAGGACTCTAAATAACTCTTCATGATTTCAACATTGATGTGCCACTGGTTTTGTGGAAGACCTTGAGGTGTATTGTGACTAGGGATTACACCCCAAGTCTAATTTTCAATCCTGGGATTTCGAGATTGCTTAGACTTTACATGTCTTAATTGATTACATGTCATAATTTCTACAATGTAATGATACAGATAATAATGATTTTAATATTATACAGGATCAAGTATATTTAGCTATCAGTAATTGAATTAGATTATAGGATGCTGTGTTAGCATTTCAATACACTTTTTTCAATTATTGTGAAGTCAATTATTGTATATTAAAATAATTTTCAAGCATGATTTTTTTTTCAAATCTATCTCTATCGTGTGCAGACGATTAGGAGAGATAAATCCGCTTGCACTTAAATTTATATAAATGGTGTATTATTTGTCTCTAGCTTATATTCCATAATGAAATTAAAACGTTCATCAATCAATACATAATAAACAATAAAATATAAATAAATCACAAATTTAAGACCTGTAATCAATCAAGTGATAAAAAATTAATATCACTAATTAAATTTTGAATTATTTGCATAACCGTGTAATTAAAGATTACAATTCTAGGACAATATCTCTATTTAGAAATTTAAACTATACATTTATGTAATTTCTTAGAACTAGGACATAACCTAGGACAATGTATGTTATGATCCCAGGATTACGAAAATTAGAATTTCTCTAATATCACCAATTTTTACAATAGCCAAATATCGTAATCTTAAAGGAAAGATAATTAAAGTAAAATTACAGTCCTAACTTACATGTGAAAATATACCAAGTTAAAAAATTTTGACTTTTAGATGATTTCTTTTATTTCTTGTTAAACAAGTTTTTGAATGGCTTAATATTTACAACATTAAAAAAATTAATATCACTAATTAAATTTTTGAATTATTCACAATTTGCACAACCACATAATTAACCCCTTGGGGACGAGCGGCATGTATACATGCCGCATAAAGCGCTCAGAATCCTTGTTTTTTCCCACCAGTAAAATTTTACTGTAAAATTTGCCTTATTTAAGCGCAATTTCTCGATTCAAGAAAACATAAATTTCTGTTTTTAAAAAACAGTGACAAAAGATTAAAATTTTCGTAAAAGGCTCCCGTCCCGAAGGGGTTAAAGATTACAATTCTATGATGCTGCAAACGCAAGATTATGAAGCTTTTTTTTCTTGAAATAAAATAACTTAACACACACACACACATATGATAAAAAATTACATAGATGTATAGTTTAAACTTCTAAATAGATATACAGTTGTTAAAATTCAAAAACATTGCATAATATAAAAATTATTACATAACAAGACAAAAAAAAGATGGTACTTTTCGGTTAGCCGGGCGCCAGTGTTATATATACATATATATATTGTATATATACATATATATATATTGTATATATACATATATATATATAAATGCATATATATGTATATGTATGTATATATAACACTGACGCCCGGCTAACCGAAAAGTACCAAAAATATTAGTTTGAATAGTTCACTGTTTCTTAACTAATCGGTTTTTCTTTGAAAATATGACCTAAGACATATCAAGGCAACTAAAGTATCATCTCCAAATCCCAGTTATGAGAGAAAAAATGTCTTTTTTTAGTGAAATCTCATACTGGTTTAGACGCTCTATTAGCATTTCAATACACTTTTTTGCTATAAAAGATCCATGTGTATACATAAGGCTTAAATTCCAGATTTCTTCAAATTTAAATTTCTCGAATGGACATTAATACTCATAAATTGCTTGTTTATAGTAGATGTCTGTTCGTCAAAACAAAAGTCAAACTGGTTTTTTCCTGAATTTTTAAAAGTTTGTATTTCACTTGGAATTAACTCCTTTATTATGGGCTATTACTATTCACTACACAATTTCAAATCAATACTGCAGATTTTGGCAAATGATTATAGTCTTTAGCTATCAGTAACTTTCTTAAATCAGTTGAAGTGATGAAAATGTTAAATGAGAAACCGTAACTGTCATTCGCGATCCAGTGATTCTGTATCACTACTAAAATATTCCTCTATTTTACCGCTTTTTAGAAAGCAATGTAAATCTTCTATGCAATCTTGACTTATGGAAGGAAAAGAGGTTGTATTAAATTCTTTCTTAACTTTAGTACCATGTTTCAGGAAAAGAGGTTGTATTAAATTCTTTCTTAACTTTAGTACCATGTTTCATTAGGGTTTAATCTAGGAAAAAGAATTTTTTAGCTTTTTGGCTAATTGTAGCCAATAACTTCTAGCCAAATGAAAATAGCTTTAGCCAAGGAAAAAAAAGTTATTTATACAAAATTTCTATATACATGAGTATTATTTTTAGTTATGCAATATACAAACAAATACACTACTCTGTAAGATTGACCCCTGAAGATTTGGCTGTATACCACACAGGAAATGCTTTTTTTAATGAAAATGCTTTTCAAACTTCCCCTTCCAAATTAATCGTCATTAAGTTACTTAAATTCTTGATTTTCAGTTTGTTTCTCAAGTCAGTTTTTGTTATATTCATGAGACTGAATCCCACTTCACAGTCTGCTGTAGACAACAAAAGTGATGCTACAAATTCATACAAAGAATTCACATTGGGAAACATGCCAGTAATGCCATTTTTATGAAAAAAAATAATACAATAAGCTAGTTTCATTTCTTTACACGTTGTAGCCAGAACCCACATAAATTCAAGTCTGAAAAGTTTGTATGACATGCATCTGGCACATTCATGATTCAAAGCTATTGCACATCATATCACATGTTTATACAATCTGCGATTTTCGTTTCTGCCATATGCTAGAGTTGTGTCTGATGCAAATGATGCCACACTGTTTGAAGATGCTTGCATAGAGAGCACAAGACAAATTTTGAAGTGTTGCCGCAGCGCAGCTGCAATGAGTTTTTTTTTTTTAGTTTTTGTGCAGCGGCAGCAGGTTTACAAAATGCAGAACAACAAAATGTGAATGATATAGCATATTTCTTTGGCTGTCGCTATTTGGCTAATTCACTAAATGCTTTGGGGGCAAAAAGCACTTCCAGTTAGCTTTTTGGCTATTTGGTTAGCTCTAGATTAAACCCTATTCATAGATAAATGTGTGTACAACCCCTTAGTCAATCCACCACTGTACTACATCTTTTAAATTTAGCACTTTTCCATTTTTTGACATTATAGTAGTGCTAATCTGAAGCTGTATCGTATCATTATCTTTCTATGAGCTATAAAATCCTTTTCATTAAACATCTTTAAAGCAAAATAAGTACAAACGCACGGAAAGCAAAGAAGTTAGCACATAATAGTGACTATGAAACACAAATGCCAATGCTTATCAGTAAACTGTAATTCAAAAACTAATTTTGTTATTCCCAGTTGCTGCAACGATCCGCCTCCTAAACACAGCGAAATTGAAATAAATTATTTAATTTTTTGTACGAGTTACATCTCATCTATTTGCAAGTCAAAAGATTTTCATATTAAACAATTTAATCGCTTAGAAATGTAGTTAAAAAATACTTAAGAAATATATTCTTTTTCAGTGATATAAATTTCATAAAAAATAATTGATTTTCTTTCCAAAAGCGAAAGTCTATAAATATATTTTTTAATTTCAGCTGAATACCGTTATATTAATAAAAAAATAAGGCAATCCTGAAAATCATGGCACGGAATTTGAGGGTTTAAAATTAAAGCGGGATTATGGGATTTCGGGATTGTAATTTCTAATTGTGATGTTATGCATGTCCATTAGGGGTGCTAAATCACATTGTTTAATTGTCATTATGGTTTTCATTGATAACAGTAGACAGAAAAGTATAAGAGTATACTATGACTTGTAAGTTCATATAGACATATCACAGATTAACACCTTGTAATAATATACTATTTCTAATTACTAAAAAGATGTAAGATTAAAACTTTAAAAATATTAAAATAGTTTTATTTGTAATTAAACAAATATATTTTACTGTTTTTAAAGTTTTAATCTTACACCTTTTTAGCAATTAGAAATAGTTCATATAGTTTAAAAAAATCATGGGATTTTTTTCTATTTTTTTTTTTAAATAGCTGATTTTTTTATTCTCATTATCATGAAATCAGTGCTATTCAATATTTGCTACAAATATTTCTAATAAGTTCATAGCATAGTTATTTAAGAAACAATTTACATTTTTTCCAAATTCACTTATATAGCTTTTTTTTTTTTTTTTTTAATTCCTACTATTAGCTTACACTCTCCCTATATTTATTTATGTATTTATCTTCTTCAAATTTTCAATCGTTAATAAAATACTCATTATTCATCCTATCAAGTTGAAATAAATTTTTTAGAACTTGTACTGGATGACAATTGGTGTTAATACAGTTTTTTCAAATATTAATTAATTAATTTAATTTTAATTAATTAATTTTAGTTTTGCATGGGAAACAAAATGGCGGTCATTGGTTATTGAAGATCAATGAAAGTATTTTCAGTAAGAGGTTACCATAGGAGGGACCCTGTTCTGTTGCCAAATACTGCCAAGTTTGTCACCAACTTGTTGATATATCGCCAAATTTGGCGGCTAAAATGAGTCGCCAAAAGTGATGCCAACTTGGCGATATCTCTAATATTTCGCCAAATTCCCATAGAGTTCCATTGTAAACCTACTTGCTTATAGAAAATCAAAAAATTGAGATATTTTAATGCAACAAAAACTAATATTAGCTTAAGGGATTATATTAAATTTTTCTTTGATGGCCTAAGTAGAAATTGACTTTAAAAACAAAATTTTTATATTACTTGTTTTATAGAATCTGATGAAGAAAGAAAAGGTTCTGAAAGATTGGTGCAATCTGGAGCTGAATCAGATGCTCGTAAGTTCATTATTGTTGCCATATATTTTAAGTCTTTACTTTATCATTTGTATGGATCAAACAAAATTGAGGGAAGTTAAAACATGAGATTATTTATTAACACTCCACCTCCACCAATCCTCGTTAATTTGAATTTGCCCAACAAACCCTCTCTTTGAATTTTTATTTTAAGGGAAGATAAGCAAGAAACAAAACAATGTTTATAGTTGAAAAAGGCTCAGGTCACTATGACCCGAGCCAAGTGCTAGAGGAATAAAAAACTTATGCTAAAAAAAAAATGTTTTTGCTCCTTTTATGTTATACATTGCTGTATTTTGTAGAGCAGGTTGGTCATTTTGCCAGAAAAATGGCATTTTTGACTGGACAATGGCAAAAACTGAAAAAAAAAAAAAATGGCTGAATTTAATAAATAAACAACAAACAATAGAATTTTTTACATAACTGTGACTTAAATCAGAATATTAATTTGATATTTCCTTGATAGTAATTTGATTAATTACAACAATTTAAAATAATTTTAATTGATAATATTTGAAGTAGAATTAAAAACATCTACTTTGTTAATAAATTTATGTTTTTCTTCATTCTTCACTTTTAATATAGTAATAGTTATATATGAGCCATTGCT
The DNA here is from genome assembly GCA_963932465.1 of Maratus speciosus. Taxonomy (NCBI): domain Eukaryota; kingdom Metazoa; phylum Arthropoda; class Arachnida; order Araneae; family Salticidae; genus Maratus; species Maratus speciosus. Next base: position 583,734,692 of record OZ010788.1, on the reverse strand, counting down.
TTTGAAAAGGGGTTAAATTTAATATGCAATAATGGTTACCCGTACTAGATATTTAAAAAAAAAAAAAAAAAGTCATGGTTTTGGTATGTGACCATTGACTTGCATCACTTTCAGTAGCAAAGATTTCTTAAAAACTTTTTCGTAATGGAATATAATTATAGTAACAAAAGAATTGAATATTTTACTTTATTTACTTATTTATTTTATTCCAATATTTCATTCTTCTTTAGAAAAGTTGCAATAAAACAAAAAACTTAATTTTGTAGAAAAAGTGAAAATATTAAGGAAAAATATTCAATAATAAGGTGTATGTCTATAATTACACAAGTAGCATTTTCTGTTAAAAGCGACTATTTTGGGAGGAAAACAAAAAATGAGACTTTTCCAAATCCGGCCACTATTTTTGGAAAGAAAAAAAAAAAAAAGATTTTCCATCAAACCTGGATTTGCTAATTCTTTTATTTTATTTTTAACCCTATATCCTGATGTTAGATTTCAGAAAATCCATTTCTTAACTTTTTTATTCATTTTTTTAAATCTATAAAAATTTCAATTTGAAATAAAGAAATTAAATCTTTTCTATCTGAATGCAGCGCAAGGATGCCAATCATTTTTAGTAGGAAACTTCTGATTTTTGGTTTGTCTCTCACCCACATTCTTTACACTCTATTTCTCTCCATATTTTGTTGTCAGTCAAGATATTTAACAATTTAACTGTCGTATGAATCACATAAGATTAATTGCAGATTTGTAACTGTGCTGCATAAATCATATTTGTTTCTAGACTCGTAGCTTGTAGCATAAATGTTTCATACTAGAAATTTTAATTAATAAACTATCTCTGTCTATAATATGTCCATAGATTTGTTAATATAAATATCTATGTCTGTAATAAAATATATGTCTTCACTATAAATGCTATTTAGGAATAAGATATATTTTATTAAACAAATTTTCCATTTAAAATTGGCATATGAAATGGAAGACTTGAAAATTGCCATGACACTTAACATGGCTCATTGATATCAAAAATTTTAAAATTGTGATGGTCAGCATGTTAATCTTTGCCAATGATCTATATATTTATCTCTTTAAGACAGGAAGTGGGTGGGGCTTGTGAGTGCTTAAGCCATTTGGTAGGCCTCCCCACCTAGCTGACCCTTTAAGACAAGAAGATTTTTGGTAGAAATGAGAAGTTTTGGTGATTTCCTCTATTTGATTGAAAATAATATTTTAAAAATACCCGATGTCAGGTTATGCCAAAGGAGGATCTACGCAATTCTGTGGGTGCAGGCTCGACTTTAAATCTCACAAAAAAAGAGGAAAATGTTTTTTTTTTTTCTTTAGGATCACCTACACAATTGTGTAGGTCAGGTTTTAAAGGGTTATAGATAATAACTGCTGGATAGATTAAATAAACATTAAAATTATTTAGATAATAATCCCTAAATTGCATACAAATGCTGTGAATACTTGGTTTAAATGCATGCAATACTATCCAACCAGCAGTAAATTAGAGTGGGGGCTCCAACTTCGATGATGTGCCTTGATGCCACATTGTTTAAGTTGGGTTCAGTCAAAATTCATTAGCACTAGAATCATTATATTGTCTGCAATGTGCTTTTTTGTCAGAGGAATGCACACTTATAGGCTTTAAATAACCATAAAACCCCTTTCTTTGAGGGGGGGGGGGGGGTTCCACAAGCTACTGCCCAATTTCCTTACTTATTGGGAAATAGAGTGGATTTTGAAGTATGCTTTCTTTTGTACTCCTATTTTGAATTATATTTTGTAAAATGCATAAATTGTATGAAGTTTTATTACCCCAGTAGCAGAAATAGTGCAGCATGGCAGTGGGCACTGCAGGTTATTTTAGGCCTTTCAGATTAATACAACAGCCTCTTTAAAAGAAATGTTTGAGCTTAAAAAAAAATTGCTAAAATATTCAAGTTTCTAGATTTATTATATCTTTTTGCTATATTTTCTTTGTAAATGCAAATTTTGCTTATTTTATGGGTACTATTATTTCTTATGATAGTATGCTTTTGCGAGACATAGATGGGCCATTCCATGAAAAACAGACAAAATGTCCTGCGCGTGACACTGACATAAATACCTATATCTTTTAACTTATAAGTTTTTGAAAATAAATTATACATTAAAAATAACAAAAATCCCTAGATTTTCATTTTAGCATAGTAGTTTTAATTTGAGGGTACAATAGCATTATTAAAACAGCGGTAATATGTAGAAAAGCTGTCCCACACGTGATATGGAATGGCCCAGATAAAGTTTGCCTTGATGCATATTAACACACACACACACACAAAAAAAAAAAAAAAAAAAAAGCTGTTACTGGGTCTAGTACTAGAAAAGCACTAGGTTTAATCAAATCTACATTTAACAATATTTTCAATATTTTACGGATTGAGTTAGGATGTTTTTGTAAGCTTTTATTTCTGTGAATCATTTCAATGCTACTATATTTTTCCCTTTTCCTGCTTTTTTTTTCTGAAAAGGAGAGGAGTTGTCAGCAGTGGCGTAGCCAGGATTTCGTTTCGGGGGGGGGGGTCCAGAATTTTTCCTTCATGTTATATATATAGTAAAACCTGTCAAGATAAAATCGTAAATATTGCTAAAAAATTCCGTTTTGCACAAGTTTTTGTGTTATCAGGTGTATTTGCATAGTATTATTTTACGTAGCACTATGGAACATTTCTGTTTAAGACAGAATTCTGTTGTAGGCAGGTTCCATTTTTACAAGTTTTGTGTATTTATATAAATATACTTATTTATCTCATATGAATAGAATAAAACTTGTCAAAATAGTAATTGTCTATAACAGAATCCTGTCTTTAACGGAAGCGTTACATGTTCTTAATATGAATTGCGATACAATTAAATTTGCTGAAAACCTGTCTGAAAGGGGATTTTCATCGTTCTTTAATGAAACATAGTGAAACCTGTGAAAGCGGAATCTTTCTATAATGGAATCCTGTCTCAAATGGAAGAGTTTCAGAATCCCTGCGAAACGAACAATAGATCTTATTGAGGTAGTGTATCTTAGAAGCATAATTAATTACACTTCTTTCTATGGAAGCCTGTCTAAAATGGAGCTTTTTACCAGTCCCTTGCAATCTTGTCTTGACTGTGTATGTATAATAGAAGTATTTCGAGTAACTTTAGGAATTTAGGTATATCGCTATTTAATTTCTTAATTTAAAAAAAAAGCATGGATAAAAAATGTAAGGCAATCTCTATAACTGCAACTAATAATACATTGAAGTTACATTAATATTTACCAATGAAACAGGTTCACAGTGATGTAAACAGCTGAGCGCATACTGAAGAGTTAAATTTAATTAAACCATTCGCTGTCATCCACGAGTATACTTGTGGCTTTAATTTATTAATTACTTTGTCATATTTTAGAATTAAAGAAATTGCCTCATTTATTGGCAGAAATTTCGCTGTATTAGTAAAGCGAAATTTACTTTTCCTAACTTGTGGTAGCAAACAAATTTTAACAAAAAATTTGAAAATTCTTACTTTATAGTTTTGACAGCGAACGGGTTAAATCAAGTTTCATATTACATAACATTTGCCTACAATAAAGTTAGGATCATGTGGTTAAGTTTAAAACAGCAATTTCCATGTTTAGTTTCTTGCCATTGAATTAAGAACTTGTGCTGTAATAGATATCAATGCAAAAACCCTTGACGGGTTAAAAGTTTCTGACGCAGCACTTTATCTTATGCTCTAAGAATTTTAAATATGGAACTTAAAAATACTGATATCAAATTTTGAGTGACGTTATGCTATTTCTTAAAAAATATATTTGTATTTATTTCACCATTTTATTTTTGTTTTATTTATAATCGCATGTGCAAAAGTTAATGAAAAGCTGCATAAAATTTTATTCGCTGTTGCTTTATCATTTACATCTCTCATAAATTCAAAATATGTGTTTTAAAAGATATGATATAAAATTTAAGTGACGCCTTGATGTGACTTTAAAAGGTTTGTTTTTTAAAATTCAATTTAAATTATTTTTGACTTGGTTAAAATATTTTTTTTACATCTACACAATACTTTTAATTTTCCAATTCACTGTTAAATATATCACTTTCATTGAATCTATACTATGCATTGAAATGTATTTATTTCAATAAATTGATTTATCTTTTGTGTCACGCTATTCAAAATTGTGAGTAAGATTTATGTAAATGGTTTCTTTGCGTCATTGTGTCCAAACTACATGAAATGTATGAAAAAGGATAGTTTGACGCAAATAAACCATTTACATAAATCTTACTCACAATTTTGAATAGCGTGACACAAAAGATAAATCAATTTATTGAAATAAATACATTTCAATGCATAGTATAGATTCAATGAAAGTGATATATTTAACAGTGAATTGGAAAATTAAAAGTATTGTGTAGATGTAAAAAAAATATTTTAACCAAGTCAAAAATAATTTAAATTGAATTTTAAAAAACAAACCTTTTAAAGTCACATCAAGGCGTCACTTAAATTTTATATCATATCTTTTAAAACACATATTTTGAATTTATGAGAGATGTAAATGATAAAGCAACAGCGAATAAAATTTTATGCAGCTTTTCATTAACTTTTGCACATGCGATTATAAATAAAACAAAAATAAAATGGTGAAATAAATACAAATATATTTTTTAAGAAATAGCATAACGTCACTCAAAATTTGATATCAGTATTTTTAAGTTCCATATTTAAAATTCTTAGAGCATAAGATAAAGTGCTGCGTCAGAAACTTTTAACCCGTCAAGGGTTTTTGCATTGATATCATTACTTTTTTGAGGTTAGTGATAAAATGATTAAAAAAAAGATACTTATGGAATTTAATGCAGATTTAATTTTTACTATTTTATTACAATTTTCCTTATAGCAGTTTGTATATAAAAACAACTGAGTAAGTATAATCGCAGATCGCACAGAGGGTTTCATTTGATATTCCTTTAAAAACACTTTATCCTTAAAATAATAAATCCAAAATATTAATTTATAATTATTAAATCCTTACATAGATGTAGCACCAATAGTTCCAATTTTCATGGGGCAGGGAACGCACTCTTTTAAACAAACCACCTTCCAACTGAAGTCATCAAAAACCAAGTTGAATAAGCCAGATCCCGTTGTGTTGTTTGACAAACAGCAGTCTCATGTCCCCTCCTTCCCCCCTTTTTCAAAATTTTTCAGACCAGTACCTAAGAATGGAACCGAAATAATTTTTTCTCTTCAGAAATTACGATAAAAAAATAGTATGCAGTACTCATAAATTTACTTTAATGCTATATAGGGCGATTATTAAGTTAATTATAACGTTTGGAATCTGTTGCATTGATGTCCGAAAGGTAGTTTCTGAGTTATGGAAGCTGGACCCATAAGGCGCGATAGAGGGGCGAAGCCCGCTAGTGTCTATCATAATTATATCTGCCATGTAGACTAATTGCGATATTTAATCAAAATAGCCCCCCCCCTCCTCATCCCCGGAAATATAACAAATACAAAATGTGTCTTTATAAACCAATCGTCAAATAGGTTTTTATTTCTTTTTCCCTAAAAAAAACATGATTTTTATATCCGTAACGTAAATAGCGTACGAAGCCCGCTAGTTCCTATCATAATATATATTTTTAATAATTTTATATAGTCTATAATAAAAATCAGACTTAAAATAGTCTAGTTCCATGAGTACTTGTAGTGTCAGTTACATGCTACGATTTTTGGATACCAGTATTTTAGAACGGGAAAATGTGACTTATTTTATCGGAGATATCTCATTAATTGAATAAGGTGAAGCAAACTTTTTGAAAAAAAGGTGGCCAACAAGCATGGCAGTTATCAGCTATGTGACTTTGTGCTAAAGTCCATTAATTTGATCTGCTTTAAAAAGATTACGGAAGATTGAATTATAGTAGAACCTGGATTAACCAAGCTTCGATTAATCGAGGTTTCTGTTAACCGAGCCGATAACAAAGTCTGATTTTTTTTTCCTTTTGAATGAGCCTTAAAAATAACCACACTCTTTAGCTCACTCTCCGTGCTATACAGGCCCTTCTGCCCCCAAAAGCCCTCAACTCCAAAGAAACATTGGACCCTGAGAAGTCAATAGCGAACAATGCTTTGTTTCCAGTGGCTGTGTGAACTTTCGTAAATTTTTCAATTTGCATTTTAAAATTTACTACTGGTAGTTGATTTTCTTTTTAAATTTGTTAAGCTGTGAAACAGAACTTTACATATATTTACTTTTATTATTTAAAAAACGTTCTATATATATTTTTAAAAGAGATGTTAAATTCGCAAGCACGGCGAGTTTTTACACACAGTTTCTATTAACCGAGATTTCCGATTCCGATTTACTAACAGTCCCAATTAGCTCGGATAATCGAGGCTGCTCTGTATAATTAAAAAATCAATGGCGATCTTACTGTAAACGGGTTTCCCTTTTACTGAGGGATTTCAAAACCGAATCAGCTGATGTTAGTTGCTGTTTCCCTGCTTGATTAAATAAGATTAGTTAAACATTTGAAAATTACCAAATATAAAAGGAACTAAGTCAACAGAGTCTTTGCTTACGGTATTTTTTAACAACGCTATAAGAAAATGATTTTAAATAAGAGATTTTAAATGTAACGTTTTAAATCTGACATAATTTTCACCAAACTTTCCTTTCTCTTTGTAACATTCAACTGAAAATATTTTTATTATTAGAAAGATAATATTATTATTTGCGCTACCTTAAAATTAGCAACTATAGTTAAAAATATCATCTCGAAATTTGAAATAAATCTCTCATATAAATATATTTTTTAATTTACACCGTTTTGCAATATGTTTTGCAATGTGTTTTGTAAACTGTTTTGGCCACTTTGGCCAATATGACGTAATTTCCTCCATTTACGACTTTTAACACATATCAATGACGTTGCGTTACATATGTATAATATATAATATTATATTATATATATAATATATATAATTAATATATATATAATTATATATGTAATATATATATATAATTATATATAATATAATTGCGTTATAATGATGCACTGTTTCATTCATCATTAAGGATTATTTATTAGTGGAGTATAGTCTTTGGCCCATTACACAATAAATATTTCACAAAAGTGAAATTAAAATAACTGAAATTTCAAGCAAATATTGTTAATTTAAAAATAAAAATTGCTGGAAATTTAACTAAAATGAAAAAAGAAAGACTTTTTTGGAATCAGATTATATATTTGATACTGAGTTAAAGGTTGTCTAAACCGAAAGGGAATCTATTCAATATTACATTCTTCATTATTTTGTGAAATAATTTGTGAAGTACTGGAAGAACGAAATCTGCTTAGGGGTAAGGTTTCTTTGGGATAATATTGTTCTAAGCCTTTTTATTATATATACAGACTTATGCCCAAGCGCAATTTTTCTCTTAGTGATTTATTATTTAAAATTAAGCGAAAAAAGTAAATTTTACCCCCACCCCCTTTCTTTTAAATCATCTACGATGGCGAATTTTTTTTTCAAAAGGGTGGTTCAAAGACCGTTCCTTGCCCCCCCCCCCCCTCCCACCAGCGCCCATGACATGCACTTTATTATTTGTAAATCTACTAAACAGAAGTTGATAGTAAGATGACTTTACTTTGATTTCTCATTAACAGGAGCAAAGAGCTCGATGAATAAATCAACATAAGTATGACAATGCAGAATTGTGAAACTGGAGCCTATTAAAAATAATAATAATAATTTATCTGCATATAAATTTTATTTTCTAGAACAGTCTTATATCTGCAGTCTAATCGTATACTGAAATTTTTGCATTTCTACGTGCAGTATATTTTGAGATCTAAATAGCCATTTTTAAAGTGAAAACGTTGGTATAATATCGAGGAAGTTCGTAATTTGAAAATCTCGAAAACGGTTCTAACGATTATTTTTAAATTGATACGATTTACGTAATTCTTCGATTTAAAAACTGTCTACTTCAACATTTTTATCAAACATTTCTCTATAATACTACGCAATTGCGTCAAAAGATGGCGACACCAGAATTCTGATATGCTTATTATGTAAACTGTAAATATTGCAAAGAATTGTCTCGGGGTTATCAAACTTCATTGATATTTATAAATAAAACATTTCAACTAAATTATTTATTATAAAAGAATTATTACATCACAATAGCTTTTATGCAAGGAAAATAATAATTATAATAATAATAATATTATGGATGTCAGTGATTATATATTGATTGACCGTCATAATAATAAAAAATGATATTATAAAAAGAAGAGCTGAAATGAATTATTTTTTTACGTTTCTGATCGTGTGATTTATATTCAAATAATAATTATTAATGTATATTTTTTGTAAAGTGATTGAAATTAAATATATTTATAAAATTTATGGTAATATTTTTATTGTTGAAAAATTGCCAAGAAATAATCATCATCAAATTGGCGTCATTATAATTGTAATTTTATTTAACTTAATAGCAATTAAAAAAATTACAAAGGAACTGAGAATAATGGTCAACTAGCAGACTTTAAAAAAAAAAAAAACATTCACATGTGAAAACACGTACCAGCGAGTATCGAACTGCCTATCTTAAGGTCAGTAAACGATGGCCCTTAGCCACTCAGCCAGTGGGAAGACAAAATTTTTCTCCCCAAAAGTGGTTAAAAAGAAAGCATGTGTATGAATACAGTGTCATGCATTTTCGGTGAAATTTCCATAGAATGGCGAAGAAATATAGTCCGATTTTTCATGCGCATTATAAAACGAACAAGAGTCTTGCTGGAAACAAGTAAATTGTTATTTGGTTCATCTGAAACATATTTATTTGATTTTTAAAAAATCGCCCGTGTCATTTTCGAGAGAAAAAAAAAATCGAATTATTTAACGAACGAGAGTTTTCCCAGAAAAAAGAAAAGTGTTATTCACCTCGCCTTAATCACATTTATATTATGTATCAATTTAAAAATAATCGTTAGAACCGTTTTCGAGATTTTCAAATTAGGAACTTCCTCGATATTATACCAACGTTTTCACTTTAAAAATGGCTATTTAGATCTCAAAATATACTGCACGTAGAAATGCAAAAATTTCAGTATACGATTAGACTGCAGATATAAGACTGTTCTAGAAAATTCAGAACAATAAGACATATATCTGCTGAGTTATTAAAAGGCGGCTTTTCGCGTTTTCTTTGATGTCGAGTTAGCTGTATATATGAGTTCCGCCATCTACGAATTCTATGATACGATACGATACGATTTTAGGCTTAAGGCTGCGTCACTCGAAATACTACCGTCTTCCATGATTGGATAATGATTTCACATAAGTGTCAATCGCATGAGCCGTTCATGCGATCCGCCGCGCTCCGCATGGGAGTTTTTGAGATAACCCAGATAGCATGAACATTAGCAGCAAGTTTGATTTTTTCTAATATTATCTTGCCGTGACAAATTTGAATTGAGAAAAATCGCAGCAAATCTCCCGCAAGGTATAACATCACCCACTTGCGTGAGTAGTTTGTTGTGAAATTGATGCAAGACTGTCTTTAATTCACGAAAGTGACGAAAGCAAAAAATCACTCTGTTGAGAGAATAGACAATTAGCACATACGCAGAAATTGCAGAAATTTTATTCGGTAGGCACCGCTTTTTCTAAACACTATACTACTTATTAAATACCAAAAAATGCTCGAAATGAAAAGTACAAATATTACATAAACTTGTTTATGGTGATAAAACCAATGCATGCACCTTCTGACGGCACTTTCGCATCAATAGACTTGATCAGGTCTATGGACCCCTTTGAAGGGGTTAAACTTATAGTGTGACGTGGAAAGATTACTACTTTGCAGCAAGTTTGCAGTATTTTTAATTACTTGTTTGCCGTTAGTTTGCAATAAATTTGATATAGTATGAATTTAACTTGCACGGCAAGTTAGCTGCAAGTTCAAAGTGTGATGACTTCGGCGTTTGCGTTATCTTGCTGCAGTCCAGTGGTGTAGTCGTAAAAAAAACAGAGGGTATACGCTCAGGGCAGAGCGTATACCCTAAAGTGTATATACTATAGCTTTCTTGAGAAACAGAGGGTATACGGTGTTCCTTAAAAAAATCCAGAAGGTATACGGCGTATATCCCCGTATACGCTCCACTACATCCCTGCTGCAGTCTTGTCATGCTGAGCTTACTGCAACTTTGCAGGTTTTCAAAGCAAGACTGTTGCAAATTTTCTGCAAACTAAAAATGCTATGTTGGAAGGTTTTGACTTTAAGAAAAAGATCTTGCATTTTCAGGTACAGAAACTAGTAATGTAAGAAGCACACACATCAAATATAGTTCATGCTGGAAAAAGCAGTTTTGTTACAATTGTCTTATTCAGCCATAATTCCTTTGGGTTTCCATGTTTCATGTCTCGCCACTTTTGATGCCATTATCGATCTAATAGTTGCTTCCAATATCTGGTCGTCTTTAAAGAAGTTAGATTTTTGTAATAAGTTTATTTGTGATGGATTAGCACTTTTTTGGAAGTATTAGAATGTGAAAAAAATGGTTCATGGTGGTTTCTGTTTTTGTACTTCTCAGCCAATTTATTTTAGATGGTTTGAAACAGTTTTAGAACATTCTCCAAGTTCAGCAGTAAGCTTCGGACGGGATGGATTTATGGAGATTTGGAAGGGACACTTAGGAGTTCTGTGGAAGGGGGTAGCGCCCTTCTAGATCGTTAATAATCATAAAATTCCGAATCTTTCGATTGCACCCTTAAACAACTTGACAGGAGGATCAAGAACCTCATCTCTGTATATTTCAGCATTCACAGTTGTACTGGTAAAAATGTGTCGGTCACTGCGGCCATTCAAAATGATGTCCGTCCATACCATGATTCCACGAACTTTGTATCGATGCCTTTCACGGATGTTTGCAGCCTTATTGCGTATGATTTTCTCCCTCCATATGGTAACATGTCTATAGTAACTCTCTCAACAAAATCGGGACTCATCGGTAAAGAGAACTCGGTCCAGTCCGTGGTACTCCAATGACGATGATCTCTGCACCACTTTAACCGAGCGCATTTCGCTACCGGAGTTAGTGGAACACAAATCATGGGTTTCCTTGCATGCAGACTGTCACTCACAGTAAACTAAGATAGTCGAGTTCTTGTTGCTGCAGCAAACTCCCTGCAATCTGAACTGACGTCAATTGCCTATTTCTTTTAGCAATCGTTGGCAAATTACAGTCCTGAGAGCCTATTGTGGTGCGTTTTCTACCTTGACCTGGTAGTCTGTGGACATTATACCAGTGTCTTTAAACCGTTTCCAGATTCTTGGCATGACGCTTTTGACTATTTTTAAGTCTTTACAGACCCCTAAGAGTGTCTCTCCTGCTTCCATTCTCCTTAGTTCACGCATTTTCTCAAAATCGGTCAAATGGCTTCTGGACGACATATTCCACCTACTAGAAGCGAAAGTTTTACCTAATTACACGTACAATCCTTCAGATTAGACTTCAAATTACCCACGTGCGCCCCTTTTCACACGTGAACCGAAAGAACGGCTGAGGCTGCAAATTTTGCATATATTTCTGTAGCGAATGTTAATCCCATTGGACTACGTGATAACGTTGACATTGAGTTACCTTTCAGGAAGTTCCCTTAATAGAATTAACATAAAGCACCTTTTACGGTTGTTCCTTTAATTTTTCTCGCCAGTGTATTTTGAAAGTGGTAACAAATAACCAGTCCAAAAATAAAGTTACTTTTATTAATTGCAGGCAGCAACTTTAAAGTAATTGTTAATATTGTCCGTTATAAAGTGAACAAAGATAAGGGTCACAAAACTCAACCAATGTACCGTTATTGCGTTCGTATAAACTCTTCTTTCCCATAAGTGTCGACAACAGAACCCCATTGAAGTCCAAGATAAAGAAGTTTTACGTTTAATCTAATTACAGTAAATTTGTGTAAACGGAATAGCAGGTATACTGGCATAGTTATCCTTCCGTCTCGGGACATTAAAATGTTTTTGTTTATGAGAGGATTCCGTGTTTTCAGAAAACCTGCCAAGAAGGATTCACAATTGGAACAAGTTTCATTTCAGATAGGTTTCAAATGTTAGCAAGCACAAATATATAGTGTTGTTTTCGTCGAACTCGAACCTTGAATTGTTTTCCTTTGAGATAGGTCATCTTCACAGATTTTCCTGTAATAGATTTATGCTCATCAGAGGTGGAGTTATAGCAGCGGTTTCCAACCTGGGGGTACGTGGCGGGTCTGCTGGGGGTATGTGAAAATAATATCGGTAATAGCAGAAGTCACAAAAATGTTAGGACTATCAATGACTTATTATATGGTTGTGATAAGAAGATTACTAATGAAAACAAGCATCTTTATGTTATCTCCTTGAGTGGAGGGGGGGAAGGGGGGGCGTGTTTATGAGAAATGGGGGTACTCCGAAATGAAAAACCTAAGAAAGTGGTACGTGAAAGAAAAAGTTTGGGAAGTGAGTACATTTTAGCAGTTTTAAGGGATACTGTGAAAACGGAAATTTTTTATAACGGAAACCTGCCTAAAACGGAAAAGTTTATAGTCCCGAAAAAAGACATACCTTTGAATTATACCTTCTAAGACGAATACCTCTCTAAAGCGGAATTTTTTATAGATCCTTTGTCATTCTGTCTGAGCAGTTTTTACTGTTGTATTCGTATCCATGATTCAGTAAACCAGGTCTACTTTCGAGGGGGGTCCGGATCCCCTGGACACCCCCCCCCCCCCCCTTGGCTATGCCACTGGTTGTCAGGCATGAAAGAGTTCTTCCTAAAGGAGAAATTCCACCTTTTTGAAAGCAAATTTAGACATTCTCTGGATTGATGCAAAGAAAATATTAGAAGCATATGGAGGGGGGGGGGGGGGATGTGTCTAGAAAACTTAATAATTAGACATTTTGTCTACTCAAATCCTTGGAATTTGTTTCTGAATTGCTGTACCATTAAATCAAAGGCAAACTTTTATTATAAGCATCTGAAAGTCATGTGAATTAAGTTTCATAAGGATCTTTTTAGAATAGAATATTTTATTATTATATGAATTAGTCCCTTCTGGGTAATTTCAGAAATGCACATTTGGAAATGTATTTCTGGAGTAAAGATCAATTTGGCGTGCATGTATTTAGCATAGAGTTTTTTTTTTTTTTTTTAAGTAAGTTTTAAACAGTCAAATCATTCAAAATAATACATTTATTTTGAAAAATTAATTGCTGTACTTCACATAAGTCCATCGGATACATTTGGAAGGATTTATACTTTTAGCAAACTTTCCAATTTTCTTTTTTAATTTAATGAATTTATACATTATTATTTATTTATTTTCTTTTAATACTTTCTAAGTTACAAAAAGAAAATAACAATCATGTGTACAGTTATAATTCATTTTAGTGTATGAATAACTGTTAAAGTGCGTCTAAATTATGAGTTTGGCCTTATTATATAGGAAAAAAATGTCCACCTTTTTTCCCATTTCCCACTTTCATGCCTGTGTTGTACATTTAATGCTGAAAGAATTTTCATTTGGAAAAAAAAAGTGTAAACTGCAACAAGTCATCTTAGGAAAATTTACTGTTTTTAAATACAGTAAACTCCTGACTATCCGGCCTAGTAAAAAAATGAGGAATGTTGTATGCGGCCGAGACAGGCAGGTTCCTGTCTGTAGGAAAGTGCTAATTCACGACAGGAAGGAGCAAGAAGGAATTGCAGAGTGCAATAGCAGGGACAGATGGGAAGGGAGGGGAGGTTAAGGCTTGATAACCTGTTTCATTAGTTGCACAACGTATTGTTAACAAGTGCGGAAGTTATTTTCTGATTATCCTGGTTGCTTTTGTATAGTCTTTTGGTGTGTTTCGTGTTTATTTATTGAAAGTTAACGAAAGAGGTGATAAACAAAAAAAGGTTGTGGTGACTATGGAGGAGAAACTACGAGTTAGCAGGAGGAAGTGATGTCAGCAGATAATATCTGCTAGCGTAAATGGAGGGACATTGCCTCGCGGTAGAGACGTCATGCCTTGATAGAGGAAGGGGTCATCTATCAAGGACTTTTTCAAAAACTAAAAACTAAATTTTAATTCTTTTATCTTATGCATAATTTTTGTACATTTAATAACTTTTAATATTTGTGCAATCATTTATTAATAAACAGTAAAATAAAATTTACTCATATTTTTACGAATTAGGCTTACGGTTTGCGTTAATGTTTTGCTTATTTTGAAACTGTATGTATTGTAGATATAAAATTTATCTTAAAATGTGTAACATGCGTTTTTAATATAATTGGGAGGGGGGGGGGGGGGCTGGAAGTGAGCAAATATTTATAGAATCCGGCTTTTTTGTTTGTTATCCGGCCTACCCTTCTGCCACATTAGGCCGGATTGTCTGGAGTTTACTGTGTGTAGTTCATTTTCATGATGTGATCATAATTTGAAATATGCAAGATGTACATTATTTTATTCTTCATTTTTTTTTTTTTGTTGCAGAGTCTGATGAAGAAATGCCTCGTAAAAAAAGGAAAATTGTGAGTGATAATGGTAAGTTTTATTTGTGAAAGAAAAATAAAAAAGTTTTCTGCTTAATTTTGTTTTGTTTTTAAAAATTTTATTTCTTTTAAATCTTTGTTGTTTTTTCCTTATTTTATATTATATATTTTGCTTATTTATTCAATCAGTCTCACATATACACTAACGGCAGAAATTGTGGACACTTTTAGATATTTGATATTTCAACTTTGCACATTTTAATAAAAAGGTAATTTCATAAAAGCTAAAATTTTATACAGTATGGAACTGTTTATCCGGAAACCAGTTATCCAGAATGATGTTTTCAATTGACTAATTGCAGAATCTTTCCAGAAAAAAGTGCCATACAGTGGCTGTTTAACATGTGCATTGCTTGAAACATTACAACATGCATGGTATAAATTTATGCCAACATCTAAGACTTGAAATGGAAGCATATTTAGTTAGATGTTGGATGTTTTGATTTTTATGCAGGGGAAACGGGGGGTTTTTATTTTCAAGGGATTTTCATAAATTGTCTGCTTTGAAACTGTGATTAATCTTCGATCTTGTTTGGATCTGATTCCTAATCTATGTAAAGCAACAATTAATTTGAAATCAGAAGCAATGTCACAATCACATATATTCTACAATTCTGATTAAATGTATGTTGCTTTAATATGCAACCAGTTATCCGGAATACATCTGAATCCGACCATCCTGGATAAATGGTTGTATACTGTATATAAAATGAGGAATTAATAGTAGTAAGAATACAAAAAAGCAGATATTGTACATGCACAACATGTCATGCATTCACAATAAAATAACTCAGTTGTTTGTAATCAATCAGTCAAATTCTGCCACCTTGAATTGTTTTTTCAAATCTCATATACAACTATCTCTGTTTACATTGAGAATTCTATGCAATTTTAGACATTTCACAGAATTTAGAGTTGTAGATTGACTGTATTTAAAGAGAGACAGTTTTTTTTTTTTTTAAATACTATATGTTTAACCTTTTTGAAGGATGGTGTTATATTTTTTATTCCAGTTAATTTTAATCAATATTTGTACCAGGATTTTTGAACAGAACTTTAGTTTTCCTTATTTTCATATAAAAAAAAATTCGGAACTTCTGTTATTCTGAATTCAACATTACAGAAATACAGTTACTTTACTTGCCCTTGAAAAGATTGGCTATTAATAATACTTTATATTTGTAACAGCCAAATAATATACAAATTTTATTTTGCATCAGTATTGTGTTATTTCTTTATTTATGCTGTGAGCTTTTACTTTTAGTATTAATGAATTTTGCTGCAATTTTTTAACCCTTTTTTCCCTCTCATGTATAAATTCCACATAAGGTGCATATGATTCTTATTTCTGAAAGGTGAACTTCACTTTATCTAATCATAGAAATTCTGAATTACTTAAGATGAAAATTACTATTTTTCAGGAATATTGGTACATTTTTTTAATTACCGTATATACTCACGTATAAGTCGAGGAATTTCTGACAATTTTCGGTAAGCAAATTTGGGGAGTCGACTTATACGCGAGTCAGTTAAAAAAAAAAAAAAAAACCAAAAACTTCGAATACTGCAAAATTATGGCTTTTTATGTGTATGAATAAAAAAATAATACATAAAATATACAAATAACAATAATTTATCATTTAAAAAATTCTGAATGATTTGTTTTTGTTTACTTACTACCTTTTCGCATTGGCAAGTGAAATCTTTGATTTGATTTTGTGCAAAATTGAAGTAAAAAGTTAGGGGGTCGCCTTTTTTTTTTTTTTTTTTTTTTTTCCAGAATTTGCATTCGAAAGTTAGGGGGTTGACTTATATGCGAGTATATACGGTAATTATTATTATTATTTTATGCCATTATAGGACTTTGTCCTCTCCTTTATATTGCCCCTGAAATATTAATGATCAAGTGAGTTTTAAAATTATGATCAAGAGTTCAGTTTCTTTGTGAAGTTTAAAGCTAAAAAAGATATATTTATTTTGTGACTCATTTTCCTGGCTTATTATAACATTCCCATTTTTAAAAAACCAGATTGCAGAAATATGCTACCAAAGCCACTAAAAGAAAGTAAGTTCTGTTTAATCATGTGAAAATCCATCTTATAGTAAATATCTTTTTACATATTGTTTAATGTAACGTAATCGTAGTGTATTCAATAAAATGTCAAAAATGGGGTTTCTTCAATAATCTGAATAGATTCTCATTATTTAATGTGTTAACTATATTATTAAAAGGTTAGAATACCAAACAAATTTTAGAAGTTTGTTTTTCTGAAATAGATTATTATTTAAAAGAGAATTATAGTTTACATACTTGTTTGTAGAATCTGAAGATGAAAGTGCTGAACAAAATCAGAAGAGGAGTGGTAGTGGAAATGAAGATGCTTCTGAAAATGGTAATTTTTTTTTTCAATGCTAACCTTCTTCTTTTTTTTTTTTTTTTTTTTTATCTGTGTATGCCATTACTGTTTCTGAATTTTCTATGCTCTATGTGGTAAATGGTAAAATTTTGTGTGTTGTGACATTTTTTGTAGAAAATATTAATTCATGATGAACTAAAACTTTTATCTTTTATCGATTTACTTCTCTCTTTCAGAGATTGCATTATGTTGTAGAAGCTGCAAATCAGTTTTAATTGTGTTTTATTTCTGTAACAGTTCAAAAAACTTTACAAACAGTGACAAGCTTTACACATTTTAGGAAAACTTTTTTTTTTGTTTTTTTCCGAATATAAGATTTGATGAAAGAATCTAGGCTGGCGGCATTTTCATTTTTAAAATGTGAAATTGTTGGAAAGTTTTTATAATTTAAAAAAGTGTCCGATTAAGGAAATTATGACTAATAATTTATAAATAACTTATCTTAAATCAGAATATTTTATTGTCCCACAAATGGAAGGAATACCATATGGTTGTAATGTGGAAAATTTTTTCGAGTTTAGTGCAATTCCACATTAGAATGTTTTACTGTATTTATGTATAGTACAATTTACCAAAATAGCTTATAAGCTCACTAGAATATCTTATTTTTACATTAACTTTAAATTTGCAAAATATATAATTTTATGCATTCCTAAACTCATATCTTTTCATTATAACAGTGTGGAAATTTTATGTACCATTTTACCCGCCAAAGTTTTATCATGAGAGAAAGTATTCCCATCCTGTTAAAGAATTCAGTTATTTTCATATTTCAGAATACAGAAAGCGATGGAAAAAATTATGATTCTCTGGCTAGACGTAGTTTTTTTTTTTCATTCTTGGGTTACTCTTTTATAGTTTTTTTTTTCCATTCTTTTAAGTTAGATATGTTAAATTAACTGTTGCTCAGTAAAATTATGTTAATAAATATACTTTGATAATTTAACTGCAGTGATTATTTTTATTTTATGTAGAATCGGATTTAAAACCAAAGCGGAAAAGACATCTTAGTAGTGATGAGGAACAGAATGAATCGGGACAAGGTTTGTTTTTATGCTAAATATATTTGCATGTATTGCATTGCATTAAATTTGAGACTTATATTTTTTAATATTTTATGTTATCTTTTTTTATTTCTCATAGATTCTGATTATGGTGTTAAAAAAAGAAAAAAGGCAAGAAATGTTCTGGATGATGAATCAGAACAAGGTCAGTAATTTTACTATAATTATTTATTTTATTCTTTTTTTTCATTCTTTTGCTTGTACTTATTTGTATGTTACCTCTGGTATATTTTACTAAAGGCTTGTTTTTGGTGACACAGACACAGCAAGAATACTCAGCATTAATTGCATTTAGTATATTACTTCGAAATTTATGAAGTATTTATCCATTTTTTTAACCATTTTATATTGTTTTATAAGTTTACAATCAGATATATTACTGACACTTAATAAAACTAAAATTTTAAAGATGTGTTTAAAAGAAAATTAAATGAATTCTGAAGTAGTACGAACATAAAACTTAATTTAAATCTTATTATTTTATATATATAGTATGGAACCATTTATCTGGAAACCCGTTATCCAGAATGATATTTCTGATAGATTGATCTCAGAATCTTTGCAGAAAAAGGTGTCATACATTGCCAGTTTGACATAGGCTTTACTTGAAACAATTGTATAATTTGATGACAACATCTAGTATTTTTTGTCATTACATTTAGTTTTATTTTAGATATTTTAATTTTTATGCTGAGGAAACTGAAGAATTTTTGTTCCTAAGGGATTCCCATAAATTAAATTCTTTTAAACTCTGGCTAACTTTTGATCTTTCTTGCATTGATTTTTAATCCAAGTAATCTAATAATTTAAAATGAGAAATAATGTCACAACCACCCATATTCCACAAAACTTATCAAATAGATGCTGCTTTAATGCACACACAACTAGTTAACCGGAAAAACCAGTTATCCGGAATACATCTGATCCCAAGCATTCCGGATAAATGGTTCTGTACTGTATATGAAATTTTTTTTAAATGCAAACTTTTTTCTTCATATATATATATATGAAGAAAAAAGTATGCATTTTAAACATTTTATTCAAATGGAAAAAATTGTAAGAGCACCATTATCCAAACAAAATAAATTTTTATATCATTAATTATTGGGATCATGGCATGGGAAGTTGACATGTAGCAGATTTCCCCTACCTCCACCCACCCAAGCAGTTTCAGAAAAGTGTTACTTCCTGCCTGCTCTTGGTTACAAAACTAGCATCCTTCTTGTCTCTAAGGCAAAAAATGGTGTCCTTACTGACTTTGGTACTAGAACATTTGCTTGCATGGTAAAAACTGACTTGTGTCTTGGGGAATTCTTCATGTAGCAGAGTTTTGGTTTGGAAAAGGGCATGCTTCTGCTAGTATATAAAAGGCGCTTTTGATTCTTAAGTGCATATAAAAGTCTTCAAATCACAGTAATGTGTCCGTTTTTACTATACAAGAAATTTTTTTAATGTAAACAGCAGTAAGAACACAATTTTTTTTGGATGAAGACCAAGGCTTTTTAGGACGAACAGCAGGAAAGGTGCCAATTTTCAAACCAAAGGGCAAGGTACTGTGCAGCACCCTCCTAAAACTGCTTGAGAGGAAATCTTGGGGCAATATTTGCTCCTGAACTTTAACAAAAATAACAATAAATTACTTTTATTATACTTCTCAGTTATCAGTATTCACACTTTTGTCATAAAAAATCTCCCCAAGAGAATGTGACCGTAGATAGTTTATGAATATATATAATTTATAGATATATATAAGAACTTTTTTGATTGCAATTACAACTTTGGGGATTTGCATACAAAGTCCTTTCTTAGTCATACATATCTATTTATTTATCTGATAATTATGTTGGTCTATCATATTGATTGTCATTCATAAAAATTTGTACAGATCTTAGTTTATGCCAAGAATTGTACTGTAAAATTCTCTCTGAAATTTCTAAATTTAGCTTACCTTAAAAGTATCTCTCTCACTCTCCCTCCCCCCCCCCCCCCCCCCTTAATCATAGTAAAATAACTAAAATTATTTTGACATGTGGCATATGTGCAAGAAAACATTCAGTGAAAACAATAAAGAAAATTACCAAAAGCAGAGCAGTAATTTTTCTGATTCTTAAAAAATCTATAAGTTTGGATGATTAAAAACTTCTAAACTTTAATATTGTAAAGTAGATCACAGCTACAACTTTGGTGATCCGGATATTAAGTTCATACATAGCCATTAGAGATGTGACTGGCTCTGCCTGAAACAGACTTAGGCTCATTTTTTATACAAGTCTTTGGACTCAGAATTAATTGAAAATTATATTTATTTACAAATTGAAAAAAGAAAAAAAAAAACTTGCTATTTGAAAAACAAGAATATAGTCTTAAGTTTCTTAAAGTGTTTTATCCTTTATCAACCCTTTGGTATCTGGCTTTGGGCTCTGAAAACAGAGTCTAAATTCATCTCTAATAGCTATCAGATCCCATGTAGGACTTGAGCAGTTTTCGTTTTTTAATTGTTTTTACTTATTTAGCTTCTAAATAAATCATATATATTAAATTTTAATGTATATATGATTTTTATTAGGTTATTGTAGTTCCGCACGATGTCACACACATGTCAAACCCATTGGGCACTGGAACATTAATTCCTTAGCAATTTTAATAAAAGATTTCTATATATATATATTTTTTAATCAATAAAAAATGCCAGTATTCACATTTTGCAAGTTAGGGCGAGTACAAAGTGTTGTGAGTGAAAAGTTATAAAAAGTACATGGTTATAACAAGTGATAATTAGATATTAGCACTTTCATTTCTTCTCGAAGAAGCTAATAGATGGTGCTGAATTTGCCTGTGAAATTTTTTTCAAGAATCATTGTGCCAAAAATTAGTGCACTGTGGTGAGTGCATTGGGAACTGAAGGGCTAAGAGAACAATCTTTTTTTTTTGATAGATAGCTATTTAAAACTCTTCTTGGCTGCAGCACAGTTAGACCCAATATTGCCAAGATCTCTGTACTGTACCAATTTTTTCTGTATAATACATTTAAAGAAAATTGTCATTTAAATACACAGGTTGTTCATGAATTAATTAGCGATAAAGAACTGTTGTAAAATATTCCCCCCTAGTATTAAAACAATCTTATTTGCAAAAATATTCTGTATTCAAGATTGTCCCATTTTTTTTAAAATGATGTTTTATGCATACTTTATCATTAACCCGTAACAGGGGACATGCGGTCTCACATATCACAGAACATCTACCTTTTCACCTCCCCTGTTACATGTTAATAAATTACTCATATTTTTGGAAATTAAGTATGATGTAACTATATGAGTATAATAAGTATATTTAATTTTTATTTTATGTACTTAACTTGCAGTTGGAGCATCGTCATATTTGCCAACTTCATACAAAACCGGCCATTTTGACCCAAGTCAGTTAAACATGTTATGAACCAGACATTTTATTTAGTAACTGAAATTATATACATACCAAGTAGGGATACAAAATATTTTATACATGCTATTTTAATTTTTAAAATTACTTTTGATTCATGTCCTGGATTGAAGAATTTGGTTTGTTCCATGTCCTAAAAAGTGTTTTGGCCAGTACATTTTTCTTACTAATTTGGCCTTTCTAATGCCATTCTCATTTCATGTCATATTCTACTATACTAAATAATCCTGAAACTTAGTTAGTCCAAATTTGAATTACATTTATAGGTATTTTTATAACTATTTATTTTATTTTTCATGTTAAAAATACATTACTATATTTTCGTTAATGAATCATAGCTAAATCCCTCTTTCATTATTCTAGATTAGACATGCTCAGTTTTTTTTTTCTTTTGGATCGCAAACATATTTATTTTTATTAGGTGGGCCACAACACATTTTACTTATACAGCACTACATGTAAAAAGATAATAACATGCATGTAACATAACAAAAGTATTTTAACAAAGCAATATAGCAAAATTAATATAATCAGTGTTAGCTACATAATAAATAAGTATGAAACATAATGATATAGATTTTTTAGGCTCTAAAGATAAAAAATCAGAAGACTTTTTAAAAAATAAATTAGATTTTTGTTCAGTACGCAATTTTTTTTGTTTCTAAAATGCAAAAATTTAGTGAAAACATAATTAATTTTACATAATGCTTGATTAATATTGAAGATTATATATATATATGAACACTGAACACATCACTGTAATGCAAATAGACTACATGTAAAAAGAATGTTTGACTGAAAAAATGACATTTAGGATTTTTCACCCAAGTTTAAATTAATAATAAATAAGAGTAGATTTTGTCATGTATGAAACAAAAGTAAAGGTCTTAAATATATTGTAAGATATAATATTATATGAGGGGCTCACAGCCATAGTAGACCAAGTCCATTTTGAAAAAAAAATTAGATAGTCCATTTAGAAGGCGCATAAAATCTGTTTTATCCACTTCGACAGTAAACCAAGTCTGTAAACAGGTTACATATAC
This sequence comes from Maratus speciosus, assembly GCA_963932465.1. Lineage (NCBI taxonomy): Eukaryota > Metazoa > Arthropoda > Arachnida > Araneae > Salticidae > Maratus > Maratus speciosus. The sequence goes on along the minus strand of OZ010788.1, from coordinate 583,712,087 downwards.
CGGGTGTCCCAAAAAGGACTGACTGATTTTAAAATTCAATAACTTGCAAACGGTGACAGATATTAAAAAAATTCTTGCAGGAGGGTTATGCATAAGGTCAAAAGTTTTATTACAGTGATTTTCCATTTTAGTTCGATTTACAAACAATAGATGGCGCTGTAAGCAATAGTCGCTAAATACAGGCTCGATTTCTAGTCCTTTCTCTTGTTCCATGCTGAAAAAGGAGATGGAAATGTATTATCCGGGCCACGAAGAACCAAAAATCGAGCCTGAATTCAGCGTCTATTGATCGCAGCGCCATCTATTGTTTGTAATTCGAACTAAAATTGAAAATCACTGTAAAAAAACTTTTGACCTTATGCATAACCCTCCTGCAAGAATTTTTTTAATATCTGTCACCGTTTGCAAGTTATTGAATTTTAAAATCAGTCAGTCCTTTTTGGGACACCCGGTATGATAAAGTATGTGAAAACAGACTTGGTTCACTGTGGACATAGATAAAACAGATTTTATGCACCTTGTAAATGGACTATCTCTTTTTTTTTTTTTTTTTTTTTTTTCCAAAATGAACTTGGTCTACTGTGGCTGTTCTTCATATTGTTTTTTATGTACATGTCAAATTTTTGTAAATATGGATTAATATTGTGTGCCTCTGGCACAAAATTATAAAAGGTCGATGAGTGACATGCAACTCGCAAATACAGATCTGCACAGGCCCTGTATAACAGATTTAGAAGGGCCAAACTAAGGCGATAAAATCTGAACAATTTTCAATGGGCATGACTGGGGCGAGAATAAGTGTAAATGTGCTGCACAAGCAACTAGCTTGACAACATTAATACAAAAATATTACATGTGTGTAGTAGAGATCCAACATCACATCGTATCTGGTGGCTTAATTTTTTTCAGCAGACTTGGGCCAGGCCGGTACTGGACTTAATTGTACCGAGGATGTTTGGGGCACGCAGTTTGTTTTGTAAAAATGGTAATAGTGATAATAAACTTATATTAATAGAATCTTTGCAAATATACTTTAATAAATTACAGAGAAATATTTTTTAAAATCTTTTCTTTATTATACAGCTTCAAAAGTTATGATAATTTTAACCATCTTTTTTTCTTCTGTTCTAAACTACATTAATTTTTTTAACACATCATTATTTGAATCTAAGAGTCTAAGTAATTATTAATGTTCCTATTCTATATCCTATGGCTTGTGAACATGTAGTAATTTAAAATATACTGAACATAATAGTTGTATGTGAATACTGTGTGTAACTTTAAGATTGAAGACAAATAGTTTTTTTTTTTTTTTTTTTTTTTTTTTTTATCACACAGCACACAAATGTTAAAAACAATCACGAACACTGAAGAACATATAGAATGATGAGGTAATAACCCGCTGTTAGAACAAGTGACGTTCGTAAAACATATTTTGGGGAATACTCCCGCTATAAGCAACAGAATAATTGGGGATAAGGCCCGCTATAACATAACGTGCCACAATGGCAGCTCAAGAACAACTACTCTATACTTGGGGATAAGACCCGCTCGAATACACAACGTGCCGCAATGGCAGCTAAAGAACAACAGAACTGGGTCACATGACCGCAAAACTACGGAGCTCGTTCGGCATGCGCACAAGGTCCGAACAGTAGTAATCTAAAATACACCGAACATATAGTAATATAAAATATACCGAACATATAGTAACTAATTTAAAATTTCCCATAAATATGGATGCAGTATTCTTTAAAAGAAATGTATGTTTTAAAAAATCTGTTTTTGTATAAATTAATTTAGGCTGGGCCTGATTTCATGGATTTTTTCACGGGCCAGGCCCAGGCCAAACTTTTAGTTTTTACATGGGCTAGGTCAAGATAGCTTTTATTCGGGATTAAGGCCCATACAGACCTTTACTCACAAGCCACAGGTTGAGTGTGGCTGTTCTAGATGATCTTGTTTATTTTATAATTTTTGCAGAAATTAATCATTTTAAAATGTTTTAGGTTCTGATGCAGAAAGAAATTATCAAAGGGATAGCTTAGATGAATTAGGTGAGTTTTAAAATATAACAAATATATTTTATGTTGAGATTTTTGAACATTATGTATTCAAATATTAAACTGGCAGTTGCTTATGATAACTGAATTTGAGAGTGCCAGTTGAAATTTAAAAATATTAGAATTTAAGATTTTTTTTACTGAAAAGAAAAAAAGAAATATTTGTTTTGATTGTATATTTTTTATAGATGAAATGGAAAACAATGCAGAAAAACGTGAAGATGGTGGTGACTCCCCTAAAGGTTAGTGTAATTTAATGTGTTTATATTTATACAAAAATGTCTGTCGAAATTTATAAACCAATGAAATTAAATTTGATATCATAGTATTCTATTTTTCTTCTTTATCACATAAAAGCTATTAAGCTCTAAATACGCCATTGTCTTTTGATATCATTAACCCCTTAATCTTTGCGCTTGATATATTCACGGGCAAATTGCACATGAAATGAAAACTGCGATGACTGAATTCTTAAATGAATTCAATGATCCATATTTTTTTTATATATATTTTATATATATATTTTTATATATATAAGTTTTTTCATGATGATAATTTCTTTTTCTTTCTGTTTTTTGCTTGATACTTCTTGTTTATAAAACAATGTAGTTTAAAAAATTATAATATTCTATTATTTTAATCATTATTAGCTACTGCTGAAGATCTTTTTGGGGAAGATCTCGATATCAGTTCAGATGAAGAAGGTAAAAAAGAGGAGAGAGGAGCAGAAGAAGAAGAAGGAGAAAGAGAAATTCAAAGGGAGGAAATGGAGATGTCACCAAAAGATACTCAAGTAGGTTTTAAGAATTGTTTAAATTTTATGCTAATTTTAGCATGAAAAAAAGTACTTAAATGTTTTTAAATTTTTGTATTTCATATACAAATTTATTGTTTTATTTCAAAATTTCTAAAACTTCCACAGTAAATTAAAATCCAAAGATTTTTGTATGTAGCATTTTAATTTGGCTTCATTTTTTATTATCCTTAGAACAGTTTAACATAATAAAAATTAGTACAACTAAACAGTAAAAGAGCTATTATTCTGTAAAATAATCGGGAATAAAAAAAAAAAAAAACTGGAATAATTTTGATTGCCTTTTCTGAGAACGACAGCTAACTTTTGATTTTATATAGTAAAATTCAATTCTAATTTATTAATTTTAAAGGGTAATTTTTGTTTTCTTGAAAGAGTAATAGTTTTAAGGTATTTCAAATTCTGAAAAGGTTTACAATTTTTATTTTCACCTTTTTTAGATGAGTAAACTTTATTGTTTAAGTAAAAATAAAAATGTAAAAAATAAGCATATTATTTATGCTATTTTAAGATGGTATATATTTTACATTTATTTAACAGCTAAAGTGGCAAATCTTTACCCTTTCAATGTAATCTTGTATGTTTTTTATTCAATTAAGACTGTTCTATTCAATTTGGGCTGTGAATGCACATATGAATTTAATATTGAGTATATTTGTAAATTTATAGATAAAATATTAAAATATACCACATTCAGCTAATGTACTTTAAAGTAATTTATTATTATTTTTATTTATTTATTTATTTATTTATTTTTTTGAGTAATACTGATCAGATTGAGAAAACTTTACAACAAAATTTTTTAAAAAAAGGAAGAAGGGCTCAAAATGTACCAAAGCAAACTGGAATGATATTCCGGTTTGTGAAATTATGACAAATATTGTTCTGGTTTGTGAAATTATGGTAAATATCGTTCCAGTTTGTGCAATTAATTAAAACATTATTACAGTTATCTATATATAGCTTATTGTGCTTTTTGTAACTTTTTTAATTATTATTTAGAATCATGAATGCATTTTTAAGATTGTTTTTGTACGATTAGATATAAATTTGTCTATACTTTCAAAAAAAAAAATTTCAGTCAACAATTTTGAAATAGCGTTCCGGTTCATGATTATTCCATTTTGAGCCCTGGGCTGAAGGCTTGTTAATTTGATGTAGTAAGTCTGTAATTATCAGGGCTGCGGAGTTGGTGGGGAAAATGACAGACTCCGGGCTGGGAACACTAGTACGGGTGGGATACTAGTGTTGCCTATTGGTTAAAATGATGCTGGTATCTAAGAAAAATAAAGCTAAAACTCACTATTTTGGCACTGGTTATCTTTTTAGGGCTTCAAAGTAAAAAATAAAAAAAATATATTTTATTCTTTATTAATTTTACAATTTCGTGCCTGCAAATCCAAAAAATTCAATTGTCAAAGTCTAAAGAACACAAAATGTAAATTTTACTATTTTGGATCTGCAGACTGAGAAGAAAAACCGAAATCGTTACAATTCAGTTATTATTTTGCTGTGTCTCCCAGACTTGAAAAATTTCTATCGAAAAGCAGAAAAATAAAGATAAAATTTTTATTATTTGGAAATAATTCGGATTCTGTAGATTCATATGAAAGAAAAAATACATATTTTGAATTAATTTTACAATTTTGGCTTTATTTCGGGTTCTGCAGACCTGAAAAATCCGAAATTCAGAAGGTGAAAGATAACAAAATTTCACTATTTTATCGTTATTTTTGGTACCGCCAATTCAGAAAAAAAAAAAAAAATAATAATTACAATTTCATCTTATTTTGACTCCTGTGCACAAAAATAAATAAGGTAGGGGTATTTTAGAATTTTGACTTTTGGTCATACAGACAGGAAAAATTTGAAGGGGAAAAATATTTCTATTGCAATGCTATACCGGATTCTTAGTTCTTTTACCTCCAAAAATAATACAAATTTATAATTTTCGCATTTCCTCCGGTAAGAGATCTGCATGAGCCAAAATTTTAGGCCCGTCCCCTAAAAAGTTTGGCCATGCCTTTGTATTAATTCTCAACCCAATGATGCCCATTGTAAATTGTTCCTGTTTTATTGGCATAGTTTGATTCTTTCAAATTTGTTATATTGGGCTTGTCAGTCTGCTCAATTTTTTTTATCAGTCTGATCTGGCTCCTTAATATAAATTGTCTTAATTCTACTTATACGCCCTGTTTGAAAAATTGCTTTCATTTTCCGGCCCTTGGGTTCTTGCAGACTTTTGAATCTACAGTCCGACCTTGATATCTCGAACCTCCTTATCTCGAAAAAAGAAATTTACCCTGCATTTCCATCAAAATTCTTATGTATTTTCCATAGTTATCTCGAATTATATTTTCCAAAACCCTTGATATGTCGAAATTTTCTCCACAGAAATTAGGTTGACTTTTTACTTTTGCCTATTGTCAGCTGTAGAACCAGTTTGATCTGGATGCTGGTTTCACATTCTTTTATCCTTTTGTTGATATAAAGAAATTAAAGGGTAAGAATGGAAGGCTTTTGAAACCGAAAAAAGGGACAACATTGTTTTTTGGAAACTTTGCAGTGAAAGGGCATCGGGTGATTCAGCTACCAGTGAAGAGCGCTTTTCATAACTTACTTCTCTTTTAAAAGACTATAAAGCAGATGATGTGTTTAATGCAGAAGAAATTGTATTATTGTACCAGTATTTTTCCAACAAACCGGCTGCATTTAAAGGTGAAGAAATCTGACGTGCCAAACAGAGTAAACTTCGCGTAACTGTGCTTTTGGCAGCAAATCAAAGTGGTAAAGAAAAGCTTTGTCCTCTTATCATAGGACGATCTAAAAAGCAGAGGTGCTTTGCTAAAATTAAGTCATTTCTAATGCTGTACAGACCAAATATAAAGGCTTGGATGGCAAGGCAAATACAATTTTTGCTGATTGGATGATAGGAATCGGTAAAACAATGGCTAAAAGTAAAATACGCATTCTAGTTTTCATAGACAATGGAAAAGCCCACTCTAATCTTCCAATGCAAAAAAATATCACTGTTAAATTTTTGCCGCTAAACACGACTTCGAAGTTTCGTCCAGGAGAACCATCGACAACTATTCAACCAGGAGATAATCCGTAGCTTCAAAGTTGGTTATCGAGCCCAAATTGTGAGAAACTTCTTAATAATATCGGTGAAGGTAAACCTTCTAGCACACCTGTTGCCATCTTAGAGTCAATGCAAATGGCTGATTATGTATAGAAAAATGTTACAGAAACAACAATAAGAAATTGTTTCAAAAAAGCAGGATTTTTAGAATATGTGACTTCCAGTGAAGTAGACGAAGTTGATTCCATTAAGCAAGCAACTGAAGAAGGAGAACTGAATCCAGAACAGTGGGAATCGATACAAAAGGCGTGTCACACTGAGATTTTATTCGAAGAATTCTTAAATGTGGGGAATAAGCTTGAAATGTGTAGCACTATGACGGATGAGGAGATTGTTTCGAGCTTTAATGCAGAATTTTCTTATGAAGAAATTAAAGACCTACAAGATCAACAAGAGCATGAAACAATTACAGTAAAAGAAGTCAATAAGTGTAATTTGTTAATTATTAATAGATTATGAGTAGTTTTTGATGAATCTTATTCTTTACAGCAAAAAGCACTTTGTGAGATTAGATTTTTAAATTTTGTCAAAACCTTGATAACTCGAAACCTCTATATCTTGAAATTTTTTTCTCTTCCCCTCAGATTTAAGATATCGAGGTTGTACTGTATCAGCAAACCCCAAAACTACAAGGGGAAGTACTTATACACTAAATCTAAAATATCTACTACAGTTATGAATTAAAACAGTTTTCATCTACTCTGTACACGGTTAAATATACACGGTACATATTCTATACCTACCCCTGTATCTACTTTGAACACCCAAGTAAATCGGTCATCTTTAACTTGAGTAGCCTGATATAGTCCATAAATAACAATAATAATTCATTTTATAGATTTAAACTTACATATAATTTTTTTAATTTCACGTTAAAATGTCTAACAACAACAAAACAAAATCTGGAGTTGGAGTCGGATTGTTTTTTAGTGACTCTGACTCCGCAGCCCTGGTAACTATGCATAAAGCTATTTATAATGATCTGTTGCATCAATTTAAAAAACATTCTATGATAATATACTATTAATCTCTAATGTTAAGAAAACTGCAATGAATTTTAAGTTTGCAACGAAAGAGTACTATGATATTCATAATGGTAAGTCTTATGTATAAGTCTCATCTTATCCCAGTGTGATAATAATTCCTTTACTATTCTAGATATAATGGTCTGTGTAAATAGCTAGAGTATTAAAGTATGAAATGATTTATTGAACAATTGTGCCATTTGTAAAATTAAAGTAAAAAAATTAAAATTGGTCATTAAAATATATATGCCAAGTGTCAGTTTAATCCGAGTGCTTTCAAAATTTTACAAGCGTATTTGTTTGTTGGGTTTTCTTCTAATTCCAGACATTTTTGCCTAAAGTATATCCTGATTTCAAAGGTTTTTAAAAATTATTTTTCAATGACTGTAAGGGCTTTTCTCAAATTTATTCTGCCTACATTCTGACACATTTTTAAATTCATTTTTGTTTGCAAACATATCAAATTAGCAGGTTTAGATATTAAGAAATTATCGGAAAAGGTATAAGACAATTTTATTAGTTATTAAGAAACTACCTAATAAAACTGTTTTAAGAGCAAAAGGTTTTTTCAGCAAATACTGTCAAAGTTGGCATTTTGAACTAAATTGTCAGATGCAGCAGGGCAGGAAAGGAAAAAAAAAACTACCATCCGGAAAAATCAATTGCTTATTACTCAAAATGTAATTTTTTGGAGAAAAAAAACTGTATTTTTACAATCACTTCTATAGTCATTATTGCAAGTATCATGCTTTTATGTTTAAAAATGTGTCCGTGAATTTCCCATTGTTGAGCTTAGAAAAATATTTAATTGAGAACCGTCTTAAGGAAATATAAAAATGTTGAATAATGAAAATTCAAAAAATATTAAAAAGTCCTTGAGTATTTTAAGAGCACTTTTAATTTTTATATGAACATTTGGTGTATTTTATTGATTACAATCAAAGCATTAATAAAATTTAAATTGCAATTTTTGCACTATTTGAACATTCACATTATTCATTCTAACATGATTTCAGGATTTTTAAAGTATGGACAAACATCCTTCACTTTTAGCATATTCTAGAAACCTTTTGATTCTAAGAAAAATCAGAATTTTCCAAGAGATAACATTTAATTGGAATGAAATTTAGGATAATTAAAGGCTAAATTTAGCAGAAATATTATAAATAGCTAATAGATAGATTGTATAAATAAGGAAAGTTAAAATAAATATTTATTTATATGTGATTCAGTATCTCAATAATAATAATCATTGCCATACCTAGCAGTTCAAATTTTTACTAATAACAATTGAACACCGAAAAGAAGAAAGTATGCAATACACAATGTCACTCCTCCAGTCACAATGCTACTGCAATCTTTACACTGTAAAAATGCATATACTGGCCCTTCCTACTTAAACTTTATTTCCCATGCATGCTCAGTCTATGTTACTAATGGACAGACTGCAATACTTTTTCGAAATTCCCCAAGCAAAGTTAGGACAATGGATTCAAGTTCCATACATCTGCTAACAATGCAACTTACTGGAAGCAATGAAAGAAATAGATTCTTAGAAACTAGACTATTGAAACCGGCTGTTGTGTTCTTGAAATTCAAGGGTAGAAAAAGAAACTGTAAGAAATAGAAAATAAAATTATAAAAGAAGAAAGAACTTATAAATCGGTTCGAATTATCCAAAGACATAGAAATTGAGTTCAAATAAACAAATTTAATTTTATATTATTTCATTATAAGAATTTTCTGGGCTGTTTGAATTATCGCAAGTCCACTGTATTTAAAATTAGTCAGTGTGAAAAAAAGACATTTAATTTCATTGCATTATGACTACTGTATATACTCATGTGTAAGCCGACCTCCCTATTTTGAATTACAAAATTCTTGACCCGTGTATAAGCTGACACTAAAAAATTCCAATATCTTTTCTGGCAAATGAAACACTAATCAAGCAATTACAGTATGGAACCACTTATCCGGAATGGTTGAGTTCAGATGTATTCCAGATAACTGGTTTTTTTGGATAACTGATTGGGCATTAAAGCAACATCCATTTGATCAGATTGGTAGAATGTATGTGGCTGTGGCATTGATTCGATTTCAAATTGACTATTAGATTACACAAATTAAGATTCAGTCCAAACAAGGTGATCAAAAGTTAATTGGAGTTTGGGAGAAGACAATTTATGGGAATATCTTGGAAACAAAAATATTTCCTTTGCATAAAAATCAAAATGTCAAACATCTAACTAAATATGCCTGCTTCTATTTCAAGTACTAGATGTTGGCATCGAGTTATACTATGCATATTGTATTGTATCAAGGAATGCACATCTCAAACTGGCACTATACGGCACTTTTTTATTGAAAAGATTCTGAAATCAATGAATTCGAAATATCATTCTGGATAACTGGTTCTATACTGTATACAAAAAATTAAGAAACATAAAAAGAATCCTTCAAATTCAAAATCGCTATCTGAATCTTCACAAAGTTCTATATGAAGTCCCGTCGCGTTGCTGCCTCATTATAAAAATATGACTCAGGATATGATGAATTTTCATCATCACTTATCGCATTGCTAACACCACATTTTTAAAATGATTTCATAATCATCTCCCTTGGAATTGACATCCACTCCTCTTTAACCTAAGAGGCGACAACATTGATTCCGGATTTTTTCAAATTGCCGCCCTTTGTTTTCTGCACATCTGGTGAACACATCCACTAAATCCACATTTGTTGTAATCTATCTATAAATAATTTGTTGATCAAACATGAGCACAGAAAGCTCTGTGGTTTAGAACTTTTCTCCCAAAATCTGACCTGCGTATAAGTTGACTCGCCCTTTCTAAAAGACAATTTTAGGTCAAAAATTTTTGGCTTATACATGAGTACATACAGTAAATATTTTTAAAACTAATGTCAGAAATACCTGATATAAAATATCTGTTTAAACTGCAAATGAATGTGTTAATCTGTAACATCTGATTGCAAATTTCTGTGGTTATAAACTATATATGTATATGCCATTATGTTAAATGATGCCAATAGCTGCTTTAGCTGTCTTAGCTATTATTACTATTTTTATGCTTATTAAAATTTGATCATGCTTCACTTATAAATAGGAAGAAGTTGATGAGCCTCCTCCAGAGACAAGAATTGAACTAGAAATACCTAGAATATGCACTAATCTTGGTAGAGAAGTTCATTTTGTTAAGCTGCCAAATTTCCTCAGTGTTGATACAAGGTATTAAACTTTTTTCTTAAAATGAATAATATGAAGTAAATACAACTTTTAGATAACTTAGTTACATAATTTGATTTATTATAACAAGATTCCAATGCTTAATTAGGAGAATTAAATAAGTGCTTTAAGTGCAGTACCTTATTCACGTGTGTGTCACCGAAAATATCTTGGATTAGCAAAATATTAATTTTTTTTCTTTTTTTAACTTTAAAAACATATATTACAATAAAATTTGTTAAGACGTAATCATATGGGACCACCAAAAAAATTACATCTTTTAGGTAGGTCACCTTAAAAATATGGCATGTACTATAAATATATTGCATTCTTTTCGTTGAACCATGGAATTTTTGATTTACGGTAAGAGACCTTCTTAAACAGGCTATGAATTAAAATTTAGTGGAATCATACCTATAAAACTCCTTTTATTATTCCCATTATTAGTATCAATATTGGTATTTGTAAGAAATTATGTTATCTTATTTTCCTATTGCATATGAACAAAAATTTATGTATTTGGCTTTAATTTTATTGTAAGTTGATAAGTAGAAAACATCAACACATTCCATTTTATGACTAGCTATACTTTTCACAACTGAAAACTTTTAGAAAAATAAATGATTGGAGAAAAAATAATTTGTCAGGGTTCTCCAAAAATCAGTTAAGCTGATGGCCTTGTTATGTTTTTTTTTTTTTTTTTTTTTGGTAAGGAGGAGAAAATGTCCATAAAAACAAGAAGTATTAAAAAATACTTCAGAATTGCTTAACCCTTTAAGACCTGGAGAGTTTTGGTTGAAATTAAAAGTCTCGGTGTTTAACCCTAATTAATAGGATCATATTTGACTTTTAAAAAAATATTTAAAAAAATTCCTATGTTGGGAAGGGAAGATTCACACAATTGTGTGGTGCAAGCTCAGATTTAAATCACAGAAAAAAGGAAAATGTATTTTCTTTAAAGGGTTAACATTAACATAGCAACTAATTTTCAGGGCAGCTGCTCTTTCAATTCTCTTTGGCAGAATATTTTTTTTCCCTTTTTAAATCATGAAAAATGTGTAGGACTACTTTCAGTTTGATTCAAGAAATCACCATTTTAGCATTGGTCTCCAAGAGATTTGAATCCAGTGTAACTGTAGGCTTTGTCTTCATCCTAAAAATCACAGTACAGATTATGCAGGCAATCTAAATGTTGTAGTTCAATGGTCAAAAACATTTCATTTTTTAAAAAGACAAACAATGCTCATAATCTGTTAAGTCTCCTGTCCCTGCAGGCGAAGATAATCGCGAGCTAATGCTAAATCTATGACTCTCTCATTTTCAGAACCGGTTTCGAAAGTGAAACTAACTTTCTGAAAAATATCTGCAAACAAAATTGAAAAAGTAAAAAAGGAGCGATGTAGAGATGGAGCTCAGCAATCCAATGCACAAAAAATTATTTAAAAATGTCCAAATGCAAACAAAATATTAGAAAATAACCTCCCCATAGGTTTAGCATTAGCCCGCGAGTGTCTTCGCCTGCAGGGACAGGAGCCTTACTGTAGAAATTTATATATAAAATATAATTATATAGTTGTCCAAAATATTTTTTGCCAGAAAACCGTGAATAAAACTATGTAAACATTGTATAAATATTTATAAATAGTCACAATATGTGCTGGGTTTGAAATAGAGATTGAATTTTATGGGGAAATTTCAATCTTTAGTCCAATTTTTAAAAGGATTTTTTAATTTGAGGAGGGGAATTGATAATGAATGTTCTTAATTATTTGATTTTCATTATATATTTATATTATTGTATTCAGTATACTCTCAAAAATCTGCATGGCTTTGGGACCAAGGGCTTTGCAGATTTTTGATTTATACAGATTTCAGATCATTAGTGAAGAGGAAGGCAGAAAAACATTAATGAAATCAGTTGAAGTTTTTTCTAGCAGACAATCATTTTTAAAAAATTTCTTATTCCTATAGAGTAAAAAATCTGTAAATTTTGTGACCGTTATGAAGAGATTTGTGGATGATTGTCTTATGACCAATTAAAATTCCATGTTTTTTCATGTGATTGGCTGACAAAATTCGTGATACTTTTCACAATCATTTGATGTAATTCATGACTTTTTTCATGAGTGTTTGACAAAATTCGTATTTATTTCTGTGACCAAGTTGACCAAATTTGCTATTTATTTCCGTGATTATTTTATAAAAATTGTGATTATTTTTCAGAGGTCGTTCAACAAAATTAAGATTCTTTTTTTTTTTCAACGATCCTTTTGCAAATTTGACAATTTTATCACAAAACCAGTTGTCCAAATTCACATTTTCCCCCACCACTGTTTGCCAAAATTGGCCATTTTTCCCCACACAACCAACTGTCGAGTTTTGCAATTTTTTCTGCAAATTTTTTTATTTTAAATTTGTAACTCTTCTTCTCTGATAACAAAATTTCTGTTTTTATTTTCTATGATTGATTGGTGAAGTGATTTTTCAGAATTAATTATTAGCAGGAATTAAAAGAATATATTTGCATTAAGATTCACATGCCTGGGGAAGAATTTAAGGGGAGGGAAATTCTGAACAGTATTTTTTATTATGGATAATTTTCCTATTTTGAGTGCAATTTGTGTAATCCTACACACTATTTCAAGCCCTAACATTTGAAGCTGGTTTAGCAGGAATTAAAAAAAAAATTACAAATTTTATTTCTTCTCATTGTATTTATAAAACATGTGCATATCTCTGTGTTTCCACACAAAAAAAAAAAAAAAATAGAAGAAAAATAAAAGCATAAAAACATAGAAGGGAAAAAAGAAACATACATGCGTTTACCAAAAGCAGCTTGTATTTGCTTATGGCTAATAATCATAAGCTTCCGCCTTTTGAAAAGAGTATGAAGTTATTACTGTCAAAACTAGTTTTATTAAGCAATTTTAAAATATTAAAGATCTTATTTTTTGAACTACTGATTGTAATGCTCCTGAAATATAAAAATGTTTTACACTGCAGACCTGCCAACTGCTACGATTTGGACCTGTAAACTACGATGCTACGAAAATCGGTCTTAAACTATGATTTTTTGCAAAAAACATGAACGAACTTTTTGTTTCTAGTTGCGATCAAAGTACTCATTTCCGAAAGTTTAAAAAAATTGGTCATTAGTACGAAAATTCGGCCATTAAAAAATGCTCATGGGAAAAAAAAAAAAAAATCTGGAATGCAAAACAAACTTCTTAACATGAAATCCTTATGTGTATTAACCATGAGTGAATCGTGTTTCAGTAAATATTTATACAGGAATTCCCTTCCTTAGAAACAGGAGCACCATTTCAAGAATTTATGGAGGGGGCAAGGTGGTTCTTTGAGGGGCAATGTTTGAAATAGTGTGCAAAATCGCTCGCAATTTGCACACAGAAAAAGAAAGTCCTGCATAATGAAAAATGCTGTGCAGTATTCCCCCCTGCAAATTCTTCCACAGATATATGGTTCTATTATGAGTATACTTTGAAATTTCTTGGAAGCCTGCAAATTTTTTTTTCTTTTATGGATTTTCCCCCAAATTAATTCGGGAATCGATCGGGGAAAAAAATTGAGAATTTCTTCAAATGATCGTGTAAAAATATTGGGTATTTCGTGAAAGAGTTCAGAAAGAAATTGCGAATTTCGTCAAAAGATTGCACAAAAAATCACAAAATTCGATAAACTATCCAGAGAAAAATATTGAAAATTTCGTCAAAAGGTTGTGGAAATGAGTAGTGAATTTTGTTAATTGGTCGCAAAAAGATATCGAAAATTTTGCCGATCGGTTGCGATATGTGAAAAAAAAAATGCTTCGAAATGAGAAGAATACTCTAAAAAGTGTGTAAAAAATTTTCAGAGGAAAAAATTTAGTATATTGAGTTAAAAAACTGAAAGCTTATTCCTTTTGCGAATGCCAAAAGATGGATGCAAAACACGAAAAACCAACCAACCAACCTCCAGATTAATTTTAATTTGTGTGCTACGATTTCTCATTTTCAAAGGATGGCAGGTCTGATGTAACTTGTTGACACATTCTTATTGTGGATTATTTAATCTGCATTCCCTGCATTGTAATTTAAATTGTTTGCAAGTCTTCCTCTTCATTAATATATTTTATGCTAATGTTTTATTATTAGCATCAAGGTATTTGAATTCTATACTATACTAATAAAAGAAAGATGTTTGTATGTCTGCATGTGTGCAATGGGTAACGAAGTAGAGATTTCTAAATTTGGATAATGATAGACAAAAACAGATTCCTGTGCACCTGAGATTCAGATTTTTGATTTTTAATAATTAGCCAAGAAATAGTTAAAAATCCCCATTGAATGCTAATGAAAGAGCATCAATTGGCCTCAGTTTGCCATTGTCGTGATTGCCTCTATTCATGTCTGGGAAATACATAGAATTTCATGCAAAAAATAAAAGAAAATTTCCCTTTTTTTTACCTATTAAAATGTGCTTTGCATAGCCTAACATGAGCTTAAAAAAGCAAATAAGGATATACTACAGATACATGGTATCTTTGTCATTCTGATGGTACCTTTTATTTTTATAAAATATCAATATTTACTAATTAAAATCAAGTTTTTCTAAAGCACATTTTTTAATATATTTTCTTCCTTCCAGTACCATCGGCCAATTGCATATGATCAAAATCAATCATGAGGAAAATGGAAAGTTAATTCTGTTTCTATGATAACCTTTTATCAGCAAAGTTACAAGCAGATTTTTTTTTCTTTTTCTGTCTCTAGCAAAGTATAAAAGACTTAATAATAATTTGTGTTCCTCGCATTTTCGAAATTAAATCTGTGTGTATTCTCAAGCAGTAGGGCTCTGGATTCAATGTTTATTTGGGAAAACTGACTGACGTAGCAAGATATAAGCTGTTTAAAATTTTTAAAAGAATATAATCAATATGTGCTTTTTTTTATTTGCCTGCTGAATATTCAGTATTTAGACTAAAATTTAGCTGAATATTCATTATTCAGCTATTCGCCAAATCACTATTTGTTAAATGCCTTTTCCTAATATCTAGTTTGTTCAATGAAAAGAATTACAATTATGCGATTATTATTACAAACATTCAATTTTCTTACATGTATTGTTTATTTAAAAACTGTTTATCATTAAGAATCTTAACAATATGCATAGATTGGATGTTGTCTTTTTAATTTAGAGTATTTATAGTCTGTAATTAAGATATCTATTTGTTTTAGTCAATTGAAAGTTTACTTATCAGTGAAGATGCCAGTAGTTATACACGGCACATTTAATACCTTTAAAAATAATACATGCTTCACTTTCATAATAAGAGTTCATATTACTAAACTTGAGGACTTCAAACATTGCATTTATTTTCAATCTTTTTTTTTTCAGGCCTTATGATCCACAATGGTTTGAAGATGAGATAGATGAGGATGAAGTTTTGGATGAAGAAGGAAGAGCTAGATTAAAATTAAAAGTATTCTTGTTTTTTTTAGTTGATTTGTAAGATATCACACTTTATGTTTTAGATATCAAACTTTTAAAGTTTAGAAAGCATATTTTTAGTACTTTAGTTCCTGAACAGTTTATCTTAGATAAACCATGATTGAAATTTCTCTTTATCTGTAACATTTTTAAATCCTCAGTTTTCATTTATACAAAGATGATTTAATTCCAGTCACAGACCAAAACTCTGGTACCTTCCTTTCCAGTTCAGAATTGAAGGTTTTTTCCATTGAACATTTATTTATTCACAGGTATCTGAACTACTTCAGTTACATTTCTTTGAAACATCAAATTTTTTTTAATGTTCAATCTTTTTTTTTTTTCTTTTTTGAAGAGTAACCCTTATTCCATAATGGACTTTTCAGCTTCTTAATAGTAAAGCTAGGTCGTTCATGTGCACCACTTTCTTCAGTAATTAATAGTAAAAGAAAATTCTGAGAAATTTCAGTGCATCCATTTACATTATGAGCCATAAAATTAACACAACTAAATGCCATATTTGAAAAGTATCAGCCAAAACTGTCATTATTGTACGAGAGACATTCAACTTTTACATTAATTTTTGAATGTCATATTACACTATAAACAAAATTAGTTCCTAATATATTTTAAAATAAAACCTCCAATGTAAATTAAGCAAGTACTAGTTAAAGTTTGTATACATAAACCAATTCTTAATTGCTTATGAAAAACACCTTTGACAGAAAGAAAAATTATTCAATTACATTTAATCCTGGTAAACGCCTATTTAAAAAAAAAAAAAAAAAACCTTAATAAGTATGGCATAAAATTTGAAATCTCACATAGTTTTATACTTTCACTGCAAATAAGAAACAGATTAACAATTTTTTTGTTCTCATGTTTCTGATAAGGAGTCCTACATTTCTGTTTGTTGTGGTTTAAGAAATTCAAGTGTTAATTAATTTATTTTTATTAGGCAAATACAAAAACCTGAAAATAACTTATATGTGAAATCTTTATTTCTCATGCACCAGAAATATGATTAAGACTGAAGTACTGATTTTACTGAAGTAAATAGTTTTTTTTTTTTTTTTTTTTTTTTTTGCAAATCTTATGATTTATTCTCTTTTAGATTGGTTGCAAATGACTAGTGCGGGCTATGATGTATAAATTTTCTCTCTCCTGCAACTGTTGCCATTCTGCTGCAATTGGAAATGTGTTTTAAGTTTACGGCTTCTTTTTTTAACTAGGCGGAATCATGTATTCATAACTAAAGCACAGCAGGTTTGCTTGTGCCTTTGAAATTCAAAACACTTACCATACCAGAGATGAAAGTGGCTCTTAAGAGAATATTCCAAGAAAATACTTTATAAAAATAAAATGTAGGAAATAAATACTACAATTGATTTCATAGATAATTATATATTGTGCAAATAGCGCAACTTTCCTTAAGTAAAAGACATCAAAGATTGGTTTTGGGAGTGTTAGAACATTTAATAGATCAATGATCAAGGCAGCTATGAACTTATTCATTGCTCTCAGCTTAAAGTGGGAAAACCGACCAACACCAATATACACTACAGCAATGCCTAGACTGATTACCATAGGTTTTTGCTTATAGGATTTCCATTAGAGCTTTGACCTTTAATTAACCAGGTCACAGATCAAATTTCAAAAATTGAACTATGTTACTTTCTCTGTCTTACTAAGATTTATGTTTGTGGTAAGTTCCATTATAATTGTTTAAGCTTTCGTTCAATAATTGTGTTGATTTGATTTGTCAGATTAAAATGGATATATAGGAAGTTTTGCTTACCTTTGGCTCATTGTACTTCAACTATTTTTGAATTATTTAAACATTTTGTGCCATTTATACATTACCTTTTGTTTGACATTTTATTAGCTATGTAAGTAAACTATAATTTATTTGTAAATCTAAAATTGCACCCTTCTTGCCTCTCATTAAAAAAATTAGCATGTTTTTTGCTCCTCAATCCTTATCCAAAAAATTAGCACCCTTCTTGCCCCTTATTAAAAAAATTTAGCATCCTTTTTGCTCCTCAATCCCCACCATAAAATTAGCATGCTTCTTGCCCTTCAGTAAAACTAAAAAAAAGTGCACTTTCTTTCTTTCTTTTTTTTTCATTAAAAAATTTGCTTGCATAGTAAAAACTTATTCGATGCTACCTTGAAAAGAGCTATCTGAGTTTTAAATATTAAAAGTGACTTTAAAAATCAAAAAGTGCCTTTAAGAATCCAAAATGTGCCCTTAAGAATAAAAATAGTATTGTATATACTCGCGTATAAGTCGAGGGATTTCTGACAATTTTCAGTAAGCAAATTTGGGGGGTCGACTTATACGCGAGTCAGTTAAAAAAAACAAAAACTTCGAATACTAAAAAAATTATGGCTTTTTATGTGTATGAATAAAAAAATAATATATACAATATACAAATAATAATAACTCATCATTTAAAAAAATAATTAATGATTTGTTTCTGTTTACTTACTAACTTTTTGCATTAGAAAGGGAAATCTTTGGTTTGAATTTGTGCAAAATTGAAGTAAAAAGTTAGGGGGTCGACTTATACGCGAGTATATACGGTACCTTTTTTCTCACCAGCAGCATCCTGCCCTTTTTTAAACCTAGGGAAAACTGTCTTATTTAATGTGATGATATTTATTACTATTACTATTATATGTGCGTGTTCTGTTGCGCTTCATGAGCTTGGGAAAAATTGACAGCAACTTTGCATAATCTTAATTATGGGGCCACAATAACCCAAAAGTACCTTTTTTTTTAAAAAAAACCATTACAATGTATAAAGATATTTTATAGAAAAAGGGCAAAATTTCACCCACCTCCTTTCTGTTCCCTCTTCTATATGCTTACCAGAAGACAAATGTTTCAGATATTTTCAAATGAATTCTCATCATCCCTATTTATGTAATGTGAATGAGTTGCTTATAATTTACGCTTTTAAGAATCGAAATAATGATCATAAATCAGTTCTTTAATAATAAACTATACATTCTATTTTATCACCAGAAATTGGATTATTTGGTGAAAGTTGTATTTTTATAGAATTGTTGGTCAATTATTTCCTTGAGTTTAGAGATCTAAGGATGATTTTTTTTTTTTTTAATCTAATGACTGACTTTTTAAGTTTTGGAATGAAGTTTTAAGTTTTTAAATAAATATAATGTGAAAATTTTGCCTATAAGTTTTTTTTTATGTACGATTTAATATGTATTGATTAATGTGTTTTCAAAGTTCAATCTAATTTTGCTTTTTAGTTTGTTGTACATGGAAATAAATTTTACAGGTAGAAAACACTATTAGATGGCGTAAAGTTTATGATGATGATGGAAATGAAGTCAAAGAGAGTAATGCTAGGATTATTAAATGGTCTGATGGAAGGTATGTAATTTTGCTTAGATTTGTTATTGTTATTAGTATTATTATTATTTTCTAATTGACGTAGCGTGTCAGATCTTTTCTTTCAACTATAATAATTTTTTTACGCTAAAAATTAATTTTTATACTATTAAAAGTATAAAAGTTCATTTTTAATGTAAAAATTTATTAAATTATATAAATAATACAGGGATGAGATTCTTCAGACTTTTATCGGAATTTCCGACTTTTCGTAAATTTTTGATTTTTATCTGTTAAAAATTCAAAAATAAAAATTAAAAAAGGGGTTAAAGGTTTTTAAAAAAAACCTGCCTTTTGCTGTTTTTTCTTTTTGGCAGCGAAAAAATGCGCCAAACGAGACATATCATGCCAGAATTTCATCGCATTTTCTCCGCGATTCTTTGCCAAAATTCGTTTTTTTTACTTCACGATCTTTTAACGAAATTCGCATTTTTTCCGCGATATTTTGACAAAAGTCGCATTTTTTCTGCGATCTTTTGCCGGAATTCACATTTTTTCCACGATCTCTTAACAGAATTCATGTTTTTCCAGCGACTATTTGATGAAATTTGCATTTTTTCAGCCACTATTTGACGAAATCCATTTTTTTTTTTTAGCCCTTTGACAAAATTTGTATATTTTGCCTGTTTTGTGCAAAATAGGATTTCGCGTGCAGTCTTTTAGTTTTTTTTACCAAATTGTAGCTTGCGCATATTTTCAGACTTTTTGTTCTTTACCCACTCTCATGCCTGATAATAAAAGAAATTTTATTTTCTGAAAATTGAAATTTTCAATAACCTCAATTTTTTTTTCCGTTTTCTTCCTTTTTGTTTTTCTTGAATGAAAAAAAAAATTATGTTGTAAACTTAAATTCATCTTTAAAATTCAAAGAATTGAATACCAATAATGTTCACTGAGTGGTAATAATGCTGATATTTAAGATTTTTTGAAGTTAACATGGGTTGCAGTTGCAGATATTGCTGGCCATTCTTATAATTATGTTTACTCTCTGTGTGTATGAATTAATGAATGACACTAATTTTCTTTTTGCTATATCATGTGCTTAAGTTTATATTTATGTGATTAAAATAATTTTATAAAGTACAGTTGCAAAAACAAGGCTTTACCAATTTGATAAAATCTGGTAGCCAGCAAAAAATTCTAATCGCCAGTAAAAAATATTTTCACCCCTCTCCCACATCATTGATTTCCAAAAGTGCAATGTTTTTTTATGAATTCATTATTCATTGAAAATGCTTAAACAAGCAAAGCTTAGAATTATTAGTTGCATAATTTAGGAAGATAATTTAAATTAAGTTTTCTAATGAAACTTATGAAAATTTTATATTGCTGATAAAAAAAAAAAAGATATATTATAAAGACTGAATTAAACAGCGTGTTTTCAAAATGCTGGTTATTGAATATTTCAAATGTGTCCTGATAGTTGAGTGCTACAAAATCTATATCTGATAAAAAGGGATCGATGAAATATGAAGCAAGGAAACAATTTGTTGCTAATTTTCCTGTCAACATCATGTCAAATAATTCTGATTTTGTTATTTTAATATTTGCATTTGATGAACTTATTTTTGCCAAGTTAAAAAATATTGGAGTATAGTTTCTAAGTTTATTTCTTATTATTTTATAACTTTGCCACATCTATAATGCCTTTTAAGGCCCTAGGATTCTTTAACTTTTCTATCGCAAAAGGTTTTATTTTGTGATCATTGGATGAATTAGAACACAGCTGTACTTTTGACCGATCTTTATTTTTTCTTAAAATTTCTCTTTCTTAATATTTTTCTCACTTTTAAATAAATTTTCTCCTCTTTCTGGAAAACTGAGCATTATATATATATATATGTAATATATATATATATATATATTACAAAGTCTGAATGAATAAATATAGTCTCATAAGAAAGGTAATTTCCCTTTATTAAGATCAATTTTTTTGACAAAATTATTTTAAAAAACATAAATATGACTTTAAAAAATATTTTTTTTCCTTTTTTAAAAGAAGTCACTGTCCACAAAGAAGGAGTGACCTGAAACTTTCATGCCACATTGATTCGGTTATCTCTCACATACCCCACTTCCCTCCCCTTCCTCACCAAAATTCTCTGAAAAATTGGAAACACAATCCTCTCACGAAAAACCTTAGTAAACCAACCCGGTACCAGATACTTGTCTCTAAACAAAAGGCTGATGACAATTTGTGCTATTTGTGCAGTGCATACAGATGACAAGAAGAAGAATTAAAATGGGTTCGAAGAACACCTTATAGCCTCGAGTACTGGCTTATGACTGATTGAAAGGCAAAAACAAGAGTTTATATATCTTAAAGAAATTACCATTACGCTCATACTGGCTTATGAACTGATCGATAAGGTGAAAACAAGAGTTTATATATCTTAAAGAAATGACCATTACCTCCATGATGTAATAAGACGTTACTCAGGGCTATAACTGAGGGGTTCTTCGAACCCATTTTAATTCTGTTTTTATTTCCCTCACTGAGGAAGGGGGGTCCAGGAATCCTCGAAACAATCGTATGGGATTTTTTTCGTGTTGTGTTTGTACGTATTTGTGCATTAAATCATTGTTAAAGATTTTAGCTTTTGTATTAAAATTCGCACCAAGTGTTTAATTTATGCTTATACAGATGCCATATTAATAAAGGTGCCAAGCATTTTAAGCATAGAAGAAATATACTATTTCTAATTGCTAAAAGCTGTAGGATTAAAAGTTTTAAAAAGTAAAATAGTTTTATTTGACTGTGGACATGTTTTGACTCTACCTGAGTCATTTTCAAAACAAATGAATAATAATATTCTGAAATTGTGAACGATCTATAATGCAATGATCTGAAACGGTATCATTCAGTTTTTTTCAAGAAATATTTGAATTACTTATAATGACTTACATGTTGTTATTCTTTAAAATGAAAATGATAGATTAATTGGTTTTAATTCTGAACATATAAACATCTGATTTGAAAATTACCAAAAAAAAGGGGTAAGAATTTTTTAGCGCTGTATCTAATTTTAGATGCCACAGAGGCTAGATTGACACTAATTCTTACTGTTTTACTGAAATCTTCCCCTTCCCCTCACATTCTAATCATGTGACATGCTAGTGGCTAGAGTGGAAAAGAATGGCCTTTTCAGTGCATGGGATGAAAAATGCCTTTTTAAATTTGGTTTTTGCATTAAAAGTACAAGAGAAGAGGAAGGTCACTACTCGCTACTTGCCACGCAGGAGTAAGGGTGGGATAGAGAAAAAATGTTGTTTGTGCTCATTTCTTAAGTCAATTTTTATTTTTTAAAAAAACCCTTCCCATATTAACCAACTTGGTTGCCAGGAATTAAAAGTTGGTTGCTTGTGGTTGTCTGGCTACTGCATTTGCCAACCCCATGGGGCAAAGGACAGTTATATAGCTTCCATGATATTTGATTTGTTATTTGTGCTATTACTTATTCCCAATTTTATTTTTTTTATAATTACTAATTATATTTTTATTAATAAAAGGGTAAATAATTTTATTAATAAAGGAGTTTATATTCCTTAATATCATTCAATTAGAACAACTTAATTTTCTTGATAGTCATTCAATACCTTAACAAACATCACAAAGGAAAAAAAAAAAAACCCTTAAAAATAAAGAAATTATATTTTTTTTTACACCTTACTTTTTAAGAATTTTTCTGTTAAGATTTTTTTTTTTTTCTTTTCAGTTTGTCATTACATTTAGGTTCTGAAATATTTGATGTGTATCGCCAAAGTTTGATGCCTGGTGATCATAATCACATTTTCATTCGGCAAGGGACTGGTCTACAGGGACAAGCTGTATTTAAAACAAAATTAACTTTCAGGTATGTTGTTTTTATATTATATTTATACTGTTCTATATGCAGATGCTTATTGGATATTTCAGTTTTATATTTTTCTTGTTCTTTTTTTTCTGCCTTCTTTGCCACAATACACAGTTTTTGTCACATAAAATACATAAAAAATAACAATCCTTTTATACAATTTGTTGTGTTAATTCTTCATAAAATCATTTCATTTTGTTATATTTTGCAGTTTCATTTTTTGATGTACAATCACTTGCAATAGCAAAAATTTAATCATTTTTACTTTATTTTTCTTGTATTTTGCATTTTGTACAACTATAAGTTTGAATTATTTTAGAACATTTGTTGTGTATTATCACCCTCAGCATTTACCTTTTATTCTTAATTTCTTGCTGAAAAAATAATTATCCCCTTTGACATTGAGCTGAGGAAACTGATAAGTATATTTCTATATTTGTACTTTGCATCTACATTTCTATTTTTTAAAATATATTATTTTAAGTAGTAATAATATTCAGCCGAGCTTCGATTTAACTATTGTAAAAGTAGTCCCTTAAAAATCATCTTTAAATCAAGGTTGTCATTAAATAATGGAACACACTAGATGATATTTCAAATTCAGAGATGCATTCAGTCTAGATTTTTCTCACATGGTCCTGTTTTAGTAAAATTGTGAAAATCTTAGTCATAATTTTGTGAATTTGAAATAATTGTTATATTCAGGTTACTGTGTATATCTATTATTTATGTCTAGAAAAGCTAATAATACGTTCTTTAATGAGTTCAATTGTTTTGTGACAGCTCAGATTTTATTTTTAAATGATTTAAAATTTTTAAAGGTTCAATTTAGAGGTGGAAAAATTTTGTGAAAGGTCTATTTTTAAGATAAAGAATTTTTTGAAAGATCCTGTTTTGGGATGAAACATTTTGTGAAGTGTCTTTTTAAAAGCCCAGAATTTTTTCTAAATAGATCCCTAAAATTGCATGAAAGTTGGTTATTAATTTTTTAAAAATTTACATCCCACTAGTATTTCATTAAATTTATTTTTCTTTTATTTTGGTGCATTAAAAATGCACTTCTATTTTTTTAAAAAATCTATAAATGCTTTTCTTTTTCCGTAAATGTAACCAGTCACATGTTTTTTTTTTTTTTTTTCAGTTCTTTTAAAGTTTTTTTTAAGTGTTCAGCTACATCAAACTATTAAGTATTTTGTCGTTACATTTAATCCAGAATTTGTTTCAAGTGAAGTAAAGTTTGACGTTTTATCATGTTTTGTTTCAGAATCAGAATTTCAATCTTGTGGATTATGTCTGTTTTTGTCACAAAATTCTTGAATAATCTGTAATGTGATAGATTTCTTGAATAATCTGTAACGTAACTAGAATATGAAATCCATAATTGACATTACCATCATGAAAGCCATAATTGACATAAAAGATTATGGTTAGAAATGTCATGTCTAATTGATGCTTCAAACTCCTCTAAATCAATATTGTCACACATTGTCAATAGATAAACAATAGAGAGAAAAATCTGACAGTTTTTGTAATAAAAAAAATTAAATATTTAAAATTCATCAAAATTGTCATTAAATAGAGGGAAAATTATCATTAAAACAGAAATCTAAACACAGAAATAAATATAGGTGAATACAGACCAATAAAATGTATCATTAAACTGAAGAAATCATCGTATCTTTAAATTACGTTTATAATGTATTTATTACTATTTTCTCTTAAGACCCTAAGTAAAAATATTTTTTATAGAACAACAATAAAATTTTATCAGATGTTCTGGTTAAAAAAAAAAAAAAAAAAAAAAAATCAATTTATTGTTATTGTTTTTAATAATTTCTTGATTTTTTTTTAAATAAAAGTTTCAGCTATATTTGTTTAACACTTGAGATTTATTTGTAGAAATTATTGAAAAATCTTTACATAGATGGCTTTTACTGATAACCAAATACCTAGTTAATTGGACTAAAGATAGCTAAGATTCAGCTGTAAATTTGAAGAAATTATCATTTGATAGACAGTCGTGTCCACCATACTTATTTTGACCAAAACAATCTTCAGAAGTTTACATGAGCAATCATCAATATATTCTGTGGCAGTATGTTGGAATAAGAATTCACCCTGTATCTTTTCTTCGTACAAAGATATATAGAATTAATTCTGTTTGCTTATTTCATATTTAAGTTCATAAACTTCTTTATAACAAATATTTGATAATGAAATCTTTTAATAAAATATTAAAATCTTACAAATTTATAATTTATGCTAACAGTAGACTGTTTACAATAAAACTCTAATCATAATGTAACGAAAAAGTAAGAACAAAGCTTTTTAAATTTTTACCTAAATTTATAAGTATTTGCAAGAAAATAAGAAGTAAAATAGATTACAGAAAATTATACAAAAGCACTTTTTCTACTAGTTTATAGACATTAGTTAAATGAATTATAAAATGAATAAGAATAAATAAATTATGAAAATTGTATACTTTTATGAATAATTGTTTTTTTTTTCTGTATTGCTTAATTAACTGAGATAATTTATTTGTGTTGTTGTTTTGTTATATATTTAAATTGAATGAGGATCTTTATTATTATTTTAGGCCGCATTCTACTGACAGCTTTACTCACCGTAAGATGACTTTATCATTAGCTGACAGAAATCAAAAGACACAGAAAATTAGAGTGTTGCATAATGTTGGCATGGATCCTGAAGCTCACCGATGGGAAATGATTAAGGTTATTATTTTGTTAAAATATTTTGGATTTAAACTTTAAAATGCATATGTTTAGTAATATCTCATTCACTTATTGTGTGAACTATGATTTGATATGAAAACTTTTGACTTTGCTAGTTCTGCTTTCTCAAAATCCAAATTTACAAGGGAAAGTTTTATGTAAATTAAAAAAGAAAAATTCAATATTGTTTAAAATAGATATAATACATATATATTGATTTTTTTTTTCTACGATTCTAAAAAAATGATTATTTGCAAAAACTATTTTGACTATTGGGGTGACTATTTGGACCAAAAAAGTAATTTCTTTTTAGAATTTTCAAACAAATTAACATTCACTTTTGAAATGTAGTCAGCATATACTCCAAATACAGCATCACTAAACAACCTAACACCAGATGGTACAAACAGAAACTTCATTTTAAAAGCATCCCTATCAGGGTTGGGTTTTTGACATGTCATAGGTTTAAACCATCAAAAACACAAATATATGAATGAACTCGAAACAAAACAGAAAAAGTGCTGTTAATATAGCATTAATTTGTTTAATAATGGTACAATGTAGTTTTAGTATACATTAAATTGTAATCAAATAAGAAATTATAAATTTTTTTTCTTTGTTTTTGTACTAAATTTCCAAGTTATGTGGATTTCTAGTGTGGCTTTTTTTTTGTATATATATATATATATATACAGTAGAAGATCTGTATAACAAAACGCTAGGTTGTGCGTTATATAGAATTTTGTGTTATATGGATCACATCATTAAATTCACCTTGTAAACATGGTGAAAGAAGTCTGAAACATATCAAAATACATTAGAATAATTTATATTGCTTTCCTTGTTATCAAGAGTTATCCAAATTATGAATTTTTGCATAATATAGGTCAGACATCGTTAACTTTACTTTATAAACAAAACATGATCCAAATATAACTGACACAATATAGGTGAAAATTAGTGGTCGCCACTCGCCACGTGGCGATTAAAGTTGTAATAGTGGCGATTAAAAAATCGGCCATCGATCGCCACAATAGTCGCCACTCGCCAAGTTGCGATAAAAAATCTGTTATCGATCGCCAAGTGAAATATAGCTTTTTTCATAGAAATATGCGTCTCTACTTTGATTACATCTAATTAGCAAACTGGTTAATTCTTTTTTCTACCGGATGCAAGCAGATTACAATGATTTAGCTGTATTTTCAATATTTCGGCTTTTTGCCATTGCCCTTCAGTTGGATTATTTTTTTCAAGAAATACAGTTTTATTCTGCAAAAATATATTCATCAGCTTTGATTCCACATGCATTTCAAATAATTTATTCTTTTTTTTTTTTTTTTTTTTTTTTTTTTTCACTGAATGCAAGCATGTTTGTTTTAAGAACATTGCAGTATTTTCAATATTTCGACTCCTGACACATGCTCACCAGTTAGATTATTTTTCTTCAAGAGATATTGTTTAATCCTGCGAAATACACTCAACAGGTTAGATTTCAGCTGTATGTAATTAATGTGTGTAGTATGTTAATAACACATTTACTTATTAAATAAAATACAAATAACATTTTATTGTGTTTTATTTGATTATTTTTTTATTGTACACACCTAACTGTTGGAATTTTGATTTAGTTATTTTTTATATAAAGAAAGTAATAGTAATTTGATTGATAATAGTGGTTATGAACATATACAAATAATCTAAAAGTATATTCTAAAAAAAATCAATATGATAATAGATTTTGTGGTTTTAAAGTGTAATTTTCTTGAATTTCGACTGCTTCCCTATTCTTATCACGAATAGTTGGCTGGTATAAAACTCTGATTTATAGAAAAATGCATATATATACAACGATTATAGTTTATCTAGATGTCAAGAAAGTTTGAAACATTATAGTGGCCACTAACTTTAAAAAGTGGCCACTAATGAAACTGAGCATACCGGCCACTGGCTACTTACTCAATTTCCCAGTTTTCACCTTGTGAGATGAAATCTCACAGTGTTTAAATTATGTTACTGTTTTATTTCTTTTGACCTTATCCATTGATGTTCTTTAAGCTTAAATCCATATTTATTTTTGCGCGGGCGATTTCGCTTCACCGCACATCGGCAAGTTCGCTGACGTTCGGCTGCCCCTGGCATGGGATGCTTCTCCTTTGAACTTTGTACGATTGTGATGACGTCATCGGAGCAAGTCTCTCACGGCATATGCATTGAATGGGTGTGTGATCTTTCGGAGGTGTGTCCATTCGCCGTGCGAGGAGCAAATTAAAATAAGCTTTTTAAATGTTCGGATTTGTTTATTAAGACATTAGCTAATAATTTAAATTCTCTAATAGATTTAAATCTTTTCTTTCAGTAACTTTTGAAGTCTCCGTATTCTTACTATAAATTAAAAATTCCGTTAATTTTAAATCAGAATCTGTTTTGTTGGAGAGCTGTCATGACTTAGTTTTGGTTTTAAAAAAGATCGCGGGCTTCGGCTCCGATCTGTGTCTGCCGATGGATGTGGAATCCGGTAAAGTGTTTTTCGAAAACGATGTCTACGATTTTAACAACTCCGGTTAAATTATTTCTTAATAATTTCTTGATTCATGCTGCACTTTAATTTTTAAAAGAAATATCTATCTTCAAGTGGAGTAGATGCTTTTATTGGCAAGAATTAATTTATGAACGGTGACCAACGGGAAGCCTTTTCTTCTCTTCTAAAAAGATTGAATAAACATGTAATTTATATTGTTATCAAGTCTCCTCTTCATTTATTTTACAGACGACACGATCCAAGTAAGAAGTTTCATTTATTTCTATTTTTTTACAATTGCTGACCTCAAAGAACGAAGGGTCTTATTGCAATACTACACAACGCATTGTAACTAAAAAGAACTTCAAATTTAAATATACCTTTCAAATTAACGGCCCATATTATGGATTATAATATATTACAAAATATTTCCATCACATTTTGGTGCCGCAAAAACAGTGGTTCTGAAGAAAAATTTAAATTGATTTAAAGAAAATCGTAATATTTTAGAACTTTTGTTCTCAGAATAACTTTTGAAAATTTTTTGACGTGTTCAATAGAATTCAAGATTTGTTCTTTTGGTAAATTTTTAAGAAATATGGAATATTTTATGCAAGAATTTTTACATAACTACATATGACAATATTTTTTTTAGTATTGGAAGTTTCTGTTCTCAAAAAATTTCTTGCATAGATTTTTGCTATTTTGAAGAATTAAATTTTATAATTCTAGAATAATTTTGTTCTGCTCCATCTTGAAGAATATAATATATTTTACTAAGTTTGTCAATTTTTTTTTTCAAAACAATTATTTAAATTAAGATCAATTTCATATTGAAGAATAGTCATATTTTTGATGATGCATAATTATTATTCTATTTAAATAGTTTTATTTGAAAGAATTTCATCTACATATTCTTCTATTTGTAATGAATTATTAGAGAACATATTTTTTTTAAAGAATGATTATTTGGTATATATATTTTTTTCAAATGAATTATATATTGTTCTTAGATAAATTCTAATGAATTTGAAATAATAAAATTGTTCTCAGAACATATTTCATATTTTAAGAGGCTATGACTTTGAGTTTTTAAATTAAAATTTTTTATGACACTATTAAATTGCAACAAATTTGCAAATTCTTTATATATTTATAAGAAGCATTATTTTTGAAATCATGATTATTGGTACTGAGAAATTTTATTCTAATGTCATACTTATTATTCTGAAGCTGAAATTCTTCACAGAAGTTAGTAGTTGCAGATATCCTATATAACATTCTTAGAGATTTCTATGCTTCTATTCTACAAATTTCAAATCAAGATATTTTGTTTAGCAATAATTTGAATACAAGAGTTTGTTCATAGATTTATTCTTATGCCATCTGGACTGTGATGTTCTATTATAATAATACAGTTTGGCTTAGTGCAAAGATAATCTGCAATTTACAAATTAAGAATGTATGCATTTAAGAATATTTTCACATTTATTTTACAACTGTTCTCAGGTTTCTAAAAGCACTCTCAGCTGACAAAATTTTATATTTGAAAAATTCTTGTTGCTTCTTTTTTTTTAAATATATTCTTATGGCAAGTTGTAATTTTGACATCAAGACCTTTCCACTTCATCGTATGTGCAGACTATAACGGTTTTCAACAGACAAGATTCTCCTGTTGCTCTCAGAAAAAGAATGAAAGCAGCATTATTTTTTTTTTCTCTTGAGAAGAAGTAGGCATGGGGCTACTTCATTCCTGTTACAGTTATATTCTTGAAATTATTTTACATCATCTACTTAAAAAGTCTTATGTTTTTATACAGCTTTTAAAATAAGTTCTCATATTGTCAGTATTTCTCTGCAATAATTTTAACTGTGTGTCACTGCTGTTTCCCATATTTAAAGACTGTCTCTCTACATATGCTGCTGTAAGAGTTTATATTCCAACCTGTTAAAAAATATATATACTCACCTGCAAAAAACTTTGCTTCATTTTCAAGTTTCTTGCCTGATGAAGTTGGCCATTCACTGATGAGTTGTATCCATTTGTGCTGACCTCTTCTCTAGTATTTTCCTTGTTTTACGGTAGAAGATAAATATATTAATACTGTACTTACCTGCTCAACTCATTGTTTTATAACAATAACTTTAAAATTTATGCTTAATTTTCAACGCTGAAGTAACTATTGAAGAAGAGTCATGTCATGTTAGAGTCATTTTATCCTTACAATGTCTGATTCAATTCAATATCTTCGATGTTTGTCTTTAAAGCTAAAATAAGATTTACGAGTTATCTCAAATGTTTTCTCAAGTATTAGCTGTCACAAGACCTGATTATGGAAGTTTTGTTGGTTTGCCTTTTCTCTCGTGAGATGTAAATTATCCTTACTAAGTGGATTGGTTGACTTGTCTGCTCCTATAAGTCAGTGTTGCTATTTTTTTTTTTTTTTTTTTTTTTTTGCTAAATCAAGAAAATTTATGAAATATTATAAAATTAGTTACTTTCAATATTGATTCTTACATATACCTGCAATTACAAGAGTTGTATTTTGATTCAGGAATTCTCAAGATCTATTTATTTATTTTCTGTCTAAATTCCCCATATTTCAAAAATTTTATTGTGCCTTTGTTGTCATTTGTGAATATACCCAAAGTCTCTAAATTTTATGTTGTCATATGCCTCATATTTTTACACAAGTAATTAATTGAATGAATTCTGAAGATTTATTATTAATGAAGAAATTAAAAATTTTTTAAGCATCAAATCAATTCCTATACAAGATTACATAAAAAGAAAAGCACAGTTCTTAGTAACTATTTAACAGCGCCTTTTGATATAAAAGTGATCCTTAGTGAATCTTCAAAATTACTAAGAAGTTTAAAGAAAAAGTGCTTATTGATATCATCACCTACCTACTTATGTCTTTTTTTCCAAGATGTGTGTGTGAATCTTCATTATTATCGATTTTTCACCAAATACAACATCATTTTGTCTACTTCAGTGCTCTATAATTCATCCTTTTAGTGTGTCCGAAAATAGTGATTACTGAAGGTTAATGATTAGCTTCAAAAGAAGTGAAGCACACAGATGTTGTGTTGTCGCCCCAAAAAAAAGTTCTCGTCCAATGTTCCTGTAAAATGTCTATTCAACTGTTAAGTTGATGTTGCCTTTTTGTGTATGTCATCTAGAAATGTGTGTTTGTTTCCACATGGTAAACAAATGTTTACACCTTTGCAACAATACATGTACCTGATTTTTTTTCGTGTACTAAAACTTTCAGCGTGTTTTTTGAACACTCTCATAACATTTATTTATTTTTCATGCAAACTTTAGATTGTGTATATAACGCTAAGGAATCAGGGATCTGTAAAGAAGGACATTGCTGTTGTTTTTGCAGTTATGGGGTGGTATATTGTGCTATTTAGTGTATATAGTTATTTTTTTTCTTTTTGCACAAGGTGTCAGGAGCCTTGTTTAGGGAAAATCCAAGCCACCTGAAATCTTGAGTAAAACATGAGTAGTCACAGTGTATATTGTTCTATGATTGTGGATAATAGTATATTTTTTACATGATTTCTTGATTTTTCTGCATGAAATATTTTATGTAAATGATTTATATTATGGTACACTTAAAA
Source organism: Maratus speciosus (assembly GCA_963932465.1). Lineage (NCBI taxonomy): Eukaryota > Metazoa > Arthropoda > Arachnida > Araneae > Salticidae > Maratus > Maratus speciosus. Next base: position 583,680,151 of record OZ010788.1, on the reverse strand, counting down.
ATTTAAATTTCCCATGATAGTGTCAATTTTCTTTCATTGTATATGAAAGCATTTATTTCTTCCGGGGATCCCCACCCACTCAACCAAATACCTACTTATTCTTAAAACCATGGTTTGTCTATTTGTCTATAAATTTATGAGTTTATCTTTATACATATTTAAAATTGTATTAAGTGATGTCTCATATTTTAAAGAATAGTATATACTTTGAAAATTTTTGATGAGTAAATAATACAAAAAGTATTGGTGTTTGTTGATATATTGCTTTTGCCTTATGAAAAGTAGTAAGAGTATATGTTTCAGCAATATAACACTTAATTTCTTTTAGACATGTCTCTCTCTCATATATATATTGTTGCAACTATCTTAACTATCTGTGTTTTACATGTGAGAGGTCATTTAGTACACAATTTGGCCACTTGTTCGTGTGGAATACAGCTGGTTGTTTGAAGTCAAAATATTTAGTACTAAATAGAATTTAAAAAAAATTATGAATATTGTATTATGAAAATTTTACTAAAGAAATTATTATGCATGGCCAGTTTATATTTAGAGTAAAATAAATGCTCTATTTTATGAGTTATAAGTCCTAGGCTGTGATCAAATACTAAAGTTATCTTGATCTTTGTTGCTTGTAAAGTGCAACTTTTCTTATATGGTATACCAACTTAATGAAATGTTTGATAATGAGCTCATTTTATATATGCCAATTCTCATTTTAGATATGCTAATTCTGATTTTGTTTAGCATTTTTACTTAAGTAATACGTAGAATTTTATATATGCTAATTCTCATTTTCTTTAGCATTTGTACTTAAGTATTTGTGAAGATAAGTTTATTACATCATACTGCAATTGCCATAAATGGAAAGATTTGGCATTTTTTTATGTATACTGTTTGAATATAATATGTATACTTTGGATGTATTTTCTTTTTCTTCTCTCTTCCCTTTTGGTCACCACTAATTTTTATTTGCAGCAGTTAAACTTTTGGCTTTATTTTAATATTTTAACTTATAGTTTTTTTTTTTCTCTCTGTCTTTGGCATCTAAAATTTTGTCATCCCGTTTCTGTAAAAGGTTTTTATTTCATTGTACCTTTTACATCACTTGCTCTGCCAAAATTTTACTCGGTAAATGGGGGTATTGTGAGATGAAATCTCACAGTGTTTAAATTATGTTACTGTTTTATTTCTTTTGACCTTATACATTGATGTTCTTTAAGCTTAAATCCATATTTATTTTTGCGCGGGCGATTTCGCTTCACCGCACATCGGCAAGTTCGCTGACGTTCGGCTGCCCCTGGCATGGGATGCTTCTCCTTTGAACTTTGTACGATTGTGATGACGTCATCGGAGCAAGTCTCTCACGGCATATGCATTGAATGGGTGTGTGATCTTTCGGAGGTGTGTCCATTCGCCGTGCGAGGAGCAAATTAAAATAAGCTTTTTAAATGTTTTCTTTCGGATTTGTTTATTAAGACATTAGCTAATAATTTAAATTCTCTAATAGATTTAAATCTTTTCTTTCAGTAACTTTTGAAGTCCCCGTATTCTTACTATAAATTAAAAATTCCGTTAATTTTAAATCAGAATCTGTTTTGTTGGAGAGCTGTCATGACTTAGTTTTGGTTTTAAAAAAGATCGCGGGCTTCGGCTCCGATCTGTGTCTGCCGATGGATGTGGAATCCGGTAAAGTGTTTTTCGAAAACGATGTCTACGATTTTAACAACTCCGGTTAAATTATTTCTTAATAATTTCTTGATTCATGCTGCACTTTAATTTTTAAAAGAAATATCTATCTTCAAGTGGAGTAGATGCTTTTATTGGCAAGAATTAATTTATGAACGGTGACCAACGGGAAGCCTTTTCTTCTCTTCTAAAAAGATTGAATAAACATGTAATTTATATTGTTATCAAGTCTCCTCTTCATTTATTTTACAGACGACACGGTCCAAGTAAGAAGTTTCATTTATTTCTATTTTTTTACAATTGCTGACCTCAAAGAACGAAGGGTCTTATTGCAATACTACACAACGCATTGTAACTAAAAAGAACTTCAAATTTAAATATACCTTTCAAATTAACGGCCCATATTATGGATTATAATATATTACAAAATATTTCCATCACACACCTATATGACACAACCATCCCTTATATTAGACATTTTCAAAAATGTTTATTGTGATAATAGCATTTTTTTCAGTAAAAAAGTCTTAAATTAGAAGATAAAGTAGAACTAATGTATCAAATTTAGTCCTCTAGAGAGTAGCAATATTTTACAATGTGAAAATGCAGGTGCTTTTTAACTGCAAAATTCATTGTTTACATCTGAGAAGTTGTGCATTATATGGAGAATTGCATTATATAGAATTGCGTTATAAAGATCCTCTACTGTATATATAGCTTTTTAATAAATATTTTCTCTGCAGTATTAACTGTTTTATTTATTTTTGCATGTAGTACAAACACAAAAAAATAAAATAACATTTATTTTATTAAAGAGAAAATAATTAAAAGTAGGGATAAAATGATTAAAACATATTTTAAACCTTTTCTTATTTACGGAATATCTCCTGAAATTGGGACAAATTAATAATTCACCATACCAGTAGGGGAAAAATTTTACTTAACTTAGTTTGAAACCTGTTCCAAAAGTGAAAGTATCCTAATAATTTTTTAAAAACTGCAAGCGAAATAAAAAAAATAAAAAATGGCCTTTGTACAGATCGATAACATTATTGAACGCATGTTTTCATTTTTACTTAAAAAAAAAAAATTAAATATATGAAATTTTAAACAAGGTATTTAAAAAAATCTCCTATAGGATTAACATAAGCAGGTGGGTGTTTTCGCCCCTTAAGCAACCTCATCCATAAGAACATAGTAGGGGGAAAGCAAGAAAACTGCTTTTGTAGCCATAGCAATACCATTTTGTACTGGAAGGGAATTTTGAATTTGCTCTATCTAAAGGAAAGTAAATATGCTCATTAGATACCAATTGTGATAGATTAAATTTCTGCATCTAGCCATAAAAAAATGAAAAAATCTAAATTTATTTACCTCTGGAAAATTTAGATTAAACCTACACAATTTTAATGATTACAAATAATTAAGGATTTTATTAACTGTTCATCATAAAATCATGCATTATTCATTTATTTATTTATTTTAAATCATGCAGCAATTTGCAGTTTACCATATCCCACTGCAAATAGGTTTCAAGAGCTTTGTGCTATTCAATTTGTGCTTTCATTTGTGATATTCAATTTGTGCTATTTATATCCCACAGTTTTAATAGAATTTATTGATTAAAGTCTATCTAACTCTGTTAAATAAGTCTTTTGATCTTATTTTATTAAATATAAATTTTTGACATAAAGGTTTTTGACATGACAGTTTTAACCACTGTTAAAATCACTTTAAGCCGTTGCATGTCAAAAACTTGCCAACCCTCATCGCTATTTGTGTTCTCTTCCTCATGTAAATCTTCAATATTCAGAATGTATAAAAATTTTGAAAGTTTAAGGAATATACAAGTATTTTTTTTTTTTTTTTTTTTTTTTTTTTTTAATTATTAGCAATTAACAATTTTTTTTTGAGGCATCAAACACTGTGTATATTATAGCTTATATCATTCTATAGCATCAACCTTGAGTTTAGAAATAATGATCTAGTCTGTTTCTATTGTACCTATTATTTTGTAAATTTCAGCAAGAAGAAGATAAATTGAGGGCTTCAATACGCAGAGAAAGTAAACAAAAGAGAATGAAAGAAAAATCTCATTCAAGAGGTCTTAGTACATCTTATTTAGAACCAGATAGATATGAAGATGAAGATGATGGAGCAATATCATTATCTGCCATAAAGAACAAGTATAAGAAAGGAGGAGCTGCACTAAAAGGTAAATATTATCTATTCAGTGTCTTGCAGCATTTTGTAATAAAGTTGTAAATTTATGACTTCTAATATCAGCTGTATTCTAAGCAAAATCATCAATCTATTATGAGTGCTTCTGTAGAAACTGATACTATAACTCACTGATGGAACAGGAACAGCTGTGCCAAAACCACATTTTTGCATGCTCCACATTTTTGCACCAAATCAGTCATTTTTCAACAAAATTGTGTCCGACTATGCCCACAAAAATTTTCTCCTAGCAGCATTTTGCAGCAAGACAAAGTTTGTAATTGTTCACAATACTAAAAGTTACTTCTAGGCACTCGTTGCGATCCAACCAAGAACAAATTTCATTTTCTGAAAATAAAAGAACTCAGCTGTGGACCAGATCTGGACCATTTTTTCTTCTGTACATTCGAGCAGACTTATTTTTTTTATTCTGCAGACTCAGATTGTGCTTAATTTTTTAAAATGTAGATTGGAACCAGACTAAGCCATGCCTAGAACTCATTCTTTCAGAACCTTGTCGAGACAACAATTGTTTCCATGAAAATAATTGTGACATTGTACATTTGTTTAACAGAATCTCTTGAAATTTGTTTTATTAAGTTGAACAGATATTTTTTTTAAAATCTGCTGTTTTCCTTTATTTAGCTTCAGAATTATGATTTTTAAACTCTTTTTCTGTCTGTTCTTACGCCTGTATTTAAACTATAGTGGAGGTTTACACAGACTAAAATTTACAGGCCTGGGACCAATCCACCTCTAACAAAAGCTATCTTGACCCGACCCGACCCAACCCAACCCGGCCTGGTGTAAAACTAAAAGCCTGTGTCAGGCTGTTTATATTTTCACAGTTCACGGCTGAATGCTGAACCCATGCTAAAATTAATAAAATCAGGCCTGGCCTGATTAAACTTCTAATGTCCATTTTTCCTAACCTTTAATTAAGATTCTTTTAAAGAATATTACATACATATTTATGTGAAAATTTTACAGCATGTCTCAGATGATATATCCACAAGCCATAGCATACAGAATATCTTCTTTAATGATTAATTAAATTTTTATAATATTATGTTCAAATAAAGATTCATTATACTAATTAATGTACTTTTGAATTAAAAAAACAAAACAAAAAAAAAACATGCTTAAAACATCATATCCTTGTATTAAAAAAAGTAGATTTTTGAAAATATTTATTATACTTTGTTGGCCTTGTCCTGTCCTTTAAAATTTCTTATGTCCGGCTGGTTAAACCCTTTAATTTTTTCATAGGGCCAACAGACCCATTTAATTTATTTATCGATCTAGTCCATTAAAAGAAGTGTCTTTGTTCTGTCAGCCCATTTGAAGATTTGTCTTTATTTTGCATAACCAAGCTGGGTATGGGGCTAAGACCAGGCTTGGGTCTCGCATATCTCTAAACTTCGTTACAGTTTCAAATAAGTCTTCATTTGAATATATTTGTCTAAATAATGAATAATTTTATTTTATATTCCATGGCTTGTAGACATATAAACTGAAAAATGTTGCATTATTGCATAAATATGTATGAAATATTCTTTTAAGATAACTTTAAATGTAAATTAATGTTGGCTATGATTTTTTATTTTATTTTTAATGAGTCAGGTCAGGCTCGTTGATTTTCAGCTGGGCCAGGCCAACTCAAGCTGAATTTTTGAAAAATAAACTGGATGAGGTTTTTAACTTTTACACTGGATTGGGTTGAACCAAGATAGATGTTATTCAGCCGGACCTGGGCCTGAAAATCTCGGTCTGTTCAGACCTCTATAGTATTCAGTATTTCTCTATCTACAGCATCAAAGTCAATATTAATGTTTTATTTATTTCAATAAATAATAAAATCAAAAGTTTAAAAAATTGAACAGTAACTTGCTAATACTTTTATGCGTTGAATAAAACTACTTATAGATCCTTGGTTTCCTTTTGAGATTTGATATAATAATTCATCATCTGATCTGTGTGTTTTATATCTTATGTTAAAGCTATTTCAGTTGGGAATTTGTGACAGTAAAAACTATAGACTGTGCATTAACACTCTTGAAAAATGTATAAATAAAAATATGTCATCTGCCAAATTTTTTTAAACTCATCTCTTAATTTATATCTGTCTCTAAAATAATTATTCACTCCCTCTTCCCCTTTTTTTTCTTCCCTTTTCATTCAAAAAAACTTTTTCCTATGTAAGAAAAAAAAAAAAAAAAAGCAATTTTATTGCTTCAAAATAATTATTTTCTGCTCCTACAAGGTTTTTTGATGCTGCATAATGATGTACACTATATGGCCAAAGGTGACCAGTCACTTGGGATTTTAGACATTTTGTTAAATATCTAGAAAAATACATGAGGAATTAACCTGAAACTGCAAGTGTGTAAACAGTACAGTATAGGTCATATTTTTCCGAGAAGATTTGTTCCCGAAACCCCATAGGGGACTGTCAACAAATTGAAAAGAACAAATATCTTTTGGATAACCCTGTAAAAACTAATGTAGCAAAAGCGTTCAAACTCGAGATTATTAATAAGAGGGTTATTGTAATATACTGTGTTCATTTTTATGTGGATAGCATGCATACTCATAGAGAAATTGAGGTTTTTTATAAAAACAGTCCCAAATTTCACCAAGTTTTTTGCTTATAGAGTTCTTAATATAAAAAAAAATTCTTTTCAGAAAATATGACAAACAACATGGTACATAATACCCTGCAATCAGAATTAAAAATTAATAAAAATAGGATAAAAAATGAGCAGGTACATTCAGGATAATTTATCGACCCAATCGTTCTTATGAGAACCCGACATATCTTAATATTGCCACAAAAGGATTTATAAATAGTATTTTATTAAATAAGCATTTAAATTTTGACTAAATTAAACTCGTACATCACATTAATTCAAAGGAAATTTAATGGGGGAGGATAATCAATCAACAAAAATGAATGTCAAGCTCTCTTCGGAACTTTATGATCATATGAAATTATTCCTCTACCTTAAAAATTGCGTTGTGTATGTTATTAAACTATTATTATAATTTAATTTATTCATGTTAACAATTAACATTGTCTAGTTTCCCAAAATTCCCCCCTAAATTTTAAATAGTAGCGAACACATTAAATTAACTGTCCCTCTATTTATTTAAGGAAAATTTCTGTAACCTAATATATTTATTAATCTTTTACTAATTGAAAAGGACAATCAAGTCAATGAAATTAATTCAATTAAACATTATTCAAGGAAAGTAATGCATCAATCAAAATTATTACTTCAAATTTAAATAAACACTAATACTTAAATCATGGCAGCATAATACAAGACATTACAACTGTAGTACAATTTCACAAACATTTACGCTTATATACCCACATATGGTTAATAATTTATAATTTTGTTATAATTTTTTTTAAAAATTAATATGTATAATATTAAAGCAAATAAAAATTTCCTTGACAGATATTAACCTTCGCCAAAAATCTGAACATAAATATAATTACTATAACTATTATTCACATTATTGTTAAATCATTTAAATGTATTTCTTCATATAAATAGAACATTCAATTTAAATTTCACTCACCGATCTCTCCAAGATAAACTGCTGAATAGTTCACAATAGGTTTTATTAGAAAACCACAGTTCTTTTAAAACATTAAATTGTTTAAATTTCACAAAAGTCTCTCCAAAGATCACCTTATTAGTTCACCATTTCTATTTCTTGTATATAGACACGTAGCACTGTAGTAATCTTCACAATTTTAGCAGGGGCACACGTGAATAGCTCCGACCACTCTGGAATTCGTCAAACATCCCGGGCAATGAGAGCTGACCAGACAGAGTCCTGACTCAGAAGCGGCATCTATACTAATTTTAACAGGGGTGCGCATGCATAGCTTCGACCACTCTGGAATCCGTTAAACATCCCGGGCGACGAGAGCTGACCAGACGGAGTCCTGACTCAAAAGCATCATCTATACTAGTGTTAGCAGGGGTGCGCGTACATATCTTCGACCATTCAGGAATTCATCAAATATCTCGGGCGACGCTCTGCTCTCTTGTAGCACCAGTATAGCTCCTGTATATTAAAAATTTTCTGGTTCTCGATGAGTTTCACAAAAGGGGAACAAGCTAGAGAAGGGCGTCATCTCAGGAGTTGATGGAACAGGAAAACTCCTCTCCTACTGTCCGTTCCATTTAGGGATTCCCGCTCCTCTTGAGAGATGAATCTCCTCTGCATCCAGCAAATTCAGGCGGTAGTTAATAAAAATATTCGGCCCGTACAGCTGTTGTTTCTATCTCGCATCTTAGGACTGTAGAACTGACTAACCTTTTGAAAACTACTTAACATCCCGAACTCTAGATCTCATCTCTCCATGCACCCTTATTTTCTTATATTTCCACATTTTTTTAAAAAAAGGGGGGTACTTAACCCTTACACCCGCGTCAAATCATAGGTCTTCTCTTGTCCCATTCGCCGATATTTTTTTTCTCCGCCCTTTGACGTAAAACACCTAATTTAAATATTAAAGTAATGTCATGCCGGACCCGGGCTTCCTGTTTTCGGAAAATAATATCTGTAACAGATATCCTTGCGGATTTTACAGTGTCAACTCTTATCCCGCTCCTGCAAAAATTACTGCTGTATAGGTTAAAGGTAATGTCAAGTACGTGAATTTTATTTCGCAAAGGGTGAGAGGTCTTCCTTTCCGCTGAGATAAAACTTTCTCTACCGTCCCAAAACATCCACAGATCCAATTATCGTCTATTCCAAATGAGGGGACTTTGCAAGCAAAATAACCCCACATCCGCTATCTCTCTGCGGAAAACCTCCGAACGGCAAACAAGAAAGCTCTCAATTACACTTGACTAGTATTACTTAGACATAATTCTGTAAAGTAAGGTTAATTTTGTTCCCACGTTAGCATTTTAACTCTTATTATCTATATAATTACTCTTAATTTTAATTAATTTGCATTTATTTTAGTTTAAAATGTCAATTTAAATGTTATGTAAATGTATCCCTATCATTAATGAACTGTAACAAGTACATTGTAGATTTTATTAAATAATTATAGAATTTTGTTACAATTATAATTTAAAATTGATAAAAATAAAAAATTGAAATGTAAAGTAAAGTAATTTCCACTACAAACATTCCTTCTTGTTCAAATTCTCCTTGGCTACAAAACTGATTTGAAAATAAGAAAGAAGCAGATGTTAATTTTAGTTTCAGTAGATGCTGTTTAATGAGATCTCAGTTATTGTTAGTAATTGCTTAATAGTATCGAAAACAGCCATGAATGACCATCTATGTTTATGTCTACACTAAAATAGAACACTGTAGGATCAGTTTGTCACTTAATGTTATTGCTCTTCCAGCAGACCAATTCTTGAAATTGTGCAATAAAAAATAATGTTCTGTCATAAAGCCCATTCAAGTCATGATTACCAAGAAAGAAAGAATACAGCAGACTGTTACTATTTTTTTGTTCTGATTTTTACTTTACAAGGAAGTATGTAGTCAATTAAAAAATATAAGCAAGTAGCTCACAATGTTAGCAATAACAACTTTCGTGATTTTTTAAGAAAAAAACTTTTTATTAAACTTGGAATGGCTAGAGATCCTGTGTTAAATTTCTAGCCAGCCAATCAGTTATTAGATGTTGTTGAATTGTCTTCATGGAACACAGTAAAAATAATTTCTGTACATAAGAAGTTTGGGAAAAAATATGAAATAATAAATCAGAAAGATGAAGAGAGAACACAAGGAACCAATTGAAAAATTTAAAACTATGTTTACGTTGCTCGGACAATTTTTAAAGAGGAGTATAAAAATCCCTTAATGATCCAAGTTAGAATTATGAACAAACAAAAATTATCGAATATTTCAATAAATGTTTTCTATTATTTTTTAAATCATCATCATCATCTGATCAACATTCAACATGATTTGCACAAAAACATTAGTTGAATAATCAAATGATATTATATTCATCTGTAACCTGTTTGGTTCTGATTGTGACTGAAGTCCGGTCAAGTTAATGATGAATTCCATTTGAGCATTCGGCTGAGGTTTTTGCCCTTAATCAGCGGTTGAGATAAATGGTGAATACTAAGTAATACTAGATGCTATTAAGTATTTTCCTAAATCGCTCAGTGGAATTAATTGAATATCATCAAAAGGTTGTGGTCTCATTGTGATCACATTAAGTAGCACTTACTGTATTTTTAACCATTAATGCCATTTAAAAAAAAGAATAATACTTTCACTATATTAATACTTGGAAATTTTTCCAGAGAGAAACATTCGCCTTGCATACAATATTTCAAATGAAAATCAAATTTCAAATTAATTGCTTAAAAGGCACAAAGACCAACGTAGTGAAAAAGATTCCATGCCGGGACACGGACATAGTCGTGGTTTAGCCGGTAGAATGTCAGTGCGCTATACTGATGGTCCAGGTTCATGTCCCGTCATGGAACCTTTTTCAGTGTTGGCCTTTGCATCTTTTAAGCAATTAATTTGAAATTTGATTTTCATTTGAAATAATACTTTCACTATCAGCTACATTTGGGTGTTATTTCTGTTAATTGTAATGGTTTTATTCATCAGTAAAAAAGGTTCATATTATGTTTTCATCATGATGTATTTAATTGATGCATAGTTTTTCATATTATCATAGTATGTTAACTCAGCAATATGCATAATTTTTTAACTTTTTTTTTTTCCTTAGAGCGGCCAAATATTTATTCTTCAGATGACGCCTCTGATGAAGAAGATAAAAGTAAAAGGTTAGAGCAAGCAAAAGAAGATGATGGCGATGAGGTTGAGAATAATAATAATAATAATGATGCTGCAGATGACGACGACAGTGATTTGGTTAGTTATTGATTTTGTTCCCTTTAAAACTAATCTTTAAATCTGCTGCAAATTATTGTATAAAAATGCAGCTAGTACCATTAGATTTGTAATAATGTCTACTAATTAATGCCATACTTAAACTGTGCTTTGGGGGTCATCTTACACATTGAAATTGTAACAAACTTAAAAATTTTCAATATTAACACGTAATTATGACATTATATTTTGGATTATTTGGTAAATTTTACCTTCAGATACCAAACTGGAAGTCATTTAGTCTAGTAATTATGCAGATGTAACGTTTTGAACCCCTCATGTTACCACCTGTTAAGGAATGTGCGAAGTTGAGAAGAAAAAATAACCAGATTATCATTCATTTAACAAGGGTATTGTATTGTTTAGATAACTTTGGAGTATTTGACACATAATTAAAAGTGTACTGTAAAAATATAATTGTAAAAAAAAAAAGACTGGTGCAGTTAAGTTTGACGCATTTCAATGGATATTGGACACAAATATTCTAAGAGTAATAGTTGTTTTCTAAAAGAAGTGGGTGTAACATTTTTGTGGTAGTTATAGTTATTTGTAGTACTATGACTAATAAAAATAAACTATTGAAGTTGTAAAATTTTTTGGATGGGACACCCCCAAAGCGGAATTTAGGTATAGCATTAAATAGTATGCATTATTAGAAATCAGTTTGTATCAGTGACTGACATCTTTATATAATTTGATGAGTTATTTATTATTATGTGTGTGGGGATCCACCAACTGTACATTAATGTCAAGGTACTATTAAATACTACTATAGGTAAGAGGCTATTTTATTGAAAAGAAGCTAAGCCATTTAAGAGTAATGGTTGCATAATGGATGCCTATTCCCGATGTTTAATCCTGTTTTGTTAAAAATGTAGTATAGATATGAATTAACACGTTAAGCGTCACTGGTGACTGGCACTGAACTTCTCGTTTAGAATGCGTCATTCACCATATGACTGACGGTCTAAAATATGATATAAAACTAAATATATATATATTGTTTTAAGTAATTACTGAAAATGTATTTAAAATTTACTTACAGGATTACAGAAATTTATGTTACAGGATTTTACTTTCTTAAAAATCACTTAAAGCATTGAAAATTTTTCAGCTTCAGTATCAGTCACCGTGACACTCAACGTGTTAATGTATTTTGCTAATGAAGAATAAGAGAAATTAGAAAATGCTTCGCTTTTTATAATTAAGCTGTTTTTCCTTACTTTCAGTGATCTAGATTAGACCAATCATTTCTTTTGTTATTGTTCTTTAAACTGTGCTTTTCTTCAAAAGCTTCTTATGAATGAGATTGATTGTATGCTTAAACTAAAATCTTATAGTTATATTTTTAAATTTTATATAAAGCCAATTGAAGTGTAAGAATAGTAATTTAAAAGTTCATGCATGCTTGCACTATACAGGGTGCCTACTCTCAATGGTGTCCAATGGCTAATTCTTAAACCATTAGCCATAGACATATAGTTCCAATTACAAAAATATTTTAAATGAGGTAAAGAAATATTTTAAAAGCGATTTGGGTCAATAAAAACATTTCTTAAAAAATTACAAAATTTAAATTTTTATATGGTTTCCCAGTCCTATAAGTTATATTTAGTGAAATTTCCCTGTTACACCGACAAGTAATACAAAAAAGTCCCATTATTCTATGATTAAAATTGACCGAGTAATAGCTGTTTAAAGTTGGAGCATATTTTTTGCTGCAAATTGGGGGGACTCATTCACAAATTTAGTCGAAATATAATTTCATCAGATATATTATAAAAATGGTTCAGAGTAAAATTAACATTGCAATATAAATTTGAAATCTTTAATCATTCTGACATATTAATGCAAAATATATAATTTGTAATAAACATTTAAGAAGAAAGAAAAAACAGAATCTTTGTTAAATAAAATTATGCTAAATTAACAGCCTCAATTCTTTACAAAATGATACATACCTTAAAATATTATTAGATTGCAGTAGCCTGCAAAAGTTGGGTTATGTCATGTTTTTTAGCTTTTGATAATTGATTCTTATGTATTCTGTACCACAGAATCCGAAATTGACCTTCATTTTTTACCATCATATAAAGATTTTCACATAAATTTTAAAGTTAAAAAAAGAAAAATTGTGAAAATTTGATACTATAAAATAGATGTGATTGTTCTGTTTTTAACTTTTAATTATTGATTTTTATGTATTTTTTACTGCTGAATCTGAAAATGATCTTCATTTTTAACCATCAGATCAGGATTTTTCACAAATTTCAAAGTTAAAAAGTTCAAAGTTAAAATTGAACCTCCTCCCCCATCTCATCGGACCACTCAGCTGTTTAGCTGTAAGAATCCCAGGATAAGCAAAAATATTGAATAAAATAAAATAAAATAAAAAAGTTTTACATATGTTTTATAGTATGAGATTTTCGCTATATTTTAACTTACACATTTACAATTTTCAAAAAAAATTCTAACGTGATGGTTAAAAATGAAGGTCATTTTCAGATTCAGTGCTAAAAAGTACATAAAAATTAATTATCAAAAGTTAAAAAACATAGCCATCTTCTGTACTTTATAGTATCCGATTTTTGTTATTCTTTAACTTTCACAATTTATGATTTGCGAAATATCCTGACATGATGGTTAAAAATTAAGGTAATTTTCTGATTCAGTGCTAAAAAATACATAAAAGTAAAAAAAAAAAAAAAAAAAAACCCAGCAATTGCAGCCTTGTATTATCTAATCTAAAACTTTTTCTTAAACTTCATGGCAGTAATCTATACGAAATTTTTTGTGTTATCCTGTAAAATAAGTATAAATGGTAACCACTGAAAGTCATAATAATATTAGATTGTTATTGGATTTGCACCAGTATGTAAAATGTGATCTCGATTGGATATTTGAAAGTGAGTTAAAGTTAGAGTACAAATTTTGAACTGGAAAAACATACATGCAACCGTTGAAGTAACATAAAAACTTAATAAAAATAACATAATTTTTGTTAAAAGAAATCATAAAAGAAAGTGTCTCAAATCCTGACAAAATAAACATATGTTATTTTAGCCAATCTAAAACTTACTAAATATTAACTTAATCGTAATACTTGTACAATTTTTTTCGAAGCACAGATACACATGAAATAAGATCTTCGAATACTTTAAGCACTTGGTATGTGACCCCTTTAAGCCAAGCCAAACTCATTTGTTTTCAGAGCAGAAAAGTGGCATAAGTCATGCATTTTTAAAGTTTCATAACTCGCTCAATTTTAGCATTATATGAATGGGACTTTTTTTTTTGTCTTACTTGTCAGTGTAATATGAAAATTTTACTAAATATAACTTACAGGACAGGGAGACCGTATAAAAATTAAAATTTCGTAATTTTTTAAGAAATGTTTTTATTAACCCAAATCGCCTTTAAAATATTTCTTTACCTGATTTAAAACATTTTTGTAATTGAACTATATTTCTAGAACTAACGGTTTAGGAATTAGCCATTGGACACCGTTGAGAGCAGACACACTGTATATAGATACCAACATCTTTGGATACCCAGAAATGTAGGATTAAATACAGTAATAATGTAGAAAATATGGAAATTTGCACCTTGCCACACCCCCCCCCCCCCCCCCCCCAAAAAAAAAAAAAAAATAATAATAATAATAATAATAAATCAAATTTGGATTTTAATTTATTCAAGAATCTCAAAGTTCCTTAATCCTCAATGTGATTTTCCCTAGGATTATTATTATTATTATTTTGTCTCATCAAATTCCATGAACCATTTATTTTTAATTCTGAAAAATAAGTATTTAGTAATTAATAGGTGCAAAGAAAAAAATATACTAGCCAAAGAATAGATTTGAAACAATTATTACATTTTTCAAAAAAAAAAAAAAATGTCTACTGAATACTGATCATTTAAAAAAAAAATTGAATTTTGTTAATCAGTAGCAGAAAAAAATTACGAATTTTACCAAACAGTCACATGAAAAAATAGCAAATTTTGCCAATCTATGTAAATGTTTAACTTGGAAATTTCAGATCAGAATTAGAATTGTGGCTAGCAGCATTTGGTGAAGTCTTTTACAAGATTGAAAACCTGTTGCTTAGTATTATCAAGAGCCGAATTTCATATTTATACAAGTGAATTTGCCATTCATCTAAAAAAAATGTTTCACTGAAAAAGTTAAGAGACAGTGCAAGTCTTATATGATGTAACTTTATCTATTAAAGATGAAGATCATAGAATATATATTAAATTGTGTTGTTTTCATCCATCCCTTTTTTATGACAAGGTTTTAGATAACTTTTAAACATAATTCTATGTTTTGTTCCACTTTTTCCTGGCACAGCATGTCCTTAAAAGGACTTTATGCCATTAAACCACAACCAACCAACAACATAGAGCAGGATTGGCAAACCTATGGCACGCGTGCCAAAGTTGGCACATAAAACAACTTCTCTGGCACGCGAAAAAATAAATTTTATAATCATCATACAAAATAATATTCTTTTTTTCCTATTATAATCAATAAAATTTTGCTCCACATGGACAAACTATCACAAAAATTCAACTATTTTTGCATGATTAACACATCAAAAGAATTTTCTTTTCCTCTGATGTTATGCAGTATTTTTAACATGTATGTTGCCTTTCTATACGGATTTATAAAGTTGCATTTTTCAGACTAATTTTTTTAGACAGTCACTGCAATAAGATGGCAAATGGGTATTATAGTTATAAAGAAATCTCCACCGAACGTTCCATCGAACATCTGCAAAAATCTCATAAATAAATTACTGATACATTGTTTAATGCAACTTGGATAATTAAAACCAGATGTTATATTAATAATAAAGTCAAAAATTACTAAAATATTTTTTTTTCTTGTTACAGTTTGTACTGCATAAATAAATCATATTTACGAATTAAAATTTCATTAGTTTAATAGCTTATTCCAAAAAAAAAGAGAAATCGCATTTTAATTCTTAATATTTTTTAATTATTAATTATTAATGTGTGAAAGCAAGTGATTTTTAACTAGTGTTTTGTATAAATATCGCACACTGAAAAATTATTAGTTTTGCATGTTACTTTGTTGATAGATATTGTTTGTTAAATTTTGGCATGCGCACGTTTGCCGACCCTGACATAGAGTGTATCTCAAGAAAATTTTTATGACATCCTTATAGAAGACAATATCATAAATCATATTCATGAGGGAAATTAAACAGTTATTTGAAGAATCAATTTATGTAGAACTTAAGTGGAAGATACTTAAATTGTCCTCTCCTTCATTTTTTATTGTGTATTTTGTTCAATACAAATCTTTAAAAAGTGTTTTTAAATAAATGAGCGAGAACTTTGAGTTAAGAATGACAAACATTTAAAATTAAGTGAAAATATTTTTCTCTTTGAACTTTATTCTCTATTGAATGTATGTTAAGTTTGTCTAACAATTTGATGAATTTATTTATCTAAAATAAATTCAAAATACCTTTTATTTTCCAGGACTATTTTGATCGCAAAAAGGCTGCAACTGACGGTAAAAAGAAAACAGTAACTATTGAAGAAAGTGATGATGAAGATGACTAAAACCCTGTTGTTGTAAATATATATGTAAATAAAAGACTTTTTTTTCTTTTTAAATGAGAGGTTTATGTGACTGATTTTACTTTTTTTTTGGGGGGGGGGGGGGGGAGAAAAAGAAAAGATATGCATATTTGAGCAGTAGTTTCATGCTTCGATAGTCTAGCTAGCCAGGGTTCGTAAATATCATGATATTTTCAAAAATATCGAATATTTTGATATATATCCGATATTTTCAAAGTAGTCAACTTATTGATAATTATAAATATCTTCAGACCTCATATAAATTAGAAACTAAAACATATTGCATTTAGCATGAAAACTTAATAAAACAATATTCTAAATGGGATTTTTTTTTATTTATTTAACAAAATTGAAGATCAACTAATTGAAAACAGACACAATTTGCTTTTTAAACTCACAGAAAACAAACTATAGGATTAATTACTAGGTTTGCAGAAAATGTGTTTTATACAAAATAATTTGTTTTTATTGAAAAATTTGAACATAAATGTAAAATTATGTACTTTTTCATTCTTTAACTTAAACTAAAGAAAACCAAAAACCGAAAAGATTCTAATGAAGGTATAAATAACTTCTCTAAATTAGGAAGTTTATCTTTCAAAAGCTGTTTTAAGTAATTATTGGTTTACATTCTACATTTTAAAATTCAGCTGCAAATGTAAAGCTTGTGAGGAAAAAAATTATGGAAAGGGGCGGGGGAACCAAAAAACGGTCTGTTAAAGCAAACGTTCTTATCTACAGAATGACACAATCAATAACAGTTAAAAAATTCCTTTGCACTTGTTTTGACTGAAAATATCAAAATATCATATGCAATATTTTGAAAATTAGTGTCAAATATGAAAATATCAAATTTCATGATATTTTGAAAATAAATATCAGATATATGTCATGATATATATCAAGATATATATGACCGAACCCTGAGCTAGACTGTCCAAATTATTTCTATTTCTCAGAATTATCTCATGAAAAGTATGCTAATATAAGTTTTTATGTAGATTTCATAGGAAATACTACCTATTACACTCTCCCCATGTTGGAATTTCTGAAACATTTTTACAGATCTATGCCGATCATGACCTCTAGAATGCAAAACCACCCCCAGTTCAAAACTTTTTACAGTAGACTCACTCAAATTTGCACAGCTTGAGACCAGAGATTGTACAGATTTTAGAATTTTCTGGATTTCTGGTCATTCCTTTGTTTGCATTTTTTAAACAGTAATTTGAATGTAATAATGCATTCAAAAAGTAAAATATTAAAATTATTATATAAAATAATAAACTGAAACAATAAAAATGAAGACAGTTTTAAAAAGGACTAAATTATTGAAAGTAAAGGTAACGTAAATAATTAATCTCTCTCTCTCTATATATATATATATTACGCTATCGTACGTGGCACAGAAATCACGATTATTTGTCAATTGTTTAATGGCAACATCCGAATGAAACTCATCTCATTGGTTATTGAACAGTATTTAATGCATCTCCATACCTATAAAGGGGTTACTATAGGGGGGAATCTGTTCTGTTGCCAAATGCTGCCAAGTTTGTCACCAACTTGATGATATATTGCCAAATCTGGTGACCAAAATTAGTCACCAAAAGTGATGCCAACTTGGCGATATCTCTAATATTTCGCCAAATTCCCACAGACTTCCATTGTAAACTAATAGGGTTTACTTGCTTACAGAAAATCAACAAATTGAGATATTTTAATGCAACAAAAACTAATATTAGCTTAAGGGATTATATAACTTATATTTAAAGGAGTCCATGTAAATTTAATTATGAATAAAAGTAACATGATACAATGCTTAGCATGCTTTCCCAAACATAAATTTTAAGGGAGACCAAACTGGTCGCCAAGGGCAGCTAGTAGTGTATAGTTAAATATACATAATAAAGATGAAATACATTTTTCTTGAATTATTGAATGAAAGTTGCCTCATAAAGGTACCCTACTAATTCACATCAAAATCATAAAACAAGGAAGTTTTATTTCAGGTTTAGCTAGACTTAATAAATAAAAAAAGCTTGATTAATAAATAATTATATTTGGTAAAAAGATTGCAATTACAATTACCAATGATATCAGAAATATCTTGATTTTTTTTCAGAAATAAATTTATACTTCTTTCATGAAAAACGACGAGTTCAGTCATATTATTGAGAATTACATATTAAAATACATATAGAATGATATAAAACAAAAAAATTCTGTAATTTTGCCCCTACATCTGAACTGAAAGTTTCATTGTTTACATCTGCGATGATGTGCAGATTTTAGGCACTTGTGGATTTTAGGGTTGCATATTTGAAAGAGTCATACATACATATATATATATATCACTTTTTTATGGACACAATAACTTCCATAATTCTACACAAATCTCTTCCAAACAGACACATAAAATCAAGAGGCAGAAAATCTCTGTCAAGTTCGTTAATGGGCAAAATCTGACCTAGATGGTTGAAAAAGGGAGGGAGTTTGTGAAAACCAAGAAAACCTATAACTTCTTTATTATAATACATATCAAATCAATGTAAAATTATTACTACTTCTAGGAAAAGGGTTAAAAATCTATGTATCGCGGATTTTTGATAAAATTTTAAACGGGCTCAAGGGGTGAAAAAAAATAAGGTTTTAGGGAGAAAAAAAATTCATAACTTCGTCAAATCTCAAAATATCAAATTGACTTGAACTTATTATAAATCTTCTTAATACTATCTACAACTTTTATATTGACAAGTTTTTGATAGGACCAGAGGAGGGGGGGGGGGGGGGGGGTGTTGAGGAAAAAAAAATCATAACTTTGTCAATTCACAATACATCCAATCCGCTTGAATTTATCATACATTTTCTTAATGTTATCTACAAGTTTTTGATAGGATCAACTCTTTACAGCAAAAACAAACAAATAATAGGAGTTGCACAAAAAATTTTCGTATAAGGGTGTACTCAAATCCAAACTGCTTATTTTCTGACTCATTTTTAAATTCATTTTTCCTCTCAAACACATCCATTTGGCAGGTTCTCTTATTCAGAAACTTTATAATGTGATATATTGGTCGATTTTTTAATAAAAGCAGAATATATTTTTTAAATGTTGTCAAAATGGGCATTTTCAACCAAATTTCCCAAAACGATAGTGCTGGAAATGAAAAAAATGGTCGTACTGGAAAAATAAATTTTTGTAAATCAAGTTCTAATTAACTGAATGAAAAATAAAAACACAGTTTCCCAAAAAATCACATCAGCAAGTTTCATGCTTTTACTTTTAAAAGTGAATTTGAAAATGTGTCAGAAAATTTCGAATCGTTGAGTGTGGAATTTTTTTTTTTTGTAATACCACCTTAACATGATTCTGATAAAACCAGCTCTTACAGAAAAATGAAATTAAAAACTCATCAAAAGCGGCCAGATAAAATTGTTAAACTAAATTATCTCTAATCTTGATTTAGTTGTTGTTGGTGAAATTAGTACTTAACTTCGAAATCTACCTCCGCCTGCAGGGATTTTTTTGCCATGTGTTCATATAATCTGGTAATTATTTTTCAAAAATGAAAAAAAGCTTCTTACCCAAATTTTGGAGAAATTAGCCTATCATTTACATGATTAAGAGCTTAGAAAGACAGTCAAGAAGACTAACACTCAATATTTAGAACGTAATAAAATTTTTATGAAATCGCTTGTGGACTTATGAACAACAAAAAAGCGAGTGTTTGTTCGAAAGTTCTGAATAAACACATAAAAAAAAAGAGGGGTATGTAAAAAATACTGGCAGCAAGATGACTGAATACACCTGTGGTTGGAAGAAATATTTCTGATATTTAAGGAAATTTCCATCTTTTGACTGGAGAATTTTGGGAAATTCCTAGCTTAGGTTCACAATGTTTTTGCGATTTCAAGGAATAAGGACATATCTAAAAATTCAGTATACAAAAAATGCAATTTATCAAATTACAACGACCATTTGGAAAATGATTTTTTCAAAGACTAAAATTTAAGACATAAAAAATAGCACGGAGTTGATCCTACATTACGTACGCCATGAATTAAACATTAATAGTGTTATTACACGTAAAAGTTGCAAGCGACAGAAATCACCTGCGACTCGTACATATTATCCACCTGAAACTTAAGTATTATCCAAGCATTTCATTGGCTGTTCGGGAAAAGGCTTTTCCATCGTCAGATTTCCAAGAAATCTGACGGCCAATTTTAATTGAAATTTCATTCTTGAACTTCTAAACATCCCATAATATTACTTTTTATATCGCCGTATAGAGAAAAAAAATGTACTTTTAAATGCAATTTGTTTGAAAGCTGTATCTCAATTTGTTTCTGAGTTATTAATTTTCTTTTTTGTAGTTTTTATTACTTTTTTGTCATAGTGGCAACACTCTGTTGTACATCTCTGTTGAAAGTAAAGGGCACATATACATACTCTATACACACTCTATACATATTACTGTATAGACCAATCAGAAAACGAATAAATTGCAGATTAAACCAATAAAAACCTTCAGATATGATTTTGATTTCCTACCCTGACGAGGACAATAACCATTTTTCCAAATGGTTAAAAAAAGAGCTAGCAGCAAAGTTACTGGAACGTCATGTTACTTGATAAATTTTGTTATTGAATACATGTGTGATTTGCAGAAAATATAGCTCATGTTGGAGCATTTTGGTTAATTTTTAGTTAGATTGGTGAAATTCCTATGCTTTGAGAGAAAATTGACAAATTAAAGGGGCAATTTTAATAATTTAACAGAGTGTAATTAACATGAAAATACATGTCAATTCAGTTTTTTGTTTTAAGTACATAAAAATATACATTGTCAATTAGAAATATTAAATTCATTTTTTCTGTCATATATAAAATTACAAAACGAAATATCATATAATTAATTCCAATTAAAAAAATTAAATAACTTATTAAATGTTACTTAATCCATAGATAATTTTTAGCAATCTATATTGGTGATTACTAAAAATGTACTGTGGCACACAGACATGATGCTGCAACAGTTTTCAAAGATCACAATGTTCTTTCATGTTAATTTGTGCATTTTTTATTAGTTAAATTATAAAATAAAACATCTTGGCTACATCCTGACATATTCTGAATCATTTTCATTCTTAAATACATGAGATTTGCAGGTATTCTTAATTAAATAGCCTTTTCCATTTTTACTTTCTTCTATCTTTACAAGAAGAAAGTATTGGAATCGTGAAAATTTTTGACTTCCGGTTTTCGATGGATTTACACGTTTTAGGGGTCGGATATTCCAAAAAACATCTTTTTACAAAATGTCTGTCTGTCTGTATGTGACACAAATTTTGTGGACACCTCTATCTCAAGAATTAATGCACAGAATTTAATAAAAATTTATATTCAGGTAGTCCCTGATATAAATTGGTGCTGATTAGTTTTTGGTGCAAATCGCCCAGCAGGTGGCGCTGGTATGCTGTATTTTGCAGGATTTCTGCAATAGCTCTATCTCAAGGACTAATGCAGATTTTTTAAAACTTCAGATTCTGTTAGTCCTTGATATGAGTTGGTGCTGTTTACGCTTTGGTGTAAATCACCCAACAAGTGGTGCTGCTATGCTGCATTTTGCAGGATTTCCACAATAGCTCTATCTCAAGAACTAATGCACAGATTTTTTAAAACTTCAATTTGAGTTTGTCCTTGATATGAGTTTGTGCTGATATGCTACATTTTGCAGGATTTACATGATTTCTGCAGTAGCTCTATCTCAGGAACTAATGCACACATTTTCATCAAACTTCAGATTCAGTTAGTCCTTGATATGAAATGATGCTGACTATGTGTTGGTGTAAATCGCCCAATAGGTGGCACTGCTGTGCTGCATTTTGCACGATTTCCTCAATAGCTCTATCTCAAGAACTAATGCACAAATTTTCATCAAACTTGAGATTCAAGTATACCTTGATTAATATTGCTGCTGATTATGTGTAAATCGCTCAACAGGTGGCACTGCTATGCTGCATTTGTCATGATTTGCACATTGTCTATCTCAAGAACTAATGCACGAATTTTCCCCAAACTTCATATTCAGTTAGACATTCACATAAGTTGATTAGATTCTGGTGTAAATCACCCTATAGGTGATGCTGCTATGCTGCATTTTGCTGAATTTGCACAATTTTAGTGATAGTCATATCTCAAGAAATAAAGAACGGAATTTCATCTTTTTGGCATCCCCATGATGATCATAGATTGCCATTTAATTTTGGCACAGTGCTAACGAATTTTGAGGTATTGACATGTATGAGATAGCAGAAAGTTTTGGGATTGGTACATTCGACTAGTTTTATAAAAACTTTATCAGAAAACATAAAAGTTAGCATTTCGAGCCAACACTAAAGGAAAAGTAGCCATTGGAAAGCAATTCATAACTCAAGAAGCACTGCATTCATCATAAAGTGGGAAATTTTTATTTCTAAAATCACTTCATTAATGATACTTGCAAATGTCATGTATTTATGTGCAAAAATGAGTCTGAATGTGTCAAAATTTTGCTTCGTTGGGCGAGGTAAACACATTTTTGGAATTTGAGTATAACATTTTACTCTTCAGTATAACATTTTATAAACCAAATTTAGATCCAATCCAAATCCAGTTGACTTTTAACTACCACATTTATTTGTGTATTTTCTGCACCTTTTTCCTAATTTCTTTGGTGTCTAAAGTAGAGAGTGGTTATAATACACTGATTTTTTTGTGAAGTATTTATTGATAGAAAATTAAAAAGCAATTAAGGAAATGGCTCTCTTTATGATTGTTATGACACTTAAATAAAGAATTATATAATAAAATAAATTTGTTCAAAATATTTTGTTTCAGCATTTCTGATGATACAGCACAACCATTTCGAATTTCCTCAAGATATTTCATAAGTTTCTTTTCTCTTTCAGAAAATGTCCTAGATTTAGAATCAGATCTTATAATTTATTTGCTGTATTTTTTTTTTTTTTTTTTTTTTTTTTTTTTTTTAATATCAAAGAAGGGGTTCATTTATGCCAAATTCTCTTACATTGTTTAGTTTTTTCTATGCTCTAAATTTAATGTCTGCAGTAAATTTAGTTTTTTGTGTTCAGTTATTTATTTATTTTTATTTTTTTCACAAACAATCTATCCAAATGGCTTATCCCATTAATTTTCAACAGGAAACATTAATATATCCCACTTGTTGATGTGGTATTACTGGTCATAAAATCACTTGTACAAATGAAAATAAAAAAATCCCTGCCGGTCCGGCCTACAGGCGGAGGTAGATATCGAATTTAAGTATGCTAATTTCACCAACAAAAACTAAATCATGATTAGATATAAATCCACTTTTGTAACAAATATTTAAAGATTGCTACACTAGATGGCAGCACACGACAGTCCCTAATTTTAGCGGGCTGCCAAATAGTTTTTCCCATGATTCCACGCGGATTAGCTTTCCCTTGGAGTCGTTCAAGAGACCCGATTGGGATAAGCAGAGTGTCTACGGCACGCAATGTAGAGGGTGCAAAATACAAGCTGCTTGCTTGATTATTTTCCTCCCGGAGCTTTCCCTCAGAGTGTTTTGAAATGCAGAATGTAGAGGTGTTCAAAATACAAGCTGCTTGCTTGTTTTTCCCCCGGAGTTTTGAGAGGAGGGAAATGATGAAATGTTTTCTTCAAATCAGCGGATTTCTTCTGAAATTCTTAAAGTCTGTACATATGTATTATAAGTGTACATAACCATCTTAAATGACATATCCTTGTATCTTTAATATGCTCTATTAAAAGTTTTGTGCTAAATCTTAGAGTTGCGGATCTAATTTTGGAATGATGAGTCCATTTTTAGAGATTGTAGCGTCTACTTATGGAAAGTAAGCTGGTTATAAATGGCTCCCCAACTTTGGGCCCTGAATCTACGACCGACCGAGTAAAGAAAGATGGTGTGTAATATACAATGTCGTATTCTACAAATGGTGTGTTACAATGGCTGGTGCTTTGAGGAAGGAAAAGTAGTGTTTTAGCATCTTCTGTTCAGACGTCGCTTCTGATTTCAGCAGGCAAATTAAAAAGATGCCTTTCGTTCTCCAAAATTTTGAAGGGAGATATGATCCACGTAAGATGTTTGGCTTCATGTATGTGTCAAATAGTGGTGTGAAAGTGTTCTAATACTCTGCTAACCGAACATCTATTTTGGGGCAGAAGGTGTATTATAGTTCTTAAAGATAAAAATATGGATGCGTATAGCAGTAATAAGAAGATAAGTTTGTAATTTTATTTTAGTAAACTTTTGTTTATTGCATTCTCATATTGTTTATTTTATGTTATTAAACTTTTGATGTTCAAATTGTTTAAGATAGTATTGCAAATACATTATTTTCTCAGTCTGTTTTGTCATTGACATACAGACGAGGTAAAAATGTCCGGATTTCATAATAAGTTAGAAATCTAGATATGATGTAAAAGTTTTCTGTAAGAATTTAAATTCTGAAAGCAAACATCTTTGATCAGTTTAGATTAAGGGTAATTTAAGAACAAAATTTGTTCTGTTAAGATATATTTTACTTGCTGATGTGAAAATTATATTTTGTGTTCTAATTTGAGAAGACTTTTTCGTTTTGAATTTAATAAACTGTATTTTATTAAAATGGTATCGTTTGACAGATATTTACGATATTTTTTTTTCTTAGTAAGTTGAGTTTCGTTTTGAATAACGAAATAATTTGAATAACGTTGATTTATGAAATGACGAAATTAAGTTCTGAACAGAACTTTTATAAGAATAAGTTTTCTTATAAAACATTTGAATTTGTTTTAAAGGGTTTAAAAAAAAAAAAAAGAGAGAGAATTTTGTTTCCCGGAACAAAAGTAAATTGTGTTCTTTTGAGAACAATTTTGAATTATTTTGCTAGTAAAGTAATTTTGAATAATTGTGTTCTTAGAACAAAAAAAAAATATATATATATAAAGCGTTCTTTTGAGCAGAAAGTTTTTAAATATTCTTGCTTAACGTAATATTATTTTTTCTCTTAAAAGAAATTGAAAGTTAATATTGAAGTTATAGAATTTTTTTTTGTGTTTTCTTAAAAGTATAGTAATATCGTATTGCGTAACGATAAATTGAAATAGTTCAATTTTGGTTTACCATCCGAAGGAAAGAGTTAAAGTTTTATATTTTGTGATATTATATTAATTTGCATTTATATTTATATTGTATTTTGAATATATACATATTTTTGTTTGTGTGTTATGATTTCTGTAAAGAAGAAATCCCTGAGTGTAAGGATAGGTTTGCGTAGAAAAATCTAAAATTTTGTTCTTGAAATTGAAAATTTTTAATTGAAATTTTTAAATTGAAATTCTTGTTCTTGAAAATTTTGCTTGAAATTTAAAATTCAAATTCTAGTTCTTGAAGTGAATTTTTTAAATCAAAATTTTATTTTGTTTGTTAGTTTTGTTAAATTTAAACAAAATGACGTTTTTTGGGAAGGGCAAAAAAGAGGATCTACGTGTCCTTTGCGATGAGTTAGACTTAACTGCCACTGAAGAAATGAAAATGGTCGATTTACGTAATTTAATTACTACGCACGCTGATTACGAGGAGGATTATACAAAAAACTTACTTACAACTATAGTTGAGAATAGAAAAACTGAACAAGAGCACTTAGATTTAGAAAATAAACATGTTTTCGAACAAGAACAACGTAAAATCGAACAAGAAAATTTAGAGCACGAACGGACTTTCGAACTCGAAAAATTACACCTTGCCCATCCGACTTCGGCATCTAATGCAGGAGTAGAAAGTAATAAATGCACTTACGAAAAACCGCAGATTGATCTACAAAAATTGATTTCCCGTTTTTGCCCAAACGAACATGATATGAACATCTTCTTAGTGCTGTGTGAGCAACAGTTAAAGGTCCTAGGGGTTCCGGAAGAAAATTGGGTTACGTACCTCATAAGCGCTTTACCTAGTGATATTGCTAGACTCATTGCTAGGGAACCGGAAGAAAAGGCCCAGAACTACCAACACATCAAGGCGATGTTGCTGAAACGATTCAAATTGACCGCTGAAAAATTTAGAATTCTGTTCGTTCAGCACAAGAAAATTCCAGAAAGTACCTGGAAAGACTATTTTTTTGAGCTTAGAACATACTTTGAAGGTTGGCTATGTGAGCTCAACATAACTTCGTTCGAAGATTTAAAAAATCTTATTTTATCTGACAAATTAAAGAGAAGATGCTCCCCACAGCATAGAGAACATTTCTTAGACGTTTGGACTGATTTAAATGATCCAAATATATTAGTAGACAAGCTAGATGCTTACGATGTCCTATGAGAAAATCCCGTAAAATCCAAAGTAGTGGAAATCCACCAGAAAAATAAAAACTGGTCAAAACCAAAAGAGACCGCACCATCGAGCTCTTTTAATAACTCATTTCAAAATGAATCCTTTTACTTAAAGAAGACAACCCCGTCAGACAACGGAAAGGTGAATCCCTCACCACTGATTGAAGATCGCCCAGCCTTGAAATGTTATGGTTGTGGTGCTCCGGGATTTATTCGTGCTAAGTGCCCTACTTGCAACCCTGTGATAAAAACTAAATCTTCTCAGTTTGAGCAAATCCAGATATGCACATGCTCAACCACAACCACACCTTTAACCACAGTAAACCTGAAAATTAAAGGCGTCTATGGCAAAACCTGCGTAGATACAGTAAAACCTGTGTAAGTTGACCACTTGCGGTACCATACTTCAGTGGTCAACTTAATAAAGGGTGATGATAAATTTTTTTTTTTTTTTGTGTAATATTCATATCATATCATTTTCCCCAAAAAATATTTTATTTATTGACAGGGCTTTAAAATAATATTGTATTACCATGCATATTTCTAACACCTTATAAAAGAAAAGATTAACTACAAGAATGAATTAATAGTTGTGTATCAATTTTAAAATCAATTAGTATTACTACTAATTTAGAAAAAAAAACAGTTAATCAATATACAGCCAATTAATGATTCTTCAAACTATACTAGTTATTACACATAATTTATAAAAAAAATATTAAGAAAAACACTTGTTTTTTTCACATGTTAAGACACATACACATTCTAAAATTTTAAAATTAAGTTTGTCAATTACATTAGCTATTTGTCCAAAAAAAAAAACTGTTATTGTAGTTTGAAGCTGATTTTTGGACTTTGCACAAGCCCAATGTCCTGTACTACAACACAGTCCTAGCCTAGAGTAATTCATCATTATCACAAATAATATTCTTAACTGTGTAACAATTGTCACAAACTATTGCAATTGGTGGAATATTTCTGCCTACCAACTAGCATCTGGGGTTATTGAAAGAAGGGAAGGAATAATAAAAGAATGGGAAATAGGAAAAAGAAATCTAGAATCAAAGAATGGAGGGGGGAGGGGTTGAAAAGACAAATCCACAAGAGCAACAATGTAAGAATAGATAAGCCTTGAATTATTTACTTACACCTATCACTACTAAAATCATTTACCAGGTTAATAACTATTTCACATTTTTAAAAATTCTAATTAAAAAGAAAGAAAAAAAATAGAAAAATTTCGTGGATAGTTATTTTTTTTCAATTCATGATTTGTAAGCTATTTGGATGGTCATGTTATAAAGGGTTTTGATGGGCATTTTATAATAGTTCTAACCAAATTTGAATAATTTCGGTGGTCAAGATACAAGAAAGACAGGTGGTCAAGTTACAAAGGGTTTGGTTTGTCTTATAGTTTTGTATAGGATAAATTTGGTTCCTGACAACAGAGGTCAACATAGACAGGTGGTCAACTTTACAGGTTTTACTGTACCGCATCCAGTCACACCCTGGCTAGTGAATCATTGTATTCTGTGTTAAAAGAAAGTTTCAGAAGACCTCTCTGAACATGTCTTTAGCGAATGGCCAGCGGTCAAAAGAAGACAGTTTGACCACAACCGTTACTGTAGAAATTGAAGGAAAAAAATTTCATACAAATTTTATTGCGTTACCTAAAGCTAAAGGAAACAGAACCCTTTTAGGAAGAGACTTTCTTGATAAATCAGGGTTTGTACTAGACGTTAAGAACAAACGTTGGTACTTCGGCGATATGCCACATATAAAATATGGTTTTGCAGATCCTGTTCCAAAGCCTCTTGAATGTTCTGGCCAGAAGTCAGAATTAAATTACTTGCTGAAAAGGTATGAAACCATCTTTCAGCCAGGGGGAGGAGCCACCCCGTCCTCTTGTGAAATCGGTACAGTCTCCATTGAGATAAACCCGAAACCAAAAAAATTTGCTAAATTCACTACGCAAGATTTAGTCAAACAATGCAAAAGAAAACAGTATGTGGACAGAAGACGGATGGAAGGACCTCAGTATTCTCCTGGTGATCATGTATGGGTAGAACTCCATCCCGTTAGCAAGGCTGGTCAGAAAAGAACTGCCAAATTCAGTCCTCGACGTGACGGACCCTATGTAGTGCTCACACAGCACTCGCCCACTTCCTATGAAGTTGCCAGTTTACAAGCTCCTGAAGTTCCCTTAGGAACTTACCATACATCTATCTGCCCTAAAACATTGTAACAATGTTACCGACCAACCAGTTATTCCACTCAGGAAATGTGGTAGGCCAAAGAAAACTGTTCCTGGTCCCTTACCGAAACGTCTAAGGAACCAGAGGGGGAGGATGTAACAAATATTTAAAGATTGCTACACTAGATGGCAGCACACGACAGTCCCTAATTTTAGAGAGCTGCCAAATAGTTTTTCCCATGATTCCATGCAGATTAGCTTTCCCTTGGAGTCGTTCAAGAGACCCGATTGGGATAAGCAGAGTGTCTATGGCACGCAATGTAGAGGGTGTGAAATACAAGCTGCTTGCTTGATTATTTTCCTCCCGAAGCTTTCCCACAGAGCGTGTTTTGAGATGCAGAATGTAGAGGTGTTTGAAATAAAAGCTGCTTGCTTGTTTTTCCCCCGGAGTTTTGAGAGGCGGGAAATGATGAAATGTTTTCTTCAAATCAACAGATTTCTTCTGAAATTCTTAAAGTCTGTACATATGTATTATAAGTGTACATAACCGTGTTAAATGACATATCCTTGTATC
The DNA here is from genome assembly GCA_963932465.1 of Maratus speciosus. Lineage (NCBI taxonomy): Eukaryota > Metazoa > Arthropoda > Arachnida > Araneae > Salticidae > Maratus > Maratus speciosus. Next base: position 583,650,571 of record OZ010788.1, on the reverse strand, counting down.
TTTAATATGCTCTATTAAAAGTTTTGTGCTAAATCTTAGAGTTGCGGATCTAATTTAGCAGTGATGAGTCCATTTTTAGAGATTGTAGCGTCTACTTATGGAAAGTAAGCCGGCTATACTTTAATAATTTTATCAGGTCGCTTTTGACAAGTTTTTATTTCCTTTTAATATAATAGCTGGTTTTATCAGAATCATGTTAAGGCAGTATTAAAAAAAATACTTTACATTGCTCAACAACTCGAAATTTTCTGGTACATTTTCAGATTCATTTTTAACAGAAAAAATATGAAACTTGCTGACGTGATTTTTGATAAGATTTATAAGCGACCTGTGTTTTTATTTTTCGTTCAATTAATTAAAACTTGATTAATAAACAATTATTTTCTCAGTAGGACAATATTTTTCATTTTTAACACAATCGCTTCGGGAAATTCTGTTCAAAATGCCCACTTTGACATCATTTTTTGAAATATATTCTGCCTCTATCAAAAAATCGATCCTTACGGTACATTATATAGTTTCTGAATAAGATAATCTACCAATTGGATGCGTTAGAGGAAAAATGAATTTAAAAATGAGTAAGAAAATAAGCAGTTTGGATTTGAGTACACCCTTAATAACATTATTTTTTTCTTCAACCACTATGTATTTTTAATGTTTTTACTGTAAGAATTGGTCCTATCAAAAACTTGTCTATATAAATGTTGAAAACAATATTAAGAAGATATATGATAAATTCATGGGGATTTTATATCTTGTGAATTGACGGAGTTATGGAAATTTTTCTTCTTCAACCCCCTTTTTTGTTTTTAATTTTTTTTTTGCAGTACGAATTGGTCCTATCAAAAACTTGTGAATATAAAAGTTGTAGATAATATTAAGGAGATGCATAATAAAATTAATTGGGTTTGATATCTTGATAATTGACGAAATTATGAATTTTTTTCTGCCAAAAACCCTATTTTTTGTGCCCCTTGAGCCCATTTTTAATTTTATCAAAAATCTGTGATACATACATTTTTGGCCCTATTTTTAGAAGTAATAAAAACTTTAAACTGATTTTTATATGTACAAAAATTAAGAAGTTATGGGGTTTTTTCGGTTTTCACCCCCCCCCCCTATTTCCATCCCCTTGGTCTGATTTTGGCCATTAACGAACTTGACCGAGATTTTATGCCCCTTGATTTTATGTATCAGTTTGGAAGAGATTTGTGCAGAATTGTAGAAGTTATCATGTCCAGAAGAAAGTGATATATATATATATAGATAGATAGATAAAGTTTTTTACTGAGGGTGGTTTTGGGTTCTAGGGGTCATGATCGGTGTAGATATGCAAAAATTTTTCAGAAATTCCAACATAGGACTGATCCCAATAGGTAGTATTTCATACGAAATCTACCTAAAAATTACAGGAAACAAAGAACCACATATGCTTCTTTAGACATTTAGGAATGAGATAGATGGAGATGCAGTATGCCGTAAAGATGTTTGCAATATGATGTGCATTATTGCTCAAATTTAAATGCTGTCACTTGGCCCAAACAAAATAAGCACTAGAGATGAATTCGGGCTTTTTTTTCAGAGCCCAAGCCCGACGATTTTACATCCGAGCCCGATAACCAAAATATATAGTAGAAAAAAATTGCATAATATTTAAAAAATGTTTGAAAAGTAATTATCATTTTGAAACTATTTTTTACGTAGAAATGACTGTTAAAGGAAAATTTAATATTATGGAATTATCCTTTTGATCACAATAAAATGCAGACTTGACACCAGAAAAAATTACGACTCTCTCTTTAAAAAAAAGTTATATTGAGAAAACTATATTTACAGGACAGATACATGACGACAGCACTCACACAAACATTTAATGCACCTTAATTTGATTCGAACATCTACGTCTTTTTTACTACATTGTGCCGTCTACCTCCTCCTAGCACCAACGCTTGAATTCTAAAGTTTTTCTCCTCACTTCAGTTTGTCTTTCTCGTAACATGTCTGCCGCCGACAGTCACTTGTTGCGCGTATGCGCTGCGCTGTCAGCATCAGAGTGGCTTTATTCCGGAGTTGTGATAACGATTCCTGGCGGCACTTTTAAGCTGGCGCTGTAGGGATTTGGAAAATGGGATACCACAATATTATCAAAAGAAAAGTTTGGTATCAAATAAAAATATACTTTATACTTAAAAGGATTCTCATATTTTTTTTCTTTTAATAAGAAAATAATAAGAAATTAATGAAGTGTTTCATGAATAAATGCATGAAATTTGTAGAAATTACTATTTATCTGCCGAATAATCAAACAACATTTATCAATTTTCTAAAAAAGGTGCACACTTTTAACTATAACCAATTCCTTTCTTTCGGGATTGGCGTGACCCTGAAAATAATCTTAAATTAAAAATTTTAAAGTTCCAATGCTTTTATAGGAAAAGAGAAAACACGGCTCGACTGCTTTCTATCGGAATAATATGGTAATTATATTTACTTACGACTGAAAGTGACTTCGTAAATTGCAGAGTAAAGCTTCAGCAGAGTTCATAATAGATATAATAATCACTAAAGTTATTTCCATATGAAGAGAGATTACGACTTGCATATGTTGTGTACAATAGAAATCTAAATTATTCATGAACCACAAATTAAAAACAGAAGAAAATATTATCTTTGCGTTAGATCTCTAACTAATAGTAATAATAAATAAATGATCCAATTGCAAAATAACCTATGCCACAAATGAAAATCGAACAAAACAAATTCATTATTCCCGCCTCTTTCATTGGTGCCGTATCATCGGATCGGCATCGGCAATGTCAAACGTAAATCTGTAGATATGACTAATCATTTTCTTTTAAAATAACATTCTAATACTAAAATAGAAAAGTACAATTTCTGTTTCCCCTTCATTCTGATCAAAATAGCAATACAATGATTTGAAAAGGAATAAGTAATTTTTAAGGGGGAAAAAAGTTCTTTTAATTTTTTTTATATTCATCGGTAAATAAAATTTTCAGGTTTCAGAAAGAATGAGCTTGAGTCCGTGTCGGACCCGGACCGTCTCATCTCTAACAAGCACCTGGAACAGGGACCGAATTCTTTGACATCACCCATACATTTTTTTCTCTAAATGAAAGTGATCTGCTTATTTTTAAGCATTCTAAAGCAGCATTCCATTGCATTATGAATTAAAAACTGTATTACAAAAAGTTTTCCTTTTTTTGTGAAAGAACGTGCTGTTTGGCCTGACTGTAGCTGATTTTATGATCCTTTTTTGGCGTCACCCCCAGCCACCTTACTGCACCTCCATCTATCTCTTTCCTCCATATTCTTTAGATATACAGAACTAAATTGAAAATTGACTTCAGGTCTGATTATGAAATCAAAATTGCTAGAATATATGCAATTAGAATAATATGAGATCCTATTTCATTATTAAGAAAGAAGTGCTAAAATGCATAACTTTTAGACCTTTTTTTAAAATTTCTTTTTAGAAATTTCACTTCTTTTTAGTTTTTTTATTTTCTTTTGCAGTAATTCTAGAAATATCCAAAAAAAAATCTGAATCATTTCTGAATTTTTTATTTGAGTTATGGGTATTAATAAGTGTAGATCGATTCTTTTTTACGAAAACTTAATTTGAAGAGTGTAGGTATTATTACTTGTTTTCAGAGACTTTCTTATATTATTATTTAGTGTCTTAGAATTGATAAGTGGTAGAAAACTACCAACTCCCATAACATTATTAACAAAAACAAATATTTTTGCATGGAAGTGTGAATGAGAAAGGTTCGTAATTGCTGCTTTAAATCATCTAAAAACCATCAATATTTCAGAAGAAAGGTGAAATTAGATATTGAAAATATAAAAGATGCTTGCTCTCTTGAAGTACTGCAAACTTTCTGTTTGTATTTCATTGAGCATTTTAGCTTCGTCATAGTTCAGTTGACTATTCCACCAAGCATATTGCAGCACACTTATTCGTAAAGTGATGTAATTTTAAAATAGTCATTTTTGACACTTTAATATAAGTAAATTACAAACACTTCCCTATCTGTCATTAAAAGTATGTTTAAGTATCTCTAAAAATACTCTAATTAGAGCAGTGTTATGACATTATGCAATTCTGCTGCCCACAAATCTTTAGGTCTGATATTGAAGGAAGTTATTTTTGATTCTGTATATAACACTGGACCACTTTATGATCCATTTTAAAGAAAAAAAAAATATGTTTTCAGGAGTGAAGACATTTCTTGCCTTGTCTTAAAATTACATTTTTTGAGTTGTGTCATTTTACAAATAAATGTAACAATGCTATGCAATGTTACTAACAGAATTTCCATGTCAAAGAAGTATGTACAGTTGCCAGCTCACTTGAACTATTTTTAAATGTGTAATTTTATTGAACATTATACACTCGATTTGAAAATACTATGTATTAGTGTGACCTGGCAATTCTTATAGAAATTGGCTGAGATGTTTTATTTAATTGTACATTTAAATAGAGATCATATTATGCAGACTGGCAACTCTTGCAATATGGATTAATTTGTCAAACTATGAAGACAATGACTGCAGATTCCATGCTTATACCAGCGGTTCCCAACCCGTGGGCCGCGAGCACCGTGGTACTGGGCCATAGAATCTTGGGGTCTAATACCGGTTTTTCGGGACAATTCACTACAGAAGCACTGGCTGTTGATCGCTGGGCTTACATTCGTCAGTCATCAAGGTCAACGCTCTCCTCCCTCCGACATTCTTCACCCTTCTCCCCACCACGTCTGCATTCTGCACTTTTATTATCGACTCCTTTGTCAGTGGCTGTGGTTTTCTGTTGATGTATCATATCGTTATGTGTACTGTGAGCTAATATTGCTTCACGTCAATATGGATGCTTGGTTTCGGACGGAATCTTGTCGTAAGACGAAGTTGGCAAGTGATGAAGGGGCTTCTACATCTGTTTCTACAAATAGTGAGTTTGAAATGAAGGCGAAATCCAGTCTAAGTTGTAAAAAAATAGCAAGGAAAACTAAAATATATTTTCGTAAATATAACCCTGATTTTTTTAAATGTGGGTTTGTATTTTCTGGTTCTGAGGAAGAGCCTATGCCTCAGTGTGTGATTTGTTTCGAAATGCTATCCAACGAATGTATGAAATTTTCAAAACTTGAAAGACATCTATCAACTAAACATCCTGAATGTGTAGGAAAGCCTTTGGATTTCTTTGAAATCAAGAAAAGAAATTTTTGTAAGTCTAAATCTACCATGATAAAATCTTCAAAACAGAACAAACTAAGCACGAGAGTTTCTTATGAGCTTTCTTTGTTAATCGCAAAGAAGGGTTCAGCTCACACCGTGGGAGAGGAACCTATTATACCCGCAGCAAAAATAATAAGTAATGCTTTGTTTGATGAAAAATGTACAAAAAAAATAAACGAAATTCCATTATCAAATACAAACGCTAAAAGAAGAATTGATGAAATGTCGGAAAATGTTTAAAAAGCTGTCATTACTTTTTTTGAAACAAAGTGAATATTTTTCGCTGCAACTTGATGAGAGTACAGACGTTGCTAGACAAACTAATTTATTAGCTTTTAGTCGTTTTCAGTTGAATGGCAATGTTGAAGAAGAAATGTTGTTTTGTCGATCTTTGCCGGCAAAAACAACTGGCGAAGAGATTTTCAAATCTATTGACAATTTTGTAAAAGAAAATGAAATAGATTGGACTAAGTGTGTAGGTTTGACAACGGATGGGGCACGTGCTATGTCTGGAATTCATACTGGTTTATTCACCAAAGTTAAATCAGTCGCTCCCTTGGTTCAATGGACACATTGTAGCATACATAGAGAAGCTCTTGCAGTTAAAGGTTTGAACGTGAGTTTAAGAAAAACTCTTCACGATGCAGTAAAAATAGTTAACTTTATCAAAGCAAGACCTAAAAACTCCAAACTGTTTAGTGTGATGAAATGGGCAGTGAACGCAAACAGCTTCTACTTCACTGCGAAGTTCGGTGGCTGTCGAGAGGCAAAGTGTTGACAAGATTGTTCGAACTCCGTGATGAACTCATGGTTTTCTTGAGGGACGGAGATTATGATGGAATACTTGCAAATTCCTACTTAGACTGTGTGACCACTGAAAACTGGTTGAAACGGGTGGCATACTTGGCAGATATTTTTGGTTCTCTCAATGTTCTTAAATTAACTCTGCAGGGCAAGGACGCTCATAAGTTTTTTGTGCAAGACAAAATAGAAGCAATGATAAAGAAACTTCAACGATGGGCTCAAAAAGTGGAGCAAGATTCCTTCGACGCATTTCCAGTCCTACATGATTTTCTTGAAACCAACGAAGTCAAAATTGATAAAACAACAGCTACAACTATAAAAGAACACCTTGAATCTTTGGCCTCTAACCTCAGGTAATTTAAAGTTATTTATTTTTCTTAATTTTATTTTATTATTTTTAATAAGTGTAATTAAAAACATTTATTTTCCTAAAACCTTAACTTTTTTTTAAAATTAGTAAATTTTTCAAATAGTACCTTTTTAAAATTATTAATAAATTTTAGTTACTTGTCTCATACTTTTATTAATCATTCATATGAATGAGAAATCTACCAACACTAACTGAAGCAGTAATTAAGCCTTTTCATATTTTTTAGGAACTTCTTCCCTAAAATTGAAGATGAAATACAATGGATCAGAAACCCCTTTGAAGAAAATTACTTAAAAAAATTAAAATTATCTTCAAATGAAGAAGACTCGCCAATTGAACCATCATGTGACCAGACTTTAAAATCGATTTTTAAGACAACACCACTGGTCTCATTTTGGATAAAAGTTTGGCAAGATTATCCAGCTATTGCCAAAATTGCACTGAGACACTTGATGGTCTTTTCTACAACCTATCTATGTGAACGAGCCTTTTCAACTTTAGTTTTTTTGAAAAATAAATATAGAAATAAAATGAATGCCGAGAGTGATTTGAGACTAAAACTATCCAGTTTCAATCCGGATATTGACACTCTCGTCGAGGACAAACAGTGTCAAAAATACCATTAAGGTTTTTATTTATTTATTTTTTTTTTTTAGTTTTTATATAATTGTGATAGCTAAGTGAATACAATAAAGTTATTTTCTTTATAAAAAGTATTTTTTCTTCATGTACAGCATCTTTTACTGGTTACTGACATAATATATATATATATTCGTCATGTGTATATACTATAACTATATAGGTGTCTATTTGTCATATTTTTAACTTGTATATTAAGTATCTAGTGGTCCTCAAAGTTATTTTTACAAAATTGGTGGTCCACACAACTAAAAAGGTTGGGAACCGCTGGCTTATACCATACAGCCATAATTAAAATATAAACATTTTTGGTGTGCTTGTATGTAATTACTTTCACTCAGGAGTCTAAACAAGATTAATTTTGATAAATGAACTACTGCAGGATTTATATTTTCTTCTCTGGGTAACAAAAAAAAAAAAAAAAAAAAAAAAAAATGCTAGATTAAAATATTTACATAAAAAGAAGAAAGAATAAATAAATCCTACAGAAGTAAGTTTTAACTTAAGATCTCAATGAAAAAATTACAAAAATTGAAAGTAGAGCAGATATTAAATTAGTTGGTAGTTTGGTTAAAGTTTTAATCAATGCTTAAACCTTTTATCTTACTATATAAATTCTAGTCTGTATAATTTGGTTGTAGAGTATTACTTAATATATTTTCTTTGGGGGCTAGGTAGAAAACAATAACTAAACATTGATATAAATAGTTGTAAATTTAAAAGTTATGTAGATATTCATGTATTTACGGTTATCTATAAAAATAATGAATAGACTAATAATTTATTCAATGTCTTATAAAACATTTAGAAAGTTAATCAAGAGCGAAAGATTAAAGGTTATGATTAAATAGCATATTTATTAACATTATGATGTACATGCCAACAGGAGGCAAAATAAATTTTACATGATGTAAGTTTACATAATACATACACAATTCAAGTATTAGAAATACTTTTTGAAATGAATGATTTTTATGGAGAAAAATTTCAAAGACCTCAAAATGAATTTGGCAATGCATTCCTAATAATACAACTTCACAATGAATCATTACCAAACAGATCTATGAAATCTTCTCATGCATTTGATTAAAAACTGTTTTAGAGATTCACAATTAAAGGAAATTGGAACATGTACAGCATGATGCAAGAATGGTCATGAGAGACAAATTTTCTTTTCTTTTGGTCCTTTAATAAAACTGAGTTTTCACACTCCATAAGCTTCTCCTTTCTCTCTTAAGAAAAAAAAAAAATTCTACAACAATCTGTCTTTATTTGTGACTATTACAATGAAAAGTTAAAAGCAAGCAGTCATTCTTGTTTTAAGAAGAAAAAAAAAAGGAAAACCCTTTCGGAACAACAAGCTCAATAGCGCAACCACTATCACAAGGTCTTGCAACCATTTTAATTGCAAGCTTAAAAATGGAACAGGTTGAATAATAAATCTAATATATAAAAATTTATAAATCATAATACACAGACTAAATATAATTAAACAAAGTTTTCAATTATAAATATTACACATGAAAGCAAATTAATAACATTTTTAATGATTTATGATTTTTAAAAACATTGCACTATGTAATAGATGCTTAATTAAAGATTTTTTTTTTTTTTTTTTTTAATACCTTGAACATAAACATTTTTTATTTTTCAAAATACATAGCTGCCATTAAAAATAAGAACCTGAATGGAAATTACAATAATATTTGTAAATATTTTTAAAGGAAACCTTTTAAAAATATATAGCATTCTTAGAAGAGATATATTTATATAATCATAAGAGCTAAAATATGTACATTAATGTACAGATGAGCATCAGCATTAAAAATAATCAAAAGCACAAGACAAAATGGAGTATGATTAACATGCTTCTTAATCTGGAATAATTGTATGCTTATAAGGCTCCATTTAGCTTAGTGCTTTTATAACTACTTTTCTTTGTTCTCCTTCTGGTACTAAATTTGTACATAAGCAGAAATGTCTTTAATGCAATTAAACCCCACTACAGTCATTCAGGGTTATAACAAATCCCTGGACATAATTTAATTTTTCCTCCTCCCAGTTTACTATGCACATTGTGTACATTAGATATATAATGAATTCCTGGATGTAACAAACTAAAACACATGTTGAAGGTTCATTATAGTAGGGTTTAACTGTACTATTTCATGAAGAAGCAAAGACAAGTTTCACTTTTACAAAAGCAGCATAATTTTTTTTTTCAATAACATATTAAAATATTAAAATCTCCATTAAAAAATTATGAATAGTTAAAATCTATTTAAAAGCTTTAAAAGTAATTTAGATTTATATATACAGACAGATGAACAGTTTTGCTGTTTTGGACACCATGCAATGATTTTCACATAAATGAGATGGCTAGATAAACATTGATTTCCTGATCTCCAATGTAGTATATATATATTCATAGTTGGAGTAGCACAGTTGAGATTTATTCCAACTGAGGGAAAAATGTTCAGACCGGGACTCAAACCTGGATACCTTGGCATGCCATGCCAGTGCTCTACCATTAAAGCTATCTGGACGGTACCTGGCTAACATAATTAACTCTTTATTTGTTGGACATGGCTGTGAACTACAGTGCTAGTTTCATCAATCCGACCTATAACTATAGCATTTACATGATAAAAGTGTGTGATAATATGAAAACTCCTCTTCTCTTAATTATGACCTAATTACATGGCATTCAGGAGTTTCCGTGTTATCATACACTTTCATCATATAAATGCTATAGTTATAGCTCAGATAAATGAAATATGCACTGTAGTTCGCAGCCATATCCAACAAATAAGAGTGGAATTATGTCAGCCAGGTACCGTCTGGATAGCTTAAATGGTAGAGCATTGGCACGGCACACCAAGGTATCCAGGTTTGAGTCCTGGTTTGGACATATTCCATTCAGTTGGAATAAACCTCAACTGGGCTACTCTAACTATGAATATGATTTATTCGGTTGAAAAAAGCTTTCCTTCTCTTAATTGTGAGTCAATATACTTTCTCTAAGATATTTTAATTGATATAATTTAGGATCCATATCTACTGTCACTCTGACTTTTGTTTGAAGTTTTGTTAAATGTGTTATCCAGGTTTATAAACATTTGTTAATTTAGTAATTTCAATACATTCCAATTATACAAATTTTTATTATATATATATATATATATATATATGCAGCATTCACAACATCACCATAATTTTTAAATACATGAAAAATAATGTAAAAACTACGATGGTGCTATGAGAACTCCATATAAAAAAATAATTAAAATTGCTAAATAAACCTGTGTGTCTGATCTTGTACAAGATATTTAACCCGTAAGCACATGTGCTGGGATAAATCTCACCCCAATCACATTTTTTCTTTAAAAAAAATAAAAAAAGGATAAATTTTTTGAGGATGCTTCTGACCTGCCTCGTACTTGTTAAGGTTGAGAAAGGGTTGGTGAAGAAATGTCTTTTCTTTGCTCACTAGGAGGGGAGAAATATGGCTCCTAGGATAAAATAATCCTGCGATGTACAAATGTTCATTTTGATACATTCATTTCTAATAAAATAACACACACTAAAATAATTTTAATGATAATAGCAACTTGTATATATTGATGAAAGGTCATTAAATGTAATTAATATAAATTTTGTGAAATAATTCATGTTTTAAGGTGTAAAACAAATCGTTTGCATATTTTCTAGGATAAAACGCGATTTTTACAGAAACTGCTACAAAATCTGAAATTAAATATGAAAAGCATGATTTTTTTCCTAAAACGAAGTAGCACTGACGCATTTTACAATAAAGAACAGTAGATTTGTTTTTAAAATGTATTTGGCCAAAAATATAATGGGAGACAAAATGGGGTGAGATTTATCCCACACATGTGCTAACATTACAAAAGTACGAGTTAAACAATCTTCAAGATAAATTCAGCAAATATGAATATTAAATTATGCAGTAAAACTTCCATAACAGACACATTTATTCCCAAGATCTATATAGTTATGAATTTTTACCTCCAAATTATGTGCTCCTGTCCACTATCCAAAGGTTTTAAATGTATTAAATGATTCAAATCATGTTACAAAAGTCACCTCATCTTAGGGACCAAAATCAATTCTTATCTACTCATCTCAATTTATTTTAAAATGTCTTTTACATTATATAAACAGGCAGCTAGTATGTACCAAACAACACAAGCAAAGTCTACTTACAGTTAAAAACATTGGAGTTTATCTTAAAAAATAAAATTTCAAGACTCATTTTCTTTTAAAAAGTTTCTCAATTTAAAAACTGAATTAAAATCAATTTACAATTTGAAAGTAATGCAAATTATATCATAAGTTCAATTGCCACTACCCATATACATCACAAGTCCCAAAAGGGTTTAAAAGAAACTGGTTTCACAAGCTTTTATCTTTTAATTTTTTTCTTGGCATTGTTGTAATTTATGTACAAAATCAATCATGAGGGCGGGGGTCATGGATGGGCATTGTGTGTAAAACCTCATCTAACAGCTGCAAGGCCCTATGCAAATGAACTTCAATCCAACATGGTGTTTCTTTGATGCTTTGACGAGGGTAGTCAGGGCCCCAACCTTTAACAAAACTTAGTCGTAAAATACAAAGCCTTCTCAAGTCATCCACACCAATGCCAGCAGCAGCAGACAGACCTATAATGAAGAGATTATAAAGATAAATAATAAAAATACCACAACTCTAACTTTAAATGTATGATCTAACTGACTAATTCAATTAAAAGTTTTCATATTTTAATTATGAAAGTTATTAATAAATTCATATTAAAGATGTTATGAATTACGACATATTAATTTTTTCATAAAAAGAATCACCCTAGTTGAAAACAAAACTATGTCAATTTACAGCTCATCTCAATCATTAATTTTCGAAATACAGTAATACCTCGATTTTCTTTGACTTCGGTTGTTGTCGTTTTCGGTTTTTGCTGATTTTTTCAACAAAAAACTTGTCTCGGTTTTCGACGGTGTACCCTAGTGATATCGCTGCATTTTCTGTAAACAAAAGAAGTGACCACACGTTCTTCTGCTCAATGTGGTATTGTTTCTCAAGTGTGTATCACCCCGCACGTCTAGACAAACAATTTCATTTATTTCCAGTGTGTTTTGGGGCATTTTTTATTGATTGCGAGTGGTCCATCCATCCCGAGACCAAAGAAAGTTTCCAGCTTCAGCAAACCCTACACACGTGGCGCAGTCGATTATTGATTTTGAGAAATCTATGGGTCCGGAGGTGAGTGATGAGGATGTTGAAGATTTCGTGGATGAACACAGTGAAGAGCTGCAAAACTTTCATCTCGAAGTGCAACAGACGACAGATGAGAAGGAAGAGACAGGGCAGAATGTATCTTAGTCAGAGATTAAAGACATCTCCTATATATGGAGTAAGATACAGGGCTTTGTGGAGAAAAATCATCCAGACAAATCTGTTGTGAGCCATGTCTGCATCTTGTTTAATGGTAATGTCTTGCCTCTGATTTAGGGAATTCTTAAAGAGGCAACAGAAACAGACCACTTTTTGAGCAACATAGGTCATTTGACTCTGAAGCTAGTCCTACTGCAAAAACACCAAAAAGGGAAGTGACCCCAGAAATGTGCCTTGATACCATACACCAAGAACACAATAAATTTCCTATTGTTTTTAATATTAAACGCTATACTTATTCTCTATAAAATGCGTTTTTGGTACGTATTTTGGAGTGCATTTAGGACAAATTAATTGGATTTACATAGATTTATATTGAAATAATTGCCTCGGTTTTCGGCGTTTTCGGCTTTTGACAATTCTTTTCGGGCAGATTATCGGAGAAAACCCGAAGTATCACTGTATAGAGATATTTTACTTTTCAGAGGTCTACGAAGGCTGTCTCGTTATCTTTTGCATCCACATATAAGAAAATCTTGACACGACATTGTGATGCTTAAGGAATACAGGCACAGTGTGGAACGCTGCCAAGCAAAACCTCCAACGAACTTGAAAAGGAACAAAGGTAAATTTTGAAGCAATGCAAGGTCAAAATAATAGAATTTTGAAGCAATGCAAGGTCGAAATAATATAATTTTGAAAACTCTGGTGGAGACCGGAAAACCCTTCCAGAGTTGGAAGAGCATCCAAAATTAATTTGGTTGCCCCATACTTCAATGCCACTTGAAGACTGGCCTATGCAAAAACAGAGAATGTGAAGACAGTAGTGTACCAAAGGGTACAGAGAAGTCAAGAAATCTTAAAAGTAATTGAAAAAATTTTATAATTTTTCATATAAAAACAATTTCTTTTATATTTATATTTTTTATACAATTTTCAAGTTAAAAAAATATTTTAGTAGTGTGATACTTTTATTTTTCTAAATTTATGGATAAACCCTTAACACATTTCCTTTTATAACTATATGGAGATTTAAGAAGTACACAAACTATAGAGGCTGTTCACAGATTTTTTAGACGAGTTTGTTTTCGTGTAAAAAAACTTGTCTGCATAGAGAAATTATTTTTCGCAGCTAATATGTTTTTGAAAGTATAAATTCACGTCTGTCAACTGAAATTTTTGTTTACAAGCAAAATGGTTCTTTTAAATAACCAATGGATGAAAGGCTATATTTCTTCATTTTCCAAAGAGAATTATTCATATTCAGTTATTAAAAAACACTGTGAAAAGCATGGTTTTTCTATATCTAAAGTGACAGTAGGTAATGTTGTTAATAAGACAAGGAAAAAATGTGAATGTATGGGTTCAAATGGAAAAATTGTTCCAAATATGTACCCAAAAACCAAAAGAAATTCTTCGACAATTGTAAAAGTAAGATCTTTCAAGGATGGTAAAATAAAATCTTCCAAGTCTAAGGACTAGTTGCTAATTTGTTAAAGTGCTCAGTGTCAACTGTTAACAAAATCATTAAAACTGATTTGAATTTTAAAAAGGCCAAAAAAAAAAAAAAAAAAAAAAAAAAAATGTTCATCGCCCTTCTCCACGACATATCGCCGAATGTAGAACACAATGAAGAATTCTTTATGAAAAGCATTTATCCGGAGAAAAATGAAAAAATATTATTACAATAGATGAAGCATGGGTCTAATTAAATTATTGTAATAAAAAAGAAATCCATTTATTATAATTAAAGAGGAGAAAAAAATCTTAAAACATAGTTCAATGTATCGAAAGAAAGTTTTAGCAAAGGAATTATAATCGTTGCTGCACTTGCATATAATGGTAATTTGAAAACAACGAGAGTAGAGAAAAATGTTGAGATCAACTTCACATACTATCAGAAACATATTTTACTCCTAATCTTCAAACATTAAATACCACCTCTTTACCACCAGTGCCACCAATCTGAGGAACTGCATGAAGATAAATCAAGCAGCCATACATCACAATCCATTGTTAATTTTGCAGACAAAATTGAATGAGAAATGGGTATCAGGACTACACCCTTCACTGATATACCTGCTAAATCTCCTGATGTATCTATCACCGGATGGGTTGGGTTGATTTTTGATGGCCAATTATCTACACGAGGGATATAGGCCCGGGGGGAGTGCCCTCCGTGGGGGTCTTTCTAAGGGAACCTAATCCGTATTAACGCATGGAAGATCCACGGCTCGAAGAAAACCACGAAAACTCCGAACGATTAGGCCGACGGGCGCGATTGGGATCGAACCCAGCACTTCCCGTCTACCAGCTTCGAGAGCAGAACCTCTCGGCCACTCTATCACCCGATGGATTTTCAATCTTTTGAACTTTAAAAAAATGTGTTATCCGAATGTCAACAAACGGCCCTTTGGAAAGCTGTTTAAGAGGAATGGTCCAAAATAACAAAAGGCATTTATTGCCATGGAAATTAGGGGTAGAAGGGTAGTTCAGTGTACCATAAAAATAGTCTAAAACATGTGTGAACACCCTCTGTATATGCTTTTCCAGGCTGATTTGATCGAAGAAATTGAAATACCAAGCCAAAGGTGAATGAATAATTACCATTTGTTGTGGTGTAATCATTTGAAAATTGAAAATTGGTACAATTTTTTAGATGTAGATATCCTTATTTCAAAAACTGCATTCATATTTCATAAGACATTATTCCATGTTTAATAACACATTAGTTGCGATTTTATTGAAAATGAACTGTGAATAAATGTTGGTGTATTGCTTTTTACGAAACGGACTGTATATGAATATGCTACGAAGACTATCAGAAAAAAAAAAAATCACCTGACTTGGAAAAAAAAATTCTAAAGATTTTATATCTTAGATATAATGATACAAAGTCTGAAACAACACAGTTCATTAATGTATATAAAATGATTGAAAACTTATGTTACATAAACAGCTAAATTAACAATCTTTATTAGAGTAATTTAAGACAGGCTGCACACTGAGATAAATTCTGAAATTTAAATCTATTTCTTCTTTAACATTGCTAGAAGCAAAGAAGAAACAGGTTTGAAGTTCAGAATTTATCATCTAAGTTGCACATTATGTCACTGCACGCTGAAGTGACAATGCATGACTTAAGAGATAAATTCTGAAATTTAAACCTGTTTCTTTTTTGTTAACAGGTTGGAAATAAAAATGAAATAGGTTTGAATTTCAGAATTTGTTTCCATTGCACGCTGTGTCGCTTGTTGCATTGATGTGCAGCCTGCCTACATGATGCACAAAATTTGAATAATTTAAATATTTTCTCTATAAATATTTTCATTAATGTATTTGCAATATATATATATTTTATATTTGTAATGTGATACTATTTTACTTTTATAAAAAAAGAAAAAACAATAGGAAATTTTTATTACACCACTTGACAGAGATTTTTGTTAATTATATTAGTGATTTATGTTAGTTGTTATCAATGTTAAACTGTTTACATATTGAAAATTATACTTTTACTGTTTTTCTCAAAGCAGGTAGATGGCTGTGTGTTCTGCTATGGAAATAAATTTCTAAAATTCAGAATCTCTGATGTTTAGACAATTTAGAATTTTTTGTGTTGTACAGCAGTTGTGTAATTTTAAAGCTAAATATGGTGTACTTCTTAACTGTACACTTTCATAATACTGATGTTGGAAGCAAGAAAAACTTACTAATTGCTGGGGCTATTCCACCAACTGAATTAGGACCAGGAATATGACCAGCTACAGCTGCAGCTTGAGCCGCAGCAGCTGCTTGGGCAGTTGCAGCCTGCTGCTGCATTTGTCGATGGCACTGCCGAAGATCGAAAACCTAAAATAAATAAAAATAATTTTTCAACTAATTGTTTTCAAAGATATACATATAGACATTAATATTCACCTTCTGTTTACCTTCATGTAATTCAATTATTATTATAAGATTAATTATATGGTATTAATTATTAGTATTGAACAGAAACCTGCTTTCATAAATGAATTAATAAAAGTAAAATAGTACACACTTTTAGAAATTCATCAGTTTCTGTGGACTTTAGAATTCAAACAGCATTTCTGTTAATTGATTTTAAATTATATCTTGCACATAATTTAACAACAAATAGCATTTAGAATAACAATAATTTCTATCGATAGAATTGACATTTTATCAAGTTTTTTATATTTCTGGCAAACTGGAATTTGACACAATGGTAAAAACGACAATTAAAACAAGTAAAAACTGTCATGCATCAAGGCCAATCTTCCACACTAAGAACTTCAAAACAATAGAGAAAAAAAAAGGAAAAGTACTCCCCCCCCCTTTTTTTCCCCAAAAATTTCTCCAAATTTTCAGATTTAGTTTAATTCTTAAGAAATTTCTGATATCAATTAAAAGGGCACTGCGATATGACAAATATTAGACATGCACAAAGCCAACATAAAGGTCATGCGTGCCAACTTCTAACTAACCTTCCATAACAGGTGGGTTAATTTGACTTAGGTTTAATAGACTTCGAACCTAATTTTTAAAAAAAGAAATGAAATTTAATAAGTTCCACTTAGAAACCTGAAATTAAATAAAGATTCATCAAATAAATTTTCTGGTTCAAAACATGGTTAACCTGGGTGAAATTAATCCACATATTACAGAAGATTAGTGGCAACTTGGCAGACATGTAAAGTTGATTTCCTTTAGTGCTGCTGAAAATTTCTGCTTTATTAACACAATTGATCATACATTCAATTATCGTTCATAATTATATTTATCCATGATTCACAGAACACATCGGTTATAAACTTTTAACTTCAGAAGTAAATAAATTAAAGAGTAGTTTGAAATTGAATGTGGAAGTCTTGAAATCACATTATGAGGTATGTCTATTAAAAAAAGAGACTGATACAATGACAAATGCAGTGCTTGTCCCCTTCAATATGCTCTCTATTTGTACTAATACATCACTGTAGTCACTTTCCAGTGGTCAAAGGCACACAGCAAATCAATTGCTATCAGTTGTTTTAACATATGTGCAGTTTTCTTCTTTACAGCATCAAATGACTCAAAATGTATCCCTTTAAACACTGATTTAAGTTTTCGGAAAAGATAAAAGTCACAAGGTGCTAAATTGGATGAATCTGGAAGATGTTTTTATATAGTAATGTGATTGTCAAAAACTGCTTCACAGAAAATGGTGTGAACTGGTGCATTTGTCCTGGTGACGAACGAATTCCTTTTTCCACATTTTCAAAACTTTGTTATAATAATGCCAGTTAACTATTGTGCCTTCTGGAACCCACTCTGCCAAAATTACACTTCTGATATTAGTTTTTCCCCGGTTCTTGAAATGTAAGTCATCAGGGTCGTTCATCATCTGCAACATTCTCACACCACTCGCTGAAACTTTTGTGACACTCAAATAGTTCTGCACGAGACAGAAAGTCATTCCCATAGATCATAGTAAACATTAGAAAACATTCTGCTGGTGTTTTGTGTAATTTTATTTAAAAATTCAAATTGATGCATTGTTCAACTTTTCAACTTAGCATTTTTCCGGCATCCTACAGAAAACAACACCAAACTAAACAACAATTCACAATCAACTGAAAGTCATAGAATATTGCGGTTTCTGATGCAGGTGCAAAGCCACTAAGCATGCAGTTATAACCGGTTCTGATTGCTTTATTTACTAGATGGAATCACAGTATCCCTAGTTAACAGACATACCTCGTAAATACCATTTTTAACCACGTTACCATTTTTAAATAGTTGCAGTGACATTTTGGAGCTTCAGAATCAAGAGTACATAATTTCATAGGTTTTTACAAGGAAAATCTCATAGTACAAATTGTA
This sequence comes from Maratus speciosus, assembly GCA_963932465.1. Lineage (NCBI taxonomy): Eukaryota > Metazoa > Arthropoda > Arachnida > Araneae > Salticidae > Maratus > Maratus speciosus. The sequence goes on along the minus strand of OZ010788.1, from coordinate 583,632,219 downwards.
TCTTTGTCTTGTAAGAAATTTCAGTGTTCATCATTTGGTAATTTAAAAACTGTGTAAGCCATATTAAATATTTTTAAAAAATAAAATCATCTCTTTAGGTGATAACTTGACTTTTATTATTATCACAATTAAAACAATATTAATTTCAATGAGGAAGAAACTCATTAATTGAACGTATTTTAGCAGAAACCCACTGAAGTAAGTCGACTACAATTTGACAACATTAACACACCAATTTACAACTAGACTTTAGATTTTGTTCCTTCAATGATCAGTATTTTTAGTTAAAATTCATTATTTATTTATAATCTAACATAAATTCCTATTTTACTCAAAATCACTTCTGTTGTATTCAAGAATCATTTTCCAGACTTATTCCATATCTGATATTATAACTCCCTCATCTAGAAATAAATGAAAATTAGTTTATAGAATTGTTCAACAGTTTAATAATTCTAATACTTTATACTTGTTTAATAGTTCTTTACTTATTATACATATTTTATTATTTTAAAATCAAAGTGCATAAATGATCTTTACAGTAAACTTTCAAGTATGAAATTACGTACAAATATGCAAAGACCTAAAGGTTCCACTATATATATATATATATAATTTTAAAAAGCTCAAAGTAAAAAGTAATTAATAAATGATGCCCAATAATCAGGTTATGAATGTAAAGCTAGCAGTTTACCACTTATGGTGCTTTAAATCAATATTTTGACAGGTGTTCCACAATCTGAAAAGTTAGAAATTTATATCCATGCAAAACAAATTACCTTGATATAGGCACTTGGATATATTTTGTGAACAGCATCCCCTGGTGCTCGGCCAGCTTCTCTGTCAAGGTAATAGCTTTGGACAAACACACTATGGTCACTCAGACATCGAAGCCAGACATCACCTTCACCACGAAGATCTAGTTGCACACCTTTTCCAATATGAAGTCTACAAAACAATGATTGGAGAGAATTATGATACAAATTACAGGAATTTATTTCATATGCATTTTCACACTTATAACATTCAACATTCAATAGCAAGGAATTTTTGAACAGCAATTGCAGTGAATAAAAGTAAAAAATAGATTTTTTTTAAACTTTTTTATAAGCATTAAATGTTTATCATAACAATTACACCTAATTTCATGACTGCAATTCATGTAGTTCCAAAGTTTTTCTATTTCTAATTCATAAACAGTTACAACCACAAGGATTATTTGTTGATTTATCACCTGCAGTTGATTAATGTAAAAATGCCATAAAATCAACTTATTAGTTTATAATTAAGTTCTAAAAATATTAAAACATACATAATTTTTGTAATTCTAGCATATTAGGATGCAAGTGGAAAATGAACTACAAAATTCCATCTTTACTAACAAAAACCAAGTTAAGCTACATAACAGAGAGTAATAATTTATCAGATCATTTAAAAATCAAATCCTCCTTAAATAATGGTAGGAAAATGAAACTAGTAACATTCAAATTAGGAGTATTGTCTACTTTTGTTTGATACTTTTCAAATTTTCAATGAACACAAACTTTCCTTTTTCCAACAACAAATCTCATGTCTGACATAATAAAATTTTTACACTCTTAAATGTATCTGTTGAAGAAATTTCCATGATTAATTCTGAGGATCAAGCATAAAAATGGGAAAAAGGAAAAAAGGTGGAAAATCTTTTCCACCTGTATTATAGCATTAAACTTAACACATTTTAACAGTTATTTATATATTAAAATGAAATAACTGTACATATGATTGTTATTTTATTTTTGTAACTTAGAATGTATATATATATATATTAAAAAAAGCTAACGATAAATGTATAAGCTCATTGAATCATAAAAGAAAATTGAGGACAGTTTGCTAGAGGTGAAATCCAAATATATCTGATGAACTTACGTGTATTAAGTACAGTGATTAATTTTTCAAAACAAATACAGTCAAACCTCGTTAACACGAACACGCTTAACATGAATTACTTTTACCACAAATTGTTTCCGATTCCCCCGTCCAGTTATATGTAATGTATTTAAATTTGAATAACACAAACTACTTTTAACACGAACAAAAAAGTTTCCCCTTGAGTGTTCGCGTTAACGAGGTTCGACTGTATTATTCTGGATGGTTTGGCTGTTTATGATTTTTCCCCTTCTTTAAAAACTCCATGATAAATATATGCATGTCAAATTGATCTTTGTTCAGAGGGCAAACATCTCCAAAAATACACCATTGCAATTAACCAAAAAGTGTTGCATAAATAGAACAAAATATTCTATTCCAAAAAGAATCTTATGAAAACTACTTTTCCTTTTTAAAGTCTAAAAAAAAACTTAACTCAGGAAAGACACTTTTGAATAATTTCATTTGAATGGCTTTTAGATGCTTATAATATAAGCTCACCTTTCATTTTACGGCTCTTTTATACAGCAATTCAGAAAGACGGATTCGAATAGATAAATGTCTGATTATTAAATTATCCAGATACCCCCTCTTATATGATTCCAACATTTTCTTTGCATGAATTCAGAGAATGTTTAAAATTGCTTTAAAAAAGGTGGAATTCCTCCTTTAGGAGAAACTCTTTCATGCCTGAAGAACATTCGGAATTGCTTTTGAAGTTATTTAGAGGAAACAACATTTTTTTTTTGGCTAACCATTTCATGCCAGCTGATCTTCAAATATATAATTAATCTTATTTAACACTTCAGAAACAGGTGTCTCTGGACACGAAAAGGGTGAATATGACTGCTACATTTCCTAACAAGATCAAAAGAATGATAGTTCAATTACAGATATTTAGAAATACAAGAAACAGGCCATGATATAATTTTCAATAGAGTTCCAGTTTATTTTGTTTTGACTGGAAGATATTGTGACCCTAAAGACTGCATCTACCGCTGTAACAACAGCTGATGACTGTTTCTGTGATTAAGTAAGATCAATTACATATTTAAAGATTAGCTGGAGTGAAATGGTTAACTAATAAATGTTGCTGCCTCCTGGAAGATCCAGTTTCTATAAAATTTTTCTTAATGCTTTTCCATCCCTCCAATGACTAAACATTAGTACTGTAAGTTTTTCTGAGAAAAAGAGTCTTAATTAACTTTAAAATAATTAGTTCACAAAAAGGCTACGTAAATAAAAGAGTGATGCTGAGGATACACTATAGTTCATCATTTAAGCAAAAAATTGGAGAAGGGAAGCATAAAAAGAATTGTGATGGGTCCTTCAGGATGTATAATTTCTTTCCTTGAAAGATCACAAAGGGGCACTGAATTCATCTTATTTACAAAAAGAAGACATTTTTGTATTTAAAAGAAAAAAAAAAAATTAAGTGTCTGGGTCCCAACGTTTCAAAAGCGAGATTGAAGCCATCATAGTTGTCTGAAGTATTAAACACACCAGTCCTTCCAAACCTGCTAATGAATGTCTTTCACTCATCAAAAATCGTTTTTAAATTCTGTTCTGCAAATAATGGCAATCAGTGGTCAGCAGTAATAACTAAGCAGTTACTCTAATTATTAGGAGCCACTGTTGGCAGTGTAACTACTTGGACCAGATATTACACAAATGATAATTTTTCAGTTACAAATCAATTATAATTTCAGTTTTATGGGGAGGTGGGTGAGGAGTATAGAGATGAAAAATCACAATTGATATATACAGCATAATTATTTATTTCTAAGGCGTCAAATTATTACTAAGATGTGAAAATACTTTGAAAGCACAGAATCATGATTTGCAATCAAGTAATAGCACAGGGCATCTATAGTAAGTAACAGAATTAAATAAATGGAATTAGTTGGTTAAGAATAAGACAGGTGCAGATAATGACTTACATGAAATCTATCAATGTTAATAATAAAGCACAAGAAAAATTATTTTGTATTCCCTAAAATAAAAATATCACAAATTCCTGAAATATATACCTAGGCCTTTCACTCTGTTCAGTTCTGTGAACGTTGGATAAAGCACCTAAGCAAAATCTGTTCCCACCAGACGGGTCGACATAGCCATCAACAATTACATTGCCGTATGATGAGGAAACTTTAAAGGTTTCTCCCACTTGCTGATCCAGCTCAAAATATGCTATAGAGCACCAATATTCTGGAGCTGCAAGGAAAGTATCAAATTTTTAAAGAGTCTTATAAAATATAGTACGTATCATTAATGGTTAATTTTTATTAATATAACAGATTATGAAAAACTACATTTTTTACTGCAAATTGTAAACTTCCAAAAGAAAAAAAAAATAGCTTAAAAAATTCTATGTATTTTACCACTTCCAACACATTTTTTTTTTGCAGCACTGAATTACAAGCTTTTGTTTGCATCGCCTGCCGAAACATAAATACTAGTTTTAAAACTTCCTTTTTCCCCCAAAATGGCATCTTTTGAGTTGCTAGGCATTGTGGGAAAGTTAGTAATGAAGCTATAAACTTCAAATATTGAGTGAAGAAACATGAAACATACAGGGGTGCAGAATATGTCCGATCCGGCGATCTAGGATCGGCAGAAATTTTTGCCAACTGGGGAAATTCTGCAGAAAAACTATGCAATTGATTTCGAATTTAACAATGAATTACATAATTCTTTGAGATAGAAAAAATTTCTCTACAAATAAAAAGATCCCAGGGTTTGTACACATTTCATTAAATAAAAATCAAGGACTTTTAAGGGCTTTCAAGGACCAAAACCAAAAAAATGCAAGGACCTACAAATTAAATAACCTAATAAATTATAATATGCATTTTTTAATAAAGAGTTTCATTTTTGTAAATACAAGTTTTAAACATTCAAATAGCCAGGAGAGGGGAAGGGGGGGGGGGGTTCAGCATGTGAAAGTAGAGATTTAGAAAATTTTAAAATAACAGATATAGCAGAAGAAAAAACTAGTCAAACGTGCCAATCTCAAAACTTTCTTCTATTTCATACATGTTAATATTTCAAAATTCACTATCAGAGTGCCAAAATTAAATGACAATCCATGCCCATCATGAGGATTTTAAAGTTATGAAATTCTGTGCATTAGTTCTTGAGATATGACTATTGCTAAAATCGTGTAAATCTTGCAAAATGCAGCATGGCAGCACCACCTGTTGGATGATTTACACCAAAACCTAATCAGCAACAACTTATGTCAACGTCTAACTGAATCTGAAGTTTGATGAAAATCCATGCAATACTTTTTCAAATAGAGCTATTGCGAAAATCTTGAAAAATCCAGCATAGCAGCATCACCAGTTGGGCAATTTACACCAAAACATAATCAGCACCAATATCTATCAAGGTATACCTGAATCTGAAGTTTGATCAAAATTCATGCATTAATTCTTGAGATAGAACTATTGCGGAAATCGTAAAAAAATGCAAGTACTCTTTAAGTGGCCGAAGCAAATGGAAAATAACAATTTCGGGTGGGAAGAGAAATCTTCATGATTGATTATTTATTGTGACAATAAAATGACAGATAGAACAGATTTTTTTTTTTTTTTTTTATTCAACAGTTTTAAAGAGTTTTTAAACTTTGAGTACTGTGTGTGTGGGGAGGGGGGGGGGACACAAAAACAGGGAAGCCAAATTTTGAGAGGGTGAAACTTAGATGAAATTTTAATGAAATGAATTGTCAATAAAATTTAGGGCTGATTATTTATTAACAAATAGAGTAGAAAAATTTACAAAAATTAAGTTTTAAAAATTTTAAACTTTGTTATTGTGGAGGAATGAGCAAAAGGAGAAAGTGAAATTTGGGAAGGAGGAGAGGTGGGGCGGGGGGGGGGGGGGGGGGGGGGGGTTAAGATTTATTTTCTACATCAGAAATTCAAAGAAATGCAGAATAGTTTCACCTCTGATTAAGAAATAACACAAGAATAAAATTAAGCACTTTTAAGGACTTTTTGCAGATTTTGCATGAAAATAAGTACTTTTAAGTATCAAAAATTCTATTTGAAAAATGTAAGGACTTTCAAGGACTGTACGAACCCTGGATCCGTATCTGCACAAAATTGAACTCAGGATAATGTGTACCGTATATACTTGCGCGTAAGGTGAGAAGTTTTGAAAAATAAAAAAAAATTCTATACCTACGGTAATACAGAATTTATGTAAGCCTATAACATATCGTAAAATTTTGGGAAAATTTTCATATGGATTTGGGGAAATGTTTGGAGTGAAAACATTTTCGCACCACTGGAAACATGTACTTATCTGGTGAACCATTACATTTACAAGTCCTTTTTTTTCTGACCACTACTGTTGCCAAACAGCAGTGCCCACCAGTCAGAAGGACCATTTGACAAAGACTATGAATCATTTTCTTGTTCTGAACATCCAAATGGTCAGATTAATTTTATTTTTAAGAAATTTGTTGTTTAAGTAACAATCGAAAGTGGGTTTGAAAAAATTATTTTTTAATCAAAAGAATCAGATTTTAAAAATTAAATCTGATTTTTAAGATTTTATTTCCTAGGTGACGATATTGAACAGAGACTAAGAGTTGTATTTTCCAAAATATTTTGTATTCATATTTCATCTACTCTTGTAAAAATCTTTCTAAATTTATGTGCACTTAAAAATGTTATTTCAAATAAGGCTGCCATAATGAAGACAAATTCAGGAACATGGTTATTTTTTGTGTTGAAAGTAGCTTGGTAACACATAGGTAAAAGTAAACTAAGATAATATTTTGATAAAGATTACTTACTGAAAAAATTAGTTTAGAAAAAGAGAAAATAGTTTAACTTCCAAAGACAATTTTGCCAGTTTTACATGCTCACACACACAAAAAGCTTCTCTTTTTTTTTTTTTCCCCCAGATTTTCCTACATCTTTTAATACAACTCAAATAATATAAATAAAGTTGACTTTTTCTGTCAGCTTGTATCTAGTAATTTAAAGCGTTCTGTTACATTCATGAAACTTCTCTTTTTGTTTTCTTTTCATCTTGAGGCAAGAATCTTTTTAAATTTATTTGTATACTTTATATTCCATTTAGTACTTTACATATTATAATTTTTTAATAGAAGCATCAGTGTATGTCTTTGTACAATGTTACAGAGATCATGGTCTTGCCAGGTTTTTATCAATATTTTTAATTAATTTATCTATACTAATAAAAGAATAAATCGCTCTGTGTGTCTGTCTGTGTGCGATAGCTAGCGAAAACTACCGCACATAGAAGTCTGAAAATTCAGATGTGATTAGTCCAAGACAGGTCCTGATACACCTGAGGCTCAGATTTTTAATTTTTTATGGGCCGGAGTCCCTGGGCCCCTTTTAGTTTTTATGCACTAAAACGTTAATAACATGCCTCTTTTCTATCCGATCGTCTTCGTTTTTGGGGTGAATTATCCCTTTCAGTTTCTGCCCTATCTCTACATTTCACTTAAGACCCTGGCACCCTTGCAAGGGGCAAGGTACAGGGCCCCTTGAAGTTTCAGTGCACTAAATTATTAATAACATGCCCCTTTTCTATCCGATCTTCTTCATTTTTGGGGTGAATTCTCCTTTTGAGTTTCTGATCCATTTCTACATTTCAGTTAAGACCCTGTCACCCTGTCAAGGGACCCAGTACAGGGCCAATTGAAGATTTAGTGCACTAACTTGTTAATAACATGCATCTTTTCTATCCGATCTTCTTCGTTTTTGGTATGAATTCTTCTTTCAGTTTCTGCCCTATTTCTACATTTCAGTTGAAACCCTGGAACCTTTGAAAGGAGCCCAGTACAGGGCCCCTTGAAGTTTTAGTGCACTAAATTTTTAATAACATGCCTCTTTTCTATGCGATCTTCGTCGTTTTTGGGGTGAATTCTTCTTTCAGTTTCTGCCTCATTTCTACATTTCAGTTAAGACCCTGGCACTCTTGCAAGGGGCCCAGTACAGGGACCCTTGAAGTTTTAGTGCACTAAATTTTTAATAACATGCCTCTTTTCTATCCGATCTTCGTCGTTTCTTGGGGGAATTCTCCTTTCAGTTTGTGCCCCATTTCTACACCTCAGTTAAGACTCTGGCACCCTGTCAAGGGGCCCAGTACAGGGCCCCTTGAAGTTTTAGTGCACTAAATTGTTAATAACATGCCTCTTTTGTATCCGATCTTCTTCGTTTTCGGGGTGATTTCTACTTTCAGTTTCTGACCCATTCCTACATTTCAGTTGAGACACTGGCACCCTTGCAAGGGGCCCGGCACAGGGCCCCTTGAACTTTTAGTGCACCAAATTGTTAATAAATTGCTTCCTCATTTTTGGGATACTTTCTCCATTTAGTTAAGACCATGGGCCCGTCTACGGTCCAGGGACCCTTAAATTTTTTGTGTGCCATGTGTTTTTCACACACTAATTTTCTGACCTTCGCAATGGGTAATTTTAAAGTTGAGTGAAACTCTTCTCCTTAGACCAACAATCACATATTTTTATTGGGGCCCTAGGGCCCTTTTTTAAGCTTTTCCCCAATTTTTTGCACATTTCTTTTAAATTATATTCTAATGATTAATTCGTACCCTATGCTTAATCTCAACTAATCGAAGATCTAAAACGCTAAGTACTAAAACGTTGGAACATGTTTTCATGTTAGGGCCTTTTCTCAACTATCAGTTGGTCCCTTTTGGGCCCCCTATTATAACTCCCTTAAAAATACTCCGATTCACTAGCCTTTTTTTTTTTCTAACAACATCTTAGGTTCTCCAGCTATTACATGAACGACAAAAAAAAAATTATTTCAGGCTTCAACTACCACCAATTTTGAATACAAATAGTCTTCATAGGGCCCTTGGTGGATCTTCTTTAAAAATGATCCGAATTCCTTGCAATTTTCTTTACCATAGTTCTAGCGTCCTCAGATTACATTAAAAGCTACTAATACGTGTATTTATACCAAACTTCATGCTACTTAAGTCCCTTCCCCCTTGGGGCCCGGTACAAGGCTCCTTGAAGCTTTTGCATCATAAATTATAAATAAATTGCCTCTCTTAATCCGATCTTCATTTCTGGAACCATTTTTCCATTTAGTTATTCTCCTGTTTCTAAATTCCAGTTAAAACCCTGGGGCACCTTAGGGTCCTGTAGGGCCCGATCTGGGACCCCTTGGAACTTTTTGTGTGTTATGCATTTTTTACACCCTAATTTTCTCACCTTCTCATTGCTTAATTTTAAAATTGAGTCTTGGACTCTTCCCCCTAGACCAACACTCTCATATTTCTATTGGAGCTCTAGGGCCCCTTTTTAAGCATTTACTCCATTTTTGCGCATATCTTTAAAATATTACTCTAATGATTATTTCATACTCTATGATTAATTTTGACTAATTGAAGATCTAAAACGCTAAGTACTAAAACATTTATACATGTTTTCATGTTAGGGCCCTGCTCTCAACTAACAGTTGGGCCCTTTTAGGACCACTGTTATAGCTCCCTTAAAAATAGTCCGTTTCATGAACTTTTTTTTCCTAACAACTTCTTAGGTTCTCCAGCTACTACATGAACGACAAAAAAATTTGCAGACGTCAGCTACCACCAATTTTGAATATTATTAGTCTTCATGGGGCTTTTGTTGCAGCTTTTTTAAAAACTATCCTATTCTATTGCAATTTTCTTTAACATAGTTTTAGTGTCCTCCAGCTACTTTAAAACCCATAAAAAATTTCCTTATACCCAACTACATTCCAGTTAAGACCCTGGTCCCCCCAGGGCCCGGTCTTTCTTTATACCTCAGCTACCACCTTTTTCGAATATTAATCTTCTTTCTCAGCATTAACTTACATCTACTCACTACAGCCGTAAATTAAAAATTGCGTTACTTTAAAGGTTACTTTAGAGATGCGATTCCATCCGTTTATTAAATATTGTGTTAATGCTAACAGTGATTCATGAAATTTACAAGGTGAGGAGGCTTCTTCCACCGCTTGGTGGCGTGTTATTTCCTCGGGTTTAAGGACCCAATTTCAACGGGATTTGCTTCCTTCAACTTAGATTACAATTCAGCTACTTTCTGTATTATGAAATTTTATCTTACTCTTTAGTTACCAACATTTTCTAACATTATTGGCGCATTCTTTTTTTTTTTTTGGTTTCTGTGAGCTTGATTCCTACGAGGTTTGGCTCACTCAACTTGGTTTTCGATTGTCTCCGGCACGTGTGGGCACTTCCGGTAAATGCTGCCATATGTAGTGGGGATCTAGATTACAGGTTGGTTCGGAAAAAAGTTTGATGGGAACACATTAGACGCCGCGTAAGGCAATGGAGCCTCCGAAATTAGGTTCATTTAAAAGAATTTCCAAAGATTTAAAATCATACAAACTTAAGTTTTGTTTAAGGTTATTATTTACAAACCGCGGGCAACGCCGGGCGGGTCTGCTAGTAATAAATAAAATCAAGTACATGAGAAATCTGATCTATTTGTTACTAAAAGTATTTACAACTTCTGTTCTAGCAAAAAACATTTAAAATTCTTTTAAAATTTGATCAGCAATAAACATCAGTAGACTCAGCCCATTAACTGCTTCTCCGTGCACTTATAAATTGTGACATAATCTTGGCTAAAATACATGCAAGATATTTTAAAATAAATAAAAATATCAGTTTATCAAGGAAATTGTAACATGACCATATATAACACTTATGTATATAATGGTAATAAGGGCCTTGCTAATAAGGCCATATAATGGTCAAAGGAATTTTGGGTCACTTTTGTTCTGGAAATGTCATCAGGAATACATTTCTTATGATGAATACTGTTCTGTCTTCAACTGGTACTTTGAAGGGGGTAAAAAATACATATAGACAGCTACAATAGAAACTTTAAAAGATTCATTCTTACGCACATACATACCTCCTCCTTCTTCAACTTTGGCTTATCTGTTCTAAATGTAGGTTGTTTAAATTTTATTATATTATAAATCAAAACAAAACTACATATTTCAAAAGAATAAAATTTCACTATTGATTTAAATTAGCATACCCTGTAAATAAGTGAATATTTTCACGAAAATCTAATAACTTATTAATGGATATTGAAGCTTTTTTTTTTTTTTAAAGAATTATAGAACTTGCAGAAATATTCAATCAGAAATCACAAGTTATAATACAATTGAAGTAAAACTTTTTTTATTACCTGGTTGATTAGAAAGAGCACCTTGTATAGGAATATCACCATGCAGTTGTTGTGGATGTGTCCCTACATAAATATTTAAAATTCAAATATTACTTTGCTACTTTAAAAGAAAATGTACAAAGAAAACAATACATGAAAATAAATAGTAATTAATAATTTACATAACTAAAACTCTTATTTTTATATCTAAAATAATTCTGTGTACTACACAATACTATGTCTATGTACAAATGACTTATTTATACTATTTTACTAGCTGCAATAGTATTTTTAATATTTTATAAGTGCAGTAGAGCGCCGATTATCGGAACTCCAATTAACCGAACTTCCAATTATCCGAACAGCCTATTTCTCTCAAAACAAATTTTTTTAACCGAATTTCCAGTTATCCGAACTGCTTATTTCTCCCAAAAAAATTTTAATCGAACTTCCAATTCACCATTGGCTTTGAATAAAATTTTAAATAGAGAAAAAAACTGATAGTGGATCAGAAAATGAGACATGTAAAACAATAAAGGAGATGGGAATAATCCTAAGCTATGAAAAAAATGAAATTAACGAGTGGTTAAATAGTGAAGTACATGACCCTGGATATCAGATTTTAAATGATGATGAGATTGTGGATAAGATTCATGATGAAAAAGAAATTGAAAAAAATGAAATAGAATGCTCTGAAAATAACCCAGGTCCGTCCCATAACGAAGCCTTTGAATGTTTGGGAACAGCTATGAAATGGCTCGAACGGCAGAAGAACATTGATCCTATTCAACTAACCTATTTAAGAAGAATTAGAGATATGGCAGCATTGAAAAGAATGTCTTCGTTGAAGCAAGCAACAATCAAAAGCTTTTTTTTTGCTTAAATTATTATCTCTAAAGTTCAGAAAATGATAAAAAGTGAGAAAAAAAATTAATGATAAAAATGTAAACAAAAAAAAATTGTTTTAGTATAGTCAGAAACATCCCTTAAGTTGTCTGTCCATTTATCCGAACTTTTGCTTATCTGAACTAGGGTCGGTCCTGACTTGTTCGGATAATCGGCGCTCTACTGTATTAAGGAGCTCTGATCCACATTCAAGCCCTGTTACTTCTAAAAACACATTCATTCACTGTGTTTTAAATAGAAAGAAAAAAAAGGAAACTAGTGAGAGAGAGAGAGAGAGAGAGAGAGGGGGGGGGGGGGGAGGTTAACTGCAAATAATACAGAACTCAAAGTCTGTTGTCCATTCAGAGATTATCCTTATAGATATTTCATTAAATAGTTCTTTTATGATTAGAATTATGAAATTTGTCATTAAATGGTATTACACTGTAATCTTTTCAGACCTGAGGTACATAAATATGGACTTCTATTCTTTTCTTCATAAAAACTAAACTGCTTGATTTTTATTTTTTACATTTTCACTTTACTCCTGTACAGGGTGTTTCAAAATTATGTGTCAGAAATGTAAAGGCAGGTAGAGGGGACTTAAATAAGCAGATTTCATATAGCAATGTGGGTGCGGAAATGTGGCGTTGAGGCAGTAGAGGCCACTGTTGAGTTCAGCGGATAAAAGCACTTCACTGGCTTGTATATTATTCTCTGCATGGATTTCGAGAAACATGTGTCATTACAATAAGTGCAGAACTTGCCGACAGGCATTTCATGTATGAGGCTGGGCAAGAAAATGGAGCAGCTGTTCAAAGGATATACATGGAACGAATTCCGGGTAGCAATCTGCCAGGTCACTGAATATTTAAGCAGTTTCATCGGGAGTTGTGCACGTGTAGATTGTTTTTTACTTCGAGGCGTGATATGGGCACTGGAAGATATCTCAGAATTCTTGCAGTGGAAGAAGTAGTATTATGCACAGTAGAAGATGGTCCTTCGACAAGCTTGAGAGCTGTTGTGTGCAAGGCATTTCCTTGTGCAGCCCCATACATGAAATGCATGTCGGCAACTTCCGCATTGGTGTAACGATGCATGTTGCTCAAAATCTGAGCGGAGAATGATAATTCAAGCCAGCGAAGTGCTTTTAGCTGCCGAACTCAACAGTGCCCTCTACTGCATCAACTCTGCATTTCCACACCCACATTCCTGTACGAAATCTGCTTATTTAGATCCTTTCTATCTGGCTTTACATTTTTGACATATAGTTATGAAACACCCTGTATAGCTAAACTTTTTTTTTTTTTTTTTAAACAAAACTAATAAATGACAGAACTAAAGCTTATTTTCCTTATAAAATAAATGTTATTTTCATCTGTGTATGCATAATGTCTTCAAGACAGTGTGGTCAAGAAAGTATGAAATTTTCCTAATTAACTTAAATGCTTTAAATGAAAAATTGAGGATTTGTACATTATTCCCTTCTTTAAAGCAATTAAATTTTTTATTGCATGAATTTAGGTTATTGACAATTTTATATTTTAATGGTGCAAATAATTTTGAATACATATTTGTGGGCGTAAATTACCAGTTCCCTAAAGTATCAATTTCAGAAAAAGGACTCAATTACGTACTCTCATGGCATAGATTTCTTATATTTTTCCATAGCATATTATTCACAATAAATAATACTTTCCGAATATGATAAAATAATGTATCTGTAAAATCCTAAATTGTACTGTAGCTATTGGATATGCTAAATGAATACAACAAAAGTTACTTTAAAAATTAGAGTATAAATAATATATATGTTGAAAAATCTGAAGTATTAAAGGTAAGTTCTGAGAATTTCTAAAGCTTAATTCTAGAGCTTATTTCATATTTCCAATCAAGCAGTGAAAATGAGACAGTAACATTAGAAATTAGCACTTGTGATAAGAATTACATGTTTTGCTTTTATCTTATCAGACAATTGAATACTTACAATAATTAGTGCCTTGGGTTCGCAATAAAAGTGAGTTATTTTCGGGTGGCACCATTGACTGAGTGTAGGACAATGTGCTACCTCCAGTCCATGTGTTTGCTGAACCTGAAAATTAAAATAATGAAATCTTGTTATCTAAAAAATTTAATATTTTACAATGGCTTGAATGGGACATATATCATAGAATACTTAAAATACATTTTAGGGTATACCTAAAAAACAATTTGTTCAGTAAACTGAGAGGACTTCTCGTATTTTCATGTAAGTATAATCACTGAGATTTCTCCTAGGTTTGAAAAAGGGTTTTTATCTTATCTTATCAGACAATTGAATACTTACAATAATTGGTGCCTTGGGTTCCCAATAGTAACAAAGTAATAATAAAGTACTTTTGATTTTCAAAAGTACTTTTAATATTTAAAAGTCAAAGTACTCTTTTCAAAACACAACAATAAATTTGTTTTCACAATACAGTAGAACCTCTTTTATCTGAAACTCTTTTAACCAAAACCCATTTTTACACCTTTTTTTTTTTTTTTTTTTTTTTACTGTCACATTCCTCATGTGGAAGCAGTTCTTTCTGAACCACAAGTACAGATAAATATTTTGGATTCCCTTTCTTAGAATTTCTTTAAATTTAACATGAGCTCCCATATGAGATTTTTACTAGAGTAAAAACTTTCATTTTTACCATGTGTAAAAAATGCTTTACTTTAAGTATTGAAAAAAAAAAAATTCAAATCATAAATCATGTAGAATCGGAGGAGAGTATGGCAAAATAAGCTCAAGAATATGGCACTGGTATTGCAGTGGTTAGTGTTATGAAGAGAGATGCTGCAAAACTGAAAAAGTTTTATGCGAAAAACAGCAGAATGACTGTGATACTGGTGAACCAATAGTAGTATTAAAAAAAACTTCATGATAGAGCTGCAAAGCAAAGGCAATCAGAACTTCAACAAACAAAACTTTGTTTCAAACCCTTGTGAATTATGTAAACGGTATTTAATTTCAAAATTAAAATTCAGGTAGGTTTCTTGTTTCTATTTTACTATTGATTTATTTTTATTACGCCCTTGTTACAATAATAAGAAATAGGGCACATACTTGCCCTTAATCTTAAAACTGAAGCATTCTCAATTATCCAAAAATTTCGATTTTCCGAAAGGTGGGTTGGTCCCAATTATTTCGGATAATCGATGTTCACTGTACAAGCAAAAACTTTTAGTAAGAAACGCAGTAAGGGCACATATTTTTGTCTGAGGGACAAGAAGGGTGCTTTTTATTTAACCCAAAGGGCAGGCAGGGCACAGCACCCTCCTGAAACTGTCTGGAGGAAACTTTACATCATAAGGTGGTGTGGTTCTAAAATCACGATGGTCAACAACGCTGAGAGTTACGTTCAAATTCCAGATAATGAATGTTAAAAAATAAATAAATTGAAGTCGGTGATACATAATTATTAAAAAATTATACATGAATAATGTAAAGTTGAGAAAAATCTCTTAACTGAAGAAAAAATTCTTCAGAGCATTGTTAAGCTAACAAAAAATAATGCTTGCATATTGACAAAAATGAGTTTTAAAATGAATGTAGGTTTATTGTCAGTAATAGGGCAAGTAACCTGAACTTGACCCGCAGTTTGGGTTGCGTTGGCAATATATTTTTCTCAATGCAGTTTGATTTGTCTCTCTCTCGAGTTCAGGTTCAGTTTTGACACTTGGGGGTCGTCAAGGTTGGTAATAAAAAAAATAATCACAATATTATTTAAGATGAAAAACTATAGATTTGAATATAAATATATATATACAGTGATCTCTCACTTATGCACTTTTTTTTTTGCGGTCCCGGCGAGGGATATAGGAAAACTAATAATAACTATTATTCATTTATGCACTGAAGTGAAAAAGCCCCTCTCACTTAGACACATCTAAAAAAAAATTCAAGAATTTTAACCCTTTTTGTTTTGCTTCTGAAAAACATCTACAATTGTGACCAAACTGGAATTTTTTATAAAATGTTGCCCCACAGAATCGCAACATTCAAGGGAGAACCATGCCATGGTGGGGAAAAAAATGAAGAAAGACAAACTGTCTTGCTGTGTTGCAATGCTGATGCTTTGGAAAAATTTCCACCGTTGGTCATTGGCAGATCAACCAAATCTCGCTGTTTTAAGAACGTGAAGTAGCTTCCTTGTGAATACAATAGTAACAAGACGACGCGGATGAAGTCACATTTTCCTGGCTTTCCTTCATAAATTCAACAGGAAAATGGAAAAAGAAAAACGGAAAGTTATCTTATTCATGGATTAGCGTTCTGTGATCCATCATGAACAGATCTGATATTCATGGATCTTGTGTGTCCTGCTTACTCACAAGATCTTCCAACTTTCAACAATATAAAAGCTGAGTTTTTTTCCTACGAACTGCACTTGCAAGATTCAACCTTTGGATATGAGTGTCATTCATTATGTGAAAATGCACTACTGAAAAACTTTAATCTGCCGACTTCCAGCTGCTTCAGAAGCAAAATGTGCAACGAAAGACGAATTGAAGCAAGTTACCGTCCTTGATGCAATTCATATGTTGTGCTGATGACAGAGAAACATCACTCACCAGTGTATTAAAAGCTGCTTTAAGAAAGCAGGATTTCCATTTCCAGCAGAAAATGAGTGTGAGGAGCCAGAAAATGAAAGTGAAAATGACATAAACGAAGAAGATTGACATACTGTATCTGGTGGACACGGTAAGTGTATTTTCAATGAATTCGTTAGTACTGGTGAATTACAGCTCAATTGCGGGAAATTAGAGACATTGCAGCTGAAATAAATGGTGGTGACAAAGATGAAGAAGATGCGGCAAAAGTTCCCCCAATTCACACATCAGCATTAGAAGCAGTAGAAACTATGTCTGACTATTTTCAGTGCAATTCCCGGAAACGAACGAACTTTTTCACGTCTTGATCAATTTGAAAAGATTTTTTGAGAAATCACAAAAACAAAAATAATCCTTGATTGTAAATTATTTTGCGAGAAAGTAATAGGTGTAAAACGAAGTTTGGTTATGTAAGCATTTCCATTTTTTTAATATTCTTAAAAAATAATTAATGGAACTTATACATGTTTTTGCGTTTTGAAACTAATCTTATTTACATTTTTTAGTAGTATATACAAAGCATTAATTAACAATAGATGCATGCTGTATTGATGTTTCACTGTTAAGCTCCCTTTTGTGATTTTTCACTCATGTGCATTTTTTTCGCTGTACCCTGAATCCTCACATAAGTGAGAGATAGATTGCTGTATATGCTTTTTTTTCTACATAAAAAATAAAAATGATATTCAAAATTATAGAGTATTAAAACATGAACATCAAATTTACTCAATCATATAAATTAGAATAAATTGTATTAAATATTCTATCAAAACAAAATACAGGATGATTATAAATGAATATTATAAATGAATATCCCAACTTTGAAAGGCTATTAAAAGAAACAAAAAAAAAGTACAATCATGTTGTTCATTGGAAATTAAAAATAACAGCTGAAAGTTTAAATTCAACAGAGTTATAACTGTTCAATGTGAGCCCTTCCAGAAACACGAACAATATCAAGACGGTACGATAACCCATCCCACACTTTTCTCAGCATGTTTTTTTTTTTTTGTGGGGCCTCATCAAAGGTCACGTGTTTGTTCAACTGCTACCAACTGATGTTGAAAAACTTAGGACACGCATATCTGCAGCCATTCTGAAAGGGTGGGAGAGTGTGGGATGAGTTACTGTACCACCTCGATATCATTCGTGTTTCTGGAGAGGCTCACATTGAACACTTATAACTGTGTTGAATTTAATTTTGAATCTGATATTCTCCCCCCTCCCCCCATCCAATTATTTGAATATCAAAATATACCAACTTTTTAGATATGAGCATTTATAATCGTACACAGTACAGTTATTACCTTTGAAACTCGGTGCTTTACTTACCAGATTAAAATATTATACAGAGACATTTACAACATTGATATTTATTTATTAAAGAAAAGTAGCAAGAATTATCAGATTGAATAACCATTATTGCATAAATATTCATAAACATACAGATATGAATACATACATGTATACTTACTGCTGCTAGAAGTAAAGCTCGAAGGAACAGCTTGTTGAGGTGGGGATGTTCCAAGCCCATTTATAGTGTTTGGCGTTAAATGAGGAGAAAGGGTATCAAGAGTGTTACTCCCATTTACTGGTTAAAGAATAATTCAATGATAAGAAAATAACAAATTATAAAAGTTCACATAAAAAATTATATACAACAACAAAAAGTATTTAATGTTAGATAAGTTGAACTAAAAAGCAAATTTAATTTTAATAATTTATGTTTTATTGTTAGTTAATATAAAATGCTATTTATAGTTAAATATTATCATGTTTCATGTGACATAATAGATTGAACAAACCGAATTTTGAAATCATAATCCCATTTGTCTAGATTTAAGATATGTATAAATGTCAATTTAAATGTATTCATTGTGATAACTTGATTTGAAGCATTACACCTCAATTTTGCAAGCAAGGATTAGACAGAATTTTATTTAAAGTCAGAGGCTGATCCAGAAAAAATTAGGGCCTCTTTATAGCCCCTTTATAAAATTCAACTTAATAAAAGAGACAAACTTTTCCTTAATTATTTTTATTTTGTTAGTATTTGAAATGCTTAGTTTGCAGTTCACTAGAAAGGAAAACTTCAGCAGAAGGACTCGAGTTAAGATTAATAAATGTTTGGTTTGAATTCGAGTAACATAATTTAATATTACGAAATTTTATTTCACAAAAATACAATAAATTTTGCAAAAATAACTTTTTTCTCACAAAATGGGAACACAAGAGAAATAAAACATCCATCGACCCCAGAAAGTGGAATCTGACACACCACAAACAACGATATGTAAATTAGGATTTGAACACAGCATCTCTGAAATGGTAGCAGGCACCCTAACTACAAGACAAGTAGGTGAGAATATGACAGGAAGAAATAAGAATATTCTAAATTATAAACAAGACAAGATTAATGGAAATGGTCTTAAATAGATGCTGCTGGGCATATGTCTTTAATTCACAATAGGTCTTAAAACTCACAACTCTAAGACAATGTCCTCTATGATACTGTGGACATCACAGTCAAAATAATAAAATATATTTGATAGATTACTGGCGTATTACACGATGGATTCATTGGCTGTTTTACTGCAGACAATGATAAATGGATGTGCGAATAAACAGTAACAAACTACAGCAGACAGAAATACAGTAGACTCCCTAAAGAGCATGATCTTAAAATTGCCACATTATTGGAGATGTAAACAGCGAAACTTAAATTTAAGATGTAAAAGAAATTTTCAAGTTTTTTTTTTTTTTTTTTTTTATCATTCCATACACATTTATGTAATTCTGATTAATATGACTAAAGTCAGACTTTCTCATGAGGAAGCATAAAGTATAAATTTATTTCTCCTTTTAAAAAATCAAGACAGCACTGATATTGGTGTCAATTACAATCTTTTTACCAAATACATTAGTGTATTTATCAAACTTTTTTGATTAAGTCTGGCTAAAAATGAAATAAAACTTTGTTATTTTACGATTTTGATGTAAATTATTAATGTACCTTTATGATGCGAATTTCATTGAATAATTTTAGAAAAATTTAATCATTATTATGCATATTTAGTTATGCATTAATTATTTACTTGATCTTTACTATTAATATTTTAATCATTTTTTTAAATTTCTTAATTTTTAATATTTTACTTTATTGTATGCATTCATTTATAACTTTGAATGCATTATTACATTCAAATTACTGTTTTAAAAACGTAAATGCAGCAGTGACCATAAATCTGCAAAATTCTAAAATATGCACAACCTCTCGTCCCAAGCGATGCAGATTTGAGGGAGTCCACTGCATTATAATGTAAGGTGATATGTGATATTTTTAAAGGGCCAGCTGGAATCCATCAAAAACACAATTTTTCTTTGTTTCACCTCAATGCGTCTACAACATCATTAGAGAACAATGAACTAGTATCATTTAGGGTAATCCATAGGATTTTAGGTTTTTATACTTCTATGACTTTCAATCGCTGAATAAAAAAAAAAAATTCCTTAACACAATGCTGATTAATATATATATATACATTACTGAACCAAACATGTGCATGAAAGTAAGACCCAACTTAATGTTATACTACACCAGCAGGTAAGACCGAGCTACGCTTAGTTAAAATTAGCTTCGTGTTCAAGTCAATATTATATAGCAAATGCTCGCTGTATTATTGCTATAAAGCATTTTATTTTGTAACTGTATTATTTACAGAAACAATCAATATTAAAAATATGTACATATTTCTACATTTTACATTACTTACATATTTACATAAAAAGGGAATCCTTCCAAACTACATTTTTAGTTGAACTCTGATTGGTTGATTTATGTATCTTGGCTCCAATTGGGAATTTCTAGAAAATTCTTTCAGATTCTGAAAGCCAATTTTTTTTCACCAAACGTTGCCAAATTTGATGGCATTTCATTTGATGCCAAGCATGTATTTTGACATTCGTAATCTTGAAAGTTGATTTTCTTGCAAAACTTTACCAATGTCACTAATATCTCATCAAATCTGGGCCAACTTTGTGACTTTGTTTACTGCCAACTGTTCAACAACTTAACTGTTTCAACCTTCATTCCCACTGAAATGCACTTGACCCGTAGAGACCCCAAAATGACCCACTAATCGAATTTTCTTGAACATGTGACCTAGCCCAATGATCTTCTCGTACCTCAAAATATGATGCAAAATTTAGTCAAAAACGTTTTTTAGATAAGATTTTCTCGTATATATGATAAGGTTATTTTTTTTTTTTTCATCAATAATTTAAAAAGAAAAACTTGAAAGCATTGGTAAATTAACAATTTCTTGATAAAGAATTTTTATTGGCAAAAGCACAGAGGTTTGACAAATATAACTGCACAGATACTTTCAGTTTTCCAAGTTCTTCCATCCCCCCCCCCTCCCCCTCCACACACACCCTCTTTTAACATGGGATGATAATACAGAAATTTTTTGTAATGGAATGATAGTACAGAAAATTCTCGGTGATTCCTTTCATTAGTCTTTTCTTTCTTTAACTTTTCTATAAAATCATTCATATTTTTTATTAGTTCTTTTATTCTTTCCTTCATTTTCCAAAATATTCCGTCTAAGGTAATTTTGACATTTTTTCCAGCTCTTTTTAAGGATTGTGACAGAGTATAGCATTGTATTGGCTACACACTTAACAGAGTTGACTTCATCACGATCAATTCCTTGAGACTTTGAAGAATGTTCGCAAAGTTTTTATGCCTGAAATAATTTATGGTTCTAAAAGGTACCTGTAAAATCCCTGTACGACAATCAGGCAAATGTTGATCATTTACAGGACACTTTTATTACATTTCAGTATATTATGATAAAACATATCGCTCACCCACAAGAAAAGTGACACATCTCGCAAAAATTCATTTTGCGTTTAATTTCACTAATAGGTCTGCTATACAAACAGTTTTATAAGCGTAGTTATTATGGAAAATCACTTTATTATGCTATATCTTCATTTGTGACCACAGAAGAGGGGTGAATTATGTGGGGAGGTAAAATAACTCAAGCTTCAAAACCTCATCCTACGTCTTCATTCTTAAGGATTTTATGCTTTTATGCACATATTTATTCCTGCATGCAGAGATAGGTGTTAATTTCATATTACAATAAAATCATGCAAATTTTCTTTTACCTCTCCTGTGAAATTTACTTTTGTTGAGATGTGTCAGCAGGGTTCGATTTAAGCGGTATCGCATCGCAATTTGCGATTCAAATTTAACTAAAATGCGATCCAAGAAATGCATTAAATCGCAATCATTGCGATGCATATTTCCCACACCCTTTGTTATGTCATGTACACTTAAAGCAGGGATTCCGCGGACGCGCTATAGCGCGTAAATTACGCGAAAAATCGGATACGGGACGCAAAAAAAATAGCTCTTACGCGTCCCGTGGAACGCGTAATTTCGTGAAAAAATCGCGGAAAACAGACGATTTTCGTCAAAGAATCGCGAAAAAAGCGTAAATCTCATCAAAATATCGCGCAAAAGCAGCGATTTTCATAAAAGGGCCGCGAAAAAATAGCGTATTTCGTCAAAGCATCGTGAAATAAAAAGCGAATTTCGTCAAAAAATCGCGGAAATAAGCGCAAATTTCATGAAAATATCGCTGAAATAAGCGCAAATTTCATCTAAATATTGCGAAAAACGCGATTTTCGTAAAAGGGCCGCGACAAATTAGCGTATTTCGTTAAAAGATCGCGAAAAAATAGCGAATTTCGTCAAAAAATCGCGGAAAAAAGCCGCATTTTGTCAAAGAATCGCGAAAAAAGCGCAAATTTCATCAAAAAATCGCGGAAAAAGCCGATTTTCGTCAAGGGATCGCGAAAAAATAGTTTTTTTTTTCATCAAAGGATCCCCCAAAAATAGCAAATGTCGTCAAAAAATAACGTAAAAAAACCGATTTTCGTCAAAGGATCGCGAAAAAAGCACAAATTTCGTGAAAATATAGCGGAAAAAACGCTATTTTCGTAAAAGGGCTGAGACAAAATAGTGTATTTCGACAAAAGATTGCGAAAAAATAGCAAATTTCGTCAAAAAATCGCGGAATAAAGTCGAATTTTGTCAAAGTATCGCGGAAAAAACACGATTTTCGTGACAGACTCGCGAAAAAATAGCGAATTTCAACAAAAGGATCGCGGAAAAACGCGAATTTCGTCAAAGTAACGCGGAAAAAACGTGAATTTAGTCAAAGCACCAAAAAAGATGTGCAAACTAAACTTATAGGTAGAAAATTCATAAAATGGGATTTAATTTCTTTTTTATGAGATTCTTAAAAATACAGCATGATTTCAGTGTACTTTGATAATATTTATATTCATTAGGTGGGCCAGTAAAAATCCCCCCCCCCCCCCTCGTTCTTACTGCATTGAAATGTCTCCCGCCTTCAGAACATCTAAGATTTGATGCTTATTAGTGATTTAGATATAAATTTCCCTTCCAAGGAAAATGTCTGATTCCAACACACATCTATGCTGACAAATAATTCAATGGGAAGTATAATAATGAAAGCACCCATTCATTCAACGAAAAGTACACCTTTACTTAACATAAGTGTTCTTTTTTTTCAGCAAAAATATCTTTTTCAATAAACCCGCCTTGCCTCTTTTTAAAAGAATGCGAACATTAGTGATACTTGTTAGTGGAACTTGGTATCTTCTACTCTCAAATAAACATTATTTTACAATTAAAATTGTATCTTGCATTTTTACTTTTAAAAAAGTAAAGAAAATTTCTCTTAATATTTTTTAAAAAATATCTTATTTGAGTGCAAATAATGCTGGTTTTAATTCATTATTTAATTATTGTTAAAACAATAATTAATGCATTTCATTTATCTTAATAAACAACTTTCATTTATTCCTTTAAAATATAAATTATTATTGATGGGGACCCGCTTTTGTAAAAAAGGGACCCAGATTTTTGGAAATCCTGGGTCCCGGGGGCCCAGGTTTTTTCAAGTACAGCGGCATCACTGCTTAAAGTTAAAATTTAAAGGTGTTTTTACACGACATACGTTGTGTTTTCACCCTCCCCAAGTGTTTATTTACAATGGAAGTACAGCAAGGAAGTACGCTTTAAAAAAAAAAAAAATGTTGTAAATTTTCAAGATTTAAAAGTTACGTTAGCTATTTTTTACTTGCTATACAAAAGTGTCTAACTGCTATTCAAAACTGACTTTGTATAGCAGTTACTGCTATGCAACTTTCTTTTTCTAAATCAACCCCTGTGTGTCAGTTTTCTTGCAGGTGAGCAATATCTAACCGCATATCATATTTTTTTTTACAGCAAATTCAGTAAAATTGTAAAGCACAGGAGGAACAACATCGATAAATGCTTATTTTATAATAATATTAAAATCAAAACTAAAACTACAAACTTGTTTTTATGAAATTCTGAGTCATAGTTTTTCATCTAAAGGCATGGTTAATTATATTAATATTAAACAGATTTTAAAAATTCATACAAATGGGATAAATAACTGTGTTATGAAGAAATAAAATATTGATTTTTTTTTTTTTTTTAATTATTCATGCCAAATGTATTTGAAAATCTTGAAAGTTTTTTTTTTTTTCTTATTCAACAAAATGTTTCCACATGAAAACATTCCTACTTATTATTCCTTAAATCATATTAATTGTAACAGAACTGTCATAATAACGATATTTAGGAAAGAGACTAATAAAAGAATCCTAATCCACTTACACATGAGTATTAGAATGAAATGAAATTATGTAGAAACAAAGTGATTTATACAATGATTTAGAAAGGAAATACAGTAGATTTTATGTGACACTATTTTGTAAATTAAAAAATAAGTAAATAGAATGAAAGAAGTCTCCCCCCCCCCCCCCCCCCAACTAATTCACTACTCTTATATAAAATGAAAGAAAAGTAAGCTTTACTTAAATCTGAAGAAAGGAGATTAAATATTTTTTTGCTCTTTTTAGAAAACAAATGGAAGTTTTTTTTTTTTTTTTAATGTGATTTTTTAACAGCAGAAGCAACTGCTTTCCTTTAACCGATAAGTTCAATATTTAGATTACAGTTGGGATTGTTAAATGGACTATCAGTTAACTTAGGAAAATTAAGACAATTCCTAGTTTAACAGTAACTTTTTTTTTATTTTACTAAGAAAAAAGCTTATTAATGGTTACTATTGTTCTAAGATCCTCTGCAAATGTCATCCAAGACAACTATCGAGCAAAGCATGCTTATGAATTTTCCTAATTTCAACACTATATAATTTCCAAAATACAAAAGTTTTTCTTTTTACTGGCTCTAAATTATAAACTATATATGGCAGAAGTTGCTTTGTGTGTTGTTAAATTCAACAGGTGATCAGCCATTACAAAAAAAATTATTTTAGATATTTCTTCAAATATTTAACACAATCTTTTCGTTAAAAAAAAAAAAAAAAAAAGAAGAAGAAGACACTTATTCAAAAGAATTCTTCAAATTTTAGAAGAGTTGGCAGGTATGCAAATTTTGTAGGTGAGAAAAGCAAGCATTGCTATGGTGTTGATTTAATGCCTAGTTATATAAATTTAATCTTTGTGGATCTGTGACCAATAGAGAATGGTTGGTTGTATTTATGTCGGCCAATTATCAGCACGAGGGATATAGGCCCTAGCGGGGGGAGTGCCTTCCGTGGAGGTCTTTCTAAGGGAACCTAACCCGTATTAACGCTTGGAGAACCAAGGTTCGAAGAAAACCACGGAAACTCCGAACGATTAGGACAACGGGCGCGATTGGGATCGAACCCAGCACCTCCCGTCTACCAGCTTCGAGAGCAGAACCTCTTGGCCACTGGTGGGGCCTCCAATAGAGAATGATAATCATTTCAACTATAAGGATGTCAATTGTACCATTTGGGCAAATAATATGCATATGAAAAAACTTTAACTCTTTCATTCAGGGCTTGACAAATCAGTTGCAAATGGCAACCAAGTTTTTTTAAATCTGGTGACCAAATGATTTAATTTGGCAGTTTTTGTTTGTTTGAGAATAAGTATTGGTTTGGGGGGTTTTTTGTACGAAAATTGAACTAAGGAACTGATGACTAAGAAAATGAGCATAAACAGCATTTTATACCTTCACCACACATACTAATGCATGGCAAGCAGTGATATTCCTCTTCTCTAGTACTTTTAATGGAAGAATCAAGTTTAAAAGGCATTTTCCATCTCATGCACACAAACGCCATTCTTTTCTGCTTGTTCTCAGGCCAATTTCAGTAAAACAGTAAGAAATAGTATTAATCCAGCATTTGTGTCACCAAAAATTGGACACAGTACGAAAAAAATGCACATCATTAGATATAGATTTTTTGTAGCACTCAACTATCCGGACATTTGAAGCATTCGGCAATAAGCATTTCCCGAAATCTAATTCAGCTTTTACGGTATTTCTTCTTCTTCTTCTTCTTTTTTTTTTTTTTTTTTTTTTTTTTTTTTACAAATATATAATTTTGATAATTTTCAATACAAAACTCAATTTATATTATCTTTCTAAACTGTGTACTATTCTAAACTATAACTAATAATTCTAAACTATGCTTGTTATAATTTTCTCCCATTTTCTAAAAAGCAACAGACCTGTGTTTTGAAAATGACATACTAGTCAATGTATGAACATAGGAGAGGCTAAGACGAATTAGGAAGGCAACATTGCAGCTCTTTCATAATTTCAATTAAACTTTCATTTCAAGCACCAGACGATGAACTAAACTTTCCTTCTTATAAACAGCTTTTTAACTGTTTATTTTATTATAGAAATAAATATATGTACAAGTGCATACAGAAAATAAGCATGAATAATATGTAAAAACAAGCACAAGACATGGACAAATCACAAATACCATGCTAGGAAAATTATAACAATAATAATAATAACAGATTAAATTTGTAGTGCAAAGAATTATATCATTACACTGCTATATCACTGCCACATACACAATACAGAATTTTAAAAATAGTACCATATCATCTGCATTTATCCCATTAGCTTTGAAATCTGAATATGTTTCACAGTAAAACTATAGTTTTTATTTTAAACTGTCAAACATGTTATATTTACTAAAATAACAATTATGGGTAGTATTAGACATACAATGGCCAAAAGCAGCTGCCAAAGTAGAAATTCAAAAGTCACTGCTTCAGGTCAAGTAACTTGAACACAAGTTGAATTACAAACTATGTTTGAGTCAAACTGCTTCTAATTTTTCTCAGGTGCATTCAGTTTCCAGCTGGTTTTGGTTCTTGCAGCTAATTCACATACACCCAATTTTTAAAAAGAAATTCCAAAGTGTTTCAGATGAAAAAATATATATTTGAATGTACATATATAAGCACATTTTTTTTTTCTACTTCTTAAGAAATAAAATTGAAATTAGAGACATGAACATAATTACAAATTATTTTCTCAAAATTACATTTTAATATGGGATTAATTGTATTTCATTTTAGATTTCCAGGTTTCTGATCAGACTTTTCTCACAGTTTAGTGAACTATTTTTTATTTCTCTATTCTTAAAAAAAAAAAAAAAAAAAAAAAAAAAACTAACACTGTTGCTGCATAATTCAAATTAATTGTGACTGTGTCTCTTTTCTTGCCTTATACTAAATATTTTAAACACTATTTAATGTCAAAATAGTTCAGTTTAAAAAGTTTTATATATTAGGATAAAAAACTAGGCATAACAATTTAACCATCTTCTGCAGGCACATACTTGACGAGATTGTTACAATCCTTTTTCTTTTTTAATCATATGTTTTATTTTTTTTTTCAATTTTTAATTAAAAATTTCATTATCTAAAAAGAAATTTATTTCCCTTTTCAAAAAAGTAATTTTTTTACCTATTGTTGCAGATTTTAAAAAAGCACAAATATTTCCAAACATCTTTCAACTGAAAAATATATTTACATGGGAATATAAAAAAAAAAAAAAAAGAAGAAGAAAACTTAAAAATAATTAAATTATTACATGCGAAAAGCATTTAAAGAAGAAAATTACAGCATATTAGCCCAAATAATAATACTGTCAAACACTTATCAATAAAAAAAATTCATTTAAATGTGAATATTAAAAGAGAAGGGAAACTTTAAAATAATTAAATTATTCCATGCGAAAAGCATTAAATGGTGAAAATTAGTCACATTTAAAACAACTTTTTTATAACATCTAAAAAGAAAACTTTTCTTCTAGATGTTGTTATAAAAGTCCATAGTCAATAACATTTTTTGGTTTACCATTTTATGCAAGCTGATTTTCAAATGTATGATAAATCTTGCTTAATCCACTATGAAAAAAAGCATCAGCTAACACGACATAATGAACAAATGAATATAAATGCACATCATTTAAATATATATGT
The DNA here is from genome assembly GCA_963932465.1 of Maratus speciosus. Taxonomy (NCBI): domain Eukaryota; kingdom Metazoa; phylum Arthropoda; class Arachnida; order Araneae; family Salticidae; genus Maratus; species Maratus speciosus. The sequence goes on along the minus strand of OZ010788.1, from coordinate 583,604,189 downwards.
ATAAAAATTTATTTTACACACTAAATAATAAATTCTTTGGTGATTCCAGCTGTTTTGTGACTTGTCCTATTTAATTTTAGATAATTAAATTTGTGAAGAGTCCATTTTTGTCGCAAAAAAGTTTTGTGAAAGTTTTTGACAAAGAACTTTGTGATGGGTCTTGTTTTAAGATAAAAGATTTTGTGAAGTATCTTTTAATCCCTTTGCAATGAGTGTTTTTTTTTTACAGAATTTTAAATCTTCTATCACCAGTTTTTCAAAACAGAAATTTTTGCCTAATTGAATTGTGAAAAGGCCCTGAATTAATAAGGCAAAATTTACAAAAAAAAAAAATGGTGGGAATAATCAAGGATTCTGAGCGCCTTATGCGCCATGTACAGGGCTGCAGAGTCGGTAGGAAAAAGGCCGACTCCGATATATTTCAACTATTCTGACTCCAGACTGGCTAATGTACTAGTGCTGCCTGTTGATCAAAATAAGGATGGAATATAAGAAAAATAAAGCTAAAATCTCACTATTTCGACATTGATTATCTTTTAAGGGCTTCAAAAATAAAAAATATATATTTTCTGCTATATTAATTATGCAATTTCGCGCTCACAAACCCGAAAAATCCAACTATCGAAGTTTAAAGAACACAAAATGGAAAATTTACTATTTTGGATCTGGAGACTGAGAAGAAAAAGCGAAAGCTTTACAATTTAGTTGTTATTTTGTTGTATCCTCAAGACTCAGAAAATTTCTATGGAAAGTAGGAAGAATAAAGATTATTTTGGATTGGGAAAATTATTTTGGAAATAATTCGGATACTAAGGATTCTAGTAAAAAAAATAAAAAAATTACATTTTTTGAATTAATTTTACAATTTTCGCTTTATTTCGGGTTCTGCAGATCTGAAAAATCCGAAATTCAAAAAGTGAAAGATAACGAAATGTCACTATTTTTATTTTATCGTTATTTTGGATACTGCAAATTTAGAAAAAAAAGAATTACAATTTCATCTTATTTTGACTCTTGTACACAAAAATAAATAAAGGAAGGGTATTTTAGAATTTTGACCATATAGACTGGAAAAATTTGAGGGGAAAAAAGGGGGGGAAAGGCTTCTAGTACAAGTTTTTTTTGCCTCCAAAAATAGCAAAATTTATGTTATGCATCGATACATTTAAAGCTTAATTAAGCATTCAGAAAGATTTGGTAAAACAATAATAGTTTGAAAGGTATTTACTTTTTAATATCAATGCATGTTTTGTTTTTCACCCTCTCTTGAGCAACTTGTTTACATATCCGAAATGACCGGCACTTCATTTCATTCACTAGCTTCTGAGCAACTGATTTCAGGATCACATCTTTTGGCGTGACTAGTTGCTTTGCAACATCATACTTTGTAGCCAATGGCTTTTCGGATATAATTTTGCACTTACAGATTGGCAACAAAATTAGGCAAAACAACTGTTTGGTTGTTGTACAAATGTCTGGACTGTTGTGGATCATTAGCTTCTTGTAATTTTGTATGTATATCATCATAACGTAGATACATTTTAAATATTACTTTAAGTTTCTGTTTTAGTTAACGGCAAAGTAATGCTGTTGTATAACCTTCATCTCATTTTCACTGTATAATAAACTATTCTTTTATGGAACTGTTATCTTTGATAAAGTCTTCCACATCAACCTCTGCAATACTCTGTTCGGTCATTTTAAATGGCCGTCAATTTATAATTTTCGCATTACCTCCGGTAAGAGATCCGCATGAGCTGAAATTTTAAAGACCGTCCCCTAAAAAGTTTGGCAATGCCTTTGTATTTATTCTCACTGGCAATGCCTTTGTATTTATTCTCACCCCAATCATGCCCATTGTAAATTGTTGCTATTTTATCGCCATAGTTTGATTCTTTCAAATTTGTTATACTGACCTTGTCAGCCTGCTCAATTTTTTTATATTAGTCTGATAAGGGTCATTAATATAAATTGTTTTAATTTTACTTACACAGCCTGTTTGAAAAATTGCCTTCATTTTCCTGGCTTGGATCCTTGCAGACCTTTATAGCTCGGGCTGTATCCGCAAATCCCAAAAATATGAGAGGAAGTACTTACATACTAAATGTAAAATATCTACTATAGTTATGAATTAAAACAGTTTTCATCTACTCTGTACACAGGTAGTAACCTGTACTTGCTCTGTACCTACTTCTGTATCTACTTTGTACACTGCAATAAATCGGTGATCTTTAACGTGAGTAGACTGATATAGTCAATAAATAACAATTCATTTTATAGATTTAAAATTACATATAATTAGTTTAATTTAACTTTAAAATGTCTAAGAAAAAATCTGCAGTCGGAGTCGGCTTGTTTCTTAGCGACTCCCACTCTTTTGCTCAAAAATGGGTCCGACTCTGACTTCGCAGCCCAGCCCGTATACGTGATGCTCATCCCAAAGGAGTTAACCACTTCACGACAAGAGCACTCTGCTTAATTTGTAATCCTTTACCACCGTTTTTTCAAAACAGGAAATTTTCTGTAGTTGAATCGCGAAAATGCTCTTATTAAATATGGTAAATTTTACAATAAAAAATAACTGGTGTTAATAATGAAGGATTCTCAGCACCTTAAGTGGCACGTATACCGGTCGCTCATCGCAAAGGGGTTAAAGGATCTATATTCTTCCTAAACAGAACCCTCCTTTCAAACCATGTACAAATATCTCAGGGTGGGATTATCCAGATAGTTCAAGAAAAATGTTTTGGGGGTTTATGAAAATTATTTTGTCAGGTTCAGATTAGATTTCAGGTCAATTTCAAGTGAAATTTTCAAACTGTAGACAGAACACATAAAAGTGCAATGTTTTGAGCTGAAATTCAAATAGTTTTTTCACTTTTAGAACATCTCCTAGCTTGGCGAAGATTTTCAACTTATGACAATATAACTTAGCGAATACTTCATTCTGGGGCATGGGCTTTTTTTTTTTTAAACACAGGACAGTATTTCTCTCTCTAAGAGTATGTTCTAGAAAAAAAAAAAAAAAAAAAAAAAAGACCATTTATAAAAAAAAAAAATATATATTTTAATGAATCATCTTCTTCTAAAACAAATCCTGTATCCAACATGCAGTTACACTTGATTTCAATATATTTTAAAACTTAAGTATGTCTCTTTTATGTATATCTATATTATACAGGACAAACATGTCTGTCCATAATGCTGACATAATTTTAAGGTTAGCAACAACTGACAATTAAATTTCACTTTTTTAAATTTTGCTACTGCAATTTTTTAAGCTTCTAAATATTGCACATCTTTACATCATCGTATAGGAGAGAGAGAGAAAAAAAAAACCTACTTTCAAATGCAATTTGTTTGAAAACTGTACCTTAATTGACTAATTTATTGTGCTTTTTCAAAAGTGGTCTTAGAATTTTAAAGTTCAAATTACTTTTCGAGATTTATTTATTTATTTATTTTTTTGTGACATTTCTGTAATGATTGCAACTAATGTTGTAGTTTGTTATTAGTAATTTTGGAGATAAAAGGGAGAAAGGGAAAACAATAGGGATTATTAGATTTCCGTTTTTGATGTCATTTTAAAATTGAAATTGAAAATATCTTTTATTTGAAAAGATGATGACAACAATATGGCAATTTTATATTTTTCAAGAAAATTTGAAGAAATAAAAACTTATTTTCATACATTCAAGCTTCAGGAATGAGTTTATTTTAGAAAGCAAAAGAATTGACTGTTGACTGGAACATTGACATAAATTCCACAGATGTATTTAAAAAAAAAAAAAAAAAAAAAAATCAACTGTAGCTTTTAAACCCTCTGAGCGGTTTGGACACAATTTTCCGTTTCCCAAAAACAACTTAAATCTGTTGTAGAAAAAAATATTTTAAACAGAATTGTATTTTAAAATGTAATATCAAATAAAGGGGTATGAAGTGCATTTTAGAAACAAACAGGGAAAGAAATTTTACATTAAGATTATTTTTATAAGAATTTTTATGAAAATGCAGGAAAGCACTCAAGACACTCGGAAGATTAAAATTAATTTAAAGTAGAAAAGCAGATTTTCAACTATTTCCTTAAGATGGCGACAAAAACTTTTCATAAGGACGTTAAAAACAAAATGTTTTATCGAAAAAAAATTATATTTTTGTAAGCATTACATCTATAAATATAAAATGCTTTTGAATAAATTCATCAAAACAAAGTCATTTTTGTATAAGTTCATCCAAATGAGGTCATTTCTACAAGCTCCGGAATTAGTCAAATCGTGGAAGAACAAAAAGCTTTTGACAAGCAAAACAGAAAATGTGGATTTTTATTGGGAAAGGTTTTGACTTAAATTGTAAACATTTATTATTTGAAATTAGTGTTGACTCTAGAAAAAAAGGCCGCCGGGCGGGAATTTTTCAAAAAGGGAACACTATTATAAAAAAGGGTACATTTTTCAAAAAAGGAACGCTGTTCTAAAAAAGGGTACATTTTTTCAAAAAGGGAACACTATTCTAAAATAAGGGCACATTTATTTCAAAAAGGGCACACTTGTACCTTGTTCACAAAACATATTTTGAACTGGTTTGTTTATAGTCCCTAGAATTTGTGACATTTTCCCAGTATCAATTGAATTGCCACGGGCACATAGGAAGTGTTAAAAAGGGCAGCCGGGTGCATCAGAAGGGTTTAAAAGAGCCACTGGGCACAAAAAGGAAATAAAAAGGGCCACCAGGCACATTGGAAGGGTTTAAAAGAGCCGCCAGGTGCAAAAAAGAAACAAAAAGGGCACAAACAAAAAGAAACAAAACAAGGGCCGCCAGGCACTGTGCCCTGCTAAAGTGGCTTAGAGTCAACACTAGAAATATTGTATTTAAGAATGGAATGATTTAGTGCAATTCAAAAGCAACACATTGTGTTTCACACAACTAGTAAAAAATAATTTCTGCAACCCCTATTTTGAGTATGTATATAAACAAAATATTAAAAGAATCTATGTGTTCCAAACAGTGAATAAAAGTTAGTAAAGTAAAAGTAGTATAGTTTTATATAATGCAAGATATATTTTAAAAATTATTAATTTAAAACTAATATTTTTTTTTTATGTAAAATGTGCAGTTGTAACTCTGCTTTTGATACATTCAGAATAAACTATCACAATTTGAATTTTGCATAAAAACAGTAAACCATTTGTTAAAATGAATTATTTAAAAATCAAACAAAGAATTTTCCCCTCCCCCCTCTCTAGAACAGAAGAAATAAACAAGCAAATAAATATTAGACAAAAGTAATTTCACAAATAGCTATAAAAAATTAAAAAACACAGAAATTAACAAGCACTTAATTACCTGAAAAATCTGGAGTAGACTGCACTGAATAAACACTAGCTACCAACAATTGAGACAGACAATTAGAATCATGTCACACAGCAAGGTAATTTAAAAATAACAATTTAATACATGATTAACTGAATAAAAATTACTTTGTGAGATGGTTTGTGCATCTTGACTTGGTGAGAAAAACCCGGGTGATGGGGTTGATAAAGGAGCTACCGAAGGTGTAGAAGGAGGAGTTGTAAGAGATGTTGATGATGCTGAAGGCGGAGCAACAGATTGTAGCTGCTGAGTACAAACTGTTAGAGGTTGTGTGACAGGTTGTGATTGATGGGAGATTGGAATGGCAGTTGCAGCAACATCATACAATTCTTCAAAAAAGAGACAGAATGTTAGAATAAAATCATCTGATTTCTGTGTTGGACACGAGTCAAGTCAAATTAAATGAAAATATACAATAAAAAAGATGTGATTACATGCACCTCTCACATAAATTTCTAGTACTTATAGACATAATAACATTAAAATAAACTTAATGTAACTTTAGGCCAAATACCAAATATTCGGCCAACCGAATTTGTTTCATATTAATTTTGCTGGTATTGAATGGGATGATATCATTGAAAATGACTGAATTTTAGCCAGTGACAGAATATAAATACTGTCAACTACATTCTGAATAAAGGAATATCTAGATCATAGTTGTTTAGACATGAATGGTGGTTATTTCCAGCACTTCTCATCAGATGATATTTCTTCAGAGAAATCAAAGACTGTTGAAAATATAGTTATATTTTCATTATTATAAAAGTAACAAACAAAAATCCAACTTTGACCTCCAGTGAGATGAGATGCACTGTATATTATAACTGAATAAGTGATTTGTAATTATGGTTTCCTGGACAAAACTTTTCCTTCCTGATGTCTATTATCAACCCTGAAAGTTTTTCTGTTTTGTTTAGAAACATCCTTTTTTATGAAAAACCAAGAAACAGATTATTTACTAGACTATGTTCAGAAACTTGCATTTGTACATCATTATATGCTATGAAAATCCTCATTAATGGTTAATTTTCTTAAGTGATAAATTTACAAAAAAGCAAATAAATATTGAAAAAACATTCTCTTATATTTAAATAGGATTCTGTAAAAATATGTTTTAAAAGGTTTTTTAAGTGTTTGGTTCAGCTGAATATTTCGATATTCGGCCAAACCAAACATTCAGCAGGCCGAATAGTTTGATATTCGGCCTAACCAAATACTCGGTAATATGGTCGAACACCAAATATTCGGTGCATCCCTACTTAGCAGCATAGTATTTTCCCATGGTGTTAAACATCTTAATGACATGAAATATCTTTTAATAAAAGAAGAATTATATTCAATCATATCATAGTTTCATTAAAAGATAGCAATAACAATTGTATGTTTTAAATACTTTGGGAAAATTATTTGATGGTATAAATATGCAAAAAATTCTCAGGAGCATTTGTTTCTATTTTACAAACTTATTTGATAGAACAATTCAAATTATTTGTCATTAGTTTTAAAAACAAAATATATTTTATAAAGTGCACTGTGTACAAATAAATCAGTGCAATGCTTGTCATTTCCTTTTTTAGATCATGGTGGAAGCAATGGAAGAAATCCAAAGGGAAAAACAAATGCCAATTAGGTTAAAATTTTGTAGTTTTTGGAAAAGCCCAGTGGCTGAAAGTTTTGTAGCTGTCTGCGACAAGCTTTTAAAATTTCATAATCTGTCTGCAAATTTTGCATGTCATTTTAATGAATAAATAATAAATTAAACTAGGAATTTTTTTATCATTCTATTTAAAACATGGTAAGCATGATGCACTTTCATTAATTTTGCTTATAACATTTGATCATCTAACTTCTTGTAGAATTTCTAAAGTGTGAAGGATAAGCAGAACCACAGATAGGCAATAACAATGCTTTTAAAAACCTTCGGAAGTTTCAGAGGCCTCAAGTGCTAAAAGCACTAATTTTTTTCTAAAACCCTTGAATGAAATCTATGGCCTTTTGAGGAAATTATTTTTTTGTAATTCTTTGGTGAAATTCTGTTTTTTCCATGGCTTTTTGACAAATTTATCTTTTTTTCCCGCAATTTTTGGACGAAATTTGCATTTTCTTCGTGATCCCTTGACAAAATTTGAATTTTTCTTTTCTGCGTCCTTTTGAGGAATTTGTTTTTTTTTTAAATTAATCGGTGAAATTCACGTTTTCTCCATGGCTTTTTGGCAAATTTCGCGTTTTTCACGCAATTTTTGGACGAAATTTGCAGGCTTTTTTTTTGTGTGTGTGATCTTTTGACAATATTCACATTTTTTCCACAATCCTATGACAAAATTCACGTTTGTTCCACGATCCTTTAATGAAATTCATACTGTTCTGCGATCCTTTGATGAAATTTGCGTTTTTTCATGATCCTCAGGGATGTAGTGGAGGGTATACGGGAGTATGCGCCGTATACCTTCTGGATTTTTTTAAGGAATACCGTATACCCTCTGTTTCTCAAGAAAGCTATAGTATATACACTCTAGGGTATACCCTCTGCCTTGAGCGTATACCTTCTGCTTAAAGCGTATACCCTCTGTTTATTTTACGACTACACCATTGCCTCTGATGTAATTCGCATTTTCCGCGATCTTTTGATGAAATTTGCATTGTGTTTGCAATCCTTTGACGAAATTTGCATTTTGTTCGCAATCCTTTGACGAAATTTGCGTTTTGTTCGCGATTCTTTGATAAAATTCGCGTTTGTTTCATGATCCTTTGACGAAATTTGCGTTTATTTCATGATCCTTTGACGAAATTTACGTTTATTTCACGATCCTTTTCCGAAATTCGCACTTTTTACGCGCTCTTTTGCCGAAATTCGCGCTTTTTTGCCAAAATTCACGTTTTTTACCCGATCTTTTGCCAAAATTCACGCATTTCACCCCATTTTTTGCTGAAATTAAAGCTTTTAACGCGATCTTTTGCTAAAATTCACACTTTTTATGCGATCTTTTTCCGAAATTCATGCCATTAACACGATCTTTTGCCGAAATTTGCACTTTTTACGTGATCTTTTGCCGAAATTCATGCTTTTACCTGATCTTTTGTTAGGTAAACTCAATAAAGAGTTTAAAGTTTGGAATTTGATGTTGAAAATGATCAAGAAATCTTTTATGAAATTTAAGTGTTATGCAAATGAAAGTGATGTTCCGGGAATGTGCTTTATGGTGAGATCTGAAGTCTTCAGTGAGGGTTTCTTTTTAACAAGTCATCTGAAAGTAATATTTAAAGTGACTTAGTTTTTGAGTGCAGTGGATCTCGTGTGGGCCCAATTTTGGGTTCATTTTTGGTTCTTCAAGGACTATTTGCTGAGATTTGATCTTTTGAAAGTTGGCTTCTGGAACTGTTGTGGACATTCCAGTGATTGACTAAGCTTGCATGAACATTTGATGGAGATTTAATGAATGTTGATTTGCATCATTAAATTGGTATTTTTCTGAATTGAGATCGCATAAGATGATATTTAAACCAAGTCATCAAGATGAGTGTAGCTGGAAGTGTGCCCTTCTTCGTTTGTTAAAATTGTTATAGATCTGTGATATTTTGACTACTATTTTTTAGATGTGCATATTTTTTTAGATAAAAGTGTTTTAGATATGCATGTTACAATTTTTTAAGATATGCATAAAAGTTTTAGATTAAATATTGTTTTAGATATGCATATAGTCATTTTTCTTGTTATCATGTTTAAAGTTTTAATAGAATATAAAGTATTTTTGAATTGAATTTTTCTTTAAGATTGGTTAAAGTTTCTAAATAATGAATCGATTGTAAGGATACTGGTTTATTGCAGTTTTGAGAATTATATTAAGTGGATTTTTAAACAAATACAGGTTTAATGGTTTTTAGAGTTTGATTTTGAGAAATTTTTTTAAGATTAGATAGAAATCTGTTTGTATTTAAATGTATCGGGCTCCTTTCCATAATTTTTAGATTTACTGATATAATGGGCTAAATTGATTTAATGGGGCTGGAAGAGGTTAATAAGATGTCTTTCTGAATAAATTATTGATTTTGAAATAGTATTTAAGGATTAAAGTAATTATTGGGTTGAGCTTAATTAAAGATCTGTAGTTTATCTCTAGCGGTAGTTTAGATGTGTTAAATTGTATAATTTTTCAGAAGTTTAAAAGTAATTAACATTTAACCCTTACGGTGATGGTAAATTTTGATAAAAGTTATTAAATGTTAAATTTTTACTGCAATTGATTGGTTGGAGGTCCGTGGTATTTTGGCAAATTCTCCCACATGTATCCAATCATCATGAGTGGTATATTATAATAGTTTCATAGTAATTTGGGATTAAATAAATTGAAGTTAATAGTTTGACTCTTCATAAATTTTTTTTAAAGTTTATTTTATTATGGCAATAATGTAATATTACATTTATGGTGGTTGAGATGTTATTTGTCATGCTTAGCATTGAAAGGGTATTTATTTTCTTTTAAGGTTGTTAAAGAGCCCATCCTGGAGTGCTGTGCAGTTATTTGAATATCTTGACTACTGTAATGTGTTAAGTTTTTTTTAAGTTTGAAATAATTCTTTGTATAGTTTAAAGTCTACTTAATAGCAGTTTTTAAAGGAAATTATGTTAATCCATTATCGTGGGGGGATTTAAGTAAAGTTAACCGTTAAATATAAGTTTTAAATTTTGACTTTTATGGATCATGGAATATAGTGTAATTAAAGTTCAGGATACTTTTTGAGAACCATAGGATAGTTATATCCAGGTTATTTTTTAGATATAGTTTTGAACTTGTTCATCAATTGAATATGCAGTGTAATTGTAAAAATGATTCATTGTCTTATAAAGTATATTTAGCTAAAACCTCAAACCTCTCCATGCCTTAAATTTTAATGTTTCAGTTTTTGCCTGACAAAAGGTCACAGTAAGTTCAATGAATATCTGAATAAAATGCATATTGTTTTAGACGACTGTTAAAATCCTAGGATCTCTACTTTGTACAAAGTGACCATTAACTTATATGTATTAATTGTATGAATTAAATGGTATATTTCTCTATTTTGAAAATTGTTTTGTAAAAATAAATTTGATTTATATATATATATTTTTTTTTAAGTAATTTTTAGATATAGATTTAATTTTTCCTCCAATAAAGTGTTTTTTTTGTTTATTAATAGACTTTTGACTGCATGTTTCAGTTAGGCTTGCCTTGGTGTCAACTTTTGATCAGAATATTGGTTGTCACCTGTTACAGTAATTTTTAAAATGAGCAAGTTAAAGCTCTGTATCTGCTGTTTAAAAGGGGAAGTGTACTGAATGTGTAGTTTTTTTATAAAATAGAAACAGAGAAGTTTTTTTTATTTGTGCTTAATTGCCTGTTTAATTTACAGTATAAAATTATATGGATTAACCATGAGTTAATTGGTGTACTTTTGAGAAGGTCTTGTAATGGAAATGTAAATTTTTGAGGATCGGAGCCAGATCGTTTGGAAAGATTGAATATTTAAAAGGGTTTTAAAGTAAATAGCTGTGTTTGTTGATTCTGGTGTAGGCCTGCGTTGGAATATAGATTTTTGGAAATTTTGAATTCTGGACCCTGGGAAAACTTATGAGATGAATAGCTAAGAGATGGAAAGTGTTGAGGTGGACTTCTTGTTGATCTTTGGCTGGTGACGTTGATATTGCATATAATTGAATAATTAAACTGTATATATATATATATATTGCCTTTGCCTTTAGGAGTCGGTTTTTAAGGTTATTATAGATACTTTTGACTGAATTATTTTTGAAGGAATTGGAATGATGTTTATGGATTGCAGTCATGGCTGTGGTATGGTGTCTGGATCAGTGCTCTTATTTTTATTACTATGGTTATTTAGTTTTCTTTATTTTCCCTTAATGTTTTTGATTGATTCTCATTTTTGACACTGATACAAATATATAGTTTTAAGTTCATATTTTTTTTTGTTAAAGATTATAGAAAGAATTGGGATTGAGCTGAGAGAAAAGAGCATTGTTGATATCTAGTGCACTTGTAACCCTAACTAAAATGGTAGGAGTTTATATGTTTTTGAGACCAGTTTGTGGCTGCATGACAATAAAAAAGTCATATAAAATAATATAGTATACTTAATTCTGGTGTTTAAGTTGTAGTGTCGACGTTGCCTAACTTGAAATTTTTTAAGAGGATATTGAAGTCTTTTAGATGTGTTAGATAATACAAATTCTTGATGGCATGTATTGTGGGAAAGTGTAAAAATTACGTTTTATCCTAGGTTGCTTTCTCTGCATGGGTGCCCTTTTTATAATTGGTATCTAGTTTTTCCGGGGGTCATCGAGTGAGTTCAGAAAATGGAAGTTGATTAGACAATTCTGGCGGACAATTTGTGTTAATCATAATCTTTGAAGTTTTTAAGGGAAATTCTGATTTCAATTTTTGCCTGATTCTAGATAGGGCAGAAATTATGATAAATTGTTTAAATACATTATATTTTTTTTGGTATGGCTCGTTAGTTAATTAGCAGGGTAGTTTTTAATTGTCCACAGGCTTGAGTAATGCTGATGATTGCAGTGGTGACTAGGTTTTTACCTTGGATTGTTGGTGGTAGTATGGTCTGTGCTCTTTTACTATTGAGGCTGATATTAGGGGATGTGGTCAGTCCCCTAGTTTCTGATCATTAAGAGTCTAGTTTTTGAATTGAAGATATTTCATATCCGGTACCACATTTATCTACGTCTGTTTTTTTTTTAGAGTATGTGGGCGACTGTTTTTTTTTTGGATGTAGGTATGATACCTAGTACCTGATCTCAAAAGATTGAATGAATGTGAAGTACCATTTTTGATAAATGTTTCCATCTGGATTCTTAGATAAGTTGTGGTTTAAACCTACTTATGTTTAAAGAAGCTGTTATATGTAGAATAATTTAGGTTGGTTGAGAACAGTATATTCGCCATTGTTAAGTAACCCATATATAGTGTTAGGAGTTACGTTTTTGGTAATCAGTTATTGCTGTATATCTTGCACTGGATCATTTTTGAAGCTTACTGAGTCATACTTGATGGATTTGAAATATTGTGAGAAGTGGAATATGTTATTGTGTCAGAATAGAAATTAACATATTAATTGTTTGGATTTGCCTGGCTGGAGTTTGTCTGAGAAAAATCGTATTCAGATATTTAATTGATTTGTAGTTAAGCAGGTTGAATTAACTGTTGGTTGATAAGTTGAGGAACGGGAGGTATAGACCAATAAAAATTGTTTTTATAAATATAAGTTTTTAAAATTGTTAAAAATCTGATAGTAAATATTTAAGATATAATATAAAGTTTATTTTTGGGGTACATTTTTCAGTTATGTTAAATCTTTCATGTAGAAGATCTTGTTTTTGAATTTTTAAGAATTGGCATGTGCAATATAAATGTGAATTTGTGAGAGGAGAGAGATTACTTATATAATGGACTGAAGATGATTTTTAGAAATGTTTTAATGTAATTATGTTTATATTTAGTTATTACTGTGATATATTTAATTGTTATTTTATTGTAATATTGATGTAATTTTTAATGTTCCGGAGTTTCTTCAGCTTTTAGCATCGCCAGCTGTCTAGTCGTTTTTAATAGGATTCTTTTGGCTTATTTGAGTTTTTATTATGATTATGGAATTTGATTTTTTATTAAGTGAGTTGTAGATATGGGTATTTCTTTAATTTTTGCTCAGGAGATACTTGATGTGTTAGATTATCCATTTGGGTTGTTACTAGTGTCTCTGTGGGCTGATGCCCTTGTTAGATGTACAGGTTCTGAGAGGGGGGGCTTTGTTAGGTAAACAGACCTTTTCTCATCCCTGTACATATCCCTATCATAACAGTTCACTTTTACTTTTTATTTACAAGTATAATTAATTCATTATCTTTATTTAAATACACTTTATTTAGTTCCACTTACCTTTATTCTATTGTTATTTCCAAGCTTTAGTCTTCTTGCATCGGTTGACATTCGACTGTCTGAATATCGAGATGGTTTGTGAAAAGTGGTTTTCGTCTTTCAAGTAAATGTGTTTAAGCAATTCAGCATAATGCACGTGAGTTTTGATCGCTAAACATGAAGGACTCTGGTTCACTAATATAATTATTTGAATGTGTCATGAAGTGAAGTTTTTAAGAGTAATGTTAGTTTCATTTGTAAGAGTAAGACATTAGAATATATATATGTAATTGTTTTATCATTCTATTTTTAAAGTATATTTAATCGAATAATAAACGTTAGTTGTCTTTTAAATCTAGTTTGTTTATTTCTTTAACCACCACAAATGCTTTTCTATTTCAGCTGTTTAAATTTTTCTTTTAAAGTTAAATAGTAATTGAATCTTTATTAATATAATTTGTTTTAAAGAGGTTTAGGGATTCTTTCAGCTTTCGCGTTTCCATTTGCTAACGCAGCTCTGCTACTCGTGTTAGACTTTACTTTTGTAATTTCAACATCTTTTACCAAAATTAACGCTTTTTACGCTATCTTTTACTGAAATTCGCGCTTTTTATGCCGAAAATTGCACTTTTTACGTGATCTTTTACCAAATTCACGTTTTTTACACGATCTTTTGCCAAAATTCACGTCTTTTACCTGATATTTTGCCGAAATTAAAGCTTTTAACGCGATCTTTTGCCTAAATTTGCACTTTTTACTCAATCTTTTGCCTAAATTCACGCTTTTTATGCGATCTTTTTCCGAAATTTGCGCTTCTTACGCGGGAAAAATTGTCCGAAAGTTGCGGACAATTTTTTAAATTGACTTCATCAGTGCAGACAATAATTGTCCGCAAAAGATTTTTTGTGTCCGCGACTATGTCGCCGTGTCGCTGTGTTTCTGCCACTGGGTGGAAAAGATCCTAAGACAAAATATCGTCAAAGTGAAGTGCATCTTTATAAATTAAAAAAGAAAAACTAGTTTAAAAATCTAGAAGGAACACATTAATTTATTTTCTAATACTGTTAGGATCATTAAAAAGTTATAAGTTGCATAGTACTTCCAAACTAAGAAAATTATTTCATAACGGCTCTGTATATGAAACATTTTTTTCTCATTAATATTATGTAATTACAGGGTGTCTACAGAAATTGTAAAAAAAAGTTCCCTGATTTTTCCATGATTTCCCTGACTATCATTATCATACTTCCCTGATTTCTATTGTTTCATGTAAACCAATTCCTCGCATAACACGCTTATCCAACTTGCTAATATCTCATTTGGGAGAAAAAACAAGAGATAAACAAAAAAATTGCCTAATATTCATTAAGTATTGGTTGACAGTTTTATAAATCTGAACTCAAAATTTAGTCCAACTTTATACAGTGGTCAATGGATATAGGGTGACCAGTAGTAAATCTCTTCATTTTCTGAAAAACATTAAATTCCAAGACTTATCTACATCTGACGGGATAGCTAATTGGATTAAGCTGGCCACCTGGTCAGGTTATGCTAATGTTATCATTTTAAAATGGGTAAATTGCCTTCAATATAAACGCTATCAACTATCAACAGAAAATGAGGAAATCTGATCACCTTAATTTGCGTTAAATATCAAAAACTCATACCATGTGCATCTTTTTAAAAATATTGGGAAAGACTTATCAACATATGAGAAAATATGGTATATAAAGTAGACGAATCAGTCTCGTTGGCAAAGTGAAAATACGAATAGTTTCGCATATAGACAAATTTCCCCGATTTTCGAATATTTTTACAAAGTTCCCTGACTTTTCCATGATTCCCTGATTTCCAGATTCTGTAGACACCCTATAATAACTGAACCATAATATTATTTTATGAATGTAATATAATTTTTGCAGTTAATGTGTTACCCAGTAGCAGAAAATTCTCCAAGTATCTGCAACAGATACTTCAGGTGCAGAAGATAATCTGCAGGTAAAACATTTTACAATTGAAGCATTAATCAAACGATCACTTACCTTTGACATTATTATGCATTTTATTAATTTTACTAATAATAATCTCGCGTTTTTGTATTAAGTAATAAAAAGCCAAACATAATATAAAGCGAAATAAAGTTTGAATAGAAAAATAATCTGCAAATGAGGAAAAAAAATCTGCGACACCCGTCTCCCGTCTCGAACTTTCTGCTACCGGGATGTGTTACTGAATAAATCAAATTTTCTATGTTTGAGATTAAGAGAAAATACATAATTATAGATATTCCACTCAAGGGAACCAATTTTGGTGTTGCTCGCACTTAGCATCGAGACCTGGTGCATTTTGTAACCCTATACATGAAAGTTAGAGAACAGATAAAATTTCTCTGTTAAAATTATATTTTATATACTTTTTTTTACTTTTAGTTTTTTATTACATTTTTATTTGTTTATTTCATGCCAAAAGCAAGTTCAGTTGCCAAATATGGCGCAACGAACTAGAATGAAATCAGATTTCAATTTGTTTAATAATTGATAGCATGCAAAACAAGAATTAGGTTTTTTTTTTTTTTCCTATTCAGACGATAAATGTATAAATAATAAATATATTTCTGTTAAAAGCTTTCAAGATCATTGAAAACTATTTTTTTAGTGAAATACAAAATAAGCAAACTACTTTCTTTTGAAGTCAGATGGAATAAAGTCTTGAATGTTTTAAATAAAATGTTCTTGTATTAAATGTTGTCTTTTGAAAAAAGTAATCGTAAGTTAATATTTTTACACAATTTAGAAAATTTACTGTGCCTTAAGTCAGACATTACAATTTCTAGTGAAGTCCAAACCACTGCTCACACACGACAAGCAAGCAGCTATTACATTCAGCTAGGGTTGCCAGAAAGCTCTACTTTTGAAAGAAAAAAATGCCAACTTTTCCCCCGCCAAAAATGTCAATATAATGTTGTAAGTTTTCAAAATCAAATTCATAGGTTCATGAAAGAATTTTTAAACTTTTTCAATATTTTATATTTATTATTGACTAATTTGTGTTTTTAAATACTTTTCTTAAAAAAAAAAAAAAAAAAAAAAAAAGTTAATAGTCTGATAAGTGGTTTTGAAAATTGCATTTTTAGAAAGTTATGCTGCTGTAAAATAAAAAAATATGATTTTAACAGAAAAATTTTATTGATTCTAAAATGGTGCAATATAGGGCTTAAGAATGCACCAGGTCTCAATGATAGACGCGAACAACACCAAAAGTGGTTTTCTTGTCAGTTTTATCATTTTTAATTTATTTCAATTCTTGTTGCACTCTTTCATTTAACTCAACCTGATTTTTGAATGTAAATGTGAAATTTTGCAATCGATTTTTAATCCATTTCCCGATAATATGCTAGAATTATACAAGTTACGTACAAAGGGGGTTTCCAATGACAATACATTTTAATATTTTTACAACTTAATTATTAATTAATACATTAACTTAAAGGCATTTTCTAATTAGCCCACCACAGGTGATAAATCGCCAAATATTCTCTGTAACCAGTACAATTGTATGGGAGTTGAAAAAAAAACCCAATGGGTTTAATGATGTGTCAATAAATGATCCCCAAAATATGCCAAAAGCATTGTGAAACTGCAGCAATGGAACATGTTAAAGACTTAAAAGTAGAAAAAAAATTATAAATAAAAAATGAAAAGTAATATTAAAAAAAAATTACACTTTTATCAATTAACAGTTAAATATTAATTCATGATTATATGTTGAGAAATCAATTTAGAAATTCTAAAAAGATAGCTTAAACAATGTTTAATTTTTTCTTTCCTATTTGTTCCCTTTCTTAAAAAATATACAGAGCAAAGATTACATATTTCTAAAAAAATAAATTCATTTGCTTCAGCTTTCTACCAAAGATAAAAAAAGTGCATTTTTCATAATTGAGTTTGTTGCCCACACTAAATTAATGTATTGTAACGGGAATTTTTGGGAAAAAACATGAATTGCAGTAAAAAAAAACTAAGCAGTATTTTCAAGATGGCCTTGGCCATGCTTATAAAAGAGTGTTGAGTCAAGATGTTTATAAATGGGTGTTTTTTTAAAAACTATTTTTACTTTTATTTTTTAAACTTAAAGATGTAATTCTTAACATATTTAGTTCATTCTAAAATGTGATCTAGTTAATACAGTAGAAACTTGATCCATCATTTCTTTATCTTTCGTTTTCCTGTATTTATCATTTTAATTCAATGGTTCCAGCAGAACTGCAACAAATTCTATGTCAACTAACATTCATCTCAACCTCATATTCATAGTTTCCAGGGTTGCAAAAAACCCACCTACCTCCCCCCCCCCCCCCCCCAAAAAAAAAACTTTTTTGGGGGGTAAAACCTACTCTAAAAAACCTGATAAAACATACACATCAAAGCGGTTTTATTGGGTTTTTTACAATCCATGATATTATTATTTAATATTCAGTAACTTATACATTAGTTTTTTAACCTTTGTGTTTGAAGAGTTACACTATTTTATTAAAACATATTCTGGGTCTACTGCCAATTGTGACCAAGTCAAATTGTTAAAATGAAATAACCTGCTTAAGTCTTTTAAGAGCCTGCTAATTATTATAGGGGGGGGGGGGGGAGCCAAAATCAACATACATGATTACAAAAAGTAGTCAGTGCCTTTGATTAACTAGATTTTTACAGAGGAATTTTTTTTTTCAAACATGTGTTGTTAGTGGGGGGTGGGTACAGATAAAAAGTAATCTACTAAAGTAACTTTTAAATATGTGATATGTGGTTAGTATATAATATTATACAAGGGTCGATGCAGGTTTTTATTCTTGGGGCCCATTTTGTGAAAAGTAAAAGTTATTTTTGTGAATTTTATAATATTTTTGTGAAAAATAACATTTTGTGACGAAAGTTGAAATCCATGTACTCAAATTCGAATCAAGAATTTATTAACAAAAACTTCTTTAAGTCCCCTTGCTAAAGTTTGTTTTTCGCGACCTGGTTTTAATTTACAAATTATGCATTTTGAAACAGTTTTTATGAAAAAGAATGTTATAAAAGGGGCCTATTTTATTAAAAGGAATTTTGTGAAGGGGCCTGTTTTATTAAGTTCATTTTTGTGAAGAGGCCCATTTTACTAAAAGGAATTTTGTGAAGGGGCCTGTTTTATTAAGTTCATTTTTGTGAAGGAGCCCATTTTATTAAACTTATTTTTGTGAAGGGGCCTATTTTATTAAATAGGTTTATGTGAAAGGGCCCTAAATCGGCCCCAAATTTTGCCTGGATCGACCTCTGTTATACGATGTCAGAAGTAAAAATTTTTACACTGATTCATTTGTGTTATTTGAATTCAAATTACTTGTATAAGTTAATAAAAATATAACAAGATTTCTTAGTTTAATACATACTTTCTAAAAATAAGGTACTTCCTATGCCCTTACCTCTTAAAAAAAAAAAAAAACCTGAATAAATCTAACCGGGTTAGGTTTTTTTTATATAAATAACCTGGGTTTGCAACCCTGATAGTTTCTTTTGAACATCCCCATGAAAAATGATGGATCAAAGTTCTACTAAATTCTAAGTTTTTCAGAGTACCTTGAGTAGGTGGCAAGAGTGGTCTACCAAATGGATCAGTCTGAGGTTGTGCTGGGTGATGTTGCACAGTTTGTGGAGTATGTTGGATGGTCGGCATGCCACTTGGGCCACACTCCAACTCACCATATTCGTTTTTTACCATTTGGTTTTCACCTTTAGGTTAAAAAGAATAGAGAAGAAAATAAACATATAGTTAAGACACTCATGAATAAAATAAAAGTAGACAGTGAAATTTCAAAAACAATTATATTTTGATCAATCAATTATATGAAATAGATATATTAATAATTATCTGGGGCGGCTGAAATAAAACCTTTTTTTTTCTTTTCAGATAAGTGTTCAAAAGTTTGAAAGATAAATTACCTGGTATTTTTTAAATTATCTTTGCATTGTTATAATAAAAAAACTAGACAACTTCATTTGTAATCTTTTATCGTTTATAACATTCTTACTAAGAAGAGTCCAAATTCTACTTTTAAATCTCGATTTTTTAAAAACTAAGATATTAAATCAAATCAAAAGCATAATCCTAAGCAACTCCTTATCAAACAAGGAGAGGAGACAAAAGACGAAGGGGAGGCATAGGAAAAGATATATCCCAGGAAGCAATATCCAGGGTAAAATAGCAGCAGCAATCATAGTTCACTGACTTTTGGATATTCAAAAGACAAAAGGTAATTGATTACAAATCTTCTGAGAAACAATATGGTGATAAATAGAAATATAGTACAGAACCATTTATCCGGAATGATTGGGGTCAGATGTATTCCGGATAATTGATTTTTTCGGTTAACTGGTTGGGCATTAAAGCAGCATCTATTTGATAAGTTTTGTGGAATATATGTGGTTGTGACATTATTTCTGATTTTAAATTATTAGATAGATTAAAAATCAGATGCAAGAAAGATCAAAAGTTAATCAGAGTTTTAAAGAAGTTAATTTATGAGAATTCTTTGGGAACAAAAATTCTTCTGTTTCTGCTGCATAAAAATTAAAACATCTAAGATACAACTAAATATACTTCCTCTTCAAATACTACATGTCATCAAATTATACAATTGTTTCAAGCAATGCATATGTCAAAGTGGCAATATATGCCAGTTTTTTCTGCAAAGATTTGGAAATCATTCTATTAGAAATAGCATTCCGGTTAACTGGTTTCCGGATAAATGGTTCCATACTGTAATGTATTTTGCAGTATATAGAGTGTATTTTGGGAGAATTTTCAAATAGGAAAGGTGGTTATTGGCAGATAATTTTAAAAAGGAATTTTTTTATGTGTGTAGTAGTTTTGTTTAGTACTATGTTTAGTAGCTGCCTATGATTTTTGGCGTTTACAATGTACAGTTAAAAAATGAGTGACATGACCAGAAAAATAATTACTATGATGCATCCTTCGTAGGAACAAAATCCACTTGCCAGTGGCAGGTAAAAAGATGTAATTTCACACCTCTGCTTTTAAAAATCACATTTCACACAGCAGTGAATCATACCGTATTTAATAAAGAAATAAATTGGTGCCATGATAAATCAAGATTGATTCAATACTCAAACAATTACATAAATAAACATGAAAGCTATAAAATTTTAACAAATTGTTAAAAAGGGAGAAAACATTCTTACCAGGAGTTTGTAGAGTTAACCCAGACAAATCTAAAAAAAAAAGAATAAAAATATGATACCGTCAATGGTTTTGCATAAAATGATTTTAAATAATGTCTAAATCTTAACACAAATAATCAGGGTTGGCAGGTTTTTGACGCATGTCAGTTTTTGACAGTTTAAACTGTGGTTTAAACCGTCATGTCAAAAACCCCTTGTCAAAAACCTCGTCAAAAACCTCAAATACTTACAGTGATCTGTAAAATTTCACATTAAATGCCACACATTAGATGTAATATTTAAAATTCATTATTACTGTAATTGTATAATTAGTATATAGTATTAGTAATAATTACAGGGTTGGCAGGTTTTTGACATGTGTCAGTTTATGTCTGGTTTAAACCATAGTTTAAAACGTTATGTCAAAAAACCTCAAATACTAAATTGATCTGTAAAAATTCAAATTAAATGTCACACATGACAACATTTCCTGTAATATTTTAAATTCATTCTTACTGTATATCAGTAATTAGTACATAGTAAAGTATTATTGTTAAGTACAACTTTTTAACAGGGTAAAATTTTTATTTATTTATTTATTTATTTTTGTAAAATGGTGTTTTTCTAAAAAGCAGACATTAAGCTCACCTGAGCTGTACATTTTTTCTCTTACTTTTAATTTCGCTTACTTTTGAGAGCTTAAAGCATTAGCTAGCTTTTTTTTTATGGGAAAAAGAACTTAGAAAAGTGTAGATTTTTTTGTACCTATATATAACAAGATAATGTGCATCAATGTTATTCTAGTCTAGGCAATAACCATTCCATTCAAAATTGAAATTGAATTATTAATTTCAAACATTTGCAAAATAACAGAAGTAATTTTAAAAAAAAAAAGCTTAAAGTCAAAATCTTTTTAAAACATGCTTTCTTTAAATATATAAAAATGTTTTCGATTTTAAAATTGAACAAAATTGGCTCGGTCATCTAAAAGAAAATTCCTGTAAGCCCATATTGAAAAAGTGCATAATAGAAGGGATCAAATCATGAAACCATACCATTGTTTGGCTTATATTTTGCATCCCAACCATCAGGGGCAAGGGTTGACTGCTGTATCAGTTGATTCAGATCGCGCTTGAGCTACAGAGAGAGTTTATGGATGCTTACCCATACTGATTGTGTATGAAGCTAAAGAATCCCCTTTCCAGTCTTCCTATTTCAGTGCTATAGGGAGGACTCCATTGTTTGGTGGAAAGGTATCACTAAATGCGACAGCTTTTTGAGCCTGCTTCAAAACTTGTTCATCTAGCAATGCTTTTGCTATCAAGTCCTACTAGCTCAGCATCAATTAAGAGACAGGCTGTTTTCTAACGCTTCATACACTCTAAACTCAAAAATCTTTTGGGTGTAAATAAATGTGCTAAACACGTGGTGTGCTGCAGCATGCTGCGGTGTAAAATTGATCTGGATTATTTAATTGTACAAAATTATTTTCTTCTGGTTGAAAAATCCAAAAAAAAAAAAAAATATTTTATTGCAAATATATTTTTTAAATTATTAAATTTCAATAAAAGATCACATAAATCATTGACTTATTTAATGTTTATCTATTGTTAAAATGTTTTAGCGTGTTACATGTATTTGGCAGTTTTCGACGGTTTAAACCAGTTTTCGACAGTTTAAACCAGTTTATGACAGTTTAAACCAGTTTTTGACGCTTGTCATGTCAAAAACCAGTTTTTGACGTCAAAAACCCAACCCTGCAAATAATTAACCTATATGCAGTTAACAGAAAAAAAGTCTATATTATATTTATGAAATAATTTTATGAACCCAACAATAGAAAAAAAAATTACACTTTTTTTTGTATGATTTTTGGCTATATAATTTTTTTCTTTGAAATTAATGCTACTCCTACACATATATATATATTTTTAATGCTACTTTTCTCAGGCTTAAACTTAATCTGGAACAATTTTAACAGCATAAATTAACAATGTAGTTAGAGATGGAAAATGATTTAATTTTAAGAAACTGCACGGTTATCTTTTACTATTATGCCATTTCAAAATGCCTCAGCATCCAGCTCTTAACTGCAGCTATCTTTATTATTATTACTAGTTGATCCAAACAGCATTGCCCAGGCTTATGATAATTTTAAATAAGCCTCATATTCATATTATTTCATATCTTTAATCCAATTTTGCATGAATTTATATTTTTAAATGAAAATCTTTCCAAACGCTCCTAATAGTGTAAATATAGCACTAATATGTAAAATGAACTTAAATGTTAAAGGGCAAAATTAGCAAATTTCATTAATAGCTAGTGGACGGTAATAGCAGTTTTATAAGTGACCACTTTCTGTAAACTAGTGGCCAGTTTTTTAATTAAAAGTACGAAAAAGTAAACTTTAGTTGAAATTTCCATTAGTATTAAACTAAAAATCAATAGACCTAATAAATATGTTAATATAAACATATTGCAAACACAAAAAAATAGAATCTTTAATGGAATGCAAAAAAATTTTACTCTGTCCTTGTAAGAAAGTGGCCATAAGGTGGCCAGTGACAAAATTTTTTAATAGCCACTGTTTCGCAGTTAGTGCAACTGTGGCCGATGGCTAGTGCTAATTTTGCCCTTTATTAAATATAGTATTTTAAATAAATAAATAAATAAATAAATACCTATTGCTGGAGACACAACTCGTTCGTAATGGTATGGATTAACACAAACACTGTCACATTTTAGATCAAAGGCATACTGACAATACTTGACATGTTTTAATTCATTTTTGTGTAGATCAGGCCACCTCCAAATGCGTGCATAAATTACATGAGGAAAACCTTTTCGTCCAGCAACCTATGAGCAGAGAAATAAAAGTTTTAGCTTCAAAATTATGAACAATGCTTACCATAAATATTAGATGAAATAAAATCAAAGGAACATGACCAAAAAAGAAATTAAATACTAAGCAATGATATACTAGTCAAGCTTCACCAACGTACAATATGTGGTTTAAATTTTTATGATTGTTTGGTTTTATAGTTTTGAATGAAAATCTTACGAAAACAGAACACAGAATGCAAAATTTTACAAACAATCCAATTTGGGGCTAGAATTTAAATTATATTCTGGAAACCAAACACATCATAAACTAAACAACAAAATAATGTTTGTTAAAAAACTTATTTTAAAATAGAAGGATCGTTTATAAATGGTTCAAGTATTATTTCCAGATATTTACATAAAATTATATTTAACAATTTTTTTCCTTAAAAATTTTTTTTAATATACCACTCAAAATTTAAAAGATACTCAGAAAAGGATTTTACAGATTGAAAACAAACTCTTTTAGAATTAAAAAGCTTTTGTTCTTTCTAAAAAGGTGCAATTTTTTTTCTTCTAAATTTGAAAATCAAGTTTCTGGGGACATATACTCGGATCTTTAGTTATCACCTTCATGCTAAATTTGGTAGCTCTATGGACAGTTGTTCATCCACAACACAGCAGACAAACAACACACTATTTTATCATATGTAAAGATATATGAATAATGAACAATTAAAAATAATAAAATCTTAGCAATTCATACTAAATAGCCAGCAGAAGTTCCAGTTTGAATGTTTTAAAAAATAAACCTTCCAGAGAAATTTAATGAAACCTGACATGCCAGAATAAACAAAAGATAGGTAACTACACCAGACCTGCCAACCTTTGAAAATAGGAAATCGTAGCGCACAAAATTTAAATTAATCAGGAGGTTGGTTGGTTGGTTTTTCGTGTTACACAGCCATCTTTTGACATTTGTAAAAGGAATAAGGTTTCGGTCTTTCAACTCAATATAGTAAATTTTTTCCTTTGAAAATTTTTATACGATTTTTAGAGTTTCTTTTCGTTTCGCAGCGTTTTTTTTTTTTTTTTTTTTTTTTTTTTTTTTTTTTTTACATTTGTAAAAGGAGCCTGGTTCCAATTTTTTAGCCCAGTGCAGTAAATTTTGACGAAATCCGGGATTTTTTTTTCCTGCGATCATTTCAGGATGTTCACAATTTTTCCGCAATCGTAATTCACATTTTTCAACACGATTCTTTGTTGAAATCCACACTTTTTACCATGAACTTTTGACGAAATTTGTATTTTTTAACACGATCCTTTGGACGAAATTAGTGTTTTCTTTCTGCGATCTTTCGGGGGAAAATTGCGTTTTCTTACTGATCTTTCGATGAAATTTGCATTTTCTTACTGATCTTTTGACGAAATTCGCGTTTTCTTTCAAAATTTTGACAAAATTCACACCATCAGGGATGAGAATTGCAAAAAAGCAAAAAGACTGAAACCACGCGCAAACAAAAAATTGTACCACATTTTATCCGTGAAAGATACTTTAAGAAATAAAACCAGGGTCTGATTTCCGGGCAAATGGAGACAAACGCACAAGCCTGTATACTACATTACAGGAGTGAAAATAGCCAAATTACACACAGTTCTTAAAACATTGAGCGTAGGTCATATGAAATGCTCGACTTATCAGAATCATGGCCACTCCTGAAAATGAAATAATTTAATTAAGAATAGGGTTTTTGTGTGTAAATTTTTTAGCAAAAAATATGAAAAACTTAGTGAAAATCACAATGGTTAATTATTTTTGGTCACACGGGCTAATTGGAACAGGACATACAGTCAGCTTAAAGTAAATTCTGAATCAAGAGCGATTCTGAGTAAAAAAAAAAAAAAAATTGAAATTCACAGCAAATTTTCTGAAAGGTTACAAAAGAGGGGGGAAGGAGAGGATACACTAAAAGCACTAAATACATGTATTTCTCGCGCCATTTTGACGAAATTTGCCGCTTTTTCGCGATCTTTTGGCGAAATTTGCAGCTTTTTCGCGATCTTTTGACGAAATTTGCAGCTTTTTCGCGATCTTTTGACGAAATTTGCAGCTTTTTCGCGATCTTTTGACGAAATGTACCCATACTTGCCAACTAAATTTCGGTAAAACTCAGAAGATTTTGGACAAAAAATCAGAAGAAATCAGAAGATTTTGGCGAAAAATCAGAAGAAATCAGAAGATTTTTTAAGTTTTATAACACTTTCAGTAAGGATTAAAAAACAGCTGAATCCTTATAAATAAACAAATTTCAAAGAGAAACTCGAATAAAATATTCACTAATTTGCAATTACGAAATATATATTATGACAAAAAAGAATAACTTAAATGTATTAAAAATTACTATTTTTTTTTTTTTTAAAATCCATAGATATCCTACTTTTCACATTAAAAGACACTTAAAATTTCTGACTCCTAATTTTTTTTAGTGTGATTCTAAGTAAAAAAAAAAAAAAAAAAAAAAATTCTGAAATTTACAGCAAATTTTCTGAAAAGTTACAGCAGGGAGGGGGGGGGGGGGGGATCCATTTCAGACACTAGCTATGCATTTTTTCCCGCGGCCCTTTGACGAAATTCGCGATCTTTAGCCAAAATTCGTGTTTTTTTCGCGATCTTTTGACGAAACTTGTGTTTATTTCGCAAAATTTTTGACGAAATTTGCCGTTTTTTCGCGATCTTTTGACGAAATTTGTCGTTTTTTCGCGATCTTTTAACGAAATTTGCCGTTTTTTCGCGATCTTTTGACGAAATTGGCGATTTTTCTGCAAGCGATTGACAAAATTAATTTTTTTCGGCGAAGATGTCGAAATTCGCGATATATTTTATGTCAGAATTTTCGAATTGGTGGCCGATTTTTTTAATTTTTGGAAATGAATGCCTTAAATTTTCGGAAAATTCGGACCAAAATCACCCCTACGCGTTGTTTACGCAATCTTTTGACGAAATTCGCGTCTTTCCCGCGATCGTTCGGCGAAATTTCGGTTTTTTCCGCGATCCATCGGTGAAATTTGGAGCGATCTTTTCACGAAACGAGCATTTTTTCAGCGATCCTTTAACCTTTAACGGAATTCGCATTTTTACGCGATCTTTTCACGGAAATAGTGCTTTTACGCGATCTTTTGATGGCGCTTTTTTTACAAGATCTTTTGACGAAATTCGTGTTTTTTCGCGATCTTTTCACGGTAATAGTGCTTTTACGCGATGTTTTGAGGGAATTCTCGTTTTTTTACGCGATCTGCCGACAAAATTTGCGTCTTTCCCGCGAACCTTCGGCGAAATTTTGGGTTTTCCCGCGATCCTTTGACGAAACTCGCGTAAAAAGCGTAAGAAAAGGACGAAAAGCGGAAGAAAACTCATTACGCGTGTAAAATCGGAAAACATGCCGATTTTTCGGAAGAATTCTGAAAAAAGCGGAAGAGTTGGCAGCTATGTGTACCGCTTTTTCGCGATCTTTTGACGAAATGTACAGCTTTTTCGCGATCTTTTGACGAAATTTACCGTTTTTTCGTGAACTTTGGACGAAATTTGCCGTTTATTCGCGATCTTCTGATGATATTTGTAGTTTTTTCGCTATCTTTTGACAAAATTTGCTGCTTTTTTGCGATCTTTTGACAAAATTTTGCTTTTCCCGCGATCTTTTGACAAAATTTTCTGCTTTTTTGCGATCTTTAGACGAAATGTACCGCTTTTTCGCGATCTATCGACGAAATTTACCGTTTTTTCGCGATGTTTTGACGAAATGTACCGCTTTTTCGCGATCTATCGACGAAATTTACCGTTTTTTCGCGAACTTTGGGCGAAATTCACCGTTTATTCATGATCTTCTGATGATATTTGTAGTTTTTCGCTATCTTTTGACGAAATTTGCCGTTTCTTCGCGATCTTTTGACGAAATTTGCCGCTTTTTCGCGATCTTTTGACGAAATTTGCCGCTTTTTCGCGATCTTTTGACGAAATTTGCTATTTTTATCGCGATCTTTGGACGAAATTTGCCGTTTATTCGCGATCTTCTGACGATATTTGTAGTTTTTTTTGCGATCTTTTGGTGACATTTACCGCTTTTTCGCGATCTTTTGACAAAATTTGCCGCATTTCCCGATCTTTTGACAAAATTTGCCATTTGTTCAAGATCTTCTGACGAAATTTATAGTTTTTTCACGATCTTTTAACGAAATTTGCCGTTTTTTTATCACCTTTGAATGTTCTTTCGAAATCGGAAGAAAAGCGGAATCGATAGGAAAGTGAAAATTTCAGAAAATAAAATTTTGCAGGAGAAAAAATACAGAATCCTCGGAAAAAGGTGGAATTTCGAGGGAAAAAAACGGAAATTCCTCTAAATAACAAAAAAGCGGAAATCAGCCAAAAGACTGAAAATTCTCATCCCTGCACCATTGAAAACACAAAATCTAAAATCTTCAAGGTGGGGGGTTGGGGTCACTCCCTGAAATCCACACATGTTTCTACCACGATCATTTGTCGAAATTTATTTTCTTCTGCGACCAATTCACGAAATTGATTTTTTTTATACGGTCATTTGTCGAAATTTGCAGCAGTTTAATTCAAATCGTGTGATTTTGCACACTATTTCAAACCTTGCCCCTCAAAGACCCCCCCCCCCCCTCCTTTCCAGAAATTCTCAAAATGGCACCTTGTTTCTAAGGAAGCGAATTCCTGTATAAATATTTACAGAAACACGATTCACTCGTGGTTAATATACATAAAGAGAGTGTTTTATGTTAAGAAGTTTGTTTTGCAGCCCACATTTTTTTTTTTCCATGAGCATTTTTTAATGTCCAAATTTTCGGACTAATGGCCAATTTTTTAAAACTTTCGGAAATGAATACTTTAAAATTTTGGAAATTTCGCAACAGAATCACTCCTGAAAAATATACTGTGCGGGATAAAAATCGCAACTAGAAACAAAAAAAGTTTGTGTTTTTTGAAAAAAATCGTAGTTTAAGACCGATTTTTGTAGCATCGTAGTTTATAGGTCCAAATCGTAGCAACTACGATTTTTTCGTAGCAGTTGGCAGGTCTGCTACACCCATCTTTGGCTTAATGTAAAAAATGAATCCTATGCATTGTGCATAAGCTGCATTAGTAGTGACTACATGATACACAATAGTGAGAACAGTGAGTCTCATGCAAAACAAGTCTTAATATTATATTAAAACATCAAATCGTCATATCTGAAACACTAAAATAATAAAAACTTAATATATTTTTCTATGGAATAAAACAATATTCATCATTTAAAAAAAAATTCATGGAACAAAACAATATTCATCATTTAAAAATTATGGAATAGAACAATATTCATCATTTAAAAATGAAGAATAAATAACAACTTGTCTCCATGTTTAACTAAATCTCCATGAATGAATAATCTTTGTTTACATCAGATTGGTTTGTGGTGAGTTTTAAAACGCCTGTACTTTGAAATATATTACACTTATGGAAACAGTATATAAAGATAATATCAGGATTGTCTTTTTTTTTCAATTATGGAAAAAATGTCCCAGACAAAATATTCCTTGTCCATTTCGCCCACTTTTAGTAAATTGCAAGTTGCAAGTAATAAACACAGAACTTAAAAATAATAAATAAATATCTTTATTGCTTCTATTAATAAACAAATTTATCAAAAATGCACACATTTATGTAAACAGTATATATGCTAATGTTCTGCGATATCAAAATCTTTTTATCGATTGTATGGGCATCTCAGTTTTTTTTTTTTTTTTTTTTTTTTTTTTTTTTATTGTGTCAAATGTTTCTCAATAGCTCCAGTCAGACAAATTCAATTCTTAGATGATAGCTGATCCTAACTTATCAAGAATCGTCTAGGTATAAACTGGATGAGTCAGCATAAATATTTTTTTAGACACTGGGTTATTGTACAATAACATGGGATAATAATATGTTTATCTTGTCTAGAGGTGTATGTTACCCAAGAACATGCATATTGAATATTATATCTAGACACACGGCAGTGTGTCAGCCAAGTTCGCCTGACATAGCCGTGTGTTATTTACACGAACCATTTCGAACTGTTTTCGTCAAATTTCAATGCTCTACTACTGAAAATCTATGAGACCTACGTACTTGTTATACGAAATATGTAGTAAGGCCACCCTAATTACCTAAAATCCAAAATTTTATAAATAACGCATAATTAGTTTCCGAGATAATGACATTTGAAAATGTCTGATAATCGATAATTTTACCACTGACTGACTGACTGACTGACTCACTCATCAAAAAGATCTCGTATATCTACTGCAGCTACAGACTTCAAATTTGGTGCGAAGTTTGTTTACAGTATAAAACTAAGGAAAAAAATAAAAAAATTGTGAAAATCGATGAATTACCCACCTGGGGGTGCCCATTTTTACTTTAACATTACGTCTATTAGGCGAAATTTTAATTTGCCGTACGAGGGGACTCTGTTCTGTCGCCAAATACCGCCAAGTTTCTCGCCAACATGGCGATATATCGCCAAATTTGGCGACCAAAATTGTCGCCAAAAATGACGCCACCTTGGCGATATCTCTAATATTTCGCCAAATTCCCATAGACTTCCATTGTAAACCTATGTACTTTCTGGGGGTTTATCTGGGTTTACTTGCTTACAGGAAATCAACAAATTGAGATATTCTGTCCTTCACAGAGCCCGTTCTCAGAAACTATACATGTTGGAGACTTGAAAATTTTCATACTTATAGCTGAACACCGCACATCATACGACAAATTCTAAAATTTTGAAAAAGTCGTACATTTAACCCTTTGGCTCCCAGATGTGTATTTTAAACAATTCTTTCTAAGTGAGCCCCTAATTAGGTTGGAGGCGTGAGATTTTACAGACTTATAGCTGAACACCTCAAATCAAACGACAAATCATAAAATTTTGAAAAAGTCTTACATTTAACCCTTTGGGCTCCCAAATGTGTATTTAAAAAAATACTTTTTAAGTGAGCCCTAATTAGGTTGGAGGCATGAAATTTTGCATACTTATAGCTGAACACATCTCATCAAATGACAAACCATAAAAGTTTGAAAAAGTCGTACATTTAACCCTTTGGGCTCCCACATGTGTATTTTAAACAATTCTTTCTATGTGAACCCCTAATTAGGTTGGAGGCGTAAAATTGTACATACTTATAGCTGAACACCACACATCAAACGAAAATCTATAAAATTTTAAAAAAGTCGTACATTTAACCGTTTGGGCTCCCCATGTGTATTTTAAACAATTCTTTCAGAGTGAGCCTCTAATTATGTTGGAGGCGTGAAATTTTGCATACTTATAGCTGAACACCTCACATCAAGCGACAAATCACAAAATTTTCAAAACGTCGTACATTTAACCGTTTGGGCTCCCACATATTTATTTTAAACAATTCTTTCTAAGTGAGCCCCTAATTAGGTTGGAGGCGTGAAAATTTGCATACTTATAGCTGAGTACCTCACATCAAACGACAAACCATAAAATTTTGAAAAAGTCGTATATTTAACCCTTTGGGATTTCACATGAGTATTTTAAGCAATTCTGTCTGAGCCCCTTATTAAATTGCAGATTTGAAATTATGCATACTTGTTGCAGAACACCTGAGGCCAGGCGACAAATCATAAAATCTTGAAGAAGTCTTACGCTTAATCCTTTGAGCTACCACATATGTATTTTAAGCAATTCTTTCTAAGGGAGCCCCTAATTAAGTTGGAGACATGACTTTTTGCATACGTATATCTGAATACCTCAGACCACACGACAAATCATAAAATTTTCAAAAAGTCTTGTATTATTTACTCCTCCGGGCTCTAACTTGTGTATTTTAAGCAATTTTTCTAACCTCCGCTCTTTTCACCAGGGGAGCACTTTTCCAACTTTTGCCGACACCCCTTTGACCAATCTTTCATATTATGCACCACAGCCTTACATATTTTAGTTCCACTTTTTACCGCCAGGGGGGGCCTACTTATTTCGGGTGTTATGGACTCAATCCCCTCGACTAATATATCTACGGATAGTATGTAAAACGGAGTTTCGTTTGGATAGAGGTTTGTTTAGAATAGAGTGCGCCCCTGGTTGCGAAATGGGGAACTAACAGATTTTTCAAAAGGATAAAGTGTTTTGAAAGGAAAATTAAACGAAACCCTCTGTGCGATGTGTGATCACACTTACCCACTTGTTATTTTCAAAATCATCAGAGAAAAGGATATTTAGTTAATTAAATTTGAAAATCCAGGGCGAGGCAATGTCCTTCCTCTGCACTGCCTCTTTGCCGGCACCCATCGATGAATGATACATAGTGTGGCATAAGCACATAACTTTATTTTTCACTTTCAGTACAAAAAAGCATGTCCAGCTATAGGATATTTAATTAGAAAATTTAATAGGAAAATTTAATATAGGAATTTAATAGCAATTGTTGTTTCAGAAACAATAAAAATTTCAAATTAATACATTTCGTTCCAAAACATGCATTCAATGTAGCAGTATTAAAATATAGATTTCTGCCGCAAATTGACAGCCAAATAGTTTGTTGTAGAAAATTTAAATTAAAATTGAATGTTGCTTAGTGAATAAAATATTCACATGTAAACACATTAAAAAGCATTAAGTAAAGTGTCTAAGTATATTGTAACTTTACAAAAAGTAATGATATCTAACAAAAACATAGCTGTGAAAAAAGGGAGCCAAGTTCTGTAAAGACAATAGCAAGAAAAGAAGTGATATCTAAGTGGGTGCCAAGTTCAAATAAAATTCACTCAAACTTACCTACTGAAGTATTATAGCATTTTTAAAATTATTTAGAAATAAAAATTATTGATAGCATATTAATAATAAATCTTGAACTTGGCAAGTTTTTGATAAATGTTATGCCTATCAATTTCATGTCTTAATAAAATGATGATGTTAATATTAACAACAATGTCATTATAAAAAAAATTAATATAGTTATTATTATAAACAAATGACTCATGTTAAAGATTTGATAAACCAATAACTACACAGATACACTCCCGCTCGTTTTTGGTTATCACTCTAGCACCCACCCTTCGGAAACCTCAATGCAAACGGACTAAAAGGCCTGAGAAGACACAGATACCCTAATACCCTGTTCACACTGCGTTATCGGAACTCTCTTAAACCTCCGAACTCTCTGAGGGAGTTCCACAAACTCTCTGAGAGAGTTTCAACTTTCTTCGGGCTAGAGACAGTCACGACCATTCACTCTCGCTGGCTGTAAAGATTCGCATTAACTGATTGGGTGTTGCGGGCGGTTTTATCTTAAGCGCATGCGCAAACAACACAGTGACGTTCACTGAGTTATCTTAAGTGAGTTTTTCCATGTGAACAGGTTTCCAATTCCGGGAGGGTACCACCTCAAAATTAAGAGAGTTCGGCGGCCTAAGATATCTTAAGTATCGTAGTGTGAACATAGTATTATGCTTGTTCTTGGTCATCCCTCTAGAGACTGCACCCCTTTAACCCTTCAGGGATAAAGAGCTTTTATTCGTGACAGGCTGAAATGATTGAATCACACCAGAGTTTAAAAACAAATTTATTTCAAAATGGGTAAAAGCTTCTTTTCACGTATTTAATAAAATTAAACTTTTTAGTCCTGAATTCTAGTGTCAATGTGGCATTTTGCAGTTAAAATTAGGTGGCATATATTTTATCCCACCACCCTTCAAGGGGAAGGAACTCACTTAAATGAAGGCTTCCAAACATGAAATAACAAGTTTTGATATAATAATGTCATTAATAAAAATAAATGACTCGTAGGTAAAAACTTGCCAAGTTCTAGATTTATTATTAATATGCTATCAATAATTTTTATTTCTAAACAATTTAAAAAAATGCTATAATACTTCAGTAGGTAAGTTTGAGTGAATTTTATTTGAACTTGGCTCCCACTTAGATATCACTTCTTTTCTTGCTATTGTCTTTACAGAACTTGGCTCCCTTTTTTCACAGCTATGTTTTTGTTAGATAATAGGTCTTACAGGAGTTCCTCTCCCTTCACAGGTTCAAATTTGGTATTTTCCTGCAATTTTGCAATTCGTCCTCCCCCCCCCCCCTTACTTCCCAGAATTCATTCTCCTCATGACTGTCTTTTTTTCCTCAGCAACTTTGCTCCTTCTGGTGGCGACATCAGTCATATTAATTTTTCTTAGCTCATATCTTCTTCCATATCTTATATATATTTAAAAGTAAAATAAACCTTCAATGGACATCACTTGAAGGGTACCTTATTATAGAACCCTTTTTGCTAGGGGCCATAGTTTCAGAGATTAAAGGGGCTTTTGCCTCCCACACAGAGGCATAGTAATGGGGGGTTATCGGGAGGAGGGAGGGAGCCTCCCTCTCCAATATATGTGAACTTGGGAAGTTTCAGCTTAGAATGAAGTGTGATTATGACTCGTACTATACAAAAGACAAAAATTCACAAACCTTAAATTAATGCTGGTTTTCTCTCTATATATACAATTTTCTTAGGTTTAAATCTTACATTTACTGTATTCTTTGAAATTGTTTCCTTAACTATTCATTTAGCAATTGGGTATCTTATTATTTTCATGCTCAATGAGTCCAAGATAGGAAAATAGTAATGAATCTAGTTTTTATTTTAATTATTTAAATGAAAGAGGTATTTAAATTTAACAAACCAATAATTATATTTTTTTATGTTTTTAGTTTCAATATTTTTCTTTGGAAAGGATTTTTTACGTATCTTATACTATAATGCGAGCAAAAATTGTGTGTGTAAATTTTATCTTAAAAACGGCTCTAACGATTTTGACTAAATTTTATATTTTACCAATTTCAGGCACGAGAAAACCAATGGGCTAGGTCATGTGTTCGAGAAAATTCAATTAGTGGGTCATTTTGGGTCAAGGTCAAGCTAATTATATCTAAAAAACGGCTCAATCGATTTTGACTAAATTTTATATCCAACCGTGTTTGGGCCCCGAGAAAACTATTGGGCTAGGTTACTTGTTCGAGAAATTTTGATTAGAGGGTCATTTTGGGGTCACTTCAGGTCAAGCTAATATCTAAAAAACGGCTCTAACGATTTTGACTAAATTTTGTAATCTACTATTTTGGATTACGAGAAGACAATGGGCTAAGTCACATGTTAGAGAAAATTCGATTAGTGGGTCATTTTTGGGTCACTGTGGGTCATGCAAAGTTTATCTAGAAAACGGTTCTAACGATTTTGACGAAATTTTGTATTCTATCGTTTTCAGACACGAGAATACTATTGGGCTAGCTCGCATGTTCAAGAAAATTTGATTAGTGGGTCATTTTGGGTCCCAATGGGTCAGGGTCAAGCTAATTAAATCTAAAAAAAAACTCTAAACATTTTGACAAAATTTTGTAATATACCGTTTCTGGGCATGAAAAGACCATTGGGCTAATTCGCATGTTCGAGAAAATTCGATTAGTGAGTCATTTTTGGGTCACTGTGGGTCAAGATAATTATATCTAAAAAAAATGGCTCAAAACATTACGCCAGAATTTTGTATAATATCCCTTCTGAGCATGAGAAGGCCATTGGGCCAAGTCACATATTCGAGAAAATTCGATTAGTGGATCATTTTTGGGTTATAATGGGTCGGTGTCAAGATAATTATATCTAAAAAACAGCTCAGTCGATATTGACTAAATTTTATATCCAACCGTTTTTGGGCACGAGAAAAGTATTGGGCTAGGTCACATGTTCGAGAAATTTCGATTAATGGGTCATTTTTAGGCCACTTCGGGTCAAACTAATTTTATCTAAAAAACAGCTCTAACGATTTTGACTAAATTTTGTAATCTACTGTTTTCGATTACGAGAAGACCAATGGGCTAAGTCACATGTTAGAGAAAATTTGATTAGGGGATCATTTTTGGGTCACTGTGGGTCAAGCTAAGTTTATCTAGCAAACGGCTCTAACTATTTTGACGAAATTTGATATTCTATCATTTTCGGGTACGAGAATACTATTGGGCTAGGTCCTATGTTCAAGAAAATTCGATTAGTGGGTCATTTTGGGTCACAATGGGTCAGCTGTCAAGCTAATTGAATGTAAAAAATCGCTCAAAACATTTTGACAAAATTTTGTAATATACCGCTTCTGGGCATGAGATGACCATTGGGCTAAGAGACATGTTCAAGAAAAATCAATTATTGGGTCAAGCCAATAGTATCTAAAAACTAAACAAAAGATTTTGACAAAATTTTGTAATATACCGTTTCTGAGCATGAGATGACTATTGGGCTAAGTCACATGTTCGAGAAAAATCGATTAGTTGGTCATTTTTGGGTCACTGTGTGTCAAAGAAAGTTTATCTAGAAAATGGTTCTAACGTTTTTGACGAAATTCTATATTCTATCAATTTCCGGCATGTGAATACTATTGGGCTAGATCGCATGTTCAAGAAAATTTTATTAGTGGGTCCGTTTGGGTCACAATGGGTCAGGGTCAAGATAATTAAATCTAAAAAAAAGCTCAAAACATTTTGACAAAATTTTGTATTATATAGTTTCTGGGCATGAGAAGACCATTGGGCTAAGTCACATGTTCGAGAAAATTCAATTAGTGGGTCATTTTTGGGTCACGCTAATTGTATCTAAAAAAAATGGCTCAAAACACTACGCCAAAATTTTGTATTACATCATTTCTGAGCATGAGAAGGCCATTGGGCCAAGTCGCATGTTCGAGAAAATTCGATTAGTGGGTCATTTTTGGGTCATAATGGGCCAGTGTCAAGCTAATTATATTTAAAAAACGGCTCAGTCGATTTTGACTAAATTTTATATCCAACCGTTTTTGGGCATGAGAAAAGTATTGGGCTAGGTCACATGTTCGAGAAATTTCGATTAATGAGTCATTTTTGGGCCACTTCAGGTCAAACTAATTTTATCTAAAAAACAGCTCTAACGATGACTAAATTTTGTAATCTAGTGTTTTGGATTACGAGAAGACCAATGGCCTAAGTCACATGTTAGAGAAAACTCGATTAGGGGGGCATTTTTGATTCACTGTGGGTCAAGCTAAGTTTATCTAAAAAAAAGCTCTAACGATTTTGACGAAATTTGATATTCTATCATTTTCGGGTACGAGAATACTATTGGGCTAGGTCCTATGTTCAAGAAAATTCGATTAGTGGGTCATTTTGGTTCACAATGGGTCAGGTGTCAAGCTAATTGAATGTAAAAAATGGCTCAAAACATTTTGACAAAATTTCATAATATACCGCTTCTGGGCATGAGATGACCATTGAGCTAAGTGACATATTCGAGAAAAATCGATTATTGGGTCACTGTGGGTCAAGCTAATAGTATCTGAAAACGAATCAAAAGATTTTGACAAAATTTTGTGTTATACCGTTTCTGGGAATGATAAGACCATTGTTCTAAGTCACATTTTCAGAAAATTCAATTTGTGGGTCATTTTTGGGTCACTGTGGGTCAAGCTGACTGTATCTAAAAAACGACTCAAACGATTTTGACAAAATTTTGTATTATACCATTTCTGGGCATGAGAAGACCATTGGGCTAATTCGCATGTTCGAGAAATTTTGATTAGTGTGTCATTTTTGGGTCACTGTGGATCAAGATAGTTGTATCTAAAAAAGTGGCTCAAAATATTATGGCAAAATTTTATATTACATTGTTTCTGAGCATGAGAAGGCCAATGGGCCAAGTCGCATGTTCGAGAAAATTCGATTAGTGGGTTATTTTTGGGTCATAATGGGTCAATGTCAAGATAATTATATCTAAAAAAGGCTCAGTCGATTTTAACTAAATTTTATATCCAACCATTTTTCGGCACAAGAAAAGTATTGGGCTAAGTCACATGTTCGAGAAAATTCGTTTAGTGGTTCATTTTTGGGTCACTGTGGATCAAGATAATTGTATCTAAAAAATGACTGAAACGATATTGACAAAATTTTGTATTATGCTATTTCTGGGCATGGGATGACCATTGGGCTAATTCGCATGTTCGAGAAAATTCGATTAGTGGGTCATTTTGGGGTCAAGATAATTGTATCTAAAAAACGACTCAGACGATTTTGACAAAAGTTTATGTTATATAGTTTCTGGGCATGAGAAGACCATTGGGATATGTCATATATTCGATGAATTTAGAGTAGTGGGTCCCTTTTAGGTGACCGCGTGTCAAGCTAATTTTATCTATAAAACGACTTTAACTAAGTTTTGTATTCTATCGTTTCCGAGTTCGAGAAGAGGTCGCATGGTTAGGTCGCATGTTCGGAAAAAAAAAATCGGTTAGTGGGTCATTTTGGGTCACAATGTCTCAGGATCAAGCCCATTGTATGTAAACAGCAAGAATGATACACTGAGAATAAAATATTGAATTGAACATAAGGCTAATTTTGACCGAGCTAAGCTCAGTCATCCCTGCTAGTAAGTATCATTATCATAAATACACATTGCACATATCATTTCAGTTGGAAAATAAAGCAATTTGTTTCAAGTTGGGAATTCAATTATAAGTTGGGAAATTTTTTAATTCTCCCCCTCCCCATAAAAAAAAATTGTAGCTACGCCCCTGCGCCCCACATTTTGTTTTCCCCTCCTCCTTTTTTCCTTCACATTCAGATTTTTTATTTTGACTGTTTTGGGCCTCCTCCCTTGCACCAACTAAATTTTTGTTTAATTCGGACAATAAATTCTTGCTAAAATACTGTCAGCCCTCTCTTCCCTATGCAAATTGCCCTTATTATTTTTAATATTTTTTTTCTTCCCAGGAAGCATTTTTGCTTTCTCTTTCCCTCCTCGGAGACTTAGTTTCTACTGGCAAGGGAAGTTGGCACTATTCATTTCTGAATTACTCCCATTCCTTATACGAGGTATGATCCAAAGCTTGGGGATAAAGCATAAAAAACATTATTCAGAATAGTTCATAGCACCGAAGCACATCCATCTTCAAAGTAGTCACCTTGGGTGACAATACACTTCTGCCAGCGTTCATATAACTTCTGGCAGCACTGCTGGATGCCATTTTTCACAATGTCTTGTACAGCCTCCTGCAATGCTGCTTTCACCTCATCTGACGACACAAAACGGTGTTCATGTAAATGTTTTTCATTGATGGGAACAGGTAAAAGTCACGCAGGGCTAAGTTCAATGAATAGGGGGGGATGTAAAAGCACATTAGTGCAAGTTTTGGCAAGGAACTGTTTTACCAATTGGGATCGATGTGCTGGTCGCCGCTCTGCCAGAACTGAGGCCATTTATGCCGAATGGATTCCCTCAAATGATGTAAAATGCATAAATAATGCTCCTTGTTCACTGTTCAGCCTTTGGGAA
This sequence comes from Maratus speciosus, assembly GCA_963932465.1. Taxonomy (NCBI): domain Eukaryota; kingdom Metazoa; phylum Arthropoda; class Arachnida; order Araneae; family Salticidae; genus Maratus; species Maratus speciosus. The sequence continues at coordinate 583,565,467 of OZ010788.1, read as the reverse complement.
TAAATTCTGAATGTACAATTGCTTGAGAATCAAAAAATACCCCCATCATTACTTTCCCTTTGCTCTGACCCTGCCGGAATTTTTTCTACTGCAGTGAGCTGGACGACTTCCATGTTGAGGAAGCACGATTCGATTGGATGTCAAGCAAATAACACCACGTTTCGTCATCTGTAATGATGTGGATATAAAAATCTGGGTCCTTGATGGCTTTGTTGATTAAATCGCCCGATATTATCATTCATTCCTTCTTTTGTTCAGTTGTCAACAATTGAGGGACAATGTGCTGGGACACTCTGTGCATCTTCCATTAGAATGCGCGGACAACTTGTCTTCGATAAGTGTGTAGCCTCAGTGATTCATGCAAGCATTTGCCGACAATCTTTTCAAACACATTCAGACACCAATGCAACATTTTCCGCGTTCCGTGAAGCCGAAGGCCGTCCAATGCATTCATCATCTTCGATGGCTTCTTGGCTTTTTGTAAAATGGTGATGCCATTTGTAAACCTTGGATCTCGCCATGGTAGATTCACCGTACACCTTTCTTAGCATTTCCAAAATATCCATTAGTGTTTTGCTTAAGCATTGACAGAATTTAATGTTGCAGCGCTGTTCAAGAAAAGCAATCTTTCTTACATCGCGGACAAAAGGTAACTAACTTCAGAATATAACAGCTACGGTCACATTACATGGATTAAACCAACCTGTGTGGTATGCAGGTAGGGCAGAATTTGGAGAATCCATTTTAAGAGGTTTGACTTTAGGTACTTCCTTTCATTGCCAGGAATGGCCGCAGTCACCGAATTTTTGGATTGTATTTTATAGAGATGGGCAACATCGTTCCTTTTAAGGAATCGTTCCAGCCCGAAACGTTCACCGAAAGGAACGAGTTCTTTGGAGTCGTTCCGAAAAAAAAAAAAGGAACAATTCCGAGAAAAAAAGAACGATTTTGAAAAATAAAGGATTCCAAGGGGAAAAAAACACTTCTGAGATAAAGAGAACCACATGCAATCCATAATATTTTTTACTAATTTATTTTCTTATGTACCCATCCATTTTCTTACGCATCCAGTTGCCTTAATTTTGTAATGTTTTGGACAGATGATTTTGTTTTTAAGAGTTCATTTCATTGATCAGCGTGTGCAATTAATTTGCAGTTATTTCTAATTTTATGATTTATGGTATAAAGCATAATTCCTCTTGGAAATTTAAAGGGCAGCGCAAGGTCTATTCGATTTTCCGTGTAATCATTGGTTTCTCTTGAAAATATGTTGTCAAATGACTGTCCATTTATATTATTATTTTATACAGTGTGTCTTTACTCTCAACGATGTTCAATGGCTAATTCCTAAACCGTTAGTCATAGACCTATAGTTCCAATTACAAAAATGTTTTAAATAAGGTAAAAAATTATTCTGAAAGTCGTTTGGATCAATAAAAATATTCCTAAAAAAGTTACGAAATTTAATTTTTTATACGGTCCCCAGCCCTATAAGTGATATTTAGTAAAAATTTCCTGTTCTCTTAAAAGAAAGACAAAAAAAGTCCCATTCATCTAACACTAAAATTCATGAAGTTATACGAAACTTTGAAATGCAAGACTTATGCCACTTTTCTGCATCCGAATACACATGAGTTTAGCCATGCTTCTAGGGGCGTAAACAAAGTGCTTATTAAAGTATTTGAAGGATTTATTTCATGTGTAGCTGCACTTTGAAAGAAATCGTATTAAGACTGATTTTTGTAAGGATTTGAAGCTGTTTGTTTTCATGATTTTTTTAACAAAAATTATGGTATTTTTATAAACTTTTATTTAACCTATTAACCACCAAAACTATAAAGTAGGAATTTTCAAATTTCTTGTTGAAAGTCGCTTGTCACCACAGATTCAGAAAGGTAATTTTCGCTCTATTAAAATATCAAAATTTCTGCCAATAAATAAGGCAATTTTTTTAATTCTAAAATAGTGGTGACAAAGTAATTAATTTAAGCATGAGCAATTATTTTGACTGCTGCGTGAACGCAACACCAGCGGGTAATGGGTTAACTTGAAACGATCGTATGTATGTCTTTTCAGTTCAAAATTTGTACTTGAAATTCAACCCACTTTAAAATATGTGATCGAGGTTAAATTTTACATATTGACGTAAATCAGATGACAATGTAATATTATGATTTTCAGTGCTTACCATATGTACTTATTTTACAGGGTAACACAAAAAATTTCGGATAGATTACTGCCAACAAGTTTACTAAAAAGTTTTAGATTAGATAACACAAGACTGCGATGGTTGTGTTTTATTTTTAAAATTATGTATTTTTAAAATTATGATTTTTATGTATTTTTTAGCGCTGAATCCGAAAATTATCTTCATTTTAAACCATCATGTCAGGATTTTTCGCAAATAGTAAATTTCAAAATTGAAAAAATAGCTAATACCATAAAATAGAGTCGATGGTTGTATTTTTTAACTTTTACGATTGATTTGTATGTGCTTTTTAGCACTGAATGTAAAAATTACCTTCATATTTAACCATCATGTTAGACTTTTTTGCAAATGGTAAATTTCAAAATTGAAAAAATAGCTAATACCATAAAATAGAGTCGATGGTTGTATTTTTTAACTTTTACGATTGATTTGTATGTGCTTTTTAGCACTGAATGTAAAAATTACCTTCATATTTAACCATCATGTTAGACTTTTTTGCAAATGGTAAATTTCAAAGTAAAAAAATAGCGAAAATATGATACTATAAAATGGATGTAAAACTTCTTTTATTCAATTTAATTTTATTTAATTCAAGAATTTATTCAATTTTTGGCTTATACTGGGATTCTTACAGCTAAACAGCTCCGGGATCTGATGATGTGGGAAGGGAAGAGGTTCAATTAAAACTTTGAACTTTTAAACTTTGAAATTTACAATTTGCGAAAAATCCTGACATGATGGTTAAAAATGAAGGTCATTTTCGGATTCAATAGTAAAAAATAATAAAAATCAATTATCAAAAGTTAAAGAAATAACAATCACGTCTATTTTATACTATCAGATTTCCGCAAATTTTTCACTTTTTAGCTTTCAAATTTACGATTTGCAAAAAAGCTGTACTTTGTGATAAAAAATTAAGGTCATTTTTGGATTCAGTGCTACAAAATATGTAAGAACTAATTATCAAAAGCTAAAACACATGATACAACACAAATTTGCATCCTAGTGTAATCTAATAACATTTCAAAATATGTGTCATTTTGTAAAGAATCGAGGCTGTTGCTTTTCAATATTTTATTTAACGAAAATTCTATTATTTTTTTCCTGTTATATGTTTAGTACAAGCTGTGTTTTTTTCATTAATATTTCAGAATGATTATAGATTTCAAATTTATAATGCAATGTTAATTTTACTATCAACTATTTTTTTTATATATATATCTGAAGATTATTTATATATTTCTAGTAAATTTGTAAATGACCCCTATTTCGTAGCAAAAAATATGTTCCAACTTTAAACAGCCATTACTTCGGTCAGTTTTAATCGTAGAATAATAGAGCTTTTATTTGTCTTACTTGTAAGTGTAATAGGAAAGTTTTACTAACTATAATTTGAAGGACCGGGGGACCGTATAAAAAATTATTAAATTTCGTAATTTTTCAAGAAATGATTCTATTGACCCAAATCAATTTTTAAATATTTCTTTACCCCCATTTAAAACATTTTTGTAATTGGAACTATATGGCTATGACTAACAGTTTAGGAATTAGCCGTTGGACATCGTTGAGAGTGGACATCCTGTATAGGAAATTTTATTATTGCTCTGATATTTGTCACCAGAGTCTAGGAATTTTTAGTCTCATAGATTCCTCTTCAAAATCTACCTCTAGGTAATCTTAATTTCATTTTTCATTCTGAATCTCTTTTTCATTTGGATGGCCCAACTGGTTTGGATTAGGGATGCACCAAATATTCGGTATCTATTCGGTATTCGGAATATTCGGTATGGCCGAATATCAAAATATTCGGCCAAGCCGAATACTTAAAAGAAGACTTTTAAAACATTTTTAAAAACCTTATATAACTTCTACATTTAAGAGTCAACTTATAAAGATATTCGGGATAATTAAAAACAAAATTATATTTAAACAAAAGAGAATGTTTTTACATTATTTATTTGCTGTTTTTTAAGTATTATTTAAGAAAATTAACCAATCACGAGGATTTTCATAGGAATTAATTATGTACAAAGGCAAGTTCCTGAACATTGTCCAGTAAATTATCTGTTTCTTGTTAAGATTTTCAGAATAACATTTACAATCTCTGAAAACGATTGCCCACTCCAGACACCGATCTACTCGTAGGATGCATTTAAAAACTTTCTTGCTTAATCAAAGGGAGTAGAACAGTTATTCTTGTGAAGTTGCCACCATATAAAATTTGAATAGATTGTATTATTTATTTACTTTTACTTTAGTCTCTTCCTGACAAACAAATAATATATGATCCTGTACAATTTTTCTTCCAATTTTTTTACAATTTCTCTTTGATTTTAAAATGTTTCTTTTAGAATTTAAGAAAATTTTATTCATCTGTTTTAATTCTCAGAAGAAGACATAAAATTAAAAATTTTATTAATTAAAAAAGTTTTATAAGTCTTCTTAAATAACTCAAAGCAGATTTTTTTTTCAGCGTAAAGTTTACTTGAAAAAAGTTCTTGTTTATTAGAATAAAAGTTTCTGTTTTAAATATTATGTAACATTGTTTTAAAATGTAACATTTTAGTGCCTTTAAACTTTGAAATATAAAAGTATTCGACAAGCCAAATATTCGGTTCACCTGTAGGCCGAATATTCAGTATTCAGCCAAAATCACTATTCGGTGCATCCCTAGTTTGGATATGTAACTTGTTAAAGTAGATTCCATTTTTGTTCGTTTTGTTCCAGTGTCCGTACTTTCAATAACTTTATCCCCTTTATCGTCTTTCTCCTTAGCTCCCTAACTTTACGCACACAGGATATTTCGCATAATTCATCAACATTATTATCACAGCCTTCAGGATCTGGTTCAGAAGTGGAACACCCTATTCTACAGCAATCATCTTGTAGTGCAATTCAGTGACATATATCAATTTTAATGCACTTGAAATAGCTTAATGTCATTAAAATGCACTGCAAACGATTTTTTCCTGTTGACCATACTGTAACGAAGTACTTTAGAGTGCCCCTGTAAATGAACTATTAATGCTACACTCTTCATATTGAATACCAAACATTAAAGGTCAAAATTAGCACTAGCCACCGGCCACAGGGCCAGTAAAGGAGAAAAAGTGGCTAGTGAAAAATTGTCTATCAGCGGCCACCTTCCGGCCACTTTTTTACAAGGGGAGAATAAAATTTTCTTGCATTTCATCGAGGATTCTACTTTTTTTGGTACCAATATATTTATATTAACATATGTATTTGGGCTATTCACTTTTAGACGAATACTTATAGAAATTTTACTGTTTAGTATTTTTAAATAAAAAGTGGCCACTTAAAAAACTAGTTCTACCGGCCAGTGGCCGCTAATGAAATTTCCCAGTTTTGACCTATACCAAACATCCCATGGTAAACATCATTAACATATATCAATTACAAGGGAATCCGAGTATATTTACGGGAGTTAGGTAGATCACACACTGAGATGACAGAACGACATAAAGCGCAAGTGCAAAAACCGGTCGAAACAAAGAACGAAGTTGCTACAAATTTGTTTTAAACCAGTTTTTCTAGTGAATTCAAGCGACATGTCTTATGTGTCGCCTTAGTGTGTGACTTGCCTTAGAGAGTGAACAGACGTCTGACGGGCAGACAAACCGCATTCATAAACACTAACTTTATTGGAAAGGGTTAAAAAGTAAAGCACGTTTTTGCACACTGTCTTTCCTGAGTGACTGATGTATGTCTTGTCTTATACCCTAACATCGCTATTTGTGAACTGCTATTAACTACGTAGAATTTCAACAAATTTACAACTTGTTTTGAATCTCCAATTTCACGAGAACCTACAGGAATTTCTCTAATTTCACACCCTCATCCGCCATCACCCTCTCTCCACTTATACTGAACCTCAGTTCGGTGCGAGTGAATTGCGATGCTAATATGTTTGTTTGGATTGGGATCTTTGGAGCTTCATAACTCATGAAGTCATGGAGCACTTGTGTTACACGAAAGGGTAAAAGTTCCTTCAGATGATTTGTAAACAGATTCATTAGCAGCATGGCTATGGCTACTGATATTTATAAGATAATATTATATATATTAATATTATAATATGTATATATATAGTAATGTATATGATTTTATACATATATAGTACATATTATCTCAGCCAAAAGATATAGTGATTCACTAAACTTCAAAGTTCTATTTCCTTAAATTTGAAATTTGCTAACATTTTAACTGAAAAACGGTTTATTGGTTTAATTAAATTAAACAAATTAAAAGTATGTCCATTATTATTACAGAGTGTAGTACTACATAAAGAACTATCCCTTTGACGATGTTTCGGCCGTTGAATGAAAGACATCTGTAGGGGCTGGGCTAGAGTTTTTGAGATTTATGGGCTTTTGTTCCCAATTTTTGCTTTATCCATCCCCCCTCCTTTAATTTTCATCTCACATTCAAGATTTTTCATTTTAAGCACCTTGGGCTTCATCCCTTCCTTCCTCTAAATTATTGTTTAATTTGGACAGTAAATACAAGCTAACAGTTAGCCCTCTTTCCCCTATGCGAATTGTTCTTATTTTCAATATTTTGATTCAGTCTAGGCCCTTCCTCAAGCTTGGTTCATTTCAACAAGGGATGCCAGCGCTATTCATTTCTCAACTGCTATTCCCCCCCCCCTCCCCAATCCCCTTCCTTATATTCATAAGCTGACCCTCCCAGGCCGTGATGAATGACCTTTAAATGAACCTCAAATTTGTATGATTTTATATCTTTAACTCCATTTTGTCTAAATTTATATTTTTAAATGAAAAAAATCATGAAAAAATATTGAATTGAAGGTACACGTTATTTTGCATAATTTGATTTTTGGAGTCTATGTGTACTGAAAGCTAGCGAAACTGCGACAAAACACTCAGGTTTATATTGATTTTGTGAACATTTTCAGACATTTTATTTTGTAAAAAATATTTCTAATGAAACAGTGGTCAAAGGTCTTTGCAATGATATATTACATGAAGGGTGTCGGCAAAATTAAAAAAAATTCTCCCTAGGGGAGGGTAGGACAGCGGCTAAGTGCGGAGACAGGCATGGGAAGTGCATAATACTATGAATAAGTGATTACAGGGCTTTTTAACGATATATCACATGAGGGGTGACAGAAAAATTTAGAAAAGTGCCCCCAGAGTAAAGATAAAAATAAGCACTCGCGACTCACCACTTGGTGATTAAACATGAAAGACTGGCAATTAAAAATATGGAAAGAACCGGCAAATGCAGGACTTTTCAAAAAGGATTTTGTCAAAAGATTGAAGGAAAAAAACGCACATTTTGTCAAAGGATCACGGAAAACCCCAGATTTCGTCAAAGGATCGCTAAAATAAACAAATTTCGTCAAAGGATCAAGGAAAAAAACACAAATAACATCAATAGATCACAAAATAAAAAACACATTTTGTCAAAGGATGGTGAAAAGAAAATATCATTTCGGCAAAGAATCGCGAAAAAAAAAAAAAAAAAATTAATTAATTAATAAAAAAAAAAAAAACATTTCGTCAAAGAATCGCGAAAAGACACATTTCGGCAAAGAGTCACAAAAAATTTTCTGAAAAGATCGCAAAAAAAAAAATAACATTCATTCCACCAAAGGATCGCAGAAGAAGAGCAAACATCACCAATACAACATGGAAAAACGCGAATTTCTTTAAAGAAGAGTGGAAAAAACACAAATTTTGTCAAATGGCTGCAGAACAAATGCATAATTACTACTGGGAGGGGAGCTCCCTGCCTCCTCCTCTACTGTAACCTTTCAGAAAATTTGATGTGAATTTCAGATTTTTTTTTAAAAAACACCTGCTTGTCAGTGGATTAACATAGCTATTTTTTTTTTTTTTTAAAAAGGGAGGGGGGGGGGGGGAGTACTTATGTCATGGTTAGCTGTACAAGTACCTAAGCATAGTGGGAGTTATGTAGTTTGCTACATAAGCATGTTGCATATAATTTTGCAGTGAACTTATTTTAAAATTTAAAATAGATTGGAAATTAATATATCAAGTTCATTTAAAACAATATTAATTAAAATATTTTTATTTAGTACATAAATTACTTTTTTACTCTAAATTCATACATTTTTTAATTGAATATCCTGTGGCATAAATGTACTTACTGACTACTAACAAAATTATTCTCACTAGCCAGTAACTTAACTGGCTACTAAAAAAATAAACCTACCAGCCAGTAGCTACTAAGCAAAATGCAAAATTTCTTATTTTCATCTTTACCCCAGAGCCGCCCCCCCCCCCCCCCCCACACACACACACTCAAATTCAACGCACCCTCATTTAAAAAAAAAAAAATTATGTGTCATAAACTATCTGAAAATTTCAAATCGATCGGTTAGTTGTTTTCTGAATTTTAACAAATTTGCGTTCATTTTCTATTTAGAAACGCATCTTTTTCTTTTTAAAAATCCATTTTTTTTATAAAACAAAAAGTTCTGAATCAAATTTTTTTAAATACAGTGAAACCCCGATTTTATGTTTCTCAAGGGACTGAGTAAAAAAACGTAAAATACGGGAAAAACGTAAAATACATAGAAAGCAATAAATAATAGAAAAAAAACTAAAGGTAGTAAAGATGACTCTTTCAAAAGGTATTACAATCTATATTTTACGAAAAGAACATTATTATACATACCATTTTAAGATCCTTTTACTAACACATTTAATTGCGAATCCTGGCACTTAGGTTGAAAATAGTCCGTAATAGTGGATTGTTTTTTAGTCATTCAGTTCAAAGTGAATGCAGCCTCTTCCAGGATTGAAATACTTTGCAAGTTTTTTTCCTGGTCTTTATGAGAAAGAAAATAGTCTTTCACTGTTTGTAAGCTCTTCATTGCAACATTGAAAGAAGGGACGGGCTATGCTTAACTGTTTCTTCTTCTTCATCTTCATCGGTGGACAAAAAGTCCATAACGTCGGCTATGGATGGAGCAGTAGCTCTTTCAGCTTCACATGTTGCTAAATTTTCTGGGATGTAATCGTCGAAATCATAGATAACTGTTTCGTTGTCATTCTCCGAGTCTACCGCAACTGATTCCTCATCTGTTCTCGGTTCATTTAGATGCTACGAATCCGCTTTCTTCAAAACAATGGGAAATGCACTGTTGTGTAACGTTTCTCCAATAAAATGCATAGCCTCAAGAACACTTAACTTTAACTTGCAGGCGTCATTTAGGTTTCCATTTGCTATTTCAGCAACAGCTTTCCGGACAAGTTGCTTTCTATAAAAACCTTGAAAGATCGAATAATGCCGAGATCACAAGGCTGCAATTTGCCGGAAAAAAATCGACATGCACATTAGACAGCTGCAAAACCGGATGTGCACTGCATTGATCAATGAACAAAATTATTTTATGATTCTGCAACTCCATTTTTTTGTTTAGTTTGCGCAAAAAGTCCTCGAAAAGGGGTTTGATTATCCATGCATTTTTGTTTGCTTTGTACTTTGTCAGATAACTTCTCACGTTTTCGAAGCATCGTGGGTTGCGCGACTTTCCAACAACAAGAGGCATCAGCTTCTCACTTCCATCAGAATTGCAGTAAAGTAAAACCGTAAGACGCAATTTAGACATCTTCCCTCCATGGTAGGAGTCTCCTTTAGCAACATAACTTTTATCCGGTAGGAGGTTAAAGAAAAGTCCAGTTTCATCCGCATTGAATATGTCCTTTGGCTTGTATCTTTTGGTCAAATTCGGTAGATTTTTCTTCCAATCTTCTATTGTAGCTTTATTTACATTTGATGATTCTCTCGAAAGCGATCTATACACAAGATTATGTCTTTTTTTCATTCGGTCAATCCAGTAAAGATGAAAATAAAGAATTTTGCTTAGTGGCCACTGGCCGGTAGGTTGATTTTATTTAGTAGCCAGTTACTGGCTAGTAGGAATAATTTTTTTAGTAGCCAGTAAGTACATTTATGTCACACTGAATATAATATTTTATTTAAAAATGTATGAGTTTAGAGTAAATAAGTAATTTAGGTACTAAATAAAAATATTTTAATTCATATTGTTTTAATAAACTTCAGATACTAATTTCCAATCTATTTTAAATTTTAAATTAAGTTAACAGAAAAGTTATATGCAGCATGCTTATATAGCTAACTACATAAATCCCACTATGCATAAGTGGGGTCCCCTCCTGGTACGAATTATGCATTTTCTTCACGCTACTTTAACGAAATTCACGATTTTCAGTGATCTATTGGCGATATTTGTGTTTCTTCTGCGATCATTTAACGAAATGTGCGTTTTTTTCACGATCTTTTGACAAAATTCCCGTTTTTTTTTTTTTGCGATCTTCTGACAAAATTCGCAATCTTTTGATGAAACTTGCGTTTGTTTTTGCGATTCTTTGACGAAATTTTCGTTTTATACGTGATTCTTCGACAAAATTCGCGTTTTTTATGCGATCTATTGACAAAATTCGCCTTTTTACGCGATCCATTGACGATATTTGCATTTTTTCCACGATCCCTTGACGAAATTTGGGTTTCTTAGTGAGCCTTTGACGAAATTCAGGATTTTCCACGATCCTTTGACGAAATGTACAGGTTTTTTCACGATATTTTGGCAAAGTCTCGTTTTCTTCGTGATTCTTTGACGAAATTCGCGTTTTTTTTTTTTTCGTGATTCTTTGATGAAGCTTGCGATTTATTGACGAAATTTGGGTTTTTTAGCAATCCTTTGAAGAAGTTGAGGTTTTACAGCGATCTTTTGACGAAATGTGTGGTTTTTTTCGCGATCTTTTGACAAGTCTCGTTTTTTTTTTCCCACGATTTTTTGACGAAATACCTTTTTTTTTTTTTTTTTTTTGCGATCCTTCGTCAAAATTTACGTTTTTTTCGCAATCTTCTGACGAAATGTGCTTTTTTTCGCGATTCGCAGAGTTTTTTTCTGCGATTCTATGACGAAATCCCCTTTGGAAAATCCTGCATTTGGCCGGTACTTTCCATATTTTTAATCGCCAGTTTTTCACGTTTAGTCGCTGAGTGGCGACTGGCGAGTGCTTATTTTCATCTTTACAATCCAGCCATTTGAAGCTGTGAAATCTTTCAAACCACCAAGCCTATCGGCGATTTCTAGAGCTTTTTCTCTTAGTATCGTACCATTTACAGGTACATTCGCGGCACGAGCTTCTTTAAAACACTTTAATAAGATACCTTCCAGCTCGTCGTACGGCGATTTTTTCATTGTTCTCTGTTTTCTTGACATTTTTTTCTCCGACTTTCTCGATGTTTTTTTCAATGCACTCTTTTTTCTGTAGTATGGATTGCAGGGTTGTCACGGGAATTCCTTGCAATTGAGCGAATGCTACTTTGGTTCCGTGGAATTCATCAAATTGTTTAACAATTTCGGCTTTCTCAGAAACAGAAAAGTTTTTGCATTTTTTACTCGTCATTTTGGCACAAAAAGGTTAGAAATATGATCACCACGTGCTAAACAGCAACTGAATTTGAAAACATGAAGAAAGGTAAAGACCCCTTTCCCTCTCGGACGAAAGAAATGAGCCACCCCATCTGATTGGTAACTGGAGTGTCTCTTCCCCTGCCCGTGTCATCCCTACACCAATAAAGTGTGTTGTTTCTTTACTTTGCTCCCTTGCCAGCTATCTGGGGTAGGGAAGAGAGCAGTCCGCGACAGCAGGTGTTCAACAAAGGAGGGGGGGGGGGGGGGGGACCAGTTTCAGAAAACAGGAGTCTTTAGAATGCGTTTCTGTTTTCATAGATTGCATAACTTTTAACAACGTGGATTAACTTTAAAAAAGCACAAAAGGAAAAATTATTGCTTATGGAAAAACTGGGACTTGATGAAAAAAAACGTATAATGCGGGGGGAAAACGTAGATTCGGGGGCGTAAAATTTTTTAATTAGCGTCCAAACATAGGCCATCATCGCCTAGCAACATCACTGAAATAAACTGCATTTGAAAAATTTTCTTTTCTTGTTAAACTCAATCCTTGTTGTTTCAAAATCATGCCAATGCCCATATAAAAAATAAGGGTACTACTTAGTTATCCCGTCGACCAATTTCGCCAAATTATATAAATCATCAAACCATTCGCCAAATTATACAAATTGACAAAATTTTTATTTTAAATAACGAAAAAACAAATAAATTAGTATGGCATTAATAAAAATACACACGAAATAAAAATCATTTGATGACATAAACACGTGTAATTTGCTTAAAGTCAAGTGAATGTGATATTTACGATCAACCATTATTGGCAAATAAATCTTATAGTTTGGCGATAGATTTACCAAATTATTACCAAATTAAGCATTACCAAAATAAGTACCTACTAATAATTCTACAACCAGACATTATTAATATATCACTCTGTTCAAAATTAAAAAAAAAAAAAAACTCTACACATTTTTAAACACAAAACATAAATCTTTTGTACTACCTGAAGTCTACCATCAAGAGTCCTCTGAATAGTAACACATTTACTAGGATGAGCACCATTAGTTGTTATAGCAGTTATTAGGCTATCAAGTTCATCACGTTTTTCTTTTAACTTCTTAACTAAACTTTCAATAGCTCTCTTTGAAAAACTCTCTGATTCACCACCTTGTCGATGGCACATTAAGCTATGAACAATACTTAAACAGGCATCAGCAGACGTTGGAGCATTTGTCGTCATGCTGGAAGCATTACTTCACATGCACTGGAATAGCAATGACTTTTATTACCTGAAAGTAAACATGCATAAGTACTTTTAAGTTATCAAACTAAAAAAAAATTACAGTAAACTCTGTCTAAGGCGGAATCGGTCGGGACTGAGAAATTTTTCCGTGGTAGACAGTATTCCGGCTTATGCAAAAGAGCGTGATTTATTGGAATGAAGCATACGTCAATCGAAAAGCGTTTTATGTTTTGGATAAAAAGATTGGATCTTGAGTTATAATGAATTGCTCGCACATGACGATCTTATTGATTGTCTTGACTCGAAAATCTGTTGAAAACTGAAATTCTGGAAGATCCTTTGTCTTTATAAATAAATGAGAAACTCTATTCAGTTTCTTAGTAGTGCTATAATACCTACAAATTTGAAGTTTACACACAAAAAAATTTATAACTTCGGGAATGAGGCAGAAAGCTATCACTTTGAATTTGAGTACAACCTTAAAGCATAATATATTGTACTTTAGACAATACAAATTTTCATAAATGTGCATTCTACTAGTAATAATAACTTTAAATGCATACTTATATAGGGAAAAAAATGGCATAAGCAAGAATTCCTTAAAATTTAAACAGTTTCTGTTCTTTTGAATTAACTTTTTAAAAGTATTACTGAATTAAATTTTTATGCTCGACATTGAGTATTTGACGTATATATATATATATATATATATATATATATATTAGTTTTAAAGTTTCATAAACGCATTTCATTTTTAAAATATCCTTTTTTTCCGCCTTATGCAAAATTTTGGTTTTGGTGGGACCTTAAAACCGTTTCCGTGTTAGGCAGATTCCGGCTTATGCATCAAGAATTAATGTTATTTTCTATGGGTTCGCCGGGACTTGAAAAATTTTCCGCGGTAGACAGATTTCCGGCTTACACAGGGTCCGCCTTAGACAGAATTTACTGTACTTGAGTAATTTTCAAAAAGGAAATAAATTACGTTAAAAAATGAAATAGCAGATTATAATTACAGAAATTTTCAATGAAAATTTACAGCAAAATTTTTCAGTTCCTTATTTATTTTAATGATATAAAAAAGTCATGGTTGTAGATGTTCCTAAAATAAAGTTGTAGATTTCATATTTTTGCAGATCTATGCCGATCCCGATCATGACCCCTTGAACCCAAAACCACATCCAATTCAAAACTTTATATCTATCTATTTATACCACTTTTTTATGGACACGATAACTTTCATAGTTTTGTACAAATATCTTCCAAACTGATACATAAAATCAAGGGACAGAAAAACTCGAAGTTCGTTAATGGGCAAAATCGGACCAAGGGGGTGGAAATAGGGAGGGGGTTTGTGAAAACAGAAAAAACACCATAACTTCTTAATTATAATACATATCAAATCAGTTTAAAGTTCTTACTTCTAGGAAAAGGGGTAAAAATTTATAAATAAGATTTTTTGATATCATTAAAAATGGGCTCAAGGAACGAAAAAAATGGGGTTTTAAGAAGAAAAAAATTCATAATATCTTCAATTCACAAGATATCAAATCAACTTAAATTTATTATAAATCTTCTTAATCTTATCTACAACTTTTTTTATTGACAAGTTTTTGATAGGACCCCCAATTCTTACAGCAAAAAAAAAAAAGAAAAAAAAAAGGGGGGTGGGGTGTGAAAAAGAAAAAAAATCATAAATTTGTTAATTCATAAGATATCAAATCTGCTTAAATTTATTATAAATCTTATTAACATCTACAACTTTTATATTAACAAAATTTTGATAAGGCCAATTCTTACAGAAAAAAAAATAGGGATTGAAGAAAAAAATTATCGTATTAAGGCTGTTCTCAAATCCAAAGGGGCAACTTTATGACATATTCAGGGATGCCGCGGACGCGCTATAGCGTGTAAATTACGCGAAAAATCGGAGACGGGATGCAAAAAAATAGCTCTTATGCATCCCATGGGACACGTAATTTCGTCAAAAAATCGCGGGAAAAAGCCGATTTTCGTCAAAGGATCGCGGAAAAAGCGCAAATCTCATCAAAATATCGCACAAAAAACACGATTTTCGTCAAAGGGCCGCAAAAAAATAGCTTATTTTGTCAAAAGATCGCGAAAAAAAAAGCGAATTTAATAAAAAAATCGCGGAAATAAGTGCAAATTTCCTCAAAATATCACAAAAAAAAAACGCTATCTTCGTAAAAGGGCCGCGACAAATTAGCATATTTCGTCAAAAGATCGTGAAAAAATAGCGAATTTTGTCAAAAAATTACAGAAAAAAGCCGATTTTTGGTCAAAGGATAGCTAAAAAGTGCAAATTTCATCAAAATATTGCGGGAAAAAGCAGATTTTCGTCAAAGAATCCCGAAAAATAGCGTTTTTTGTCAAAGGATCGCCAAAAAATAGCAAATGTCGTCAAAAAATCGCCTAAAAAAGCCGATTTTCGCCAAAGGATCGTGAAAAACAGCACAAATTTCATCAAAATATCGCGGAAAAAATGCGATTTTCGTAATAGGGCTGCAACAAAATAACGTATTTCGTGAAAAGATCGTGAAATTTCGTCAAAAAATCGCGGAATAAAGTCGAATTTTGTCAAAGTATCGCGGAAGAAACATGATTTTCGTGACAGGCTCACGAAAAAATAGCGAATTTCGACAAAAGGATCGCGGAAAAAACGCGAATTTCGTCAAAGTAATGCGGGAAAAACATGAATTTAGTCAAAGCACCAAAAAAGATGTGCAAACTAAACTTATAGGTAGAAAATTCATAAAATGGGATTTAATTTTTTTTTATGAGATTCTTTTACAGCATGATTTCAGTGTACTTTGATAATGTATTCAGGAGGTGGACCAGTGAAAAATCCCCCTTCTTCCTTCTTACTGCATTGAAATGTCTCCCGCCTTCGGAACATTTAATATTTGATGCTTATTAATGATTTAGATGTAAATTTTCCTTCCAAGGAAAATGTCTGATTCCAACACAGATCTATGCTGGCAAATAATTCAATGAGAAGTATAATGAAAGCACCCATTCATTCAACAAATGTACACCTTTACTTAACATAAGATAAGTATCCTTTTTTTCAGCAAAAATATCTTTTTAAATACACCGTCTTGCCCCTTTTTAAAAGAAATGCAAACATTAGTGATACTTGTTAGTGGAACTTAGTGTCTTCTAATCTCAAATAAGTATTATTTTACAATTAAAATTGTATCTTGCATTTTTACTTTTAAAAAAGTAAAGAAATTTTCTGTTAATATTTTTTTAAATATCTTATTTAAGTGCAAATAATACTAGTTTTAATGCATTATTTAATTATTATTAAAACTATAATTAATGCATTTATTTTATATTTTCCAAATAACCAAGTTTCATTTATTCCTTTAAAATAAGAATTATTATTGATGGGGACCCACTTTTGTAAAAAAGGGACCCAGATTTTTGGAAATCCTGTTGTAATCCTGTTGATATATCCTGTTGTAAATCATATGTTTTAATTCATTTTTGTTCAGAAACACATGAAACTGGAAGATGCTGTTATGACAGAAACTATGTAATTGAAAGACATTTTCTGTTTTTTTGTAAACACAATAGATGTTTCAGAAAATACTGTCAAAGTCGCTGTTTTTAACCGAATTTCCTGACAAAAGCAGAAAATCCAGTGAACAAAGGGAAAAGAATGCCTTGTGATAGGCCTGCCAATCTTATACACCTTTATGCTCAGTGGCAGAACTATCTTCAAGTGTCTGCAACGCTAATATTTTCAAAAATAGTCTGCAATACACTATATATCATATAAATATCTTCTTGCTGTTGTAGTTATTTAATTATGGCATCACAGGTATATATATATATATCCTGAAATGTTACAGCAGAAAGGGAGGGGTGGGGAATTTTCCCCAAGCACTAATTACTTTTGTTGCAGGTCGGGTTAATTCTGTGTTTGGTTGGGTTGGGGTAACCTGATTTTTCAAAAGTTAGTTCAGTATATATTATTTCAGATTAAATATATCTATAATATTAAAACTAGATGTTTGTGTATCAGCTGTTTTCTAAAGAGACCGCTGTGTTTCTTCTGCGACCCTTTTATGAAATTCACTTCTTTTCACGATCTTTCAAAGAAATTCTCATTTTCAAAGTGATCCTTTGAAGAAATTTGCGTTTTTTTTCGCGACCCTTTGACGAAATTCACCTTATTTCCGCGGTCCTGTGACGAAATTCAAATTTTTTCAATGTCCCTTAGACAAAATTCGCTTTTTTCTGCAATCATTTTACAAAATTTGCATATTTTTGCGATCCTTCAACTAAACTTTCTTTTTTTCAACAGCCCTTTGACGAAATTTGCGTTCTTTCCGCGATCATTTCTCAAAATGTGTTTCATATGCAATTCTTTGACGGCATTTTTTATGCGAGTGTTTCGCAAACTTCACGTTTTTTCGCGATATTTTGAAGAAACTGCATTTTTTCTGCAATCATTTGACGAAATTTGCATTTTTACCGCGATCTTTTTATGATATTCACATTTTTGCAATCCTGTGATGAAATTCGCATTTTTTCTGCAATCCTGTGACGAAATTCGCATTTTTTCTGCGATCATTTTACAAAAATTGCACTTTGACTTAGATGTGTTATTATACCTCCGCTCGTCATCTTTGGTATTTGGCGATTTTTATCGCTTTGGTAACCCGACGGTTGGCGTCGAGGGATGCGTTGCGTCCTGGCAACCCTTTCATTAAGACGCGAGAGCCGGCATTTTCGCAGGAACATTCACTTCAATCCTGGATCTTGTTGCTGACAGATTTCCACGTGCCATCATTGACCAGGCTGTATCTTTTTTTTTTTTTTTTCAGTCTTCAATTTAATGATTTTTTTTAATTGCTTTTGCTGTTATGGCTTCCCCGATTGGAGACGTCATCGCTAAATACCAGGCCATTTTAAAAGAAAAGGTGGCCTTTTTCTGCACTTCTGGGAATAGGCCTATTTTGGGCAATGAAGGCGATGATAGTAGGTTGTTTATTACGGAGCTAATCTGCGACAGAGATTTGTTTTTTACTTTTTTAAAAGAAATTGGGTTGATTAAATCCAGCATGTGTTGCCGTGAATGTAACGGAGACATGAAAATCTGTAAAAGGACGCAATTGTCTGATGGTTGCACGTGGGTTTGTCTTAATAAGAGAGTTGTGGATGGTCAGAATAAAAAGTGTAACACTGAAATGTCTTTTAGATATGGTTCCTGGTTTTAATTACATTGTTACATTTTCTTTATTGTGTTTTCTAGTGATTTATGTGCAAGTTAGGCTTAACAAAAATAAAATGTAAATAATGAAGAAAACATGCGCATGTTAAGCTTAACGAAAAAATATGTAAATGAGACAAATTTACATTTTTTTCATTAAGCCTAACATGTGCATATAATCGCTACTTGGCGACATTTTTTACTTGGCGGTAAAGGGGTTTTCACGCCAAAAAAAATCCAAGATGGCGGATGGAGGGATAATAACACATCTGTTTCTGCACTTTTTTCCGCGATCCTTCAACTAAATTCGCATTTTTTCAAAGACTCTTAGACGAAATTCACATTCTTTCCGCAATCATTCCACAAAAATTGCATTTTTTACGCAATTCTTCGACGAAATTGGCATTTTTTTATTAGAGTCTTTTAGGAAATTCGCACTTTTTTCTACGATCCTTTGACAAAATGCACATTTTTTCTGCAATCATTTGAAGTAATTTGCGTTTTTACCGCGATTTTATGATGAAATTTGTGTTTTCACCACAACCTTTTGACAAAATTCACGTTTTACCGCGATCCATTGATGAAATTCGTGTTTTTCCTAGATCCTTTGCGAAATTCGTGTTTTTTTGCGATCATATGACGAAATACGTGTTTTTTACGTGATCCTTTGACGAATTCCACAATTTTCCGAGATTTGACGAAATCCGCGTTTTTTTCACAATTATTTGACGAAATCTGCGTTTTTTCTGAGATCATTTGACAAAATTTGCATTTCACGAAATTGGCCTTTTTTACGCAATTCTCTGAAGAAATGTGTGTTTTTTTGCAATACTTTGACGAAATTCGTGATTTTTCCGTGATCCTGTGCCAAAATCCACGTTTTTCCGCTGTGGTTTGCTGCAATCCGTGTTCTTCCGCAATCATATGCCGAAATCCGCGTTTTTTCCCGCAATCTGAAATTCGCTTTTTTCCCCGCAATCCTTTGGCGAAATTGGCTATTTTTTCTGCGAATGATTGACAAAAGTGGCTTTTTTTTTTTTTTTTTTTTTTTTTTTGCAATCAGTTATCATATTTCGCGATATTTTTCAGTGATTTCTTTTTTATTTCCGAATGTTCGGACAAATGACCAGTTTTTAAAATTTTCAGAAAATTCGGAGCGGAACTATCCCTGCCATAGATCCGATCTCACTTAGCGAATTCTGTTTGGCTTTTCATAAAAACATCGCTTTCGCCTCGGTTTTTTTTTTTCTTCTTCTTTCCCGCTGTGTATTATGTTTTTAGTCTGCAGAAGCCCTAAAACGTCTGCGACGCTCATCGCGGTGTTGCGCACATTCTGCCACAGGGCCTTTATGGTTAAAAATATGTACATCATTGTGCCAGAAAGCATCAGGCTTGCTGGGCAGTGTAGTTGAGAACAGCCTTAACATGATTTTGATAAAACCAGCTCATACAGGAAAATGAAATTAAAAACTCGTCAATAGCGGCCAGATAAAATTGTTAAAGTAGGTTTATCTCTAATCATGATTTAGTTTTCGTTGGTGAAATTAGTACTTAACTTCAAAATCTACCTGTACCTGTAGGTCAAGACGGCAGGGATTTTTTTTTCCTTACATGTATTTTATAAATGGCTGTCACTAAACTAAACTCATTTATCTGTGTGGCCAGCCAGCTCTATGAATGTTTTTCAGGACAAGTCCCATACCTTGTGTCACAAAATTTGGCGCACTTTTTAGGCGATAAGTGTTTTGGTTTACATTTGGTTGGTTGTATTTTGAACGGCTTTTTGGCTTTAGGTTTGCTTTCTTTTCGGAAAGCCCATTTAAAGATGGGAGAACTTGAAGCTTATTGGTTCATTAGTATCACGCGAACCGTTAGTCAGCTAAATTTTGAACCTCACACAGACATTCGGATGAGTCTGTGCTTCTGTTAACGTCTTTTGATTGCAAGGTAAGTCTTGCTTGCTCTGCCATTTATTTCTTTTTGTTTTTTATTAGGATTTTTGCATTAGCTGTTTAAAATGCATCCTTTAATGGCAAATATATATAGTTGGTTTAAAAAATCTCTAAAATCTTGCAGGAACGATAAAATGTTGTCACAATATATGGCTCTTCATTTTTATCACCGATGCAAGCTAGATCATTTAAACAACTGCTGCTGAGAAAATTCAAGTCTTCATAGATGACATTATATCGAGGGTATATTACCAAAAGTCAATCAAAACTTTAATTTAATTCAGTTAGAAGGCGAAGTACCTTATCTTGACGATGTTTCAGACCCTGACTGGGATCCCTTTTTGTAAATATTAACTGATTGTTTTTTTTTGTGTGTAAACATTTTAATTTTTTTAATATATACTTTTATTTTTTTGTATAAAACTTCCCTTTTTCTGAATCGCTGTCTCATTTATTGGTCTTTATTTATATTTATCCTTTTACTTTTATTTTACATTTAATAAATTTTTTTTTTACAGTTGTAAGCGAGATTGGGAATCCCGTGAGATTTTACCTGCATTAAAATTATGATAGTTTTTAAACTATTGCTATTGTTGAAATTTATTGAAAAAAGTTTGATATGTTTTTTTTTCCCTTTTTTATTGTCCAAAATGTTGTAGGAGCGCGGGGGGGGGGGGGGGGGGGCGGGGGGGGGGGAGCAGAGCCGCCTGACAATAACAAATATTTAGCTCAAAAAGCACATTTGTTTAGTTTTTTACTCGTTAGTTTATTTAGAATCCTGCTAAAATTTGTGTAATTGCATCGTAACAAATTTTTTTCAAGATGGCACAAAAACTTTGTTTTTAAATAATTTTTTATTTTTCAAAATGGTGCAAAATCACCAATTTATAAATAACAAAGATTTAAAAATGATGTTTTCCCGCCATCTTGGAAAAATTTTCATGTCGCCAAAATGGCATTTAGTGCAATTTTTCTCGGCAAATTCGCCAAGCGGCACAGGATATGGGGCTCTTCCCTTTTTTCTATTACCTGATACTCCCAGTGATTTTTCTAGGTCAATATCGTATGAAAATAAGCTGTACATAGTCATTTGAAACATTGTATTGAAATTTACAGGATCAAAATTCCCTGATTTTCCAAGGTTTTAATCAGAATTCCCCGATTTTTTTTCTCCCACTCCTGTTAAATTCTTTGACTTTTCCAGACTCTCAAGGGAAACTGGCCAACCTGTTCATATATATATATAAATAAATAATTATTGGCAAAAGCATTCTCTACCATAGAGATCTGCACGGGTCGGGTCTGGCCTATTTTCATTCACAGCGCCCGGGCACGGACCATACATTTTTCTGAAGGCTCGGGCCGGGCCTAGTAACTACCCTTTACAGGCTGGGCCTTACTTTTTTCCTGAAGGATTCGGCCGGTCTGGGCCTAACTTTTTTTTCAGTACAGAGCGGGGATGGGTTTCATTCATAGTCTTCACAGCCCAAAATTTTCAGTCCTAGTTTTGACCAAGCCTGTATGAAAATCATTGTCTTGGCGTGACCTGGTCCGTTCAAAGGTCAGTTAAATAAGGCTTGGCCCACAAATTTTTACAAAAAATATATACATTTTTAAATCGCCATTATTCTACAATTAAACATTAAAATTTATTCATTTTAAAGAATAGTAGATTTCTACGTTTATTAAAAATAAAATATAGTAAAATGTGTGGAAAAGAACCTGCCAATAATGGATTCCTGTTTTAGACTGAAAAACGTGTTAATCCATGCAAAATTATTATATTAATACGTAAGACAATAATATATCATATAATACATTTACCCTTGCTAAGAAGGGAACTTATCTATAACATTTTTTTTTTTCTTTTCTATGCAATTCAGTCTTGGAAGATTTTACTGTATAGCATTTTTCAGATTTTTAAACACTTCAATACAGGGAATATGGATTAACAATATTAATGATAACTGAAACATACAAGAAATAGAGATTCATTAAAAAAAATAAATATCGCAGCCTTCGGCACTTCTATAAAAATGAAGATTATAAACATGAGAAAAAAAAGTTAATGTAAATATTTTTGGTCACAACTCTTCATATGAGACAAATTTTTAACAAAATCGGCGTAAAAATCAATGTTTTGTAGAAATTCACTCGGGCTGAACTTTTAAATTTTTTACCGGGGCCGGGCCAAACTTTTAATTTTTGTATTGGGTTAGGCCAGGCCAAACTTTTTTCCTGCAACAAGGGTCGATCCAGGCAAAATTTGGGGCCTATTTAGGGCCATTTCACAAAAATCTATTTAATAAAATAGGCCCCTTCACAACAATAAATTTAATAAAATGGGCCCCTTCACAAAAATAAATTTAATGAAACAGGCCACTTCACAAAAATGAACTAAATAAAACAGGGCCCTTCACAAAATTCCTTTGAATAAAATAAGACCCTTTTGAACATTCTTTTTCATAAAAACTGTTTAAAAATGTGTAATTTGTAAATAAAACCAGGTCACGAAAAACAAAAACTTTAGCAAGGGGATTTAAAGAAGATTTTGTTAATAAATTCTTGGTTCGAATTTGAGTAACTGGATTTCAACTTTCGTTACAAAATGTTATTTTTCACAAAAATATTATAAAATTCACAAAAATAACTTTTACTTTTCACAAAATGGGCCCCAAGAATAAAAACCTGCATCGACCCCTGTACGAGTTGGGCCGGGCCCAGGCCTGGAAATTTCGGCCCATGCAGACCTCTAGTCTACCTCCCTACAGGGAAAGGGATGAGGAATTTCTAGAAAATTTTACCAGGCAGCAAATTGCAACATACAGTTGAAAATTGTTATGACAAAATTTACGCAACTGTAAAAATATTTGGTTACTATTACTGCAGTGCATTTTCATATTTTTTCTATAAAATTAAGGAGTACAGTTGACTGCCTTGAACTTTTAAAACCCTAGATATTCATAATAGCATAGTTGTTTTAATTTAAGGATACAACAGCATTGTTAAAGCATCAGTAATATGTAGAAAAGCTGCTCTGCACATGATATGGAATGAACCTTTAATAGGTTTAAAAATAATTTTAAGCACTAGACCTCAGTAAGCTGCCCGTTTTTAATAGATTTAAAGTTCTCCACATTTTAAATCATAGAACTAAGTAATCTGCATGTTTCATGGGCATTCCATGCAAACGGAAAAAATGTCCCGTGCGACGTGCATGACACTTACATAAATACATGTATCTAAACTTATAAGTTGTTAAAATACATTAATAATAACATAAAACCCTAGATTTTCATATTACCATAGTTGCTTTAATTTGAGGATATAATGACATTGTTAAAATAGCAGTAATAGTAATATGTAGAAAAGCGGTCCCACACATGACATAAAATATGCTAATAAAATCATTGAAGAACAGAAAATGAAAATATTTTTTTCTGTAATACGGGGAAAGGGAAGAAAAAGGCATGAAATATTTACATTCTTATAAGAGTAAATAAAAGTTTCAAGAGGTAAAAACTTTAATTTGTCATAGTATATGAATAAAATGAAAATGGAAACAAACACTGAAATCAACATTTTAGTAGTCAAGATTCGATAATTGTTACATAATATCATTATATTGTGTTTTAATTAGCAAAGAAACTAATGATAAACAAATATGAAACATTTAGTTTAATTATTATTGTTTGATATTTAATCTTTGTGTATTTCTTTCATCAAAGCTTTATAATAGGTAATTAGTGTTAAAGAAACAACAATAATTCACTTCTAAGGTAATAACAACAAGAAAATGTCGATTAAATGCATTATATAAACAAAACGTAAAACAAATATGTCAGGTTGGTCGTGATTTTACAAAGATATGCGAGATGGTTTTTATATGACAGATCACTCAGTCAATGTGTACAATTCCATTTAAACTTTCACTGATGAAAATTGTACACATACCTTTTATGCAAAACAATAGTGTACATTTGATTCATTTATATTCACATCAAATTTATGCACTAAAATTCAAGCAAGGCTTGTTTCGGCGAGTGAAAAAAAGATGTATATTTTCTGGCAACATTTGTTTGCAATCGTAATCGAATTTATTACTCACTTCGGGAAAATCAAGAAATTATTATTATTTCTACTTGTCAAGAAAACTGTATATAATAAATTTGTAGCATTATAATAAAACTAAACGAAATTTACTAATGCTAGGACTTAACGTAGCAATCATTGAGTTTTCAAAAAAATATATACATTTGCTTTAGAAAGGCATTTCATGTAGCATTAGATATGTTTAATTAATTTTGAAATATATAATTTTATTCTTAAGGTAAAAAAAATATCTTTTTAGTTTTGTCCACAGAGTTTTGTTGAGTTTATCAAGCAATGTTTTGATCAGAAAGTTTTGTTTCACTTTCTAAAATTTGGCAACGATCATCAAGCGGTTTGTTTATGTTGTGTTTTTTGCAGATTCGGCGCTGTTTGCACTTCGGATCTACTTTAACCTCTGTGCGATCTGTGTTAATTATTTTTAATTTATTTCAATTTCTGTCGTGGTAAAAAAAAAAAAAAATGTATAAATTTATAAAAATAAATTTCCCATATATGTTTTTCTGTATGTCATTTTTAAGATTACGAATTCAAATTTCGTGTAACATGGCATTTGTTGTCCTCAGATCGTTGTCATGGAGAGAAGTAAACAAACCATTTCTAGATAATGCATCTAGTTGATAGCAATATGGCAATCCCTTAATTTACGACGTAAAGGATGTGTACTTTTATTTGAATC
The DNA here is from genome assembly GCA_963932465.1 of Maratus speciosus. Lineage (NCBI taxonomy): Eukaryota > Metazoa > Arthropoda > Arachnida > Araneae > Salticidae > Maratus > Maratus speciosus. Next base: position 583,540,575 of record OZ010788.1, on the reverse strand, counting down.
ATTTGGCGAAAGCGTCTACATAATGGCTGAATACGATGAGCGGCTGATTATTATTTCTCGGGCTAACCCACATAGTCAATTTCTGTCTCAAATTACTCGAAAAAGTGTAAAAAAAATTCTGTATTCTTTTGAAAGTACTTCTTTGGATGACATTTTGTGTGAGTTTTCCTTTATACATTTTATATTTCTGTTTATTAACTTTAAATTTTAATGTATTATTTTTTAATACTGTGCAATTTTGTTTTATTTTTCTCCCGTTTTGTATTAAAGTAAGTTAAGTCTTATTAGTTGAATCTATTTCAATTGCTGAAAAAAATGTTGCAATTTTTATTTATTTAATTATTTTTTTTTTAATGTACCAAATACTGTTCAATGGTTTTCCTGTCTTAACTTTGTGGTCAAGGTTCGTAAAAATCAAGATATTTTTTTTAATATACAATATTTTGATATATATATATATCCGGTATTTTCAAAATAATCAACTTACTGCTGATTATAAGTATTTTCAGACTTAATATAGGGCAGATGCTCCAGTTGTGGCCACATTGGATCAATTTGTGCAATATTTAGGCTGTGAATTGATGCAGACAAATAAAAGTTAATATGCATTCTTACACCTTAAGCAAACACACTTTTATCATTTACAATTTCATTTGTTTATTTATTTATTTATTTATTTATTTATTTTTTTTTTTTTGATAAAATGTGGCTTACAAAAAAAAAAAAAAAAAATTGTGAAACTCTAGTGTGTGCTCACATGTATTAAGATTTTTGCTTAGCTGACAAGTTTTCCAAATCTTTCAATATTAGGTACTTATTGGGTTCTGTTTGTCTTGAAACAAATTATTGTTAGGTTTTATGAGGTAAGCTTGCCTCTCTATTACAATTTCACATTTAAATTAATTATTTTAACAGTTTAATGGGGGGTGGCCAAAACTGGTGCTTTAAATTTGCTATATGTATCAGTTATGGCCATGGAAATTGGAAGTGGCAAAAAGGGTAGGTATAACATATGTTCCACTTTTGGCAATCATAATTCATTATAGTGATAATTTTAGCCATTAAATAAATTTAAGGAACAGATGTCATAAGTTCCCACGGCCGCCATCTTGGAATTTTTCTTGGTGTGAAAACTCCTTTGTCGCCAAGCACTGGTTTATATGCATGTTTCGCTTCACTAAAATAAAATGTAAATAATAAATAAAATTCGCTAAAGTGGCACATTAACCAAACTTCGCGCACATTAACCAAAAAAAAAAACATCACTGCATTCAGCACTTCTCGTGATATGGCATTCTCAAAATTCAGCAGTTCTTGCTTTCTAGCAATCTCAAAATGTAAAAAACTCTTAAAGCAGCAAAATATACATAAAAAACAAAACTCGCTAAAGTGGCAATCAGTCAGGGCCGTAGCAAGGTCTTAAGAGGCCACCCCCAAACATATTTTTCAGCCCCCCCCCTCTAAGATTTTGGAGAAATATCTACATTTAATTTTCCACCTGAGTTCCATTTTATAACAACACCAGCGGAGTTTCGCTGGTCGGATTTTCCAAAACGAACTCCAAATTGAACGAATTTGTAGTTGGGCTGCCCTGCTTTAGGCAACGTACACCCATATGGGCTATGTCCGCTCCGATCTTGAATCATACGAACCTAGAATTCTTGTAATTTTTTTTATTTCGATCCAGATTAAATTCAAATTTTCAATATTTCGTTCACGTTGCTACAATGCTACACGAACAGATTTGATATTCTTACAAAGTGAATTTAATCAAAGGACTTGCAAAATTTAACTGAGAATTCTTCCATTTAGGAAAAAAATGTCAAAAAATTCGCCGAAGAACGCAAAAGAATGTCAAAAATTGCATAAAAATTTTCGAAGTTCATAGAGATAAAACTTTACTTATATTGAGCTAAAAGATTGAAACCGGGTTTATATCTTTTACGAATATTAAAAAAACTACCAGAAAAGGGAAAAAAAGCTAAAAATCACATAAAAATTCTTGAAAATTTAAAAAACAGCAGACGACAAAATTTGGCAAAAAAGTTTGAAACTGAATTCAAAGAAAAAAGACAATTCAAAAGAATTTAGAGCCTGTAAAATTTCTTTCATCTGGGAACCTTTAAAGAGAATGCTGGCTATAGAAAGAAAGCACATTTGTTTGAAGGAACTAATAGTATTAAGGAAGTTTTGAAACTTATTGGGGACCCCAACAAGATTAAAAAGCATATTTTTAAAACATTTTAATAAAAAAATGAGGCCTAAAAGTTTTGAATCTTGGGCTCCAATTTTTCCTCCCGTTTATAGGGGGCCCTAAAAAAGACAATTCAAAAAGAATTTAGAGCCTGCAAAATTTCTTTAATCTAGGAACCTTTAAAGAGAGAAAGTGCATATCTCTTTTGGTCAAAAGAAGTAATAGTATTAAGGAAGCTTTGAACCTTATTGGGGCCCCAAACGAGATTAAAAAGCATATTTTAAAAACATTTGAATAATAAAAATGGGCTGTAAAAGTTTTGAATCTTGAGTTGCAACTTTTCCTCACTTTTATTGGGAGCCCCAAAAAAGACAATTTAAAAAGTATTAAGAGCGTGCAAAATTTCTTTCATCTGGTCACCTTTAAAAAGAATAATGACTATAGAAAGGAAGCACATTTGGTTGAAGGAAGTAATAGTATAACGAAGTTTTGAAACTTATTGGGTCCCTCAGTGAGATTAAAAAGCATATTTTTTAAAAATTTGAATTAAAAAATGGGCTTAAAAGTTTTGAATCTTGGGCTCCAATTTTTACGCTCTTTTAAAGGGGGCCCTAAAAGAAACAATTCAAAAAGAATTTAGCACCTGGGTTGTTCTCTACAGTACTTGCAAATTTGGCCAGCAATCTGACTTGAATAATGCATATGTAAATTTTCATAAAAATTAGATAAATGGTAAGAAATCAGTCAATTATTGAAGATTTTAATAGCAACAGAAATTGTTTTAAAAATTTGACTTAACAAAAAAAATAAAATAAAAATCTGTGGAAAAAATAAAATAAAAAATGTGAGGGAATGACAAGTGAGGGAATGATGAAATAAGACATTTTTACTAGTTGTAGGAGAAAAATGCAAAATTATGAAGAAATCCAAACTGTTTCCTTTAAGAGAAACACTTAATATATAATGTATGATAAAATTAAAATTTTTGATATTTACAAAAAAATTAATATTCTGTGTGAGGGAATGACTGCTAATAAAAACGCTTCTGGATATACTGACTAAAAAAAAGTTCTGTAAAATTAACAAAATCTTACACCACCAATTTATGTTGCTGGACTGACAAGTGCTCAAAATAGCTTCTTCTCTGTGAAGGATGCTAGACTGCTGCTGCTCATTAGTGGTAGATATTTGAGATAATAGCAATGTGTGAGGGAATGATGGTCTAACATGGGGAAACATATAATTGATTGAGTAGACTATATAATAATAGTAAAAATTAATATTTTTATTATTTTTTGTAATGTATCAAATAAGAACTTTATTTTGCTTAGGGTATTTTTAATTATTTTTATTTCTGGATGGAAAGAAATAGGCAATAAAATAGGGTAGTACAGGTGGGGGAAAGGTGAGGGAATGATGTTTGCATGATATATATTATAGTTTTAAATACTAAATTTATTTATTTTTAAATTTTACTTTCTGCCCCTAATAAACTATGTTTAGATCTTCTAATAAAAATAAAAATAAATAAAAATGTAATAAAATTAAGAGCATTTATATGGCTGGGAAGCACTTTTTGCACTATTGCAGAGAATAACCCGCCTGCAAAATTTCTTTCATCTGGGCCCCTTTAAAAAAAAATGGTTGCTGTAGAAAAAAGCACTTATCTGTTTTGGTTAAAGGAAGTAATAGTATTAAAGAAGTTTTGAACCTTTGGTTTCACCTTTTTTCGTGCATTGATAGGCGCACCCCAAAAATATTAAAATGCCATTTTATTTTTTAAGTAGAACTTATAGCCTTCAAAAACTTTTATAAAACATGGTGGATATAGAAGAAAAGGACATATCTGTTTTCTATTTCTAAATCTGATCAAGATCTTTGACAAAAAAAAAAAAAAAAAAAAAGAATTTCGATAAAACAAAATAAAATGTTATTTAAAAAAAATTTTTTTTTAAGTAAAAAAAAAAAAAAAAGAAAAAAAAACATTTGGCTGAAAGGTGCAATAGCTCACTACTGGGCCCCTGACTTTGCCCAGCCCCCCCCCCAAATGGGGGGCGGTCGCTACGGCCCTGCAATCAGTAATCTTGTATGAGCGCTTCGTGCACATTAACCGAGAAAAAACATCATTGTGTTAGAAAAGTGCAACCCTAGTCTTGTCACTGTACATTTATATATTCCTATTTAACATTTCCTCTTTGATTAAACCTACAGAACCCACTTACCTTTACTTAAAACAGCTTACTTGTTCTTCTTTTTACCTCCTTCAGTTTATTAAAGTCATATTATATTCTAAGTAAATCTGTAAATCTAATGAATAATTTAATTAAATTAAAAATAAGTTTCCTGTATTTACCTGTTGAAATGGTTTTCCAGTTAACTGCATTCTCTTAAATTGACTTTGTTCACAGTGATAGAAATTGGGAAATAAAAGGTAGGCGTCAAATGACGACCTGTAAAAATTAGAGATGCAACGAATATTCGGCCGAAGCCGAATATTCAGCCTGTCTGCCGAATATTCAGCTTCGGCCGAATACCAAGTCCATTATTCGGCCTTGGCCGAATAATACTGTAATAAATGTTTTTATATTTACACGGTATAACTTTTTAATTTGACAGTTTATATTCATCATGTATAATGAAAATTTTATTTGAAATTAACTAACACTTTTTTTCCCCATTAACTTTCATACCCCGAATGGGTTTTATCTACCCATTTTTATATGAGGCTAATTTAGGAATCATGTTAAAAAAATTTTATGCTGTATCAGTAAGTACAAAAAGTACCTGCTTGTAATAAGCTAACATAATCTCTTAAATTTAAAATTAATCTATTCAAAATTGTTTTAATACAGCTGTACAAGCAAATTCATTTTTTTTTTTTTTTTTTTTTTTTTATCATAATGGGAAGTTTAACATTTATCCCTTGTTAGTTGTTACACAAAAAAATATTTCTTTCAATAATCAGGGCTTGAATTTCATGGCGGGATTCGCGCCCAAAATTTTGAAGTCCCGCCCAAAATAATATCGTGAGCAGGAGACTCCCGTCCAAAAAATCTCACCATTTTCCTGAAAATTTTACATTTTTAAATTACGATCAACTCCCGCGAACGCTTTGCAAATTTCCCAATATTTTCGCGCGACTGATTGACACATTTTGCGTTTTTTTTTTACCATGAAAGATCGCTGAAATTCACGAATTTTCCATGCAACCGATAGACAAATTTCATTATTTTTTTCTCGAGATCTGTTGACAAGTGTCTGCGATCGATTGGCGAATTCAGGGATGATTCTGTTACAAATTTTATGAAAATTAGGAAAAGTCGGTCATCAGTTCAACAGAAAAATATCGCGAATTTCGACAAATGATCGCCGAAAAAATCAATTTCGTCAATCGATCGAGGAAAAAATCGATAATTTCATCGCAAAGGATTGCGAATAAAACACAAATTTTGTCAAGGGATTGCGGAAAAACGTGAATTTTGTCAGATCGCGGCAAAAAAACTCAAAATTCAACAAAGGATCGCAAAAAAGCGCAAATTACATCAAAGAATAGCAAAAAAATCGTAAATTTCGGCAAAGGAACATCGGAAAATGCAAGTTTCGGCAAAGGATCGTGAAAAAAGAGAATTTCCTCAAAGGATCGCGGAAAAAAACTAATTTCGTCAAAGGATCATGGAAAAAACATGAATTTAGAGTTTAGTCAAACGGCCGCTGAAAAAAACCCATGAATTTCATCAAAGAATCACGAAAAAAACGCGAATCTCCTCAAAGAATCGCAAAAAAAACGTGAATCTCCTCAAAGAATCGCGAAAAAATGCGAAATTTGTCAAAGGATCGCGAAAAAAACACGCATTTCATCAAAGGATCGCGAAAAAAACGTACATTTTGTGAAAGGATCGCGAAAAAAACGTACATTTTGTCAAAGGATCGCGAAAAAACACGAATTTTGTCCAGGGATCACGAGAATTTCGTCAGAGAATCGCGCAAAAAACTCTAATTTCATCAAAGGATCGCGGAAAAACGGCAAATTTCGTTAAAAGATCGCGGGAAAACGGCAAATTTCGTCAAAAAAAACGCAAATTTTGTCAAAGGGGCACGAAAAAACACATATAGCTAGTGCTGGGAGTAATCCCCCCTATCTTCATCCCCTCTGTTGTAACCTTTCATAAAATTTGCTGTCAGTTTCAGAATTTTTTTTTTTTTTACTCAGAATCACCCCTGACTTCTTACTTTTTTTTTTAATTAAAAAAAAAAAAAACATTTTGCATCATTATTCTGAGTTGTTGATTTAAATTGCTTCAATGGTATTTTGTCATGCCTGTATTAATGCAGACATGACAAAATAATTAATATAAATCGCTAAAAAGCACGTAAAATAACAGTGGGGTTTAGATTTTTTTCTCCCTCCCAAATAGGTCAACTCCCCTCCATTTATAAATGTTGGTAGGGAGACTCCCCTCCTATGAAAAATTGAATTTCAAGCCCTGATAATATTTATTTTGAATTATACCTATAAAGAACTCTAGTGCTATCTGCTGACAGCAAAGAAAAAAAAATAATGATAATAATAAATGATAAAAATGTTTTTGTTAATTGTGAGCTTTATAAAGTCTACAATGATTTCTTTCCACCATTTTAAAGGATATTCCTTTCATCCTTTCTATCAGTGGTTTTTCTTTAGATATTAAGATTTCTTATTTATTTTATTTCATCTGAAAGTTGAAACTTGTTTCCTAGTACTTTTTAAAAATTTTGTCATTATTTTAAAATGTAACAACAACATACATAATAGTTATTAAAATGCAACTAGACAATACCTGATGAGGAACTTTTGCTAAGATTTTTTTTTTTGGGGGGGGGGGCTGAATTATATTATTGAGGCAATTTTTAGGCCAAACATAGCCTAATATTTTTTCAGAGTAAAAAAATGCTTTAAAAATTTAAAAATTTGTATATAAATATTTTTTAAAAAGAAAACAATATATTTTAATTGTGAAATATACAAGAATTGTGCATATAGTGCATACTATATTTTGTCTTTACGCAAAATTAAGTTCATTATTCGGCCGTAACTTGGCCGAATATTCGGTATTCGGTTATTCAGCCAAACCACTATTCGTTGCATCACTAGTAAAAATCTTAGGCGTCAAATGACGACTACTGTAAAAATCCTAGGCGTCAAATTAAAATTTTTAGTTTCAATTTCTAAAATTCATTTTTTACATTACTGTAGATACTCTATGCTACATTTTAGAAAAGTACCAATACTTGTTTTTATTTTAAATTATTGAAGTTCTTAATTTCCAAGATTATAGTAATTGAAGAAACTTAAAAGTGATGAAAAGCTTTTTTAATTATTGCTATACTTATTAATAGAAAAGTGCATTTAATCATGTTAAATAAATTTAAAACAATAATAACCTCTAAAATTTAAAATAATAACCTCTTAGCAAAACAAAAACAAATTTTATACAGTGTTGATAGTTACAATTGAATCTAGTAAAAATTCAAAGAACATGTAATGCATCTACATTTAAATCTTGTAACATGAAATCAAAAGGTACACTAATTATTTTCACCCTTAAAATAATACAATAAATATTTTTTTTAGAAAGATAGGCGTCAAATTTGACGACCAAGAATAATTTTGTAGTCGTCAAATGCAATAATTTGGTTGCATTTGACGACTAATGACCGCTAATTTCGAACACTGTTTGTTCATTTCGAAATACATTTGTTTATGTCCGTATCACAATATCTTTCTTTTCCCTCTTTGACTTCAAAGTTGTTTTTCCTGCCTCTATTAGAGGGCGTAAGCGGTTCGATGCAATTGTGTTTTGCTTATGCAAATCCGATGGCGTCGTTCTGAAACTTCTGGAAGCATGCTGTCAGGGCCGTGAGTGGGCGTTTTTTAGCGATGCGTGGAAGTCTAGTTTTCGTTCGCCCGAGACGGATAGTATATGCTCTGACTTTCAAGCGTTTGTGGCACTTCACTTGTTTTAGTATAAAGAGGGTGTGAGCAGTTATCTAAGTGAAATCTCCCTTCTGCCGGTTTCTGTACCTGTCGTGTATTGGTTTTTCTTGAACAAAGTTATCGGCTATGATTTGGTTTAACTCTTCGGGTTTTGCATCTGAGATAATTTCTGTAGTGTAAGGAGTGTTAAGTCGGTTTAAGTAGTGACTTTTCCTGATTGTGTAAATCGAATTGAAAATAGATTCGTATGGAATTTAAGCGGAGAATCAGTTTGCACTTCGTCGGGTAAATTATCAAGATGCCGGTAGTCTGTTGTTCTTCATTTTTCTACGAAAGCCTGAGAAGCAGTCATGCGTGTGGATTCTGCATATTATGATATTTCCTCTTAAAGTTTATCTTTTAGTATGTATAAAGTATTTTATAGCATCGTGAGAACTTTGAGGGAATTGATATAATCTAATGGTTGACTTGGAGCTTCAGTGACATCTTGAATTTTTCCTGTGGAATAAGTGATGACGTTTCCCTTAACATGTGATACCGACTGTGATATTTTTACTCCCTGTTGTGTCATGGGATATTTTACGATAGTTTAAATGCTGTTAAAGTCAGATAAGTCATTTTGTCTAATTTTGTTAATGAATATATATTTTTCTTATATGAGTTTATTTATATGTTGTTTTGTTTAAGATTTTAATAAATATGTTTGGTTTTTAAAATCACTGTCATCATTTTTTAAACCACCACGGTAATTTAAATTTCTTTTTCAGTTAAATTTAGTTCAGCAAATCCATCTTAATATTTTCTTTTATCGGGGTTATAAAAATCAGCATTAGCGTTTCCATTCTGCATTATGTAACTCTGCTAATTTCAGTCCAACCCCCAGGAGATACTTTGTATTTCCTGACACACTGCATTCAGCACTTCTCGCGGTATGGCATTCTCAAAATTCAGCAGTTCTCGCTTTCTAGCAATCTCAAAATGTAAAAAACTCTTAAAGCAGCAAAATATACATAAAATTATCAACATACCTTAACAGACATCTGCTTTCTTGAAAGCTCCGGCATGAAATCTCTCTCATAACATCACGCACATTTTCCAAAATAGGCTTATGAATACGCATTGGCAGTCACACTATAAACAAACACCTACTTTTCTTCTCAAAATTTCCTCATATTACTTTATTACTTCGACAAAAGAGTTTAAACGGATTACAGAAACCATAGCTAGTCAAATAGATCCAATAAATTTAACATAAAAATAAAAAGACAGCACTATACAACACAATATCAAAATACATCCACAAAAATCCACCACTTCTCACGGGTTGCCAGAACACAACACGTCACACGGGATTCCACATATCGAGGTTGCCACATCCACAAACACCGCCAACACGCCAACAAAAAATCGCCAAACAATTCAAAGCAACGGCTGAGGGAACATAAAGCATCTAAGCCAAATTGAAGAACATCTGGATAAAACAAAATCAATTTAGTTTTGTTTTATATAGTAATGGCTTCAATAATAATAAAAAAGCAAGGCTAATAGCGGTTCTATCAAAGAGATTTTGTTTTCTCTGTCCAATAGATAATTCACTTTAGAAAGGACACTGTGCTAATAACTAACGAATGATATTGCTAAAGAAAATATAGTAGTATATTGTGTTTAGTATTGATAAAACCAAAGGGGAGAGGCGATATGTCCTGTATGATAAATAAATTAAAGCATAAATTTTATAAATTAAAAAGTTCAATGAAATTACAGCATGATTTCTTGTATTTTTCCTAAAGAAATGAAGATCTCAAAATTCAGCAGTTCTCGCTTTCTAGCAATCTCAAAATGTAAAAAACTCTTAAAGCAGCAAAATATACATAAAAAACAAAACTCGCTAAAGTGGCAATCAGTAATCTTGTATGAGCGCTTTGCGCACATTAACCGAGAAGAAACATCACTGTGTTAGAAAAGTGCAACCCTAGTCTTGTCACTGTACATTTATATATTCCTATTTAACATTTCCTCTTTGATTAAACCTACAGAACCCACTTACCTTTACTTAAAACAGCTTACTTGTTCTTCTTTTTACCTCCTTAAGTTTATTAAAGTCATATTATATTCTAAGTAAATCTGTAAATCTAATGAATAACTTAATTAAATTAAAAATAAGTTTCCTGTATTTACCTGTTGAAATGGTTTTCCAGTTACCTGCATTCTCTTAAATTGATTTTGTTCATTTCGAAATACATTTGTTTATGTCCGTATCACGATGTCTTTCTTTTCCTTCTTTGACTTCAAAGTTGTTTTTCCCGCCTCTACTAGAGGGTGTAAGTGGTTCAATGCGATCGTGTTTTGCTTATGCAAATCCGATGGCGTTGTTCTGAAACTTCTGGAAGCATGCTGTCAGGGACGTAAGAGAGCGTTGTTTAGCGATGCGTGGAAGTCTAGTTTTCGTTCGCCCGAGACGAATATATGCTCGGACTTTCAAACGTTCATGGTACTTCACTTGTTTTAGTATAAAGAGGATGTGAGCAGTTATCTAAGTGAAATCTCCCTTCTGTACCTGTCGTGTATTGGTTTTTCTTGAACAAAGTTAATCAGCTATGATTTGGTTTAACTCTTCGGGTTTTGCATCTGAAATAATTTCTGCAGTGTAAGGAGTGTTAAGTCGGTTTAAGTAGTGACTTTTCCTGATTGTGTAAATCGAATTGAAAATAGATTCGTATGGAATTTAAGTGGAGAATCAGTTTGCACTTCGTCGGGTAAATTATTAAGATGCCGGTAGTCTGTTGTTCTTCATTTTTCTACAAAAGCCTGAGAAGCAGTCATGCGTGTGGATTCTGCATATTATGATATTTCCTCTTAAAGTTTATCTTTTAGTATATATAAAGTATTTTATAGCATCGTGAGAACTTTGAGGGAATTGATATAATCTAATGGTTGACTTGGAGCTTCAGTGACATCTTGAATTTTTCCTGTGGAATAAGTGATGACGTTTCCCTTAACATGTGATACCGACTGTGACATTTTTACTCCCTGTTGTGTCATGGGATATTTTACGATAGTTTAAATGCTGTTAAAGTTAGATAAGTCATTTTGTCTAATTTTGTTAATGAATATATATTTTTCTTATATGAGTTTATTTATATGTTGTTTTGTTTAAGATTTTAATAAATATGTTTGGTTTTTAAAATCACTTTCATCATTTTTTAAACCACCACAGTAATTTAAATTTCTTTTTCAGTTAAATTTAGTTCAGCAAATCCATCTTAATATTTTCTTTTATCGGGGTTATAAAAATCAGCATTAGTGTTTCCATTCTGCATTATGTAACTCTGCTAATTTCAGTCCAACCCCCAGGAGATACTTTGTATTTCCTGACACACTGCATTCAGCACTTCTCGCGGTATGGCATTCTCAAAATTCAGCAGTTCTCGCTTTCTAGCAATCTCAAAATGTAAAAAACTCTTAAAGCAGCAAAATATACATATAAAATTATCAACATACCTTAACAGACATCTGCTTTCTTGAAAGCTCCGGCATGAAATCTCTCTCATAACATCACGCTCATTTTCCAAAATAGGCTTATGAATACGCATTGGCAGTCACACTATAAACAAACACCTACTTTTCTTGTTAAAATTTCCTCATATTACTTAATTACTTCGACAAAAGAGTTTAAACGAATTACAGAAACCATAGCTAGTCAAATAGATCCAATAAATTTAACATAAAAATAAAAAGACAGCACAATACAACACAATATCAAAATACATCCACAAAATCCACCACTTCTCACGGGTTGCCAGAACACAACACGTCACACGGGATTCCACATATCGAGGTTGCCACATCCACAAACACCGCCAACACGCCAACAAAAAATCGCCAAACAATTCAAAGCAACGGCTGAGGGAACATAAAGCATCTAAGCCAAATTGAAGAACATCTGGATAAAACAAAATCAATTTAGTTTTGGTTTATATAGTAATGGCTTCAATAATAATAAAAAAGCAAGGCTAATAGTAGTTCTATCAAAGAGATTTTGTTTTCTCTGTCCAATAAATAATGCACTTTAGAAAGGACACTGTGCTAGTAACTAAAGAATGATATTGCTAAAGAAAATATAGTAGTATATTGTGTTTAGTATTGATAAAACCAAAGGGGAGAGGCGATATGTCCTGTATGATAAATAAATTAAAGCATAAATCTTGAAAGATTTTATAAATTAAAAAGTTCAATGAAATTACAGCATGATTTCTTGTATTTTTCCTAAAGAAATGAAGAAGTTCCATAATTTTTGCCAGATTTCGGGCAAACGGATTTAGAAATACTAAATATTGTGAAAATCTTAACTAGAGATATCTAAATACAGGCAAGAATGTATTTCCCATTATCAGGGATGTAGTGTAGGGTATACGCCATATACCCTTTGGATTTTTTTAAGGAACACTGTATACCTTCTGTTTCTCAAGAAAGCTATAGTATATATACACTACGGTATACCCTCTGCCTTGAGCGTATACCCTCTGCTTAGAATGTATACCCTCTGTTTTTTTTACGACCATACCACTGCCCATTATTTAAAAAGAACAGCATTCATTTTACCAAGTTTAAACTAGTCGGATGTACCAATCCCAAACCTTTCTTCTATCTCATACATGTTAATACTTCAAAATTCGCTATCACACTGCCAAAATTAAATGGCAATCTATGCATCTCATGAGGATTCTGACGATATGAAATTCCGTGCATTAGTTCTTGAGATATGACTATCGCTGAAATCGTCTAAATTCAGCAAAATGCTGCCTAGCAGCGCCACCTATTGGGTGATTTATACCAAATCCTAATCAGCAACAATTTATGTCAACGTCTGACTGAATCTGAAGTTTGGAGAAAATCCGTAAATTAGTTTTTGAGATAGAGCAATAGCGAAAGTCGTGAAAATTTCTGCATAGCAGCGCCACCTATTGGGTGATTAACACCAAAACCTAATTAACAACAACTTGTGTCAACATACAACTAAATCTGAAGTTAGATGAAAATTGGTCCATTAGTTCTATTGATAGAGCTATTGAGGCAATCGTGGAAAAGGCAGCAGAGAAGCGCCACCTGTTGGGTGATTTACACCAACACCTAATCAGCAGTGCAGCGCCACCTGTTGAGCGATTTACACCAAAAACTAATCAGCATCAATTTGTATTAGGCACTAACTGAATGTCAATTTTTATTAAATTCCACGCATTAGTTCTTGAGATAGAGCGCCCACAAAATTTGTGTCACATACACACAGACAGACTCACAGAATCACAGACAGACATTTTGTAAAAACATGTTTTTTGGAATCTCTGACCCCTCAAACGTGTAAATCCGTCGAAAACCGGAATTCGAAAATTTTCATGAATCCAATACTTTCTTCTTGTAAAGATAGAAGAAAGTAAAAATGCAGAATTCTGTGCTCTTACAAAATGGCCTGGAGGGAACACTGTTCTAGGATAAGAAGTAAAATTAAGGCCATTCAAAATGTATAATACCAGCCCTACAAGCTAGCAAAGTTTTAGAGCACCAGAAATTTAACTCTTTGGTGACGATTCAAGTGTTTTAATCAATCCACAATCCATTGGATAATTATAAAACTAATTTAAATAGTTAATCTTGATGTCCTACAGGAACTATTGTCCCTTTTATGAATCAAATTAAATATATTTTTTGTTTTTTTAATTGAAATTTTCAGTTAAAATCAACATAAGTATATTTTACTTGATGTTTTTATCAATTCATAAAAAAAAATTGCAAAATTCTTTTAATACAGCAAACAAATATATCAGTGGCGTGGCGTCCGGTCATCGCTGGATGCGGCGATGACCAAGCAATATTTTAAAACTCTTAATAAGCTTTTAAAACTCTACGATCCAGTTTTAGCAGAACATTTGGAGTTCATGTATAAGTGAAGGTAAGATTTAAAGTTTCTTTTTTGAACATTCAACCATTGAATTTTAGAGTTAATAATTTTTCACCACAAACTTAAATAATTGCGATGACCACCGAAAATTTTCACGCCATGCCACTGAAATATATGTGTGGTAAAATAGATGCTGCTTAAAAATGCTTTATTTTTACGTATTATCAATTAAAATGTTTGTTAAACTACATGATATTGGAGTGGCCAAAACTGGTGCATATAGATGGCCAAAACTGGTGTAGGGGTGGCCACAACTGGTACAAATTGAAATAAATTATTTAATGAGTTATTACTCACAATCTAAAATATTCTGTAGAAAGTTATTATAATTCACAGAAAGACAATTAAATTTGCTAAATAATGATGTTATTATGATTTAATATACTTCAATCGGTCAATAACTGTAAAATTTCTATTTCAAATTTTCTCTAAAGGTGGCCACAACTGGAGCATCTACTCTAACTATATTGCACTTAATGTGAAAACTTAATTAAACAATATTCTAAATGTCGTATTCTTTTCTTATACTTTCTAACTTACAACGAGTGTAAATGAATTTTTCAACTGTTATTGACTTGTCATTCTTTAGGCAAAGAATTTTTGTCTCTGGCAGTGATATTTTTAACCAAAGAAGAAAACTAAATTATCTTTTGTCAGCTTTACATTTCAAACTGAATTTTTAAATGTGAAACCAATAATTACTAGGTTGAGCATAAAGTTCTGGGAAATTTATGAAAGTTGTGTTAAAAATCTCCCAGAACTTTTTGCTCAACCTAATATATCAGACATTATTAATTCAGAACTCTCATTGAAATATAAACTGTCTAATTTAGATAATCAATTATTTAGAGCTTCATTAGAAAAAAAAGAATCCTGTTACTTTTGGCTTAGTTCAATCTAAACTGTATGACATGTTCAGGTGTAAAACAACAGACATTGTACATTCATGTCAAAAAGATTCAAGCTTTACATTACAAACTGAATTTTTAAACATGAAACTAATAATTATATAAGACATTTATTAATTTAGAACTGTCATTTTAAAATAAACTGTCTAATTTAGATAATCAATTATTTAGAGTTTCGTTAGAAAAATATTTTTTTCCTGTTTTGGCTTAGTTCAGTCTAAACTACACAACATGTTAGGGGATAAAAAAACAGACATCATACATTCATATTTAAATTTTTTCAAAAAAAAAAAAAAAAAAAAAAAAAAAAACTATTTTGTATTTAAAATTTTGTTGCATAAAATATACTTTTTTCTTAATACTGGATCCAATAGTTTGTTTTTTGATAAGGGGAAACAACAAATTTTTTCTGTTTTAAATTAGTTGATCTTTATTTTTGTTATAAG
Source organism: Maratus speciosus (assembly GCA_963932465.1). Classification (NCBI taxonomy): domain Eukaryota; kingdom Metazoa; phylum Arthropoda; class Arachnida; order Araneae; family Salticidae; genus Maratus; species Maratus speciosus. The sequence goes on along the minus strand of OZ010788.1, from coordinate 583,525,097 downwards.
GGCCAGAAACAGTGGAAAAAATATTTTTCTAATGAAGCCTCTAAATAATTGATTATCTAAATGAGACAGTTTATTTTTCAATGACACAGTTCTGAATTAATAATGTCTTATATTAATTATTGGTTTCACATTTAATAATTCAATTTCTATTGTAAAGCTTGAATTTTTTTACATGAATATAAGATGTCTATTTTTTTAATCCCTGAACATGTTGTGCAGTTTAGACTGAACTAAGCCAACAGTAACAGGAGGTAAAATTTTTTCTCTAATGAAGCTCTAAATAATTATCTAAATTAGACAGTATATTTAACATATATAAGATACACAAAATGTAAATATATTGCTTACAGGTGTCAAGTATGATAAAATCCTTTAAAAACATTAAAGTCATTTAAAAATTCATAACGTTTTCGACCGACACTTACTCGGTCATCCTCAGTGAAAAACTAGCAGTTGGGTTGTTCTCTACAATACTTGCAAATTTGGCCAGCAGTCTGACTTGAATGATGCATATGTAAATTTTCATAAAAATTAGATAAATGGTAAGAAATCAGTTAATTATTGAAGATTTTAATAGCAACAGAAATTCTTTTAAAAATTTGACTTAACAAAAAAAATAAAATAAAAATTTGTGGAAAAAATAAAATAAAAAATGTGAGGGAATGACAAGTGAGGGAATGATGAAATAAGACATTTTTACTAGTTGTAGGGGAAAAATGCAAAATTATGAAGAAATTCAAACTGTTTCCTTTAAGAAAAACACTTAATATATAATGTATGATAAAATTAAAATTTTTGATATTTACAAAAAAATGAATATTCTGTGTGAGGGAATGACTGCTAATAAAAACGCTTCCGGATATACTGACTAAAAAAAAATTCTGTAAAATTAACAAAATCTTACACCACCAATTTATGTTGCTGGACTGACAAGTGCTCAAAATAGCTTCTTCTCTGTGAAGGATGCTAGACTGCTACTGCTCATTAGTGGTAGATATTTGAGATAATAGCAATGTGTGAGGGAATGATGGTCTAACATGGGGAAACATATAATTGATTGAGTAGACTATATAATAATAGTAAAAATTAATATTTTTATTATTTTTTGTAATGTATCAAATAAGAACTTTATTTTGCTTAGGGTATTTTTAATTATTTTTATTTCTGGATGGAAAGAAATAGGCAATAAAATATGGTAGTACAGGTGGGGGAAAGGTGAGGGAATGATGTTTGCATGATATATATTATATTTTTAAATATTAAATTTATTTATTTTTAAATTTTACTTTCTGCCCCTAATAAACTATGTTTAGATTTTCTAATAAAAATAAATAAAAATGTAATAAGATTAAGAGCATTTATATGGCTGGGAAGCACTTTTTGCACTATTGCAGAGAATAACCCAGTTGTTCTGTCTTCGCGTCTCCAGCTTTGTCCGGAACAGACCATTTCACTTCAAGGGTGGATTGGAAAATAAGGGGGGGAGGGCATAAATGCTATTCTTTTATCGAAAAGTACAGATTTATTAACTATTTATTAATTCTTTCCAGACTGCGTGGATATCATATGATAATATATCGTTACAAACTATTTTTTTATTTGATATTATTTCCAGAGATTCTCTTATGATAGCTTCTTGGTGGTTACTTGTATGGAAAATAATTTTGGCTCTATTGAAATTTACTTTTATAGGTTGAATTTGTGCTAATCTTGATAATGCAGTGTGGGGTCTATTCAATCTCAGATCTGCTTCATGTTCCTTAATTCTGTCACGAAATTTCCGCAGTGTCATACCTATGTACATAAAATCTCTATTATCTTTCTTGAAGGGTATAATATACAAGAAAGATAATAGAGATTTTATGTACATAGGTATGACACTGCGGAAATTTCGTGACAGAATTAAGGAACATGAAGCAGATCTGAGATTGAATAGGCCCCACACTGCATTATCAAGATTAGCACAAATTCAACCTATAAAAGTAGATTTCAATAGAGCCAAAATTATTTTCCATACAAGTAACCACCAAGAAGCTATCATAAGAGAATCTCTGGAAATAGTATCAAATAAAGAAATAGTTTGTAATGATATATTATCATATGATATCCACGCAGTCTGGAAAGAATTCATAAATAGTTAATAAATCTGTACTTTTCGATAAAAGAATAGCATTTATGCCCCCCCCTTATTTTCCAATCCACCCTTGAAGTGAAATGGTCTGTTCCGGACAAAGCTGGAGACGCGGAGACAGAACAACTGCTAGTTTTTCACTGAGGATGACCGAGTAAGTGTCGGTCGAAAACGTTATGAATTTTTAAATGACTTTAATGTTTTAAAGGATTTTATCATACTTGACACCTGTAAGCAATATATTTACATTTTGTGTATCTTATATAATATATGTTAATTATAAATCAAGGTGAATTGTGCACTAAAAATTTTAACTTTCTATTGTAGACAGTATATTTTTCAATGAGAGTTCCGAATTAATAATGTCTCATATAATTATAGATTTCACTTTTAAAAATTCAGTTTTAAATGTAAAGCTTACAAAAGATAATTTAGTTTTCTTCTTTGTTTAAAAATGTCTCTGCCAGAGACAAAAGTTCTTTCTCTACAAAATGACATGTCAACAACGGTTGAAAAATTCATTTACACTTGTTTTGACTGAAAATATTGTGTGCAATGCAGTCGAACCTCTTTAACACGAAATTGAAAGGACTACAATTTGTTTTTGTGTTAATCATTAAAACAGTCATGCCATCTATGTTAGATATAAACATCAATAATAAATTAACCTACAAAAATATTCCTGCTCTTCAAATCATAAAATAATAAGAAATAGAAAATGTATTTAAAAAATAAAACAAATTGGTCATAATTTTAGGGAATAATAAACTTATTTAACTACTATTTTTGCTTCATTTTTTGTAGATTACTTCTTTTTAGGAATGTATTCCTTCACCCAAATTTTCATAGCAACAGATATAGCCCATATGGTCAGTGTGGGAAAACTTCCACATATCAGAAGACAAAGAAAAGAAGGAAATTCAATATCTGTAATTCACCATCTTAATCACCATTTTCTGAAGCCCTTTTCCATTTTAGGTCATTTTAAAACTTTGAGAAAAATTTCATTTTTAATAAGAGGATGTCACATGTAAGTTTGAAATTTCGAGACTTTGCATAAAGAATCAAGTTTTGATTTTGGAACAAACGAATTTTTTTTGCCTTAAGTGTGATTTGGCAAAATTAAATTTCCTGTTAAACGAATTCATTGAAGTTGATTTTGTATAGTTTTGAGTGATAACTGGCATGTAAAAAAATTCGGATTTATTTGATTTAAATCAAATTTTTATGATTACCTTACCTTAAAATACAGAATAGCTACAAATAATTTTAGGTTTCCAAAACAATTAAACCTCTAATTGCTAGCATAATCTATGTTTTTAAGCTTTAATTAATTATAATCATTAGTACTGTTCAGCGAACACATACATTTATTACACAACTATTATAATTTATGAGAAACCATTTACAGAAAAATCACTTCAACTAAAATCACTTTAGAGTTATTTATTGCTATGACTGTTATTTAAGAAAACCCTTATTGATATTTCTTGAAATAATAATCTAAAAACATTTATCCATCATAAATCAACATTCCATTTCCTGTTGTAATAGAAATATAAACGCAAGACAAACAATCCCATAAATTCTTCATTATTCTGAAATATGTTCCTTTAGCAATTAGCAATTTTCAAACTATAAATCATGAAAAGTACTTTTATACTAAGACAGCAAGACAAACAATCCCATAAATTCCTCATTATTCTGAAATATGTTCCTTTAGCAATTAGCAATTTTCAAACTATAAATCATGAAAAGTACTTTTATACTAAGACATTAACATTATTGCTTAAAAATAACAATTATTGTGATTTATATCTGTTGGTCAAGGACACTTCCTGGTTGCAGTGCATTTTACATTGGAAGGAAGAGATGGAGTTGAACTTTCAAACTAAATGCATGCAGCAGCTCAACCCACTTTAGCTGTGACATTTCACAACTGGGCATCCACAAAGCCTGGCTTTTGTTAAAATTAACAAACCGCATGGCTGTACCCTCAGGAAGATGTCAATGTGTTTGATTCAATATAATTTTCTTTTAATCTCTAGTATATTTATTGACTGTTGACATAACATATACAATTCATCAAACAAGTACAATTACAATGATTATCAGTATAATTACAAAAATTATAAAAACTACGTTCATTTTCATTAGTAGTATAGAATAATGTTATAACACTTTAATATTTTGTAATAATTATCAAAAATTATATCAAATACTACTGATATTTACAGTTATTAAAGTATTATTGAATGCATTTAATATTAAATTATTAGCACTGTTTAAAATTAATAAGTATTAAACAATTAACTCTCTAATTAAGAAAATAATATAGATTTTTAGGTTTTAATTACTAAAACGATAATAATTTAGTATTCATTCTTAAAAGAAAAAGGGACAATGTGCTAGTTCCCCAAAAAGGTACTAGTTCAGTAAAAAAAGAGCATTACATCATGAGTAAATATATTAATAATGTGTTTAGCAATGATATAAGAAAAAAGTATATAATTTGTTAATACAGGGCTTGAAATTCAATTTTTCCCCAGGAGGGGAGTCTCCCTACCAACATTTATAAATGGAGGGGAGTTGAACTATCTGAGAGGGAGAAAAAAATATTTAAAACCAACTGTTATTTTGTGTGCTATTTAAAGAATTTTATTAATACCGACATGACAAAATGCCACTGAAGCGAAATTTGCATTTGTACGCGATCCTTTGATGAAATTTGCGTTTTCTCGCGATTCTTTCGTGATTCCTTGACAAAATTCGCTTTTTTCCGCGATCTTTTGCCGAAATTCACGTTTTTTTCGCGATCCTTTGCCGAAATTCGCTTTTTTCCGCGATCCTTTAACGAAATTCATTTTTTTTCGCGATCCTCAGGCGAAATTCGTTTTTTATTCTCAATCCTCTGGCGAAACTTGCGTTTTTTTCACCGATCTTTTGATTAAATTCGCGTTTTTTTCGCGATCCTTTGTCAAAATTCGCTTTTTTTCGCGATCCTTTAACGAAATTCACTTTTTTTCGCGATCTTTAGACGAAATTCGCTTTTTATTCCTCAATCCTCTGTCGAAATTCGCGCTTTTTCCGCGATCCTCAGACGAAACGCGTTTTTTTCACCGATCTTTTGATTAAATTCGCGTTTTTTCGCGATCCTTTGATGAAATTTGCATTTTTTCAGCGGCCTTTTCACTAAATTCCCGTTTATTCCGCTATCTTTTAGCGAAATTTGCGTTTTTTCCGCGATCCTTTGCCGAAATTCATGTTTTTTCCACGATGTTTTGCCGAAATTTGCGTTTTTACGCGATCTTTTGATGAAATTTCCGTTTTTGTCGCAATTCTTTGGTGAATTTTGCGTTTTTTCTGTGATTCTTTGACGAAATTCGCCTTTTCCCGCGATCATTTGCCGAAATTCACGTTTTTTTCGCGATCCTTTGACGAAATTCGCGTTTTTCTGCGATCCTTTGCGACGAAATTAGCGATTTCTTTCTGCGAACGATTGAGGAAATTGACGTTTTTCGCGATATTTTTCTGTTATATTTTTATGTCCGAATTTTCGAATTGATGATCGATTTTTCATAATTTTCGGAACTGAATGCCTTAAATTTTCGGAACAGAATTAGCTCTGAATTCGCCAATCGATCGGAGAAAATAACGCGAAACTTGTTAACTGATATCGGGAAAAAATAGTGAAATTTATCTATCAGTCGTGGGAAAAATTGGTAAATCTCAACGATCTTTTGCGGTAAAAAACTCGCAAAATGTGTCAATCGGTCGCGCGAAAATACCACGAAATTCGCTAGGCATTCGCGGGAGTTGACCGTAGTGTAAAAATGCAAACTTTCCGGAAAAGGGGGAAATTTTTTTGGACGGGAGCCTCCCGCCCACGATATTCTTTTGGGCGGGATTTTAAAATTTTGGGCGTGAATCCCGCCATCCCGCCCTGTAATATGTTAATTAAGTGACATTAATTTTTAGGGATTTTATGATTGCAAATTGAAAAATACAATTAAATAACGACATAATTTAATAATATCCTGTTTTGTTTTGTTTTTTCTAAAATAAAGTTCTATAACTTTTCCAAGGTCTTGGACACATGAATTTAGAAAGACTATAGTATGGGAAAGTTTTTTTCAAGAAATCTCTGGGTAGAACTAAAGATGAACTTTACTTTTTTTTTCTAAGCAGGGTGCACTAATAAAAAAAATTATGAAAATGAGTTACACCCATTCATACAATATAAGAATGCCCAATTATACCTGAAATTCTCAAAATATCAAATAGAAGCATTATTACTACTCAGTAGGGATTATTAGCAAACAATGTTTCAGTATTTGTTCTTTCTTTAATTTTTGCTACCTTTTTAATCCCTATAACTAATTTCCTTATTTGGTGCATATGAATACAAAATTAAAAACATTTATTGATTTATTCAACCTCTGCTGAAGAAGCTTTTTCTGAGCTTAACATTTTTATACCAGTTATTTATTTTTTTCTTTACATTCTTTTGTAATAACTGTTGTGCAGGTGCCATTCTTTTTTAGCTCCGATTCACTATACATTTATTATTGCAAAAGCAGAATGAGAAAATAGCCAATTTTCTACTTATTCTTTTACTTTCAGAAATTTAATATATTTGTTATGCTTATTTTACATAAAAGAATGAATAACTTGATTAGTTAAAGGAAATTATGATATTGCAAATTATGTATTTTTATGAACTTACAAGGGAACCACTTTTGGTGTTGCTCGCACCTAACATCGAGACCTGATGCGTTTTGTAGCCCTATACATAAAAGTTAGAGAACCGAAAAAATTTCTCTGTTAAAATAATATTTTATATACTTTTTTATACTTTTAATTTTTTATTATTACATATTTATTTGTTTATTTCATGCCAAAAGTGAGTTAAGTCGCTAAATATGGCGTTACAATTTTTCTGCCAGCTTTATCCAAAGAGAAAATGTTCAAAACATATTATTAGAATTATATCAGATTGCGATTTTTTTTTTATAATTGATAGCATAAGAAACAAATATTAGGTTTTTATTTTTTTTTTCTATGCAGACGATAAATATATAAGTAATAAATATAATTCTATAAAAGCTTCGAAGATCATTGAAAACTATTTTTTACTGAAATACAAAATAAGCAAAATATTTTCTTTTGAAATCGAACGAAATAAAGTTTCGAATGTTTAAAATGAAATGTTTCTGTATTAACTGGTCCTTCGGTAAAAGTAATCATAAAGTAAATTAATATTTTTACACAATTTAGAAAAATTACTGTGGCAAAATAGGTTGACATTGCAATTTCTAGCTATTACAAATTCAGCTATGACATTTGGCTAAGGTTGCCGGAAAGCTCTACTTTTGAAAATAAACGCCAACTGTTTCCCCGCCAAAAATATGAATATAAAGTTGCAATTTTTCAAAATCAAATTCGTGGGTTTTTGAAGGAATTTTCACACTTTTTTCACTATTTTATACTTATTATTAACTAATTTTTATTTTGAAATGCTTTTCTTTAAAAAAATTCAATGTTAATAGCGCGATAAGTGGTCTCGAAAATTGCATTTTCAGAAAGTTATGCTGCTGTACAATCAAGAAATATTATTTTAACAGAAAAATTTTATCGATTCTCAAACTTCATAATATAGGGCTTTAAAATGCAACAGGTCTCAATGCTAGGTGCGAGCAACACCAAAAGTGGTTCCCTTGTTAGTATTACTTAATGTTTTATAAGTCTAAAGAATAGTCTCAGCTTAGAAACAATTATTTAAAGCTTTTTATTGTTTATTCATGAGGCAAAATACCTACAGAAACTTTCCAAATAATCTTCATCTTATATTTTAATATTTTTTTAATGTAATTTTAAACATTTAGAAAATTTATGATTTTAATCAATGATTTTTTTTTTTAAATCAGTCGATCGAAATCACGATTTAATCACTGATTTAAATCATTTGATTAATATCATTGCTACTCTACTGATGACTGACATCTGTCATCTTTTCACTGTACAGTACAGATGTTGATCCCAATCTGTCAAACAAGATGAGGATCTATCTATAGTGATTACACATGCTTTTATATACAGTAGACTCCCTCAAATCCGCACATCATCACAGATGTAAACAATCAAAATTTAAGTTCAGACGTAGGGGCAAAATTGCAATTTTTTTTTTGTTTGTTTTATATCATTCCGTATGTATTTTAATATGTAATTCTTCGATAATATGTCTGAACTCGTAGTTTTTCAGGAAGGAAGTATAAATTTATTTCTGAAAAAATTCAAGACATTGCTGATATCACTGGTAATCACAATCTTTTTACAAAATATATTTATATATTAATCAAGTTTTTTTGTGTCATTAAGACTGACTGAACCTAAATAATCTTCCTTACTTTCTGATTTTCATGTGAATTAATAGGGTACCTTTATGAGGAAAGTTTCATTGAATAATTAAAGAAAATGTATCTCGTCTTTTTTATGCATATTTAATTATACATTATTAATTATCTACTTGAATTTTACTTTTAATCAATTTAAAAACTACCTTAAGTTTTATTGTTTCAGTTTATTACTTTGCTTAATTATTTTAATATTTTACTATATTGTAAGCATTCATTATAATTTTGATAGCATTGTTACATTCAAATTAATTTTTAAAAAAGTAACCAAAGCAATGACCAGAAATCCACAAAATTCTAAAATCCGCACAACCTCTGGTCCCAAGCTGTGCAGATTTGAGAGAATCTACTGTATTAAATGAAGCATGATGCAATCAAAGCCTGATTTAGGGGTACTCTTGAATAATATTAAATCAATGTTCAGCTGCATTAATATTTAATTTTGTACCACTTGAATGACTATTTTAAAGGGACCTTAACATTTTTATGGTAAAGCAGGGTGTCTACAAAATCTGGAAATCAGGGAATCATGGAAAAATCAGGGAGGTTTATCAATCTGGAAAAATCAGGGAAAACTCAGGGAACTTTGTAAAAATACTCGAAAATCAGGGAAATTTGTCTATAAGCGAAAATATTTGCATTTTCACCTTTCCAATGAGACAGATTCGTCTGTTACATACCATATTTTTTCACATGCTGAATTGAATAGTCTTTCCCAATATTTTAAAAAAGATTCACATGGTATGAGTTTTGATATTTAACGCAAATTAAGGTGATCAGATGCCCTCATTTTCTGTAGATAGCGCTTATATTGAATGCAATTTACCCATTTTTAAATGGTACATTAGCATAGCATGAGCAGGTGGCCAGCTTAATCCAATTAGCTATCCCATCAGATGTAGATAAATCTTAGAATTGAATATTTTTCAGAAGATAAGGAAATTTTCTGGTCACTCTATATCCATTGGACTTAATGTGAAATTCTTGGACTAAATTTTGAGTTTGGATTCGGATTTATAAAACTATCAACCAATAATTAACCCGGGAGAACTCGCTGTATGAGATTTTCTCTCACAGTCATACTTTTTTAAGGCTCTTATTTAAATCATTTTTCATTTTAATTAAAATTTCAAAATGTTTTACAATTATTTTACCTATTTTGTGAATAAAAGTACTAAGCTAACCAAAAAAATTGATATTATATGAATGTAAAGTAAAAGACAAGCAATTGGGCATTCTCACTAGCGAGTTCTCCTGGGTTAATGAACATGAGGCAATTTTTATGTTTTTTCTCCCGAATGAGATATTAGCAAGCTGGATAAGCCGGAATCGGCATATATGAAAAAAATACTGTATGTGTATTGTTAATAATGGAAATCAGGGAAGTCTGATAAAGATAGTCAGGGAAATCATGGAAAAATCAGGGAACTTTTTTTTACGATTTCTGTAGACATCCTGTAAAGGGCAAAACTGGAAAATTTCAATACTGGCCAGTGGCCAGTAGTACACACTAGTAAGTAGCCACTTTCTTTAAACCAGTGCCCACATTTTTATTTAAAAACAGTAAACTTAAAAAAAAAATTCTATTAATATTAACCTAGAATTGAATACCCCAAATGAATGTGTTAATATAAACATATTGCAACCATAAAAAGTAGAATTTTTTGTAAAATGAATGAAAATTTTACTCTCTCCTTGTAGGAAGGTGGACATAAGGTGGCCACTGACAGACAATTTTTAATAGCCACTTTTTCTCCTTTATAGTGACCTGTGGCTAGTGCTAATTTTGCCCTTTATTTTATGGCTGTATAATATCTATTTGATTCGCCATTAAATAGGTTTATATATAATTTGTTTTACAGTTTTGATATTTTATTCAATTATTACTATTATTCATACATTTTCTATTTGTTTTTTAGCTTTTGTCATAGCAGAACTTGAAGGTAGAAAAGTTAATAGTATAGCATTTGTCGTGCATGCATCAGGGAAAGAAATATACCTTGCTGGCATTGGAAATGCTGTATGTATATTTTTATTTATTTCTGCTTAAAATCAAAAATTTTTGCGAATGATTGTGTAAAATTAATCTACTTGATTTATCTAAACATTATATAATAATTTAGAGGTCAGTTGATTTTGAAAAAAACTGTGGTAAAATATTTATAAAACAATTTTAGTTTAGGATGAATGTACCAGTAATAGATCAGAGAGGCACAAAACTGTAGAAAACAAAATTTCATGCACAGTTATATATATATTTTTTTTATTTTTTTTTTTTTATATAGAAAATGTATACTGGTCCTGGTCAATTACTATGTAGTAGGGTGGTCACCAGACATTTTTTTTTAATGGAAACTGCTAAAAAGTTGCCAATTTGTGTAAAAATTAGATTGTCAAGGTTTAACCTTGATGTGCCTCATCAGCCGTAAAATATTAATGTTGTTCTCAAATCCAAAAGGGCAACTTTATGACATAAATTTTAATTTATTTTTGTTCGGAAATGCATGAAACTAGCTGATGTTGTTCATAAACTATGTAATCAAACAATTTCTTCTTTTTGTTTTGCAAACGCAATAGATCTTTCAGAAAATATTGTCAAAGTGGGCGTTTTGAACTGAATTTCCATACGAAAGAAGAATAACCACTCAAGGAACAGGGATGTAGTGGAGGGTATACGGGGGTATATGCCGTATACCCTCTGGATTTTTTTAAGGAACACTGTATACCATCTGTTTCTCAAGAAAGCTATAGTATACATTCTAGGGTATACGCTCAAGGCAGAGCGTATACCCTCTGCTTAGAGGGTATATCCTCCGTTTTTTTTTACGACTACACCACTGTCAAGGAAGGTAAAAAACATCTTTGTCATGTGATCAAAATCGCTTATAACTCAATGCATAGTTTATTTATCAAAAAATGGAAAACACAGTTCGCTTCCAAATCGCTACCATTGCCTTAAAATTTTATGTCTTTCCGATAAAAAATGAATTTGTAAATGTGTCACAGTGTTTTGCGCTTGTTGAGCAGAGTAGTTGAGAACAGCCTTTTAAAAAAAAACAATTTTTCAAGACTGCCTTTTTCTTAAAATTATCCAATCAATCTCATTTTTATACTAATTGGCACATTTTTAGAGCTTCCCCTCAAAGAAATTCAGACATTAATTTTTTGTGGCTACCATTCTGTAAAGATGAAAATAAGGAATTTTACTTTGTAGCCACTGGATGATAGGTTGATTTTTTTAGTAGCCAGTTACTGGCTTGGCTAGTGAGAATAATTTCTTTAGTAGCCAGTAAGTACATTTATATCACAGAATATTTAATAAAAATATTTTAATTTATATTATTTTGAATAAACTTGAGACAATAAATTTCCAATCTATTTTAAATTTTAAAATAAGGTAACAATCAGGGTTGCAAAAAAGCCGGCTAAAATTAAAAAAAGCCACGCCGGTGGCTCTTATTGGTTTTAACCGGCTTTTTTGGCCAAAATTGGCTTTTATACAGTGAAGCATTTTAATTATAAATGACACATTTTATGTGTTTTTTAATTAGTTTTAAAGACATTTTAATTGAGGTAGAAATCAATATAACCCAATTTTTCAATAATGAAGACATTAATATTGGAATAAAAGGCCATACCAATAATTTTCCCTGGTTTACACTGACCTTAACACCCTGTTTTTTTCATTTTTACTGCTTTATAATTAAAAAGGACAATGGTTGCTTAGTTATACATTTTATTAACTAATTTTAAGGGATATTAATACTAGGGATGCACCGGATATTGATTTTGCCGGATATCGGATACCGGATATCCGAAGCTCCTTCGCCTGCCGGATTCGGATATCCGATCGGATATCCGGCCCTAGATATGTTTTTAGTTATATATTGAATTATTTCTCTATATAATGTCATTTCAAAACAATAAATTACAAACATGTTTCACACATCATTAAAACATTTTAAATGTATTGAAATATAATTTACAAAAACTATATCTCTTTGAATATTATGGCTTGCAATTCAAGCTTTCCCAGGAGGGGAGTTTGATACCCCAAATTTATAAATGCAGGGGAGTTGAACTGTTAGAAAGGGAAAAAAAATCTTTACATCCCGTTATTTTTTATGTGCTACTTAAAGAATTACATTTATACAGACACATCAAAATACCATTGAAACAATTTAAATTAACAACTCAAGATAATTATTCAAAATTTCTATTTTATTAAAACAAAGGAACAGAATCAAGCTTTATATATATCATGTCTATTTTTCAATTTTCATCCAATGTTATGGGCAATTAACAATCAGGTTGCTAAATGAATTTCTTAATTTAGATTTTATTCCATTTTGCATACTTTAGCCTCTTTCAGAAGTTACACTTTTGACAAACAGTACAGAGCGATTTTATAACTTTAGAAATTATCGGAAACACATGGTTATGCTCTCCTAAAAAGTTTTAGAAAACTTTGCAAAATCTGATGTGCATTAATTTTTAACTTGCATGAATAACGGACATCAGTGATGGTGTGTCACTTCTGAACAAATTTTTTTATTATATCCTTAATGGAATTATAGTCAAAACTGTAATCCCTGGTATTTTCGTTAATTGAACTAAGCTTTACGCATTGGAATCTACGCATATGAAATCCACATCCAAAGTTTGAAAAGGGGATAGTCAATTGATTTCTTCTATTACACGAGAAAAGGTTGATTTCAAAAAGTCATGTCCTAATTTCTGTTAATTGCGAGAAACAATTAGTTTGTTGTTTCTAAATATGTTTTTTTGAAGTTCATCAAAGTTTTTTTTTCATGTGCACCACAAGTGTAATCTCATTTTGTTTAGTGCTGACTATTGGCCAATTTGATAGAGCTTAGTCTCCAGTGGCCGTTGCTGCCCTTTTAGTTATTTCCTATTTTGGGCAGACAAGTAAAACATCTCAAAATACGTAAAACGGTCATAGAAAAAACATTGCTGATTTCGTCAATCATGGTGAAAATAAATAAAATAATTTGTCGATTGGTTGCGAGAAAAAAACTGAAGCTCATAGGAAATCGACAGTGGGAAAATATCACGAAATTCGTCAATCGATCATGGAAAACTATCGTGAAATTGACCAGTCCGTCACGAGCAAATACTGTGAAATTCCTCAGCCGGTCGCAGAGAAAAAATGCAAAATTTTTCAATCGGATACAGAAAAACAATCGTTACTTTCATTAGTATGTCACAAGAACAAACAGGAAAATTTGCCAATCGGTCACAGAATAAAATTTCTAAATTTGTCAATTGATTGCGAAAAAAAAAATTATGAAATTCACCAGTCGGTCTCCAGAAATAAATCAAGAAATTCGTCAGTCAGTTTCGGAGAAAAATCGCAAAATGTTTTTGTCATATGCAGAAAAACAAACATGAATTTTGTCAATTTGTTGTAAGAAGAAACTGTGAAATCTGCCAATTGATAGTGGAAAATATCACGAAGTTTGTCAGCCGGTCCTGAGACTTCATCATCGTTTTACAAAGAAACATTTTCGGAAAATGATTTTTTGGGAACAGGAGCCTCCCGCCCCCAATATTCTTTAGGGCACGAATCCTGCCATCCCATCTCGAAATTCAAGACATGTATCTGCCATTCAAACCGTGTAATGTATATTAATAATGTTGTATAAAAAATGTTATTTAAACATTAAAATATTCTGTTTATTTGTACAATGAAATGCTGATAATTGCTACTGGATTTGGATATGGGATTGACTATATTGATAATTGCTAATAATTAATTTGTACAATCAAATGTTGATAATTTGTGTAACAAATTTTAACCAATTAAATATGCTTATAATTGTAGAGTATTTTCACAAAGAAATACATACGTTCTTTTTATAATTTAAACATAAAATATCTACTAATATACCCATGATTAAAGAGTGATTTTCTCCAAATATAGGTTTAGTTGATGCCTTTTTTCTGTTTTAATTATTTAATAGTGTTTTGCTTTGAGTCACATTTAGTTTTATTTTAAGTTAAATTACTGTGATATTTATAAGTAAAAAGAAAATTACTTTTAATTTTAAATATTTTATTTATAATGAAGTTACAAATATAACTAATTGGATGTGCCAATCCCAAAACTTTCTTCTATCTCATAGGTCTTAATATTTCTAAAAGTAGTTTTAAATGTTAATACTTCGATATTATTAGTTCAATATTATACCAACTTTGATTTTGATCTAAGATTTCTGCTGGTCAATTAATCAAAATAAGAATAAGTTAATCTCAATCATGATATTTATTCAAATCAGTATTTTTTTTTTCGTTATTCTGTTGTACATCAGCTGATTGTGAATAGCCAGCTTAGCAGGATGCGAAGTTCCCATGACTTCACAAGCCATCCATATACAGTACAAAAACTGCAAAAAATTGAGAAAATTTTACAAAAAACGCTGTCACAGTGACACCTTCTGGTGGAATATTTCCAAATTCAAGGAAAAACTGACGGCCATAGCCAAAAATATACACAAAAAATTGGTTCAATTCTAAGCTTAGTTTCATACACTTTTCGATGGTAAAATAATGGAAATAACACAAAAATCACTATTATAGCGCCCCCTTCCAGCAGACTATTTTCAAATTGAAGGAAGACCAGTTGGCCATAGCCAAAAACATACCCCCAAAAATTGGTTCAATTCTAGGCATAACTTCATACACTTTTCGATGGTACAAGAATGAAAATGGCACAAAAATCACTGTTACAGCGCACCCTTCTGGCGGAATATTTCTAATTTAAAGGAGAACCTGCTGGACATAGCCAAAAACATACACAAAAAATTTTGTTCGATTATATGGATAACTTATTACATATTTAACAGACACTTTTCGATAGTACAATAATGAAAATGGCACAAAAATCGCAATTACAGCAACACTCCTTTCTGACAGAATGCTTCCATATTGAAGAAGGACCTGCTGGCCACAGCCAAAAACATACACAAAAATTTGGTTCAATTTTATGCATAACTTCATACACTTTTTGATGGCACAATAATGAAAATAGCACAAAAATCACGATTACAGCGCCCCCTTCCAGTGGAATGTTCCAATATTGAAGGAGGACCAGCTGGCTATAGCCAAAAACATTCACAAAAAATTTGGTTCAATTCTATGCATAACTTCATACACTTTTTGATGGTATGATGACAGACAGACAGACATTTTGTATAAGCATGTTTTGGGATCTCTGACCCCTAAAACGTCTAAGCCCACCGAAAACCAGAAATCGAAAAAAATCTCAATTACAATACAGTACAGGACCCATTATCCGGAATTCCGAAATCCGGAAGGACCCAAAATCCGGAAGAAAAAAAAATGAAAATTTTCTATAAATTTGTAAATTTTTACTAAAATTTTGCAATTTCTGAAATTTGTCGAAAATTTTACAGATGCCTAATTTTCTTTTTGGTCTTTTGTGTTGCAATGTGTAACCACTAAAATATGTTACATCAGTGATGAGGGAACACGGTGCCCCCTCTCTTCCCCCCCCCCCCCCCCCCCCCCAAAAAAAAGAAAAAATCATTTTTCTGTCAAATTTTAGTTTAAAATTAATTTATATTACGATTCATTTTAAAAAAAAAGATATTTCATACCCTCCCTCTCACTTTGATAAAATATTATGACTACACAATTATGTTACTTGAATCAAGGATTTCTAAGTAAAAAAAAAAAAAAAAAAAAAAATTCTGAAATTCACAGCAAATTTTTTGAAAGTTTACAGAAGGGGGGGGGGGGGGGGGGGTGCCCTCTCGGCACTAATTATGCGTTTTTTCCGCGATCCTTTAACGAAATTCGCGCTTTTACGCGATCTTTTGATGAAATTAAGAGAGTGTTTTGCGATCCTTTGAAGATTTTTTTTTTTTTTTGCTATCTTTTGACGAAATTTGCGTTTTTTTTCCCGCGAGATTTTGACGAAATTTGCGTTTTTCTTCCGCAATCCTTTAACTAAATTTACGTGTTTTTTGCGATCTTATGACAAAATTTGCTTTTTTTCTGCAATCTTTTGACGGAATTGCGGGAGGCTTTTTCGATCCTTTGAAGAAATTTGTTTTGTTTTTTTGTGCTATATTTTGACGCAATTTGTGGTTTTTTGCGGTGCTTAGAAGAATTTTTTTTTTTTTTTTTTCGTGATTCTTTAATGAAATTTGCGTTTTTCCCGCGATTTTTTTGACGGAATTCGGGAGGACCCGAAATCTGGAAAATTCCATAATCCGGAATGCCTTCGGTCCCGAGGATTCCGGATAATAGGTCCTGTACTGTACTTTCTTCTATTGAAGATAGAAGAAAGTAAAAATAGGCCTGTTTAATTGTTAAACTTAAAAGAGAGAAAGAAAATTAATAAAGTCATACTTTAATAAACAACTTCAGATTTTGTTTCACATTCTGAAAGTAAAGGTACAATTTTCTAAAAGATGTAAACATAAATTCTTAAATTTATTATTAGTCCAGGCAATAGAGACCGTATAGGGACTCTACCTAGCAAAATTAATGGTAGTACTGGAAATCGGCTTTCTAGATGTTTTTTGGGTCGCTGAATCCGATTTTGTAACTTCCCACCAAAATTTCCCCCGGCAACCTCCCAAATTTTTGTAAAAAGACCCCAAAAAAGGTTTTTATAAAAAAATCCCATTTTTTTTATTGTTTTAGTGGAAAAGTAGCTAGAAATTCAGAAAGTAGACAAAATTTCCAACAAATTAGATATATGACATTATGACTTAGGATGAAGGGGAAGGGGGGAACTGCTTCGGAACATGCGCCGCAGTGCTGCGTGGACTAAGTTGCGCAATTCCACTTAACCACTCACTCGTTTACATTAGCCCTCCCATCTTCCCTCCGAACTTTCTCTGTAAGGTTTACTTTAAGTTTTTTGGGTTGCTGAATCCGAATTTCTAACTTACCCCAAAAATTCCCCCCCCCCCCCCCAAATAGTTGTTTTTAACTTAAATTTCTTATTGTTTTAGGGGAAAAGTAGCTAGAAATTAAGAGAGTAGACAAAATTTCCAACAAATTAAATATATGACATTATGACTTAGGATGAAGGGGAAGGGGGGGAACTGCTTCGGAACATGCGCCGCAGTGCTGTGTGGACTAAGTTGCGCAATTCCACTTAACCATTCACTCGTTTACATTAGCCCTCCCATCTTCCCTCCGAACTTTCTCTATAAGGTTTACTTTAAGTTTTTTGGGTCGTTGAATCCGAATTTTTAACTTACCCCAAAAATTTTCCCCCCCAAATAGTTGTTTTTAACTTAAATTTCTTATTGTTTTAGGGGAAAAGTATTACGAAATTCAGAAACTAGACAAAATTTGCAACAAATAGGATATATGACATTATGACGTAGGATAAACGGGGAGAGAGGCGGCTGCCTCGGAACATTCTCTGCGCGCTTTTCTCAAAAACCAAATTTTTTCAAAAAATCAATTTTTTGGGGAGTTGCCAGGTGAAATTTTGGTGGGAAGTTACAAATTCGGATTCAGCGACCCAAAAAACATCTAGAAAGCCGATTTCAAATAATACCATTAATTTTGCCAGATAAAATCCCCTATTGCCTGACTTCATCATTTAGTGCACGTAACGCCGCAGTGCATGTTCCGAGGCAGCAATCACCCTCCCCGTTCATCCTAATTCATAATGTCATATATCCTATTTGTTGCAAATTCTGTCTAGTTTCTGAATTTTGAAATGTTTTTCCTCTAAAATAATAAGAAATTTAAGTTAAAAACAACTATTTGGAGGGGAAATTTTTGGGGGAAAGTTAAAAGTTCGGATTCAGCGACCCAAAAATCTTAAAGTAAACCTTATAGAGAAAGTTCGGAGGGGAGATAGGAGGCCGAATGTAAACATGTGAGTGGTTAAGTGGAATTGCGCAACTTAGTTTACACAGCACCGCGCGCATGTTCCGAAGCAGATCCCCCCTTCCCCTTCATCCTAAGTCATAATGTCATATATCTAATTTGTTGGAAATTTTGTCTACTTTCTGAATTTTTAGATACTTTTTCCTAAAATAATAAAAAAATTGATTTTTTTAATAAAAACCTTTTTTGGGGGCTTTTTACCAAAATTTGGGGGGGTTGCCGGGGGGAAATTTTGGTGGAAGTTACAAATTCGGATTCAGCGACCCAAAAAACATCTAGAAAGCCGATTTCCAGTACTACCATTAATTTTGCTAGGTAAAATTCCCTATTGCCTGGACTATATAGAGAGTTCAAATACCAATGTTAGGAAAGCTGGTAATTCTTTAAACTTTTGAGAATTACCTTTTACTCATAAATAGTGGACTTACTTTCATATTTTGCATTATAAACAAAAGTTGTTCGGCATTGTTTGGGTCAAACGATATCTCTTCTCCTTATATACTTGCTTTGCTACGCATTGCCGGATATCCGACAGAGAAGTCGGATATCCGGTGATTGTGATTCGGATATCCGACGGTATTTCGGATATTGAAAAATCAGCCGGATGTGCCGGATATCGGATATTTGCCGGATATCCGTTGCATCCCTAATTAATACACAAGTCTTATTTTATTTCTCATAAACATTTATTAATCGCACATAAAGTCATTTAATAAAAACAATTTCTCTCTATTAAAACAGTATTATGAATAATATGCATTAATTTATGCCTGAATATGCACTATTTTAAAGAGCAACTAGCTTTTCAAAATTCTAATTCAACAAGTTTTATTTGGAGATTTATTTTAAAAAATTGTTCTCCTTATTTTATGCACTTAGATGTACTAAAATTTCCTCAAATGTTATATCCTTCCTAATTTCTCTTTCAACATTGTTCATTCTACGATTTTAATCTGTCCATATGGACATATCTGGAATAAGTTACATTACAGCTTAGTAGCAGAAAAACTTTTTATACATATATCATTTTTATAAATTAGAATATCAATTACTTATTACTGCGTGTTCTCAAGTATTATATAAGATAATTTCAGTTATTAAATACCCATATGCCATTTAGTTTTAATCAATGTTAAAAGTAAATACAGTAGACTCCCTCAAATCCACACAGCTTGGGACCAGAGGTTGTGACGGATTTTAGAATTTTGTGGATTTCTGGTCATTGCTTTGTTTACATTTTTTTTTTTTTTTAAGTGATTTGAATGTAATAGCCATCGAAATTATAATGAATGCTTCCAATATAGTAAAATAATTAAGTAAAGTGATAAACTAAAATAATAAAAAGTAAGATAATTTTAAAATTGATTAAATTATTAAAAGTAAAAGTCAAGTAAATAATATACAATTAAATATGCACAATAAAGATGAGGTACATTTTTCTTGAATTATTCAATGAAACTTTCTTCTTAAAAATACCCTATTAAATTATATAAAAATCATAAAGAAGTTTTATTTCAGGTTTAGCCAGTCTTAATAACCAAAAAAAGCTTGATTAATACATAAATATATTTGGTAAAAAGATTGTGATTACTAGTAATATCAGCAAAATCTTGATTTTTTTCAGAAAATAAATTTATACTTCCTTCATGAAAAAACATGAATATTGTCATATTATTGAGAATTACATATTAAAATACGTACAGAATGATATAAAACTAAAAAATTCTGTAATTTTGTCATTAGATCTAACCTGAAAGTTTCATTCTTTACATCTGTGAATGTGATGATGTGCGGATTTCAGGCGTTTGCGAATTTGAGGGAGTCTACTGTATCAGTATGCAAGTATCTATTTTGATGTGTGACATTTTCCGATTCTTTCATATAATCTTTAAAATGTGTGGTATTTGTAGAGCTATAATAAAGAATTCCAAACCAATACTTTAGAGTAATTTAATGTATTCTTCTGAATATTTATAATTTTTTTTTCTGACATAATGCCTTCACTGTTGCATTCTAGCAGTTATAAGGTCTTATTTATTTAACAAAATTTAATAGAAGTTTATATTTTTTTAGTAGAAAATATTTATAGGTGTATTAAAAATAAATTAATCCAAATTTTATATGAATTATCTATAAACCACCTTTTTGAAAAATAAAAGCCGGCTTTTTTTAAGTGGTTAAAACCAAAAAAAGCCGGCCGGCTTTTTTTGGCCTGGCTAAAAGCCGGCAACCCTGGTAACAATCATCAAAATTAAACACAACATGCTTGTGTAGCTAGCTATATAAGTCCTACAAAGTTTAGGTACTTGTGTAGCTAACTACACGTGTACCTTTATTATTATTATTTGTCTAGAATTAAGATTTGAAAATAATAAAATAGATATGTTTATCCACTGACTAGTAAGTGTCAGAATGAAAAAATCGTCGAATTGCCGGTGCAATCGGGAACGTCCGAGGTGTAGGGAAAAAGGGAATGGGAAAAGATCAAGTTGGAAAATCCTGCATTTGGTCGGTTCTTTCCATATTTTTAATCACCAGTTTTTTTAGTTTAATTGACGAGTGGCGAATTCTTATTTTCATCTTTACCATACTGTGCAATATACCCTGCATCCTATTTGAAATCAATCAGTTTATCGAAATTCAATTCATTAATATTCTAGAATATAAAATCTGTATTTTTGTTTTATTATTATTTTTTTAAATATATTCTAGGAAATGTTTTTTTGTAATTTTCAAATAAGCAATTTTTTTAAAAATATAGCTGTATAAAAAAATACATTTCACTCATCTTTTTGGTAAGGCTAAAAGAATCTTGCATTAGAGGCAATTTTTGTCTTCTGCAAGCCAGTGAATCATGTTGCAGGATTCTTAATTTCTTATTATTAATTGCTCCAAAATTGCTAGAATTCTGAATCTGACAGTAACATCTAGGAGTTTTATTAAATTTGTTGTAGTACATAACATCATTAAGGTGGAAAACAATCACTGCCCGTGCATCCAAACTCTTTTATGTAGGCTGTAACATGAATATACTGTGCATGCTATATTAAAAAGAACATGATGTAAAGGTGGTTGTAAAAATGTATTGTTTTTCTTTGTTTTCCACTTTTAAAGCACTACTGAAAGCATTTCAAAAATCATAATACAACAATAACCATTCTTGATTTATGTATACTCTCCTGTATTTTGGTTTGTGTTACCCTCCTGTCTGATTATATTTTAGTTAATTTCTATAAAACTACTTGGATTGTGAGGAAATGCAAATATGAATTTCAAGTAGATTACAATATAGTCCTTATTATAAATTATCAGCGTCATCCATAGTCCTTAGAAAGTCTTCATAAGAGAAATATCTGTAGCTTATAAAGATATAGCTTGTTGTCTTAAATGAAATTAATGAATTATTAAATAATGCATAATAGCATCTCTACATATAATAAAACAGTCAAGAGTGTGTATGTTGAGGTGAGAATCTCGTGTTTTAGCATATCTCATTTTTTTTAAAAAATCCATATAAATCCCCCTCCCCTCCTTCATATTTTATTTTTTCTGCGTATCAGTATCTCTACATGTAATAAAATAGTTTGTGTGTCTGTCTGTCAAGGTGAGAATTCTCCTACGTTTTGACAAATTTTGGCATTGTTTTTAAAACCAAATAACTCTCTCCATCCTCCAAATTCCCATTTTCCTTTTTACCCCCTTCCCCCACCTGTGTACAAAGTTAAAAATCTTTCAAACTGTTTAACTTTTCAGTTTAAAATCTTTAAACTCTTTGTTTAAAAAAAAATTGTTGTCCTATTGTAATAACAATAGATGGATAATTAATTTTCTAAAGTGATACCCTCTACCCAAAATTTTCTTCTTACTATATACTCAATGTAATTTCAATTGACTACTCAAGAACATCCCTCTTCCTCCTTTCTCTTTGTTGTCATGGAAAAAGTAGAGTGGTCAGTCACCCAAATAGGGTGTTACCACAGTTACTGACCTAAAATAAGGAGCGGGAAACTGACCTTGAGAAGCCAACTAAAATTGCGTATAGTATAGTGAAAGTAGGGAGAGTGAATTCTAGGAGCAAGGAAAGCAAATATATTTTTCTTTTTTAAAGTTAGTCTATTCTCATCCTTGATTCTGTTATTCTGAGTATGGTATGTTTAATATTACCTGAATTTGTTATTAATATTTTTTATAGGTTCTTTCTTGCGAGACTTTGTCTTCTGAAAAAGTTCTTAAGGAGTTTTTAATATGTTTGTCTTCAACCTTTATGAATAACAACCACAAGAATGCGAGGATTGATTTCCTGTGTGTCCAGTTCAAAAACGAAACAGAAGCTACAAAGTTATCAAGTGCTTTGCAAAAGCTTTTAAATGTTAGTATTTTTTCAGAAAATCTGTGTTACTTTATTGCAACATGTCTTTTTTGTAACAGACTATAACCTGCTAA
Organism: Maratus speciosus; assembly: GCA_963932465.1. Taxonomy (NCBI): domain Eukaryota; kingdom Metazoa; phylum Arthropoda; class Arachnida; order Araneae; family Salticidae; genus Maratus; species Maratus speciosus. The sequence continues at coordinate 583,502,207 of OZ010788.1, read as the reverse complement.
GATGGAATCAGGAAAAAATTCCATTTTAGAAAGGTTTCTATTATTGCAGGTGTATTTGGGTACTTCTTTGTTATAAGGACCCTAGCGAGAAAAGGAAATTTTCGTACATATTTTCTGGACAACCTATTCACTGTTTCATACACCACTTTTTTTAATATTTATATGATTTATTTAACATAAGAATACATTTTCCTATTTTTATATGCAAGCAAAAGTAATTTATCTAATACATTTAATTGGAATCATTTTTTTTTTTTTTAAAGCATATATAAAACAAGCATAATTGTCGGAGCACAGCTCCGGCTTCCTGTGAAGAATTGCACTTTTGTCAACACGATAGCATCCAAAATATTTGTTTCATCGACACCAAAATTTAGCTGAATGTCGGTAGTGATAAAATCTCTAAAATGCAGATGCTCTGCTGCAATGCAGATACCTCTATCTCAGCAAGCACTTTTTCGATATCCAGCACTTTTCCTTCTTTTCATATCTTTTAGTATATTTTTACCTCTGGACGAATTCCATGTCCCCATGTTCCCATTATTAGAGATCTTGTTGTATGCATATTATGTATTTTTATAATTTCTTTTTTTATCCTTTTTTTTCACTCTATAGAGAGTACAATCGTAATGCAATAAAAATTGTCAATTATGAAATTCTGTCAAAAATAAAAATTTCATAATGAAAAAAATGCGATACATTTATAAAACATGGTGTGCATCTGTCTAAAATAGAATTTTTGTATGATTTAAAAAGTTTTTCTCTTTTTAAAATATTTCAGTTTTTTGGGCTTTCATAAATTAAAAGAGATCATTGCCATTTTATCATGAATCTTTGTAGCACTATTGCCTGTTATATTAATTTATCTATATTGATTTAGCTAGCTGAAATTTTATCCATCATTTAGATCAACAGTTCTTAATTACCATGGACCTATCTTTCATATTCTGTCTGTCTTTGCAGATTACTCCCTGGAATTTAAAACTGAAATTACTGATCTTCTTTAGAATATCGATTAAAAGGTATATTAACTAATAGACTATAACAAGTGGGTAAGTGTGATCTCAGATCACACAGAGGGTTTCGTTAATATCTCTTTTAAAACACTTTATCCTTAAATTAATAAATCAAAATTGTTAATTTATAATTTTGAAATCCTTGCATAAATAGCAGCATCATTGCATTTAATTTTAAAATAATTAGAAAAATATTTTTAAATCAAATTAAAAATATTCAAGAAAAATTATTTAAATAAAATTAAAAAATCCGAATGTTTAAATTCAGCTAAAATTTAGTGCAGATTTAAATAAAATACAATTTTTTAAAGCAAAAAATTGTTTAAAACATATTTAAAATGCTCAAATAATGTGTATTAATTGTTTGACTTTCCAAACACTCACTAGATGGCGCCAAAAAAAGGATGTTAACATTTATTAAAATTCAGGAAAAACAACCTTTCAAAAGTTGCCCTATTATTTCAAAAAATGATCAGTAGATGGCAGCAGTAAACAAAAATACTGGTTCTAGATTGAAATTCCAGATTTTCTTTTGTGTCTAAAATAAAAAAAAGATTTAAAAAATTACCACTGCGTAAAAATAATAAAATAAGTCTTTAAAATTGCCCCCCCCCCCCCCCCCCAAAAAAAGGAGGGGGGATTTTCTTTTAGTTAAATCCATTTGAAAATGAAGTGTAATAATAAAAATCAAAATTTTGAAGTTCCGATGAGAGCTTCGAACACACAATCTACTGCATGGGACCATGACGTCATCGGTGCTCAGGGATATTTGCTGAATTTAAGATTGTTTTAAAATTGAAAAAGAACAACAAATTCACTTAATTAAAATAACATAAGGTTTTTTCAAAATTTTATGATTTTGGAAAGGACATACAGTACCCAGCTCTATGTAAAAAAAAGGGGGAAAAAATCAAGTCTGTAACCTAAATAATTTCTTAGTATGAGGCTGTGACAGACAGACAGAGAAGCGAGACATTAAAGGTTTCATGAGATGAACAAAACCCTAAAAACTAATTATATTGTATTTTTTAACAGAGCTATTCTTAATTGTTCTTTTCACTTTACTTGTAAGTTGTCTCTCAGATTCTTGATATGTGTAAAATTTTAAATAAAATGTGATGCATAGTGAATCCTTTGGGGTCTGCAGATTATAGTTTAAGAACTGTTGATATAGTTTATAGGCATTTATAAAGTTTTGAAGGTTTTTCCAGCAAACATAAGAATCTTTGAATCTTTATTTTGTGTTTTCAACTATCACTAATTATGTAAATGTATTACAAATTAACACCATGTAATAAATACTAATTTCAAATGCTTAAAGGTGTAAATTAAAACTTTAAAACCGGTAAAAATATATTTATTTTGACTGTTGACACGTTTCGACTCACTCCAAGTTATTTTCAAAACAAATAAATAAAATTATTACAAATTTGCACGGTCTATGAAATGCCTTCATTCAGTTTTCCATGTATTCTTTCATATTATGCACGAGCTACTCAATGGTTATGAAAATAAAATAAACATCCAAATAAAATAAAAAATAACATGCATAGTATGAAAGAATACGTGAAAAACTAAATGATGGTGTTTCATGGACCGTGCAAAATTGGGATATTTTATTTATTTGTTTTGAAAATCACTTGTGGTGATTCAAAATATATGTCAACAATCGAGATAAATGTATTTTTACTAGTTTTAAAGTTTTAATTTAGACCTTTTAGCATTTGAAATTAGTATATCACTAATTATGTTAATAATTAAATTACACTTGGTATATAATTCTGTATGTAAAAGAACATATATTTTTTATGTTTTAATGGCTTTTGTGTGATTCCCTTTGAGTCAATTTCTTTAGCTTTACATAGCTCTAAATATTTTCATTTTTTTTTTTTTTTAATATCATTTTGTATTGAGGAATACTAATGACATGTATAATTTTTTATTTAAAAGAAATCTATTTTTTCACCCCCTTTCCACTAATACCTATAATTAATCAAAATATAATATGAAAAATTGTAAAAAAAATTGATTAGTCTTACATTAAAAGACATTAAAAATGTTTAATGGTTTTTAATGTACTTTTAAGATATTTCTAATATATTTTAAATAATTTTATATTATATGTAATGCACCTGCAAGTAGTTTTAATACATTTATTTGTGCTTTTTTATATGAATTTTCATTATTCACTCAAGGTGAATTTAGCACTAGTATTTTAACTTTCATTTATCGAAGATTATTTTGTGAAAGGGGCTTAGTTTAGTAAAATGGATTTTATGAAGAAGCCAGTTTTATTAAATGAAATTTTATGAAGGAGTCCGTTTTAAATAAAAAATGGTTTATGAATCATGTTTTTTTTTTTTTTTTTCTGAATTCTTTTTAATATCTGCTTGAGTTTATTCGGAAAAAAAAAAAATCAATATTATTATACCTTTTTCATAATGTTGATAAAATTTATTGTGCTTTAACATTTTGCAGTGATAATTTTTTAACCATGCTGATTAACAGGTAACATTAAAGTTCCTGACCTGTATTATTATTGAAAATGGAACGATAAATTCTTTTGAGAAGTGTTTTTTTTTAATCTTTTATACAGCATTATTTTTGCTTATTATTTTAGTTTTTTATTAGCGTTTCTTTGTTGCACAGACATTTTAATAGATAGCATCTTATTATTACTATTTGTGTGTGTAAATAAGATATGATTGCAGTTTATGTTAATGTTGATTCAATATCGTATTACGCATTTCGCAGCATAATCTTAATAAATTAGAATGCCTTATAACTTCAACCAAGAAATTTTGTGCATTATATTTTAATAAAACAAGCTGATTGTTAATAATCTAAACATTTTCAAATTTGTTTATTATAAAGTACGTGAGTTAAATAACAAAAATAGTATGTATTTTTTTCACATTTCTGTCTTGCAAAATCAGAAAAAAGCACTTTTCTTTTCAAGCAAAAACGTTTAGGTGAACAAGTTAATTATTACATTAAAAAATATACATATAAATGAATTATTGATACCTGTATTGTGTGTGTTATTACTGACATATAAATGCTATTTCGAATTTTTGAAAGCCTTTTAGGAAACAGCAAAACAAATTAATCAATTTTATTAACTATGATTTATAAAAGTAAATCCTATAATTGCAAGAACAGTTTTCTGTTTATTTCTACTCACAATACAGTATTTTTTACATAAAACAGGGTTCGCACAGACTCCTTAGACTCCTTGGAAACTCCTTAGAAATGAAAACATTCCCAAGTAGTACTTAGAACTACTTAGATAAGCAAACCACTACTTAGAAACTCCTTATATTGTATTGCGGCTTCGGACGCAAGCGATATTGCTGCTGAGGGGGAAAAAAATCGTGATTGAAAAACGCACGGTAAATCCTTTATCCACGTCATTCATCTGAAGCACAACATTGATTGTGTAGGGTAATCTTAATAGCAAGGCTCCCACTAGGTCCGAAAAGTCCGTTTTTTGACACTGTTAGCCGACCTTTATTTTAAATTTTATCGATGTTTGGCATATTTAGTCAAGAATCTCGGAAAAATCGCGTTTTTCGCAAATATGTTCCAAAAAATACCGTCAAATTCCGCCAATCGATCGCGGAAAAAATTCGTAAATTTTGTCAAAGGATCGTGAAAAAACGCGGATTTCTCCAACAGATCGCGGGAAAACTCTGATTTCTTAAAAAGACGCGAATGTCTTAAGACAGCGAAAAAACGCGAATTTACTCAAAGGATCACGAAAAAACGCGAAATTCGTTAAAGATCGAGAAAAAAGCAGATTTCCCCAAAAGATCGCATAAAACGCGCATTTCCATCAAAAGATCGCGAAAAAAAACGTTACTTTCGTCAAACGATCGAAATAAAACGCGAATTTCATTAGATCTCGAATTTCCCCAGAAAATCGCGAAAAACACGTGAATTTCGCCAAAGGATCGAAAAACACACGAATTCCAACAAAGGATCGCGAAAAATACGTAAATTTCGTCAAAGGATCGCGAAAAACACGCAAATTTCGTCAAAGGATCGCGAAAAACACGCGGTTTCCATCAAAAGATCGCGAAAAGAACGTCAGATTCGTTAAACAATCGAAATAAAACGCAAATTCCATTAAAAGATCGCGAAAAAAGAGAATTTTCCCAGAAGGTCGCGAAAAAAAACGCGAATTTCTCCCAGAAGGTAGCGAAAGAAACGCGAATTTCCTCCTGACGATCGCGAAAAAAAAAAACAAACACGAATTTCATCATAAGATCCCGAAAAAATGCAAATTCTTTAAAATTTCACCTTCAAAGAAAGAGATTACCGCTGTTCTAAAAGAATAAATTAAAAACTTGTTATATTTTTTCTTGTATGTTGCATTTAGCATTCTTTTTTTTTTTTTTTTTTTTTTTTTTTTTGCCTTTTAAAATTTTCTTTAAGATGTTGCATTTAGCATTCTTTTTTTTTTTTTTTTTTGCCTTTTAAAATTTTCTTTAAGATGTTGCATTTAGCATTCTTTTTTTTTTTCTTTTTTTTTTTTTTTTTTTTTTGCCTTTTAACATTTTCTTTAAGATGTATCATGTATGTGATATACATAATAAGTGTTTGGGGTTTGAGTAATCTCTATTTATATGACATAGGGGTGATTCTAGTTCGAATTTTCCGAAAATGTGAGGCATTCATTTCCGGAAATTTTAAAAAATCGGTCACCAATCAGAAAGTTCGGCCATATGGTCGCCGAAAAAAATAAATTTTGTCAATCGTTTGCAGAAAAAACGCCAATTTCGTCAAAGGATAGCGGGGAGAACGCAAATTTCGTTAAATAATCGCGAAAAACCCTGCAAATTTCGTCGAAAGATCGTGAAAAAAAACCCCACAAATTTCATCAAAAGATCGGGAAAAAACACAAATTTCGTCGAAAGATCGCGAAAAAACACAAATTTCGTCGAAAGATCGCGAAAAACGGCAAATTTCGTCATAAGATCGCGAAAAAAACACAAATTCGTCAAAAGAGCGCGTTAAAACTCACAAATTTCGTCGAAAGAGCGCGAAAACCCAAAAATTTCGTCAAAAGATCGCGAAAAATTGACAAAGATCGCGAAAACACTCACAAATTTCGTCAAAATGCCCTTAAAAACTGACAAATTTTGTCAAAAGATCGCGAAAAATCCACCAATTTTGTTAAAAGATCGCGAAAAAACCCACAAATTTCGTCAAAAGAGCGCGTAAAAACCCACAAATTTTGTCAAAAGAGCGCGTAAAAACTCACAAATTTCGTCGAAAAATCGTGAAAACCCAAAAGATCGCGAAAAAACTCACCGATTTCGTCAAAAGATCGCGAAAAAACTCACAAATTTCATCAAAAGAGCGCGAAAAACACACAAATTTCGTCAAAAGATCGCGAAAAGGCAAATCCTTAAAATTTTTTGGATTCCTTGGATTTTTGGGGTACTCCTTGGATTTTTTCTTCCCAACTCTGTATGAACCCTGATAAAAGCAATCAGTAATAAATAAGTAAAATGCCATTGAACCTTCAGCTTGTTTGATAAAAATATAATACATAAATTTTCTTTTAAATTATAAGACATAAGACAATATTTTGTTAAGAACACACTGTGAAAAGGAGAATATGATACCAGAATGAGTATTAACAACATGTTTAACTATATTATCTTATTTACATGCACACACACAGATATATTTTTTATATACTATATAAAGAAACAGAAACAAGGTGTGATATATTAAAAAATAAATAGATTATTAGTTTCTTTCTGTGTATTGTAATAAAGAAAGCTAATAAAGAAGCAAGTAATAATAAAGAAAATAAGTAAAAATAATACTGCAGAAAATTAAAAAAAAATACTTACTCATAGTTATCATTGTTCCGCCCTCAATAATAGTAAATTTCCTTAATAATCTTTAAAGGCAAAAAAAATTACCCACATATTCTAAAATCTCTCATCTTATAAAAAATATTCCAATATTAATCTTTTTCTAAATAAAAGCGACAGCAATACATATGTTATTACAAAAAGAGCTCTACTTCGCCATACTGACACAGACGAACCGACGTAGGTAGACCATAGGCGTAGAGTTTTCAAAATTATTGGAGGGGCTCAGCCAGTTGCTTAGCCAATGGGGGGAGGGTCTGCCCTCCCTGGAACAAGGAATTAATTTCCTGAATCATGAATACAAGAACAGTAAATACTAAAAAGACAAAATTACAAATAGCCCGCGAAAAAATGCCGTTTTATACAGGTTTTCGTCTATCTTAGCAGGTAAAATTTCAAAGTGTTCCTTTTGTTGGGATCATGAAATGTTCGCCATAAGACTGGATTTTGTTATAGGCAGGTTCTGTTTATAAAGTCTGACCTTATATCAATACAGTAAAACATTTGTAAAAACAATTGCAAGTGACCGAAATATATTCTGTTTTGTACAAGTCTCTAGTTGATTAAGTAAAATTGAATGGCAATCTTTCCTTCTAGAGCATTAAAAGTTTCTGTTTAAGACAGAATTCTGCTACAGACAGGTTCCGTTTTGAGAAATTTTACTCTACATATTACATAAATATCTATATTAGATAGGGAGCCGGCAGCACATGCAATCACCCCATCGAGTTCACGGCTGAAATTCCAGAATTAGTTAAAACTCGATTAGCATATTAAAATGCAATCGGTCTGCTGAGTCACATCTTTGTGGAAAACACCTAAAAACCAGATTTTAGCGGTTGACTCGTAGGTGAAACACGAAATAACTCTAAAAATCGTAGGTTGTGTTTTTCTGCTCCCAGTCCTCCATGTTTTCATACTTTTGAGTGCTGGAAAGCACAATGGTAAACCTATGAATCAACCGCTAAAATTGGGTTTTCCGGTGTTTTCTACCAAGATATGAGTTGGCAGATTATGATACGACCCTACGCGAAAAAACAGAAAATGTCTTCTTACAAGGGCTTTTATCATTAAAAATCAATATTTTTGAGATTTTTTTTATTTAAAAATTTAAATTCGGACAAAATAAGATTAAATGTATAAAATAATACAAGTTTGTGGTTTATTTAAGGTTATTATCACAATGTAGGGAAAACGGCGGGCGGGTCAGATAGTCTATAATAATAAGGAAAGAAATTTGTCTGTCTTCTGAAGAAACTGCTGCACGCAGATTTACAACAAAATTTATACAAAATATATAGATATATAAAATTTGGTATGAAGGTACCTCTATGTATGTAGTTACGCACCTTGAAGCCTGATTTTGTATTTTTTTATTACATTTTTTTTTCAATTTAATTTTTATGCTATTTTTGCGATTTTTCACGGTTTGCTGCGATTTTTTACATTATTAAAATTAATCCGATTTCATTTTTTTAGCCTAACGTAGTAAATTTTGTCCTCTTTTCAAAAAAGTGTGTTTGTAATTCGCACAGCAGTTTTTGAATTTTTCGCGAATTTTTGTAGCGATTTTTAGAGTTATTTCATGTTTCACGATTTTTTTTTACATTGATAAATAATTATAGGTAAAATATAGTTTTTTTTTTTTTTTTAAACAGCTGATGGCTATTGACCAAAATTTGGGAAGGACTTTGTTTGGCATGGAAATGAAGATCGGATGAGTCCCCAGAAAATAAAGTTGTTTTACTATATATATATTTTTTTTTTGGGGGGGGGGAGGGGGGGAGAATTTTTAACCTAGGTGGGAATTCAAAAAAATTTAGGTAGGTCAAGTGGGGTATTGTTTTTTATGTATTTTTTAATTCTGAATGAAAAGACACCTTCCTAAGTCGATACGATCATTTTTTACAAAGTTACGTCACGTTTTATGAATACAAAGTTGAAAATTATACTTGATGCAAATAAAATCGGTTTTTACGATAATAGTCCAGGCAATAGGGAATTTTACCTAGCAAAACTAATGGTAGTACTGGAAATTGGTATTCTAGATGTTTTTGGGGTCGCTGAATCCGAATTTGTAACTTCCCACCAAAATTTCCCCCGGCAACCTCCCCAAATTTTGGTAAAAAGCCCCCAAAAAAGGTTTTTATTAAAACAATCAATTTTTGTATTGGTTTAGAGAAAAAGTATCTAGAAATTCAGAAAGTAGACAAAATTTCCAACAAATTAGATACATGACTTTATGACTTAGGATGAAGGGGAAGGGCGGATCTGCCTCGGAACATGTGCGCGGTGCTGCGTAAACTAAGTTGCGCAATTCCACTTAACCACTCACACGTTTACATTCGCCCTCCCATCTCCCCTCCAAACTTTCTCTATAAGGTTTGCTTTAAGACTTTTGGGTTGCTGAATCCGAATTTTTAACTTTTCCCCAAAAATTTCCCCCTCCGACCCCCCACCCCAAATAGTTCTTTTTAACTTAAATTTCTTATTGTTTTAGGGGAAAAGCATTACGAAATTCAGAAACTAGACAAAATTTGCAATAAATAGGATACATGACATTATGAATTAGGATGAACGGGGAGGGTGATGGTTGCCTCGGAACATGCACTGCGGCGCTACGTGCACTAAATGATGAAGTCCAGGCAATAGGGGATTTTATCTGGCAAAATTAATGGTAGTACTGTAAATCGGCTTTTTAGATCTTTTTTGGGTCGCTGAATCCGAATTTATAACTTCCCACCAAAATTTCACCCGGCAATCCCCCAAAAAATTGATTTTTTGAAAAAAATTGGTTTTTGAGAAAAGCGCGCAGGGAATGTTCTGAGGCAGCCCCCTCTCTCCCCGTTTATCCTACATCATGATGTCATCTATCCTATTTGTTGCAAATTTTGTCTAGTTTCTGAATTTCGTAATGCTTTTCCCCTAAAACAATAAGAAATTTAAGTTAAAAACAACTATTTGGGGGTGGGGGAATCTTGGGGGTAAGTTAAAAATTCGGATTCAGCGACCCAAAAAACTTAAAGTAAACCCTATAGAGAAAGTTTGGAGGGAAGATGTGAGGGCTAATGTAAACATGTGAGTGGTTAAGTGGAATTGCGCAACTTAGTCCACGCAGCACTGCGGCGCATGTTCCGAGGCAGATCCCCCCTTCCCCTTCATCCTAAGTCATAATGTCATATATCTAATTTGTTGCAAATTTTGTCTACTTTCTGAATTTCTACCTACTTTTCCCCTAAAACAATAAAAAATGGAATTTTTTAATAAAAACCATTTTTGGGGGGCTTTTTACCAAAATTTGGGGGGGTTGCCGGGGGAAATTTTGGTGGGAAGCTACAAATTCGGATTCAGCGACCCAAAAAACATCTAAAAAGCCGATTTCCAATACTACCATTAATTTTGCTAGGTAGAGTCCATATACGATCTCTATTGCCTGGACTATAACAACTGATGACCATTCACGAAAATTTAGGAAGAACATTGTTTTGACACTAGAGACCAGTGGTGTAGTCATAAAAAAAAGAAAAAAACAAACAAACAGGGGTATACGTTCTAAGCAGAGCGTATACCTTAGCGTATATATACTATAGCTTTCTTGACAAACAGGGGTATACGGTGTTCCTTAAAAAAATCCACAGGGTATACGGCGTATACCCCCATACACCCTCCACTACATCCCTGCTAGAGACTACAACTGAGGATCCGATCAGTCCCCAAAATATAAAGTAGTTTAGTTTTACCGTGTTTAAGGGGAGCATTTTAATGCAGGAGGTGGGAATTAATTGTTTTTAATTAGGCCAAATGGGGTATTGTTTGTTATGTATTTTTTAATTCTGAATCGAATGACACCCTCCACAACTCGATATGGTTATTCATTACAAAGTTATGGTAGTTTTATGAATACAAAGTTGAAAATTATACTTAATTATTGATTACAGCTTTGTCACATTTATTTTACGTTCAAAAAATTTTCTTTATATCATATCAATAAGTCTCAAACTTATTAAATGTCTTTAAAATGACAATAAGCAAAATCAGGATCCTCTTAACCTTCTCCAAGGTCATTAAAGTTGTCAAAATCCGTGTATTCATGTTTTGGTATTCATAAAACCTGCCATAACTTTGTAATGAATGATGGTAATGACTTTGCAGATGGTGTCATGATTCAGAATTAAACAATTCATAAGAAACGATACCCCATTTTACATAATTTTAAAAAGTTGAATTCTTTCCTCCCGATTAAAAATTCCCCTCCTTTTTCACCACCTTTTTCCCAAAACACGGTAAAACAACTATTTTTGGCTTATTTTACCGGCATAAAGTAATAGTGTCGACTTTGAATTAGTAAAACCTACCATAACTTTATTGAATATGATCGTATCGACTTACTGATGGTGTCATTTGATTCAGAATGTAAAAATTCATAATAAACGATACCCCGCTTGACCTACTTAAAAAATTTGATTTTCCCCTCCTTCCTGAGGTAAAATCCCCCCCCCCCCCCGAAAAAAAACAGAGTAAAACAGCTTTAATATTGGGGGACTCATTGGATCTTTATTTCTAATTCCAAAACAAGGTTTTTCCCAAATGTTCGTGAATGGCCATCAGTTTTTGCATTTTACTCAATTTTTGGTATATTTTACCTTCACTAAAAAGTAAAATTAATTCCGTTTCAAAATTTTATACACTAAATTTCGTCCTCTGAAATTTATAATTCGATTTTTAAGGCTAGTTTTTGCGATTTTTTTGCTCTGTTTTTGACATTTGTGAAAGAATTCCGGTTAAAATGTTTTAGAAGTACACACTAAAGTAATTTTTTACCTTTGCTACTTTTGAATTTTTAGAGTATATAATACAATTTTCAGCGGTTTTTCGCATTCCGCCGTTCTTTACATTGGTAAAAGAAATTCGTTTTAAACTTTTAGCCTAATATAGTAAATTTTGTCCTCTGTATGTTTTGAACTTTTAGCGATTTTTCGCGTTATGTGGGCGTGAAGGTGTTTTGAGATTTTTGAAAGAATTCCTGTTAAAATGTTTTAGTTCAGTATAGTGAATTTTTGAATTTTTAATATGCATTTTTGCATTTCGTAGCGAGTTTTTGACATTCATAATAAGTTTTCTCCTTCAAACTTTCAGCCTAATGTAGCAAATTTTCTCCTCCGCAATTTTTGAAAAATTTTTAGCGATTTTTAACATAATTTTTAGCGGTTTTACGCATTCCACACCCTTTTTTTTTTCTTTTTTACATTTATAAAAGAAATCCGTTTTTAACTTATAACACACAATAGTAATTTTTTTCCTCTGCGATTTTTTACTTTTTATCGATTTTTAATGCAGTGTTTCCGCTGTTATTTTTTGGTTTTCGTAAAAGGAATTAGGTTTAAAAATTTTAGCCCAATATAATGAATTTTGTTATACTTTCAATAAAGTGTATTCGAAATTCGTAAAGCAATTTTGAATTTTTTGCGCACGGTTTAGAGTTTTTTCGAGTTTCGCTACAATTTTTCCACATTAGTAAAAGGAATCTGATCCAAAATAGTAAATTTTGTTCTCTATAAGTTTATTTGGAATTCGTTCAGTGATTTTTTTTTTAATTTTTTTGTGATTTTTGATTACGATTTTTTGAATTTTTTCGTATTTCGTACGGCTATTTGACAGACCTGACGACGCCGGGCACGTCAGCTAATTAGTGTATGAATGTATATTATAAATACTACAGTGTTGCGCATGAAAAAGAGTACCGTGTGTTCGCCAATGAATGTGCATGTACAGGTAAATATATTTATATGAAAATAGAAAAGTTTTAAAATATCATGAAAATCGAATCAAATGCAGATTGACACGACACGAAAAAAAGGCTTAGTACAAGTTTACAGAACAAATGTAGACCCCGATCCCTACCCAGCCTGATATCAATGAAAGAAAATGGCCAGAGATCGAATTGCTTGCTAGGTCCGAGTAAAAACAATTGAATGTGTACTATTTATTGTTACTAGATCCTGGTGAATCATCAGTAACTGCAAGAGATCGCTTGATAGATTTGGACAATTTGCAGCAAAACTCAAACACTCCCCCACCTTCCAAGTTCTTCAAAACTCGTAAATTGGAAATTTTTTAGGCCTAGCCCCCTTCTTTGTAGTTGCGGGAAACGACAAACCATCTTATTTGTGCTCTAATCAGATCACATCGGTCACAATTTGTTGTCATTCAAAAACATGAATTTATTGCCCCATCTCTGTGACGCTGAATCAGAAAAAGAAATTCTTCCCAGAAAGTGTGTCCAGTGTCCAAAGAAGAAAGAAAAACCCACCGCGGAGATTGTTTAGTTTTTCTCCCCATACATACGCCACGCTTTACAAAGAATAAAAGTAAACAGCGAATTTAGAGAAAGAACAGTTATCCATCGAAAACATTATACGCTAAAAGTTTTTGTAAATTATATGAAAATCCAAAATCTGATTTTTTTTTCTATGTCAGTTGTAAAAAAAATATAGCCCATCTGAAAAAATTATTGGAGGGGCCCGAGCCCCACGGGCCCATATAACTCTACGCCTATGAGGTAGACTTTCAATGCGATAGGGAAATTGTTGAGAAATACTTGGAGTGTGCATGCGTTAGCTAGAAGAGGACTGGTTTCACTCCACATTGGAAACTAAACTCACAAATTCGGAAAGATTTCTGATGGTTTCAGAGAATGAAAATAGCACTGAGATACTTGATGGTATCCAAAACGTTTTTCTTAGAATACTAAATGTTCCAACTATTTTTTACAATGTAGTTGTTAATATAGTATAGTAAATAACAGTGTTATTTATTAAGACGATATCTCTAGCTTACTTTTTTAATTTTGAAGTAATGTTTTTAGAAGCAAATTTTTAAATACTGGCAAAAATGCATTATGGAAAGAAACTTCATATCAGACTTTACTTCTGCTCTTCTTGTGATATCACGTCATTTGTTTGTTTTAAAAGAAAAAAGACCAAGCCCTATTTTCTGAACTTTTTATAATGTTTAAAATTTCTGTGCATAGTATAGCTGCACCATGTGATTTCTTGAAAATACCTATTATATATTTTTTTAAAGATCTTATAAGAATTCTTTTAAATAGCCAGGCGATGTCGTGATTGTTACCCTTATGTATTATACAGTAAACTTTGTCTAAGGGGGAATAAGTACTTGAAAAGTGTTTGAATTTTATTTGTTCTCAAGAGTATGAGCCATGATATCCAACATGAAGAATGCAGTAGGTAGAAAGTAAAACTGTTTATAATCATGTACATTGACAATGTTTTTGACATTTACATAAAATTCATAACTATCTTGTAACTTATCATTCAATGTATTATTCTTAAATAGGAAATATTATTTTATAGTGTCCAGTTCAAATATGTAAAGATATAAATGGTTCAGAAGTAAAAGCTACAGTTCATGCAAATGGTGTTAATAAAACCGTGTAAGTATTTTTTCAGTCTTGACTAAATACAATAGTATTTGGAAGGATGTTCATTTAAATGTTTATTGCTGTAAAAGAAACTTGTGGTATTTCCATTTATATTATGCAATTTTTTGTAAAGGGTAGGATATCCTATAAGTCTGTTCACAATTTTCCTATTGGAGTATGGTTTATACCATAAGACTTGACAAAAAAAAAAGTAGATTTTTTTTTTTTTTTTTTTTTTTTTTTTTGTCAATAGAAAAATATAGTTCAAGCAGATCCAAAAGTAAGTTAAGATTTCAAAAATTCATGAAAATTTAAAAAATTGTCATATCAAAGAGTAGTTTACACCATAAGACTTGTCAAGAAATGGAATTTTTTTTAGCAAAATAATAATAAATAAATAAATAAAAAGCTAAAAAAAACCCTATAAAACCCTTCAATTAAAAAAAAAAAGCTTTGAATTATTTTTTGCTACAAAATTCTGACCACTTGCCAAGTCTTATGATGCAAACAACACGGTAATATGACAATTTGTTATTTTTTTCATCAATTTTTTAAATTTAAACAGATTTTATAAGATTCTGAACTATTGTTTCTTTTGTCATGGAAAATTCTACTTTTTGACACATCTTATAGTGTAAACTGCATTCTGATACAACAATTTGCTAAATGTTTATGAATTTTTTTAATCTGAATGTACTTTTTGAATACACTTTTTTTTTTTCTTTTGGTCCAGAAAATCAGACTTATTCGCAAGTTTTATGGTACAAAAAGCAGTCCAATATGACACTGTGTTAACTTTTTATGAGTTTTTTTAAATGTGAACAGAGTTAAGGGACACACTGCAAATGTATGTTATAAGTATGCAGATCGTGATGTTATTTCTGTCATAAAAATTGCTAAATTTGAAAAAGTCATTTATTATTTTAATTAAAATAAAGGAATAAAGTTTAAAAATTTCCTTTACTTCTTCTATAGTGCAATTTTGTTAAAATATGCTATTGATAAATGTAGACTGCCATTTTTGAAATAATGTAATGTTTTTCTTCTTAGACCTGTTATGGAATTATATTTTCTTCCTGACAAATTAGAAGAGTTTTTGAACAGCTCTATACATAGCCAGATGCAAAATTTGTCTGGATATGAAAAGATCAGAACAGTTGGAAAAGGTTGTTATTATTATATATTACTTATTAAATTACCGAAAATTGAAATTGGGATCAGTAGTTTATAAGCTCTTTGTCCACACCATGTAAATATCTCCTTTGTCTTTGCAGACCCCAGAATTTAAGATCAAAACAGCCCATTTTCTTTCGAATAGTATTTAATTTTTTTTTACTTCACGATGCACTTAAACTCATGGTTAAACTTGCATGGTACATTAAACTTATGATTATTGGAAAAACATTATAAAAAGGCTGCTATTTTTTAA
Organism: Maratus speciosus; assembly: GCA_963932465.1. Taxonomy (NCBI): domain Eukaryota; kingdom Metazoa; phylum Arthropoda; class Arachnida; order Araneae; family Salticidae; genus Maratus; species Maratus speciosus. The sequence continues at coordinate 583,486,430 of OZ010788.1, read as the reverse complement.
TTTATTTACTCAGACAAACAAAATGCTTTATCAGAACTTTAAAAAAGAGAAAATATTTATATAACTTGTGATCAAAAGAAATTTAAACTTATAAACTTATATCTATTAACTTGCAAAGAAATATATGACATTGTCTTTTTATTTTAAATTAAAATACTTTATTTCTAAGATAAAATTTTTAGATAGTCATTACCATGGCATGACAAATGTAGTTGCCAGATCACTAAGTTTTGTTACCAGATTATTTAATCTAGCGGGACGGGGGGAGAGGGTTCTTGTTTGTTTGTTTGAAAATAACTATTTTTTTAGGGGGTATTTTTCATTATTTGAACTAATTGCTGCTATCAAATTTGAAACATTCTAACTTAAGATTTCAAGAATATTATATTCCACAGCAAAAATGGAAATTTCGAATGTAATGAAAATGCCCAATTTTTGGGTATTTATCCCATACTTGGGTAAATACCTATGTATATATCCCCAAAATAAATACCTACCCACTGAATATTTGTCCTTCCCACATCAGTGATGGTGACTAGAATTTTTGTGGTGGCTGCCAGATTTTATCAAATTTCAAATAAAGCCATGGCCATTACTGTGAAGTCATTTTCATTTTACTATCATTTTTCATCACAATAATTTCTACTGGTTTTTATATTGTAACCCTTTCCTTTCAAGAGGTATAATTTTTCTCCAAAAGAATTTAATTTATCTAAAGATTTTAGACTATTTTCATATTATAAAGAGTATACAGAAAAATAAACTTGCAAATAATAAAACTTTATGACACTAAATCTCATTTTAACCCTTTGTGTATCATTGCATTGCACATCTACAACATACCTAAATGTCAATATCACATATATACAGTATGTTTTAAAATATGTTATTTATTGCTGCTATTTCCCAATGCATAATGTAATATAAATTGTTCATAGAATTTGCAACAAATGGCGATACTGAGTTAATTTTTCATGCCAAAATTTTGTTTATTATTTGAACAGTTCCACATCGTTATTGCTAAAATAAACTTCATAAACTTTTGTGAAATTAAAAATTCTGGAGACACTGAAATATAGATTTTTAACAAAGATAAGTTCGTATACTTTACAATTTCATGTTAGAAAATGGACACTGTTGCCGAGAAATGTGTCATTTTCTGTTGCAGGTGAGAAAAAAATATGTTTTAGTCAATATATACTTTTTTTATGTTCTAAAAATTTTTTTAAATTACTTTTTACCTACTTAAAAGGATGTATTTTAACATTGCCGTAAATATTTTCAAATTGGAGTTTTTGAGTCACGAAGGTTTAATGTAAATAACATAAAATAAAATTTTGGATGTTAAAGTATCAATATTTCTATTAATTCTTGAAATCATCAAAGGTTCTCTCATGACACAACCACTCTGATGCAGTACACTTGTTGCGAGTAACTGCTTTAGAATATGAAACATCAAACACAGGATATATAAATTAATAGAAATATATTAATTAATTATACTATATTCTTAGACAGTATTATTTTTTTTCCTTCAATTTCAAGATTCCTCTTGTATTTCAGACAAGTTAAAAACTTTACATTGAATGTGAGCATCTGACTGACACCCTGAAGACACACTGCAATTTTAAAAACTCTTTCTTTTAAATATATATGTATATATTATTATTTTATTTTTATTTTTTTTATTTTTTAAGAAAAACTCTTATGTAAGACAGAAACTGTTAAGTCTTGATAAACTTGCTTATTTATTTTCCTTTTCAAGGTGTTAACTTTTAATTTTAGCCATTGAAATGGGGGGGGGGGGGGGGAACGATATATTTTTACGTATTTAGTAAGAAATTGAATTATAACATCTGACCTGTAAACTAAATTTTTGTAGTAATAATAAACAATTTCAAGGACAATCTATTGATTATTTTTATTATCATTGATTTGTATTTGTATTTTCTTTGTACTTGTTTAACAGGTGTAAGGTAATTCTTGTGCCCTATAATTTAGTGTAGTGCATTATAGTTTGCTTTTTTAGATATATTAGGTGGCAGAAATATGGTTATTTTGATGAATGGGATGCAGGCTATAATTATTATTAATCCAAGAAAAAGAAATTAAATGCTATTTTGAAAAAAATGTTATCTGCAATTTACAATGGCAATTTACTTTTAGATGGAAATAAATTATACACTTAAAAATAATAGTTTTAACCCTCTCGCTGTGCATCCCACAATTTCTACGGACAACGTAAAAGTAGCAAAATTTCTGCAACTGATGATTTCCGCAATTTTTTTATATTTTTTTATGATCTAATTCTATATTAAAAAAAGAACTCTCTTAAAATAAAATTTTACATATTTTAACTCTAAAATATATATAGATTTTAAATGTGTAATAAACTAAATGCAAAATTTTTCAACCAATTTTGATAAAAAAAAAATTACGCAACAAGAGGGTTAAAAGTCTTTTGTGTTATTATTTTAACTCGTAGAATTAAGAAAGAATTAAACGAATTTTTCAAAATTTCCAAAGAACATCTTGTCATTTTCATTTAAATCAAAAGGAAGTTATTTAAATAAATTATGTTCTGTTTATATTCTTTTTATCCAGTCTCATTTTATTCTGTTAAAATGAAACTGTTTCTTCATAGGTGCATTCGGTACAGCAATTTTATATCGAAAGAAATATGATGATTCCCTAGTCATTGTTAAAGAAATAAATATGCATGATCTGACAGCAAGTGAAAGACAGCTTGCAATTAATGAGGTTACATTTAGTTGATTTGTCTATTCATTATTATTATAACTATTAGTATTAATATTTAATAACTTATTTTGTCTAATTAGGGGTCATCCATTAAGGGGAAGAGAAAGGTTTGAAATGGTGAAAATTGTTTGAAGTTTGATTGTGAGGAAGCCTGTAATTAATTTTGAGTATTAACTACTTCTTTTGCATGCATTTATGTTTTACAATTAAAAATATATATATATTTATTAAATAGTAAAAAAAAAATAATAATAGTAACAAAAATATCAATATTGTACGACAAAATTAATATTGCAAAGTTAGTTTTACCATGATTTTGAAGTTCAGATTCCATAGTTTTGGGCCTTCATTTCTTTCGTATACAGCTTATTAAGTTATTTCTCGATTATACCTGAACAAATTTCAAACATTTGTAAAAAACACTTAAAAATTATAGTAAATAATTGAAAATCTGTAAAATTGTATAATATTTTTTGCTGTAAATATTTTTTTTTTTCCTTTTAGGTGTAGTTTGTAGAGAATTTAATTTCCTTTATTTATTTAAAAAAAAAAAAAAAGAAAAAGAAAAAGAAAAAAAGAAAACAAAATCCATAACTTGTTGAAAAGTTATCAGTGCAAAACTGCAGAAAAACAGTGTTTCAAGATAATTGATTTTAAAGTTTTGCTTTTGAAGGTAATCGCCAGTTTCTACAGCTCATATGATTGTAATTTTAGGAATTTTCCTATTGGACCAACTATGCAACATTCTTAAAGGTTCAAACATAATAATAATAATAATAATTACAATTGTTCATCATTTCAAACCATGGTCCCCTGCATTATTTCACATAATTTTTTTTTTCCCTGTATTGCGGGTTGTTACACTTGAGTGATATCTCTCCCCCCCCCCTGTTGTAACATCACATTGTTTTGCAACTATTAATTTAGAGATAATTTTATGTAAAAAAAAAATTATATATGATCTTTTACTTATTGATATAAATACTATAAAACTGTTAATATCTGGGGTTTTACTCCAAAATGTCGCATTTCATAGAAAGATAAAATGTTTTATGTAATACTACCTGAAACAAAATTAGATACATTTTCAATGAATTTTATTGATGCAGATGTCACAGATGCACCAGGGTATCTTTTTGGTACCAAAATGATGATTTTTTTCATGACGTAGCAACCCAACATATTAATAGCCGAGGACTCAGTTGTATTCCTGACTTTGTGTGTGTTTATAATGAAAATTGTGTGCTTTTAATAAAATAAATGTGTGTTAAATTGTTTCATAATAAAATAAAACTATCAAGCTGTTTTCGCACTCTATGCCTAATAGGTATTCAAAAACCGGAGCTTTCTTGCCAAAATGGCACTAAAAAAATCGAGTTAGTTCCTGTCCATCTGTAATATCTGTTCCATTTTATTGTGCTGCTTTCAGATTGTTTTCATATTTTAGATGAGACATGACAAAGTCTTAACCATCCACCTCATATCACTCTTAATGAACCCTCTCCTTCAGTGTGATTTAATTAATGGATAACCCCCTTATGTATTTTATTTAATCTTCAAAAATAAAATGCTTTTTTTATTTTAGGTTAGTGTTCTCTCACTTTTAAATCATGAAAACATAGTCAGCTATTATGACAGCTTTGAGGAAGACGGTATTTTGATGATTGAAATGGAATATGCTGATGGAGGGTATATGTTTTAAAAGTATAATTTTGTTAACAATAACTTTATAATTAAAAATAAAAAAATATATAATTTATTATTGAACTGGTAGAAGATGTGGCTTTTTTTATTTCTTTTAAGCTTTTCATTTGATATAATTCAAATGATAGAGCCCTAGGTTTTGTTATTATTGTTTTATGGAAGTAAAAAAATCTGTGAGTCGTAGCTAAGTTCAAATAATAGCATCTAACAGGTATCTGATAGTAAAAGAAAAAAAATTGAATGAAAAAAAAGTTTTTTTCAATTCAAGTTACTCAGTTTGCAATGAACAATCGGTTCCTTAATGCTTCATAATTTTGAAATTTAGGCAGAGTAAGCTGTTAATCTAGAATACCATTTTCTGTATATCTGCATCAAATAAATGCTAAGATTTATAGTTTAAAATATATTTGTTGCTTCCATGAGCAAGACAGTTATTAACTTATTTTGGTTCTTTTATTTTAGCTGGTTGCAAATCTTACGAATAGTATTTTATCAATTGCCAAATAGTACTTTTTATTTTTCACATGTGTCAATTAGAAGCAATGCTTTGGTGTTGAAATAAAATGTTTTGGTTTGTGGTATTATTTCTTTCTTTCTTTCTTTTTTTTTTTTTCTTGTATTATAAATAAAGTGAGTGAAAAACATGTATTTTAAAATGTATGTAATTGTAATATATGTATTTTAAATTAAATGATTGAAAGGTTTTCATTTTAAATGAAAAAAGTACAATACAAATGTTTCCGGCAGGGACAATGTTTAGCGATTTATCACTTGTGCCCAACTAACATAAAAGAACCCTTATTTCTCTCTTCATGTTTACACTAGATAATATTCTTGTGCCGTGAGTGAGTTTTTAAACTGGGTGAAAAAGTGTCTAAGTCAGGATTCGAACCAGGGACCTTTGGAGTTCCATTACTTGTGATTTATTCTGTTGAGCTGATTCAGATATCAGACCAGATGTCATAATCAAAAGGTTTATTGATAGACTGGGAGCCGGCAGCACAGACAATCACCTCATCGAGTTCACGGATGAAATTCTAGGATTAGTTAAATCTTGATTCGCATATTAAAACGCAATTGGTCTCCCAAGTCATATCTTGGTGGAAAACACCTGAAAACCCAATTTTAGCGGCTGACTCTTAGGTTTACCATTGTGTTTTCCTGCTCCCAGTCCTCCATGTTTTCATACCTTTTGGTGCTGGAAAACACAATGATAAACCTACGAGTCAGCCACTAAAATCGGGTTTTCAGGTGTTTTCCACCAAGATATGACTTGGCAGACCGATTGTGTTAAGATTTAACTAATCCTAGAATTTCATCCGTGAACTCAATGAAGTGATCATCTCTGCTGCCGGCTCCCAGTCTATGATGAATAGTGTGTCTGTCAGATTTGTTTAGGATAGCTTAGTTGGCAGAGCATTGACAGCTACAGCCGAATGGTCCCTGGTTTGAATTCTGGCCTAGTCACTTTTTCACCGAGTGATGACTTGTGTGATTTATTTACCAATTAGAATAATTGTGTTAAAATGAATCAGATGCAATTACGTATCCAAAGTTTCTTAAAGTTCCATTACATGTGATTTATTCTGTTGAGCTGATTCAGATATCAGACCAGATGTCATAATGAATAAGGTTCTGGGTGAATTGTGTGTTTGCCAGATTTATCCGGGATAGCTCAATTGGCAGAGCATTAGCAGCTTCAGCCAAAAGGTTCCTGGTTTGAATCCTTACCTGGACATTTTTTTACCCGGTTGGAAAATTACCACTTGTGTTATTTGTTTGCCAATTAGAATAATTGTGTTAAAATTAATCCAAAGTGTTCTTGTGACCAGTAGTGGCTTGTGATATTGTGACTGCCATTTTGGGGGTACTGCCTGTTATTTTTGAAAAAATTTCCCCAGTCTTTACATTTTTAGGTAGCTTTCATTACAAAAAGCTACCTATTGCAGCCGTTCGGAGGAAAGCGATTTCAAAAAATTTTGGTATATTTTCATCGATCATGACCCCCAGACCCCGAAACCACCCTCCGTTCAAAATTGATATATATATATATATATATCTGACCTATGTCACACTGTAACTCTCGTATTTATGAACCGATTTGGATGTAATTCGGTGTGTACATAGTACACACCAATGTCTCGACCGAGTTCGTTGGCCAGCTTCATCCGCCATTTTGTTTCAAAATGGCGGCCATTTAAAATTTTTTTTTTAATTTAAAATTTGAAATGTGGTACCAAAAAATTGAAAATGGAAAAATATTTTTTTCTTATGTATTTGACCTTTATACAAAGACTCCGGAGCAATTTTTGTTTCGTCTATATCTTAAAAAATGGCTGAGTTATAGCATTTTGAATTTCTAGCGTGGCTGACATTTTGAAACGTCCTGAATTTTGTCACGCGATAAAAGGCGTATTTATGAACCGATTTGGATGTAACTTCGTTTATACATAGTACATACCAATATCTCGACCGAGTTCGTTGGCCAGCATCATCCGCCATCTGGTTAAAAAATGGCGGCCATTTAAATTTTTAAGAAAAATTTAAATTTGAAATGTGGTACTAAAAAATTGAAAATTAAAAAAATATTTTTTTCTTATGTATTTGACCTTTATACAAAGACTCCGGAGCAATTTTTGTTTCGTCTATATCTTAAAAAATGGCTGAGTTATAGCATTTTGAATTTCTAGCATGGCTGACATTTTGAAGTGTCCTGATTTTTGTCACGTGATAACAGATGTATTTATGAACCGATTTGGATGTAATTCGGCGTGTACATAGTACACACCAATGTCTCGACCGAGTTCGTTGGCCAGCTTCATCCGCCATCTTGTTTCAAAATGGCAGCCATTTAAAAAAATTTAAAAAATTTAAAATTTAAAATGAGATACCAAAAATTTAGAAAATGAAAAAGATTTTCTTCGTATGTGTTTAACCTTAATACAGAGATTCCGGAACAGGTTTTGTTTCGTCTATATCTAAAAAAATGGCTGAGTTATAGCATTTTGAATTTCTATTGTGGCTGACATTTTAAAACGACCTGATTTTTGTCACGCGATAACAGGCGTATTTATGAACCGATTTGGATGTAACTTGATCTGTACATAGTACATACCAATGTCTCGACCGAGTTCGTTGGCCAGCTTCATTCGCCATCTTGTTTCAAAAGGGTTGCCATTTAAAAAAAAGTAATTTAAAATTTAAAAAAGTCCTTCCGGCCAGTGCCGGGAGGAAGAGGTAGCTTTCAAATTCCTCATTTTAAAAAAGCAAACTTATATTATTCAAACACACGAAGCTCAAATTAGTGGAAACCGAATATAGGAGATTCAATACTAATTTTTATCAATACTAAATCCTTATGAATGAAAATTTCGCGAAATTAGTCAGCTGTATCGAAGCTGCTTTTATTTAAAGTAACTTATATTTGGCTGAGATGTTGATGTATACTATCCACATGCCTTCTTACATGGAAATAGGCGAATACGTGTGTTATCGCGTCACAAATACAAGATCGTTTCAAAATGTTAGCCATACTAGAAATTCAAAGTGCTATAATTCAACCATTTTTTAAGATATAAACAAAAGAACAAATTTTCAGAAACAAAATCTGCTCCGGAATCTTTGTATCAAGGCCAAACACATAAAAAAAAAATTTTCATTTTCCAATTTTTTAATACCTCATTTTAAATTTTAAATTAAATTTTTTTTAATGGCAACCCTTTTGAAACAAGATGGCGAATGAAGCTGGCCAACGAACTCGGTCGAGACATTGGTATGTACTATGTACAGACCAAGTAACATCCAAATCGGTTCATAAATACGCTTGTTATCGCGTGACAAATATCAGGTCGTTTTAAAATGTCAGCCACAATAGAAATTCAAAATGCTATAACTCAGCCATTTTTTTAGATATAGACGAAACAAAAACTGTTCCGGAATCTTTGTATTAAGGTCAAACACATACGAAAAAATCTTTTACATTTTCCAATATGTTGGTATCTCATTTTAAATTTTAAATTTTTTAAATTTTTTTAAATGGCCGCCATTTTGAAACAAGATGGCGGATGAAGCTGGCCAACGAACTCCGTCGAGATATTTGTATGTACTATGTACACACCAAGGTACATCTAAATCGGTTCATAAATACGCCTGTTATCACGTGACAAATATCAGGACGTTTCAAAATGTCGGCCACGCTAGAAATTCAAAATGCTATAACTCAGCCATTTTTTAAGATATAGACGAAACAAAAACTGCTCCGGAATCTTTTTATCAAGGTCAAACACATAAGAAAAAAAATTTTTTTCAATTTTTTGGTACCACATTTCAAATTTAAATTTTTCTTAAAAATTTAAATGGCTGCCATTTTTAAACAAGATGGCAGATGAAGCTGGCCAACGAACTCGGTCGAGACATTGGTATGTACTATGTACAAACGAAGTTACATCCAAATCGGCTCATAAATACGCCTTTTATCGCATGACAAAATTCAGGACGTTTCAAAATGTCAGCCACGCTAGAAATTCAAAATGCTATAACTCAGCCATTTTTTAAGATATAGACGAAACAAAAACTGCTCCGGAATCTTTGTATAAAGGTCAAATACATAAGAAAAAAATATTTTTCCATTTTCAATTCTTCGATACAACATTTCAAATTTAAAATTTTTAAAAAAATTTTAAATGGCCGCCATTTTGAAACAAAATGGCGGATGAAGCTGGCCAACGAACTCGGTCGAGACATTGGTTTATACTATGAACATACCGAATTACATCCAAATCGGTTCATAAATTCGAGAGTTACAGTATGACAAAGTTCAGATATATATATATATATATATATATATATATATATATATATATGGATATATATATATATATATATATATATATATATATATATATATATATATATATATCAACTTTTGAACGGAGGGTGGTTTCGGGGTCTGGGGGTCATGATCGATGAAAATATACCAAAATTTTTTGAAATCGCTTTCCTCCGAACGGCTGCAATAGGTAGCTTTTTGTAATGAAAGCTACCTAATAAAGTATTCAAAAATTGGAAAATGAAAAAAAAAATTTTTTGTGTGTGTTTGGCCTTGATACAAAGATTCTGGAGTAGTTTTTGTTTCTGAAAATTTGTTCTTTTGTTTATATCTTAAAAAATATTGAATTATAGCACTTTAAATTTCTAGCATGGCTAACACTTTGAAACGATCTTGTATTTGTCACGCGATAACACACGTATTCGCCTATTTCGATGGAAGAAGGCATGTGGATAGTATACATCAATATCTCAACCAAGTTCGCTGGCCAGCTTCATCAGCCATCTTGTTTCAAAATGGCGGCCATTAAATTAAAAAAAATTATATTTAAAGTGAGGTGCAAAAAAAAAAAAAAAAAAAAAAAAAAAAAAAAAAAAAAAATAGAAATTGAAAAAGGTTTCTTTCATAAGTATTTGACTTTGATATAAGCATTCACGAGCATTTTTTGTTTGTCTTTATCTTAAAAAATGGCTCAGATATAGCAGTTTCAATTTCTAATGTGGGTGACATTTTGAAAAACTTATTTTTTGCCTGCGACAGTACTCGTATATATCAACCGATTCCGATGTGAGTGAGCATGTGCACAGCCATTACTAAGGTCTCGACCAAGTTCACTGATTAGCCTCATCCACCATGTTGTCTTAAAATGGCAGGAACTTTAAGAAATCGCCGAATTTGGCAGCCAAATATAAGTTAGTTTAAATAAAAGCAGCTTGGATAAAGCTGACTAATTTCGCGAAATTCTCATTCATAATGATTTAGTATTGATAAAAATTAATATTGAATCTCCTATATTCGGTTTCCACTAAATTGAGCTTCGTGTGTTTGAATAATATAAGTTGGCTTTTTTAAAATAAGGAAAATGAAAGCTAACTCTTCCTCCCGGCACTGGCGGGAAGGACTTTTAAGCATTGTACCACCATTATTTCTCAATATTAATTTTTGCCTTATTTATTCATAGAATATTCTATGGTTAAATAAGCAAAAATGATTAGAGTATGGAACTAGCAGTAGTAAAGTGCTTGGAAAAATAAAAACTTTGAAAATGACATGCAACATCTCAAAAACAGGAAGTCATGAACCACTATTGCTTCATTCTAAGTAAAAGAATGTGACTTTTTATCAGCTTATCAACAGGGCTGTGGAGTCAGAGTCGACCTATTTTTGAGCAAAAGAGTCAGAACTGGAGTCGCTAAAAAACAAGCCGACTCCGACTCCAGATTTTTTTTGTTACACGTTTTAAAGTGAAATTAAACTAATCATATGTAATTTTAAATCTATGAAATGAATTTATTATCGTTATTTATGGACTATATCGCACTACTCAAGTTAAAGATGACTGATTTACTGCGGTGCACAAAGTAGATACAGGGGTAGATACAGAATAACTACAAGGTACTACACATGTACAGAATAGATGAAAACTGTTTTAATTCATAACTGTAGTAGATATTTTACATTTAGTATATAAGTACGTCCCCTCGTATTTTTGGGGTTTGCGGATAGAACCCAAGGTACAAAGGTCTGGAAGAACCCAAGGCCCAGAAAATGAAGGCAATTTTTCAAGCAGGCCATCTACGTAAAATTAAGACAATTTATGTTAATGGACCGGATTAGGCTGATAAAAAAATTGAGCAAGTTTACAAGCCCAATATAGGAAATTTGAAAGAATCAAACTGCGCCGATAAAATAGGAACATTTTACAATGATTGTGAATTGGGGTAATAATAAATACAGAAGTACGGCCGAACGTTTTAGGGAACAGACCTTAAAATTTCAGCTCATGCAGACATGCAGTTCTCTTACTGGGGGTAATGCGAAAATTATAAATTTGTGCTATATTTGGAGGTAAAAGAACTAAGAACCCAGTATAACTTTGTAATAGAAGCCTTTTTCCCTTTCTGTAAGACCAAAAGCCAAAATTCTGATATACCCTTCCTTTATTTATTTATTTTTGCACACAGGAGTCAAAATAAGATGAAATTGTAATTCTTTTTTTCTGAATTGGTTGTATCCAAAATAATGATAAAATACTGAAATTTCGTTATCTTACACTTTTTGAATTTCAGATTTGTCAGGTCTGCAAAATCCGAAATAAAGACAAAATTGTAAAATTAATTCAAAAAATGTAATTTTGTTATTTTTTCAGTAGAATCTACAGAATCAGAATTATTTCCAAAATAATAAAATTTTCATCTTTACTTTTCCTCCTTTCCATAGAAAATTTTTCGAGTTTGGAGGACACAGCAAAATGACAACTAAATTCTAACGATTTCACTTTTTCTTCTCAGTCTGCAGATACAAAATAGTAAAATTTCCATTTTGTCTTCTTTAGACTTCGATAGTTGGAATTTTCGGATTTGTGGGCTGCAAAATTGTAAAATTAATAAAGTGGAAAATATAATTTTTTTATTTTTGAAGGCCTAAAAAGATAATCAATGCCTAAATAGTGAGATTTTAGCTTTTTTTTTCGTATATTCCATCATTATTTTAACCAACAGGCAACACTAGTACCCCAGCCCGGTATTAGCGTTGCCATCCCGGAGTAATTAAATACATCAAAAAGCTTTGTGTATTTTCATCCAAATTAAATACATCAAAAAACTTTGTTTCAATTTTACAATGTACAATATTCTTATAACATACTAGGTTAAAAAAAATATACATATATTAGTTTATCAATCCAAAAAGCATGTACTTACTGTAAATTTACTTGCAAATTAAATAGATTTCAAAAAGCTGTGTGTTTAAATATTGTCCATTCCGTATAATAGATTGAGATTTATTGCAGATCTTGTTTTTCTTTATAGAAATCTAGCTCAGTATTTAGCCCAAAGGAAAGAACCTCTAGAAGAGAGGGAGATTTTACTGCTCTTTAAGCAAATAGTGTCTGCGATTAAACATATGCATGATCATAATATTCTCCATAGGTACATTTTGAAATTATTTCCTTTTTATTTAAGTTAATTTTTTTATTAATTTGGTCAGTTTAAGATTTAAGTGGACCTTCTACATTAAGAGATCAAAAAAAGCACTTTTTTATGATTTTTTTTTTTTTTTTTTTTTTTTTTTTTTTTTTTTTTTGTAAGAAAATTGCATGATAGATCTTTTTGAAATTTCAGCAGTTTATTGCACATATCCTAAGGTATACACAAGAATTTGTTTTATTAGATTTTGTTGCTTCTACCCTAAGTTATAAACAAATATGTTCAACTGCTTTGGAAAATTTTGTCTGAACGATAGGCATGATAGCACCTTGTAGAATTATCTGAAACACACAAAAAATTTTTTTTTTGTAAACTTCGTGAATATAGCTTCTAGTTAAATTAAAGGAACCCATAAATTTATTTAAAAAAAGTTATGTAATGGCTGATTTAATTTTTTTTTAATTCGTTCTTATTTGTTAATAACGTTTTTTTTTTTTTTTTTAATAATTTTTGTAAAAGCTTTAATTTATATTGAAAGCAATTAAATAAGCTTTAATTTAAAAAGAAAATCAAGATGATCCATTGAGAAGTGTTTTTTAAATCTTGCCCACCATGTCAACCACATTTTTTGACACAGTGAGCAAGATTAAAAAAAACTACTCAATGGATCATCTTAATTTTTTTTTTAATTTATTAAAATTTATTTAATTGCCTTTGATATGAATTAAAGCTTTTAAAAAAGTTATTAACAAATAAAAACAAATTTTTTAACAAAAAAATTTTTTTTTTAAATCCACCATTACATAGCTTTTTTTAAATAAATTTATGGATTCCTTTAATTTAACTAGAAGCTATACTCACGAAGTTTACGAAAAAATTTATTTTTGTGTTTCAGATAATTCTACAAGGCGCTATCATGCCCACCGTCCAGACGAAATTTTCCAAAGCAGTTGAACATATTTGTTTATAACTTAGAGTAGAAGCAACAAATCTAATAAAAAAGATCCATCATGCTGTTTCTTACAAAAAAAATCATAAAAAAGTGCTTTTTTTTTTGGTCTCCTAATGTAGAAGGTCACCCTTAAAAATTTTAGATTTTACGGAATTGAGTATTTGGAAAAATCAATTTTTTGGTGTGTCTTCATTTTCAGAGATTTGAAAACAGCGAATATTTTTTTAACTAAAGATGGAACTGTTAAAGTTGGAGATTTTGGAATTTCAAAGATGCTTACAACAAAAAAAGGAGGAGCTTTAACTGTGGTTGGAACACCTTATTATATTAGCCCAGAAATGGTATATTAATAAGTTTTTTTTTTTACATGTTTTTATTTAACTTAATTCTGTTCATGTATCTAAAGATAGAATTTTGTAATCGATTTTTTACCCATTTCCTCATTTGCAGGAGTTTTAGAAATTATGTACAGCTCGATGTTCCCAATAACAATACAATATTTTATAATTTCAAAAAATAATTATTAATAATTAACAGTAGAAAAATTGCCATGAGGCACCTTATGCTAAGAGCTGAGAAAATATTAATAAGAATGTGTTTTTGTATAAAAGGTATGTTTTTACTGGTATAAGAGTGACAGGATATGGGTATTTATAGAACTCTGGCCTTCCCGGTTTTTTCATTATCTAGGTTGCCCTTTTGCCATGTTATTCCAGGTAATCTAGAGCAGGGCTGTCCAACATTTCAGCAAGAGCGGGTGCAACTATCTAGTGGCAATCATTGTACGGTGCCATCATTCAAGTGCTTGGAAACAAAGAACAGTATTTCCTCATTATACTAGAGGGCAGGTTTACCAGTCAGGCCTGCGTTTTTATTCAGAAATTCTGAATTTGCACCTGAAATTCCGAAAGACTTTTTACTTTATGTAATCCTAAAATCTCTGAAATTAAATAAGATAAAAATTACTATTCAGAATTTCTGATATGATTTTGGATTTTTCTGATTAAAAAAGAAGGCTATTGTGACAACCTAGAGAGATAGTATCGATATGCAGACATCTTATAAGATGCACCGACATTTCTCAATGTCAGCGTGAACCATAAGGACCCCTACTATGCGGAGCTTGATGTGAAAAATAATTGTAGAAAAAAGCATAAATCATAGTAAATATAGAATTACATTTTGTTGAGAGATAGGCATATCAAAAAAGTTTTGTAGAGAAAGGAGCCGGAAATTTAACACCACCTGTAATAAAAAAAAATCATATGGAATGATAATGATTTTAAAGAAGCATCTTTTAAAATGGATTTTTATTTAAAGATCTACTAGTAAAGTAGACTCCCTCAAATCTGCACTGCTTGGGCCGAGAGGTTGTGTGGATTTTAGAATTTTGCGGATTTCTGGTCATTGATTTATTTAAATTTTTAAAACAGTTATTTGAATGTAATAATGCAATTAAAATTATAATGAATGCTTACAATATACTAAAATATTAAAATAAGTAAGTAAAGTAATATTTTTTTAATTATTAAAAGTAAAGGTCATGTAAATAATAGTGTATAATTAAATATGCATAATAAAAAAGGAGATACATTTGTCTTGAATTATTGAATGAAACTTACCTCATAAAGGTACCTTACTAACTCAGATCAAAATCGTAAAATAAGGAAGTTTTATTTCAGGTTTAGTCAGACTTAATAACTAAAAATGCTTGATAAATATATTTGGTAAAAAAGATTGTGACTACAAAAGATATCAGCAATACCTTGATTTTTTTTCAGGAATAAATTTTTACTTCCTTCATGAAAAACCATGAGTTCAGTCATATTAATGAGAATTACATTTAAAATATGTACAGAATGATGTAAAAATTAAAAAAAAAGTCTGTAATTTTGGCCCCACATCTGAACTGAAAATTTCATTATTTACATCTGTGATGATGTGCAGATTTTAGGCATTTGCGGATTTTATGATTGCAGATTTGAGGGAGTCTACAGTAATAGGAATCCTTTGAAAGGCCGCCATGAAAACCTTTAAAGGGTTACATGGTGCCCACGGGCACCGCGTTGGACAGCTCTGATCTAGAGTCTATTGCACTTATGAAAAAATCTGAAGCGACTCCTCTCAATTTTCTGAACCCTTTACAAAATACTTTACCTTCAAATAAATAATAATATAAAAATGAATAAAAACTTAGATCTTAATTTCTCATAGGTGAAACGTTTCCACTGTGAAAAATGACATACTTTTCAATAAATTTTCATTCTATCCGTGTAGGCCTATGAATTGAAAAAAAAAAAAAAATAAGAAAAAAAGATTTTATTAAATTATGTCAATCATGGGTGTTGTATCGATATAAGATGAATGTGACCAAGAAAAATAATTTAATTGAGATATAAGAAAAAAAGGTTATCAGTTATCATCACAGAATGCTTAAAAAAATGGTTGAATAAAGTTTTAGATATCAAACTGGTTGGTTGATTTCTTAAAAAATTAATACAGTTCTTGTGACACAGCCTGTAACATAAACAGGCCTTTCTTTTGGCCTTCACTAAATGTGAGCTCAATCAAAAGCATATTTTGGACACTCTCTCTCACACACACATATACATGCTGACATCATAGAAAAAACATAAATAATGATATCTGGGGACTTCAAAATGCGAGGAAATTCTAATATATACACATACAGCAAAACATAATATGGAATCATTGTAAAAATAGTGAAAACATATTTAGGGAACCTCAATATTAAAAAATGTAGTAGTATTTCCATAATTGGGTTTTTATCTTGATTACTTACATATGTACGGAAAGTAAAAATAGTTAATCTGATAGATAGTTATTCTGACCTTTCATGAAAATTTCTCTCTCTTTCTTTCAACTATTTTATATAATTGGATTTCATGTTTCCCTTTATATTCTGATTTCTTTTTTTTTCTCCTAATAATAAAATAAAGTACTTGTTACATTTTATATTTTGTTGTACATTGCTATTCCTTCTTGGTAAAGTGTTTACTTTGTAATTTTAGTGTGAAGGTAAATTTTACAATCAAAAATCTGATATTTGGGCCCTTGGCTGCATTTTATATGAAATGGCTTGCCAACAAAAGACATTTGAAGGTTCCAATCTACCTGCACTAGTCAACAAGATTGTAAAAGTATGAAGACTTCTTTTTTTTATATGTTGTATTGTTATACTGATTGTTAGTATGTTTACAAACTCTTATAAAATTTGATATAAATATATAGATAGATAGATAGATGTCTAACAAATAAGAGTGAATTATGTCAGCCAGGTATCGTCCGAATAGCTTAACAGGTAAAACATTGGCACAGCACGCCAAGTATCCAGGTTAAATCCCTGGTCTGGACATTTTTTACTTTTTTGGAATAAACTTCAACTGTGCTACTCCAGCCTTGAATATAATATGTATATTTGTCTTCCAATAAAGGAGGTTATACAATTTTATTGTATGTTTTTCCTTTAATGCTTGCCCAAGCTTGTTGGGGAAAATTTATTTTGGTGGTTATCCCATTATAAATTTCACCATGATCTAAAAATGGCATACTTGTCTTTTGTTTTTATTTGTTTATTTATTTTGGAGGAGTGTAACTTTTGTAAAAATTGTCAAATTGTCATGAAATTTTAATATGTTGTTTAGGTATACGGTACTTTTTATAGCATTTACATTTTATTACAACACAAACAAATTTTAATATAGGATCGTCTACTACTCATCCCAATATGAGATATTGGCAACAATTTAATTTATCCACTTAGCTGTTTCTTTTTTCTGCCATGTTGCCAAAACTATGGCCATTTTTGCTACATAATTTTACTTTTAAATCTATTAAATAAATTCTAATCAGCTAAATAAACTTACAAGTACAGAATTTATTTAGTTAAGTTTATTTTTATTGAAAAAAGTAAAACTGAGTTTTTATGGACAGATTGGCTAGTGTCGAGAAAATGTTACCCTAGCAGTGCATAAGTGTTAAATGATTAAAATGAATGTGGATAGCTATAAAGAATTGTCACAAAAACCTTTTCTTGGTCAAATCAATCATGAAAGTACTCCCTTAAAAATTACTTGCTTTAAATGTAACTTTGCTTCTCATTTCTATTGCTTAAATTGATAAATGTAAATTCTGTTATAATTGATCAATTTTTTTTTATTATTTTCTCTTTAGTAAAAATTCAAAAGGTGATTATTTGTGTTTCATTGCACATTGGATAATGGTGACAAATTTCATCACATTTATTTATAGTAAGGATTGTATGCATTTTTGTTAAAATAATTATTTTAATCATAATATAGGGCCAGTTTGCACCAGTAAAAGGAAATTATTCTGCTACATTTAAGTTATTGATTCGTGATTTACTTCAAAGAGATCCTGACTTAAGGCCAACTGCTGCAGAAATTCTTCATCGAAAACTACCACCAGTTAGTAAAGCTATTGCAATAGTTTCTTTATTGTATTGTTAGATGATTAATTTGTAATTCTGTTAGGATGAATATTTTTTATAGAATGAAGACTAGAATTATTTAAATCTTTGGAAATAAAATGAATAAGTTATTTGAATTAAATTTTGTAAAGTATATATGAAATAAACTGGTTATACAAACCTTAATTCATAAAATTATGTTCTAAATCTATACAGACTAGAAAATTCCAGCTTATTTTATAAATTTTATTATAATAGTTTGCATTTTAATATAGATTTTTCTCTTTATTTGCATTAAAGTAGCTATTTTATCATACTATATTGTTTGTGTTTTCAGTTGTTCTTGGCTCTTTTGTGTAAATCATCAAGGATCAATTGCAGTGATACCTTGGCTAATGAACATTTTGGCTTATAAAGTTTTTGTTTAAGGCTATTTTACTGGCTCGGCAAATGTATGTTTCAATATACCGTGCATGTGTACACTAAAAAATATAGCCGCGTCCACAGTGCATTTGAATTGTATGAAAAATCATGTTTCATTTAACAAATATTTCAGCCAACATATATGATGCTGTAACAAACTACCTTTGTTAGCCAAGCTATCAGTGTATTAATTTTTTAATATCTCAAAATTAATTACACATAAATTTATTATTATAGTTGTTGAGTGTTTATGAAACTGATAATGATAAAGATTATGATGATTCTGAAATATCTATGGACTTCAATTATCAAGGTCATTCTTCAGTAGGCAAAAGGTATTCGCAGTCTGACATTGTTCATTATTTATTTTGAATATTCATAATGGATATTAATTACTTTTACTTTTCTTTTCAGCAATATTTCGGAATTAAGGTATGGAAATTTTCTTTTATTAGTTATTGATATATTTAGCATTATTAATTGTTGCTATAGGATTGATATTTAATTATATTGTATATTCCAGCAAATAATGCACACCTACGTTTTGAGTCTGTATTTTTCTACTTTTAAGTGTATTTGCTGTATTATGTGCACCCCCCCCCCTTTTTTTTTTTACAAAGAAACCTTACTGAGATATGTATCATGAAAATACAATAAACAGCATTAAAAAGTCTAATGACAAACGCAAAGATAAAGAAAATAAGCAAATTTTAAGTGAGGACTTGCGCTACTGCCAAGCCTATCAGCTTGAACCCTTACAAAACATTTGGAATTGTACTCTCGTTCATTCATATAATCATGTCTTTTTCTTATGTTTATTTATATAGGAATCTCAATTCTTATGCTTAATCTTTCTTCTATTTTCTTTTTTATATCCAGTATTTAATGCCCACCTGTAAATTTTGACCAATTTTCTTGTTTCAAAAGGGCACTTTATATGCTGGAATATATAGTATTTTACTTAAAATAGGTACAGTAGAGAGTAAATTATCATAATTAATTAGGACTTGATTTTTAAAATAGAAAAGTGATAAATATTTAATTATGTTAAGTAAAAGTATTAAATTATATTATTTATATATTACAGTAAACTCTGTCTAAGGCAGAATCAGTCAGGACTGAGAAATTTTCCGTGGTAGACAATATTCTGGCTTATGCAAAAGAGCCCTCCCCGAAAAAAAAAAGCACAAATCGTATAAATATTTACATTCGTAACTTTTATTACCGTTCTTTAAAATGAAATTTTTATTGAAATCCGACTTGTTATTAAATTTATTGTTCTTAATAATTTTGTAAAACATTATTTAAACACAATAATAAATATTACCAATACAAAATTGCTTTAGTTCTCAAATTTCTTAAAAATCGTTTAATTTAACCAATACAGTTACATACCTCATATTTCACATAGTAGTTTAAAGAATCAAAAAATAATCTTTCATCGATCCTTGTTGTTTCTTTAGGTAAGTCTGTTATTATTGGTATTCTTTTGCTTTTTGAACAATAAAAATATTTTCGAGTCACCTTATTCTTCTCAAGCAGTCCTGATATGTTTAAAATCATCAATGTCTTCAATGATTTCAGAATCGTGAAGATCAGAATTCTTCATTTGCATGCTATACTACAAGCAAACACATCACAAGCATAATATATTTTACTTTAGACAATACATATAATCATAAATGTGTACTCTACTAGTAATAATAAGAATAACTTTTAAATACAAATTTTTATAGGAAAAAATGGCATAAACAAGAATTCCATAAAATTTAAATAGTTTCTCTTCTTTTGAATTAACTTTTTTGAAGCATTACGGAATTTAATTATTATTGAGTTCGACATTGAGTGTTTGACGTATATAATCAGTTTTAAAGTTGCGTAAACGAAATGCCTTTCATTTTTAAAATATCCTTTTTTTCGCCTTATGCAAAATTTTGGTTTTGGTGGGACCACAAAACAGTTTCCATTTCTGTGTTAGGCAGATTCTGGCTTATGCAGCAAGAATTAATGTTATTTTCTATGTGTTCGCCGGGACTTGAAAAATTTTTCGCGGTAGACAGATTTCCGGCTTACACAGAGTCCACCTTAGATAGAATTTATGTATTGTAAATCAAAGGATGAAGCAATGAAAAATTTATTTTAACCTGTCAGCACATGCGCACATTTATATTACGTTACTACACACGTGGGATAAATCTCACCTCATTTTGTCTTACGTTATATTTTTGGCTAAATGTGTTTAAAACAAATCTCCTGCTCTATATTGTAAAATGCATCAATATTACTTCTTTTAGGGAAAAAATCATGTTTTTGATGTTTATTTTCAGATTTTGTAGCAGTTTCTGTAAAAATCAAGTTTTTTTTTTATAGAAAATATGCATTTTTTTTTTTTTTTTTACACCTTAAAAGATGAATTATTTCACAAAATTTATATTAATTACATTTAATACCCTTTCATCAATATATACAAGTAGCTTTTATGTTAATCTTTCATTTAAAATTATTTTAGTGTGTATTATACCGTAAGTAATGACCGTATCAAAATGAAACGTTTCTACATGTGCAGGATTTTTTAGTCCCAAGAGGTATATTTCTCCCCTCCTAGTGGAAAAAGAAAAGGCAATTCCTTCACCCACCCCTTCTCAGCCTTGACCTTGAAAGAAACAAGGCATCCTCAAACAATTTATCCTTTTTTGTAGAAAAAATGTGATTGGGGTAGATTTTATCCCAGCACATGTGCTGATGGGTTAAGGCAAGGTGCTGATGGGTTCTGTTAAGGCAATAAATTAGCATCTGCTAAAAATTACAAAAAAATTAATTATTTTATGTATAAATTAATTATAAAGATATGTACGTCTAATGGAAAAAAATATATATATATTTTGTTTAAATCAAGTTCTGTTAGTCTCTTTTTTGCAGTCAACTTTTGCATTCTGTTCAACTGTAGTAGATTAGTGATTACTTTCTGTTTTTTCATTACTGTGTAAAAATCTCTTCAAGAACTAAGGCACTTGATTTGTCTCCATCAGTTTTAATGATTTCTTAGAAATTGCTAAAAAATTAATAAAATTGGAAGTTTATAAATACATTCATTCATTAATGTAATTATTTTTAAAAGATAATTTTAATGGTAACTCTTTTTATTGCTGAAAATCATGCAATTATTATTATTATTATTTTGCTTGTTTTCTGAAATGTTTGATATTTATTTTTATGCAGATCTGTTTTATATGATGTAAAAATGCATCAGGCTGATATTTCATTAGCTCCAATATCACTTCCACCAAGATGTCAAATAAAAGAGGTATTATTTTTATGTATGTTCTATTTTATTTTTTATTCACACAATAATGTATATATTTTTTATGATGTAAATAAAATTAAAACCTCTAATGAGTGGTCATTGTAAAAACTACAAAAAACAAATTAAAGTAAAATAAAATAAATAAATGCTCACACTGTGAGTAATTGTCATTATGTGAGTACCTGCTGATTTTTTTTTTCCCCAAACAGGTGTAAAAAATATAGTAAAAAGTATATGTGTAAGCATATAGTATAAAAGTGTAAGTTGCAATCATGTGATTTCATTTATTATTAAATGTATGGCTATATTGTTGCTGTGACATAAATATATGTCTTCATTATATAGATTTTCATAACATTAAACTAATCTTTAGGAAGAATTAAGGGGTAGGGGAAGATGAATCATATACAAAATATCCTGTTTTATTTTTCTTGTTACAACTAATTGAACCATAAACTGAAATTATATGGCTTATTATAGCTACTAATAAGAGTATTTACTAAATTCTAAATCTATTTACACATTTTGCAATTACAAGGAGTTAGACAAACATACAAACAAAAGCAGGGCTAAATATTTATATGCTAAAAATGTTGTATATCTTTAAACTGCTAAAGATTTTATACTTATAAGCATTAAAACTGACTAAATCTTAGATATGAATTATAATGACACTTTTGTGAAATTTCTGTATATTTAAAAAAAATGCACAAGTCCCAGTTAAAAATCTATATTGCTTATATAAGCAATGTTAGTTTTGAATTTTTCTTGTTGATTGGACATTTTCTGCAACCTATATTTTAAAATATCATCATTTAACCTTAAATGATGAGTTTTAAGCTGAAAAGTGATATAAAATGAACAAAAAAAAAAAAAAAAAAAAAGATTGAATTTTGTATTTTTGTCTAATATTAAATATTTTTTCAGTTTGTATTTTCAGTTGTTTACTCTGTTTTTTGTTGTTCAGCATAAAATTATGTTTTTTACATTGTTTTACTTAACTTAACTTGGTTCATGTATAAAGATGGAATCGATTATTCTCTCCCTTCTTGATACACTAGAATTATAAAGATTAGGTACATAGGTGTGTTTCCAATGACAATATGTCATTTTACTTAAAAAATTTAATAATAAGTTAATTCTAAAGCATTTTTCCATTAGCTGGGCGCAGGTGATAAATCGGCAAATATACTTTATGATTATAATTGTTTATGAATTACAAAAACAATAGTGACAAACCATGCTCACCAAAATATGCCAGTGGTTTAGGAAATTGCAATAATGAAATATTTTAAACACTAAAAAGTAAAAAATAGAAATAAAAAGTAAAGAATGTGAAAAAAAAAAAAAACAGTAGTACTCTTTTATCTTTTAACAGTTTAATATTAATTAAATTATTTTTCATGGTTACAATTGTATACAGATTACAACATTGGAGTTAATTCATTGCAGGGGATGATGCAGGGCTTTTTTTTATTTGAGCCCATTTTGAAAAAGTGAAAGTTAATTTTGTGAAAAATAATATTTTTTAATAAAAGATGAAATCCAGTTGCTCAAATTTGATCCAAGCCTTTTTAAATTATAACTTCTTTAAGTCCTACTGCTAAAGTTTTACTTTCTGGTGAACTTGCTTTGTTTAGAAATTACATATTTAAAAAAATAACAAATAAAAAATAATTAACGAAGATAATGCTTTTATAAAATGGAATTTTGTGAAGGGGCCTTTTCTTTTTAAAGAAGGAATTTTGTGAATGGACTTGTTTTATTAAATGGATTATTGTTAAGATGCCTTAAATTTTTGCTGTATCAACCCCTGAAGAGCCAATCCGTGTTTGCTAAAATAAGCCAACTGTTTTTCAAACTGCAACAATGATAAATTTTAAACGCTAAAAAGTAGAAAATAAAATATAAATACAAAATAAAGAGTGTAATACATTGTGATACAATTTTAAGAATGGAATGTAAGTGACCAAACATATATTTATTGACGACACACTACAATTTCACGAAGTAGAAATTACTGGACATTTAAAGAGTTCTGTTATTGGTTCTCAACATAGCCAAACTTTTGGTAGACTCGGCTTCGCTACCGATGGGTTTTTGGTTACACATTCCTTTGAATAAGGTCCAGAATTTCTTAGATGCTCCTTCAGACACTGACTAAGTTTCTCGCCAATATATATTGCCTGCCAAACAATGCTGCAATTCACAGAGAGGTTTTGCACATCTCTGCAGTTAAAAAGGAAATCCCTTTTAGGTCTCTTCTGCATCCCTATTTAAGCACTGAGCCTTCCTTGAAACACTAGAAAATTTTTGAGGACATAACTATTTCTGTAGTGCCAAAGCTAAGAGCTTTATGAAAATTTATAGATTTTATAATATCAGTTAGAGTACTTAAAGTTGAATAGATTGCTGTTCTTGAGAACCCTTGTTAGAGATTTTTATGGGTTCATTCGAGTGGCAGCTTCTATCTTTATTAGATTAGCTAATGAAGAAAATATCACAATATTTTTTTAAAATAAGATTTTTTTTTCTTTAGCCTGCTATTTATTTTTATTTTTCATAGGTTGCTTTGAGCTCTACTCATATGATTGTTTTAACATCAGAATCATTAGTGTACACTTGGGGAGATGGTCGCAGAGGACAACTTGGTCATGGCAAGTTAGAAACTTGGATAGATAAGCCACTCTGTGTAGATTCTCTTAAAGGAAAGAATATAACCAGGTAATAAAGATAAGTAATTTTAAAAAACAAAAACAAAACTGGCTTCAAGGTATTATTTTTTAACTTATTGTACTGATATTTGCTTACTGAATGCCGGTTGACATATTTTAGTGAGGGTAATTTCGCACAACAGAGTTCTTTAGTGGCAATCCTTTATTGTTGTCTGCATTCACTTTAAATCCCATTATTGCCAGTATTTCTCACTTTAATGCATGGTAGATAATGATGTATTAAAATTTTTAATGTTTAAAAAAGAAAATTATTTTATTTATTGTCAAAATAATGTTAAAATAACTTTTAATATTCTGTGTACATTGTTGGTATTCTATATTTTGTATAAATATAAAGAATCAGTACAAAAATAATAATTTTTCATGCTTTTAGTAAAGAACACATTTTTCGCAATAGTATTAATATTTGGTTTGGTTTTTAACACATTTTTCTCAATACTATTGCTATTATTATTACAAATTGTTTCAAGACTTTAATCCATTTATATTTAGATCATGAAAAATTTTAATATTAATCTAGTAATAGTTATTTTACTTTATGGTTTAATGTGTTATTCCTAAAATCTATGCTCTTTATTTATTTTTACACTCTTTTATTTAACTCAACATGGTTTTTTGTATGTAAAAATAGAATTTTGCAATCGATTTTCAATTCACTTTCTGAAAGGCTAGAATTATAAAAATTATGTACAAAGGTGTATTTTAATGACAATATAACATTTTAATATTTTTACAACTTAATTATAAATCAATGCATTACTTTTAAGGCAATTTTCAATTAGCCCACCTCTGGTGGTCAATCGCCAAATATTCTCTGTAACTCTTACAATTGTATGGGACTTGAAAACAATGGCTTTAATCAGCACCAATAAATGCTTGCCAAAATATGCCAAATAGCTAGGACACTGCAACAATGAAACATTTTAAAGATAAAAGTAGAAAATAAGTTATAAATAAAAAATGAAGAGTGCAACGTTAAAAAAATATATGCTTTTATCCATTAATAGTTTATCATTAATTAACTTATGATTATACATTGAGAAATCAATTTAGAAAGCCTAAAGATATAGTTTAAATAATGTTTCCTTTTTTCTCAGAGCAAAATTTGTATATGTTTTAATAAATTCACCTGCTTACACTTTCTAATAAACATTTTAAAAAAGGCAGTGAATTTTTTATAATTGAGTTTTGTACTTATGCCAAATTAATGTATTGTACCAGAAATTTTTGTGAAAAAACATGAATTGCAGCCAAAAAGTTAGTTGTAATTTTCAAAATGTACATTGAATGCTTAAAAAAAAAAAAAAAAAAACTACTTTTACTTTTGCACTTATTCTTATTGCTGTTTGTAGTGATAGTAAGGTAAAGTACCCAGTAGTTGACACCTTAAGGAATTTTTCGGCGTTCGTCGCCTTTGGTTCGTGCAGTTTTCAATTAAGGGAAACAGTTTGATCATTACTAGAGGGTTTGAACATTTTTCCACAAAATCATAACGTTTAATGTCCCGAAATGAATACATTTTGTAAAAATTACTAGGGGATATGAAAACATGATTTTTGTCCAGAAGTTGACACCATCGTGAATGTGAGAGTTTAGTAGTTGACACCTTCGTGAACTAGTAATTGACACTGACTGCGGCGGGGCCTAAATTAATAATAATAAATACTCTTTATTATTATATTACTATATTAATTGCCCCATATGAAGACATAATGATAAGAACCATTAATTAGCAAAATTTTTTAAAGAAATCAGAAGTTTTAATGAAAGATCAGAAGTTTTAATGAAAATAAAAAAAGTCCCATAGATCTGAAATTATAACATAAAACCACTTACTTAATTAATCTCAAATAACAAAAATGAAAGATCGAGTGCAAAATCAAGCACTAACGACCGATATTTTACCTTTTCATTGTGGTTTTTCCCTCAATTTTGTATTTCAGAGTTATTCTAGGCACGTTAAATTTTTTAGCAGCTGTTTTGTACCCAGCTTTGTTGACTTTAACGTATTCTATGGTAGCTCTCATGCTCTCTTCTGTGTAATTCCTAAAATTTCCCTTCGTAGGTGCCATCTAAAAAAATAAATAATTAATTTTAGTAGTTGACACTCCCTAATTTCAATAATTGATACCCTGTGTCATCTATTGGTTTAAATGCATTGTTAGTTTTCAAAGGTCAGTCATGAATTTATCTGGTAGATTCCAGCTTATTTTCATTGCACTGAATTAGATTAACAAAACCCCAACATGAGCGAGTAGTTGACACTGGGTGTCAACTTTTGAAAATCTGTTTCTTTTCATATTCAATAGTTGACACTCACACTCACTCCCGCTATTTTGCACAAAATGCATCAATTTTATTCCAATACAATTCTTGGACATTGAAACAATCAATATCAATCAAAACATAACCAGAAATTAAGATAAATTACGGGTTTTAATACTTACTGTAACGTGCAATCCTTATCACTTTTCTTAAGATAAATTCGAAAAATTCAACTTTGCACACATGCTTCTTTGTTATCTTCCGCCATATTGGAATTGGGCTCGACTGTTTATAGTTTTAGTTCTCAGTTTTGCTGCAAGGTGATAGATTTTAAAAATTCTGTGTCTCTCATGTTCCTACCTGTGACGTTTTCTTGTTACACTACTGTTTCTACAAAAGTGTCAACTATTGGTCCAGTGTCAACTACTGGGTACTTTACCTTATCTTGATGTGTTGTTTTATTTTATTTTAAGAATTTGTGCTGGTGAAGGGTTTAGCTTATTTTCAAGTGACAACGGTATTGTTATGACTTGTGGAGATGGTTCTCAAGGATGCCTTGGTCATGGCGACTGGAACATGTGTGTGAAGCCAAAATTAATTGAAAAATTGTTAAGGTGATTTTTTTTTTTTTTTTATTACATGAAACTATACATGATATTTCTCCTGTTACATACATTTTTAATTGTTCTTCTTTATTTATAATGTTTCAGTAATTGCTGTTTTAACTTGAAAAAAGGAATCTGAGAAAGTGTGTTCTGTTTCTTGTCAAAGAACACACAAGTGTCTTCTTTTTATTAAAACTTTATCGGAGAAGAGCTGGGAATTACATCAATCTACTTGTCTCTTGCAAGTGGATTTTCTATTGGATAAACAATTTTTTAGGCAGTCTTTTAAAAACTGCGGATTTAAAATTAAATATCTAATTATATATGTAATGTCTTGGGCAGTGGTGATACTTGAAAGATGTTGCTGGTAGGTTAAATAATTGAACCTCGCTTTTTCAGTGAACTCTTTTTATTTAACATATTGACAGTACAAGAGAGTCACGAGTTCGCGGAGGCCCCGATATACCATATATTTTTCTAGAATCACATAGTTGATCTTTTAGAGGCACCTCAAATCTCTGAGAAAGTCTCCTCTCTTAAGCTGAGTACATGAGTTTTGTTATGAAGTTTGAAATATTTTCCAGCAGAGGGCGAAAGTGTCAATCTGGGAGGAAACTTTAATTTAATTGGCTAAGACTAATTTTAATGATGGGTTTTCTAATATTATACAGGTCTTGCATCACCCACAGCTAATTCTAATTTTAATGTTAAATATTATTTATGAGGTACTACTGATAGTATGAACTGTCAAATCAGACAAAAGTTAATTATGATTTATTGCTCTGAAATTACTAACTGTCATACTGGAGAAACTTGATTAAACTTTATGATTCAACTGAGCATGAAACAATCAGTTTGTTTATGCTATAAACTCTGATGATGCTTACAAGATAATTTAATATGTTTTATGATGACTGTCTTATGTCAACAAAGAGTAATTTTCTTTTCCAACTCTGTTTCATAAATATCAGTTCATAACTATCAATTAGTGTCAAAGATTTTTATGATGAAGAAAATCTTTTTATTTATTTATTTTTATCCTTTCATTTATATATTTTCCTAATATAAACATTAACAGAGCCTGCATTACAAGTCTTTGATCCTGCAGTTTCTATTGATATGTTGTATTTTGGAGTTAGAACTAATAATGTTCAAGGCAATGTTTAAAAAAAAAAATAGTACTGTGATTAAATGTGAAAATGAAATGATATACAATATGAACTTTAAAAAGTTCTCTGTTTATTTAGAAGGTGACAGATGTTAATAATACAGATATGTTGCAAGTATAAAATATACATTTTATTTAAATTTCCTAGTACTTTTAGTCTGCAATCCCTAAGCCATCGTCACGGAATATTTTCATTAATTGTCATTCTATTCATTTCAAATACATTACTTCAGAGGGATTCAAATACATTACTACATGGGAGAGTCTATAATTCTTAGGGCAGCTGAAAGTAGAAATAGTTCGTCACTTTGTTCACATATGCTACTTTCATTTTTAAGTGCATATGTGAAAAAAGTGACAAATTAAAATGAATGTATCAGAGTTAAATATTTTTTCCTCTACAAAAGTTCAATACAGAGCACTACTACTTCTACTTCTAGCTAATCTAAGATTTATAGACTCTTCCATCTCAAATGAAGTGACGTATTTGAAATGGAATGGAAATTAATGAAAATGTTCCTGATGATGGCTGCGATGTTGCAGGCCGAAAGTGCTAGGAAATTTAAATAAACTATATATTTAAAACTTGTAACATACGTGTTATTATTGTCTGTCACCTTTTAAGTAAACAGAGAACTCTTAAAGTTCATATTGTGTAGTTTGTGATTGAATCAAGGTGCAATATTGCATTTCATCTTATGATTTTATGAAATGCCATTCTGGTGTGTAGTGGAGGGCATACAGAGGTATACACCGTATTCTTCTTCGCTTCTGGATTTTTTAACCTTCTCACCACCGTGAACTGATATATCCGTTCACTAAGTTGCAGGTTTCACAGCAATAGAAGTGATACGCGTTTTTGGAAAAAGGGATTTAAAGTTAATGAAATAAACTTTTTAAGTTGGCAATGTTTAAGAAATTAAAATTATTGAATTGATAGAGTTAAGTTAAAGGCTTAAGGTATAAAATCCCTATATCCAAAGACACATACCGACCTGAAAGTAAAGTGGATAGACATTGCGTCAAAATGAAGATAGAATTAAAGCCATCTAAAAATTATTAATTATATAACATGTAATCGTTGAGAAATGATAAATAAAGAAAACATAAATTACTCACCCAACTCTTGTGTGTGTGAAAATGGAATAAATAATCACTAAAATATAGATGACATCATCAAACATTTATTTAAACATGAGTTAAAGATATTCGAATTCCGGAATTAAAAAAAACAAGGGGGGGGGAGGAGGAGATGGATCGAGGTAATCACTATTGTTTAATACATAAAAATCATATTTTCACATTCACTTGTTGAGATGCACTCAATAGATATATGGCTATTTTTTCAATCAATATTTTGTTAGTTTTAAAGAGGATATCCAACAGAAATAAAGTTCTCTTAATGTTCAAAGTTCGGAATTTAACGTTAGCACTTAGTCCGTCGAATATTTCTATTTTAGATGTATGAGATGAAGTCAGTAGAGTCGAGCGTACAAAATTATATTTCACTATGATAACGTAAATTAAGATGAAGTAGAAATAATCGGGTTAGCACAGAGAATCCAAAATTATATTTCGCAATGTTGTAATTAAATCACATTGGGATGGATCTCCTGTCGGAACTTGGGATGAGCTATTTTGTTGAATCCATGCAGATGATGTTCCCCGACCGCTCTTGGATTATTGATGTCCAGATAATCAAGTTTGAGCATTAATCATTGAATGTGTAAATCCTTAGCCGCAGTTAATTTCATCTAAATTATGAACAATTTCATTTTCTTGGATTGATGATCTTCAAATAAAATGTCACTCCTTCTTCCAGCACATTTAACTCTCCTTCTGCCCGGTCGCAGCCGAAGCTACGCCGAGCTCGCACACCAACGTCTCTCTGCTTAATCCCTAAATGACAGACTCAAAACAGATCTCAGCCTGAAAGAATGTGTAAAATTTTGAAAATAGCCAATCCGATGCATTCAAGCACCGCGCGTCCATCCGGGAACGCATGAGTTCAATGAACTATACGCGTGGGTGTCTCGCGATGTCACCGAATTGTATGAAAAAAATGGTGCAGAAATGCATCCTAAAAATGTTATATGAGACTACTCATATAACTAGTGCTTAAAAATGATCTATTACTTTTATAAAGCACTTCAATAATACATCCTAAAACTAAGCAGATAAAAATTCGCAGTAAGAAGCATCCGCTGAAAAATAAAACCCTAAATATGCAGAGAGAGAGATATGGTTGTTTTATGCAGTAAGTGTAAGAAGAAATGATGACCAGATAAATAAAAGATAAACTTAACTTTATTAAAATTCTTTCATGATAAAATACGATAGTATAAAAATAAATGCTTTGAAATTAAACAAACAAATATTAATTAACTTTATATCGTGCAGAAAATAAACGTAATAAAACAATACTTTAAGATAATCCCTCCGGAGCTCATGCCATAATATATTCACTCTAAATCAAAATGCAAACGAAAAATGTCACCTGTCGTAAAAGAATTCATCACTCTATTTCATCTTTAAACTTGAAGAAAAACATCGTAGAATTAGCGAAGATCCAAAGATTAAAAACATTCTCTCAGCAACTCCATCGTACGTAAAACTCAATAACAAACTTCATATCCGTTAAATAAACATCAGAGCGGCAGACATCAAAACACAGAAAGAAAGACGACCAGCATGTATCAAAACAAACGTTCTCCAACAGCTATCACGCCGTTCCTTTTATCTATATCGGCAAGTACCGAGAGCTGCTCTGCAGAGAAGCTGCAATCTGAAACGCCCTCCTTCCATCGCACGTGAGAAAAAGTAATTTGCATAGGCACGTGCCGCGCCAAAGGCGAAAAAGAGCACTCGTGGACAGGCAACGCCACCTACCGGCCAACGGAGTTACCGCTCAGTTCGAAAACGATATACGATAGAGCTCGGCTGGAAAAACATCGCGATGTAAAAGTCCGATGATACGATGCAAGTTCTCTTTAAAACAAATAAATAGCTACACAAATGGACAAAAATAAATTAGCTGTAAAGATGAAAGGTAAGTCATAACTAAACAAGTTTCAAGGTAAAAAATATATTTAGTTGAATAAAATAAAGAAATAATGCAATTGATAAGAAAAGTGGGAATATGGCTAACAAATGCCCCCCCTCTTATCAATGCTACCAAATACCAAGAAGGCAAAGTCAATTACATGTCAAAAAAAAAACTTAAAGTCAACTGAAACAAGTCTAATAAAACAAAAACTACCTGCGAAAACTACCTAAAAGTAAATTCGAAAAACATGAGCACCAGAGCGACTAACAATCCATGTAATTTCACTGTAAAATAAAAGTTTGTATCATACAATAACAATATCACTATTAACAATATCAATAATATCAACCAGCAACTCAATTCAAAATTCCAAAATTTCAATTAAATAGCAATTCTACAACAAACATTATACAACATCAAACTTTAAAACAATTAACAATTCAACTCTTAAAAACAATTCAACATCAAATTCCAAAATTTAATGACTCAAGAAAGACAGAACTTCCAAAACAGTTCAAAATATCAAAAATTTCAACAACATCAAAAACCATCTCAACATAGCAATTCCAGTCTCATACACCAGAGATAGACAAACAGTGCCAACATTTTCAATTTCCAAACAAAAATCTATAAAAATTAAATTCAATTCAAAAATTAAGCAAATATTATGCAAATTCATGACATTTAAATGCGAAAAGAAGTTACAAAAGTAGGTGCCGAAACAGGATAATCTTCCACATGTCTGTACGACATTATGTGAGCTGTAATACAATTAGACAACTTTTAATATAATCAAAAATATTTTTACAACAATAACTGTCAATACCAGATTTTCTTCCACATGTCTATAAGACATTTAGTGATTACAATTAAAGTTACAAGGTACCTACACATAAAAAAAAACTTAGAATACAATACATTACATACATTCAACTTTCATACAACCTTACGTGGCGCCACGATTTCATCAACTCATATTCTCACATAAAGACAAGGAACCTGTAACAATATTGTAAATTATTTAGATCAGGGATTTTTCACACTTTGACAGAACCACTGCACTTCAACCATTATTTTAACAGAAAGGAATCCTTCAACATCCACCATTGTAACATACGAATATTTATACATTTCTGCCTAGGCTCCCGGGATGCCCAAGCAAAAAAAAAAAAAAAATTTAAAATTTTTCTTATACATAAATCTATAAACTCTAATAAATTCAAACACATACATTTCCATCAAAAAGTACAATCTTTAAATCTGCTGGTAATTTGCAAGGTAGACGGGAATTAGTGACAGTTCCATATATTAACATAATCAAAATGGGACTTACAAAAATAAAAGTTAACCTGCCCGCGAAAAGACCCTCCTGTGGCAATGGTCAACTCGAAAATCCACCCCCAGATGCCACTCAGACAGATTACAGTGGCACCCCTGCGAGACGCTTCCTTGGGGCCGTTCGGACACCCAGAAATGGACCTCGAGAAGTATCACCACATTCAGGCGGGATTTAAATGTCCACCAAGCAAAAACCGTAAAGAAAAGTATATATATATATGATACCAACAATATAAAAAAAAAAATATATATACATTATAATTCAAAAACAGTAAAATTTCAAGAAATACAAAACTTCAAAATTATCTAAAGATATGCTCAATAAATCTTTTTAATTCAAACTTGGTGAGCGGCTTAGTGAAGACATCAGCAAGGTTATCCTTGCTGCGGACAAAAAGTAAATCAAAAGTATTCTTATCAACCAGATCCCGTACAAAGAACAGCTTAACATCGATATGACGACTTCTATGATTCTCAATAGGCGATTTTACAAAATCAATAGTAGCCCTATTATCTACATACAAAACTGACTTCATCTTTTCCCCAGTGACAACCTTTCTACAAAAACATTCACTTAGAATCCTGTCAAACCAAAGAAGTTCTTTTGTCGCTTCGGTCATTGAAATGAACTCAGCTTCCATAGTTGACAAACTCACACTTTTCTCTTTAAATGTTCGCCAAGAAATGGGAGAGTTACCTAAAAATACAATTTGACCACCCAGCGAGGTCCTATCATCTCGATTTGCAGCAAAATCTGCATCAGAAAAAGTTATCAACTGAGGTTTTGTACAAGATAAATTAAGTGTCATATCAATAGTATGTTTGACATATCCTAACAATCTAAGCAAGCCATACCAATGTGTCATTCCTGGATCTGATTGGAATTGACTCATTATATTTACCGCATATGAAATATCGGGACGGGATCTATTAGCAATAAAGGACAAACAACCCAGTACACTTCTGTATGGTAACTGCGACATCTCTCTACGCTCTTCCTCAGACTTAGGACAATCAGATTTAGAATAAACAGAGCCCTTGCTTATGGGTAAGGAGGAAATGGGAAACCTGTACGACTCAAACCTTTTGCAAACATCTTTAATATAGGATTGCTGGTGAATCCGCAAGCCTTCATCACTTTCCTCAAACTCCACACCAAGCAACTTCTTAGTTTTTCCCAAGACCTTTAAATCAAAATATTTGCTTAAAAGTTCTAAAGCTCTATTTATAATCTTTTGATGCTTCCCAAATAAAACAATATCATCAACATACAATAATAACACTAAATCCGAGTCTAAAACGTAAACACAGTTACACCACTCTAATTTCTTAAACCCAATCTCCAAAAGAACACGGTTTATCTCAAAGAACCAAACTCGACCCGACTGATGTAGACCATAAATAGCTTTATCCAACTTACAAAATAAACTTTCTTTACCAACCTCAACAAAACCCGGGGGTTGCGACATATAAACATTTTCAGTAAGAGGAGCATAAAGATAAGCACATTTGACATCACATTGGGTGTGTAACCAGCCTTTAAAGGATACTAATAAAGAAAAGAAAAACCTGATGACACTAAAATTAACCACGGGACTAAAAGTTTCCTCATAGGATTCTCCTCTAACTTGCTTAAACCCTTGAGCCACTAAACGGGCTTTAAACCTGGCAATTTTCCCCATGTCATCTTTCTTTATAGT
Organism: Maratus speciosus; assembly: GCA_963932465.1. NCBI lineage: Eukaryota > Metazoa > Arthropoda > Arachnida > Araneae > Salticidae > Maratus > Maratus speciosus. The sequence goes on along the minus strand of OZ010788.1, from coordinate 583,452,006 downwards.
GTACACCCATCTACAACCTACAGGGCTGATGTTTGAAGGTAAAATTTCTAAATGCCATACACCTCTATCATACATAGTATTTATCTCCTCTTTCATAGCCTTTTGCCATTCATCCCTTTGATCAGATTTTATTGCCTGTTTGTAAGTTCTAGGAATAACTGGGTCATATAGTCAAGATTGTGACTGACAAATATTCACATTAGAGTTAACAACATTAGGTTCAGAAACCACTCCCTCAAAAGTATTGCTCCCTTTAAAATCAAACAAATTAGGCTTAAAAATTAAATCATTCTCCTTACAATAATCCTCCACTTCCCTTGCAGACCTTAACCTATCAGAATCATTATCAATATCAAAATAATAAATATCCCTACGAATACCAGTATTTCTGGGAACAACTTTTCTTCTCCAGTGAGTATCTCGTAATGTGGTGTGAGGTTTACTAGGGGAATCACTTTCTGAAGAGGACCCCTGACCATCACTCTCTGCCCTAGAAGATGATCCGAGGGAGTCGTTGGAGCTGTCAGTGGTGGCTCTGACCTCCTCAACAACGTCTTCATCCTCGATATCACTCCTAGTAGCAGGAACCCACTGAAACTCTCCTGGAGTATCGCCCAGCACTGCTCCATTTAGCGCATCCCTATAACTGGTTTGTTCGTTAAAAGAGACATTAATGGTCTCAACAATTCTGTCACTATCAGGCAACCAAACTCTATAACCTTTTGTTCTAAAAGCGTAGCCAACAAGATATCCTCTACTAGCCTTTGAATCCAGTTTTTGCCGTTTCTGACGAGGGACACCAACATACGCCAAACACCCAAATGGTTTTAAATGCCTGACAGAAGGTTTATAATTGCCAAAAAGTTCAAAAGGGGTTTTGGTCTGATTTTTGTGACATAAACGGTTCCAAACATAGGTGAAGTGGAGAACTGCCTCTGGCCAAAAATTCAAATCCATGCCACTTTCTTTTAACGTGGTTCTAGCCCCATCTACTACAGTCTGATTGTACCGTTCAACAATACCGTTTTGTTCTGGAGTAAAAGTATTCGTAAATTCATGATTTATTCCCCTTTCAAGACAAAATTCTTCCATTTTGTTATTATCAATCTCTCCCCCATTGTCGGATCTTATGGCCTTAACCTGTCTACCTAAAAATCTTTCGGCACGGTTAATATGTTGCCTTAAAATTTCAAAAACCTCAGACTTCCCTCTCATAGGGTATAAAGAAGTTTTACGGGAAAAATCATCAATTATAGAAACGAAATACCTTTCTCCTTGCCTGCCCTCAACCTGACTTGGACCCCAGACATCAGTATACAAAAGTTCCAATGGAGATTTGGATCGAATAAAATTTCTAGATTTAAAAGATGTCCTCCTAAACTTGTTAAGTTTACATGATTCACATTTAAATTCCCCCTCTCTTAAATTTGGCAAACCCCTAGCACCTGTATTTCTACATGTATGAGCTATCAAATAAGGACTAACATGTGCCAGCCTTCTGTGCCAAACATACATATCATCATGCTTACTGGTAGAAGATGCTTCAAAACTAACTCTCTTAGTAACTTTGCTAGGAATTTTGGGGTATAAATAGTAAACACCATTTTTAAGAATGGCTTTAAAAAGGGGTTGTCCGTTGCATGATATCTTCACCTCGCCACTCTCACCAGAAAAACATGCCCCATTTATATCTAAACGAGGACCAGATATTAAATTACGCCTCAATTTAGGAGAAAACATTACATCCTTAAACATTAAGATTCTTTGCCCAAACTTTAATTTAATAGTTCCACACCCTTCTATAGGAAAAGTTACACCTTCAATGGCTACAGCCATATGCTCATCATTTAAAGGGGTAAATTCAATAAAAAGATCTCTATTTTTACAAAAATGATGCGAAGCTGCTGTGTCGAAGACCCAGTCAGCATCTCCATCAACTAAGTTAGCTTGAGACAAAAAGAATGAAGTATAGGACTTACGTTTTGGACTGTTCGACAGATAGGACTTACGTTCAGGACTTCTCTGACGAATGTCTCTAGATCGGCCTCTTTTCACTTTGTCATCAAGTCTACGAGAATCACTGTGTTGATGCTTAGCAGGAGATCTTGTATATTGTCGTGGAACTCTCTTATCACTATGAGGGCTAAAGGATCTAACTAATGAAGTATCACGATGAGATGAAAATTCGGCTGACGGTGAACTATCTCTGTTACAGGATAACATACTCCTTCGGAAACTATGGCATTGGCTTTTAACGTGACCTGGCTTTTTGCAAAAATAACAGCTCAACTTCTTTCTAGCTTTTCTCTGGTACTGTAATGATTGAGCTTCAGGATACACTTTACTATGATCACGTTCTCTCAGTTGAAGCCTGGTTTCTTCGGCTACCAATGAAGTCACCACATCGTTAAAAATAAACTCCTCCTCTTTCCATCTGAGAATTGCCTGTACCATGGAATCAAACTTTGGAGGCAAGAATCGCAATAGTTGAAATGTCACATATACGTCATCAAACTTTTTATTTATATTTTTAAGCTGGTTCGCCACTCGTAAAAGCCTGGCAGCATATAAATTAATGCTCTCACCACTGGCAATTTTGCATTCACATAACTCAGTGAAAACTTGCATATGACGGCTTCTTGTGTCTGGGTAAAAATGAGTATGGAGCTTTTTCCAAGCATTTACTGGATCACTACATTCCTCTATAATTCTTCTGAAATTAGGTTCCACATTTAAATAAATCATAGACAGTGCTAATCTCTGTCTAATATGATAATCTTTAGTATCTTTATCGGCGACACCATTACTATCTGCATTGAGCTCAGGAGGTTTCTCTATTTCTGCCACTATATCCCAAACATTTCTTTCCATCAATAAATATTTCATATCAGATTGCCAATTGGCATAATTACTAGCATTTAATTTCTGAATCTGATTCTGCATCATCATTTTGAAAAATTTATACTTAAACCAAAAAAAATTTCACAAATTTAAAAACTTTATGGACCAGCCAAAAAAAATTTATAGTTAAAACATTTTGTATTAAAAATTCTTAAAAACTCTAATTCTAACCTATTTCCCCTCTCTTTTCAAATTAATACTTCAAAAACGAAATTATTAAAAAAAAATTTCTAATTATCGGTCATCGTACGAAAACTAACGGCCCCCCCTAATAAAACTATCTCTTAATCCTCCTTGGGCCGTAGTTACACTTTACTGCACTATATAAAGCATAGCTAAACAGAAACTATCTCTGCGTGGGTATTAGATGCCCATAACCAAAAATGTTATATGAGACTACTCATATAACTAGTGCTTAAAAATGATCTATTACTTTTATAAAGCACTTCAATAATACATCCTAAAACTAAGCAGATAAAAATTCGCAGTAAGAAGCATCCGCTGAAAAATAAAACCCTAAATATGCAGAGAGAGAGATATGGTTGTTTTATGCAGTAAGTGTAAGAAGAAATGATGACCAGATAAATAAAAGATAAACTTAACTTTATTAAAATTCTTTCATGATAAAATACGATAGTATAAAAATAAATGCTTTGAAATTAAACAAACAAATATTAATTAACTTTATATCGTGCAGAAAATAAACGTAATAAAACAATACTTTAAGATAATCCCTCCGGAGCTCATGCCATAATATATTCACTCTAAATCAAAATGCAAACGAAAAATGTCACCTGTCGTAAAAGAATTCATCACTCTATTTCATCTTTAAACTTGAAGAAAAACATCGTAGAATTAGCGAAGATCCAAAGATTAAAAACATTCTCTCAGCAACTCCATCGTACGTAAAACTCAATAACAAACTTCATATCCGTTAAATAAACATCAGAGCGGCAGACATCAAAACACAGAAAGAAAGACGACCAGCATGTATCAAAACAAACGTTCTCCAACAGCTATCACGCCGTTCCTTTTATCTATATCGGCAAGTACCGAGAGCTGCTCTGCAGAGAAGCTGCAATCTGAAACGCCCTCCTTCCATCGCACGTGAGAAAAAGTAATTTGCATAGGCACGTGCCGCGCCAAAGGCGAAAAAGAGCACTCGTGGACAGGCAACGCCACCTACCGGCCAACGGAGTTACCGCTCAGTTCGAAAACGATATACGATAGAGCTCGGCTGGAAAAACATCGCGATGTAAAAGTCCGATGATACGATGCAAGTTCTCTTTAAAACAAATAAATAGCTACACAAATGGACAAAAATAAATTAGCTGTAAAGATGAAAGGTAAGTCATAACTAAACAAGTTTCAAGGTAAAAAATATATTTAGTTGAATAAAATAAAGAAATAATGCAATTGATAAGAAAAGTGGGAATATGGCTAACATTTATCAATGGCGGACAGAAAGCATCGCGCCAATATTTAAAAATAGGAAAATGCAGAAAACGTTAAATTAAATATCTCCAATATTTGTTGACGGATTTTGCTGCAACTTATATCAAATTAATCAGAAAAATATACTCTATCTATTGATTATAGATCGAGCATGCAATATTAAAAAATAAATTATTTTTATTTTCGTTGTTTTAAACTTATAAAGAATGTAGAATCGCGATCTTTTTGGAAAAGTAAACATGAACGTAAAACTTTGTTTACACATATTATTGTAATTGTTTAGTTTAATATATTTTAATGAATGATTGAAAGATAGAATTTAAGTTTGATTGAGGAAAATAAATAAAATTTAGAATAACTTTAAGAGGAAACTTAAATATTTTGAAGAGAATTTTCTAGATTTGAAGTTGAGTTTAAAATGAATAAATATTAATTTAAGATTGAGGAAGATAAATAAATAATAAAATTGAGATTATTTACTACTAGAGATGTTGCATTTTATAACAAGAAGCATTATTTAAATTAATATAATTCTACAGATATAATCCAGTTCTAAGAAATTAAGTTATAGTTAATACTCTCAAGGTGTATACGTAACACCTATACGTAATAAAAAAAATATAATCATGTTTGAAAAGACATCTTTTGATTTGCATTTTAAAAAAACTACAGAGAAAACAACATTACAATTTTGTTTTTTTTGCACGTCGGTCAGGAGGTTAAGAAGCTCTGTACACCCTCTGATTCTCAAACAAAGCTATAGCGTGTACTCTAGGCTTGACGTTTATGACTTTAGCGTATACCCTCTGCCTCTAGTGTACACCCTCTGATTTTTTTACGACTACAACATTGTTGCCATTTTCTTCATTTTAAAATTATGTATAACCCTTTAAGAGCAGGAGTTTTTTTGTGTAGAAATTACAAGTTTGGGTGGTTTCTCCTAATCGATAGGATTGTATTTGATCGAAAAAAAAAAATATATAAAAAAAGTACCCAATGTCAGGTTATGCCAAGGGAGGACCCACACAATTGTGCAGGTCCGGCCTTAATGCAGCCATTTTTTTGACTAAATCTACCCAATTGTGTAGTTTGGGATTACATGTGCAAATATCTAAAAATAAAAGTTTAAGCAAAAAAAGTTGTTGTTTATTAAGATAATTTTCATCAGCCACAATGAAAACGTTTGAAATAATTTTTGTTTTTAGACAGACATAAATAAACATCACATTTCTCGCATCTCACTCTTATATGGCTGAAACAGTTTTGAACCGGTAACTCCTGACAGTTTTAAGATAATCGAAACAAGGCCAGTGACTAGATGCATCTAACCTCTTACTTTCAAATGGTATCTTTATGGGTGGATTGTAGAATTTGGATCTGTATGAATCAGCAACATCATATTCAATGTCTTCTTCTTCACTGTCGCGGAAGACAGCCCTTGATTTTTTCTTTCTTGGTAATGGTACATCTAACAGGTTCTCAGCCGAACTTAATTGAAACAATAGTAAATCAAGTGTTTTTTTACGAGGTAACTTGTTTGCTTTGGCATCTCATTTGTAGAAAAACCATGAATTTATTACAGCCAGGTCAAGGAAATGAACCATTATTTTCAAGATCTACTTTTTTGTTTTAAACTAGATTCGATATGCCTCCATTTGCTGATTGCAAATCCCCACACCTCCCATTGATGCGTTATAGCTCATAACGCTGGCTGGACAAGAGACATCGATTTAAAATTTTTTTTCCTTCGACCACCGCTTGATGGTCTGCAGCGAGTTGCATCCTGTACACGTAGATGCCAGTGCAACGTCCTTATTGTCTTTTCACTTGAGCACTACAATTCCATTTTCTGAGGCATGCTCAATGCTCTCACCCCTCTTAAGAGCCATTGACAAATGGGATGTCTTTCACTCCATTTGGATTGTTCCAATTCCTTCCAATTTCTTTTTTTAGTTCTTCCAGCAGCGGTATTGTGTTGAAATACCAATCGAAGTACATAAAACAAGGTCTGAACCAGAGTAAGGACTACAGCAGCTCCTAAGCCTAGATCCTTGTGGATCAGTTCTGTACTTTCCCACTGGTATACTACAAAATTTAAAGCTATCCCAGATGATGCTGTTACCACAGAGTGTGGTTTGCTTTTTACATTCTGCTTTACTGAAGCATGTCCTAAAAAAGGAATCGTCTGTTCATCTATGGAAATTTTCCCAGATCTCTTGGTAAATTCAAGCAGACACTACGAAATTTGTCAAGCATTTGCTGAACTTTCTATAATTTATTATTCATTCCTGGTGGTTTACTTGCTGTTTCGACAAAATAGAATGAATTTATCGAATTTAAAAATCTATCTCGTGGCATGCATATAACTCATATATGCATCTATAATTCAGAACAGAAACATACAGTTTGTTATTTGTGCATATTATTTATTGAGTAGTATCTATTTTAAATAGAAAACATGAATAGTTCTATTAATTTAAAATTAATCCACTTTAAAAATGTAATTAATAAAAAACAAATTGCTAAAAACATAAGTTTAAAAAAAATTCACTTAAGAATAAAAATTTCATATATTAAGAATTGTATCTATTTTGGAAATGGTAAATGCCGGACTTACACAATTGTGTGGGTCATTAGTTTTTTAACTTTTGTAAAGCTTAATTAAATTTATCAAGGACAAATCAATTAAAATCATGAATAAAGTATATGAAAAGAAAAATTAAATCTAAGCAAACACTAAAAATCATATTTAAAAGAAATTACGACAGTACATACTTTTTGCCTATTGCTGTCAGATGATATAGTCTTATTAAAAGCAGAAAATTTAACCCTGTCTTGCAGTTTGTACACCCCCCCCCCCCCTAGTTGTGTCTTATCTAAACATCTGAAGCCAATTAACTCATATAAATGTGCAGATTTGGTTTTAAATCTTACAAAAACAGGAAATAGTCTTTTTCTTTTACTTTAGTATCACCCACACAATTGTGTGTGTCAGGGCTTAAAGGGATAGGAGGAACGCAATTAAGTAATCAAAGCATAAGAGTATGTGTTGACAAAAAATATAGTCCTGACCATCTTATATTTGACAAAACTAAAATTTAGAACGTTTAATTGCCACAATGTTTTTACAAACAAATCAAATGCTCTTTATTCAATTACAATTGTAAGTTAAAAAAAAAAAATAATCTGTAAATTTTTATTTATTATATGTGCAAGGTGTTTCAGTCAAATCTGAAATGAGAATTTAAAATGCAAATTTTACTCTGTTATATATATTTTTTAATTGTACATTAAATTTTATAAATATATTGTTATGAAGATGTATTGTAATGAATTATTTTGCAGTTGTGTAAATTTTATCGTAAAAGTTTTTAATTGTTTTAATTGTATGTTTCATTTTGCTGGATAGTTAAAAAAAAGATATTTTGTGCGTTGTCTGAAAACTGCCAAACCCTGTAATTGATTACAAAAAAAATGAAAACATCGTTAAATAGAGGTTAATAATGAAAATTATAAAACTGATTTATTTAAAGTATGGGCATTTATTTATCGCCCTTTTCAATATTAAAATATTTCATGACATTTAAATAAACAGAGTCCAGGAAGCTCAATGTGTCTCTCTAAAAAAAAAGAATAAAATAAAATGTTTAATCAAATTGAATGTTTTTGTAACTGAGTGAATTTCGAGGCGGGGAAAAAAATACATGTGTAGAATCAAATGAAATTTTCCAAAAAATAAAATAAAATAAAGTATGACACATTGAAACCATTAGAATTTTGCAAAGAGGAAATGGGAAAAAAAAAAGAATACAAAATATAGTAAATTAAGTAGGGAAAAAAAACTTAGAAATATTAAATATATGCTATTTATATGTATCCATTCTATTAACAGATCATTTTACCGAGCTGTTTTATCATGTTACCCTTTTGATTATCAAATTATTATTATTATACTGTTTCTATCCTCAAGATTAATATATTTACAGATATGATAGGATATTAATTGTATTAAAACTCTTTATAATGGGGTTTTGCAATGAATTATGTGTGGAAAAAATATATCAGTAAATCCATTTTGGAGCAATCAGTTAATGACTAATGGATCCACATAATAGGTTTATAAGCTTTAGTTTATTAATATTGTGAGTTTAACTATCTGTAGTAATGCTGTGCAGAGATAGAAATTCTTTATTAAAGACACAATGCATACCAAGTTCTTGAGAGTAATAGTTTAAAAATTCTTAAATAATAAGTCTTTTTGAAACGGCAGCTGTCATTCCTGCAGAATCTTAGAGTAATGTACTCACTATCATTATGGAATATTTTCAAAGACAGTATTTTGTTGATGATAATATTTTCATCAATATTATTTCATCATTCAATATGTCATCCCTGCAGAATTTTAGAGTAATGTACTCACTATCATTATGGAATATTTTCAAAGACGGTATTTTGTTGAAGATGACACTTGTCATCTTCTTAAGACTGTTATTTGAAGTTTAAGTGGATGCTTTTTTTGCTGTTGCAAAACTTTTTTATGTCTCACTTCTTTGCCTAGTGTCCTTTCAGGTGAATCCTGATGATTATATCATTTTTCATCAAAAAGGTGTAATATACCTTGATAGGGGTCAATGAAAGACTGGATATAAATTCACAGCCATACAGCCAACCTTCTCATAATATGTTTTTCTCTCTCAAATGCTTCTCACTCATTCTGTATCCTCCAGAAGGCACAGAGTGTTTCAACCTGGTGAGACACTATTATCTCAAGAATTCTGACTAAAATAGCAGAATTAGTTTGCCATATTGGCAATGAAGCATGAAATTTTGAAAATAACGTACATTAGCATCCATAGATCAGTACAAAAAGTCGGAAATTGTGCGTCAAATGTGGCGTCAAATGCGTTCGTACTGTAACTAGTTTTATAAATATTCAGATCTTGGTACAATAGTGGTTGCACTCTTATGCAAAAAAGCATGAATACATAATTTATTATGATTATATATATATATATATATTAAATTCAGTAATAGGGAAGTAATAGAACTCCATCTTAAATATGAAGTCATCACCACGGCAATCTAGAATCATTACCTATCATGGAATATCATTGAGTTAATTACGTATGATAGGATTTAATAGAATAAACACCATGACAACCTAGAATCATTACCTATCATAGGTTATCATTGAATTAATTATGTATGATAGGATTTATTAGAATGAAGAAAACTTTTATTAATATCTTTTAAAGTTTTGATTTTGAATTTTCATAAAATTTAAAATGACTTGACAAAATTCTTCAAAGATTATATATATTAAATTTCAAACCATTCGGCTGGGTAGTTTTTGTACTGTTATATGTGGTCAGATGAATGGACCAGACTATGAATATAGGTTCTACGTACAGTAGAGTCTCAAAAATCCACACAGCCTGGGACCAGAAGCTGTGCAGATTTTAGAGTTTTGCAGATTCTCAATTAAATTGTTTATTTTTTTTCACTCACCTGCATCCATTTACAGGAAGAACATGTAATAATTCAGTTTAAGCAAAAAAAAATTTCAATCTCCTTTATTTATCTGTACATTATAATTTTTTTTAATACAAAAAAATATTTTTTATTACAAATTTTAAACATTTCTTGTTTAGTCCTCTGCATGAGAATTTTCTCGTTTCTTTTGAATTCTGTAAACAGTCATTATTTTCTGTTGGTCACCACAACTCTGCTGCTCTAAGAATTTAAAAAAAATTCCAACTAAAAACAAACCTTCTTCAAACTTTTTTTTTTCCTCAAATTTACTGTAAGACTCAGTTACATTGTCTTCGGATGGGTTCATTATTGAAGAAGTAATTTCTTCATCAACAAACACAATTTACCAAGACTTCATCTTATTATTCTGCCATTCATCTATTTCTTTTTCTTTAAAAGCTCCTGTGAACATGAGTTAAAATTTTTTGCATAATGCAACAGTTCAGATGCTTTAGCTTATGGTAAGGTTAACTGAAAACCTGCAAAATCAGTATCTTCATCCTTATTTATGATAAAGAGCCAAGCCATATTTTATGGCATGCATTAATTAAAGCTTTGCATGAAATGTAAAATGAATTAAATCTCTACTTATTATAGAGGCTGATAGATGATACCACTACTAAAACTTTTCTGGGCTTGTTTACACTTCTCATCGATTTCTATTGTTTTGCATTTTGTTGTGTGTAAATTTCTGTGAAATAAAAGCACTTTATTTGTATAATACACTGTGTCATTACTATTTCCAATAAATTTACCTTAAAAATGATTTTAGTTTCATTCACTGATATCTGGAATAAAGATTATAAAGAATACCTCTTAACTGCAAATCTCACTGTTTGTTTTGAAAAGCAGTGCTGATTTCAGAGGACTGCGGATTTTAGAAGTGCAGATTTTTGAGACACTACTGTACAGGGTCATTCATAATTCCCTCCGGGGTTTCGAAACATTATAGTAAAAAAACGAAGACGAATATGAAAAAAAGAAACATATGAAATTATTCCGAAACTATTCAAGTTTTAATTTAATTAGTTTCCGGTAGATGGCAGTAACATCTGTATTGAAGTCAGTTGTAGTAAAGAAAAATGGCGTTTACAGGCGAAGAGAAAGCTTTTTGTGTGTTGGAGTTTGCAAAATCTGAATCAGTGGTGTCAGTTCAATGGGCCTTTCATAATAAATATCGAAAACAGGGACCAACTGACAAAACAATTCATGTGTGGTACTGGAAATTTAAAGAAACGGGATGCCTATGTGACAGGAAACGAAGTGGTCGGCCTGGTCCATCTGCGGACACCGTAGATCGTGTATGGGAAACGTTTTTAAGGAGCCCGACGAAATCAACCGAAGCCGAGAATTGGGGATCTCTCAACCAACAGTGTGGCGAATTCTGCGAAAACGTCTTTGTTTGAAGCCGTACAGATTGGGACTGGTGCAAGCATTGACTCCAGCAGATTGCATTTCTCGTTTCACGTTTTGCATTGATGTCCATGAACGTGAAACACTAATGTCGAAATTGATTTTTAGTGATGAAAGCACATTTCACATGTGTGGCACTGTCAACCGCCACAACGTACGCATTTGGGGCACTGAAAATCCCCATTCTGTAGTGGAACACTATCGGGATTCCCCAAAAGTTAACGTGTTTTGCGCTATGTCCTCCTCACGTGTTTATGGGCCATTCTTTTTTACAGAGAAGACCATTACCGGTGTAGTGTACCTGGATATGTTGCAGCTGTGGCTAATGCCGCATTTAGAGGAACATGAGGATGATTTCGTATTTCAACAAGACGGTGCTCCTCCCCATTTTTTGTGTGATGTGCGTGAATACCTGAACACACACTTACCTCATCGATAGATTGGACGAGCTTCTGAAGATGACATACCTCTTCTAAAGTGGCCTCCACGTCACCAGATTTAACACCGTGTGACTTTTTCTTGTGGGGGTATGTGAAAGACCAGGTTTTTGTACAACCTATGCCACGTGATTTAGCTGACCTGCGTGAAAGGATAACACGTGCTATCAATAACATAAACAGTACCATGTTGAGTAGGGTATGGCAGGAACTGGATTATCGCATTGATGTATGCCGTGTGACCAAGGGTTCACACATAGAACACCTGTAATGTATGTAAGTAAAACTTGAATAGTTTCGGAATAATTTCATATGTTTCTTTTTTTCATATTCGTCTTTGTTTTTTTACTATAACGTTTTGAAACCCCGGAGGGAATTATGAATGACCCTGTATATATATAATTACGAACACACTGAGAAATGTTGACCGCCCATCTCAAAAATCTAAATATCGCTACATAAAACATGAATTAATTAAAGAAAAAGTTTGTAAATTATGGTGACTTGAATAAAAATAGGTTTGATTTAAAATTAAAACATTTAGAAGGCAAAATTATTTATTTAAAATTAAAAATTGTCAATTCGGAAAAGATCACTAAAAGTTAATATTTATAATTTCAGAATTTTACTGATAATGTTCAAATAGTTAATTATGATTTTAAATTAGCAAATTTTATGTTTAATTTCTCATCAAAAATTGTAAAAAAAAAAAAAAAAAAAAAAAATGTTGCTAATAACATGTATATACATGTAATTTTTATTTAGTGTTGATGTATCAGCTGTGAGTTGTGGCCCACACCATGTTGTGGTTGTTGGTGGTGATGGTGAAGTATATTCTTGGGGATGTGGGCTTTGTGGCAGATTAGGCACAGGCAAAGAAGAAAATTGGTGAGAAAAGTTATTTTACTTTTAAAAAGTTTTTACACCAATGCAAAAACAACATTCATAATATTTATATGTGTCTTATGCAGATTATCTCTGTTAATTGTCATCTAATACTAATAAATTAATAGGTGAATATTTGATTATATTTGTATCACACATTTATTAAATTAAATGTTTAGATTTCTTTATTAATCATTTCACATACAATAACACCTAACATGTGTACAGTCTATATTAAAAAGAAAAAAAATAGATACCCACTTTTATTTGAGGATCGTTATGAATAGAATTACAACAAAGATGTAATTAGACTTGAAATTATAATTACAGTAGAGCGCCAATTATCCGAGCAAGTCGGGACCGACCCTAGTTCGGATAAGCAAAAGTTCGGATAAATGAACAGACAATTTAAGGGATGTTCCTGACTATACTAAAACCTTCACACTTTATCCAGGCTTAGGACTGGCAGCACCAGTTAGTGCTAGCGTGTTTAGAAACTGGGCTTTTTTTGCTTACTTTTCTATCATTTAAAATTTTCTCTTTTTATAATTTTCTGAACTCCAAAGATTATAATTTAAGCAAAAAGGCTTTCAATTGTTGCTTGCTTCAAAGAAGACATTCTTTATAATACTGCCATATCTCAAATTCTTCTTAAAGAGGTTAGTTGAATAGGATCAAAGTTCTTCTGCCTTTCGAGCCATTTCATAGCTATTTCCAAACATTCAAAGGCTTCGTTATGTGATAGACCTGGGTCATTTTCTGAGCATTCGTTTTCCTTTCTTCAGTTTCTTTTTCATCTTGAATCTCATCCACAATCTCATCATCATTACAAAAAAAAATTTTGTGAGAAATAGGCTGTCCGGATGAATGGAAGTTTGGTTAAAAAAATTTTTTTGAGTGACATAGGCTGTTCGGATACAAGATACGTAGAATAAAGAGGTAGGTCCATCCGCAGGTCTCCGTGTATTGGTTGATAGGAACTCTCCCCTCTGACGTCAGTGGTGCGAAGTGGAACCTTGTCGCTCTTCAGTTTAGCAAGGAAATAGGTGCGAAATAAAATGTAACCTTCAGTTAATTAATGGTTAATATGTATTTTACATGAGACAAACAAAACCCTTTTCTTTTGAACTTAACACATTGTATTTAAAACAAGAATGGAAAATAAAAATAGATAAAATAATGTAACAGAAACAGTTTTATAAGTATTAAAGATTAAAACTTGTGGGGATTTCCCTTCTTATCTATTCTTTTAAAACGACCTAATTTTTATTAATCATGTACTTCTTTTTTATACACTTTCCTTCCCATATAAAGTTTAAATATTTTTTTTTCTTTTATAAACGATGGATTATTTACATGGAACTATTTTTTCATATATATATATATATATATATAATGTATATGTATATAAACACTTAAAAAAAAAAATCATGAAAGTATTAAAGAATAAAATTACTGATTAAAGGTATGACAAATTATTATTAGAACTTTTAGAACATTTTTTTTTAATTATGAATATAGAACCGATACAATAATTATATAGAAAATAGTTACAAACCTATAGTAATTTTCAAAAACATTTTTATGGTGTATTTAAAATATATGAATTAATAAATAGAAACAAATAACAAAACATAAAATGACACTTAAATTTATCATATAAAAACTAAGTATTCATGCGTAAACAAATGATGTGTGGTAGAAAATTATGAAATATCAACATATGAATCATACCATATGAAGCATGCCATATCCCTTATGGTATGCATATATCGCTCACCCGCAAGAAAAGTGACACATCTCGACAAAGGTAAATTTCACAGGAGAAGATAAAGAAAATTTTCCTATATTTTACTGTAACATGAAATTATAGCACTTAGCTCTGCATTCAGGAATAAAAATGTGCATAAAAGCATAAAACGTTTAAGAATGAAGACGTAGGATGGGGTTTGGAGGGTTAGGTAATTTTACCTCCCACACAATCCCCTCCTCTTCTGTGGTCACAAATGGATATATAGCGTAATAAAGTGATTCTCCGTATAACTACAGTTATGAAATTTTTGTGTAGCAAGCCGCACTTACGGCAAACCTATTCGTGAAATAAAACGCAAAATGAACTTTTGCAAGGTGTGTCACTTTTCTTGCGGGTGAGCGATATGTTCTCAAATCCAATCTCGCTACTTTCTAACGCATTCACAAATATATTTTCATTTGTAAATTAGTGTAATTTGCAGCTCTTCTTATTGAGATACTAAGAAGTCAAGTAGCGTTTTCTACTTTTCTACAAAAGCAAATGATCTTTCAAAAAATGTTAAGAAATTTAGCGTTTTAAGCAGATTATAATGACGTGACAGTAGGGGAGAGATCGTCATCGGGGAGTAGTGAATTATGATTCAAGATTTATTTCATTTATGTTAAAATCAAAAAGTTACGCGATTCTTAATATTTCATGTCAATGCACTATTATTTTCGACGTAAACGCACCCTTATTTTCCATGTAAATGTACCATTTTTTTTCCATGTAAATTACATGAAATTTTCATGAATTTAGAGGCCAAAATGAGTTTGTGTATAAGTTATTTATAAGTATTTTACATTTTTGGGCGGGTGAAAAAATTAGAACAATTTTAAACGAAATATTTTTTTTTTTCGTTACCTTTCAAGGTTGCTTGCTAAAAGGAATATTGACTGAAAATTATATTTTTTTTACGTTTTCTTTCGATTGATAAACTTTTTAGTTAAATTTTTAAAGTGAATGAATATTTATATTCACGATCATAAAGATAACATTCTTAACAATTTATCTTTTTTTCAATGCATTCATGGGAAAATAGTTCACAATTTTATTTTTAATATGAAATTTTTTTACGTTTTTCACCTAAAAAAATATTTTGGACTTTCTTTTGAAAAACTGGTTTAAAAAATATTAATTTAAAAAGCTCAATACCAGTCAAAAACAATTCAAGTAATTTGATTCTCATCTTGATATTTTAAACGTATTCAAAGTAAAGGTTTGCTCTAGGTTTCTACACAAGCAAATTTTACCCGAAAATTTTATTTCAAGTCAACCCGAACCTGATGATTTTCGTATATCCGACCCGAGTTTTAAATAAAAGAAAGTTAATCCATATTTGAATGCAATTATGAAAACTAGTCTACTGCTATATCTTTCATATCGATTTTATTTTTTATACAGAAAAATGGACGTATATATACTAATTAGTATAGAAATAAATAGATTTTCATCTGAAAAATATACTGGATTGTTTTTTAAACGTCGAGTTAATTCGGCCCCGAACCCGACCCGCTAGGATCAAAACCTAACCTAAACTGAAAAATAAATAGAGTTGACCTGGCCGAGTTTGAGAAAAGTCAGATTACTCGACCTGATGCAGGACTCTACTCTGCACAGGCAGTGTACAAAATAATTGAAATCAGACTCAGTCGAGTTAAATCCAATTTGACCCCCCCCCCCCCCCAAAAAAAAAGATATTTTTAACAAACACTCGTCTACAATTAAAATTCTATGAAAAGGATATTTTATACTTTTTTATGCAGATTATTTTGAATTTTATTTTATTAAATGAAATTTTTTTAAATCATATATTTAATCATATCACGAAAATTAAATAGCGCTGAAAATTAGACTTAAAAAAAAAAAGGGTTAATACAATAAAATAAGAATAAATAGAAAAATACTATCTTTAGAGAAAAGCTTTATGAAAGCAATGGTGTATGATTCATTTTTTCTATATTTTGTTTTAAAAAAAATGAAATTACATTGTATGAGCAAATAGATATAAAAACTTTGATTCATTGTTTCTTCCTTGTTTTGTGTTTAAATTTCTGGTACTACATAATTTGTCTCTCAAAATTAGGAAATGGCCTTACGCTCCATCACAGCAGCGTGATATCTCACCAATACCAACATGTTGCGATATTAAAATTTTGAGATCGTCCAGCTGAAATCACTACATGTTAGAATTATATTAAATAAAAGTAATAAAATGCAATATCTATATATTTAAACTGACAATTTAAGACAAGAACAAGCAAAGTAGCATACTAAGCAATGACACTCACAGAACACATCGCACCAATGACGTCACATCCCACACCCCTGTTCCCTCAGATAGAATATCCCTCTCGGACGGACCTACCTTCTCTCTTCTAGCTATCTTGGTTCGGATAATTGGAGTTCTGATAATCGGCACTCTACTGTATTAGTTTCAGATTGGTTACTTGGTATTGATTATGGCGATTATCTATGTGAGGAATGTAGGCTGAAGAGGGTAGGGGATTGTGCTCCATGGGGATCTTTCTTAGGGAACCTAACCCATATTTATTCAATGTTCAAAGCAAACCTTGAAAATCTCTGAACATTTTCTTTCAGAATGTGAAAGCAATTTTTGAAATAGAGGTTCTATACATATTAAAAATTATGTCAACATTTTTTTTTTTTTTTTTTTTTTAATGTAACACTGCATTTTGACACCATGTTTGAGTTTCTGAGCTCAAAGTATTCTGTAAAGTTATAGTTCATGTACTTTTTCTTAAGTCATTGTAGATTTAGAAGGGATTCAAGATTGAAGATACTAATGTTGAATCTATGTGACAAACTTTAATTCAATCTTCTAAGAAAAGAAAAAAAATCTTTTAATTGAAATGTTGTTTTCTTAATGAGATACAATAAATGAGCTATGAGTCATATTAATTCTTATATAAACAGAACATTATGAAAAACATGGGCAACCAAATGATTTAAATAGAAGTTTTCTTTAAAAAATATTAGTTTATTTTATAGTTTGATTTTCTCTACAATTATTATTTTTGTTATGACTCTGAAAGATTTTCCTCTGAGATCTTAATTTAATTTTCCAAAATTGTATGACAAAATCTCAAACACATGTTTTTTAATAATTCTGTGAATATTTGTAAAAAAGTATATAAACTGTACTTTTTTCCAGGCTGTTTTTTATCCAAGGAACTCAAATATGGTATCTAAAGTGGGTGTTACCCTTTGAGAAAGCAATGTTGGTGCAATTTTTAACTTGTATGCGAGATATATTTCAAAAATTGCATTCATATTCTGAATGAACACACTTCAATTCTAATAATAAATAAATGTTAAATTGTTTTAAAAAATAAGAAAGTGTAATATATGTGTGTGTGTATATAAATATATATATAGCCATTAAATAAACATTACCGACCACCAACAAAAACTGAAATTATGAATAAAATGACATTATATATATATATATATATATATATATATATATGACCATTAAAAATCAGTACAAATTACCATCAAACATAAAAAAATAAATAAATAAATAAAATGAGACAAAAAGAAAAATGGATATTTGTAGAACTTAGACAGAATCTTCAGGTCCCAAATGCCTAAAGTTCCACAAATAAAGTGTGTGGTTTCATCTTCATATTAGCCATAAACAGGCTAAAGAATATGATTTTGAGACTACCACCCATTATCGAATATTACAATTCATCATCAATTTCAAATGAAATTTTTAAATTGAGTATCAAGACATGATACAACATTATACATATTGAATTTAGATCAACAATTATTAAATTAACTAATCACTAATGAATTTTTTAAAAACTAGATCCAATCACTTATAAATGAAGTATTAAAATGTTATAACATTTAAATTTGGTGAAAGGTCAATATTAACAGGTAGGTGAATGCATAAAAAGAATAAATAAATAAAAATAAATATGTAGGAAATCAGAAATATTTTGTCAAACTATTTGTTACTAAAACATTTTAGCCAATGAAAAAAGACCAGAGAAAATTAATCATTGACAGCACACAGCACCAATAAATCCATTGTACAAAATGTAGGATCTCATAATTGAAAATACATAAATTCAATAAGAAAAACCACAAAATGAATGCAAAAAAGGAGAACTATCATTAATAAAAATGGAACTTATAATTCATAACTCATTTTCAAGGGCAATATTACGATATCATAAGTAAAATACTGTTAATTTCTGAAGTAGAAATAAGAAGCAATTGCTTTAATGCATATATATAATACCTTTGAAAATCAAAAGACAACTATGAAGTTCTCTTATCATTACTTGACAAACTCTCTACTGTTAAGATTTTATATATGAGATTTATATATAGAATACCTAATATGAAATAATGGCTAACTTATTCAAACAGTAAAATGACCGAAACTCCAAATTTAGAGATGGCGTATAGTAATCCACAGAATTGTTACAGGAAAATTACAAAACATCAATTTAAATAAATCCTCTATTAAATTCAATTATAACAGGAACAATAAACTATTCATCCACAAATGAAACACAGATACAAGATGCTGATAAAAATTTATAAAACCAAAGCAACAGATGAATGCCTAATTGTTAGTCGGCAGGACACCACATGTCGCAAGAAATGCATTATTTCATATAATAGACTGGCAAATTTGCTAAGATAGGTCTATCAGTGCCAATATAATACATTGGAATAATAAAACTTAAGGAAAAAGAATAAAACCATAGAAATATAGTAAATTTTTACTCACATACCAGTAATCCATTTGGAGGCACACTAAATATATATATATATATATATATATATATATATGTAAATAATAATTTTAGATACATAAAAATTTGTTTTATGAGTGTACTCATAGCATATAAATGCATTTCACAAATGTGTAACAAGTTATTTCAAGGTATCTTGGTTACATTTTAAAAAACAATATATTTAGAATTACTGATATTTGTCGTATAAAATAAGTAAAAGAAAAAAACTTCTTTTCCCGGTTATTTTTTATTTATTTGTTTTGCAAACAAGTGTTTTTCATCTTTAAAATCTTCTGAAAGTTAATAAAACTAATATTATTTTTTAAATCATTAATTCCTTTAAATATTTTACACAGAAATATAAATACAGTGTATGTTTTAATAAATTAATTTTTTTAAACGAAGAATCTCGTTCTATTGTTGTTTTATGTTTAATTTATAATAATAAAAGAAAGAGTTTGTCTGTCAGTCTGTTTATAATCAAATGTTGTGGTTGGAAAAGGCCCACTGCCATAAAAGTTTACACAGATATACTTCAATGGAAGATCAAAAACACGTGAAAGATTTTTTTTTTTCAAAAATTGATTTAGTTTTTTTTATAATTTAACTTTCAAATATTTTGGCACTTGCTGTAAAATTCTGATTGTAAGCCCTCAAAGTTTTAAACTGTCTGTCTTCCTTCTACCACTTTTCCCCCACCTCAGTACACAAATTTTAAAAGATTGAGAATCTTAAAAAAGTCGTCTGTTCAATTTGTTGTTCTCTAGAAAAAAAAAAAAAAAAAATCAATCATCTAAATTACAAATCCCCCTTCACCAAAAATGACCCCCCCCCCCCCCCCCCCCCGTCCTCCTCCTGCCTCAACATAAAAAAAAATTAAAAACTCTTTCTTAAAAAAAAAAAAAATGTGCTATTTGTTGTTCTCTAGTCACAATAAATACATAGCCATTTAAATTACCCCTATGCCCCCAAAATGTCTGCTTCCCTTCCTCCTTTTGACACACCCTAGCAAAAAAAAAAAAAAAATCTTTAAAACTGTATTTTAAAAAACTCTTTTATTTTATTTCTTACTATCTAATAACAATAAGTAAATAATCAATCATCTGAATTACCTCCCAACCTCTCTCTCTGAAATTTATGCTTTTCCCATCCTCCTACCTCAACATACAAACTTAAACATCTTTAAAACTCTTCATAAAAAAAATATGCTCTATTTGTTGCTCTCTAGTAACAATAAATAAATAACCAAACACTTAAATTATCCCCCCCCCCCCTATCTGCAAAATAATTTGCTTCCCCCTTTGCCATCCCTAGTAACAAAGACCAAAACCTTTAAAATAATATTTGTTAAAAATTCCTCTGTCCTATTTGTTTCTCTTTAATAACAATAAGTAAATAATCTCGTATGTATCTAAATTACAAACCCTTCTTCAAACCTACTTCAAATTTGATGTTATTCCCTCTTCTATCTCCCCAGCATACAAAGTTTTAAAACTCTTATTTAAAGAAATCTTCTGTCCTATTTGATGCTCTCTAGTAACAATAAATATATAATCTGCCACCTAAATTATCTTTCTATTTTCAAATGTCTGCCAACCACCCAACAAACAAAATTAAAACACTCTAAAACTATTTTTTTTTTCAATCTGCTGTATTAGCTGCTGTCTAGTAACAGTAAATGAATAATCACTTATCTAAATTATCCTCCCTTCTCCCAAAAGTTCCACATCCCCACTCTATGTCTTCACTCAGCAAATAGTTGAAAATCTTTAATATTAATTTTTTTTTTAAATTCTGCATTATTTTTAATTTGTACCGAGTACTCATATGAAGCACTCATTTGAAACATACAATAATCACTCATATAAAATCTTTCTCCCCCTGAAATTTTTTCTCCATCTTTTTTTAATCTCGATTATAAGCCCTCCTCCCATGTATAACTGTTTTGACTTTTGAAAAAGGGGTCTTATAATTAAGGTTTTACTGTATTATTCATCAGTCTTGCACAGTTGCATAACCAATAATTAATGAAGATTTTACTGGGTTTCTTTTATAATTAAGGTTAATTTTTTAAATTAAGAGTGGGAGGGGTGAAGTTTTGGTTGTTTAATTCATACTATCTGCTCTTAAATTCTTGCTTGAATGGAATCATGGCTAAACGGCAATTGTTTAAATAAATTTTTATCTGCCTTTCCTTTGGCCCTTTTTTACCTGGAGGAAACTTTTCATAGTTTGAATATTTTTGAAGGTTTTGATTTTTGATAATTTAAATATTTTATGAATTAATAATTTTAAGAATATCACAAAATATGTGTAATTTTATATTGATTAATGTGCAATATCTTCATTATTGTAATTTATTTTTCTAGTTGCTCTCCTACCCAAGTTATCTTGCCAAATGATGTAAGAGTTACAAGCTCTTATTGTGGCTATGATGGATCAATGTTCATTACAGAAAGAGGTTCTTTGTTAGCTTGTGGATTAAATAGTTATAACAAGCTAGGTCTTAATGAACATAGAGGATTTCTAGTACAAATGAAGCAGTTCATTGCAAAGGTTTACCACATTCACTATTATCGTTAAGGTTTTTCAAATCGTATGAATTTGCTTGTTATGTTGATTGTTGTTATAAAAACTTCCAAATATGTTCTTAGAATTAAGAATTTATGATTGAACAATAATAATGTATTGATCCTTGTAGTATAATGGCATCAATTATTTAAAATAACAGTTTATGAACTCTTAAATGTAATTTCTTTTATAGGATTTTTCTACACTATATTATTAAAAATAATATTTGCTAACTTTATGTTCTAAAATACATTAATCTATTGGGGGTTTTTTTCTTTAAGAGAAAGTTGCATGAAATTTTGTTTGCTTAAAGTTATTCGATTTTATGTAAATTTATAAGTGAAAGAAAACTTCACTCTTTCTTAGCTTTATGGATTATATTTTGTGTGTTTATTTTTAAGAAAACTCATTGAATAGCTAAAATGTTTTTTCTATTTAAATAAGGGAAAGGGACAACTGAATATTTTTAAATAATGTTTTAAATAATTTATTATTTGCAAAGTGAAATTATTTATGTTGAATACTTATTTCATAAAAATGGTTTCTCATTTTAATACAATAATAAATAATTAATGAAAAATTATTACAATTATATTAAACATATTTATTTTTAGAAATATAAAATTTTTAATCTGATATGTGTTTCTTATATATTATTCTTTAGACTCTTTTTTACAAGCATATTTTACTTAAATTTTGCATATTTGTTTATTCAGACAGAAGTATCCAAGCAATGTATTCCTACAAAATTAGGGTGGCTTCGCCAGAAAGTAATATCTGTATCTATGGGTGCTATGCACACTGCAATTTTAGTAGAACCAGGAAAATTAATAACTTTTGGTTGCAACAAAAGTGGACAACTTGGACGGGGAAATGTAAGGAATTCCTCTTCACCTGCTGTTGTAAAATCTATGGGAGACAGAACAGTTACGGTATAAAAAATATAATTATTTTAAAATTACTATTTCCATCATAGTTCCCAAATTATGTAAAGTACAGGGTGTCCCATAAATCCATTCATGTTTCAAAAATTCATAAAATTAAATTGTTGTATTTGAGTGTAGTTTGCGTAGTAAGACTTATCAAAGTCAGATTTTTTGTAGCTGAAGAAAAAAACTATTTTTCACTACAAAATTCCAACTATATTTTAGTTTTATGGTGCAAACTGCACTCCAATATGACAATTTAACTTTTTATGAGTTTTGGAAATGTGAACTGTCTTACAGGACTTCTTGAACAGTTTTTTTCCCTGTTGCCACAATAAATTCCAATTTTTGACTAGTCTTACAGTATAAATCAACTCCAATATGAACATTTATTAATTTATTATGAGTTTTTTAACTATGAACAGACTTATTCATCTTCTTTGAACTATTTTCTTTAATTGCCTCAGAAAATCTGATTCTTTGACATATCTCATGTCAAAAAAACCACACTTTGATATGACAATTTATTAATTTTTATATGACTATTTGAAATATGAACAGGCTTTTGGGACACACTATAAATTAAATATAGAATTATAGTAATTGTATGTCTATTTGCATTTACTGTTTGGATGTTTTATTTCACTAATTCTAGTTTTGAATTATCCCTCAAAAATTAGTGTTTATACGTACATTAAATATTTTTAAATGTATGTATATTGATTTCTTCTTAAATACAGTAAAACCTCCCTAAAGCGACCACGTTCCGTTCCAATAAAATTTGATCGCTCCGAGAGGTGGTCTCTTAATGGAGGTCATGTTTAAATCTAGATTTTAATTGTTGGAAAAAGGTAACTATTAATGTTACTAAAATTTATTTTTCACATTAAGAAAAAAGATATGAAAATTTAAGTATCAAGACAAAAGTTAATTACACAAGCTAATTACTGCCAAGTTTAAAAAATGAATACATTGATGTTTGCTTTGATTTTACAGTTTTATCTTTTATAACTTCTATTTCCAAGTATATCGAATTTCAGTAAATAAATGCAATTATTTTTTGGACGAGAACAAATAATGATGATTTCATTAATTTATCGATTTCTTTGAGAGTTTCCTGACAGAATAAGGCAGGGAAGTTTATTGACCGCCATTCATAATTTGTCATCAGAGTTAAATTCATTGCCTAAAAAGGCACAAAGGGGTTTAAACACTTAAAAGTTACCGGAATAAAAAAAAATTCTAAACTTAGTTTAGAAGTTTGATGAATAATGTGCTCTCCGGAATTATTTTCCTAATAAAACCTCCTTCAAGCAACCAGGAAAAAATGGAATTTGTTTCATTTACTACAAAGAAATCGGTCACTCATGGAGGGAGTTCAACTGGGATGGTCTCTGAATGGAGGTAAAATTAGTATTGAGCCTAAGGGAATAAATTTTGTTCCATGAAAAAATGGTCGTTCAGGGAGGTGGTCGCACAGGGTGATTTCACTGTACTTTAAAAATTTTCTTTCCGAAAGTAAATGTTAGATAATTTATGAATTTCTATAGTCTACTGTTTCTTCTCTTCACGCAGAAGTCTTAAATCTTCTTCTTCTTCTTTCAAAAAATCTTGCATTTAAAATACTAATAAATTTTTAAAAAAATTATATGCTTAAATTTTTCATTTACAGTACTTACTTTTTCTCTGTTTGTTTTCGTTGATAAAAAAAAAAAAAAAATCTCCTTGCTTGTGTAATTGAATATGAATCCAAATTTCCTACGATTACAAGGGGAAAAAAATCTGTATTTATAATTCAAAATTTATACTATAAAAATTTATAAAACCTATATTTATTGTGTACTTTGTAATTAACCAGTAAAAGAAATCCCCGAGATGCTTTAGAAAAAAAATGAATGTCAAAGTGTGCATTATTATGTTTGAAACTTTTGCTTTTCATCATCTACAGCAGAATACTCATCTTTTAAATAATTGAATTACTTTAATTAATATCGCTATTGCTTAATTCATTATTAAATTTTATTGCATTATAAGAGTTATATTTTATAAGAATTATATTTATATATCTGGAAAAAAAAAAAAAATCACATGACTTAGATACAATTTGTCTTAACCACTTACTAGACGTCATCATCAGGTATGCAACCAAGTTTCTTTCTTTCTTTTTTTAATCAGTTTTATCTGTGGCTTTTTTAATGCTTGTTCAAGCGTTCTCTAAGTTCTACTAAGTTTTAAAATGAGACTATTAAGTGGATGAAGTAGGTCACATAAATATGATACTCTTTCAATCACATGTTTAAGTCTTAAAATTTTAACTTTTTAAATATTTTTAATACGGCAAGTGTTATCAATACAATCAGCATTTTGTTAAATGGAATCACAATGTTTAACAATCTCTGTAAATCGTTTGATTTAACTGAATTTTTCTTCAGTTATAAACTTTTATCCACAAATATAATTTAAATAAATTATTATCCTCAAGGACTCACTATATGAAGATCATGTGCATCGCACATTTTTCCATGTTGTATCTATGTAATACTTATACCATAATTATTTTATGTAACAGTGTGTGTGTGTGTGCATCTATAACAATTTAAAAGTTTCTAAAATGATTTCCTTTGATTTTTTAGATGGTTCAATGTGGAGATACCTTTACAGTGGCTGGAACATCTGAAAATACTATATATTTTTGGGGAAGCCGGCAAGTTCTTCTGCTACCTCAGTTAAAGCAAAATGATGTGACTAACACCACTTCCAAAAAAGACTCCAGATCTTTAGATAGGAGACGATCAAGTGGCTCTGTTTCAGTCATAAGTGAAACATCAGTATCGGATGTTATCAAGATTGGTAATTTATTATTAAAATTTACTGTATATACTCATGTATAAGTTAATCCTCCAATTCTTAAGCAAAATTTTGAAAAAAAAAATAATTTTCATGTATAAGTCGAACCACATTTCTGGTAGTATGTTGAAAAATAATTTGTAATCGAGGGTAAAAAAAATTAATTAATTTTCATTAAAATAGTAAACTTTTTCTTTTTTTTTACTTTTCTAATCAGACTTCTTTTAAATTCATCGTTTTAAAACTGTATAATTATGTAAAATGGGAGAAGCTTAAACTATTTTGAAACCTATTCACATCAATTTAATGATACTTAAGAAAAAAACTCTTTCAAAAATCTATTTAAGCCTTATTTACAAGGGTAAACAACTTCTTAGCCTACTAAAATTTAGTACTTCTTTGTATCGTAGGACTTTTAGGACAGATATCTAGAAGCATTCTCAAGTTGTACTCTTTTTAAAAAGGGAATTGGAAGGAATGCCCCTGTATTGAAAGGAATTCTATTCGAAGAGAAAATGGATTCAGAACAATTACAGGGACATTATTGTTAAGCTTTATTTTTTTGTCAATCACAGGGAGGTGACCATTGTCCGCTTTTATCTCTCTCTCCAATGTAGACCCATGTGTGATTACTTAAAAGACTCGCCCATTCACCAATTATCTGAATTTTTTTTTTTTTTTTTTTTTTTTTTACTAACGTGTGTAAGTCGACCCCCATTATCAACTCCAAATTTTGTTTAAAATTCTTCGACTTATACACGGGTATAGTAATTTTACATATTAAATCATATGAATTAAGTATACAATCATGTGGATATTTTTGTAAAAAGAAAATCAATATGCATGTATGTTTTTTATGTATAGTATGCAATATGTATAGTGTACAGGTATATATGTATTTTTGTTGTTATTATTTCAATAATTCAAAGGCTATGAAATATTTTGCATGATTAAATTTTAAATATTGTGCATGTTAAAGAGAATTATTATCTTAAAAAAATTTGCATTTGTCTGACATTTTGCAAGTTTTATTAAGTACTAGCTGACCTGCTTGACTTTGCCCTGGCCTGGGATAATAACCAAATACTAAACCCCCTATGTAGGTTTTCTCATATCTCATCTACATTTTCCTGCAATTTACCTACAAATCTAAAATATATATTCAAGTTTCACACACAAAAAAATACCTTATTTTTGCTTAGAAACTCTCACAGTTCTTGTAAAGTTATCAAGCAAACATAATTTAAATCTGTCTATTTCTTAATCAAAATTAGTTGCATGAGTTTTACTGGAACTTCTATTTCAAATACAGACAATTAATACATAAATTGCAAAAGATATTAAACTATCAGGCTTCTGAAGATAACAGAAAAAAAATCAGGAAACTAAAATTGTGCTTATATAGTAATCATTTAGATACATTTATATCAAAGGTTCAACAATTCCTTTATGAATCATTGCTAATATGTTTAGTTAATCACTGCATTTGCAAGTAGTCAGTAATTCTCCATTTATGTTATGCTTTGGACTTATTCATTGCTCTTTAAAATTTTCATCTAACAGTATTGATAGTTACACAATTTTAATAAACAGTTAAAAAATGTTTTTTTTTAACCCAGCCGGGTGGGTAGCTGGGCAGTACAACCCTGTCCCAACCTATAAAAAATACAATATTTTACAACTGCAATAATCATGATAGCTATTAGCTTAAACTAAAACTTCATGAGAAGACAATGTTTTCTTAAACAGTCAGTTGGCATTATATCATGACCTCATTATGAGGTATGTGCCAGCAGCCACCCACTTGTTATGGTAACCTTGGATCCCCATTATCGAGTGGGGTGCATGCACTTTTACTTTCTCCCATTTCTTACTTGACATAATGTCCTCATCGGTAAACACCACTGCCATAAATCTCACTGATTGTAAAGTTGTATTTTGATAACAATTAAACATATTTTTCATTATCTTTGTAATTTGTGTGTTGTTTTAATTATTATTCCACTTATAGCACTGGGATTACCCATTCTTGTTTTGTTACTAATGTATCCTTCATACAAAAATTTGCCTTTTCCGTATGATAGGATAGCTGGTACCTTATAGAAATCATACAACAATTTCCATACTGTTATTATAGATACACCCTCATATGAGGTGGGTCGCGTACCAATAAAGGTTGAGATTGCTGCTGTAAGCATGTGGTAGTATTTTTGCATGTCTGATTAACAGTTTATAAAATAAGGTTTATGCAAACCATTAGTATGAGAAATTGTATTTGAATATTATACATATTTATTTATCTTTTGTACTGATAAAAATCAACATGATTTTCAGTATTTTGTTGTATTGACTTTTTACTTCAGAAACTGTGTGACAGAAAAGGGCAGCTCAAATGCTTAGAGGGTCAAAATAGAACCTAGTTATGTAGTTAAAACTTAAATATTAAAGAGGAATATATTTGTACTGGTACAGCGAATGGATGCAATTTAGAGGCTAAAACCTCTCCCAGCCGAATTTAAAATAAGTATGATAAATATAGTAATCCCTTAACATACGTGGTTAGGTTCGCGGAAACCTCCGCGAATGTTAAAATCGCAAATGTTGAGACTATCTTCCCGTGCATAAAAGTGGGTTTACATTATATATATATATATATATATTTTTTTTTTTTTTAATGGAAAAGAGCAATTGAAATTCTAAAACTATATTTATTAAACTCAAAAAAAAAAAAAATACTTGCTTTAAATAAATTTGAATAATTATAGACATATTGTACAAAAATGTATTTGCTAGTTGATGGCGGAAAAAATTTAGTGATGTGCGATTGTTTGACAGAACAGATCATTTGTTTATGAATTTCCATGTAAGGAAAAGTTGTGGCCTCAATTTCTATTTTAAATTTAAGATTCCTCACCAGTGAAGAATCACATTCTATTGCTTTTTCAACAAGTTGTTGTTAAGGTTTTAAAATTTCCCCGACAATTTTTTTAGAAAATATTTCACCTGCAATAAAAATTTGGAATTTTAGAATATTGAAAAAATTTTGCATAAAAAATAAAGAAAATTACTGATCTATATTTTCCTTTAAAACAAAGGCTGGAGTTCTCGCAACTTAGGCCACACAGTAATACAGCAGGCTATACAAAAGATAGGTGTCCAGTGTCATGTAGTTCACAGAACTGGTAAAACAAAGTGAGTTTACTTTGTAAAAAAAATATTCTTTATAAAACAAAATTCGCGAATAACCAACTTAAGTATTTGTGAATGTTGAAATGTTCTGCATTTTCCATTTTGTGAATAATTAAATCTCAAAAATATTAAAATTGCAAATATTAAGCGATTACTATACAAGACTTTATAGCTGTGATAAATAAATGTACAGAAAACAATGTAAGGAAAGGAAAACTAATTTGAAAAATATTTTAAGATTATATAGAAAGGAGCCCTTACAGTACAAAATGAGAAAAAGGGAAGATGAGAAACATCAGCTGTACATTTATTTTGCTGACACCTTTTTCTCATTATCTTTTTTCATTTTTTTTTCTAAAAGAAGGGGGTTCCTGAATGAAGTCTTCAAACAGCTTCAAACTAATTATCAAATTGAAAGCTAAATTTATTTTTACTGTGTGTTTTGCTTTATGTTGATTATATACATCTTATATTTAGTCAAAAAAGAAAGGAGAAAAAATCATACACCATAGCCTGAAACTGAAATTCAGGGTGGGATAGTGGAATTTATTTGATTAAATTTAGAAATCTCGCTGAAGAAAATTTCATGGGTTAGTGCTTTCTGCCTAAGAAATTTCTACAATATTTAAAATAATATTGCTTAAAGAAAAAAAAATCTAGTTGGAAGAGCAATGCAATTCTTATGAAATAAGACCGTAAAAACTGAATGAAACCCAATGATTAACTGCGTATAACATCTCGTTATAGAACTTTCTGAATTGTTGACAAATTCTTCAATAATACATTTTTATGTGTTAATATGTGCAGTAAATTTCAATATCACGTTAAAATAAATACAAAATTAAAGGTAATTTTCTTGCTTTCCCAGGCAGTTTATTTTTACCACCATTTACCAATGTTAGGGAGACTCCCCTCCTAGAAAAAAAAAAATTCCATTTCAAGCTCTGTACACATATAAAACAACAAAATTTTATCACCCCTCAAGAAAAAACTCCTGGTTCTGCTGCTGTTATTATTATTATACTGTATAGAATTATAAGAACTTGTTGGCAATTTCAAGTTAGATTTTGTTTTTTGAGTGTGATATTTAAATATAATTTAATATTTATTTCCTAAAATTGCTCTTTTGTTTTATTAAAGGTGCAAGTAATAGCCCTTTGATGGCTGAAATTGAAAGAATAGGTCCAGATTCACCTATCATTCAAATTAAAACACCAGATCACTCACCAGCATCTTCTATTTCAAGTCAGAAATTTATATCTTATAGTGATGGTAAGTACTTGAAATTAGTAAAACATGTTGTGTGTCTGTGTAGTACATATTAAGATTATCCTCTAAAAGTTAATAATTTTTTTTTTTTTTTTTTTTTTTTTGAAACTGAACCAGACATTATAAAATGCAAAAAATTTACTTTTGTTCATAAAAAAGGGGGGGTGGGGGTGGAGAAAGAAAAAAAGGAAATTTCTATGTAAAAATCTGACATTATATACGAACAGTAGATTTAATAATACACTATATGGCCAAAGGTGACCAGCCACTTGTGATTTTAGACATTTTGTTAAATATCTAGAAAAATACATGAGGAATTAACCTGAAACTCCAATTGTGTAAACAGTATAGTATAGGTCATATATTTCCGCAAAGATTTTTTCCCGAATCTCCATAGGGGACCGTCAACAAATTGAAAAAGAACGAATATCTTTTGAATAACCCTGTAAAAACTAATGTAGCAAATGCGTTCAAACTGTAGATTATGATTAAGTGGCTTATTGTAATAATTTGTGTTCATTTCTATGAGGATAGCATGTATACTCAATGAGAAATCAGGTTTTCATTAAAGCAGTCTCAAATTTTGCCAAGTTTTTTGCTTATAATTTGCAGAGTTCTTAATATAAAAAAAAAAGTTCTTTAAAAAAAATATGACAAACAACATTGTGCACAATACCCTGCAATCAGAATTAAAATATAGTAAAAATTGTATGAAAAATGAGCGGGTTTACTAAATAATGTTTCACTGTGCAGGCCCAAATGTAATCAAAATATAACGTGCATAATGTGTTAGCTAAATGTATAGAGCGACTTTTGTAAAAGTCTCAAAAACATAGCTTGAAAATTCTAAAAATTATCGTTGATAGAATAAGCTCGAAATCCGTTGTTCCCAAAATGAAGCAAAAAGATGAGGGGCTGTATCCATATATCATTGATTAGTGCCAATATAGCATACACAATATTGCACGCACTACTGTATTTGGATACAACCCCTCATTTTTAGGGTTTCGTTCATCTGATGAAACACTATTCGTCTCGCTCCTCTGTCTGTCTGTCTGTCTGTCCGTCACAGAGCCCGTTCTCAGAAACAATGTATATTGGAGACTTTAAATTTTGCATACTTATAGCTGAACACCTCACATCAAACGAAAAATCTTAAAATTTTGAAAAAGTCTTATATTTAACCCTCTGGGCTCCAACTTGTGCATTTTAATTTTTTTGGTTCTAACTCAGCCCCTAATTAAGTTTAAGATTTGAAATTTTGCATACTTATAGCTGAACACCTCACATCAAACGACAAATCATAAAATTTTGAAAAAGTCTTATATTTAACCCTCTGGGCTCTAACTTTTGTATTTTAATCTTTTTGTTCTAACTGAGCCCCTAATTAAGTTTAAGACTTAAAATTTTGCATACTTATAGCTGAACACCTCACATCAAAAGACAAATCATAAAATTTTGAAAAAGTCTTATATTTAACCCTCTGGGCTCTAACTTGTGTATTTTAAGCTTTTTTTTCTAACTGAACCCCTATTTAAGCTGAAGACTTGAAAATTTGCATACGTATAGCAGAACACTTGCAATCTCACGAAAAATCATAAAATTTTCAAAAAGTCTTACATTTTACCCACCGGGCTCTAACTTTTTAAGCAATTTTTCTAACCTCTTCCCCATTGCACCCAGTGGGTACTTTTCTAACTTTTGCCAACACCACTTTGACCACTCTTTCATATTATGCACATAGCCTTACATATTTCAGTTCCACTGTTTACTGCCAGGGGGCGCCTACCTATCTCGGGTGCTATAGATCTGATCCTTTCGACTAATATACCTATGGATAGGTTATAAAATGGAGTTTCGTTCAGATAGAGGTTTGTTTAGAATAGAGTGCGCCCCCAGGTTGTGAAATGTGGACCTAACAGATTTCGCAAAAAAATAAAGTGCTTTGAAAGGAATATTAAACGAAACCCTCTGTGTGATCTGTGATCACACTTACCTACTTGTTTTACTTCCTTGTGGGAATAACGGATTTTGAGCTTATTCTATGAACGATAATTTTCTGTCTTTTCAAACTATGTTTTTGAGACTTTCACAAAAGTTACTCTATACATTTAGCTAACACATTATGCAAATTATATTTTGATTACATTCGGGCATGCACAGTGAATCATTATTTAGCAAACGTGCTCATTTTTCACACAATTTTTACTATTTTTTAATTCTGATTGTTGGGTATTGTGTACAATGTTGTTTGTCCTATTTTCTGAAAAGAACTTTATTTTATATTAAGAACTCTACAAATTATAAGCAAAAAAATTGGCAAAATTTGGGATTTTATATATATATATATATTTATAAAAACTTTTAATTTCTCTACGAGTATACATGCTATCCTCATAAAAATGAACACAGTTTATTACAATAAGGCACTTAATCATAATCGACAGTTTGAACGCATTTGCTGCATTAGTTTTTACAGGGTTATCCAAAAGATATTCGTTCTTTTTCAATTTGTTGACGGTCCCCTATGGAGATTCGGAAAAAAATCCTCATGGAAATGTATGACCTGTACTATTTTGTTTACACACCTGGAGTTTCAGGATAATTCCTCATGTAGTTTTCTAGGTATTTAACTAAACGTCTAAAATCGCAAGTCGCTGGTCACCTTTCGCCATATAGCGTACATGCTACTCTTTTTACCCTTAGTGACTTTCCATTTTTTTAAAAAATATTATTAGTAGCTTTTTGCACGCAGCTCTGGACACATAGAATGTAAGTTTTGCCATCAACTTTTAATAATACCTTTAAAAATGGGATTTTTTTTTTTTTTTACATTGACATTTATGTTTTCGAATAAATTTATTTTTATATTTTTTAATTTCTCATTAAAATCTATTCAGTAGAACTTTTTAAAAAGTCTAATCTTTCATGACCATGTTTACCAGATTATAAAACTTTCCCTCATAACTCTATAACTAAGAAATGGAGAACACTGTGTTATACCCTAAAACCTTTCTTTAAAAATTACCTAACTGACAATGTAAGTTCAATAAAAATCCATTTAGCTGAACATGAGTTGTAAGTGTTCAGAATAAACATGGATTTGTGTTTTATACGTATAGTAGATTTTTAAAAGCTAATATTTCATAATAGGGTTCACCTAATTATAGAATTTTCTTCCATAGCTCTATAACTAAATAAAATCCCCCAAATTACCTACCTAATAATATAGGTCCCATAAAAATCTCTTTAGCAGAACACAATTTATAAGCTTTCTGAATGAAATACGAACTTGCATTTTATATACATCAGAAATAATAGATTTTTAAAAAGCTAAACTTTTATGATCAGCTTCATCTAATTATAGAACTTTTTTTTATAGCTCTATAACTAAGAGATGTAGAATAACGTATTATGCACTAAAACATTCCTCCCCAAATTATCTAACTGCGATGTAAATCCCATAAAAATGTATTTCACAAAATGTGAGTTTTAAGAATTAAGAATGAAATATTAATTTGTATTCTATATAGCGGAATATTTTTAAAAAGCCAATATTTTGTAATCAGGTTCATATAATTATAGAGCTTTTTTCTATAGATCTATAACTAAAAAATGTAGAACAATTTGTTATAGACAACCTTCCAAAATCACCTAATTATGGAACTTTCCCCCATAGAACTTTAATTAAGAAATGTAGAATGGTGTATTATACAGTTTAACATGAAATTGAGGGGGCCGAAAATTTTTTTCATGTTAAAAGAATTTTGCGTTAAAAGATTCGTAAAAAAGAGAACAAGACTCACAAATATTTTCAACGTCGTAAAATTTTATTTCAATTTCCTGTTAAACTACTAGTACGTTGCATCCATTAGGATAAAAAGCAAGTAAAAATTTTTTTTTTTTTTTTTTTTGGGGGGGGGGGGAAACCAGATATCTTTTTGAAGTGTCTTTTTCAGCATTCTGAGATTTAGCTTGTTTGGATCAAATAAGCAAAACTGTCTCTAAATCTTCGTGCTTAGCGGTTCTCATACGTTTTCTCTCTGGCTTAAACATACTGCACTCAAACATTAACATAATGGAATCTCTGTTTTTTATTATCGTTGATAAAGTAGAATTGGTAATGCCAAACTTTTTGTAGATTTCTGTTTTCGTCCTTCTACTTCATCAACTGCAGCTTCATCTTCATTTGAAGTGAAATGACAGTTTGTTTTCGCACTGACTTCTCAGACATTGTGCTCATAAAACATAAGCTAATTTACAAAAAAACGAGAAATTCACTGATTTTCACCCAAAATTCAGTGGTTTTAACACAAAACTCACCAATTTCAACTCAAACTAACTAGATCGAAAGCAAATTTTTTTCATGTTAAAAGAAAAAAAAATGTATTAAATTGCATAGTATACTGTCCGGACCGCTATATCATTTCATGTTGACCGATTTTTCATGTTAAGCATTTTCGTGTTAAACGTACTTCACTGTACATTAAAACCTTCCTCCCTAAATTGCCTAACTGAGAATGTAAGTCTCATAAAAATCTTCTTAGCAGAACATTACTTATAAACATTCAGAATGAAATATGAATTTGCATCCAACCTATATATAGTACATAGTAGATTTTTTAAAAGTTAATATTTCTGAATGAGGTTACCTAATTATAAAGCTATGTGAAAAAAGTTCTAAATTTTAAAACTTTTTTCCCATAGCTCTATAATTAAGATATGCAAAGCAATATATTATGCACTAAACCTTTCTCCCTAAAATTACCTAATTGATAGTGTAAGTCCCATAAAAATCCGTTTAGCAAAATCTGAGTTATAAGCGTTCAGTATGAAATTTGAATTTGCATTTTATATATATTGTAGAACAAACAAGTGGAAGAAATTCCCTGTAAATGCAGTGATTTCCATTCTGGAGGAGGGAAGAAACTTTGTAATGTACTACAAAAAGATTTTTAGGCGTTATATGAAATTGATCTCTGGGACTGATCATTGTGTAGTTGGTTTAATATTGGGTCATATTAATTTTGGTTGAATATTTTCATCTGAAAATTGTACGTTCTTAGAGAAACTGATTTCTGAATCTATGAGTAGCATTTTGATTAACATTCAGTCAAAGTGCATTGCTTATTATCTTTGAAAAATCAAACTAGATATATACAGGGTTCGCACAGACTCCTTAGACTCCTTGGAAACTCCTTAGAAATGAAAACATTCCCAAGTAGTACTTAGAACTACTTAGATAAGCAAACCACTACTTAGAAACTCCTTATATTGTATTGCGGCTTCGGACGCAAGCGATATTGCTGCCGAGGGAAAAAAAAAAATCGTGATTGAAAACGCACGGTAAATCCTTTATGCACGTCATTCATCTGAAGCACAACATTGATTGGGTAGGGTAATCTTAATAGCAGGTCTCCTACTAAGTCCGTTTTTTGACACTGTTAGCCGACCTTTATTTTAAATTTTATTGATGTTGGGCATTTAGCCAAGTATCTCGGAAAAATCGCGTTTTTCGCAAATATGTTCCAAAAAATACCGTCAAATTTCGTCAATCGATCGCGGAAAAAATTCGTAAATTTTGTCAAAGGATCGTGAAAAAACACGAATTTCTCCAACAGATCGTGGGAAAACTCGGATTTCTTAAAAGACGCGAATTTCTTAAAAGACAGCGAAAAAACGCGAATTTACTCAAAGGATCACGAAAAAATGCCAATTTCGTTAAAGATCGAGAAAAAAAAGCAGATTTCCTCAAAAGATCGCATAAAACGCGAATTTCCTCAAAAGATCGAGAAAAACACGTGAATTTCCTCAAAGGATCGTGAAAAACACACGCTTTCTATCAAAAGATCGCGAAAAAATCGTTAGTTTCGTCAAACGATCGAAATAAAACACGAATTCCATTAGAAGATCGCGAATTTTCCCAGAAAATCGCGAAAAACTCGTGAATTTCGTCAAAGGATCGCGAAAAATACGCGAATTTTGTCAAATGATCACGAAAAACACGCAAATTTCGACAAAGGATCGCGAAAAACACACAAATTTCGTCAAAGGATCGCGAAAAACACGCGGTTTCCATCAAAAGATCGCGAAAAAAAGTCAGATTCGTTAAACAATCGAAATAAAACGCGAATTCCATTAAAAGATCGCGAAAAAAGCGAATTTTCCCAGAAAGTCGCGAAAAAAACCTTGAATTTCTCCTAGATAGCGAAAAAAATGCGAATTTCCCTCCTGAAGATCGCGAAAAAAAACGCGAATTTCATCATAAGATCGCGAAAAAAATGCGAATTCGTCAAAATTTCACCTTCAAAGAAAGCGATTACCGCTGTTCTAAAATAATAAATTTAAAACTTGTTATATT
The DNA here is from genome assembly GCA_963932465.1 of Maratus speciosus. NCBI lineage: Eukaryota > Metazoa > Arthropoda > Arachnida > Araneae > Salticidae > Maratus > Maratus speciosus. Next base: position 583,415,647 of record OZ010788.1, on the reverse strand, counting down.
TTTTCTTGTATGTTGCATTTAGCATTTTTTTTTTTTTTTCCTTTTAAAATTTTCTTTAAGATGTATCATGTATGTGATATATATAAGTGTTTGGGGTTTGACTAATCTTTATTTATATGACCTAGGGGTGATTCTAATCCGAATTTTCCGAAAATGTAAGGCATTCATTTCCGGAAATTTTAAAAAATCGGTTCGGACATATGGTCGCTGAAAAAAATAAATTTTGTCAATCGTTTGCAGAAAATCGCCAATTTCGTCAAAGGATCGCGGGGAAAACGCAAATTTCGTCAAATCGCAACCCCCCCCCCTCCAAACTTCGTCGAAAGATCGCGAAAAAAACCCACAAATTTTGTCAAAAGATCGCGAAAAAACCACAAATTTCGTCGAAAGATCGCGAAAACCGAAAAATTTCGTCAAAAGATCGCGAAAAAAACCACAAATTTCATCAAAAGATCGCGAAAAAACCCACAAATTTCGTCAAAAGAGCGCGTAAAAACTCACAAATTTCGTCGAAAGATCGCGAAAACCTAAAAATTTCGTCAAAAAATTGCGAAAAAACTGCAAATTTCGTCAAAAGATCGCGAAAAATCGGCAAATTTCGTCAAAAGATCGCGAAAAATCGGCAAATTTCGTCAAAAGATCGCGAAAAAACCCACAAATTTCGTCAAAAGTGCGCATAAAAACTCACAAATTTCGTCAAAAGAGCGCGTAAAAACTCACAAATTTCGCCAAAAGATCGCGAAAAAACCAACAAATTTCTTCAAAAGGTCGCGAAAAAACTCACAAATTTCGTCAAAAGATCGCGAAAAAACACACAAATTTCGTCAAAAGAGCGCGTAAGAACTCACAAATTTCGTCAAAAAAGTGCGTAAAAACTCGCAAATTTCGTCAAAAGATCGCGAAAAAAACACAAATTTCGAAAAAAGAGTGCGTATAAACTCACAAATTTCGTCAAAAGATCGCGAAAAAAACCACAAATTTCGTCAAAGAGCCACTGAGAAAATGCATAGCTAGTGTCAGGAGTGGATCCCCCCCCCCCCCCCTTCCTCTCTAGTGTAACTTTTCAGGAGATTTGCTGTGAATTTCAGAACTTTTTTTTTACTCAGAATCACCTGTGTGATATGACCATTGGTCACTGCATAAAAAAGTAGATTGTCAATTTTGTATTTAAACTTACGAAATCAATAAGCAATATATTGTCAATACTGTGCAATTTCAGCATTAACAATTAGATTCTAGTAGAGTAAAATTTTGTTTTTGAAATGTTTTTCTCTCCAAATTGGGCATTAAAAATTAGAGTGTGCATACCACATAACAATGCAGCACATAAAAACATCGACCAAAAAAAAAGGCAGGGGGGGGGGGGGGGGCAAATCTTTAAAACTTTTTTTGGACTCCTTGGATTTTTTGGGTACTCCTTGGATTTTTTCTTCCCAACTCTGTATGAACCCTATATATATATATATATATATATATATATATATATATATATTTTTTTTTCAGAAGATAGGGAGGGGCATAAGTTACACATACTGAAACGGTTTGAACAACTGAAAATATTTGTCAGAAATTAGTGTATTTACATTCCTACATGGTGTTTAAATGATCTTTTTTATCTGTCTACAATAACTGTGCCAAATAGCTTTACTATAATATTTTTTATAATGATTAATGTATTATATTTTTACATGCCATCTTCATTTAGAATTTTGGTTACCATTGTTATATGAACATGTAAGGTAAATTTTGATTCAAAGGTATTATATATACATATATATAAATAATTTGTTGTTCCAAATTTTTAATTTATAATGTTTGAATCTTATCTTAAAACTTAATTTATATATTTAAAATATATGATAATTTGTAATATTTTATAATGGTTATGTGTATATATTTAATGTGCTTTTTACTTTCCCAAAAAGTAATTAATTTTGTCGCCATTTTTTAACTGTACCATACCCCATTTTTTTTTTTTTACTTTAATTTTTAAAGATTTTTTTTTTTAATTATAAATTGTAATTTGAAATGTACTGGTATACATACAATCACTTAGATTAGAAATAATCTGAGAAATAACTATTGAACTTCGTACATTCTTTCAATTTTATAAAAAAAAAGTAATTAATAATAATAATAATTTTAAAAAATCAGAAAAATGTTCTGTTTTTTCACACTAACTGTATAAAAAATCTTATCTTTCATTGTGTTAAAAGAGTTTGTGACATCAATGAAATTTTTTTACATGTAATGAAATTTCTTGATTTAAAAAAAAAATAACAATTATATCATTTTACCCTTTATGATTTATTTATTCATTTACATTATAGAACTAAATGTACTTATCAGCATAAGAAAAAAAATTATGCATCAAAACATAATGATAATCACATAAACCGACTAGATTTACTTGCATTATTCATACATTTGAGCACTGATTATCTGGATGCCGATTAACCGGATTGTCCAATTAAACGGATCGATCAAGGACTATACGCCTTCTGCAAAGGTCATCCTGCCTTCTCAAAAATTGTTGAAGTGAAATTTCTTTATGCACAGTAGGGGAAATTCGGCTGTATGTCACAAAAGTTAAACGTTAAATAACCATTTCCTAATCCTAAAATAATAAAATCTCCAACAAATGCAAAGAGAGCAATGAATAAAATCAACTATTTCCAGAGCATAAAATGTTTCACTTCTAATGCCCGATAGTCCCAGGCATATTTTTTTTCCAGGAAAATCCCTCTTTATCTTCAGATTCTCTGAAGGGGGTCAAAAAATTACTTCTTTTGTTCCTTGATGTCCTTGGAAAGAGTGAGACCCCCACCTCTTTACTCACATTTGTTTGCACAGTGTATGTATATATGCATGTAATATCTTTTATGTGTACTTCTATGTATAATTTTGTACCAATTTTGTTGAAAAAAATATAACTTCTAATCACACCATTTGCAATATGTTAAAATGTACATTACTATAATTGTCAGTCCTAACTGGAAAAAGCGTGAGGGGAAGTTACCTAAAAAACATTCCCATAGCCATTAATTATAGTTGTTCAATTATCTGGATTTTCCATTAACTGGATCCACCTCAGCCCCGACCAATCCGGATAATCAGCACTCTACTGTACTAGCGAAAGGCCAGTCTTAAATATTGAGGAGAAAGTGTTTAAAAATAAATTTAATATTTTTACCTCACATCATGATTAGTGATTTTTTTTTAAATATACAGTAACCTCCCGCTTAACCGGCCTAAACGGGACCGAGGGTAAGCCGGTTAAGAGAAAAACCGGTTAAAGCAGAGAAGTAAAAAAATACTTTAATAAGTATCTACATAATTTAATTAATTAAACCCGTACGATGCATTTAGTTTTTCAATTTGTGTAGTTTTTAAAAAGTACATATTTTCTATATTTTGTGAAATGAATACTAGTTATAATTAACTGAATTGAAAGAAAAAATATCACTGATAACAAAAAATGAAAAATATTTAACTCAAATTATTGAAAATCGTGTCACACACCTTTATAAGTAGTTGGAATTGTTCTACCTTATGTATATTTAAGTTAATCAACCATAAAGAAATCAGAGACTTTCTTCCGTTGAATGCAAGATGACCGGCATTTTGCAACATAATCTCTTCCAGGGATGTAGTGGAGGGTATACGGGGGTATACGCCGTATACCCTCTGGATTTTTTAAAGGAACACCGTATACCGTCTGTTTCTCAAAAAATCTATAGTAAATACACTCTAGGGTATACGCTCGGCCTTGAGCGTATACCCTCTGCTTAGAGAGTATACCCTCTGTTTTTTTTACGACTACACCACTGATCTCTTCATCTCTTAACATTAGAGATGGGCAACATCGTTCCTTTTAAGGAATCGTTCCAGCCGGAATCGTTCACCGAAAGGAACGAGTTCATTGGAGTCGTTCCTTTCGGAATCGTTCCGAAAAAAGGAACGAATCCGAGAAAAAGGAACGATTCCGAGAAAAAGGGAACGATTCCAAGAAAAAAAGAACGATTTTGAAAAATAAAGGATTCCAAGGGGAAAAAAACACTTCCGAGATAAAGAGAACCACATGCAATCCATAATATTTTTTACTAATTTATTTTCTTATGTACCCATCCATTTTCTTAGGCATCCAGGCGCTTTAATTTTGTAATGTTTTGGACAGATGGTTTTGTTTTTAAGAGTTCATTTCATTGATCAGCGTGTGCAATTAATTTGCAGTTATTTCTAACTTTATGATTTATGGTATAAAGCATAATTCCTCTTGGAAATTTAAGGGCGGTGCAAGGTCTATTCGATTTTCAGTGTAATCATTGGTTTCTCTTGAAAATATGTCGTCAAATGACCGTCCATTTATATTATTATTTTATATAGTGTGTCTTTACTCTCAACGATGCTCAGTGGCTAAGTCCTAAACCGTTAGTCATAGACCTATAGTTCCAATTACAAAAATGTTTTAAATAAGGTAAAAAATTATTCTGAAAGTCGTTTGGATCAATAAAAATATTTCTAAAAAAGTTACGAAATTTAATTTTTTATACGGTCCTCCGCCCTATAAGAGATATTTAGTAAAAATTTCCTGTTCTCTTAAAAGAAAGACAAAAAAAGTCCCATTCATCTAACACTAAAATTCATGAAGTTATATGAAACTTTGAAATGCAAGACTTATGCCACTTTTCTGCATCCGAATACACATGAGTTTAGCCATGCTTCTAGGGGTCGTAAACAAAGTGCTTAAAGTATTTGAAGGATTTATTTCATGTGTAGCTGCGCTTTGAAAGAAATCGTATTACGACAGATTTTTGTAAGGATTTGAAGCTGTTTCTTTTCATGATTTTTTTAACAAAAACTATGCTATTTTTATAAGCTTTTATTTAACCTATTAACCGCCAAAACTATAAGTAGGAATTTTCAAATTTCTTGTTGAAAGTCGCTTGTCACCACAAATTCAGAAAGGTAATTTCCGCTTTATTAAAATATCAAAATTTCTGCCAATAAATAAGGCAATTTTTTAAATTGTAAAATAGTGGTGACAAAGTAATTAATGTAAGCATGAGCAATTATTTTGACCGTTGCGTGAACGCAACACCAGCGGGTAACGGGTTAACTTGAAACGATCGTATGTATGTCTTTCCAGTTCAAAATTTGTACTCGAAATTCAACTCACTTTAAAATATGCGATCGAGGTTAAATTTTACATATTGACGTAAATCAGATGACAATGTAATATTATTATGATTTTCAGTGCTTACCATTATGTACTTATTTTACAGGGTAACACAAAAAATTTCGGATAGATTACTGCCAACAAGTTTTCTAAAAAGTTTTAGATTAGATAACACAAGACTGCGATGGTTGTGTTTTTTTATTTTTAAAATTATGTATTTTTAAAATTATGATTTTTATGTATTTTTTAGCACTGAATCCGAAAACTATCTTCGTTTTTAACCATCATGTCAGAATTTTTCGCAACTAGTAAATTTCAAAATAGTAAATTTCAAAATTGAAAAAATAGCTAATACTATAAAATAGAGTCGATGGTTGTATTTTTTAACTTTTACGACTGATTTGTATGTGCTTTTTAGCACTGAATGTAAAAATTACCTTCATATTTAACCATCATGTTAGACTTTTTTTGTAAATGGCAAATATCAAAGTTAAACTAGTATGTTGTGGCCATCACAAAACTTTCTTTTAAATAAATCACGTCAATTAAATCATTTAAATAGTAAAAGAAATTACATCAATTTAGAACCAATTCGTATCAAAGTATACCTGAATTTGAAGTTTGATGAAAATTCGTGCATTACTTATTGAGATAGAGCTGTAGGGGAAATTCTGAAAAATGCAGCATAGCAGCGCCACCTGTTGAGCGATTTGCACCAAAACACAAACAGCACTAATTCATATTAAGGTATACCGGAATCTGAAGTTTGATGAAAATCGGTGCATTAGTTCTGGAGCTAGAGCTATTGTGGAAATCACAAAAATGCAGCACAGCAGCGCCACATGTTGAGTGATTTACACGAAAAAGTACAAAACATCAATTCATGTCAAGGACTAACAGAATCTGAAGTTTGATGAAAATCCGTGCATTAGTTCTGGAAATTGAGCTATTGTGGAAATCGTGAAAAATGCTGCATACCAGCGCCACCTATTGAGCGATTTACACCAAAACATAAACAGCACTAATTCATATCCAGTATACCTAAATCTGAAGCTTGTTGAAAACCCAAGCATTAGTTCTCCAGATAGAGCTATTGCGGAAATCTCAAAAAAGCAGCATAGCAGCGCCACCTGTTGAGCAATTTACGCCACAAGAAGCAAAACATCAATTCATCTCAAGCACTAACTAAATCTGAAGTTTGATGAAAATCCGTGCATTATTTCTTGAGATTAAGCTATTACGAAAATCGTGTAAATGCTGCAAAATGCAGCATAGCAGCGCCATCTGTTGGGCGATTTGCACCAAAACTTTACCAGCACTAATTCATATAGAGGATTAATGGAATCTGAAGTTTTATAAAAATCCGTGCATTAGTTCTTGAGATAGAGCTTTTGCGGAAATCCTGCAAAATGCTACATAGCAGCGCCACCTGCAGGGCGATTTACACCAAAAACTAATGAAGGTCATTTTCGGATTCAATAGTAAAAAATACATAAAAATCAATTATCAAAAGTTAAAGAAATAACAATCACATCTATTTTATACTATCAGAATCAGATTTCCAAAAATTTTTCACTTTTTAGCTTTTTATATTTCTATTTCTATATAGCTATTTATATTTCTAGTAAATTTGTAAATGACCCCTATTTCGCAGCAAAAAATATGCTCCAAGTTGAAACAGCCATTACTTCGGTCAGTTTTAGTCGTAGAATAATAGGACTTTTATTTGTTTTACTTGTAAGTGTAATAGGAAAGTTTTACTAACTATAACTTGAAGGACCGGGGGATCGTATAAAAAATTAAATTTCATAATTTTTCAAGAAATGATTCTATTGACCCAAATCACTTTTTAAATACTTCTTTACCCCCATTTAAAACATTTTTGTAATTGGAACTATATGGCTATGACTAACGGTTTAGGAATTAGCTATTGGACATCATTGAGGGTGGACATCCTGTATAGGAAATTTTATTATTGCTCTGATATTTGTCACCAGGGTCTAGGAATTTTTAGTCTCATAGATTCCTCTTCAAAATCTACCTCTAGGTAATCTTAATTTCATTTTTCATTCTGAATCTCATTTTTCATTTGGATGGCCCTACTGGTTTGGATATGTAACTAGTTAAAGCAGATTACATTTTTGTTCCAGTGTCCGTACTTTCAATAACTTTATGCCCTTTATCGTCTTTCTCCTCAGCTCCCTAACTTTACGCACACAGGATATTTCGCATAATTCATCAACATTATTATCACCGCCTTCAGGATCTGGTTCAGAAGTGAAACACCCTATTCTATAGCAATCATCTTGTAGTGCAATTCAGTGATATATATCAATTTTAATGCATTTGAAATAGCTTAATGTCATTAAAATGCGCTGCAAACGATTTTTTCCCGTTGACCATAATGTAACGAAATACTTTTGAGTGCCCCTGTAAATAAACTATTAATGCTACACTCTTCATATTGAATACCAAACATCCCATGGTAAACATCATTAACATATATCAATTGCATGGGAATCCGAGTATATTTACGGGAGTTAGGTATATTACACACTGAGACCACACAACGACACAAAGCGCAACATGAAGTGCAAAAACCGGTCGAAACAAAGAACAAAGTAGTTGCAAACTTGTTTTAAACCAGTTTTTCTAGCGAATTCAAGCGACATGTCTTATGTGTCGCCTTAGTGTGTGACTTGCCTTAGAGCGTGAACAGACGGTCTGACGGACAGACAAACCGCATTCATAAACACTAACTTTATTGGAAAGAGTTAAAAAGTAAAGCACGTTTTTGCACACTGTCTTTCCTGAGTGACTGATGTATGTCTTGTCTTTTACCCTAACATCGCTATTTGTGAACTGCTGTTAACTACGTAGAATTTCAATAAACTTACAACTCTTTTTGAATCTCCAATTTCACGAGAACCTACCGGAATTTCTCTAATTTCACACCCTCATCCGCCGTCACCCTCTCTCCACTTATATGATACAGAACCTCAGTTCGGTGTGAGTGAATTGCAATGCTAATATGTTTGTTTGGATTGGGATCTTTGGAGCTTCATAACTCATGAAGCCATGGAACACTTGTGTTACACGAAAGGGTAGAAGTTCCTTCAGATGATTTGTAAACAGATTCATTAGCAGGGCTATGGCTAGTGATATTTATAAGATAATATTATATGCATTAATATTATAATATATATATATATATATAGTAATATATATGATTTTATTCATATATAGTACATATTATCTCCGCCAAAAGATAATAGTGATTCACTAAACTTCAAAGTTCTATTTCTTTAAATTTGAAATTTGCTAACATTTTAACTGAAAAACGGTTTATTGGTTTAATTAAATTAAACAAATTAAAAGTATGTCCATTATTATTACAGAGTGTAGTACTATATAAAGAACTATCCTTTTGACGATGTTTCGGCCGTTGAATGAAAGATATCTGTTGTAAACGTACTATAGATAATACCAACCTTAATTTTTTGAGAATTTAACTATTTTTTATTCGGAGTTAAACTTTTTACTGTCAAAACTATTTAAAATAGATAAAACATTTTGTTAAATTCGAACTTTTCAGAAAACTTTATGTAATTTAAGAAAAAAAAGAAAATAAATAAATAAATCTTCTAAATGAAAAGAATAACAATAAGAAAGGAAAATACATAAAATTTAGTATCGTATTTGCAGTAAGTTTTACCTCAATAAAAACGGAAATTTGGTATTAGGCTTGAAACATTAAATTTAGTTTAGCATGAAGGGAGCCTTGATTTGCTCGAAATTAAACTCAGATATGTATTATCATCACCACAGTAACAGGCATTAATCGTGGCATTGAACTCGGGATTTACTAGTATCAATAACAATCAAGAAATCTGAATTATTATAAGAAATTATTACGATAAACGATTTTTTTTTTTGCTTTTATTTTACGTTGAATTAAAACAAAGTCACAGTTATTTAAATTCTAATTATTTAGCAAGAAATAGAAGTAAAATAACAATTGAAAAAACTGTACAAAATCACAACGTGCATTCTTTGGAAACCAATAATTAAATTCGTATATTGTAAAAATTTTAAATGCAATATTAACCTTCCGCATACCAGACCGGTGCAACAGGACCCGATAGATACATTCAAATTGATTTTTCACATTTTAAAAAATGAAAATTTTGTAAATATGTGACTTTTTCTGGAATGTTCTACTCAAAAGAATAGAACATCCCAGAAAAAACCCATATTTACAGAAATTTCAGTTTTTAAAATAAATTAGAAATATCATTATAAATGTACCTGTCGGGGCCATTGAACCCCTCTGGTAGGCGGAGGGTTAACATAAATCTATTAAACCGAAACAAGCATAAAATATGCAGCTTTATATATGTCGCAGTGTTGGAGAAAGTCCGATAATCTATATGGATTTTTCTTTCCCGTTTTTATACTCAAAACGGCCATTAAGAGAGCGAACCGCGGTTAAATTATTTCAATCCCACCCACCACTGTTACTGTTATCTTATTATTATTATTAGACATTATGCTTTTTGAAATATTCATTATCTTAAGAAAGAAACATTTTACAAAAATTCCTTGTTCTAACAGATTTTACTCTATGTAATAAACCTCAATGTAAGTTGATTAAAACAACAATCTTAGGGAGTTTCGAGATTTTTTTAATCATCTTCTTCAGGAGAGAAAAACAAGACGCCAAACTGTGGAAATAAAGTGGTACTCGAGCGCTCGTAGCTGGTCATATATTTATTTTGACAAAGAGGATTCTCAAATTGAAATTATGTTTGAGGAAAAAACATGAAATAGTGAAATATGCATGAAAGTGCGTAACTCTACAATTATTAAAATAATTGAAAATCAGTTATTATTATCCTATTAAAATGCAATTTTTATGGCCTAGTGATATATTTCTTACATTATTCAAAACTGTTTCTAGTCAGATTTAAAAAAATATTTTTCACTAGTAATTAAACAAGCATTTATTTGTTTTTCTTAAGGCTGTTCTTAAGTGATCTGCTCAACAAGCGTAAAACGTTTTGACACATTTACAAATTCATTTTCTAACGGAAAGATATAAAATTGGAATGTTTGACCATGGAAGCGATTTGGAATCGAACTGTGTTTTCCATCTTTTGATCAGTAAATTACCTATTGAGTTATAATCGATTTTGATCACGTGACAAACATGTTTTTCACCCATTTTTGAGAAATTATGCCTCTTTTGCGTGGAAATTTGGTTCAAAATGCCCACTTTCACACTATTTTCTGAAAGACCTATTGCGTTTGCAAAAAAACGGAAAAACAGCTCGATTACATAGTTTCTGAACAACAACACCTGTTCGTTTCATGCATTTCCGAATAAAAATAAATTAAAACTTTTGTCACAAATTTATCCTTTTGGATTTGAGAACAGCCTTAAGAATTCATTTAGAAAAAATTCATTTCGTATGATACATTTGCCAATTAGAAAATGTATTAGTGTATTAAAGTACACATGGTGTTCCATTACCCTCGGGGTCCAGGTACTCAATCGGTAAAGCACGTAAAGTTTCTGGGTTCGAATCCCATCTCGGGCACTTTTTCTCTCAGGTGTAAAAAATCCAATTCGTATAAAATATTTTTTTTAATTATTTCTTTCAGATTAATTTAGCACAAGAAGATGAAATAGTAATGTTTATTAAACGCCCTACTCCGCCCCGCACTTCAATTTCTTTTTTCTTTCTTTCTTTACTTTTCTTTTTTTTTTTTTGAGGAGGGGGGTGGGGGGAGTGGCACACACATTAGAAGGATATTTTGGCAATAAAGTCAGCTTTAATAGAATCAAAATCTGTTATTTTGAAATAAAATAGCGTATTTTAATTTATTAAAACTGGCCAGTCTACAAGAAAAGAACCGATTCCCGAGGAATCGGTCCTTTTCGGAACGGTTCCTCGGATTCGGTCCTTTTTGGAACGATTCCGAAATGGACCGACTCCGAGGAATCGGTCCTTTTCGGAGTCGGTACATTTTGGACCGAATCCGAGGAACCGTTCCAAAAAGGACCGAATCCGAAAAGGACCGATTCCTTTTTACAGAATGGAATCGTTCCTTCAGTTTCACTGCCGGAATCGTTCCTTTGGAGTCGTTCCTCAACAAATGACACATCTCTACTTAACATCATAAGTTTAACCGAGGAAGCTGTTAGCCGCTGCTCAACATAGCGTAGCACCAACTCTAATGCTTTTACCCTTCCGTATGAGGAATTTTAGCAGTGTCGACTTCAACTGGATCATCATCAGGATTGTCTTCGTATTGAACAACATCAGTTACAGTCCTAATTATATCCTTGTCAAACAATGTTTCATGCTTGAGATCTTTATCAGACTCAAACATCTCTTATACATCTACAGTGATCTGTTCGCATTCCACAAGATTAAAAAATGTTTGTACAAAATAGTTTGCAGATAGATCAGAGTTCCGGGGGGAGGGGGGGGGGGATTGCACTTTTGACCATTAAAAACACAGTATCTCAAATCTACCGGAGGACTTTAATTGTTCCTGGGGGAATGCCCCCCCCCCCCCCCCCAAGTCCTCACCCTGAATTCAACGTGCATCCATTTAGAACCGATGTTCTCCTTTCTGAATTTGCTTCCTTCCTCTCGGGATTGCACTTCAACTCGAAGGCGGAAGCTAAGTTCCCGATTCCGTCATCCCTGAATTTTGCCTGATGTTGGGGAAAAAAGTCGGCCGGTTAAAGCAGAGTTCCGGTTAAGAGGGAGGCTACTGTATATCTATTTTTTTTTCCTATCAGTTTTTCAGTACCTTAATTTTTATGTTTATGTTTATGTGAAATTGTCAAAGAAAGTTTATTTATTTATTTTTTAAAGAAGTTGTATGTAATCTTTACAACATTTTGTACATGTGTATTGTTACTTTTGTAATATAAATCAATTAATCAACAATTATTTTAGATGGCAAGAATTCTTTGGATGAGTCTTGTAGTGTTAGAAATGACATTATACTGCAACCTAAAGAAATTTTAGCGTAAGTTCTATTTATCAGTGTTTTTGAAAATATATAGAATAAAACAATATATAAATGTACTTTTATAATACAGTAAAAGCTCCATAACACACACTTGCTAATAGCAGATACCTCTATTTAAAAGGCACTTACTTTGTCAATGCCTAAGGGGTCAATCCCTCGTCAATCTAACACCTATATATTTGTATGTTTATACCTCTGAATAGCAGACTAATTCTTAACCTGAAAGTGTTTGTTATTCAGAGGTTTTACTGTATTATGTCAATGAAGGTATTTTTATTTTAATGCTGTGTATTTAATTAGCACTCTAATGACCAACTTCCTGTTTAAAAAAGGAAAAAAGAAGCCTTCCTATTTTTTAAAATAGTTAAATATTATGGATGCTTCTGTTTTAGTTGTTTTTAATGAGGGCTCAATGAAGAAGATTGAGAAGAAAATATTCTTATTGTTTATTTTCTTTATATAGCAGGAAGCCTCAATCCACACTGCTTAACCTTTAAAATCATAGATGGTTTGTAATAACACAAAAACATTGGTGTCATACTCTATGCCAACAGCATTTTAATACCAAAATAACAACTTTTAATGATATCTTTATTTGATACAATGTCTAGTGTATTTAAGTAATAAACATCAAATTAATTTAAAATAGGTTTAAATGTTTAAAAAAAAAAAAAATAAATAAAATAAACATGCTTTCACTAAAATTCATAAAAATGTAGAAAAAAAAATATATTTTTTAAATGCACTATTGGTAATTTTGGCCAAATTAGCCAGCTATAGCCAAGTTGGCTTCGTATATGGCAACTTATTTTTGTCACCAAATTTAGTTACATTTTGCCAAGTTGGCCAAAATTTGGCACTATTGTGGTAAGCCTGTCTTGAGTACTTCGCAACAAATACTCATTGTTGAAGCTGATACTGATTTCTCCATAGGAAATCAAGCTGTAATTGAGTAACCATTAAGTAAATTTGCCCTCCATTGCCCCCTTAGGGATCGAATTTTAAAAATCAATGTCGAGTTCATGTATTACCCTCAGGAATACATATATATTCCAAATTTCAAATCTCTATCTCAACAGGAAGTGGGTGGTGAAAAATGAGTAACAAGAATTGACTGCCACATACAAACATAATTGTAAGTTAAAAGAAGCATGTAAAAAGGAAACTAATTTAATTGGAATTGAGGTAACACTGACGATTTGGAGTAATATAAAAACATGGGTTGCTTACTCCATACGCCAACATCTTTAAAAGCTTAAATATCTACTTTTGATGATGTTTTTCTTTAATGCAATACCTAGTAATAGTAATAGAAATTACTTTGTTCAAACATTAAGAAATATTTTAGTTTAGTTTAATTTAAATATATATTTCTTTAAAAAAACTAGTATGTTGTGGCCATCACAAAACTTTCTTCTATATAAATCACGTCAATTAAATCATTTAAATAGTATAAGAAATTACATCAATTTAGAACCAATTCGTATCAAAGTATACCTGAATTCGAAGTTTGATGAAAATTCGTGCATTAGTTATTGAGATAGAGCTGTAGGGGAAATTCTGAAAAATTCAGCATAGCAGCGACACCTGTTGGGCGATTTGCACCAAAACACAAACAGCACTAATTCATATTAAGGTATACCGGAATCTGAAGTTTGATGAAAATCGGTGCATTAGTTCTGAAGCTAGAGCTATTGTGGAAATCACAAAAAATGCAGCACAGCAGCGCCACCTGTTGAGCGATTTAAACGAAAAGGTACAAAACATCATTTCATGTCAAGGACTAACTGAATCTAAAGTTTATGAAAATCCGTGCATTAGTTCTGGACATTGAGCTATTGTGGAAATCGTGAAAAATGCTGCATAGCAGCGCCACCAGTTGAGCGATTTACACCAAAACATAAACAGCACTAATTCATATCCAGGTATACCTGAATCTGAAGTTTGTTGAAAACCCAAGTATTAGTTCTTGAGATAGAGCTATTGCGGAAATCTCAAAAAATGCAGCATAGCAGCGCCACCTGTTGAGCGATTTACACCACAAGAAGCAAAACGTCAATTCATGTCAAGCACTTACTGAATCTGAAGTTTGATGAAAATCCGTGCATTATTTCTTGAGATTAAGCTATTACAAAAATCGTGTAAATGCTTCAAAATGCAGCATAGCAGCGCCATCTGTTGGGCGATTTGCACCAAAACGTTACCAGCACCAATTCATATCAAGGATTAACGGAATCTGAAGTTTTATAAAAATCCGTGCATTATTTCTTGAGATAGAGCTTTTGCGGAAATCCTGAAAAATGCTACATAGCAGCGCCACCTGCAGGGCGATTTACACCAAAAACTAATCAGCACCAATCTATATCGGGGACTACCTGAATATAATTTTTTATTAAATTCCGTGCATTAGTTCTTGAGATAGAGCGCCCACAAAATTTGTGTCACATACAGACAGACAGACGGACGGACAGACAGACAGACTCACAGACAGACATTTTGTAAAAACATGTTTTTTAGAATCTCTGACCCCTAAAACGTATAAATCCGTCGAAAACTGGAATTCGAAAATTTTCATGAAACCAATACTTTCTTCTTGTCAAGATAGAAGAAAGTAAAAAATGATCTTATATCTTACTTTTTTTATTATTTTTTGTTCCTTTTCTTTATTTTTTTCTTCTTGTTTAGAGGAGGGAGAGAGTTATTTATAGTGAATTTAATTTTGTGAATAATCTAGTAATTTTTATGAAAATTTTAAATTAACATTAAAATTAAGTACAATTAAAATATTCTTGAATTTGAATAATTTGTCTAATTATTTGTTTTCTACTTTAAGAATCTGATAAAAATGCTAATTAAAGATAACAGCCAATATCTGAAATCAATGTGTCATCTGGGGTTTTTTTTTAAGTTATATAGTTTTCTGACATTCATATTATTGTTTTATTATTTAAATTTTAAGACATTATTTGATTTTGAATTGTTTTTCTTTGATTTAACTCAAGATAAAATCTAGTTTAGTGATTAACTGAATTCATATTATTTCAGACCAAACTTTTGGTTATATGCACTTTCAAAACTGAATTGTTAGAGATTGAATCTAATTTTAAAGTACTGTGTATTCCATCATTTAACAAGCACTTTTGATAGAAGAAAATTAATTGAAATTTAAAAGTGTCTGTTATACGCTGGTTATAAAAATGAAAGATCAAAAGTTAAGGAAAAAAAAGATGATCATAAGAACAAATGTTTATATCTTATTGAGCATGCTATTTATTTATGAAAAATTATATTTGATATCAGATTTCATGTAAAGTAATAAAGTTTACAATTATTTTTTATTGTTTGCTATGTATCACCTGAAGGGTTTTTTATTTAAAAAAAAAGAGGTGTGTGATATATGGTGAATGTACTTAAGAGGGATTTGCTTTTATCTGTTGAAAAAATCAATTTATATACAAGGTGGCCACAATTAAACTGACAGTACTCAGAGTGTTTTGTAGCGCAATCTAATTGAGAGGATTCCGCAAAAAAAAAAAAAAAAAAAAAGTTCCAAAAGTCACCGCTAGGGGGGAATATGTGGTTCTGTGTGACAGAAAAGTGAGTTTTAAAAAATGCAGAATCGATACTGAAATAAAATTACCTTTTATTTAGCACACTTAAAACAATTACCTTTTATTTAGCACACTTAAAACAATTACCTTTTATTTAGCACACTTAAAACAATTTTAGCATTGATAATGCATTTTTTAAAACTCTCTTTTCTGTTACACAGTGCCACATATTCCCCTAGCGGTTACTTTTGGAGCTAAATTTTTTTTTTGCAGGCTCCTTCGTCCCCTGTCTTGTTTAATCTTCTTACAAAATTTGGTGTCATTCTCAGAATTAGATCGCATTACAGAACACTCTGAGTACTGTCAGTTTAATTATGGCCACCTTGTATCTATTTATATAAAATCCAAGTCTCTGTGTGTCCCTCACAGTTCCGGTTGGACCGCCTCCTTCCTCGCAGCCATGTTAGGATTCCTATGGAGAAATGGGTACGCGCTTCAACAATGAGTAATTGTTGAAAAGTACTAATAGCAGCCACAATAGGTTTCCCCACTAGAGCCAAATTTTGACTAACTTGGCAAGATATTGCCAAATTTGCCAACAAAAATAAGTTGTCATATACGATGTCAACTTGGCGAAAGCTGGCAAATTTGGCGAAAATCTGATTGAAACCCACTAATTTTTGATAATCGAGCTCACCGAAATTTAATTTAAACTCTGTGCATTTAAAGTTTTTTTCAAAATTTATGGGTCAGAATTTAAAGTGTAATGTACGAAAATGTACGTCTTTACATCTTCAATCCGATGCCTCTCATAAAAGAATTGTCATTAGACAGCGCTGTACTAACTGCCAGATTTTAATGTGCTTTATATAGCCTAATACAGAAATTAAATTGTCGATACTTTTCCAGTATAAGGTCCTTGATGAAATAGAGAAAACTCTTTATATCTTGATATCTCATTTTCCATCATTTTTGACGGGCTATCTTTCTACTATATATATATATATATCTTTCTGTTAGGTGTCTGTAGATTATCCCTGTAAAATGATTTGGCCGAATTTAAAGTTCTTTCATATTTATTTAGTGCTTTTCATAGTTATTTAGTGCAACTTGTTCATAGGCTTATATCGGTTTGGAGCACTTTAAACGCTTTTTACACAAAATGTCTTTTTTCAAACTGGGTGAGATCAGAATTAAAAAACTATTAAACTGATCTTGCTGAGTTTATTTTAATTAAAGGTAATATAACTAGCTTGGACCAATTTCAGCCATTTATATAAAAAAATAAACATTTTTAGAAGCACGCCAAAGCATGAAAAAGGGAGGCAGAAATAACCCCTTTTTTTTGTTGAAAATGTTGAAAAGTGATTTAATAATATTTTCAGAATGTATTTTATTGGCAACATTAGGCATTATAGCTTCAATATTATTCTAATAGTATTTTAGAAGCCTAAATTGGGTATGTTGCTGAAAAGCAACACTCGGCATTTAAGGGTTAATGTTTTTAAAATGTTTATAAATGACATACAAAAAAACCCAGATCTAAAATCTTTATTCCTATTTTAGAAAGAAAATGCTAAAAAATGCCCTTCTTTTGGCTTTCTAAAGGTAAATCCTTACCTTAAAAATATAAAAATGATGTCTGAAAGTTTATTTGTGTATTGTATCTGGAATATATGGTGCTTAAAAATAACTGGTCAAGTGTGAATATTACTCGCCTACAGAGAGTTCTCTATAATAAATATGTGAATTAGTAACTGGGCATTGCATTACACAAGTATATCATTAAAAGTTGTTATCTAAGCTTTAAAAGCTAATGTCGTATAGAGTACGCCGAGCATGTATTTATGTATGTCCGTTTCTTTAAGGGTTAGTATTTCGGCTAATTACCGACAGCGTTTTTTCAGAAATCATTATCAACAATCCTTTTATACTTCTGCAACAATAGGTACCTCCTGCGCTCCTTAATTCTTTTGCTGAACGCCTGCAAATCGAAATTTATGTGTAGCAGAAAAATGCGATTTTCTCAAAAACTATGTGACCTAGGGTAATCGCTATAGTTTTCCTGCAAACTTTAAATTTACTTCAACTACCCCTAATTTTTCATAATATTGGCTTCAGTAGATTTGAAAATAGAGGAAGGGGAATATACTTTTGCATTACATTTTCGACGATATCTCTGAAAGTATAATACCTAAAATTAAAAGAAATGTATTTTTGAGTTCTGCATTAAGAAAGCTTTCAAACTATATCCTACACAATATACAAGGGAAAGTTTTTTTCAAGTAACTTAATTAGTCCCTCTACATTTTTCCTAAATATATTTGTGATTGGTTAATAATCTATAAATATGTGGGTCAAAAGCCTTTATTACTTCAGTCAATTTGAACTTTCCAAATTCCATAGTTTATGAGTAAAATGACTGTGACAGACAGACACAGGAGTGATCTTATAATGGTTCCGTTTTTACTTTTTAATTATGGAGTCCTAAAAAACTATCTTAATAAAAATATTTTATGTAGCTGAAATGGTACCTGTAATTATCTTTTTCGTTGTTGTTGTTTTGTGTATCTCTTGATCTAGCTATATTTCCATTTCTAAAAATAGGTTATATGCATCTCCTGCTCAAATTGCCAAAGGTGAAGTGGTGAGTCTGTCTAATCTCTACTGTTTTGGATGCCAAGCCTTTCTTGTGATAGATACTACTGCTCCTTTACCCCGTTCTCAAAGCAAAAGCAATAAAACATATGAAAATTTCAATAATATAAATCGTGCAACTCAGCATAGTTCTGGTTCTAAAGATGAAAAAACTGTCATACCTGATGAAGATAGTCTTGGTCCAGTAAGTCAGTTCAGAATAAAAAAATATTAAGAAATTTTTGAATGAATTTTCAGATTATATAGGATATAATTATTTGCATATGCAGTTGAACCTGGATTTAAAAATGATTGTAAGGGTCTCCCTAAAAATCACTGTTAAATCAAGGTTATTGTTAAATAGGGGAACACATTACATAATATAAAAGGTGGTTGGTAAATTTTCGAAAACTTATCTATCACTGGTATTTAATTATATTTTCCTTTTGCTGCATTAGATGTGGACTTTTTACTTTGAAATACAATTATTTATATTCCTCTTTCGCTTTTTCCCTAACAATAACATGGATTTTTCATTTTTTTTTTCAACAGCGTTATATAAATATTTATCCATATCATACCTCATTAAATATTTTTTTACTGCATCTAATCCAGCACTTTCTTCAAATGAAGTTACTCTCAAGAATTCATCATGTTCTGTATCAGATGAATTTTGCTTGTTTTAGTTGTAAAATTCTTGAATAATCCATCGTTCAAAAATGGGAATGTGGGAATCATAGTTCAAATAATCTGTAAATGAAAAATTTTGTTTTGAAATGCCATAAAAAACTGATGTTTCAAAATCCTCTAAATGTAAGTCAAACTGTTCATCATCACACACCGGTGAACAGATTTCAAGAAAAAACTGATAATCCTTGTAATTAAAAAAAAGGTGATTTGAAATTCATTTAAAATTATCACAAAATACAGGAAAACCATCTTTAAAATGAGGAACATATAAGGTAGAATTAAATAGAGGCAATTACAGACCATTAGAATTTATCATTAAATTGTGTTTATAATGTATATATATTTTTATTTAAGTGCAGAGATGCTAAAAGAAAGTAGGTTTTATTATCCTTTAAGATTTTTGAATTTCTATAATTGCATATTCATCAGATTTAATTTACCATATTCTCGTCTATACTCACGTTTATGGCAATGTCTTTAGGTACAACAGAATAGGAGTGAAATATAATTTTCTCGGTTTTTTTCAATATTTTCTTAAACATTCCAGTAGCATATCTGCAAACCTTCCAGGATTTTTTCTTTTCAAATCCGATAAACCCAGAAATTTAGATTTTTTTTAAATACGATGTGTCTTATTTTAGGTGATAGTTATTTAATGTAGAATTCCTGATTCAAAGTATCTTTATTTGGCTTGGAAAAAAACAGAAAGTCGGCAGCTATGCCATATAGCCTTTGTGCAGAAAATTTAATTTTTAAGCATAAAATCTTTAATAAATAAATTTAACCCAAAATATGTTACATGAAATAAATATCCATAGTTTATTTTTCACCTTTTATATGTATGTGATTATATAGTTTTTGCTTAATTTATTTTATTAGGGGTTAATTTCCTTAACATTGTACTGGGAAATACAAATATGCAATATTTTGATTCTGAATTATTCATTTTATTTCATGTTTCCCTTTGGATTTATTTTCTCAATATTTGATATGATAGATTCCCGACTGGCTGAAAAATGAATTAGCAAATGCTGTTTCTTCAGACGTATATTCAAAAAATATGGATAGTAGTATCAATGGAAATATTCCAGAGAAAACTGTTCACAGCCAACAAAATGGTCATCATATGAAAACAAGGTATATTAGATAATCACAATTATTATTTATAATTATATTATAATCAAATTATTGAAATTTTGTATTCTATCTGCTGCATTACTACTCTCTTATGATGCTTTTGATGTCAAAAATTAATATCTGTCAATATCATCTAAGAGTCTGAATTATTACGTAAAATATTATTAAACATTTTTTCTTTTGTTAGCAGTAATACTATTACGCTCAAATGTGTTCTCGAATGTCTATCTAATTTTATTTTACTTATCTCTAATCTCTAACTTTAATTGATATCATTTCTGTTTTCATGTATAGGAATATGATTACAGTAATATTTTATTAGTAATTATTAATATAACTAATCTGTGAAGTTGTATTTGAAAAATATTAACCAGATCATGGGGGTATCTAAAAATTGCAAAACAGACAATTAATGCAATAATGGTTTATAAATATGGAACCATTTATCAGTTAACCAGAAAAACAGTTATCCAAAATCTTATTTTTAATTGAGTAACTTCAGAATCTTTTCAGAAGAGTGTCAGGTTCATATGTGTTTTGCTCGGTACATTACCACATGCATGGCATAACTTGATGCCAACATATAGGATTTAAAATGAAACCATTTAGCTATAGGCCACTTTGATTTCTATGCAAAATTATTTCAGTTTGTATCAGTCAAATTAATCATTTATTCAATTAATTCAGTTCATATGGCATCTTTAGCAATCAGTATGATTGACTTAAAAATAATAATAATAATTGTACCAAAGTACCCAGAAGCAGAATTTGCTGCGTCAGTCTGCAGCAAACTAAAATTTATCTGTGACCTAACAATGCTAGACTAAGCTTACTATCATAAGAAATAATATAAACCCATAAAATAAACAAAATTTCCATTTATAAAGAAAATATAATAAAAGGATACAACAAATACTATAAATTTAGAGACAAAGTCAATTTGAGCTATTTTTTAAACCCAGCATTTCTTTTTAAGCTGGTGGATTAATCTGCAATGTTTAAAATAATCTGCAGCGCCCACTGCCATGCTTCACTGTTTCTGCTACTGGGCCAAAGTAGAATGCAAAATTATTTAAAAATAATTGTACATCTCCATCATTTAACAGAGTGTCTAGTCACCTGAAAAAGTCAGGGAAATTTATGAGGCAAATCAAAAAATAAGTTACACTTCCAAATTATGGCCATTTATTAAACCACGTATACATAGGCAACACGGTAATGACAACATACAATGTAAGTTCACTTTTCCACATAGTCTCCAAGAGACTGTAAACATTTCTCGGAACGGTCAACCAACTTTTCGATTCTGGATGCGTAGATATCTCCTCCAGTGCTATGTAACTGGAGACAGCAAAATCCAAGGTGCTCGTGAACAATGGAGAACACACTGCCATACAAAATGTTCAACTTGCTGGCAATTTCCTGAAGTGTTATATGTCGATTCTCTATGATCACATCCACACGATCAACATTTGCAATGGTACTGGACATTATGGGCCTGTGTTCGCGATATTCACCCGTGATATCCAAGCGTCTGACATCATATTGCTGACACCATTTTACAATACCTGGCTGAGAAATTACCATATACAGCAGTGATTTGATGATGAATGTCTGTGCAATTAAACCGTTTAGCCCATAGAAACCTGATCGTTGCACGCACCTCCAATTTGGAGTGAACATCTAGTTGACACGCCACTGATCCTAGCCCGCTCTGCACACACAACAAGATGGGAAACCACACCAATCTTTCTATTGGCAGTCTCAGCAGTTACTGTCCCTTTCTCTGCATTATCCAAGGTCACAACACACAGCGTGCTCTCGTGGCAGGCTAGTGTAACTTATTTTTTTATTTGCTCTCGTATTTGGACTGGAAAAGTCAGGAAAATTTGCCATTCTTGAGGAAAATCCAGGGAAATTTAAAAACTCTGAGAAAAAGTTACGAAAATTTGAAACTTTCAAGAAAAAAAAATTAGGAAAAAATTTCTTATTATAAAACTAAGGATTTGAAATTGCAGCACCAGGAAAATCAAATTTTGCTCTTTATAAGTACTATAAAGAATATTTCAACCTGTCATCGAAATAATTTTGTCTACCCCTTTTCAATTCTCTCTTGTAACTTCAAGATTTTCAACTCCAGCTTCACTGAAACTTTATACTGAGTGTTGTAGAATTGATCAGATGTTTCAGTCTATTTACTTATCTTTGTTTTGGAAGTTTGTTAGCTTAATTTATTGAATATTTATTATTTGTATTAAAATATGTCAAAGCAATCTATATTTAACTGTGACTGATGTGATAAAGAATTTCATTCTGGTTGGGCAAAATGGATAGAACCTGATGCTAAAAGTGTGTATCTACAAAGTGTTTACCCTATAAAATGTTCAACAATTTGTAAATTTTGTAAGAATTTGTTTAAAAATTCAGTAGTTGTTACTTCAGAATCAGTTGTGAAAATTCTACTCTCAAATTCACAACTTTTAGGAGTTTTTGTGTGTAACATTTCAAAATCTCGATGCCTGGAAAAGTCAGAGAAATTTGTTGCTGATCTGGAAGAGATACCCTAATTTAAGTTCCATTTCCTGCGGTCTATTCTGTTGAGGTGTCTGGAAGGCAGGCCAGATGCTATTGCTGATAAGATTATCTGAGTGAAATGTGTCTGCTGGCTGTCAGCCCAGCTCAATGGCATCGGCAATTTAAGCCAAAGGCCTTGGTTCAACTTCCAACCTGGGCACTTTTTCATTCAGTTGAAGAAATTCAGTTCATATGATATCTTTACCAATCAGCATGATTGAGTTTTAAAATGTCCTTTTGGCCTATACTGGAAGGAAAAGGAAGATTCTCTCTTTCTTGGTTTTAAGATTTTTGCTAATTTTACTCAGAAACACAAGAAGAATCCAATTACAGAAGATTCATTCTTAGTTTTTGTCAGTACTGATTTTGAATGAGAATTTTGCTAAATAAGTAAGCTATTGCCAACTTGGCTTCATTTATGGTTATTTAATTTTCGATGTTAGCAGATGCGAATGTATATCTTTATGTGTATGATTGCAAAAACAATTACAGTAATGAAAGGTAATTTGCAAGAAACCATGTTCACTAAAACTCCTAAATCAATCCCTTACATTTTTTAATCTGTTGTCTTGTTTCAAAATGTCAGTCACCCTAGAATTTGAAACTGCTATATATCAGTCGTTTTATAAGATATCTGGGGATCATGATCGGTGAAAATATACCGAAAATGTCCAGAATTTACTTCCTCTGAAGGGCTGCTATAGGTAGCGTCTTACTTTTTGTAATAGAAGATATCTAATGATAAAAAACAGAATTATTGTTTCCCAAGGGATTCTCATAAACTGCTTCCTTTAAACTCTGGTTAATCTTTGATCTTGATGGGATTTGTTTCTTAGTTTGAGTGATTAATTTTAAACCGGAAATAATAACACAACCATACATTACAAATCAAATCTGATTAATTTTAAACCGGAAATAATAACACAACCATACATTACAAATCAAATCTGATTAATTTTAAACCGGAAATAATAACACAACCATACATTACAAATCAAATCTGATCAAGTGGATGTTGCTTTGATGCCCATCTGGTTCCAACCATTGAATAAATGGTTCTGTACTGTTTAAATTTATATACTAATCAAAAGAATTTCCTTGTACTAGGGGGGTCAGCCCCCTGCTTGCTCACGCTCGCCAACCCCCATGAATTGCTACGCAATTCACATTGGGACCGCTACGCGATCCCAGCTCGTTTCGCTCGATCGCCACTATTTGTGTCAACTCTAGCCAGCATGCGTGCTATCATAAATCATTATAAGATATTAAATTTACAAATATTGTTAATGTATAAAAAAGTAATGGAAAACTTTGTTCAAAATCTAAATAAAAATGTATTTAGTTGGTGCTGCTAATGGTTATAAATCACTTTAGCATTACGAAATTAAAAAAAAAATTGAAATGCAAAATAATAAACTGAAAAATTACCTTGGAAATAGAATTAATTTAAAACCTCAGTGAAAACACAATTCAGGCATTCATAAAAAAAGTAACTGAAAATTTTCTTGAAAATGCATTTATCAAAAGTTTGGCCCTGTGACTTGTTGATTGTCATTGCAAAAGCTAAGTCTAAGTGGGCTGGAAATTGAGGCCATTAATATTTAAATGGCATGCTAGTGTCAGATGGGGTCCTTCTCCTTTCATTTTGCCTATAGTATTGAACAACACGGCTTAAATTCATTTAAAACTATAATAAAACGCCATAATAGATGCGACGTAACATGCAAATGAAATGTAAACAAATCATTTTCGGCTGTGTCTAAATATAATCTTGAACACAAAACTGATTCACTGAATTCACTGCATCACTGTAACACGAACCAATAGCAATTGTTATTCATGCATTGCTTAAACGGTTTGTGTTAAAAGAGAGATTACAACTGGATTTTGATTTGCTGAATGGATCGGGACATGTGACTGTAAATTAACCACTGATAATCGTCGCTCTGGTCGTTGCCAAATGGAAGCTACAAATACAGCTCTTTTTTCGCGCTACGTAAGAGAAATATATATATAGATATTAATTTTTCTGTGTAATATATATATATGTGCATAGTTGCCAACCTCTTAATTTTTTGAATACCAGTAAATTCTTAAAAAGTGTTTGCTTTATTTAATTGCACAAATTGCATAAAACTGGTATTTCTGCATAAAAATATTGGTATTAAAAAATCGGGAAGTTGGCAACTATGTATGGAATAATAAGGAAACACACCCCTTTTTAAATTCAAAATTTTAATTAAAATCTCCAAATTCGTTTTCCAAACTTTAAATCTTATCTTCAAAACCCATTTTGCACCTGTTAACTTTGTTTCTCAGCCCAACATTTATTATTTTCAGAACTCAAATTCCAACTAACTTTAATTTAAAGTGCTGAGTTTATGCATCTTGCAAGTGTTGCAGTTAATTGAACTCAGGGCTTGACAAAGCCATATTGTCAAGATAAAGCCCAGACATCAATATGAGGTAATTAAACAATAAAGTGAAATTATCTTCCTGATTTGACAACTTTACCTCCTGCTGGAAAATATCCTAAATTCTTAAGAAAACACTTTTTCTCTGCCAAAAATTTAATTTTTTAGAGATTTGAGCTTGCTATAATAACCTCATTGTGTGATACAATAAAAAATATGGTTTCTCGTGGCCTACAGCAGGCTCGCGAGTTCTAAAACTGAAAACACAAATGCTGCTAAAGTACTCTTCACATTTTAATGAAATTTTTAAATAAAGTAATGGGAATATTAATTATTACTTTTAAAAGCTTTTTTTAAATACTTGTGTGAATGACTAGACTATTACTTTGTAGGCCAAGAGATACAGCAGCCATTGTGCAAAATTCTGGTGCTGGACGAAAATTAAATTGCAACAACATGTCTAATGAGAATTTAAACAATGGATATCATTTGCCTACAAATAATGTAAGAATATATTTGAAGTTATTACAGTTTAAGTTGTTGTAGCATTTCTATTAAATGAATGTGTGTGGATTCACATTTAATATGTATTTAACTCCTTAATCGTCGCGCCCGATACATTCACAAACAATTTGACCGTAAATGTATCAGCCGCAAGATTAAGGGATTAATATATTGATTCATTTCTAAATTCGATTAAACATTTAGTATTCAAGAAAAAAAAAATAATTATGAAAAGAACTTTTCAATTTTCATTAATTTAAACATTTAAAAATTATGTATTAGTTGCATTTTCTTTAAACACAGTTGTATAAAACCAGAAACATTCTCAAAAAGCATGCTCTTAGCTTGAAATGTTGTGTAAAAATCTGCTGGAACTTATGCATTCATTGGCAAAATTTTCATCTATCAACTTTTCAAATGATTAAAACTCAGTAAACTTTTTAATATTGTGGCCTGTTCAAACATTTATCTATGTTTTTTTTTTTTTTTTTTTTTTTTTTTTTGCTTTGCTATTAAGAAGTATCCTACAAGAGAAAGTAAAGGTTACATATTGTAAAATTCTTTGATTGTTAAAACACGCTAGAAAAAGAGTGGCTTCATATTGGATTCATTATGAATAGGATTGGACAGTTATTGCAGGGAAAATTACACCAAAAATTTTTAACATCACTATTTCCAAACAAAAATCTTCATAATGGATTTCTAAAACTTTTGCTATCACGAAGATTATTGTTTGCAAATAGTAGTGTTAAATTTTTTGGCGCCATTTGTTCCATGACAAACATTCAACCCTGAGGCTTAGAAAAATTGTCATTCATTTAATAACTGTTTCTCAATTTGTATACTTCTAATATACATCTATTTATTGTGATGAATATTCTGTGAATCATATTCCATTGAATTCAAATGACCCCACTGGCATAGTTCAGTGATATATATCAGAACAATGGATATATGCCTTGATATGAGGACATGAGTTTGAAAATTCACCTTATCCAAAATTTAAAAAATTGAATTTTTGCTATCAATCTATGCTATTGGTGAACCTGCATTGCAAAAAAACTAGTTTTATTGTGTATTTCTGGCATTGTAAAATCTTGGTTTACAATGAAAACCAATGGGCGCAGTCAGAGTTTTTCGCAATTTCCCAACATTTGATTTTCTGAATAAGGTGAATTTTGAAACTCATATCCTCATATATATCCAGTGTTCTCACTGCAGCTCGCCATTGCGGCAAATCATGACAAAATTTTTCATTTGGCGAGTAGATGGATGATTAGACTCGCCAAATTGCGAGTGCTCAATTTTTGCTCATCTTTTGTGTGTGTGTGTGTCAGTACAGGCGACACTCTTATTTACTTTACAGAACGATTGATGCCACGTATCATGTTCAATCGTATATTACAATTTATAATATTTTTTGAGATACTAATCCAACACCAATTCAATTATGCATCAGTCAATGTCATTTCAGTATCTCTTAATGTGTCCAATAGGCAAAAGTACTATTTTGAAATTGCCTTTGAAATATGGTCTTCAATGAAAAGTCAAAGAATTCTAGAAAAATAAAGTTTTTGACACATTTTGCTGTTTATATTTTGAATTTTTCAGCATTGATTGAATGTAATGTATTGAAATCCTGAGTTAACCGGGACTGGAAGTTTTATTTCATAATAACCTTTTATTAAGTTAAATCAGATTTTAAATTTTTTCTTGATTGCGTAAGACATTTAGAATACAGCTATTTTTTTAGAATCTGTAGAAGATAATTAAATTTAGATGAATAACTGATCTATAAACAGTGTCAAAAACTTAGGCTATTTTAGAACATATTGAAAAAAGGCAGATACATTAAGGGGTTAAAGATCTAATTTTCAATGTTTCACAACGAATTTATTTTGCTAATTTTTTTTTTTCATTTGGCGAATGTTTCTTACTTCTGATTAGCCAAATTGCTAACATTCGTAATATCATGATGTTTGATATTTTCTTATATTTTATATTTATTTTCTAAATATTATTTTGTATGATGATTTAGATATTTTCAATCAAAACACGTGTAAATTAATTTTTGTCAACTGTTATTGACTGTGTCATTCTGTAGATAAAAAACTTTTGCTCTGGTAGTGACTTTTTAGCCAAAAAGAAAAACTAAACTTTTCCAATCTTTACTTTTGAAGCTGAATTTTTAAAATGTAGATGCAATAATTATCTGGGACAATATTTTTTAGAACTTAATATATATTGAATAGTTATTTACAGCTTCATTGGAAAAAACTCTTTTCTGGGTTTTGTTTAGAATGGTTTAAACTGCACAACAGGTTAGATAATGAAAAAGTAGACAAGCTTACATTTATGTACAAATTTTTCAATAAAAAAAATTAGTTTGTATTTAAAATTTTGTTGTATCAAACAAACTTTTTCTTGATGCTTGATACTAAATCCAATAGTTTGATTTGTCTATTTTCAATTAGTTGATCTTCAATTTTGTTACATAAAGAAAAAGACATTTAGAATATTGTTTTATAAAATTTTCAAGCTAATTGCTATATGTTTTAGTTTCTAATTTTTTTTCAAGCCTGAAAATATTTATCATCAATAAATTCGCTTTTTGAAAATATCATATATATATATGTATATATATATAAAACCCAGTATATGTAAATATATCAAAATATCACATTTATTTTAGAACAAAGTGATGTTCATCTAATAGAACAGAAAAGCAGTACTTTTTTTCTTTAATAAGAACAATAATAAAAGAAATACAAAATTAAGTCCTGATAAAAAAAAAAAAAAAAAACTAACAAAATGCCTTAGAATTGCTGATTTTTAAAGGTATTTTTCTTATTTTATTGCATTTTAGGAAAGAGAAAAAGAGTTGCAAATGGAAATAGTAAAATTAAAAGAAGAATTAAAGAGATACAAAGAGTTTCCCCAGTTGAGTAAAAATATGCAAACAAATAAAGTAAGCATGCTTTCTGGTTAAACTTGTACATTTAATGCTCACAAACTATATTTGTAAATCAATATACATAGCAATTCATACAGCTTTTTTTTTTTTTTTTTTTTTTTTTCTTTTAAATAACACAATTTAAACCAACAGACCACTACATGTATTTCACCAAAGTTAGGGCTTGGGATATGGGTACAACAACAATGAACAAAATTCAGGAACCCAAAGACTGATTTGAAGCATAAATCAACATTTAATTTTATTGTTAATGATTATTATAATTATTTATAATTATATTAGTTATATATGATTAAACTCTAATTGTGTTATTTAACATGTCTATTAAAGGACAATGAAACACTTATAAAATAAAGGGGCTGTAATTATTATTTTTTTTTTAAGTTTAAAAGAAATGTTTTTTAGCTTAAAAAGTTTTGTCGCCCTTTGCTTAGTGCTCAATTTAAAAAACTGCTTTTATTTGTTTCCATTGGCTGCCAAAGCATCATAACCTCTTTTAAAACTTTTAAATATGTTTTTCACAAAATATTTTTTACTGGTAGACATTGTGAGAAAGTTAGTAATGAAGCTAGTGACTTCAAATATAAAGTGAATCTGCATGACATGAGATTATTTGGTGAACCATTAAATGTATCTTTATAATTCTTATTTTTAATAAAATATGACTTCTAAGAAAATATTTTGCATTTTCTTTCCAAAATTTCACTTTAAAATTTCAAAAATGTTTTTTTTTTCCCCCGCGTGAAAATGAACAGCTTGC
This sequence comes from Maratus speciosus, assembly GCA_963932465.1. NCBI lineage: Eukaryota > Metazoa > Arthropoda > Arachnida > Araneae > Salticidae > Maratus > Maratus speciosus. Next base: position 583,386,177 of record OZ010788.1, on the reverse strand, counting down.
CAGATTTGTATATTCAGTTTGAAAATGTCAAACCTTTATTTGTTTACACAAGTAATAATTTTTTCATTTGAGCAAAAGTGTCCAGGCTAGGACTTGAACTCAGAACCTGTGGCTTCAATTGCCAATGCTCTTCCAATTGGGATATATGGACGACATCCCAGCCAACACAATATTCGCTTAGAACAACCATTTGGTACTGAATCTGTATTTGTTTGTTTCAGAATCACCATTACCAAGCAACAGTGCTTATCAGTCAGAAGGGAGACTTCTAATCATTTTCTTGTACTGAACTTCCTTATGATCAGAATAATATTATTTCTAAAAATTGTTGTTGAAAATTCGTCTAATTGAATGCTGATTTCTGAAAATAATTTTCTAATTTTATTCCTCAAAAATGATCTTAAATTGACGGACATACCCCCTTAAACTATTTTTTCTAAGGCCTGTTGTATCAGAGTTTTTAAAAAAGATGTGAATGAAATCAATATGAAGAAACAAAAGCATAAGCATTAAAAATCTGTGCAATACTTACTTAAGTCAGCACACTAAATGCTAATTTGTTACCATTCCTTCTACACTCCAGACAGATTTTCAGTAACAAAAGGAAAAAAAAAATCAAGCTTTTAATATATATTTTTTAACTACTTAAATTTATTAATACAGTAGACTCCCTCATCCACAACCCTAAAATCCGCACATTATCACAGATGTAAACAGTGAAACTTTCAGTTCAGATGTAAGGGCAAAATTACAGAATTTTTTAGTTTTATATGATTCTGTATGTGTTTTAATATGTAATTCTCGATAATGTGACTGAACTCGGGAGTTTTCATAAAGGAAATATAAATTTATTTGTGAAAAAATCAAGATATTGCTGATATCACTGGTAATCGCAATCTTTTTACCCAATATATTTATGTATTAATGAAGCTTTTTTGGTTTATTAAGACTGGCTAAACCTAAAATAAAACTTTTTTACTTTATGATTTTGATGTGAATTAATAGGTCACCTTTACAAGGAAAGTTTCAATGAATAATTCAAGGAAAATGTATCCCATCTTTATTATGCATATTTAAGTATACATTATTGATCATTTACTTGATCTTGACTTTTAATAATTTTCGAAATTAGCTTACTTTTAATCATTGTAGTTTATTACTTAATTATTTTAATATTTTACTATGTTACAAGCATTCATTATAATTTTGATTGCATAATTATTACATTCAAATTACTGTTTAAAAAATGTAAACAAAGCAATGACTAGAAATCTTCAAAATTCTAAAATCCACACTTTATGTTATAAAAGCAATACATAACATTCCCCTTCTAAAATTTACATAAACTTAAATTTTTATACTTTGTTTATTAAAATGAACAACTTCAAATTACGATCTATCAATTTGACGGCAAATTTTACTAAGTTTTTAATATTAAAATCTAAAATCTTTATTCTTAATTATTTTGATTTGAAATCACATTTATTGTATTCTAATATTTTTTATCATTCCTCTGTTGAAATTTCAGCACAATTGCTTTTGTTGCTTACCAGAAAAACGAGAAAATAATTCCTAGACTTTTCTTTATTTATAATCATTTTCGATTAACATTTTGCCTCAAGAAAGAAGATTCTAGTTCAGAAAATGTTTCTTATCATTGGAATGTACCAGAAATTCCAATCTACGTCATAGACCGCACAGACAGCAGGCGTCTCTTTCGCTCCCGTCCATGAGACTGTTGCCATTCCACAGTTAAAATTCTAGCGTGAAAACATATTCGCAGGCTTGCTATCGACACACCGTCTTTTGGAGTATTCTAATTGGCTCGTTTCGCTGAGAGTGCACTCCAATTTCGGCTGGCGTTTCAAAAAATTCAGTTCGTAAGTTTTGTCTAAAGACACAGGACCGCTTTTCAAGTCGGAAGTTTTTTTATTCTTTTTCACCGTTGGGCATAAGCCCCGGTGAGCGCGTCATGGGATGACACATGCTTATTGTAAAGAGAATATCTACACGAAATAATAATTATCAACTACATCAATAGTTAAGTGATTTTATCACTGGAAATTTGGAAGAAAAAGAAGATAGATTTTTACTTGCTCTCATAGTTAAGCTTGTATCCCCATCCATTTGATGTTGAAGTATCTTAAACCAGAAAACCAGCACAACACCATCCCATCAATGAATCGTGAATAGAAAGCTCCATTTTTCCTTTTGCATCATTGTTGTTCTCCATCGTTAATCAGAATTCTTCTCCACTTATCTTATATTTTTGCGCATCTAATTTCAACGATCTCCGTAGAGCCATGACGAATGAATAAATATGACACATTGTGAAAATTAACTTCACCTATTTCTTCATGTAATGATGTTCATCATTTTATATTGTTATCATCTAATATGAACTGCATTTTCATAGTCTTTCATATATTTGCCAGTTTAACGATATGTTATTAATGGATCTCATTGACAACCAGATATTTAGACTTTCTTTTATAGACTTTTATGAACTATACTCAATTCAAGAAGTGTTAATATTTATAAAGACCATTCAGTATATATATAGAGGACTGTTCAGAATCAATATTTAATATAATATGGAATAACATCTGTCTTTTTTACAATAGTTTAATATTTTATTTTCAATATTAAATATGTGCTTCGGATCCGAATAAATCTCAATGTGTTTCTTAGTTTACAATAAAATACATAAATATGTAATTGATCCTAATCATTTCAAGTGTGAATTTGTATACTATGTGATTTTCAGCTAAATGGGGATGAGTAGCAATATTTTACATTTGTTTAATATAAAAGTTTTCAACTTTAAATTAATTTTAGTTAAAACACATTTTTGCCCACTATACATCCGGCCGTAGTGTGATTCTGGGGGTGTGTGAATTGGGTTTATTTTGGTTTAAATTGAATTTTTCAATTGAATTTTCACTCCAATTTACATATCCCAGGATCACATTACATGTACAACCTCTGGTCCCGAGCTGTGCGGATTTGAGGGAGTCTACTGTATTATTTTTTTCATGATTTTTGTTATTATTGACTAATACAAACTGATATTTTAATTTTTATCTTACTGAATACCAAGCATTATTAATATCAGAAATTTTGGCAGTTAAACTATATCATTTACATTGGGTTATAATAACATATTATAACCCAATGTTATATAACATATTAACATTGGGTTATAATAATTATTCTACCTTATAAAACTGTAGCAATTGCTTAGATTTTCTGTAAACTAGCATCGTAACATATTTCAACAAAGTAATGTTGAACATTGATTTTCAACCCTATAATAGTATAAAAAATGCTAAGATGACTTGTGTTTCGATATAATTTAAGGTTTATATTTGCTGTTTCACTGATTGAGTTTTGTTTGAAAATTGCTTCAACATGATATACAAGTTAAGATAGAGTTATTTAACAAATTGTAATGCAACTTCAATTATATCAATCTGATTTATTTTATATATTTATATATGAAGCGCTTGTAACATCACCATAGTGTTTTTTTTATATATATGTTTTACTTTATTTTACATATATTAACATATAAGAAGACTATGACGGTGTTTTGAGAGCTTCATATTAAATAAAAAATCAAATTGGTGTCAATGAAATACGTTAAAATTTGCTAAATTCCTAATCTTTTACAGCACTATTAAACAATCTTTGGACAAAATAAACCAGATAATTAGTAAATATAGACCCTAAATTATGTGACAAAAATCAAAACATCTTAGAAAAAAAAAAGATTAAAAAATTATCAAGGATCCAAAAATCAATGTTCATTTACCTATCTTATTTTCTATTCTAAAAAACAGATTTTCTATCTATTGAATATAGTTTAGTGTAGAAGATTTTTTGGATTATGTTTGTTTCACATTCACAACATAAATATCTTATCAATCACACATAAATAGAATGTGTAACTTCACAACAGTTTAGTTTCACCATTTAATTCATCATAACTGAGTCAAAAACTCTTAAATAGCATTGTGCTAATTATATGTACAAAGATTAAAATAAATCACTAAACTTATAAAAAATAAAATATGGACGACTATCAAAATTCTATGTAAAATATCCAGTCAAATACCTGGAGAATAAAATAAATCACACCAATAAGAAACTTAGCAGTCATTTTCTCTATTATCTGCCATTCTCCAACTGACTGAGTGAAGATATCTCATCTAACAAATTCTCCAAATATGAGACAATCTAAAATGTTCTAAAAAAAAGTCTGTAGTTTTGTAATGCACGGATTTCGACGCAGTAAGGATTTACAACTTCATATAACATTTATTTTGGACAACATGCACAATACACAAATTTATACATAGTTACACATAGACATTTCACACCAATAATTCACAGATTGAAAAACAGCTAGGACAGGTGGATTACATTTTCAGATGTGAAGAAACTTTCTCAGAAACTCAATCTTAATACACTATGGAGTAGTAACGTACATAGTGCCTTTTGTCAAAGCACAGAAGATGGCAAAAGTAAATGCACATTACAGCTTTATTTAGTGTAGTATGAAGACATCAAAAGATTAGCACAGAACAATGAGTGAGTTATTCTCCTGCCTATAAGAAAAAAAAAAAAACATTTACCATGTTCGTTGCTGTATTTAAATTTGTTTCTGTGTATTCTATTTCTTTTTAAGGCTATTTTGTTGACAAAAACTTTTTTAAGAATTATAATTTACATAATAATTGAACTTTGATATTTTAGACTTTTTAAAACAAATACTGTCTAGATTTTTATTATTGTTTGTGTGTGGGGAGGGGGCTTACATTTTATTTATTTGTAACAGCTTTCTCATCTAAAATTTAGAAATCAAATAAATAATTATTTATTTCAGAATCAAAAACATTTAAGCAAAGTGTTTATTTTATACAGTAGAGCCCCGATTATCTGTGGGATTGGGTGGCAAGGGCACCGCAAATAACAAAAATCACGGCTAATCCGAAAAAAAAAATGAAAATCTGAAATTAAAAAAAAAAAGCTGAAGTTAGAATTAAACAAACAATGGCAGTAAAGCATGTTTTTTATTCTTTAAACAGCTTGAATAGAAAAAAAAAATTCAATAATGTAAAAGTACAACATATGTACACGAATATAAAATAAAAACATGCACTGTAGGCCTACTCATAGAAGCCACCTTAAAAAATCTCGAACATCAGTTTGTTTTGCCAGTCACTATAAAATTATTATTTTTTTTTAATGCAAAAAGATCAGATCATAAAAATTTATTTTTCTTTTCAACAGCTTGATTTTGCAAATCATCTACAGAAATGTTTTCTTCACCCTTCTTGTTGACGTAGTGAATGAGCTATATTTATAGATTCGCGATTTTGTACCATTTGTAAAGAGTTGTTACGTGATTTCTTATTCTGTAGTTCCATTAGATTATTATAAACATAAAGAGTGATTAAACAAGCAATACTTTTTTTTTTAAGTCTTGTCGGATTATTCAGCATGCCTTAGGATGCTGGTTTAGACGACGTTTATTGTATTACTGCGTACTTATAACTTACATTTTCTTTTAGCAAACACCTTTTTCTTTTCTATTTTTATCAGAATTTCGGGTAATTCGAATTTTTTGTAATCCGAACACGCACCGGTCCCAATTAGTTCGGATTAGCGGGGTTCTACTGTATTTTAAACGTGGCAACCGAAACTAGTAATATTCTTCTATTACTTTCGAATACATGAATTAATCTGTTTATATTTATTAGTAGGGCTTATTGTATTTTCCTTATTGTTGGCTTGAAATTTAAAAAAAAAATCGCTTCGCGGATAATCGGGGCTTTACTGTATATAGGAAAAATAACAATATTGGCAAAAGCTTATATATGTATGTATATAATATTTATATAATTAAATGGAATCATATATCTGGAAATAAATCAAAAATGAATGAAAAGAATAGTAAACAAGTTGGAAATTGCACATAAAATATGTCAAATGAGATGCATTCATACTATAGCTAGTTTTATAAGTATTTTTTTTGCAACACATATTGTACTGAATGTATATTTTAGTGCTCTTCATAAGTGCTTATCAATTTCATTCTGTTCGAAAGGCTGTAACATCATTAAAATGCACTTGAAATAATTTTTTCCCATTATCCGTAATGTAACGGAAAACTTTTGACTGTCCCTGTAATTAAACTATACATCTGATTTTTATAATATTTTAAATGACTCTACAAAACTTTGTGACATTTATATATTTAAAATTACAGACCATTTGGTTGGGTAGTTTTTACTCTGTTATATGTGGACGGATGGATAGACAGACAGACAGGCCAAACGACGACTATAGGTGCTACGTTTTTATATAATTACGAATGCACCTAAAAATGCAAGATCAAAATACAAAATGAACATGACAGATTAAAAATGAAAAACTATGAATGTGTTGTTGATTTTTCAGAACTTCTTCAAAAGCACAATTCATAGTAAACATATGTTATTTCATTGAATATTGTCATCATAAGGACTAAAAATGACAATAAGAAGATCCTTATAATATATTGAAAACCCCAGATTGCTTGAAATACAATAAGATAACCTTGGAAATGAATGAAAAATTAATAAAAATAGACAAAAAACTAAATAATTTATTAAAACAACTTGGAAAAAAAAAAAAGACAATGATGTAGCTAGGTATAAACTTGTACAGATATGTGTTGTGAATTAACTAAAAAAAGTTCATTTTCAAGAACAATTTTGAAATTCAATAAAAAAGCAATTTTATTTACATGAACACAAATTGCATTAGTCTATGTATAATCTTGCCGTGTGCAGAGAGGAGTAACCTGTATAAATTGTAACTATGCCTTTGGACATAGAAAAGTACAATACAGTGTATAAATTAATTTCAGTATTGTAATGTTTTATGTTTATATTTAAAGTGTAGTATGTTTATGCTTATTTTGTTTTCTTATTTTACATGCTATTTTTTAATAAAAACTCAGTAATACATTAGTTCATACAATTTAAATTTCTTTTTCCAACATTCATCTAGTAATTTGGTGATTTCAGTAATTTATTACAGTAATACATATCAGATTGAGAATCTATTAGATTGATAAGTTTAATCAGATCAGCAATTATTTATTTATTTTGTTATTGACAAACTATCTTAAAACTTAACAAGTCACTTAAATTTTCACTGTACAATTGAACTTGGTTTTGCAGGAATTCCAAAATTAAAAATTTTTATTTCTTCTCATTAGATTTTCATTATGTTAGGAATATGCATATGTATGTCTGCATCACTCTCCTGCCCCCCTCCCTTTCCAAAAAATTTTACCTATTTAAAATTTACCATATATTTCCATGTATAAGCCGAGTATATGACTTTTCAGGCAAAATCATCCAAAATCGGAAACCTGTATATAAGGCGGTGTTAAACAAATGTGAGGAAAAAATTCAGCGAATGAAAACTTAGTATTTTTTTTTTTTCTGCATAGCAAATAGAAAAAAATTTTGCTCTCTGAAATTATTGATTCTCCTATAGATCTTTGGTAGATCCATGGTCTTCAACACTCAGACGTTTTTCTAAATGAGTCATTTAAAACCAGGCTCTGTTCGAAATGGACTGAATGCATAAAATTTGGGGATTCAGCTGCAACAAATGGTGGTAATTTTTAAAAAAATTACATCGTTGCTATCTCTGAACGGGTGAAAGAAGCTTGGCGTGAATTACCACAAGAAATGATCTTCCGACTTTTCAAAAAAAATGTTGAATCAGTAATGCAATGGATGGAATTGAAAATGATGCCATTTTTCAAGAAGATGGTGATGGTGATGAACTAGATACTGACGATATTTATCCTGAAGTACCAATGAGATAAAGCAATTTTAAGGAGTTGCTTGAAAATTCTGATAATCATTTTAATAGTAAAAGTTGTTGGGTGACTTGTTTCATTATAAAAGAATGGAGTATTAAAGTATTTTTAGAAATTTGTAGGTATTTTTTATGTTTTTTATATTTACCATCTTTTTTAATTTAGAATATCAATTTTTGGAAATAGTCTTACACTCATGTATAAGCCGACCCCCACACTCTGGAGCCTAAAAAATGTCCAAAAATTCTCGGCCTATAGATGGAAATATATGGTAACATTACTTCAGATATTCAATCATCATTAAAATAAGTATTTTTTGTAGCCTTTATTTATAAAAAAATTCAGCTTTCAGATGATTATCAAAGCAGACCAGTTTCAAAAAGAAGCTACTCTTCAAGAAGTGAATCTTCAAAGTCTAGAAAAAGTTTCAGAAGCAGAATATGCATCTTACAGTGACAAATTGTTGCCTTAAATCTTTTGTGTAAAGTCATGTATATTTGTTCATTATGATCATTTCTTCATTAAAGTTTTTATTTTTGCAGATTTTGTCATTTAAAAAATCAACACATTTTGCACATAACATGAAAGATATTGTTATGTTTTCAATCTTTTATTGTTCCATCAACTGTTGCAAAATCTCATGCAACATGTTTGACATAGACTTTATGTTTGACATACTTTTTTTTTTTTTTTTTTTTTTTTTTTTTTTCCAAAGGGATTAAAGCGATTTCAATACTTTTGGCAGTGCCTAAACTATAAATTGATCATGCAGCAAAAAAAGAAAAAAATCAATAGTTATGCAATTTTATGTAAAAAAAAAAGAAATCCAGATTTTTTAAAATTAACATAAGTATTGCATTTTTTTGTGGAATGATCAATTTATAGCTTAGCTACAGCTCAAACTATTTTTTCTTTTTTTTTAGCATTATAATCGCTTTAGTAGTTCTCCAGAAAAAGCGTATTGATATCAACTGTTTAATTTTTTTTCTCCCAAAAATCACACAAGTATTGCATTTTTTATTATTTCTTTCCAAACGATCAATTTATAATTTAGCTGTTGCCAAAACTTTTTATTTTTAAAGTAGTGAATTTGCTTAATTAGTTTCCATGAAAAAGATGCCTCATTGTCAAGTATTTTAATGTGATTTTGCAACTGCTTTCACTCCTTACACCTACCTTTCAAATTATGTTGGATATTTCTCTTGTAATCCTTAGCAAAAAATGCATAAAAAGCTGTAACCTTAGTTGAACTGATATTTTTTAAAGAAAATTTCAGCAACAAAATGTAATAAATTGGTGTTGAAGTCAGTTTTGTACAAACAGATTTTTTATCCACAAGTATTGCTAATAGAAAGGGGGACATAAAAACCCTAACTTTGTACAACTTTTGGGAATGCTGACTAATAAAAAGGAAACAAAAAATGTCTAATCATAAGAATGGTAGTCTGCAATCCAAATTAACTGTTTAAAATATTGAATGTCGTTATTATTATCATTTAATAGGTATTATTGAAATTTGGTGTTTCGAAATCTGAAAAAGAAAAAAAAAAAAAAAAGCTTCATTTTCAATTATCTCACTGTTTTCTGAATTTGCTGGATGTGAGTTTAAAAATTGAACATTCTTCCGACCTTTACTGTGCTTAAGGCTGTTCTCAAATAAAACTGGCTACTTTCAGACACATTCCTGAATTCATTTTTGTTCATAAACACATTAAAGTGGCAGGTGCTCTAATTCAAAAACTAATTGATATTATTTTTTTTTTTTAATTTTTTGATAAATGCATAAGATCTTTCAGAAAGTCCTGTCAAAATTGGCACTTTGAACAGAATCTCCAGATTCGACAGCTCAACAATCATTGTTTATAATCCAAGATGTAATTCAGTTATACGCATCCTTGCTTCAAAAGTGCCACAAATCAAAAATTGTTTTTTGAATTATGACTGCCATTCTACTTGGTTTTTACGCCTCTACCAATCACCTAAAGTACCAGATAGTGCACTGAAAATTCAGCCACCAGGTAGCAGTTGTGTTTGGAAGATGGCCACTGACCCTTCCACAACTTTTCATGTTTCCTGAAAAACAGGGCACTTTTGAAGCAAGAGTGTGATATATATATGTATTAAATTCTAAAGTTCTTTAATAACCATGCCTGCAATTTTCGTACTTTTACATTTAAAAATGAGTTCATAATTGTGTCAGAAAGTTTTGTGTTATACAGTGGAGGAAAATATTTTATTCAGATAGAACACCCTTATTTTGATAATAACCAATTCTTTTTCTCTTGCGCATTCTTTTTTTTACGAGAGCTACTGAGCAGGTTTTATCATTTTTTCAGTTTGATATACAGTATAACCTCAAAAATCCAGTATCGTTGTGACTGAGACGAAGCCAGATTTTTGAAAGAATATCAAAAAATACTTCTGATATTCTTAATGCATAATTTAATTCATAGCCAAGTGATATTTATATGAGAAAATGATATGATTAAATATTTTTTAAAAACTTGCTTTAATATTGATATTTTCTATGTTTAAAAAAAAAAAAAAAACTAAGAAACAATGAAGTTATTTTTTCTTGAGCAATTTCCGAAACATTGATGTCAGTTTTATTTGCTTCAGCTTTCAGGGGTTGATCCAGGCAAAATTTGGGGCCTACTTAGGGCCCTTTTACAAAAATCTATTTAATAAAATAGGCCGCTTCACAAAAATAAATTTAATAAAATGGGCCCCTTCACAAAAATGAACTTAATAAAACAAGCCCCTTCACAAAATTCTTTTTTTATATAAAATAGGCTTCTTTCGTAACATTCTTTTTCAGAAAAACTGTTTTAAAAAGTGTAATTTGTAAATAAAATCAGGTCATGAAAAACAAACACTTCAGCAAGGGGATTTAAAGAAGTTTTTGTTAATAAATTCTTGGTTCGAATTTGAATAATTGGATTTCAACTTTTGTTACAAAATGTTATTTTTCACAAAAATAACCTTTACTTTTCACAAAATGGGCCCCCAAAATAAAAACCTGCATCAACCCCTGGTTTTTTCGGCCATTCTTTAACAAGTCTTTCTTGGATTTTAGACACGTGAAGAATATAGATTTTGGAAATACAGTCTTGTTTCTCTAAAGCAAATATTAATTTCCAGTCAATTTCATGCATTTTTCTAGTGATGCCTTTTCTTCTGCTGGCTCCTCATGCTTGAATCTTTCAGCTGCTACAGGCATTATAGACAGTTCTGTTTAGCATAGCATCAGCAATCTCACTTTTGCTAATTCATCGCTTTTGATCTCGAAGTTTTTAATTTGTTAACAATTGTTATTTTTCTTTCTCCCATAAATTGGAAGTGTAAAAAAAAAAGGGAGGCAGGAAATGCCTTTGATGCCGGATTTTTGAGGTCACAGTGTATTTGTAAAAATAGAATAAGCAAATTAGATAATCACTGCTAATTTTCTTCTCCATATTCCACAGAAATTTATTTTGTTTTCTTAGTATGGTAGAATTAATAATTTGACTACTCAAATAGAATTATTATGACTTACACATAATCTATAATAGCTTTGATTAAACATAAAAACTAAATACATTTTTTATACCAAATAAAAAATTTCGCCATCTCTAAAGAATTAAGCTTTTAAACAATTTCTTAAAGCTTCCTTAAAATATATATATACCGGGTGTCCTAAAAAGGACTGACTGATTTTAAAATTCAATAACTTGCAAACGGTGACAAATATTTAAAAAATTCTTGCAGGAGCATTATGTATGATGTCAGGAGTGTTGTTTGCTGTGATTCTCGAATTTAGTTTGAATTACAAACAACAGATGGCACTGTGAGCAATATGTGCTAAATCCAGGCCTGATTTTTGGTACTTCGGGACCCACTCAATATGTTTTAGTCTCCTTTTTTGGCATGGGAGAAGAGAAAGGCAAAAAAATCCAGCTTGACTTTAGCGCCTATTGCTTTCAGTATTATCTATTGTTTGTAATTCAAACTAAATTTGAGAATCATAATAAAAAAAACTCCTGACATCATACATATCCCTCCTGCAAGGATTTTTTAAATATCTCTCATCGTTTGTGAGTTATTGAATTGTAAAAAGAGAATCATATGATTTTAATCAAAAAAAAAAAAAAAAGAAAAAAAAAATCAGCTTTATTGTTTGATTAAATAAATATCAATAGAAAAAAATTAAGGAAATTAAAGGTTAAAAATCAGAATTAATATGTTATGATATAAAATAAAATAATATTTTAAGAAAGAGATTATGGTACTGGAGGCACCGGTGAGATCTTGGATACTTTTTTCAAGCTTGGAATAAGTGTACGCTCATCATATCTTACTGCAGTTTTTTAAATAAAGTTTACACCATTCTTATGTGGAATTGCAACAGACGACGGAACACCTCGCATCACATTTATTGCAGATAAGTACATTTTATCTTATTATCGGTTTGGCTTTTGTTTTTTTACGCTATTCCCCTCATTATTTGAATAATGAGTACCGACTTGGAAGCCACAAAAAAGGTTGCTGAAGAATTGCAAAAAGCAGCTATAAATTTACGTGGCAGAGCTAAATCTGCTCTAACAAGGATAAACAACTTCATTAACTCGGAGCAAGCTTTTCAAAAGAATGATTTGTACAATAAATTAGAAAAATTAGAGACAGTTTACTCAGACTTTGATAAATATGATGCTCAATTACCAGCTGAAGCATCTGAAATTGAGGAATTTGAAAAAAAATATTATGAAACCAAAGCCAAACTGCAAACAGAACTTGAAAAAGTTACCGTAAATGTGCATGCACAATCTCAATTGATAAATGATCAGATTCCAGTTGTTAGTTCTACTATTTCTAACAATTTTAAATTGCCTAGATTAAACATAGAACAATTTAATGGTGATTTTAAAAACTGGCTGTCATTTAAAGATTTATATTTATCATTAGTTCATAATAATGACAGCATAAGTAATATACAGAAGTTTCAGTATTTAAGAGGGTTACTAGGGGAAGAGCCAGCCTCTATAATAAAACATATTCCTATTTCTGAAAACAGTTATTCAGAAGCGTGGGAAAAATTGCTGTCGAGATATGATAAGAAAAAACAAATTGTTTCTACTTTAGTTAAAACATTCTTGGACATTCCTCCCATTACTCAAGTGAATGCATTTAGATTATGCTGTTTATCAGATGTATCAGATGAAGTAATTAGAGGCCTTAAATCAATCGATGAAAAGGCATCTGGCCATGACTTATGGCTGATTCATATTTTATTACAAAAGGTTGATTCTAAAACAAGGGAGGAATGTGCAAAATTGACCTCAAGCGAAGACTTTCCATCTTTTGATCAATTTATTCAGTTTATAAATGATAGATGTTCATCTTTAGAGTTGTATAAAAGTGAAAATGAAGGTTCACATAAACAAGAGAAACAATATAACGTCAAAAGATCTTATTCCAGTGTCATTAGCAAATGTTTACTTTGTAAATTTAATTACTCACTTTACAAGTGTGTTAAATTTAAGGAATTAAGCACCAGGGATAGGAGACAGTTTGTTAAGAAAAACAAGTTATGCAGTAATTGCTTGTCTGACAAGCACACTACCTGGCAATGCAATTCCTCTTACTCTTGTCACAATTGCAAGCTGAAACATCATACTAGTTTATGCGAAAACAAACTGCAAAATTACGCGATATCAACTTCTCGTTCACATGAAAAACAGAGCCACAAAAACAAACCTGATTCAGAGGCCTGTTTGATTCCCGATGAGGATAAAAAGGAAATTTCTCCTTCCATAAATGCAGTTCAAACATCTTTCGCACTTTTGCCCACTGCTAGTGTATACATTAATGATTACATGGGTCAAAAGCACACTTTAAGAATCGTGTGATAGTAGATCAGAGTCTACGTTTGTTGCTGAATCCTGCATGAAAATGTTAGGAATTAAAAGGAAAAATGCTAGGTTCCCCGTAAAAGGTCTGTCTAATTCAAAGATCGCAGTAACTAAGGGTTACGTAATGTTTGATCTTACATCAATTTATAATGCTGACACCAAGTTGTCTGTGAAAGCATTTGTTTTAGATGATTTAAATGCTCCATTACCTGTGGAAAAAATACATGAGAAGCATTTTTCGCATTTAAAGAATATAAACTTAGCGGATCCACATTTTGAGACACCAAGTAACATAGACATTATTCTAGGATCTGATTATTTCTTTTCTATTTTGCTTCCTGGTCAAGTAACAGATACGCAGAGCAATTTAATTGCTCAAAATTCAATTTTTGGCTTTCTGGTATCAGGGAAAATGCTACTTTCTAGTACATCTCCAAATTCGATACATAATTTACACATTTATGAAGTTAATATTGATAAAGAGTTAAAGCGTTTTTGGGAAGTAGAAGAAGTATTTAATAAGAATACTCAAATGTTGTCACCTGAAGAGCAATTTGTTGAATCACATTTTCAGGAAAATTATTCAATTCCGAGGGTCATTTTGTGGTTAAGTTACCTTTTATTCAATCTAAATCAGAATTAGGTAATTCTAAACCTGCCACAATTTCTCGCTTGCTTGCTATTGAAAAGAAATTTAGAGAAAAACCAGAATTTGAAAATCAGTACAAAGAGTTTATATACGAATATGAAGAATTAGATCACATGGAATTAGTTGCACAAAATGACATTAATAATTATGAAAATGAACACTACTTTCTTCCTCATCATGCAATTATTAAATCTTCTAGTATCACTACTAAATTAAGGGTAGTTTTTGACGCTTCATGCAAAAGTTCAAGTGGTGTTTCCTTGAATTCCATTTTGGGTGTAGGCCCTAAGTTACAACGGGACATTTTCGAAATCTTACTTAATTTTCGATTTCCGAAAATAGGCTTTTCTGCGGACATAGAAAAAATGTACCGCCAGATTTTGGTTGCCGAAGAAAATCAAATTTATCAGCAAATAGTTTGTAGGTCTAATCCTAATGAGGAAATAAAAAATTACAAGCTAAAAACTGTCACATATGGTTTAGCACCAGCATCTTTTCTGGCAACTAGATGTATAAAACAAATCGCTCATGATTACACAAAAAAATCCTTGCATTTCGCGCATGTTAGAAGAAGATATGTACATGGATGACTTATTATCCGGTACGAATACTGTTAGGGAAGCAATAGAAATTTGCAAAGAAATTACAGATTGTTTAGAAGCGCATGGTTTCCACTTGAGGAAGTGGAAATCGAATTCACAGGCATTTCTTAATGAATTTATAGATTCTTCTAGCACTGAATCAAATTTTGAAATAATTCCTAGTGACAACGGAAGCTCCAAGGTTCTAGGCTTAAGCTGAAACTCTTCATCAGATAGTTTTATTTTCTTAACTGCATTAACACTCACTCCACCTCTTACAAAGAGACATATTTTAGCTGAGTCTGCACAAATTTTCGACCCACTAGGTCTAATTTCGCCCTGTACTGTAAAGGTATTTTATCAGAAACTTTGGCTTACAAAAGGGGACTGGGACTCTATTATACCGCAACATCTTACAGATGAATTGCTACAATTTCAAATTTCCTTTAACGGACTAAATCAATTGTCTGTTCCTAGATGTGTCACGATTTCATCCGGTAACCCATTTGAATTACACAGATTTTCTGATGCCTCAACATTGGCATATGCTGCCGCAATTTATTGCCGACAAAGTTATAAGGGGAAAATAGACTCTTTTCTCTTAGTTTCTAAAACTAAAGTTGCTCCAATCAAACAGATTTCAGTGCCAAAATTAGAGATTTGTGGTGCGTACCTACTATCTAAGCTGTTCCGTTCCGTCATGGAAACATTAAAGAGTTACAAGTTCAATATTTTCGCCTGGACGGACTCAAAAGTCGTCCTGTCTTGGCTATCTGCACATCTGCGTAAATGGGAGACTTTTGTCGCGAATAGAACATCTCAAAGCACCAAAATTCTACCTACAAAGCACTGGAGATATGTCCCATCAAAAGAGAACCCCGCAGATATCGCTTCACGCGGTATTGATCCAAAATGTCAGTGAACACATACATTTATTACACAACTATTATAATTTATGAGAACCCATTTACAGAAAAATCACTTCAACTAAAATCACTTTAGAGTTATTTATTGCTATGACTGTTATTTAAGAAAACCCTCATTGATATTTCTTGAAATAATAATCTAAAAGCATTTATCCATCATAAATCAACATTTCATTTCCTGTTGCAATAGAAATATATACACAAGACATAAGCAATCCCATAAATTCGTCATTATTGTGAAATATGTTCCTTTAGCAATTAGCAATTTTCAAACTATAAATCATGAAAAGTACTTTTATACTAAGACTTACGTTATTGCTTAAAAATTACAATTATTGCGATTTATATCTGGTGGTCAAGGACACTTCCTGGTTGCAGTTCATTTTAAATTGGAAGGAGGAGATGGAGTCGAACCTTCAAACTAAACGCACGCAGCAGCTCAACCCACTTTAGCTGTGACATTTTAATCTACGCAACTGGGCATCCACAAAGCCTGGCTTTTGTTAAAATTAACAAACCGCATGTCTGTACCCTCAGGAAGATGTCAATGTGTTTGATTCAATATAATTTTATTTTAATCTCTAGTATATTTATTGATTGTTGACACAACATATACAATTCATCGAACAAGTACTTTTCTAGTATAGGGGCCTTGGCGAGACAAAGAAAATGAGTTTGGTGAGAGAAGGAAATTTTTCATGCATATTTTCTGGCAACGTATTCATTGTTTCATATACCTAAGCAATTTTTTCTATATTTATACTATTTATTTAATTCAAACAAGCCATTTATCTATTTTTATATAAAAATACACAAATATATATATATAGTGAAATCACAAATGTATGAACTAATAAGAAACTATGAATAACCTACAGAATCATCAGAGGAGTACATTCCAGTGAAATCTTGTACCGCTGCATACAGCAGTCTCTTCAAAACACAGACGATAGACACACAGAAACAAACTTCTATTTTTATTATTATAGATAATGTTCATCTTACATTTCAACTCTTTTTTTACATCAATTTAAAAATTAAAGAAATAATGATTTTAACCAATGCTTTAAAAAAAAATCATTTGACTTAAATCGCCGATTTTAATTGTCTCACTGAAATTGTTGACACCCTGATACAAAATAATAGTAAAAGAATTTTCTTTAACCTTTTCAGTGTCAACTAATTGTGTTTCCGTAATGTTGATTTTACACTAGATTTTTTTAAAATAAGGAAATGCAATTTTACAGTGTACTATTTTCATCAAATTTAAAAAAGTAAAACTCTTTAAAAAATTCTGTCGTCAATCTACATTAAAATTAAGTGGGCCCTTCAAGGGATTAACACTAAGATACAGTCGATTAGGGATGCACCGAATATTCGGTATCTATTCAGCCTCTTCGGCCATGTTACCGAATACTCGGTTTGGCCGAATATCGAAGTATTTGGCTGGATCGAATACTTAAAAAAACTTTTAAAACCTTATACAACTTCTATGTTTAACAGTCAACTTATAAAGATATTAAGAATAATTAGAAACAGAATCATATTTAAATAAAAGAGAATGTTTTTACATTATTTATTTTCTGTTTGTTAAGTATTATTTAAGAAAATTAACCAATCATGAGGATTTTCATAGGAATTAATTATGTACAAATGCAAGTTCCTGAACATTGTCCAGTAAATAACCTGTTTCTTGCTAAGATTTTAAGAACAATGTTTGCAATCTCTGAAAATAATTGCCCACTTCAGACATTTTTAACTTACTTATGACTTAGTGCATTTAAAAACTTCCTTGCTTAATCAAAGGGAATAGAACAGTTATTCTTGCTAAGTTGCCACCATATAAAATTTTAATAGATTGTATTATTTATTTACTTTTACTTATTCCTGACAAACAAATAATATATGATCCTGTACAATTTTTCTTCGAATTTTTAACAATTTCTCTTTGAATTTAAAATGTCTGTTTTAGAATTTAAGAAAATTTTATTCATTTGTTTTAATTCCCAGAGAAGCCATGAAATTTAAAATTTTATTAATTAAAAATTTTTTATAACTATCCTCTTCTTGGATAACTCAAAGCAGATTTTTTTCAGCATGTTTACTTGAAAATAGCACTTGTTTATTAGAATAAATGTTTGTGTTTGTTAAACATTATATAACATTGTTTTAAAATTTAAAAGCCTTTTTAAAATTTAAAATATAAAAGTATTCAACAAGCTGAATATTCGGTATTCAACTGGATAGTTATTATTCGGCAGGCCGAATATTCGGTATTCGGCCTGGCAGTTACTATTCGGCTAGCCCGGTATTTGGTTCACCTGTTGGCCGAATATTCGGTATTTGGCCAAAATCACTATTCGGTGCATCCTTACAGTCGATGCTCATTATAACAATCCCTCGCATGCAAAAGAAAAGGCTCTCTATAATGGGAGGTCGCTACAACGAAAGTGAACGAAAAAAATTAATAAACTCTAATCATGTGCAGGCAAATTAAGGTTTCAAAGGAATTTCTGTACAATATTATTACAAATTTTTGAATGATCGCAAATAAAGTGCTTTTTGGCATGTTAAATGTTTTAGAAATTTCAGATTTAAGCATCAATTTTTAATCAACTGCTGTCAAAACTTTAAATTTTGTATAGAAGGGAATCGCACTTTTTCCCATCTTGGGAGAATGTGCACATCCAAAAAATTGAATGCACGTATGAGGGAATACATACGTGCACATATGCTGATGGGAAGGAGAATCAGATTCAAGCGTGTCATTACTAAATTTGACCCCAGTAAGAAATCTATGTTTTCTGATCCCTTCAGACCTTAATTGTGAACTCAGCAATTAGTCCTTGGTGAAAGAGAAGGACAATCTTTTTTTGAGAAAAAATTGGGTGGAAAGGTCAGTTCGGTCACTGAATTGGGAAATAAGCTGCTGGCCGATTGTTATATTGGACATGAAAATAGCATAGCATAAAGGGGGGGTACTACTTGGTTATCCCGTTGACCAAAAATCTATCGCCGAACTATAAGATTTAATGTCAGTAATGCTTGATCGCAAATAACACATCCATTTGACTTTAAGCAAGTCGCACATTTTTACGTCATCAAGTGATTTTTATTTTGACGTTTTATTTGTATTTTTATTAATGTTATACTAATTTATTTGTTCTTTCGTTATTTAAAATAAAAATTATGTCTTTGTATAATTTGGCGAGTAGTTTGGCGATTTATATAATTTTGCGAAATTGGTCGACGGGATAACTAAGTAGTACCTTAAAGGGGATATATTTCAGCACATTTTACATCGGTCGTTATAATGGAATGGTCGCTATAAGGAGCGTTTACTGTAATTGTTATGATCTTTCTTAACTGATATTACTTTACAGAAAAATAAATTTACATTGGATTATGCATTGTAACACCAATCTAGCTTTCAATAAATATTCTGCATAGAAATTTTGGTCAAATTCATAGTTTTGTTAAAAAAAATTTACGATATATGTGTATTTTTTAAATACCTGAAGAAAAAGGGGGAAGTGGAGAATATATCAAAATAAGGAAGTCTCCCTTGAAAAAAAAGGGAGACTTGGCAGGTACATACTTCAAAATTATGTCATTTTCAGAGACTAAGTTCCACTAACTATAAAATTAAGGGCCAACTTATCAAATGATGAGGTTCTGGAAAATGAGCATTTTAAATCTTTTCTAAGTGTAGAATAAATTTTGAATTCATCTCTCATCTCAGTAGCAGAAAGTTCCATGTCAATACGTAACGAAATAAAATTTATCTGCGAACCAACAATGTTGGATCAAGCCCACTATCATAAGAAGTAACAATAGCTAAGCAAAATTTGCATTAACAAAGAAAATGTAATAGAAAGTAGATATAATAAATCTTGAATTAAACTAAATTTTAGCACTTTTTTTAGCCCAGATTTTTTTTTAAGCTGTTAGATTAATCTACAAGGTCTAAAATAATCAACAGCACCCACTGCTGTGCTACACTGTTTCTGCCATAATCAAATTATCTCAAGCAATGCAATTGTAACTACATTAGGTTGCCACTGAGCTAGTATATATTAGGCCAAGGACCTTCAAGGCATAACAATTAGGCCAGAAGCCATCAAACTTTAAAAAATAGCCTCACAGTGAACTCTTTAATTTCAGATGCCAAGGAAGATACATAAAATGTTCAAATTATTCAAAATTTGAATTAGCAAAATTTACATTAAAGTAATAATAATAAAGAAGTACCATATTGTGAAAAAAATCAATTAACATATTAAACCTCTATTTTACAAATTATAGTGCTCTACGTAATTTTGAAAGCTAATTTATACATATATAAATATAGGAAACATAACTTTTTTAAAGTTAATATCACCCACATGTATTAAACATGCAGTATTCTTTTTTAAAAGATTGTGAATTTTGCTTATTGTTTAGTAAGAAAATACTCAAGTTTCATTAATGAAAGTATGTTATTATTTAATAATGTTATTTGAATCTTACAATGGAAAACTAATCGTAATTTAAATTTTAATGGTAATGAATTCTAATTTTTATTGAAAACTCATTTAACCTTCTGAGCGGTTTGGGCGCATTTTTCAGTTTGCCAAAAACAACTTTAATCTATTGTAGCTAGACAAAAATATTTTAAACAGAATTGTATTTCAAGATATGTATCAAATAAAGGGACATGAAGTATATTTTAGAAACAAACAGGGAAAGAAAATTTTAATTAAGATTATTTATATAAGCATTTTTATGGAAATGCAGGAAAGACCTCAAGACGCTTGGAGTGTTAACAGGAATATGCAGACTTTAAACTAAAACAAAAGTTCTTACATTTTATTTAGTTGTATCATCGAGTTGTAAATATTTATTGTATCTGATAGTGAAAAGTATCCTGATTTAGCAATATATATTCTTTGAATTAAAATGAACTTTCTTATGTTTTAATTATTTATACTATCCTTGCATCTTACAAATTTTGTTATGATATCGGCAAAAGATTACCCACTGACCAAATGATCAAAAATTAATAAGCAAAAGCTTTAAAATTGATTCAATAGTAGTTGGGATGCAATGGCCAAGAAGCAGTTTCCCAAGCCTGGAGAGTAAGGTCACCTGGACGAAGAATATTCAGATTAGGACATTTGGTGAGGAATTATTCGCTGTTTGTATGATTTCAGTTTTTTTTTTCATCTAAATCTTCCCCTTAGCACACAAAATTTAAAAGTTGTAAAACTTTCAATTTTTACAATTTGTAACAATAAGTAATACATTTTTTTAATCCCTCCTCCCCTCCAAAATTACTGTTATTGACCCCTTTCCATACACACAAAGAAAAACAAACACTTAAAGTTTAAAATTGTTAAACAAAAGTATTTATTTTTTTTTTCTGTATTATTTATAATTATACAGTATAGGACCCATTATCCGGAATTCCAAAATCTGGAAGAACCCGAAATCCGGAAAAAAAATATTTGAAAATTTTCTAAATTTGTAAATTTTTACTAAAATTTTGGAATTTGAAACTTTTTGAGAATTTTACAGATTCCTAATTTTTTTTCAATCCATTGTGTTTCAATGTGTAACCACTAAAATATGTTACTTCAGTGGCGAAACACGGAGTCCCCCCTCCCCTCCCGAAATTAGAAAAAAACATTATTCTCTAAAATTTTAGTATAAAATTAATTTATTACAATTCGTAAAAAAAAAAAAAAATCTTATATTTCAAGAAGGGTCATACTCTTCCGAATTTTCAGAAAATTTAAGGCATTTGGTTCCGAAAATTTTTAAAAATTGGCTTTCAACCCGAAAATTCAGACATAAAAATATAGCACAAATTTCGGCAAATGGTCGCCGAAAAAAATCAATTACTACATCAAAACTTCATCACATGTTCGCGGAAATCATTAATTTCATCAAAGAATTGCAGAGAAAACGTGAATTCCGCCAAGGAATCTAAAAAAAAAAACACGAATTTTGTCAAAGAATCGCGAAAACAGTGGTAATTTTGTCAAAAAATCGCAAAAAATGCTAATTTCGTCAAAGAATCACGAAAAAAACCCACTCTAATTTCGTCAAATAATCATGAAAAAAATGTGAATTTCTTTCAAAGAATCGATAACAAAAATGCAAATTTCATCAAAGGATCATGCAAAAACACAAATTCCTTCAAAGGATTACAAAAAATTGCAAATTTCGTCAAGGGATCGAGAAAATCACGCAAATTTCGTCAAATAAACACAGAAAAAAATACGCAAATTTCATCAAATAACCTTAAAAAAACACACAAATTTTGTCAAAGAATCGTGGAAAAAACACGAGTTTCGTCAATGGATCGTGAAAAAAAATGCAGATTTTGTTAAAGAATCGTGGAAAAAATGCAAATTTCATCAAAGGATCGCAAAAAAATGCAAATTTTGTTAAACAATCGCGGAATAAACGCACATTTCGTCAAATGGTCTCGAAAAAACACAAATTTCGTCGGAGGATCGTGAAAAAAACGCTAATTTTATCAAAGGATCACAGAAAAAACATGATCTTCGGGAGGACCTGAAATCCAGAAAATTCCAAAATCCGGAAAGCCTTCGGTCCCGAGGATTCCGGGTAATAGGTCCTGTACTGAATAATAACAAGTATAAATAATGAATAGGCAAAATCAACACCTCCCCTGCAAAAAATTTCTGCTTCTCTTCCTTTGTCATTCTTTTGCCCAGCTAACAAAATAAAAAATCTTTCAAACTTTTTTTTTCTCATATTTTTGTTACTTTGTTCTAATAGTAACTATAAAATCATCTAAATTCTCCCCTCACCCCCACCTTCAATCTTCAGCTTTCTCTTTTTGTCTAAGTCTGTTGTCTTAAGAAGTAAGACTTATTCCTCTCAATTGCAATTAGGCTTTTCTCACCCATGAGAATGTCCGATACAAAATATATCTGACCAGGTTGGCAGTATTTGGCAAAATTCTTTAATTCTGATCCACTCTTTTAAGGGGGCTGGTCACTCAGATTCCGATTTCCCCTCACGAATGTAAAGTCTATGGGCATTGGATGCATTTGTATATTTAAAATATCTCCTCGGGAAATTAATATTTTTAACTTCTATTTTTTGTGTACACTTCCTAAAAGATGTCTCTTTTTTCTTAGTTCTGAAAATATTTCTAAAGTATAGACTTCATTTTATATAAAGTGTTAAAATCTTACTCACAGTTCGCTCGCGTTTAACACATAAAATATTAAATTCAGCATAGATTTTAGAAATATTTTGAAAACTAAGAAAAAAAGAGACATCCTTTAAGAAGAGTGCACAGAAAAAAAAGATGTTAAAAATATGAATTTCCCGAGAAGATATTTTAAATAGACGAATGCATCAAAAGTCCATAGACTTAACATTACAGAGAATTCCAAAGCTGAGTGACCAGCCCTCTTAAGCATTTATATTCATTTATAAATTATCTAAATATCCTAAATCCATTTCTTCACAGATTAGAATTTTTTTTTTTTTTTTTGCCAAACAACTATGCATTTTTAACGATTTTATAATATGATTTAATCATTCAACCACTTTTAACCTCATAGGTAACAATTAGTAAGTGAGCAATAAGATGCTTAGGCCAGACTATATTTATTACAGTAGTCCTATGTAAGGCCAGGGAAGGAGCGGCTGTAAAGGTCAAAATTAGCACTAGCCACCGGCCACAGGGCCAGTAAATGAGAAAAAGTGGCTAGTGCAAAATTGTCTATCAGCGGCCACTTTTTTCCAAGGGGAGAATAAAATTTTCTTGCATTTCATCAAGAATTCTACTTTTTTTGGTTTTAATATATTTATATTAACATATTTATTTGGGCTATTCAGTTTTAGATTAATACTTATAGAAACTTTACTGTTTGGTATTTTTAAATAAAAAAGTGGCCACTAGTTTGAAGAAAGTGGTCACTTTAAAAACTAGTCCTGCCGGCCAGTGGTCGCTAATGAAATTTCCCAGTTTTGACCTATAAGCGGCTGCATATAATATTTTATAGAAACACAGTTTTGAAAAAAAGTGTTTTCAATGGGAACAAACATAAACTTAAACTAGTGATGCAACGGATATCCGGCGAACATCCGGTATCCGGCATATCCGGCCAACGTGCCGGATATTTGGCAGTAGCCGGATATTGTAATTATCCGGCCGAACATTCGGCTTGAAATAAAGGTTCCCAATAATGAAAAACATGGTTTTAATAAATGAATAACTAATAATATTATTTAAAAAATAATACTGTTAGTCCTACTGTTATTCAGGGAAAATCTTAATGAACATGCTAAGAGACATTTAATAAATTTATATATTTATTATTTTCTTGCAAAATTTGCATGTTTTTGTTTTGATAGTAATTAGTAATAGAAAACATTGAATTTTATATACTAATTTGGTTACATACAAAATTTCATTTATTTTTAAGGTTTTAAGAGCCATGTTCATTACTGGAATGCTTAATTAGTCTATTTCCAGTAATGGCCATGTAGACCTTGTTAAAAATGCAATTTCAGTAACATTCATAGAGCATAAAATCTTTTGACTTAACTGAATACTTAATTAATCAAATTTAATTTTTAAATTGCATTTACCAGAATGTAATAACAACAAAATTTTTAAAAATAGCTGCTTTCTGTGAAGGGGTACTAAATAGGCTCCAAATTTTGCCTCGATCGACCCTTTATAGCTGTAAATGTATTTTATTATTATTTTTAAACTAAATTTAATTTTTAAGAATATTTATTTCAACCGTCTTTTACTTCGATAGCATTTTTTAACAGCTATCAAGGGTCGATCGAGGCAAAATTTGGGGCTTATTTAGCACCCCTTCACAGAAAGCAGCTATTTTTAAAATTTTTTGTTGTTATTACATTCTGGTAAATGCAATTTAAAAATTAAATTTGATTAATCAAGTATTTAGTTAAGTCAAAAGATTTTATGCACTATGAACGTTACTGAAATTACATTTTTAACAAAGTCTGCATGAGGGTGTCCATTACTGGAAATAGACTAATTAAGCATTCCAGTAATGATCTTAAAACCTTAAAAAATAAATGAAATTTTGTATGTAACCAAATTAGTAAGGTTAGTTGGGTAACTGGACCCATGAGGTAACTGAGCCATAGGCTATTTTATAAAAAACCGTTGATGTTTTTTAAGTTTTAGCTTTTGTGAACAATGCCCCTTTATCTCTACTTCCTAAAACAACGTGTGTCAACTCAATGATAACTCTTTCTTTGCTGTGATAGGTTGTTGAAAATTTACGTTTCTGTTTTTTAAAAACAACGTCAATTTGGTTGAACTTCCTCGGCTTTTTATTAAAATACTGTAAGTACTTTTATTAAACAATCTCTTTTTTTAAAGATTAGGCATATAACTACATTAATATTATTAAGTATTTATTATTATAATATTATTAGGTACATATTTACTTCATGTTTCAAATGTAAGCCCGTTGTCCCAGTTACCCCATAAAATTTTCAAGAATGAGATAACTGGGACATGTATCAGGGGTAACTGGACCATGTGGAATCCAGTTACCCCAATAGTTAAAAATAATTTTTTCGAGTTTCTCTTACTATGGTAAATAAATTTCTCCATAGTTTTTTGCTCACAATAAAGAAAATTATAGAATATCTTACTAAAATTACGTATTAAAATTTAAAAAAAAGCATATTGGGTGGTATCAAACCAAATTCCTTGAAGAGCGGTGATGCCGTTATGGCGTCACATAATTTTAATCACTAATTGCCACATTGGCACCGGAATTTTATATTGAAAATTTTACCTGTATTAAGCACACGAAAATATACTTTTACTTGTTTACAAATAAATTCTTTTGTAAGTACTGGTGTCATTAAATTATTTCAACATTTTACGAATACAAGTACCTTGCTCCTGAAAGCGAGATAGCCAAACCTTGAAATTGTAATGAAACAGATGAAGTACTTAAGAACTTACATAGCCGTTTGTTCATAGATTTACCTCGTTATTTTTTCCTTAGTATGCCCATGTAACTTTTACACTTATTACTTATACTAAAATGCATACGTACTTATTTAATTTTTATATTTTTAGTATAAATAAATCTAATAATTTCACTTTTAGTGCTTTTTTTAGACACATTGACAGCAAAGGTTTTCCTTATAACGCCTTTTATTTGATATATAATTTACATGATCTGCCTGGTTTAAATTTTTTTAAGATGTTTACACTTTTTCAAACAAGACGATATCCCATATGAAAAAAAATAAATGCGTGTGGAACACACACACATAGAACCCTTCTGGCCTGCTTACCCTATTTTTATGGGGCAACTGGACCCATGGAAAGAAAGATGAAATATACATTTTTTTTTTTTAACATTAAAATGTAATTTTGAGCATTTATATCTGATAGAGGGAACCTAACTGAACACATTTACAAAAGTTCAGACTTTAATTCAAATGAACATTAGCTTTTTGAAGCTGAATTGTCAGAAGCTCCAGAGTCACATTGTAAAATCATGGCCCTAAAAGCTAGATTATTTTTTTTATAAATCAAAAACATTGAGGGGTACCTATTACTGTTACATCTACTCTACATAATTTCCATTTTTTTAAAATTATTTTACTATTATTATTGTTATTTATTACTATTATTTAAAATAGTACTAATTAAATGACTATGATAATGAATTTAATTATCATTATTAAAAATTTAATATTTATGTTTTCTATAAAATAAGAAATTAAAATAATAAGTTTTTAATTGTTTAATTAAAAGTAATAACTTTAAAAAAATGTTTAATCTGATTCAGGAGGAAGGGGTAGAAAAGTAAACATACTGCGGCCGGATATCCGGCCAAATTGACATCCGTTGCATCTCTAACTTAAACAATTAGAAATTTTTAAGAACATAATAATAAATTGGTTAAAAACTCAGAAAATAATATGTAGTTAAGAATTTTACTGAAGCAAATTATTTATGCATAAATATTGAGAAAGCATAAGAAAATTTAATCTTAAATCGAAAGAACAAAATCGTATGTAATTGCTAAAAAATTTCACTGGCTAGACATATATTTACAAACAACGAAATGATTTCGACAGAGCATTATTAAGGTAATGGGGTAAAAAGGGGTGTGCATAGATCTGTCATACAATGATTTTTATTGCTGAATATTTGTTAAGCAATTTTTTAATTGATATGAATGTGTGCACCATTGAGACACTCATGTAGAATAAATATTAATGTATTTTGAAATGCTCCCAATGGTGTGCACATTTAATTTAATTTTCATATTAAAATTAGCTGTGCCTTATTTACATATTTTTTACGAGTAAATGTCTACTTTATAATGCCACACCTCTACAAACAATTAGTATATAATTTAAGCTGATGATAGGATATTAAAAACATTTGAGCTTTCAATAAAGTTATTTTTACATGTAAGACATCATTTCACACTAAAGGTCAAAATTAGCACTAGCCACCGGCCAAGTAAAGGAAAAAAAGTGGCTAGTGAAAAATTGTCTATCAGCGGCCACTTTTTTACAAGGAGATAATAAAATTTTCTTGCATTTCATCAAGGATTCTACTTTTTTTGGTTCCAATATATTTATATTAACATATTTATTTGGGCTACTCAGTTTTAGATTTATACTTACGGAAATTTTACTGTTTAGCATTTTGAAATAAAAAAGTAGCCGGTAGTTTAAAGAAAGTGGCCACTTAAAAAATTAGTCCTACCGGCCAGTGGCCGCTAATGAAATTCCCCAATTTTGACCTATATTTCACACTAAATCAAGGATGCTCTGCAACTTTATAATTGATTTTTCGCCTATATTTAATATCATTTTCAAAATAGGAACAATAAATCTTGCAGTTTTCTGCTCGGTGGCACTGTAAATGTTGTCACTGTGTAGCAACTTAATGATACTTAGACAACTACTGTTATGATTATAGCCGTTGTGGGAGGGTAAACTTTAGTATGCATACTGCATAGGTATATAATACGTTAAATAAATTATAGAGTAAGCAAGATAATATAAAAGATCTATTTTTATTATATTTCATAAAACACACATTTATGCTATTGATAAATAAAAACATATACAAATCAATTAAATTTTATTACATTCACGAATTCCGCATTGCCATCCTTTGAAAATATCTGGCTTGAGCTTCTGCAAAAACATCTCCAACAGTACGTTTAGCATAAATATTTCTTTGTTTTTCTTCTTTCGCCTCTCTTTTCTGTTTTTCTTCCTTGGCTTGCATCTCAAGATCAACAGATTTATTACTACGTTCACCATCGCTAGAAGATGAGTCGTGCCTAGAGATAGGTTTATTCGTATTTCTTTTACCCTTTTCTTTATTCTTATCTGAATGCAAGGACTTTTTAGCAGCTTCATTACCTTCATCATCGCTTGAACTAGAATCTGAATTTGAATTAATGCTAGATTTTCTCATGTAAGTTTTGTCAGGTTTTGGTGACCCTGATCTCTCTGATGTATCATCATCTGAACTCTTCTCCTTATTGATTTTCTTTCTATCTCTATAGTGAGCTGTTCGCTTTCTAAATGTCTTTTTCTTCTTTTCTTTGCCTTCAGATTTTTCATTACTACTGAAATCTCTTTCACTATCATCATCTTCATTGTCTATTTCAATACCATCACTATCTCGATCAAGGTTTTCAGCATCATCTAGGCTTTTATCTACTTTTTTTGAAGTAGATTCTTTGTCACTTTCAACCTCTTTCTTTATTTCTTTTCCACCAAATAAAGGCACTTTTTCTTCCCCAATACTCTGATTTAAGAAATGCCTGTAAAAACCACTTAAATCTTTTTGTTTTGTTACATCCATCATATCGTTAAGCATATTTTCACGGCGTTCTCTTTCTTCTTCCTCTTCTTTTTCTTGTAATTTCTTTTTATAAGAACTAGTAACAAATGCTTCTTTATCTTTAAATTCATCACCTTCCTTTTCTCTCTCAATCTGAATTTTACGATCTATACGACGTTCATATTCCTTTTTCTTTTTATCAGCTGCTTTCAGAAGCGTGTCTATATATCGAGATTGTTTTACTTCCTTCGGTTTACTGCTTTCAGCTTGTTTAGTCTTCATTTCATCATAAATACTATCATATTCATAAATGGTTGGATCTAAATCAAATTCCGTTTTAATAGAACTTTTCTGTACTATTTTCTTTTGTGGAATCTTAGGTCGTTTTTTTACATGTTCTTCATCATCACTTTCATCATTAAATATTGAGCTTATTTTAGTCTTTAATGTATCGACCTTTTTAGGCATAACTAAGCCGAATTTCTTTTTGTCACTCATAGTTCTATTTGGATAATGTAAATAAAGTAATAAGTAATAAATATTATCAATGATCAAGCTAAATGCAACATATACGCGCAGTCACAGATTTTGCTTAAAACGACTTGTAAACAAACAATAAAAATCTCTCGTTGCCATCACAGAGTACGAAATGGTAGTATTGGCAGCAACACGCTCTCAAATTAATTTGTTGGGATCTTGGGATAAAACAATTTTCTGATCAATTCAATTTAAATTAAAGTAAATTTTTGAAAGTTTGAAAAAATTCAAGTTTCTAAGCATTCTTCTGCTTTCACTAAAACAACTTTAGTAGTCGCAGAAAACTTTCAACTATGTTAGAAACTTCAGTTTCTATTTTCGTTTTTCGAATTGGCAATAAGGTTGCTGTCTGTTAGTTACTGTTGAACTGAAATTTTTGGTGACGACCCGGTTGTTTAAAATTTGTTACATTTATTACTTATTTTCACTAGTTAACAATGAGTCGTCGTAGGCCTTATGAAGATGATGATGAGGGTTAGCTTATATACTTTTTCTGTATTAGTGGTTACATTTGGGGAGCCTAGTCGGTTCAAAGCATATTTAAACTGACACGAAATAAACCAGCAATCTTTTAAATCTCCTTTACAGTTATTAAACAGCAGAAATGTTATTTCATAATCGCCTTCCTCTCTTGTATTACTTTCTATTTCACTAAACGATGTTACATTTGTGTAGTTAAATATCAAAAATTGTGCCGTTTCTTGAAACTATTTAAAGCCTCATACTTAAAAGAGTAGATCTCCAGGAGTTTGTAAAACATATCTATACATTCACCTTTTACTTGCTTTCTAAGATATAAAAAATATCTATTTTAATTGTTATCTCAATCTATAAATATTCATGGATTATTTTTTCATTGAATAATTTCAACCAAATAAGAATATGAAGTTGAAATTAAGTAATTTCAGCTACACTTTTAATAAGAATAAATAATTTATTAATGTTATCGTGCATACAATTAAAGAAATACAATGAATAAAAACTATTATCAAGCAGCGAATATCTGCTCCATAAAGATCATAATAGCACCCAGGTTCGAAACTAAGGGTGGGCAGAGGGGGCATGTGCCCCGGGCACCAGAATGAAGGGGTGCCAAAATGAAGATTTTGTGTGTTGATTTTTCTCACGTCTATGTTTAGCACGGTATCGTTAAAATCGTCCTCTCTGGGGTATGCCAAAGCTTTAGAAGAATCTAAGAATGATATGGCATAAGGATACTGTATGAAACGGATTTTTTTAAATTCTTTTTGATTCTGTTTACAAGATTTTAATGAAATCCTTGTTTGCCCCAAGTGCAAAAAAAGATAGTTTCGGCCCTGAGTGCACCAACAGCAACTGTGGCACCTGATGCAATTTTTTTTTGTTGTTGTTCTTCCAGCAATGAACAATGTTCTGATTGTACCAATCTGGCTTTGCACTTTGTGTTAGAGCACCACCTTCATCATTTTTGCTGTGTCTGAGGATCATATTTTCTGTCTACATAATAGTATCAGAAAGGAAGGTCTTCAACAACAGTTTTTTTTTTTTTTTTTCATACTATCATGAAAAAGTTTGATTTTCTAAGTTTATAAAATTATTCCTTTTACTGTTTAAACATCAATTAAAGATTGATAGTATTGCAATTATGTACAATTTCTAAATACGAATATATTTTACATGTAGTACAAATTAGTACTTAATTCAGGGCCAGTTTTCGGCTTAGGCACAATCTAGGGGTAGAGATCTGTATGGCCCAAGATGCAGCAAAATGATGACAAACTTACAAATGGGTCGAGATGATAAAAAAATTAAATGGCCCAATATAGAAAATTTAATAGGATCTGACTAAGCCAACAAAATATGAACAATGTGCAATACCCCTTGCTTGACCGAGACTAAATTATATAAGTGTGCTATACCAGCCGATACTAGTTTGATAGCATCAATATAGAAATTTAACTTGTCCAGTGCAGGGTAGATCTGTATCAGACAATTACATAGTGTCAAAGTTCGGGCTTAATTTCTTCAGCCAAATCGAGTCTATATTTTTTGGATATACTTGGGCTGGAACAGACCTAACCTAGACTTGATTGTACCCAGTCAGGGTACAATCGGTGCGTGTCAGGAAGGCAGTAAAAAAGGAAAAAAATAGTGTTAATGAACTTTTGTTAACTGTATCTTTGGAAGTATACTTTAAGAAATCACAAACACCTGTTTTCAATAATCTGCTCTTTTTATTATTATTTTTTTTTTACTTTCCAGTATAGGGGCCTTGGCAAGATAGAAAAACATGGCTTTAGCAAGATAAGGAAATTTGACAACATATTTTCTGGCAACCTATTCACTGTTTCATAAGCTTTTTTTTTTTCAATATTTATACAATTTATTTAATATAAAAAAGCCATTTATCTATTTTTATGTATAAAAAGAAGTAAATTGTATTTAAAAAACAATAATTCAGTGAAACCTCACCGAACAATCATTTTTTTTTATTGAATGAAATTTATTCCCATAGGCTGAATACTAATTTTACCTCCATTCAGCGACCATCCCAGTTGAACTCCCACCATGAGTGACCAATTTCTAGAGCCGCACCGAGTACTCGGTACCCGGCGAAATTTTGGCCGAGTACTCGGCCAATACCGAATAGTTGTAAGAATTTCATTTTTTAAGCATATGAACTTATAACTGATCTGTAAAAAGTTATTCGAATATCAATGTATAATATATGCAATAATTCGTAAAACTACTTACTCGGTATTTTAACAATATATCTACAAAATATAGAAAAAGTTAAGAACAAAAGTCCTCATAAAATAATTCCAGATTAAAATTTAGTTTCACATTTATACAAATAAAAATAAGCTCTTTTTAAATATATAGGAAAACAGAAAAGACTATTATTTTGGATAAAGAAACTGAAAATGCAATAAAAAAATTAATAATTAAATTTATTATATTTCAAATTATGGTGCCAAAACACCAAACATTCTACATTATCAGTAAACAGGACATTTCTTTTACTACTGTAAATTTGGCCTGCCTCTGAAAATATACATTCAGAATAAACAGTGGTTGAAGGTGCACATAAGAATTTTTTTGCAAGGTTGCACATAATCGGAAATCCCTCCCTCCACCACGCAAATGGAGTGTCAGTTTTACATAAGTCTTCTGTTAAGAAAGCTAGAGA
Source organism: Maratus speciosus (assembly GCA_963932465.1). Taxonomy (NCBI): domain Eukaryota; kingdom Metazoa; phylum Arthropoda; class Arachnida; order Araneae; family Salticidae; genus Maratus; species Maratus speciosus. The sequence continues at coordinate 583,353,689 of OZ010788.1, read as the reverse complement.
TGTAAATTTTCCGGAAAAGTTGAAGTGGCGGAAAAAAACCGGTTTTTTTCCAGTTTTTTTCTGGAAAAATTGGAAAAGTTGGAAAAATTGATTTCCTATAAATGTTTCTCAAGAATAAGATATATTTTCTTAAAAAGTATACAATAATAAACTTTTTCAATATTTTTGCACACACAAAAAAAATTATTTTCCCTTTACATGTGAATATGTTATTAAAAAAGAGAGAGAGAGAAAAAAAAAGCCAGCCTTTAAAATTTTATCCTTTCAGTCTCAGAATTCTGACAGTAGCTTTTTTTGCTTAATGTGTTTGTAATATATATAAACCAGTGTTTGTAATATATCATTTGTTCGTTGAAATGATTTTTCAGTAGCACTTGTTTAATTGTATCAGTAGAACTAATTTAAAAAACAACAAAAAAAAAATCTTTACTTTCAACCAATATCACTGTTGTTTTAAAGCAGTTTTAAACTGTATTGTACATCTCATCTACATAGTACTCATTTTCAAATACATAGAGGATGCCAGTGTAAAAGAAACGAATTATAGTATTTCTGATATTATTATAAATTCTATTATCATTTTCAAATCTTCCATTGTTTAAAAATTAGTATTATTTTACAATATTCCCCCCCCCCCCCCTCCCTTACAGTTACAATTTTCATTTCCTGTGTATGTAGTTTTGGCACAGCTTTCCAGACTAAACCCAAACTATGTTTTAGCAAGATTTAGATCCTTATATTGAAAGCCATATATTTCTTTTAAATGAAACTTTTAAAACAGGTGGATTTTTTCATATGTTTAAAAGTTGTTCCCAACTAGATTTTTCACAGAGATTTGCTTACATTTTCTTTGCAAAGTTTGTATGTATTTATATTTTTTGAAAATACATTTAGACAACTCTAAGAATCTATATTTCAAGAAAAGAAAAAAAATGATACATAATTTCAACTGCATGTTATTATCAAAAGAAATTTTTCTAACAATAGTGAAAAATTACAGCCATGCGATTAAAAATAAATGCATGTTTCAAATTTTATATTAAATTTTCCATTTCACCATTTTCATTTATTGGTATAATATTGAAATACTTTTGCACATGAATTTTCATTTTTAACGAGAGAAGCCACATTTAATTATCTTACCAGGGATTTGCTTGGATTTTTTTTTTTTTTCACAAATCATGTTTTTGCAAAACTGTGAATGAAATCAGGGATGTAGTGGAGGGTATACGGGGGTATACGCCATATACCTTCTGGATTTTTTTAAGGAATACCGTATACCCTCTGTTTCTCAAGAAAGCTATAGTATATACACTCTAGGGTATACGCTCTGCCTTGAGCGTATACCCTCTGCTTAGATCGTATACCCTCTGTTTGTTTTACGACTACACCACTGAATGAAATGTAAAAAATGTAACCAGAATTTTGTAAATTAGAAATTATCATAATTAAGTTCTTATTTAGACATTATTGAGATGGTCTTTTATACATATAAATAGCTGGATAATAGATTCATTGGTTATTGCAGCTATTATACAACAGCTTTTCTTTTCTTTTTTTTAATTCTAAAATCATTGCATTTGTAAAGGATTTAATTTGGAGATTGTAAAAAAATTCTGAAATGTCTATTTTTAAGAGAAAGAATTTTGTTAAAGGTCATATGTTTTAAGGAGAAAAAACTGTGAAGGATCCTTTAAGAAACTCAAATTCTTTCTAAAGAGATCTCTGCTTACAGATAAGATTTTTTCCATGTTAAGGTTTTCATGAGGGACACTAAACATGAAAAAAATATAAATAAAAGTAACAGAATGTAGCAATTATAAAATTTTGACTGTATTATTTTATAAATAAAATTTCAATTTTTCCAATTTGGAAAAATTGAAAAATAGCCCTTCGGAAAAAAACTGAAAAAAACCGGTTTTTTTCCTAACTTTTCCGGTTTTTTTCCGAGCATTCCCATCTCTAAGAAAGCCTGTATCTCTTTTTGTACCTCTCTTTTTATTTTTAATCAAAAGAAAATAAGGTACAGTTACAAAATAAATATGAAATGTTTTGCATTATTCAATGAATTGTTACAGTAACCAATAAACATTTTTATTTTTGATAGACAGATTTCAGGTATCAGAATAAATTGGAGGGTTGAAGAATGTTTTAATTTTATATTGGTTAATAATTGTACTTGTTATGTGTCAATTCTCCTTTTTTGCTACTGTTTTGAATTGCCAAAAATTGTCTTTAAAAGGTGCACAAATAAATTTCAAATTTAATTAGTTAATTTATATATACTATATATGTATATTATATATGTACACACAGGTATATATATATATGTACACACAGGTATATATATATATGTACACAGGTATATTTATATATATGTATACACAAGCTCACAGCATGTGTACATCAGTTTTTTTTTTCTTATTACACAACTACTTTGTATTCGGTACTCGGCCAAAGTACTACTTGGTACACCACTACCAATTTCTTCGAAGAAAATGAAACAAATTTTGCTTTTTCCTGGTTTCTTGAAGAAGGTTTTATTAGAAAAATAATTCCGAGGAGTAGGACTGGGCGATGTAGAAATTTCTTAAATCGAATTATCATCCATCTAACATCGCGATTTAGTGCTAAATCGCGATTTAACATCCATTTTACATTTTAGAATCTGGACGCCTATTTTTTAATTTTTAGTAACAAAATACGGTCTTTATGTGCCCCCCTCCCCCCCTTCCTGTATTATTTAGTATACTTAGCTTTTAATTTTTCAAATAATTTTAAAAAGAGGTATATTTTACACATAAAAAAACTTTGAATGTCCCAAAACACTAGTTTTTTTTTGTTTTTTTCCATTTTAAAAATTAGTGATCTATTGTAATACATTTTATAAACTCATTCTATAAAAAGTATTATAAAAAAAAGATTTTTTTTTTTTTTTTTGTCTGACTTGTTATGCCTGCTACAATCGAAATTCCTTAAGGGGGGTGGGGACTTCCCTTAACCCACCCAAATAGCACTTCATTGCTAACAGCCTACATACACTTTTTTTTTTACAGACACAGATTAAAAAAGTTATTGAGGTAAAACTTAAGCATATTAAAAGAATTCAATGATGAATTTAACTATTCATTTACCATGATGAGAGAAGTAGTAAAAAAAAAAGGGGGGGGGGGCAATATGAGAAATAAAGTGCAATATATCTTTTTAACTTTTAGATTATAATAAGATTTGTTTAACATAAATGCTGACATTTATATAGCGGATGGAGAAGGATTGAAAGTGTGAGCCTTGGAGCACATTACTGAAATTGCTGATTTTTTTCGCGGACGTTGCCATCCTTTAAGATTAGTAATAAAATATAATCTTAAAATATATCTCTTTTTAATGATAACAAAATGTCAAAAAAGCAGAAAATCGCAGATCTGCAGAAAAATCTAATGAATGCCTCCTCCAGCCCTCCCTCATTCTGCTGTAAAAATAAAGTTACTTGACTCATTACTGAACTTTATTAGAGTATTTTTAATTAATTACAAAATAATAATAAATTAAAACTAAAATATTCCCATAATACCCTTACATATCAAAATTAATTTTTCATGAAAATAATGCAAAAAAATATAAACTAAAAATGGATGAATTTGGATATAAATAGTGAATCAATTTAAGCAAGATATTCAATCCATGTGACTGGCATTGAAATCAGATGTCAAACCTGATGCATGACTATTTTAAAATATTTTAATTAATTACAGAATGATAGAAAATAAAGAATATGTATTAAAATATTACCCAAACATGTGAAAAATGAATGTTTCATTAAAAGAATGCATAAAAATAAAAACTGAAATTCGATGAATTTGGATTTTAAATATGAAACTTTATTCTTTTTTTTTTCCAACCATAAATACTCAATCAATTTCGGGGAAAAAATATTATTAGTAAAAGAAAAATATTTCATGTGGATCACGGCCAAATAGTGATACACAAAACCAATGCATGACTATACTTTAAAATAATTCCATTAATTACAAAATAATAGAAAATATAAAAAATAAATGTTAAAATATTACTAAAACATGTCAAAAATGAATTTTTCATCATAAGAATGCATAAAAGTATAAACTGCAATTCGATGAGTTTGGATTTTAAATATAAAACTTTATTATTATTATTTTTAATCATATAAATGCTGAATGAATTTCAGGAAAACAATCTTTTGAAACAATGCAGGATTCTACTTTAAAACATTTTAATTAATTACAGAATATTGGAAAATAAAAAATACATATTGCAATACAGTAAAAGCTCAACTAACCGGCATGCTCGGGAAACGCCGGTTGCCGGATACTTGAAAAGTCCGGATAGTTGAGCACTACAAAATCTGTCATGAAAGAAGGGGCGGGGGGGGGGCATCGACGTAAAAATGAAACAGCAAAATGATTTTTAGGCTATTTTCCTGCCATTAGGAAGTCGATCAAATAACTCTTATTATTATTAAATTTGCAGTTGATAAAGTTATTCTTTCCGAATAAAAAATAAAAGTAAACAAATTTCTATATTTATTTATTAATCTTTTATAAAGTTGTATTATTTATAATTTGACATCGCCCCTTTCCGGAAAAAGCACATGGAAGCTTGGAAAATTAACTTTGGTATGATTCACTTGTGTTACCTCAACTAACCTCACAGTAATAATGAATCTTTTCTGCATAGCTAAAAACGTTATCAGATGCAAACTGATAATGCCCGACTTCTCCGATCACGATAAAAACAAACTACACTCATTAGCTTTTTTTGTTTTTCTTGTTGGAGTGGCTCAGATAGTGAAGTCTTTTGGGGGGAATTTCTAAATTTCTGAAAACTCATTGTACGTTAATAAAAATTAGGTAAACGGCTAATTTATTATTATTTGAATTCAGTGAAAATTTGAACACAACCGGACAATTAGCAACGGAGAAAGCAATTTTTTTTATATAATAAGTAAGGGGGAAAAAGAGTACCGTTTCGTTCTTTCTTTTTATCTAGAATAATACTATTATTATTTCTGTTTACTGTTTAGGTTGATGAAAAATATTTTTCCTTGCTAATTCAACAACGCAAAACTTTGATGCAATCTCCCGGCTGAGGAGAAAAAGTTTGAACTGATAAAAATCCAGCTGCAGTGTTTTCCTTTCATCCGTTGCTTTGCTTGATTCTGCAGAGGAAGCAAATGCCATCAACTTTTCTTTATGCGATTTAATATCGTAAATCGTTGAGGATCCAATATTGAATATACGCATCAATTGTTGTTTATTTTCCCCTCTTTCTAAACGACTAATAATGTCTAGCTTCTGAGTTATGGTTAAAACAACTCATTTCCTTTTATTAGGATTTGACTGATCTGCCATTTTTTAATTTGACAAAAAATATGACAGAACACGATTAATAAAGGTTTGAGAGTATTTCCTAGGCTAGCTGATTAAGCACAAGCGAATGGCAGTAAAAATGTGCCAAAACGAAAAAAAAAAAAAAAAAAAAAGCATCAGCGTGATTTAAGTCAAATTCTAATTGGTCAAACTGAATGTGTAGACCCAAATGGGCGGGACAGATGGAAAGTTCTACAGACAGATGGAATTTTCTAGTAACTCCAGGGAAGGGGGGGGGGGGGCTACTGTGCATCTGGGGGGAAAATACGATATCTGAAATGACCATATCCCTATCCCAATTCTTAGAAAACAGTTTTCCTTCATGCTCCTGGCTTCCTCACTTAGCAGTTCAGTTTTCGGAAAAGACGTAGCTTTCTACCGTTTATCACGCCTCCCCATCTAGTTTCGCCAAGAGCAGAAAAGAAAGATCAAGCCTCTCTTCTCTTGTCTTCATTTTCCACCCCCTCCTTCTCTCTTTCGGAAGGAAAAACAGCCGGCGCGGCGGACTATCGCGTACTATGACGCAACATGAAGTTATTCTGCGCTAACGAGCTATAGACAGTTCTTTATGCTATATTTTTATTTTATAATGTTCACTGTTATGAACATACACACAGATCTGTTTTACGCCGAATTAATCGCTGAGATAATTTGAGAATGCTAACAGTAAATTTCCTAAAATAGTAGTAAAAATTTTTCAACTGTTTATGGGGGAAAAAAAATAAACGATTTCTCCAAATTTTTCCGGTTAGTTGAGCTTTCCGGTTACTTGAATGCCGGATAACAGAGCTTTTACTGTATTACTCACATATGTGAAAACTTAATTTATCATCAAAAGATTGCATTAGCATATAAATTGAAATTCGATGAATTTGGATTTTAAGATTTAAACATTACTTTTTCCTTTCAACTTTCCACTATATTCTTAATTTCTGAAAAATACACATTCCAATCTCCTAAACTCTGAATCTTGTTTACAAAGTAAATAAATAAATATCAATTCTTACTTAAATCATTGTTTTCTTAAATCGCCTTTTTCTTAAATTGGAGAGGATTGAGGCTCGATGTTCTTTTAAATCGGATCATGCTAAATCGATTTAACACCAGCTTGCCTTGTTTTCCTTAAATAGGAAAGCTTGCGATGTTTGCTTAAATCGGATCATCCTAAATCGATTTAACACCAGCTTGCCTTGCTTTTCTTAAATCGGAAAGCATTGAGGCTTGCGATGTTTGCTTAAATCGGATCCTCCTAAATCGATTTAACACCAGCTTGCCATGTAAGTGGTAGATACATCAGGGGTGATTGTGCTCCGGGTGTAGCCCGGATTTCCGGGTTTTTCGGTCGATCCTTCCGGGTTTATGAGATTGTTAAGTCTAGCGGAAAATTCGGACATTAAAAAATATCGCGAATTTCGAAAAATGGTCGCCGAAAAAACCAATTCCTCAATCGTTCGAAAGACCTCGCTGAAAATAATCGACAATTTCGTCAAAGGATTGTGGGGAAAAAAGTGAATTTCGTCAAAGAATCTCGAAATGAACACATATATCGTCAAAGGATCGCGAATTTCGCAAAGGATCTGATAAAACTAAGATTTTCGTCAAAACATCGCGAGGAAAAACGCGATTTTCGTCAAAAGATCACGGGAAAAACGGATATATTGTCAAAGGAACGCGGAAAAATGGATATCGTCAAAGGATCGCTGGAAAAACGCAAATTTCGTTAAAATATCACGTAAAAAGCATTAATTTCTTTAAGGAATCGAGGAAAAAACGCGAATTTCGTCAAAAGACCGTTGAAAAAACACATAATTAGAACCGGGAAGGATTTCGTCCATCGCGGAATCGCGGGGAAAATGCGATTTTCTTCAAAAGATTGCGGGGAAAAACGCGATTTTCGTCAAAAGTTTGCGGGGGGAAAACGCGATTTTGTCAAAGGATCCCTGGAAAAACGCGAACTTCGTTAAAGGATCGCAGAAAAAACTAATTTCTTTAAATAATCGCGAAAAAACCGCAAATTTCACCAAACGATCGCGGAAAAACGCGAATTTTGTCAAAGAATCTCGAAATAAAACAAATTTCGTCTAATGATCGCGAAATAAACACAAATTTCGTCAAAGGATCGCAAAAAAAGTGCAAAATTCGCAAAGGATCGCGAAAAAAAAAACAAGATTTTCGTCAAAAGATCGCGGGAAAAACGGAAATGTTGCCAAAGGATCGCGGGAAAAACGCAAATTTCATTAAAGGATCACGAGAAAAAAAAACGATTTCTTCAAAGAATCGCGGAAAAAACGCGAATTTCGTCAAAAGATCGCGGGAAAAAACACGATTTTCGTCAAAGAATCTCTAGAAAAAAGGAAATAGCGTCAAAGGTTCGCAGAAAAAACGCAAATTTTCTTAAAGGATCACGGGGAAAAAACATTAATTTCTGTAAAAAGTCACGGAAAAAACGCAAATTTCGCCGAAAAATCGCGGAAAAAACACAAATTTTTTGAAAGGATAGCAGAAAAAAACGCATAATTAGAACAAGGAGTGATTCTCTCCCACCCTCTCTGCTGTAACCTTTCAGAAAATTTGCTTTGAATTTCAGATACTTTTTTCTTTTACTCAGAATCACCCCTGGTATTGTGTTATTCATCTCAATCTCAGTACAAAAATGTCCAGAATTGTATATCTGTAATGTGTAATACCCAAAGAAGAAAGCAGGAAAAAGAAATTTACCTTGTGTAAGAGTAAAGCTAAAAAAAAATCTATTTTTATTTTCTAATACTTAGCCACTTAGAAGTAAAATTGGATTGGTTTTGACATTTTTTTACTCTTTTCAAATAACTAGGTATGACTTGCATTAAATCTACAAAGAGATCCCACCCTTAATACATAATTTGTACTTGTTTCATGAGTACTTAGAATAAATTCATTTACTGAATATAGAATTCGAACTTTGCATACAACAAGATAAATTGCACTCTCCATTTGATGAAGTCATTTAGCTTTCAGTGAAATTAACACAAGTTTACCAAATTATGTTTTTCTGCAATTGTATATTTCAAACAATAGCAGAAATATGTCATTTGATTGTCATGCTGTTGCAGCATCAGTTGTTATGTAAATTGATATTGGTATATTTTGCATCGATAATTTTCAGGGTTTTTCACTTTGTATCGATTAATTTTCAGGGTTTTTCACTCTGAGTCACAATCACCCCTGATACATCAAAGTAGATAAATCGTTTTTCCGATGTTAGCTCTGAATCAATATTTTGTTTTAAATCGATTTAAAGCCAATGGCTAAATCGCGATTTAAGACAATGGCTAAATCGCGATTTAAGATAATGGCTAAATCGCGATTTCCAATTTTAGCTTAAATCGATTTAAGACCAATGGTTAAATCGGATTTCCGATGTAAGCTTTAAATCGATTTAAGGCCCAGGCCTACCGAGGAGTGCATTATTCATCAAACTTCTAAACTAAGTTTAGATTTTTTTTATTCTGGTAACTTTTAAGTGTTTAAAAGCCTTTGTGCCTTTTTAGGCAATGAATTTAACTCGGATGAAAAATTAATAATGACAGTCAATAAAATCCCTTGCCTTATTCTGTCAGAAAACCCTGAAAGAAATAGACAAATTAATAAAATCGTCATTATTTGTTCTTGTCCAAAAAAAAATTGCATTTATTTACTGAACTTCGAAAGGACTTGGAAGTAAAAGTTATAAAAGATAAAACTGTAAAATCAAAGCAAACTTCAATGTATTCATTTTTTAAACTGTGTAACTTTTGTTTTGATACTTAATTTTTTATATTAATGTGAAAAATAAATTTTAGTAACATTGTTACCTTTTTCAACAATTAAAATCTAGATTTAAACATGACCTCCATTAAGAGATCACCTCTCGGAGCAACCAATTTTTATTTGAATGGAACGTGGCCACTTTAGTAAGGTTTTACTGTATCTATGTATTACAAAAAATTTTGCTTTTCTTTAAAAATATTCCATAAATTTTTCTTATCTAACATAATTTTATAACCCTAGTTTAATTATTTCCTATATTAAAAAAATAAAAATATATTCCAATCATTCATTTTACTTAAATTCATTTGTATCTAAAAGATTAATATTTTGTTTCTATCAAAATCAATTTTGAAAAAAGTTTCATGTATTGTTATTTTTGTTTCAAGGTGTTTTCATTTTTGTTTCAATCATAAATGCCAATATGAATTCTATTAAAGGTATCTTCCGTAATTTTCATTTTTTTTACCTTTTTTTTATATGTATTCTAAAAACCAGTTTCACATGTTTTTTGGGGAAAAGCAGCGTACTTCGTATTCCTTCTGTGCTTAGAAATATGATTTGCACTTGTTCATCATTCTCATTGGCTCATTGCCATATCCATATTACCGTAAAGGTCATTTTTCCAGCAGGTAATTATTGACATCTATATAAGTTTGAGAGCTCAGTTTTGTCTGTATCCGGGATTGTTTAAAAACCCACATCTGTCACTAGGAAGTGAGACCTCAGAATAACTGTGAAAAGCTTATAACTATTGTTTAAAATGAAGTTTATGATAGATGCTAATAAAAGCTAAATCAGTGAGATGCCGTAAATATTCTTATTTAATAAGATGAAGTCATAATTATGGAGGATGCTTTAATGATGTAAGTTGTTCTGCTGATTAATAAATATGTTTCCATGATATTTCTCCTCATCAGTTATTGGGAAAAGTTCCAGAATTTCGATCCTGTGCCATAGTAATTATGACAGCTGCAAACTTTTTATACTAATAAATTAGTACAAGTGATACTCATCAAAACTCATAATTACGGAATGGTGCGATCATTTTGGGTGGAATCTTTGCTGATGGATCTAGAGAGAAGAAGTTTTTGTGATTGCTCAGAGTTTATCTTCTTCGTTTCAAAATATTGTAACATATATAATAAAATTTTTTATATGTATAAATATATATCTATAAACAAGCATAAAAGTTCAGCAGGTTGGTTTTAATAGCTGTTTGTCATATCATTTGAGAACAAATCTCACTTTCTGAAGACCAAATTGCACCAGGCTTTAAAAAAAACCCAGCATGGCACCTATAGTGTAAAATATACCTTTTTTTTACTGTACGAGGGTTGCCTTTTATGTTTTTACAAATGACCAATAGAAGGCACTACTGAAATTTGTCTTCAGGATATTTGTAAAATTCACATTTTTTTTATCTTGAAATCAGTGGCATCTTAGAAATCGTCTGCGTATTATGCTTACAGTGAGTGTTCTAAAGAAACAAGTGAGTGAAAAAAATGGAAATAACTCGTGGAGGTATCCGTTGGATGATTTTTTATGATTTTAATAAAGGCATCACTTGACAAGAATGCTTAGAATCGATTCGTGAAACTTTTGGTAATGAAGCACCATCAGAAAAGACTGTTTATGGGTTGTTCTCTACAATACCTACAAATTTGGCCAGCAGTCTGACTTGAATGATGCATATGTAAATTTTCATAAAAATTAGATAAATGGTAAGAAATCAGTCAATTATTGAAAATTTTAATAGCAACAGAAATTGTTTTAAAAATTTGACTTAACAAAAAAAATAAGAATTTGTGGAAAAAATAAAATAAAAAATGTGAGGGAATGATGAAATAAGACATTTTTACTAGTTGTAGGGGAAAAATGCAAAATTATGAAGAAATCCAAACTGTTTCCTTTAAGAGAAACACTTAATATATAATGTATGATAAAATTAAAATTTTTGATATTTACAAAAAAAATAATATTCTGTGTGAGGGAATGACTGCTAATAAAAACGCTTCCGGATATACTGACTAAAAAAAAATTCTGTAAAATTAACAAAATCTTACACCACCAATTTATGTTGCTGGACTGACAAGTGCTCAAAATAGCTTCTTCTCTGTGAAGGATGCTAGACTGCTACTGCTCATTAGTGGTAGATATTTGAGATAATAGCAATGTGTGAGGGAATGATGGTCTAACATGGGGAAACATATAATTGATTGATAGACTATATAATAATAGTAAAAATTAATATTTTTATTATTTTTTGTAATGTATCAAATAAGAACTTTATTTTGCTTAGGGTATTTTTAATTATTTTTATTTCTGGATGGAAAGAAATAAGCAATAAAATATGGTAGTACAGGTGGGGGAAAGGTGAGGGAATGATGCTTGCATGATATATATTATATTTTTAAATACTAAATTTATTTATTTTTAAATTTTACTTTCTGCCCCTAATCAACTATGTTTAGATCTTCTAATAAAAATAAAAATAAATAAAAATGTAATAAAATTAAGAGCATTTATATGGCTGGGAAGCACTTTTTGCACTATTGCAGAGAATAACCCTTATATTTGGTTTGCAGAATTTCATTGTGGCCGTGCTTCCGTCAGTGATTAATCTCGTGAAGGACTACCAAAATCGGTAGTGATTCGAAACAACATCGATGCTATGTGCAAGATGATTGAAGAAGATTGCCATGTCACGTATCGTGAGATAGAAGCATCCCTTGGCTTATCACAGACTGCAATACATTTGATTTTGCATGAAAATTTAGCTGTTAAAAAGATTTCATTGAAGCTCAAAAAGAGGCTTGTGCAAATTGGTGTAAGGAAATGCTAACAAAATTCAAATTTGGAACTGCAAAATCCATATACAACATCGTTATAGGTGATAAAACTTTGATATATTCGTATGAGCCGGAAACTAAACAACAATCCACTGTTTGGGTTTTTCCAGATGAACCGAATCCTACAAAAGTTGATCGTTCTTGAAGCACTTCCAAGAGAATGATTGCTTGTTTCTTTGGCCTAACAGGAAATATCGCAACCATTCCTTTAGAGGATCGAAAAACTGTTAATGCTAAATGATATACAGAAATTTGTTTCTGAAAGTCATCAACAAAATCAGGAAAAACAACAAAAAATGCCGCGTTATTCTTCATCATGACAACGTCAGCTCCCACACAGCACGTGAAACAGTTGTTTATTTGAATGATAAAAATATTGAATTAATGTCTCATTGCCCGTATTCTCCTGATTTGTCGCCTAACGACTTTTTCTTGTTCCCTTATTTCAAACAAAAAATGGGCCCCACCAGTGGCCGAGAGGTTCTGCTCTCGAAGCTGGTAGACGGGAAGTGCTGGGTTCGAACCCAATCGCGCCCGTCGGCCTAATCGTTCAGAGTTTTCGTGGTTTTCTTCGAACCTTGGATTTCCAAGCGTTAATACGGTTTAGGTTCCCTTAGAAAGACCCCCACGAAGGGCACTCCCCCACCTTAGGGCCTATATCCCCCATGTTGATAATTGGCCGTCATAAACACAACCAACCAACCAATCAAACAAAAAATGCATGGGCAGCGATTTTCATCACCTCATGAAGCTGTTGATACCTTCCAAAGCTATGTTTCTGAGATATTAACTTCAGAGTGGAAAAACTGTTTCAAGAATTAGTTTAAATGGATGGAAAAGTGTATAAATCTTAAAGGAGAATATTTCGAAAAGTAATAAAACAGTTTGTCCTCAAAAAATTATTTTTCTTCCTACTTTTTGTAGAAACTTAAAAGACAACCCTCGTACTGCTTCAAAAATTGTGTTTTTAACAATCTTTTTTTCTTTTATTCTAAACTTCATTAAAAAATTTTAATGTTATTATTTGAATAATAGAATAATCTAAACATTCAAGTGATCATTAAATGTTGTTATCTGTATTCGATGGTTTGTAAACATTTAGTCTGAAATATACTGTAAAATTTTCACGCAATCATACATGTAGTTTTCTGAAAAAAAAAAAAAATCTTAATTTTTTTAATCTAAAAAAGTGTCCTTTTCTGTAAATCTGCCCTGTCCCTTTTTAAAAGAAATGTGAACAATATAGTGTTACATTAATTATTCTACTTCTAACATTTGTATAAAAATTAGAAAATAGCTTTTTTATATAAATCCTCTTTTGTGTGTTTTTTAAGCTAAAATATTAACTGGCATATTTTTGCGAAAATTGAAATCTTTTTATAAAATGTAAAAAAAGCTACTGTAATTTAAATATTGAGGTTAAATATAAAATTGTTACTTTCTTATATTAATGTATTAAAATTTAGCAGTGACATTGTAAAATATTTTGAAAATTCATGAAGCAACATTTATTTAAATACATTTTTGTCCTCTTTAGAGTGGTTAAAACCAACTTTGTGAAGTTTTGGATGACTAATCCCTTGAGAGTTGTGGGATATATTATAGTTCACTTAATTTTAATCAAGTTTATCACCAAAACCTCTTAATTAAATTTTATTTTTATAAACTTTGGTGAAAAAGTTGTAAAATTGCATTTCTGGGGATTGTGTTTTCTGGGTGTCGATTCTACCTGCCATGACTTTTGAATGTTATTCGACCCCTAAAAGTTAGTCGAAATTTTTAGATGAAAACCCTCTTTGGTGATACCACCCCAATTTGGCAATACAGGCTGAAGGTGGTTTCGCCGTAAAAAGGACATTCTCCCTGATTTCGATCTTGAATTACTTTAATTTTTTAACTGATCCCACAATGAAAGACAAAATCATGTGCAAAAATCTCAAACTTTGAAATTTAATACCTGTGTCACTTTTTGTAGTACAGAAGTCGAACTTTTTGTGTTGTATCTGTTATGATATGTGTAAACTTTTACTATAGGGATTGGGGGACCATATAAAAAGTTAGATTTTGTAATTTTTATAAAATTGATTTTTTACTTTAAACAATGTCACAACAAGAATATTTACATCATTAGAAATGTTTTTATGATTGAAATTATATATCTACGACCAACGGTTGTGAAATTGAAGGTCGGTAATAGATAACATATTGCACCCTGTGTACCTAGGAACCTAGGTACATTCTAAATAATATTGGCTGTATTATTTTATATGTATAAAATGTACTGTGAAGTATTATGATATTGCCTAATTCTTATTTTTTGTATTTAGATACTACTCATGTACGAAAAAGGCGTCGTCTTAGTGCAGAACCAAAAGAAATAGAAGACAGATTAGAGTCTCTAATTATGAGAGTTGGAGATAAAGTAATTTTTTTCATTTATTTATTTTTGTACATTTATATATTTTACATTTGCACTTTAAAAGAACCTTAGATGCTGATCTTAAAAGTTTTTTATTCGGCTTTAGCATATTACATTCTGTTCCTATTTTTATACTATATGTTTATATTCTATTTTCTGTAATTTATTGAAACTAATTTATTTTATAGTACTTTAACCGGTAAAAATTCTGGTATCACAATGTAACGAAATTAACTTAAAATGTACCATTTAAAATTGTAAAGTACATGGTTAAAATGCTAATACAAAACGAACTACAATGAAACCAACTTCTAAATGCACTGCAAAAATAGGGTTAAGACAAAGTTTTGAAGCATATTTGTTATTTGAAAGACGATCAAATCATTTCACATCAAATACAGTATAACTTCTTTAATCCGGAATTATCGTGATTCCGGATTACAGAAACTAGAATGCATTTAGATAAATAATAATACTAATATCTGTCATAAATGTGGCAATACAAAAATGCAAGGAACTTGATAATTGAAAAAACATAAAGAAAAATTAGCAATTCAAAATGCTCTAAAATGTATATATTTAAAAAATAACTATGTACTATATTATATTTTATGCAGTGTTGCCATCTGTTGTAAATTACCAAAAATAATAACTATAGAATTTTTTTTTAAAATGTGATTTCTGATTTATAAATACTCGATAAATAATAGAAATCCAAGAATAACAGTGTAGATGAAAATGAAAAGACAACAGAAAAAAGTCTATTTTTTGATGAGATTGTAAATGAATAGTGTAACAATTATGACACTAACACTACATCGGAAATAAATATGAAGAAATAGTTAAAAAAGAGATAGACTTTGTCAGCAGGAGAATTACTGACTGGGTAAAACGGACAGTATTAGCATGGAGGAAAAATATTGTAAAATTTTTCTCATTGCAAAGAAAATTTTTATTCACACTTAAAGTAGTGCTTACAGCAAATGCATTTGTTCTGATGCACACCAAATTTACAATGATAAAAAATTACTATCTCCTGAAAATATAAAATAAATTGCTGTCTTTGCAGCATAATTTATGGTATAACAAATTTAATTATTATTATTTTTTTTTCATTTGTTATATTTTCTGTTTTTACAAAATGTTTCTGTATCCAAAATCATCCAGTAGATTGCCAGAGTCGTTTGCAATCAATTTCTGTTAAGAATTATGAAAGTGGATAATGTTGTCTGGAGTTTCAATCACTTTGAAATCAAAAAGTTGAAAATCATCAATGGCTATGATTTGGGAAAAAAGGGTCTATTTCTGACTTTTTTTTTCACACTTCGGTCTGCTTTTAACAATATTTATTTTTTATATAAATGGCTGAAAGTGGTCCGAGCTCCAATAAATTATATTACCTTTCATTTAAAAGAAACTTAGCAAGATTTGGTTAATTGCCTTCTGATCCCGCCCAGTTTGAGAAATATCGTTTTGTGTAAAATGTGTTTATAGTGCTCCAAAACAGTATAAGCCTATGGAGTATGGACACATTGTGCGTAAGCACTAAATAACTGCGAAAGGACTTCTAATTTGGCCAAACTATTGCACACGGGTAATCTACAGACTATGGGGAATAGAAATATGTAAAAAAAAAAATAATAATAATACATTTTTTCAATCAAAAAAAGCAAATCCCCTCTTAATATCTATCATACTGTAATGTCATACTATTCTTTGTTATATGTGAACAAATGATCTTTTTTACCACAACCTTTTATGGTTTTATGACATGCTCAAAAATTGATCTGTTACATCACATTATTCAAATTGGTAATATTGGCGAACAGTCGTTATCAATTTTTGAACCTCTCATGGTTTTGGTGATAGAATGTTTCCTTTCTCTTCATCACTGTCACTAACAATTTCTTGAATCTCTCAATAATCAAAGTTGTTTTTGAGAAAAAAATATATTAAACTAGTTTTGATCCTGCTTAGCCAATTTGTGAACTAGTCGGATGTGACAATCCCAAAACTTTCATCTATCTCATACATGTTAATACTTCCTGAAAAAAGCATTACAGCAGTACCAACGCTAAGGTGATTTACACCAAAATATAATCGGCAACAACTGAAAAGTGTTGCATGTCAAAGTGACTGAATTTTGGACAGTGATACAGTATAAGTACCATTAGCTGCATTCTTAATAAAGGAATTCCAGCTCAGTGCTGTTAAGAATGAATGGTTGCAATTTCCAACACTTCTTGTCATGTTATCGTATTTCACAGAAATTAAAGTAACTCTGTTGACAATATAGTTATGATCCCTTCATTATTGTCAAAGTAACAAAAGAAAATTAAAGTTTGACATGGGTTGAGATACACTGTATTTTTGTCTGAATAAGTGAATTGCAATCCTGGTTTGCTGAACAAAAATTTGCCTGTTTTGATTCTCAGTAACGCTGAAAGTTTTTTCTATTTTGTATAAAAACACCCTTCTGCGAAAAAGATAGAAATGGATTATTTGTCAGATAATGCTCAGGAACTTGCGTTTGTACATCATTAATTCTCATGAAGGTTGTCATTAATGGTTAATTTTCAGCAATGACACTTTTAAAACAGCAAATAAATACAAAAGCATTCTCTTTTATTTAAAAAAGATTGTCTAATTATTCTGAATATCTTTATTAATTGACAGTTAAAAGTAGAAGTTGTGTAAGGCTTAAAAAAATATTTTTAAGAGGTTTTTTAAATATTCGATTTAGTCGAATAGTTTGATATTCGGCCAAACCAAATATTCATTAGGCCGAATGGTTTTATATTTGGTGTAACCGAATATTCAGTAGTATGGCTGAATATCGAATCAGATACCAAATATTTGGTGCATCCCGCATTAAAAAAAAAAAAAAGTAATATTCTTTCAGATAAAAAAAATAATAATAACATAATGTGTATATATGTACTATATATATGTTAATTTTTCAACTTAAAAGATAAATTTGATATTACAGATATAATTGTAGACTATTTTTCCATAAATGTGTTAAATATAGATTAATTTTCTACCATTTACAGTTTGAATCAACAGTCTGGGTTAGGTTTCAGGTTGACTTGAAATACAGTTTTCAGGTTGGGTATGACCTGACCCCAGTGTTCTCGCTGGCTTTTGAATAACATTAGCGATTTGGTGAATAAGAAATAAAAAACAGTAGCCAAATGAACAGAAATGTTAGCAAAATAGATTCGGCTTGAAACACTGAAAAATCTATCTTTATCCCTTTTTTCAATATGTTCTAAAATAACCTAAGTTTTTGTAATTGCTTATACAATAAGAATCCGAGTATCCGCTACAGAAACTATTACACTCTACATGCCTCCTAAATGTGTAAATGTTTCAGACATTGTTTTAGCTGTCTAAATAAAAATTAAATACAGCAATCTTTAATTTACCGTTGTGAAAATATACACTAAAAATGTCTATGAGATTTAGACTCTTAACCGATTGAAAAAAATTGACCAACCAATGATACCTTGCATATATTTAATAAATAGTATGGTAAAGGTCTAATTTCAACACTGCATTCCAGAAAAAATGTTCTCCATTTCACGCTTAATTCGAATAATTTTGTTTACATTTTTACTACCATGACGCTGGAGCATAGATAGTGATTAACTGACAATAGAGAAATACCTATCGTATAATCCTTTCAGTGTCTTTGCCTGTTGTTAAACTAAATTGGTGTTGAGTTAGTATCTCTATAAATAGAGCAATGTAAATGGCACGATGCGATTGAACATGTAAAACGACATCAATCGTTCAGTAACGCGCTTAAGAACCTCGACTATATTGGCACACCACACACACAAACTGAGCACTCGCAATTTGGCAAATTTGACTGTTGGTTTACTCGTCAAATGAAGAATTTTATCGCGATTTGGCACAATGGCAAGCCGCAGTGAGAACCCTGCCCGACCCATGCAGGACTCTAACCCTGTTGTACTTGAAAGTTATTTTAATCAAATTTGAGGGCTATGAAAATTTTATGATCATCCTTTTCCCAAATGCAGTGGCACAAAGAATTAAATTTTTAATTATGTCACAATGCAATTGAAGTAATTTGTAATAACTAGCTGAAAAAGATTCAACTCTGAGCGCATATATCCTAAATGAACCTACTCAAAACACTGCTAAAATTGCTTTCACTCATACAAAGGAAGAAACTAATGCACATTTTCAAGTAAATATTAAGAATGATGAAGAGATTGCAAATGCAATTGATAGATTTCTCAACCATTTCAGAAAAAAAAATGAAGAAATTATTTAGTGAAACAACGGTCCAGGCAAACATAGAATTGTTGGAAATGTTTGCAGGGCATATAACATACCGAGTTAAGAAGAAAGATACAGAAAAAACACAAATATGGTAGCTTGACTTAGAGGTCTGCACGAGCCGTCATTTCCAGGCCCGGGCCCGGCCCGATACAAAAATTTAAAGTTCGTCCCGGCCCGTAGAAAAAATAATATTGGCCCGGCCCGATAAAAAAATTTAAAGTTCGGCCCGGAAAAAAGTTAAAATCTCGGCCCGGCCTGGCCCGAGTGAACTTCTACAAAACATTGATTTTTACGTCGAATTGGTTAAAAATTTGTCTTTTACGAGGAGTTCTGATCAAAAATATTTATCTTAACTTTTTTTTCATGTTTATAATCTTTATTTTTATAGAAGTGCAGCAGGCTGCAATATTTATTTTTTTAATGAATCTCTATTTCTTGTATGTAAATGTTTGTTATCATTAATATTGTTAATCCATATTCCATGTATAGAAGTGTTAAAAATCTGAAAAATGCTATACAGTAAAATCTTCTAAGATGAAATTGCATAGAAAAGAAAAAAAAAAATGCGTTATAGACAAGTTCCCTTCTTAGCAAGTGTAAATGTATTATATATTCTTTTCTTGCTTATTAGTATATTAATTTTACATGGATCAACACGTTTTTCAGTTTAAAACAGGGTTCCGTCATAGGCAGTTTCCTTTTCACACATTTTACTGTATTTTAATTTAGTTATATTTTAATATGCATAGAAATCTACTATTCTTTAAAAAGAATAAATTTTAATGTTTAAGTGTAGAATAATGTCGGTTCAAAAATGTATGCATTTTTCGCAAAAATTTTTGGGCCAGGTCTAATTTAACTGACCTTTAAGTGTACCAGGCCACGCTGAGACAATGATTTTCATACGGGCTGGCTCAAAACTAGGACTGAAAATTTTGGGCCGTGAAGACTAGGAATGAAACCAATCCCGGCTCTGTACAGAAAAATTAAGTTAGGCCCGGTCCGAGCCTTCAGAAAAAAGTATGGCCCGGCCCGAGTGCCATGAATGAAAATCGGCCCGCGGGCCGGGCTGGCCCGTGCAGATCTCTAGCATGACTAACAGGGCTGCCACATGCTACTAAAATTCTACTAAAAGCGACTATTTTCAGCATCAGGCTACTATGGCTACTAATTTAGCCCAAAATACTCCAAAAGCGACTATTTTGGAGGAAAATCAGAAAAATTGAGACTATTTTCCAATTCCAGCTACTATTTTTGGGGAAAACCTGATTTTTCATTAAGAAGGATTTACTCGCTCTTCTCCTTCTTTTTTTTTTTTTTTTTTTTTTTCTCAAAAACTGATTAAAAGATACTTTTTAAGCCCATTAAATTGGTATTCACAGAAGTTAATTTACCCAGAACCTTTGATCTATTTTGGCTTATGTTACATTAATCAGATTTTGATTATAAAAGAAAATTGGTTTTTAACATAGTTTTTAAATTTAATAATAGATTTAAAATGTTGATAATAACAATTTAGAATTTCTGTTATTTCTTGTTTAAGCCACTGGTGACTATAAAATCTGGCTTTATGCTAGTTTTGCTATTTTACACAAATTTCTTGTAAAGATTAGATCAGTTTTGAACACAAAAGTTGCATATGCCTGTTCTTTATCAAATGCATCTATTCTGATAAAGCTATTTTTTATAGACAGATTTCCCGCTTTAATTCATTAAAATTGTAAGTAACGCATTAAAAATTGCATCTTATATCAAAAAGTTCCTTTAGAATAAAGGCTTGATTAAAGTAGAAGCCATTAGACTTGTCTCTTGACGTACGGGAATGCAAAATTTAAGGTGTTTTTTTTTTTTTTAAGTGTATATTTTTAATAGGTTTTTGATTCTGTACCGTGTATAATAAATGACAATTTTATTTATTTTTTTTTTTGTTGTTGTTGTTGTTTCCAGTTGCTTCACAGTAATGCAAGCAAATACTCAGTTTAGTTTGGAAAAACTGAACTGCATTCTTTTTAAAATAATGATAATTAATGTGTGAATTTACATTAAAAATACTGAAAGTGGCAAATTAGGGTAAAAACATAAAGTGTAAAAAAAAGATATAAATTTTCAGGAAACAGTTTCGTTTATTATTTTTACTAGAAAAATGGTTTCTTCCCCTACCCCCTCCTTTTTAAGGTTCCATACTTAAAAAGTAAAAACGGAACCATTATAAGATCACTCCTGTGTCTGTCTGTCACAGCCCTTTTACTCTTAAACTATGCAACGTGGAAAGTTCAATTGGGGGAAGTAACGTATATACTCGCGTATAAGTCGAGGAATTTCTGACAATTTTCAGTAAGCAAATTTGGGGTGTCGACTTATACGCGAGTCAGTTAAAAAAGCAAAAATAAAAACTTCAAATACTAAAAAATATGGCTTTTTATGTGTATGAATAAAAAAATAATATATAAAATATACAAATAATAATAATTCATCATTTAAAAAAATTAATGATTTGTTTCTGTTTACTTACTAACTTTTCGCATTAGAAAGTGAAATCTTTGGTTTGATTTTGTGCAAAATTGAAGTAAAATTTATGGGGTCGGCTTATACGCGAGTTTTTGATTTTTTCCAAATTTGCATCCAAAAGTTAGGGGGTCGACTTATACGCGAGTATATACGGTAATAAAGATTATTGACCCACATATTTACAGTTTAATAAATATTCATAAATATATTTAGGAAAAATGTACAGGGGCTAATTAAGTTACTAGAAAAAAAATCTTTTCTTTGTAAATCATGTGGGGTATCGTGTGAAAGCTTTCGTAACGCTGAAATCAAAAATACATTTCATTTAATTTTAGGTATTATATTTTGAAAGTTATGGTGGAAAATGTAGTGCAAAAATATGTCCCTCCCCCCCCATCTAATTCCGAATCTATTGAAACTAAAATTATGAAAAAATTAGAGGTAGTAGAGAGAGATATTTAGCAAAATATAGAGCAAAATTTCCAGTTAGTAAGTTTTAGAGCATTAATTAATTAGTAGAAAACGACATGTGGTTTACATGGATGAGATAAATCTTTGCCTGTGTACCCAAAAATGTCTGAAATCAACGCACTCCATTTTGTGCAAACGTTTGAATGGAATAGCCAGAAGTAATAAGAAATATGCACAATTTATGCTATAAATATGTACTTATCTCAATACATTTTGTAACATCGCACAAAAAAGACAAACTGTCTCACAGTGATAAAAAGTTAATATTCAGTATGTTCGAAAAGTTCGCCATTGCTCACGATACACGTTTATTTTCGTGAGAGTAATTCTGCATGCGCATTTCTCAGCATGGAACGTCTATTGCAAGCTTCTTCAATACAATGACATAGATTTAACCCTTTCAAGGGCGGTGGCTAGACGGTCTAGTCATCTAATTTTAATTCCAAAACTGACAAATGGCACCAAGAATATTTTAATAAAATTTTGCTTTTGTAATTAAAGTGCAAATTAGCGGGTTTTTGTTTTCTAAGAAATTCGTTTTAATATTCTGGTGTCAGTCAATTATTTCATCAGTTTACGAACAAAATTCTTCTGCCCCTGAAAGGGTTAGTCTAAAATTTGAAATGCATTGGAAATTAAATTTTTACAGACATTACAGCACAGTACAACGTCTAATCTGCAATTGTGCAATGCTACATTTCTGGAATGTGAATACGCAAAGTACAATTGTCGCTCATCGATTTTGGACATTTTTGTATATGCAGGCAACGATTTATCTTATCCGTGTGAACCAAATGTCGTTTTGTACTAATTAATTGATGCTCTAAAACTTTCTAATTGAAAAATTTGCTCCCCCTCTTTTCGTTTTCGATTTGCAATGGCTATCTTTCCAATTTCGGCACTAGAGGCGCTGCTGTGGCAGGTCGGGCATAATCGCTTTACTGTACCGTTACCTCACTTGCATAGTTGTAGCTCTCGCCGTTCGCAAGTATTTTCAGATTAGAGGGACTTTGCTTTGCACCCTGTATACTATACAGCTAAACCCAACCCTACATTGTATAGTTTTTACCAGGGTTGTTTTGTTTAAACCGTGGTTTAAACCATGGTTTAAATCAAATAGTTTTTTTAAAAAACCATGCTGTTTTTTTTTCATATGGTTTTTCTCGTTTTCCCTAATGTTTTCCTTTATTTTACACATTATTGAAAAATGCAAAATCCAAGTTATGCAGAAGCTACAAACAAATATCTTCATTATTAATAAATTTGTGAATAAAAATGCAGTTTCGGCTTGTTTCGCACCGAATATTTTTGATAGAATTTATTGCAATTTTGATGGAATAAACGGATTTGGGATATTGTTTCTCTCTATTCTAAAAAAAGTAACTAACGCTGTCACCACTGCCAGTTTTGAATTTTTGTTGCAAAATTAACCAAAGGGCTAAAACTTTATTTAAGCTGGAATGACGAGCAAAGAATAGAACGACTAGAAACATTTTAGAAAATTCACTCTGCTGGTACAAAGAGCTTCTGAAAGAGAAAAAAAAAAAAAGAAAAATTTTGTCAGTTCAAACCAGGGTTGTTTGGTTTAAACCACACTGGTTTAAACCGTGGTTTTAAACCAAATATTTTTTTTTTTTAAAAACCATGCTGTTTTTTTTTTTTCATGTGGTTTTTTACTATTTTTCCGTAATGTTTTCTTTTATTTTACGCATTATTGAAAAATGCAAAATCCAAGTTATGCAAAGCTTTAGAAAAATGATGAATTAATAAATTTGTAAAGGTGACAAACATTTTTAATCAATCAAACTTTAAATCTACATAGCAAACTAATTTTTCTAAAAGTAGCTGGGAAGAAAAAATCAAGTAGTTAGTTATTTTTCTTCTTCTTTTTAAGCCTTTTATTTTTTAAAATAGCCAAAATGGTAGATTTGAGCTAAAAATACACCTTTACTACTTAGATTGCTTGATTAGTTAAGAGTTACTAAGAATTACATAGGCCTCAATGATGACATAATCATAAGTAATTCTCTCCATTGGTTACTTTTTGTTCTGTATGCTAATGAATGATTGGCTATGAGTTTTCTTTGCTGTATCATGGCTATTGGGTTTAGTAAGCTTTTGTTTTTCTTGTATTCCTACATTGGGACTGAGGTTTTGCATTATGATTTTATTCTGTTACCAGCATGATTGGCACGGTTTAAATCAATTGATTAACCAACTGGTTTTTTAGAAAAGATCTAATATAATATTTTCTCATTTTTGTAATTTGAGTGTTTCAAATTATCGGATATAAATAATTTCTACTTTTAACAATCTTATCCCAGCAGTCACCGTGAGACATAATGAGTCTAGGTTATATTTTTATGCATGTAGAATGCAAATTGCATGTATTGATGAACATATCAGAGGCTCTAAAGATAAAATTTAAAACATGTTAATGTAGCAAAGATAAAATAGATTAAAAATATTCAATATTTTGAATAAAATATTTTCCTTTGAGAAAACGCAAATTATTTTCAATTAATAACATAAAATGACTTTTAAGATTTCAGTCAAGCTGCAAAAGAAAATTTTCCTGATTGGGGAAATTATTTTTTAAGGTTGTTCTCAAAGGCTCTACTCAACAAGCGCAAAATGCTTTGATACATTTACAAATTCATTTTTAACGGAAAGATATAAAATTAGAAGGCCTGACTGGAAGCAATTTGGAATCGAACTGTGTTTTCCATTTTTGATAAATAAATTACCTATTTAGTTATAAGCAATTTTGATCACGTGACAAAGATTTTTTAACCTTCCTTGAGTAGTTATTATTCTTTCGCATGGAAATTCGGTTCAAAACGCCAACTTTGATACTATTTTCTGAAAGATCTATTGCGTTTGCAAAAAATTGAAACACAGTTCCATTACATAGTTTCTGAACAACAGCATTTGCTAGTTTCACGCATTTCCGAACAAAAATAAATTAAAACTTATGTCATAAAGTTGCCCTTTCGGATTTGAGAAACAGCCTTAAGAATAAAAAAGAAACTCAAGATATGAAGTCGAATAAGAGCACATAGAAAAATTGTGTGCTCGCGAAGCACATGTTTACTTTTAACTAAAACATGCAGTAAGATATATTTAAATCGTCTATTGCATAATCGAATCTACTATTTAGATCTGACAAAAAAATGGGGGAAAATCGAGATAAGGTTCGCATGAGACATAACAGAAAAAAGGCTCATAAAAATGCCTAAAAATATATATTATTAATTTTTAGTTTAGATATTTAAAAGTAATACATATTATAAAATAGCTTAGAAAAAAATCCTGTGTATTAAGTCTGATGGCTGTTTAAATATTTCAGTGGATGACAACTTTTATAAATCTACTTTCCATTTTAAGATCAATATTTTCAGTAATCTAAAAAGCTGGTAAATAGGTATTTCTGTTTATTTTACTGTCACTTTTTTTTTTTTTTTTTTTTTTTTTAAACGTAATAGTTTCTGAGGAGAAGTGTCAAATGACAATACACAATAACTTCTTGAAACGTGTAAAGACTCTACTGCTAAATTCAAATCATTCCAGGAATTCTTTATAAAAAGCTTTACTTTTAATAAAAGATAATAATTGTCCTGTAGTATTCGAACAGAAAAATCAGATATCTCAGATTGCAAATATTTCAAAGAAATTATTTTGAATAGCCATGGGAAAGTATATTATATTTATGAAATTACACCATATATTTATTTGTAGTACTAGTAATCAAAAGGTTGTTTATTATTAAGGTTTTCAAGGTATCAATGTTTCACTATGTAGAGCATTTTATTCATGGAACATAAGACATACCTTTTACTAAAAATGTTTAAATTTTAAATGATTTCAGTTTTTTACATAATTGATTGTAATTATTTAATTTAACTTATTTTTAAATGAAGTTATATTACTTATGTATCCAACAATGTTTATTTTTATCAATAAATATGCATGTATATGTAATAGGAAAATATATATATTTTTTAAAAACCCGGTCTTTTGGTTTTTTTTGAAAAAAACCTGTTTTTTTACCAAGCCTGGTTTTTACAAAGTCTTAGCAGTGGTATTTTTTTAATAATACACTTACTAATTAATATATTATTGTACGGAACCCTCTGTGCGCGAGTAATACTCACACTTGACCGTTTATTTTAAGTATGCATGCAATTATTTTGGCTACTATTTTTATACGAATGCTACTATTTTTGCTACTACTTTTTTCATTGTAGGCTACTAAAGCTACTATTTTGGATGCCATTCGGCAGTTGCAGCCCTGGAGTAAAGACACTCGCTTTTCTAGGGAAAATTGGCTGCAGACAATTTCTAAAATCTAAAGGCATAGATATCCTACAGCTATTAATTGCTTAATTTTAAACTCTGAACACATGATAAAAAGCAACCAATATTCACTAATATTTTGCATTTACCCTTTTACCTTCTCTTCTCTCTGTTTATCTCTACGGGAAATAATTGAAAATTTTGCACAAAAGAGAAGTGTTGGTTAATATGTATTCAATATCATGAAATAATTCTTTGATCTCTATTGAAAAACAATTGAATATTGAAAAACATTTGAATTGTTAATTGTTTTAGTGATAGAAACCGATATTTAATCATTACACATCTTTTTTTAATTTTAGAGTACTTCATCCTTAGAAAGTAACTTGGAAGGTTTAGCTGGAGTTTTGGAAGCAGATTTGCCTAGTTATAAGTCAAAGATAATGAGAATTTTGGGAGAATGGTTTGTAAATTTTTATATTTATTATTTAGTAAGGCCCCCAGTAGCAGAAACAGTGCATTAGAAACTGCAGGTTATTCTAGACCTTGAATATTAATCCAACAGCTTTTAGGTAGCTTTCATTACGAAAAGCTACCTATTGCAGCCGTTCGGAGGAAACCGATTTCAAAAAAATTTGGTATATTTTCATCGATCATGACCCCCAGACCCTGAAACCACCCTCCGTTCAAAAGTTGATATATATATATATATCTGATCTTTGTCACACTGTAACTCACGTATTTATGAACCGATTTGGATGAAATTTCGTGTATACATAGTACATACCAATGTCTCGACCGAGTTCGTTGGCCAGCTTCATCCGCCATCTTGTTTCAAAATGGCGGCCATTTAAATTTTTTTTGAAAATTTGAAATTTGAAATGTGGTACCAAAAAATTGAAAATTAAAAATTTTTTTTTTTTATGTGTTTCATCTTGATTCAAAGATTCCGGAGCAGTTTTTGTTTCGTTTATATCTTAAAAAATGGCTGAGTTATAGCACTTTGAATTTCTAGCGTGGCTGACATTTTGAAATGACCTGATTTTTGTCACGCGATAACAGGCGTATTTATGAACCGATATGAATGTACCTTGGTGTATACATAGTACATACCAATGTCTCGACCGAGTTCGTTCGCCAGCTTCATCGGCCATCTTGTTTCAAAATGGCGGCCATTTAAAAAAATTTAAATTTTAAATGAGGTACCAAGAAATTGGAAAATGAAAAAGATTTTTTTTTTGTATGTGTTTGACCTTAATACAAAGATTCCGGAACAGATATTGTTTCGTATATATCTAGAAAAATGGTTGAGTTATAGCATTTTGAATTTCTATTGTGGCTGATATTTTGAAACGACCTGATTTTTGTCACGCAATAACAGCCGTATTTATGAACAGATTTGGATGTAACTTGGTGTGTACATAGTACATACCAATGTCTAGATCGAGTTCGTTAGCCAGCTTCATTCGCCATTTTGTTTGAAAAGGGCTGCCATTAAAAAACAATTTTAAATTTTAAATTTAAAATGAAGTATCAAAAAATTGGAAAATGAAAAAGAATTTTTTTTATGTGTGTGACCTTGATACAAAGATTCCACAGCAGTTTTTGTTTCCTCTATATCTTAAAAAATGGTTGAATTATAGCACTTTGAATTTCTAGCAAGGCTGACATTTTGAAACGATCTGATATTTGTCACGCGATAACACGTGTATTTATCAACCTATTTCGATGTAAGAAGGCATGTGGATAGTATATAGCAATGTCTTGCCCAAGTTCGCTGGCCAGCTTTATCAGACATCTTGTTTCAAAATGACGGCCAGTAAATAAAAAAAATTATTTAAAGTCCGGTGCAAAAAAATTAGAAATTGAAAAAGGTTTCTTTTTTAAGTATTTGACCTTGATATAAGGATTCCGGCGCATTTTTTGTTTTGAATTTATCTTGAAAAATGGCTCAGATATAGCAGTTTGAATTTCTAATGCGGGTGACATTTTTAAAAATCTGATTTTTTGCCTGCGACAGCACTCGTATATATCAACCGATTCCGATGTGAGTGAGCATGTGCACAGGAATTACTAAGGTCTCGACCAAGTTCACTGGTTAGCCTCATCCACCTTGTTGTCTTAAAATGGCAGGCACTTCAATGTATCGCCGAATTTGGCAACCAAATATAAGTTATTTTAAATAAAAGCAGCTTGGATAAAGCTGACTAATTTCGCTAAATTCTCATTCATAATGATTTAGTATTAATAAAAATTAGTATTGAATCTCCTATAATCGGTTTCCACTAAATTGAGCTTTGTGCATTTGAATAATATAAGCTGGCTTTTTAAAAGTAAGGAATATGAAAGCTACCTCTTCCTCCCGGCACTGGCCGGAAGGACTTTTTAAAAATGCTGCCCTTTTAAAAAGTGTCTAGATTTATTGTATTTATTACACCCTCTTAATATATTCTCTTTGTAAATGCCAATTTTGCATTGTTGGGTAATGGATAAATTTTAATTTGCTGGAGATTGACCCAGAAAATCCTGCTACTGAGAGCAAGGCTTAAACCATTGCAAGTTTAAATAATTCATTAGGGCAGCTTGACTTTTATTGTTTAAGAATTTATCTTAAAATAAATTAACTTTTTCCCTGGAATTTTTATTTTATTTTGATTTAATCATTGTTTTAAGATTTTTTATATACAAATATTCATATAGTCTGTATTGGTTTACATTAATTGATATAATTGAATTAGTTACTATGATACATATTGATACAATTGATTTGAAACTGCAGTGTTAATAATGATTTTATATTTAAATTAAATGAGCAGATTTTATCGAAGTGGGGAGTGTGACATAAAGTGGAAATGTTAACGCTCCCACCCTCTAGTGGTTGCAAATATTATCTTGTTGCCTCTGAAAAATTCAGGCATTCTTTTTGACAATTTTCAGATAATTATTAAAACAAATTAAATATTATATCAGTCATTTCCTTTTCTCCAAATTTATTGCTTATTTATCCTTAAAATAAAGATTTAATTTAAATTTTACCGTTTCATTTATTCTTACTTTTCTGTCGAATATAATTTGCTTTGTATGCAGACTGGAATTTTCAGCAGTTTCTCAGTAGATTTATGGAATTTTGTTTCTTCCTACAATTCCTTTCAAAGCATGGCTATCTCTTCTAGCATCGATCTTAATAAAGAAAGTTTTCCTTCATTAAATAATTTTGCAGCCATATATGTAGCAATTTGCAGTTTTATAACCTGGCTATCTCTTTCCTAATATACAAGTAACAGGCTGTAATGAAATAATGAATGCATTCAAAAACCTTTTTAGCAACACATTCTATACAGGGCTTAATTTCTAACAAAAAAAAGTACCAGAGTCTTAATATTCTGATGTACCAGTACTAACAACTGTACTGTTCTCTTCCCCCATCACTCCAATCTGCATATTTATATTTCGTACATTATTTACAAAATTTGAAGCATTTTTCCTTTAGCAAAATACAAATTTTAAATGCAGTGATTAAATATGGTAATGATTATGATTCAGAAATAGTGTTAACACAAAAAAGGGGATAGTTCGCAGCTGTGCATTTTTATGAAAAAATGAATGAAATTTACAGAAAATAATATTTATATACTGAAGAATGGAACAGTGTTTTTCAATTTCCTATGAAAGATGCATATCTTAAAATAAAATCAATTCCTTCTGCATAACAATCTTTTCTGGTGAGTCCCTGGAAATCAGATGAAATTAAAAATTTGACACCGTTATAAAAAGATTCGATGCTTTTATAAAAAAGAGGGAAGCACTGCTTGATTGCTTTCTATCAGAATAGCAATACATGGTAATTATTTCTATTTGCAAATGAAAGCGACTTCGTAAATGTGCAGTCCAGAGGCTTAGCATGGGCAACGTTCATGATACAAAATAAACAAAAAACACTAACATGATTTTTATACTTGTACGCAATAGAAGGCAAAAAACCTCAAACAAACAAAACCTCAAACTGATGCTCATTGGCTAAAAACAGAAAATATTCTTTTCAGATTAGATATCTAAAAAAAAAACCAAAAAAAAACAGCCAATTAAAAATTTTCCTACTGTCACAAAAGATAATCGAACTGAAAGCAAATTCATTGTTGAGTCTCTTGAATGGTGCCGTATCAACATGTTACTGCCATCAATGCCAGACATAAATTTGCAAATATCACTAGAATAGAAAAACAAGATTTCTGTTTTCCTTTCATTCTGATCAAAACAGCATTAAAATGATTTGAAATATTGCAAAACATTAAGTCACATATAAGTGTTTTGATAAAAAAGAATGCAAAAGCTTGGAGATGGAAAGGAAAGGGTAATTTAGCCTTCGGTTTTTCGGAAGCGCTATTGCACTGGGCTCCGGAGCCCCCTGTATTTATGAGCTCCGGTGAATTCCAACCAATATTTAAATATTTACTAAAAACAGAGAAGAACCGGAGCTCGGCTCTGGTGCAAATTAAGCCCTGATTCATTCTATACACTTATACCTTTCAAAAAATCTCTCCCCCCCCCCCCCCCCCCAAAAAAAAAAAAAAAATTTTTTTAAGTGTAACGTATTTAATAAAATTTATATTTATAGTATGGAATATTTCTACTTTTCTTCGATATTACTGCTTATTTAAATACTTATGGACTTTAATCCATAAATGCCTTTTTCTGACTTAAATACTGATAATTTCATATTAAATAAAAATGGTACTTGTTAGTTATCCCGTCGACCAAATTACTGTCGCCAAATTGTAAGATTAAATTCCAATAATGGTTGATAGTAAATGTCACATTCACTTGAAGACACATGTTTATGTCATCAAATGATTTTTATTTCGACTTTTTATTTGTATTTTTATTAATGTTATACTAATTTATTCGTTCTTTTGTTATTTAAAATAAAAATTATGCCAATTTGTATAATTTGGTGAGTGGTTTGGCGATTTATATAATTTGGCGAAATTGGTCGATGGGATAACTAACAAGTACCATAAAAATTAAGAAATATAGTTTCCAAATGTATTTATAAGTAGATTTTCTGTTTTTACTTTTAACTAATTAAACCATATAATTCTAAATTTTGTGGAGAAACAATATACATTTTGTCTTTCTTCCTTTTTTATATTTCTTTCTAATTATTTTATAAAACATGAAAAGAAGACTAGAAGAGTCTCAGATGTTTATATATAGACTTGCTTTCAGACACACACAAAAATATGAATCAGATTAATTTGTTTTTTGTTTCAACTGTGTTTGTAAAAGTTTTCAATAATCAGATTAAATGTTAATGAAATCTAGTTATCTGCATACTAATTGCAAATTTGTTATGTTTTATAAGTCAGGGAATTTGTTGTTAAGCTTTGAGTATAATATTTTAATATTTCTTTTGTTGGCTGTTATTGTGTTCTAGACATTATTTAAATTTAAAAAACAATATCTTTATCTAATAAGCTTTTAGATATTGAGGAATTTTTTTTCATTTTTTTCTTTTTAATTAGGATTTAACAGACACGTTCTCATATTCTAAAATATGATTTTATTTTTTAGTGTTACTAGGTTGCCAGAAAAAACCACCATTTATACTACTTTAGTTGGATTATTAAATGTGCGGAACTATAATTTTGGTGGAGAGGTAAGTGAAATCAGTTTTAGATCATCTATTTTGTCCCTCTTGCATGATGTAACATTTTTTTTTTTGTTGTTCATTCAAATTATGTTAATAGATTTCTGAATTAGTTATGTATAATATATATATATTTGCAGGAAATTCCTGTTTGTCTGTAAAATTAGCATGTACTTTTTTAGTATTTATCTGTCATGTAGATTGTCATCTACATATAGAAGCTGTACCATACTAACACTTAATTTTGACATAAAATTTGGATTCTTCAGTAAATTGTACATTATGATACTAAACAACAAATCATTTGATCCTTGTTAAGCAGATTACAATGCAGATAGTTTTTTAAGCAAAATTCAAAAACTATTTGGCAGTATGAGTTGTAATTTTGGATTTTGCGTATTTTGTTGTTCTAGAAATCTATTTCTGTTTAAAAAAGCATAAATTTTATATATGTATAATTTTTTTCAAAATTAGTCTCCACCCTCAAAGAAATTTAACATTAGAAGTTCCAATCTTTAAACTTGCCTAAATCCCAAACTACTTCATAATTGTTTGTATGTAAAACTGCTAACAATTGAATTAACATTTTCTCAGATGCATTATTTTTTAGTGTTAATATTTTATTCCAAATCATTTTTTGTTGCTCTAAATAATATTAATAAAGCAATTTAAACAATTTTAATCAAAAGTACAGGCTCCTTCTAGGAGAATTATCAAGGTGAGTGCTGAATATTGAATACTTTCTATCTCCTTGCAGTAGGATATTTAACTATGTTTAAATGAAGCTGTATACATTGTTTAAAGGAGGGTCAAGGTCCCCTTAAAACTTAAAATTTTTTTTTTGTTTTGTTTATTATGAAAGAAAAACATGTTACTGAATTAAAAAAAAAATAATAATAATAATTATGACAGTACTCCAATTTAAACCAGTTTTATGATAAAATATGTGAAGCATACCTATCCAAATCGAGGTAAATTTGAACTTTAAAGTCATTTTTCTCAAATCAGATATTTTTGACATTCTGCGCATCGTATTTCCAAAACTAAGTAACATAGAAACTTAAAATTTTGGATTACATGGTATTTTAATATCTTTATAACCTCTACCTATTTTTAAGTATTATATACCTATAATGTATTTTATTTTTTTTAATACTTTTTATTGAAATTTTATCATAGATTTTGCGTTTTATGGTTTAATTGCCTAAAAAAAATATTTTCGTTTGTAAACTTGATTATCATATTAGGTTGAAGTTAAAGTATGATAGCATAAGAATATATATATGTAATATTAAGTGGATTTATCGAATATATTTTTTATAATCCTGCACACGACTCATGTATGTCATTGAAAATCCTTAATTAGTGCGTCTTAATTAAATTTTAATTATGTATCATTAAAATTATTTAAAGGACAAAGTAAACAAAGATATGTACAATTTATTCTAAAAAATTTGTTTAATTTGAAAAAATATTTACAGCTCAAATTTTTTCTTTTTAATCTGTTAAAATCACACAATATTGAGCTGCTCTAAAGATAACAGATTAACATATTTTCTGAGGTGATTTTTAAAAATCTGCTTTCTTATTTAGGCAATCTGTGCAGTATTTTTAGACATATATTCCTTTTTAAGTCCCTTTTTATGAAAAATGATCTCCAAAGCCCCCTTTGTAAATAAATAGTACCCTTTCTCCCTTTCAGGAGGAAAAAAAACAGTAAAATAATACTAGTATGTCTTACTATTCCACTCATTGTGCAGGGTGAAACAGTGCTGATTTTTTATGTGTTTCAATGACACTTTCAGCAAACCGCTATATAGCATGGCTTTATCTAGATTTCTGAACATTCATGTATCAAGAGCCACATTATAGGAATCTTTAAAATGTCTAAAAGCTTGAACAAGTGGTTAAGTGTGATTGCAAATTGCACAGAGGGTTTCGTTTAATATCTCTTTTATAAACTATGTGAAAGTTGAAAAGCAATCGGTTCTTTAGTTTTCCTAATTTTAACAAATTCCTGTCAATCATCTGTGCAAAAAGGCATCTCTTTTATAAGTTAAATCGATTTTATAAATCAGCGTACGAAATAACATCCAGATGCGAAAGAACTAAATTTGTAAAATCAATAGTTAAAAAATTTTGTACTGCAATTATCAAACCCTAGTGTAAAAAGTTCTCTTTTTCTTACTGTGCGATGTGGCCTGCCATGCAAAAAATGCAATTCTGGAATTAATTACTCAAAAATTAATTATCCTCGCTTCCGATTGTCAAAATTAAAAAATAAAGACATATTCTGAAAGAGTATGAAATTTTACATCGGTTAGTGTAAAAATCGATATTAAAAAAAATTTTGGTCCTGCATAAGAATTCTGAGTTTGTTTCTGACTGCAAGACGCACCTGTTTTATATTCTCTTGTTATCGTCAAAATTTCAATGTCATCAGACATCTGTCACCTTCACAAATGAAAGGAAATAAAAGATTTTTTTCTCAATTTTTAACGAATTTTCGAGTTTTTACGGTTGAATGAGATAATTTTTAGAATTTCTGAAAGCTGATTTAGATGTTTAGAAAGCTAGTTAGATGTGCCAATCCGAAAACTTTCTTCTATCTAATAGATCTTAATATTTCAAAATGTAGTTACAAATGTCAATACTTTAATATTATTAGTTCAATACCATACCAACTTTGACTTTCATCTTAAATTTCTACTTCAGTCAATTAATCGGAGTAAAAACAAGTTAATCTAGATCATAATATTTACTTAAATCAATAGTCTTCTGTTATTCTGTTGTACACAGGGCTGCGAAGCCGGAGTTGGACCCATTTTTGAGCGAAAGATTCGGAGTCAGATCTGTTAAAGGGCGATTCCATGCGGAGAGTCACACACGTAACGCAGGCTTTAATTTGCATTTATTCAATTATTTATTATATTTTAATGTTAATTCTGATTTTAGGTGGTATGGTAAATAAGTTATTAACATATTTTTTAGTTTAAATGTGTGTAAGTAAAACTCGCAGAAATATATCATTTAATTTCATACTCAAAATGTGCTTTTTTTCTGAAGTAGAAAAAAAGCACATTTTGAGTAATGAAATTAAATGATATACTTCTGTGAGTTTTATTGCCACACATTTAAATTTAAAAATATGCTAATATCTTATTTACCAAACCACTTAAAATCAGAATTAACATTAAAATTTAATAAATAATTGAATAAATGCAAATTAAAGCCTGCATTACGTGTGTTACACTCTCCACGGAATCGCCCTAAAATTCCCGGAGTCAGAGTCGTCCATTTTACTAGCAGGTCTGCATTGTCGGAGTCGGCCCATTTTTGAGCGAAAGAGTCTGAGTCGGATCTGTTAAAATTCCCGGAGTCGGAGTCGGCCATTTTTCCCACTGACTCTGCAGCCCTGGTTGTACATTAGCTGTTCGCGAATAGCCATCTTATCATGATGCGAAGTTCCCGTTGCTTTACAAGCGGCCGGTGTACAATAGAATTATGAAAAATCAAGAAAATTGTACAAGAATCGCTATTACAGTGCTCCCTTTCAGCAGAATATTTCGAAATTCAAGGAGGACCTGCTTGGAATGGGCAAAAATGTACACAAAAAATTTTATACAATTCTATACATAACTCCATACGCTTTTCAATGGTACAAGATTAAAAATGGCACAAAAATTGCTATTACAACACCACCTTCTGTTGAAATTTTTCCAAATTAAGGGAGGACCTTCTTGCCATAGCCAAAAACTAGAAAAAAAAATTGATTCAATTCTATGCATAACTTCATAGACTTTTTGATGGTACAATAATGAAAAGGATACAAAAATTGCTATTACAGTGCCTCCTTTCGTCGGAATTTTTCCAAATTAAGGTAGGACCTGCTTGTCATAGTCAAAAACTCAAAAAAAAAAAAAGGTTCAATTCTGTGCATAATTTCTTGCACTTTTTGATGGTATAATAGCAACATACCGACACACAGACATTTTCTGTAAACATGTTTTTTTTTTTGTTTTTTTTTTTTTACCCCTAAAACGTGTAAATCTGTCGAAAACCAGAAGTAAAAAAAAAAATTTAGATTACAATACTTTCTTCTATTGGAGATAGAGAGTTATACAGAATAGCAATATTTGATATTATTTAAGCTTCATATCTCTTTGAACTTTTATGGTGTACCCATTCATACATTTCCAGTATATACAGCTATACCTACCCTACGTTGTATAGTTTTTTTACAAAGTCCTATTATTTTTTTAACAATGATTTTTTTTAATAATACAGTTAATAATTCATATAGTTATCGTACAGAACCCTCTGAGCACGAGTAATACTCGCACTTGACTGTTTATTTAATTAATAACATACGTTAAGTACGATTTTTTCAAAATTTTATGATTTGTCGTTTGATGTGATGTGTTCAGCTATAAGTATGCAAAATTTCAAGTCTGCAACATATATAGTTTCTGAGAATGGGTTCTGTGACAGACAGACAGAGGAGTGAGACGAATAAGGTTTTATCAGATGAACAGAACCCTAAAAATTAGGAAAGGGAGTTTGTAACTGCTATGTGGTGATAAGGTAAGAAAGGTTCTCCCTATCTATAGGCAACCGTGTTTCAAAGACATAAAATCATATTAAAGTATAAAGTAGTACCCGGTAGCAGAAACTTCAAGGCGGGAGACGGGCGTCACAGATTTTCTTTTCTATTTTACAGATTATTTTTTCATTGAACCTTTATTTCGCTTTCTATATTATTTAATCCAAAAACTTAAGATTATTATTAATAAAAAGGAATAAAATGCATAAAGGCCTCATAGGTAAGTGATTGTTTGATTAATTAACCCTTCAATTGTAAAATATTTTACCTGTAGATTATTTTTTGCCCCTGAAGTATCTGTCGCAGTCACTTGGAGAATTTTGTGCTACTGGGAAATAGTGTGTATTATTAATTCAGAATAAATTTAATTACAATACTACACAGTCAGACATTGTTCCGCTGTGTCCTTGCATTCCATGTCTTACTGTCTACCACATCAGTTCGTAAAAAAAAAAAAAAAAAAAAAAAAATACATGCCTTTTTCTTTTTGGGTTTGTTAGAGTTAAATGTTTGGTATTAAATTAAAAAAAAAATTCTGTATATGCATAATGTTCAAACTGAAATTTCACATACAATTATTTGAAGATATACAGTATAGGATCCGTTATCCGGAATCCTTGGGACCTGGGGCATTCCGGATAAGGGGTTTTTCCATAATTCAGAACACTACCACAAATATTTTCTAATGTACATAAATATGAAATACTGGTTAGCATAAATAATATTAAAAATACTGTATTACACATTTGTTGAATTAATTCAATAAAACACAATTAAGGAAAAGTTTAATTAATTTTTATTTACAAAAAAAAAAAAAAAAAAAAAAAAAAAAAGTTAAGTAATGATTTTAAATTATAATAAAACTTACAAATGAACAAGATCAAAAATAAAATTTAGTTTTGGGGTTCAGATGCAGATGCTTGGGAATTAGTTTTTTGGAAAAATCCTTTTAAAGTTGGCTGCTTGTAATGTTTCTCTTTTACAAGCTGGTCTTGAATTTTATATAAGGACATTATTTGTTGTTCATGGAAATAACTTATTTTGTTCCATGCCTTGAATTAATTCTTGAGTGTAAAATATCATTTGTTCATTAGATATTTTTTCAACCTCTTCATTCTTGTCATCATCATCACTACGATCATCAGATGCATCTTTAGTCATCATTTCACAAATTTCACTGTATGGCATCTGATGACTAAGTGAGCATTATTGTATATATTGAAACAAACTTGAACTGCATCTTCATCCAATAATTGGGGAGGGAGGGAGGGGAATATATTGAAAGTTGATTTTTTATTTATTTTTGTTTTGTTTACAAATTTATCGCATGGAAAGCGGAGAGAAAAATATAAGAGGCAAAATTATCAACACTTAAAATGCAGATTTCTGCAGATTCGCGGAGATAAAGAAATGCATAATTACTGTAATATTCCATTAACCCACCCTCCCCTATTTTGTAAACAAATTTGATATTTAAAAAAAAATCCTACAAAAGCAACCCCCCCCCCCCCCCCCCCAAAAAATAAATAAATAAATAAATAAATCGTACCACCTTTCTGTCTTATCCGATTCCGAATCTCTGCTTTTCTACTGTTCGATGGACGCAGCTGAAAACGGTAAAACGAACGTTTCTCTCATTCTCCTAATTGGCCAAATTGAAGGTGTGCCTTTAGATGACGTCAAAGGTCAGAGCTTGCCAACAAATTTTCGATCACAGAAAACGCACTCAAATTCTAAGCGATGTTTCGAAAATATTTTTTTTCAAAAGGTTAAAATTAAAATTTTTTATAATGGATTTTAGCATTTGAAACAGAAAAATACGAAATTTAAGAATATGTAGTTAGTTTTCCCATATTTCTAAAGGTTATGCCAATGCGAAGTCATAAAAATGATCAAAAAGAGAACTTATGTCCGATGATTGCGTACATTCAATTCTTATCTTTCACGGGAGCGTCATAAGTGGGATCGTAGGGAGAGTGCGCTTTTTAAGTTCTGTTTTTTAATTATCTTGGTTAACAAAAAAGAAAAATCTGAATATCAGGGCAGGCTTTGGACTATTCTTATAAACATTTTCGGATTTAAACAGGCGGTAGATTTCGATAGCCACGAGATTAATGAGATATGACGGTACCTTGAGGTGTATGAGAAAAAGTTTAAAATATTCAAAATATCGATTTATAAAGCATGTTAACTCTTCAATAAGATATGAAAAAAAAAAAAAAATTGCAAATTTTTATGAAATGAAAGCTTTCACTAAGTTCCGGTTTTTAGAGCGTTCCGGATATCGAGACGCCGGATAATAGATCCTATACTGTATGATTTTTTTACAGAATTAAATGAGTTACTATCATCAGGTCCATAAAATGTACTTTCTCTATGTAACTTACAAAAAAAAAAAAAAAATCCATGCTTGAAATGGGGTCACTGAACAGCATAACAATTTGTGGTACCAATACAGTCGTCGTTTAAAAAGCATCCCTGTTTTACTGTGTACAATTTCCTCCTTTTATTTTGCCTTCCCAACATATACAACATAACAAGGTGCTACTATATTTTATTGCAATTTTATTTGTAAAGAATATGTTAAATTTACTGATTCCAGTTATTTTTCATTGTAAACTTGCTTTATTTATTTGTGATTTAAAGAAATGACTGATGTATGTAAATGAGCATAATCTAAATCCTCTTTTATGTATTTTAGTTTGTAGAGCTTTTAGTGAAGAGTCTGAGAGAATCATTAAAGTCTAGATATTTTGAAGATGCTAGAGTTACTGTAAGTAAACTATATTATGTTAATGTTGAAATATTTATAATATCATTTTGCATTTTATTTTATATTGTTTCTTCTTAGTATTTATCTTATGGTTTTTAATCAGCTTTTAGGAAAAGTTTGAGGTTAAAATAATGAGAACAAAGACAAGGTTATCAATAGGAAAAAAATGGGTGAGAAAATCACCAAAATGTTCAAATTATGAGTGATATTAAAAATTTGAGCACAAAACTTTGTTTTCCCAACATAACAGTAAAAGATAGCTTTTTATATACAGTATGGAACCATTTATCCAGAAACCAGTTAACCGGAAAACCAGTTATCCGGAATGGTATTTCTGATAGACTGATTTCAGAATTTTTGCAGAAAAAGGTGTCATATACTGCCAGTTTAACATAGACTTTGCTTCAAACAATTGTATAATTTGATGACAACATCTAGTATTTGGAAAGAAAGCATA
Source organism: Maratus speciosus (assembly GCA_963932465.1). Classification (NCBI taxonomy): domain Eukaryota; kingdom Metazoa; phylum Arthropoda; class Arachnida; order Araneae; family Salticidae; genus Maratus; species Maratus speciosus. The sequence continues at coordinate 583,314,164 of OZ010788.1, read as the reverse complement.
TTTAGTTCTATTTTAGATGTTTTAATTTTTATGCAGAGGAAACAGAAGAATTTTTGTTCCTAAGGGATTCCCATAAATTACCTTCTTTTAAACTCTGGTTAACTTTTGATCTTTTTTGCATTGATTTTTAATCCAAGTAATCTAATAATTTAAAATGAGAAATAATGTTACAACCACACATATTCCACAAAACTCATCAAACGGATGCTGCTTTAATGCACAACCAGTTAACCGGAAAAACCAGTTATCCGGAATACATCTGACCCCAAGCATTCCGGATAAATGGTTCTGTACTGTATACATATACAAATTACTGTCATTTATATATTGGTTGAAAATACGCCTTCAATATCATATGGAGCGTTTTCTATGTCTGTCATTAGGCTGTCTGCATAAGCTGCTATTATCTTTTCCCCTGTGAGTCTTTGGCAGTTTTTAATTCCATTTTGGATGCTAATGTTTTTTCTGAAAAAACATCTGCCACTTCAGGAAGACTTGGACTTTTGTAGTGGTTTTTGAATATAACATTTTATTTTGATCACATCTAAAGAAACTTTGGATAACCCCTTTTTTAGGTAGATTTCGTATGAAATACTACCTATTGGGATCGTTCCTATGTTGGAATTTCTGAAAAATTTTTGCAGATCTACACCGATCATGACCCCTAGAACCCAAAACCACCCCCAGTAAAAAACTTTATATATATATCTATCTATCTATCTATCTATCTATCTATGTATCTATCTATATATATATATCACTTTTTTCTGGACACGATAACTTTCGTAATTCTGCACCAATCTCTTCCAAACTGATACATAAAATCAATGGCCATAAAATCTCGGTCAAGTTCGTTAATGGGCAAAATCGGACCAAGGGGATGGAAATAGGGAGGGGTTTTGTGAAAACAGAAACCCCCCCCATAACTTCTTAATTTTTGTACATATCAAATCAGTTTAAAGTTTTTATTACTTCTAAAAATAGGGTAAAAAATTTATGTATCACAGATTTTTGATAAAGTTAAAAATGGGCTCAAGGGGCGCAAAAAATAGGGTTTTTGGGAGAAAAAAAATCATAACTTCGTCAATTCTCAAGATATCAAATCCAATTAATTTTATTATAAATCTCCTTAACATTATCTACAACTTTTATGTTCACAAGTTTTTGATAGGACCAATTCGTACCGCAAAAAAAAAAATAAAAACGAAAACAAAAAGGGGGTTTGAAGAAGAAAAAAATGCCTAACTCCGTCAATTCAAAAGATATAAAATTCCCATGAATTTATCATATATCTTCTTAATTTTGTCTACAACATCTATATAGACAAGTTTTGGATAGGACCAATTCTTACAGCAAAACAAATTAAAAATACATAGCGGTTGACGAAAAAAAATCATCTTAGTAAGGGTGTATTCAAATCCAAACTGTTCATTTTCTGACTCATTTTACAATTCATTTTTGCTCTCAATGGCTTCCAATTGATACGTTTTCTTACTCAGAAACTATATTAACTACCGTAATGGTCGATTGTTTGATAGAGGCAGAATATATTTTTTTTAAATGCTGTTAAAAAGGGCACTTTGAACCGAGTCTACCGAAGTGGATTGTGTTGGAAAAATCATTGTCACTCAAATCCAAACTGCTTATTTTCTGACTCATTTTTAAATTCATTTTTGCTTTCAAACGCATTTAATTGCTAGATTCGCTTATTCAGAAACTATATAATGTACTGTAATGATCGATTTTTGGATAGAGGCAGAATATATTTCAAAAAATGATGTCAAAGTGGGCATTTTGAACGGAATTTCCCGAAGCGATTGTGTTAGAAACGAAAAATATTGTTCTTCTGAGAAAGTAATTGTTTATATATCAAGTTTTAATTAATTGAACAAAAAATAAAAACACAGGTCGCTTATAAATCTCTTCAAAAATCACGTCAGCAAGTTTCATATTTTTTTTTATATTAAAAATGAATCTGGAATTATGCCAGAAAATGTCGAGTTGTTAAGCATGGAAAAGTATTTTTTTGAATACCGCCCTAACATGATTCTTATAAAACCAACTATTATATAAAAATGAAATAAAAACTCGTCAAAAGCGGCCAGATAAAATTGTTAAAGTGGATTTATCTCTAATCATGATTTAGTTTTTGTTTGTGAAATTAGTATATTTGACTTCGAAATCTACCTCTGCCTGTAGGCCGGGCCGGCAGGATTTTTTTGTGTGTGTGCATGTGCATTTACCATTTACTGTTGTGGGTGAATTGAACAGCTCTTAGAGTTAATTCCAAGAAGACCCATAAAGTATTATTATCCACCTTGGCCAAACCAACAAATTAAAATAAGGTGGCAGAGTCAGCAGTGAAGGGAAATTGCAGAGTAGTGGAAATTCCTAAAACTTACTGTTAGTGATTTGACTAGATAAAAGAAATGAAAATGCTTCCTGTTATGATAGTGTACATTTCCCTTCTTTCAATAGTTAAAATTGGTTATATTATCGATTCATTTAATTATTTATCTAAATTAAAACTTAACTTCTTGCAAAACGTAAATAATTAATCTAAAATTTCACATAAAATAATTATATTTTGTTATTAATTCAAAAATAATATTTATTTATAAATATATTCATCAAATTATTTATTTTTCATTTTAGCAATGTAAAAAAAAAAAAAAAAACGAATATTCACTGAAAAATACGAAGTCAAACATGTTCTTCACATCCTCGAAATTCAAGGGTATGTAGAGTAGGGTAGGGTAGGGTAGGGTAGGGTAGGGTAGTGTAGTGTAGTGTAGTGTAGTGTAGTGTAGGTGCCCACTCTGGGGAAATTTGTCGAGAATTTCAATAGATATTCGAGAAACCATGTACTAGAGTCCTGTGTGGACCCGACCCGAACCCGCAATGTAAGGAAAGCAAATCATGTTTTAATACCATTATGAAAAATAATCTACAATTGTATCTCTAATAGAGGTCTACGGCGGGGCGGCAAAATTTCAAACTAGTCAGGCCACTTTATTAGGACAGTTTTTTCAACAGGCCGGGCTGATAAACAAAATAAACAGACCAGGCCGGCAAAAAAATTGAACAGCCCTGCCAGGCTGGGCTGATAACTACAATTAAGCGGGTCTATCAGCCCGATATAAATATTTAGACGAAGCCGATAAAATTATAAACGGGCTGTGCCGAGCTAGGGTCGAACTTTTTTAAGTTTTACATGGGCCGGGGCGAGCCGTGGAAATTCTGGCCCGTGCAGACCTCTAATTATCTGATACTATTTTTATGTTTTACACAGAAGAATGAACAAATCTATATTCTTTAATATTCAACTACAGTAAAACCTCTGACCTGACCCGATGCAGGACTCTAAATGGTATAAAACTAAAAATCTTTAAATATGCTTTAAAATTAGTTGTGGTTTCAAAAGTTCCACTTATAACGATACACCTTGTTTTACACAAGTGACCATCTGCCTTTAGTTTATCAACAGTTATTATTTTGAAAATTTTCCCATCTAACTTAGTGCATTGCTTATCACCACAATTAAATTATTCATTTGATACATTAGACAGGAAGGACCATTTATCGTTTTGCTGCATATTGTATTTTTAAAATACAGTAAAAATATAATGCAGTTTGTTATTTCGAAGACTCGTGAAAGGATGCCTAAAGATAAAACAGACAGGCACACATTTTGCCTTTGTGAAACTTTGATCTGCAGTTCATATAGGCTTTTAACAGGAAAAAATATTTTCCACATTCTTTTAAAAAAGCAGGTCAACCCGAACCCGACCCGCAAGAGTAAAAAAGCGAAACTGACCCGAACCCAAAACAATAAAAGCCAACCCGACCTGCACCAAAAAAAAAGGTCACCCCGACCTGCAACGGGAATATATAGTGCCGAACCGTGGGTCGGCCGGGTTTGGATAAAAGCGGGTAACTCGACCTGATGCAGAACTCTACCGTGTACAATCAAAAGTATCTAGTCCAACTGTTCCTTATCTTTAGGAGGCCAGTGTATTTATACTTTATGATGGCAGATATTCCTGTTTTGAATGGTCATGAAGCAAGTTCTGATTCATTTCTTCATTAGGAGAAGTCATATTCAGAGGCACACAAATTTGAAATGTAATATTTTTTGCTTCAGGCGACAAAATATCTGTTATTTAACTTCATTTACACATGATTTATTGATTTTAAGCCTTTTTCATATGGAGAAATAAAATTCATTCTGGATATATTTGTCAGACCCATTGAAGTGCTGTAAGCAATACACAGCACCGCAGCAGACCCACCACATCCTTCTCCGACAATATATAACTGCCAAGAAATAGAGAGATATATATCACTGAAACGTCATTTGGAAGATGAAAGTTGGAACTTTGATGTGAAAATGCCATAGCCAATCAGAATTCACCGAAGTGATGCAACTAAACATGAAGTCTTTATGTCATAAAAAAATGCTTTAAAGAGTCGATTTGCAATATGCAAATATGAGATAATGACTCAAAAAGCAGATTTTAAAAAAATGGGTGAATGGATTTGCGAAGTGAAAAGTTTCTAGAATTGGCAGTCTAATAAAAAGATTTGAAAAAAAGCATTAAGAAAATACTGTTAGAGTAAAAAGATGGTGAAGTAGGCTGGAATAAAGACAATGTGCAAATCCCACAAAATTTCACTAATGATAAAAACACTTTAAAGTGAATAAAGTTAATGAAGATATAGCGAAATATTAAAGGAATATTGTGGAATAAGTAAAATTTGAATTATTTAAACGGAACATTATTGCAATTTATAATTTGTTAAAGATTACAAATTCTGAAAAAATAACTAACTAAAAACGAATTGATTTTGCAGGAAAGCAAAACAATCTAAAATAGCTAATTATAATACCAAAAGAAGAAAGGAATATTTTTTTAAACCTTTCCAGCAGTGCCGAAGAAAAAATATGAGTATCAGTTGTTTTCCAGGGGATTTCGCAACTGTTGTTGCCTCCTTTAAGTCCCTGCCCCCCTAAAAAAAAAAAAAAAGCAAAAAAAAAAAAAAAAAAAACACCTACTTCATCCTAAATTTTATAAGTACTTTTATACTACTTCATACTTTGCCTAGTACCTTTTAAGTACTAGTTTCAATTTTTGTTAAATATTTAAGTGATAATATATGTGAAATTATTAAGCATTCAGATAATACCTCATCATCATGTTAATTAGTCAGTTTTATTTAGGTTAGATTTCTGGCTGACCTTGTGAATTGTCATGTCATCTCAGCAGGATCAATGATAAATTTCCTCCAAGCATTAGCTGATGTCAGTGGTGAAACTGGAATTCCGCAAGTAAGAATTTTTCTTTTAATAACTTTGAATGATTTTGTGAATTATAAATAAAAGTATATTAAAAAAATATTTTTTATTCTCTATTTTTTTATGCATATTTTATTTTCTACTTTTTCGCATTTAAAAGAATTCATTTTTGCGGCTTGTCAGCCAAATGATATATTTTAGCAAGCATGGTTTGATTCATCATTAAATCCTTGACATATCATTAAACACAAAAGTAATGTGTCTAGAAATACTATTTATTTATTGGTTGTTATGGCATTCAAATGCACCTTTGTATCTTGTTCAAAATACTTTATTTGAATAACAAAACGTCAAACTTAGTGTTACAACAAAAAATAAATATATTTTATAACTATTATATTAGATGCAAATTATTAATTAAAATTTTCTAATGTATGAAATTTTTCAAAACAGTTCGGAATGTGCAATGGTACTTGGCACTTTTTGCACTGCCTAGTTGTTTCGCTTCTTATATTCCGTTTTGTACAAACAATGCACCTTTTCGCAGGGTGTTTTTTCTTATAAGTAGTAGGTATATGTTCCGGGAAATGTGCCCAATATTTTGCTTGCAGACGAGTCGAACGATTTCCTTCTGATGGACGCCCGTGCTTGGGATAAATTGGTAATGATGTAGTGGATAACATATCTTCGGCGATACTAAGTCGAAAATTCACTATTCTTAGTTTTTCTGCATTAGGAGTATTCGAATATAGAACGTATGCGTTATAAACAGAAATATCAATTATGTAAAAAAATATTTTCTCATATCCTTTTACACATTTTTGCATAATTGGAAAACAAGCCAGTAGTTAATCTTGCTTATCCACACCTTCTATTCCACTGTTATACTCGATGATACATTTCGGTTTTATAACTACTTCCCGCATCTTCATCCTCAATTTTGAAAAATAAATCCGTTTTGGACATACCATTCGATTATTTTCAACGTTAAAAGCTCTAAACTGTGCGGAATTATTAATTTCTTGATATAGAAATGATCTTTGATTGCACTGTAAACAACAACTCGCAACAGAATGTTGAAGACATCTGAGACACGTCAATTATTGTTTTGACATAAGAAACAAATGCCATCTCCCAGACGTCTTTGTATGTCAAGGGCTTAACTACATTGTTGTTGCAACTCATATATAGTTTTAACCATAAAGAATATTTGATTTATCACCCATGTCAGGCTAATGGAAAGTGCCAAGTTTTAAAAGTATTGAAATGTTGTATTGTCATTGGAAATATACAAGTATACATAATTTTTATAATTCTAGCACTTCAGAAAGTGATTGAAAATATATTACGAAATTTAATCTTTTACATACATAAACCAAGTTAGGTTAAAAAAGAATGTGTAAAAAATACTATTAAATTACAACAGGATTGAATAATTTTTTTATATTTTTCTTAAAGGAATAAGTTTTATAATTTTTTGCAAACTTTTGGGCACATAGATTTAGAAATACTGTTGTATGGGAAAGATTTTTACGAGATATTTCTGATTACACTATGTATGCATTTCATTATTTAAAAAAAAAAGGCAGGGTACATTTTGCTAATTTAAAAATGGACAGAGGACTGCACTCTTAAAAAATGCCTATCAGGAACACTATTTAATAACATATAACGCTTCATAATTTATGATAATTTTTTTCGCCTTTGAAGGCGCATATCCTCATTTCTAAATATCAAATATGTAGTTGCTTCATCAAAAGTTTTGTAATTTAATGAATGAGTTTTTTTTTTTTTTAAGTCATAAAATTTTATTTTTAATTTCATTAAAATGATGATAATAATGCACATTTTATATAAGTATACCTATTTTTTTAGGTTAGAGCTGACTATTATGTATATACTGTTCTCTGTGCATTACCATGGGTGAGATTTATGCATTTGATATATATTTTGTTTTTGTTTTTTAAATATTGTTATTTTATAAAAATATATTTCATTTTATTTGCAAAAAAAAAAAAAAAAATCTCAATGTATTCATAACATTTACAGTTATAACTCTGAGAAAGTATACTATCTAGAGTATACTATCTATACTATCTCGTTGTTTTTGCCAGCAGGAAGTTGGGGCAAGATAAACCATGTTGTGTGAGGCATTTACCAATGAAAGGTTACTAGCAGCCGTGCTAGTCTTGTCACTTCATCGCAGCTCTTTGCAAAGATGCAATATTATTATGTAATGCTATAATTACATATGTGTATTTTTTGTATAATGCTGACAGATTTAAATGTGCAATAAAGCATGAATAAGCACATTTTTTTAAAACAAGCAATAGAAGTTATTTAAGCAAATTTAACATACTTTTAAAAATTTCATTTGCATAAATTAATAAATGAGAAACACTTAAAAAAAATATATAAAAGTATTCAAGTTGAAAAATAAAAAGTTATAGTTAATAAATAAGTGAATAATGCATTGTATTATTAAATTGTTCATAGGTAAAAATTTAATCTTTAATGAGACTTTCCAACCATTAAATTTTGTTTATAACTTTAGGAATTTCATAAGTTATACTTTGCAGCAAACTAATTTTCCTTGAAAACTTTCTGAAAACATAAGACAAAAAACAAAAAAAGTCATTTGAAAAAGAAAGAAATTTTTTCAAGTATTGCATTTGTTATTAATGTAGGTAACATTTAAAGATTATCTTCCTAATATATATGTATACTTGTTTGTATTTATTTAAAACAAAAATTTAATCTAAAATAAAGACACTTTTCAAATAATTATGCAATTAATATTTAAATTGATAACTCCAAATGATAGTCAGATTTATTTGTGTATAATACAGTAAACTCTGTCTAAGGCGGAGTCGATCGGGACCGGGGAAATTTTCTGTAGTAGACAGTATTCCACCTTAGACAAATTTTACTCTATGTCATGGATTCGCAGGGACTTGAAAATCTTTCAGAGTTAGAGAGATTTCCGTCTTACACAGAGTCCGCCTTACAGAGAGTTTACTGTATTATGTTGTGTATAATATTGTGTTATAATACTAAAAGGAAAATATTTTATTTACACCATGAGAGTATGTTATCATAGTTGTAATAATATATTCCTAAGATTCTTTAACAATATAAAAATAAATATAATAAAAAATACATACCGATAAAAGCAGTGATAGAAATTGGTAAATAAAAGGTAGGTGTCAAATGACGACTACTGTAAAAATCTTAGGCATCAAATTAAAATTTTTAGTTGCAATTTCTAAAATTCATTTTTTACATTACTGTAGATACTCTATACTAAATTTTAGAAAAGTACCAATACTTGTTTTTATTTAAAATTATTGAAGTTCTTAATTTCCAAGATTATAATAATTGAAGAAACTTAAAAGTGATGAAAAGCTTTTTTAATTATTGCTATACTTAGAAATTAATAGAGTTAACTTAAGGCTGTTCTTAACTGCTTTGCAAAACAAGCGCAAAACGTTTTGACACATTTACAAATTCATTTTTTAACGGAAAGGTATAAAATTGGAAAGCCTGGCCATGGAAGAGGCTTGAAATTGAACTGTTTTTTCCATTTTTTGATCCATCCATTACCTATTGCGTTATAAACGAATTTGATCATGTGACAAGCACGTTTTTAGACTGCTCTTGAGTGCTCTTTCTTCCTTCGCATGGAAATTCGGTTCAAAACGCCCACTTTGACACTCTTTTCTGAAAGATCTATTGCGTTTGCAAAAAAATGGAAAAAAAGCTCAATGACATAGTTTCTGAACAACACCAGCTAGTTTCATGCATTTTCGAAAAAAAAAAAAAAAATTAAAACTTATGTCAGAAAGTTGCCCTTTTGGATTTGAGAACACCCTTAATCATGTTAAATAAATTTAAATCTTGATAACTTCTTAGCAAAACAAAAACAAATTTTATACAGTGTTGATAGTCACAATTGAATCTAGTAAAAATTTTAAAAACATGTAATGCATCTATCTACATTTAAATCTTGTAACATGAAATCAAAAGGTACACTAATTTTTTTCACCGGTAAAATAATACAATAAATATTTTTTTAGAAAGCTAGGCGTCAAATTTGACGACCAAGAATAATTTTGTAGTCGTCAAATGCAATAATTTGGTTGCATTTGACGACTAACGACCGCTATTTTCGAACACTGGATAAAAGGTAAAAGAACCTCTTTTGTTTGTTCCTTTTTTTTACTTCTATAGGCACAACATCTTTCTGCCATTGTATTTTTGAGCTAAAGCAATCGTAAGCATAAGACAGTCTAAGATGAATCATAGATATCATTAGTACTATAGTATTGAGTGGGATGCTTATATGGTTACTCTAAGGTTATAACTTCATAAAATCTGTTAAAATGTATTAATTAAATCTGAATTTAAGAATTTTATTATCTGTTATCCAAATCTTATTATTCACTAATTTAATTTAATAACCAGTGTAGCATAGGTTAGAAACTATTTCAGAAAATCTTAAATGATTTTTGTTGAGGTATGCCTATGCAAATTTAGTATCTTCCTTCCAAAGCAGCTGATTTTTACAAATAATATTGGAAAAAATTCTTGATGACAAATACGAGGTTGGATTGTAGATTTGCTAAAAACTATATTAAAGAAATGTGTATACAAGAGCCGTTACATAAATCTCTTTTGTTTGTTCTTTTTTACATCTATAGGCCCAACATCTTTCTGCCATTGTATTTTTGAGCTAAAACAATCGTAAGCATAAGACAGTCTAAGATGAATCATAGATATCAGTAGTGCTATCATGTTGAGTGGGATGCTTATATGGTTACTCTAAGGTTATAACTTCATAAAATCTGTTAAAATGTATTAATTAAATCTGAACTTAAGAATTTTATTATCTGTTATCCAAATCTTATTATTCACTAATTTAATTTAATAACCAGTGTAGCATAGGTTAGAAACTATTTCAGAAAATCTTAAATGATTTTTGTTGGGGTATGCTTATGCAAATTTAGTATCTTCCTTCCAAAGCAGCTGATTTTTACAAATAATATTGGAAAAAATTCTTGATGACAAATACGAGGTTGGATTGTAGATTTGCTAAAAACTATATTAAAGAAATGTGTATACAAGAGCCGTTACATAAATCTCTTTTGTTTGTTCTTTTTTACATCTATAGGCCCAACATCTTTCTGCCATTGTATTTTTGAGCTAAAACAATCGTAAGCATAAGACAGTCTAAGATGAATCATAGATATCAGTAGTGCTATCATGTTGAGTGGGATGCTTATATGGTTACTCTAAGGTTATAACTTCATAAAATCTGTTAAAATGTATTAATTAAATCTGAATTTAAGAATTTTATTATCTGTTATCCAAATCTTATTATTCACTAATTTAATTTAATAACCAGTGTAGCATAGGTTAGAAACTATTTCAGAAAATCTTAAATGATTTTTGTTGAGGTATGCCTATGCAAATTTAGTATCTTCCTTCCAAAGCAGCTGATTTTTACAAATAATATTGGAAAAAATTCTTGATGACAAATACGAGGTTGGATTGTAGATTTGCTAAAAACTATATTAAAGAAATGTGTATACAAGAGCCGTTACATAAATCTCTTTTGTTTGTTCTTTTTTACATCTATAGGCCCAACATCTTTCTGCCATTGTATTTTTGAGCTAAAACAATCGTAAGCATAAGACAGTCTAAGATGAATCATAGATATCAGTAGTGCTATCATGTTGAGTGGGATGCTTATATGGTTACTCTAAGGTTATAACTTCATAAAATCTGTTAAAATGTATTAATTAAATCTGAATTTAAGAATTTTATTATCTGTTATCCAAATCTTATTATTCACTAATTTAATTTAATAACCAGTGTAGCATAGGTTAGAAACTATTTCAGAAAATCTTAAATGATTTTTGACGGGGTATGCTTATGCAAATTTAGTATCTTCCTTCCAAAGCAGCTGATTTTTACAAATAATATTGGAAAAAATTCTTGATGACAAATACGAGGTTGGATTGTAGATTTGCTAAAAACTATATTAAAGAAATGTGTATACAAGAGCCGTTACATAAATCTCTTTTGTTTGTTCTTTTTTACATCTATAGGCCCAACATCTTTCTGCCATTGTATTTTTGAGCTAAAGCAATCGTAAGCATAAGACAGTCTAAGATGAATCATAGATATCAGTAGTGCTATCATGTTGAGTGGGATGCTTATATGGTTACTCTAAGGTTATAACTTCATAAAATCTGTTAAAATGTATTAATTAAATCTGAATTTAAGAATTTTATTATCTGTTATCCAAATCTTATTATTCACTAATTTAATTTAATAACCAGTGTAGCATAGGTTAGAAACTATTTCAGAAAATCTTAAATGATTTTTGTTGAGGTATGCCTATGCAAATTTAGTATCTTCCTTCCAAAGCAGCTGATTTTTACAAATAATATTGGAAAAAATTCTTGATGACAAATACGAGGTTGGATTGTAGATTTGCTAAAAACTATATTAAAGAAATGTGTATACAAGAGCCGTTACATAAATCTCTTTTGTTTGTTCTTTTTTACATCTATAGGCCCAACATCTTTCTGCCATTGTATTTTTGAGCTAAAACAATCGTAAGCATAAGACAGTCTAAGATGAATCATAGATATCAGTAGTGCTATCATGTTGAGTGGGATGCTTATATGGTTACTCTAAGGTTATAACTTCATAAAATCTGTTAAAATGTATTAATTAAATCTGAATTTAAGAATTTTATTATCTGTTATCCAAATCTTATTATTCACTAATTTAATTTAATAACCAGTGTAGCATAGGTTAGAAACTATTTCAGAAAATCTTAAATGATTTTTGTTGAGGTATGCCTATGCAAATTTAGTATCTTCCTTCCAAAGCAGCTGATTTTTACAAATAATATTGGAAAAAATTCTTGATGACAAATACGAGGTTGGATTGTAGAATTGCTAAAAACTATATTAAAGAAATGTGTATACAAGAGCCGTTACATAAATCTCTTTTGTTTGTTCTTTTTTACATCTATAGGCCCAACATCTTTCTGCCATTGTATTTTTGAGCTAAAACAATCGTAAGCATAAGACAGTCTAAGATGAATCATAGATATCAGTAGTGCTATCATGTTGAGTGGGATGCTTATATGGTTACTCTAAGGTTATAACTTCATAAAATCTGTTAAAATGTATTAATTAAATCTGAATTTAAGAATTTTATTATCTGTTATCCAAATCTTATTATTCACTAATTTAATTTAATAACCAGTGTAGCATAGGTTAGAAACTATTTCAGAAAATCTTAAATGATTTTTGTTGAGGTATGCCTATGCAAATTTAGTATCTTCCTTCCAAAGCAGCTGATTTTTACAAATAATATTGGAAAAAATTCTTGATGACAAATACGAGGTTGGATTGTAGATTTGCTAAAAACTATATTAAAGAAATGTGTATACAAGAGCCGTTACATAAATCTCTTTTGTTTGTTCTTTTTTACATCTATAGGCCCAACATCTTTCTGCCATTGTATTTTTGAGCTAAAACAATCGTAAGCATAAGACAGTCTAAGATGAATCATAGATATCAGTAGTGCTATCATGTTGAGTGGGATGCTTATATGGTTACTCTAAGGTTATAACTTCATAAAATCTGTTAAAATGTATTAATTAAATCTGAACTTAAGATTTTTATTATCTGTTATCCAAATCTTAGTATTCACTAATTTAATTTAATAACCAGTGTAGCATAGGTTAGAAACTATTTCAGAAAATCTTAAATGATTTTTGACGGGGTATGCTTATGCAAATTTAGTATCTTCCTTCCAAAGCAGCTGATTTTTACAAATATATTGGAAAAATACTTGATGACAAATACAAGGTTGGATTCTAGATTTGCTAAAAACTATATTAAAAAAATATGTATACAAGAGCCGTTACATAAATTAGCGGCCAAAATATTGTCTGAGTCTCTTGGCCATACGTTTTTAATGAATTCACATCATCCCCGTGTCTCTCTCTGCTCTGTCTTCTGCTACGTCTGAATATATGTTTAGCTTTGTGACACAAACATATCAATGCAAATAACAAGATCACATGTAATCGGGTCTATTAATGATTAGGCTTAGGCAACAAAAGAAATCTTTAAATAAGAGATAACACAATAAACATTAACAAACATTTTATTTTATAATGAAACTATCATATCTAATTTTATATACATAAAAAGTAGAGAAACTTACATTATTTATGGTCCCAAAATCTTTTAATATTATTTAGTGTTTTTAATAAAGGATCGTTAGTTCCTCATCTCTCCATCAATTCAGCCAAGTATAATTCTAAGTGATAACAGGCTGTACCACGATGTTTCTTGTTATGCCATTTTGAAACACAATCGAAATGATTCAAAGCATGTTCCTTGCCAAATTCACTTTTTACTATTGATTATGATACTTTACACCAGGATTATCAGGTCACCATTATTGACTAGAAAGATAGATAGCATTAATATATGCAATCATTTTTGGATCTTGAAGTAACATTTTTCTTACTCTTGCTGAAAATGGATAAACATCACTTCCCACATGTTCTCTCGTTTTCTATTTCTCCACAAAGTTTTTCCTAGCCCTTCATCCTACAATTTACCTTATGAATGCTTAAACATATGAGATCCTGCCTTAAAATGTATTGGAACAAAAATGTTTCTTATCTATACTAATAAAAAAAATTTCACTCTGTTTGCCTGTGATGGCTAGCAAAAGCTACGGCACATACGAGGCTGAAAATTTTTGTGAGGCTAGCCCAAAGTCTCTCCTGATGCACCTGAGACTCAGAATTTTAAAATTTTAATAATTTCTTGAGTTATTAATTAAAAATCACAATTAAATTTAATTAGAAATTCATCTCAGTCCTTGTGAGGGGAGAAAAAGGTGTTGGTGCACATGCAGAAGCGTTAGCAAAAAATGAATATCGAAAAGAAGGAATTTCGAGAGGTATTTTGTCATTATTTATTAGCTTACATCGGCCAAACTGCTTAGTAAAGTTAAAAACAGAGGACATATTCTGAGGGATCGTACTCTTACATCTCAAATGCCTCAAACATTTAAAAAATATATCACAGTTAACCCTTCTAAAAAAAAAATTTCAAAAAGAGTCATTTTTCTGCTTTATTATAACACCACACCACGGTGCAATTAGAGGTACCAGCAAACAAAAAATGTGATCTTAAAGCTGAAACCTTCTAATCGATAGTGTAAATAGTTAAAAAAAATATATGAATTTTTTAACCCTTTCACCAGCAAACTCGGGTCATTTCGCGACTCACAGAAACTATATTTTTTCTATGCTAAAAGTAACTAAAGATCTGTATTTTAACACAATATTTTTAGAGCATTGCAATAGATCAGATGTACATCGCCTACAAAAGTTTTTAAATGTTCAGACGGGTATAAATATTTTTTGCAAAATAAAATGTGTGAAAATTTCGATGAAATCAGTATGTACCTGAGTGTTTTGTCATGGTTTTGTCCCCCCAGAGTGCAATTTTAGAGGTACCGACAAATCAAAAATATATTCTTAAAGCTGAAACCATCTTCTAATAGATGGTTCAATTTGTTTTACAAAATATGAATATTAATCCTTTCAAATACACCAGCAAACACAGGTCACTTCATGCCTCACAGAGACAATATTTCCTCTACATTAAAAGTAACTAAATGTCCATATTTTAACAATCTTTTTAGAGTATCTCAATAGACCAAATTTACATCACGTACAAAAATTTTTAAAAAGTTCGGACGGGTAGAAATATTTTTTACAAAATGTGTGAAAATTTTGACGAAATCAGTAAACCTGAGTGTTTCATTGCGGTTTCACTCACTTTCAGTATGCATAGACTCCAAAAATAAAATTATGCAGAAAATAAAATACCAAGTAGCTTTTACTTTCAGCTCAATATGTTTTCATCAAAAAATATAAATTCACATAAAATGGAGTGAAAGATATAAAATCATACAAATTTGAGGTTCATTTAAGGGTCATTCATCAATGGCCGGGCAACACCAGGCTGATTAGCTAGTTGTAGAATAAAATGCTGGTTTAAATTCAGTATTTATATTGCATGGACTTTCCATAATAGTTTGCCAGTACATTTAATTTTGTTAAAAGTTGCGCCTTTGTTTAGATTTTTGATAACAGCTTCATATTTTGCTGCTTTATTTATTATATTCTGTGGGTCCGTTTTAATAACACTTTATTTTCAGGTTGGTCGTGAACTCTATGAAAAAAAAGATAATGAGCTAGATCACCTTCTTAGAATGATTGATGATTATATTAGGTAAAATTTCAAATTTTTTTTTTTAGAAGTTATTTATTAATTTTTAAATTAATATTTGAATTTCCTTTCCATTTTTGTAGTAAACGTCACAAAGTGCATTTACCGTCTCTAAAAGTATGGCAGAGTAATGTGCCCCATATTCAGGAGGAAGTGAGTAATGTTTAGAATTCTTTCATTTTAATAAGTATTTTTAAGGGATCAACACTTACAAAATCCTATTGGAAAAGGCTGATATTAAAATGTCTTTTAGTTTGGAATTACGGAAGTAATTTCAATTAAAAATAAATAGTTTTGACAGTAGTAGCTGAAATGTGTAGTGATTATTGAGCAAGAAATAAAGATAACTATAAAGTAAAAAAAAGAAAAATGTAAGCATTCAATGTTTATCTTAAAAATTATGCCTAAATTCATGACTGCAGTTCATGTTCCTGCAAAAAAATTCTATTACATTACGTTAATTTAGTGTAGCCACGATTTTGGGAAATTTTACTTTTTGATTTATGCTTGGTGCGAAAAATGTGAATTAAATGACATATATAATGTTTGCTCTGTTCCTTTTTTAAGGTGTGGCATCATGGGGAAAAAAAGCAATATTTAAACTGTTATTCAGGATTTATGAAATTGTTTTCTCAATATATTAATATCATAATTTCATTAATATTAAACTATTGATAAAAGTATTTTTTTTTAAACATTTATTTATTATTATAATTATTTATATTTTATTTCTATTATATAGTATTTAAAATATTTCATTGCGGCTGTTTCACTGCCTACTATTGTGCGTGTGGTTTGGCACATAATGAACTCTGTTGTTGTTCCAACTCATATACAGTTGCAGACCTTGCCAACTTTTGAGAGCAAGAATTAGTAGCACACAAAATTCAAATTAATTTAGAGGTTGGTTGAGTTTTTTTATGCTGCAAATTTTAAGAGAACAAATACTAATCAAATGAATGTATGTGTATATGCATAAGCACACAAAGTAGGAGACTTTTGTTTTCATATATGCACATATAAACACCTATTTCACACTGTACTGTAAGTCTGGGCTTAATGAATTGGAGAGTGAAATTCAATCCAAAGTTTGAATTGAACAAAATTAATTCCGATTCATAAGCTCAAAATTACACTACAGCCGATGACGTAAGTGGTAGACATTGCTTAATGTGTTTTTTAAGAATTATTTTAAATTATTTAAGATCAAATAAAAATTATATTTACTAATTTCCGTAGCTGAAAAAAATAAAGAAAAGAAAACACTCACCCAAGTACTTGAACACAGAAAGATAATTCACAAATGACGTTTATTTAAACATATATAAAGTCTACTAATTAGAATGCATTCTTACATTATGAATTATGAAAAGATTATTAAAATGAATGTAAAATTTAATATAATCTTAGATAATTGGAGATATATTGTCATCTGAGAAGAAGCAGAAGTAAATTGTTGAAATATGAGATTTAAGTTAATATAATAGAATGTGAAGTTCTGATATTATGATGTTATAGAGTCTGATTATTTATGAAATATTTCTTTTAATTTTAAGGCCATTAAAATGAATAAAGTTCAGGAATATAAAGTCAAACTAGGGAATGAAGTTCAGGAATATAAAGTCAAACTCGGATCGTTGAAGGACTCTTGTATTTGGAGATAAGTTTGAAGTTTCATGAAATTAATGGTGATGATGATCGATGCACTTCCAGAGTAAAAATTCGTGATATGATATAAACGTCACGAGGATGAAATTCAATTCATAAGACCTCTAAATGACATAAACTATCATGGTTAATCGTGGAATCAGAGAGGCAAGCGAATTATAATATCGCATAATTAGAAGGGAGATAGCTGGTATTCCTACTTAATTCTGGATAATATCTTCATTCGAATGTTGCGAATATTATTTCACTATGATGAATTTTCGTAGCATGTCCAAATATATAAAGGTGCGATATACATTTCATCCAGAATGTTACGTCAAAGGGATTTCATAATATTGTAAGACTTTTGGATCAGGAATCAAAATTTGGCAAATTTCAAGACGTTCATCGCAATTTTCATGCTGCCACATAGAGAGACTCTTCAGCTGCAACTGCCGGCCAAAAAGCACGGCGTCGCAGCCCCACACGTTACCACTTGCTTTAACGGCTCCCTGGTGAAGACTGATGACTTCCAGAACCCAGAGTTTCAAACATCAAAAGCCATCACAAAGCGCGCCAGCCAATCCAAAGCGCCTATCCTCCCCGCGCCTGACGTCACACACAACGTGCGTGTTCCAAAAGGAATGTTAAACGATTTAGCAAATGTCCGGTTTTGAACTAAGCGTCTGTTTGGCAAAGGGGAATACCCTTCTTGTTGGAACTTTCAAAATGTCGGAAAGAATGATCTCATGGCGTCGCGCGCCGAAATTAAAAATGAGAAAAGATAGAAAATACATTTTTGCGTATTTCTGCCAAAGTATTTATCACAAGTCGCTGAAAATTTTGCAATCGGCTAGAAATAAATATTTCTATCCACATAATATAATTTAAAAGGGAAATATTGATAAATAAAAGATTTCTATTTTTTATATTTTAGACTTAGAAAATTCCGATGTGTTTACACATTTTGCGATGTATGTTGAAAGAAATTTGAAAGTTAAATTACTGAAATATAATAAAATACTAATTGCACTTAAATAATCTTAATAAGAGATAATGTTTACATTGAAAAATAAGGAAATATTGAATTATTTATCATTAAAATTTTCATTATAAGTTTAAAACTTGTGATTAGAAATTAGGTGTTTGAAATGTTAATTTAAGTTGTAAAATTGAAATAAATTATATTATTTAAATTAATTTGAATGGGAAATGATGCATTATATTTTTTTATTATGCAACACACACATATAATGACAATTTTCAAATAAAAAATTTTGTGCTTTAACTACAAAACGTACATGTAAAAATATGCTGCATGAGTTAAAGAAACGCAACTATGTAAAATAAAAAAAAAAAATAGCTTTTATGTTTTTTGCAGAAAATCGTACTTTTAGACCGATTTTCATAGAATTGTAATTTTTTGTTCCAAATCGTAGACACTACAATTTTTTTGTACCAGTTGGCATTTCTGTGGTTGTAATCATAAAGAATATTTGGCGATTTATCACCTGCACTTGGCTAATGAAAAAGTGCCTGAAAATTAATCTTTAAGTTCTGAAAGTATTAAAATGTTTTATTGTCATCGGAAACACACTGGTGTACATTTTTTTTTTTTTAATTGTAGCATATCAGGAAGTGAGTGAAAAATGGATTACTAAATTCCATCTTTACATACATGAACGAAGTTAAGTAAAATAACAGAGTGTAAAAAGCTATAGTTATGTGATGTAAAAATCTAAGTTTTTTATAATATATATATTAATGTTACTAAAAAGCATTTATTTTCCTGAACAACAAAATAACCAGAGTCTAGTTAAATATAATAACAATAATAATATTGACATAGCTTCAGTTGTTCTAAAGAAATAAAATATGTCTATCAGCTATTTTCTGTAGAATTTTGTAACTGTTGTTTTTCTCCCTCAAGTTGCTAAATTGGCTAAAACTCTCTAAAACTAAGTTATTCTCTTTGTTAGTATTTAGATTGCCTTTGGGCTCAGATCAACAAATTACGTTCTGATAAGTGGGTCGAACATCATATTTTGCGTCCATATTTAGCATTTGATGGTGTTTTGTGTGAAGCCTTACAGCATAGTATTCCGACTATGGTTCCACCTCCTCATCAAGATGGTTGTTCTTATCCCTTTCCTCATGTTGTTTTTAGATTATTTGACTATACAGATTGTCCTGAAGTAAGTATTATAAAATAATTTATAATTCTGTGGTTTATTATTATTGTGTTTTGAAAAACATTATCTATCTATATTATAAAGGACAAACATATCTGTGCGTAACGCATACGTCATTTTGCGAATGGCAACACTTTGAAATTTGAAGTAAAATTTTGGTTTTGCAATTTTTTCTACTGCAAATTTTTAAACTTCTAAACATCGCCCATTTTAAATTTTTACACTGTCGTATAAGGAAAAAAAGGTTCTTTTAAATGCAATTTGTTTGAAAGCTGTATCTCAATTTATTTTTAAGATATTAATTTTTTTGTAGTTTTTAATACCATTTTTCTTATTGTGGCAACAGAAGTACCCATTTCTATTGAAAGTAAACGAAAAATAGTCTAAAATAGGAGATTCTCTATTTTTTTGTTGCCATTTTCTCATAAAACCTGAAAAAAAAATTTAAAATTAAAATATGGGCTATGACAAGAATATTGTCTGTTATTCCGTGATAATGACGTCATATGCATACTTTTGTATAGACGAAGTTTAAGACTGTATTGTAAAAGTGGATTGCTTTAGAGGATGCAAATGACATCATTTTATAAAAAAGCGTGTATTTTAATTCTTAAACCTGAATTATGTTTTATAGAAGTGCGTCATTTTCACAGCTCAGCTGCTTTGAAATTCTTCACAGGTTAAAATGCTTCACTTTTGAGAATAATGTAATCGAAATCACACACTGATAAAACTCAATGTTTTACAAAAATTTAGAGTGTCTTTATAAAAGAGAGGTGGCATGCAAATAATAGCGATTTATATTACAGAAATTGATGATTCTCGCCTGGATGGATTTGCTTTGTTGAATTAGACAAGCAAACAAATAATTCGTGGTTTAAAATAATATCATGTTCCAGAAGTTTTTGTTCAAAATTCTGTCGAATAATAAAATGCTATTCTTTAGGACATTCTACTATAATTTTATCAAAATAACATAAATTGCTTAATTTAATTTTTCCTAATTTTATATAATCTATATATTTAAAACACAAATGTGTTAGTCATCTGCCCTGATCTTTCTGCTGAACCAATTTTACTAATATTTTTTTTAAACTAAAAGCTCTTCATTTGTACATGTGATTGCACTATCTTTTAATATGCCCACTTTCATATTTTAATTTTAAAAGCATTTTATGAAATTTCTTCAAAATGGTGAAAATTAAATAGCTTTCATTATTGCAGACAAAAGAGAAACAATGAAGTATTTTTATCTTTATTCGTGCTATTTTCTGATGAAAATGCAAAATTGTTGATAAAAATTATTGTATAGGGTTTAGTGGTGCAAAATCCCATTAGGAGCAGAGCATTATATTAGGGGCATAATAACGGAAAACGACATATTGCTTTTGAAAACACGCATTTTCCCTCATAAATTTTCTATATTGTTTTTCCTTCTGCATGTGTACTGGTTCTAAGTTTCAGACACTAGGCGAAATGCTTATTTAAGGGAAAATGAAGTCATATTTAAAAGAAAACGATTATTTTCTTAGATAAAACTAAACATTTTAACACAAATGCGTCTAAAAAACATAAATTATGGAAATTTTTACTCTCCGCAATTGAGATTAGAATGTCAAGTAAAGAGTGCGTCTGTTCACCTAAAAGATGTTGCTGACAATCGTGATTTAAAGTTTTGAGTTAAAATGATTTTTAAAGGATCAAACAAAATACAATTTTTTTAAAAATGATGAATATGGATATGAGAAGTGCGTATGCAAATTTTGAGAAGGTGAAAATTGCTGTTTATCATTCCGGAATACCGAGCATAAGAGCCTCAATTGATAACCATATCCTAATAACTGATCTTTATTATATTTTACTTATTAAGTATCTATATTATAAAGAACAAGCGTATCTGTGCATAACACTGACGTCATTTTGCGAATGGCAACACTT
This sequence comes from Maratus speciosus, assembly GCA_963932465.1. Classification (NCBI taxonomy): domain Eukaryota; kingdom Metazoa; phylum Arthropoda; class Arachnida; order Araneae; family Salticidae; genus Maratus; species Maratus speciosus. Next base: position 583,292,748 of record OZ010788.1, on the reverse strand, counting down.
CACGATCAAATTTCGGTCTTGAAATTTTCGCTACTGCAATTTTTTAATCTTCTGACAATCGTTTATTTTCTATTTTCGTCGCATAGGGAAAAAATTTACTTTCAAATGCAATTTGTTTAAAAACTGTATCTTAATTGACTGATGTATTATATTTTCTAAAACAATTTTTAAGCATGATTTTTTAAAAAGTTTATCTTATCACGTGCCGGTTTCAATGCATAATAATAATAAACATTTTGCACATAAAGCAACAAACATTTTTCAGCATTTGTTTCTGACTATTTTTGCATAACTAAATTAATACTCCCTTTATAAACAAATAAAAAAATAATATTTAAAAAACCACCAATCTAACATATTTGTGAAAGACAAATTAACGAAATTAATACTTCATTTATAAACAAATAAAAAAATAATACTGAAAAAACACATCTAACATATTTGTAATCGTACAATTTAAATTTTTAGTTCACCAAATAAAGTTTTTTTTTTCAAATAGAGTTTGTTTGCAAAGTTCATCTCCATTTACTGATTGTCTATGGTTTTAAAAACAATTTTAAAGCGTGAAATATTTTTTAATTTATCTGTATAGCACGAAGCTCGATTACGATAGAGTAATCCGTTTGCCCTTAAAACAAAATAAAGAGTTCATCATTTTCTTACGGCTAATATCCATTAAAAAAACTTCCTTATGAATAAATAAATAAAATAATATAAATAAAACACAAATTTAACAGACATGTATAAGCTCTGAAATTATCAGAATATAAAAGGATGCCATAAGTAGCAAAATCTTGGTCAATTAACTCTTAGCATGCGGCTAATAAGAAAATATCGTTTTTGATAAATTTCAAAAATTTATTTGATTGTATAATTCGTATTTTCCATATGAAAAATGCTTTTTTAATGTAAGTGGGCAAACTAAAAAATTTATTGCATATAAAAAAAAAATTAGTTTTCAATTTAAAAAAATGTTTTCACCTACATTCTTTAACCCGGGAAGCCCGGGTACGATCCCCTGGTATATTTAAAAGAGAAGTCTGTTTTTTTAGTCATCTGGCCTGAGCTTTCTACTGAACTGATTTTGATAATTATTTTCTTAATGAAAGCACTTTATTTGTAGATGTGCCCACACTCGCTATTTTTAAAAATAATCACATTTTTATATTTTAATTTTAAAAGTCCTTTATAAAATTTCTTCCCATTGTTGGCAGTTGGGTTACTTCCATTGTTGAAGCGAGAAGGGAAAAATAGGAATTACCATCTCATTATGTCATTATGGATGTCATTTTTGTATTACAATTAAAAATAATTTTTTAAAAACTTTTGAACAGAAAATGATGTCAGGATTAAAAAAAAAAAAAAAAAAGCATTTTTACTCATAAAATTTTTATATTTCATTTTTTTTTCTATTCCACTGATACTGAAATTGAGACGCTCACCTCAGAAGGCTTCATTGAGTAAAAATGATGTAACAGTAAAAATAAAATGAGTATTTTCTTTGTTAAAACTAAATATTTTACTGTGAATGTGTCGAAAAGTAAATTTCAGGATTTTGCTGGCACTCAGATTAGAACCTCAAGTCAAGAATGCAAATGTTTACATGCAAAATTGTAACTGGCAAATGTGCCATCAAGTTTGGGAATACATATATTAACTCTCTTGCTGTGGATCCTGAGATTTCCACGAGCAGCGTAAAAGTAACAAAATTTGCGCAACCTGCAATTTCCGCAGAGATGCATTAAACCAAGATTAATTTTCAGAATTTCACTTTTATATGATTATACTTCAAATTCAGTTTTTTGACAATCTTTTCTTTTTTTTTTTTTTTTTTTTTATGATCTAGTTCTATATTTTTAAACTCTTTTTACAAATATTTTTTACATATTTTAACTCTAAAATGTATGTAGATTTGAAATATTTATTAAAATAAACGTGCAATTTTTGAACCTACAGTGGGTTGCCAAATTATTAGGGACAGTCGTGAAGTATAGGTTTTCTGTACAATATTAGGATATAATTTGAAAATAAACATTGTTTTTAAGTTTAAAAAGCTTTCTTGTTATAGTTGAAGTATTTACGCAATATTAGTATATGAAAAAACCCCAACAAAAATATAATACAGTCAATTTACCAATGTTAAGTAAAGAATATTAATATTTGTTGACATTTCCTTTGGCTTCGAGGAGTACTTCGATGCGTCTCTAATGCTTTTTATGTAATTTATGGCACTTTCTTTTATTTTAGGGTTGTGATGCCATACATTTATTAATTTTTCGATGAGTTGTACCTTGGTTGTAATCATGTCTTTGGCGATTTTCGGCGTGTGATCTCCCATCAGTTTTCTATGGGGTTCATGTCAGGAGAATTGCCAGGCCAAGGTAAAACTGGGATATTGTGGTCTACCAAAAACTTTGTAACACTTCTAGCTTTGTGACAAGGCGCTGAATCATGCATAAACATGAACTATTCACCACCTGGTAAGCATTCTTCAATTTGCGGCAGGAGCCGAGTTTCCAGAACTTGCCTGTACTGGTCTTGTCTCATGGTTCCCTGGACAATGTAGAGGCGTCCAACCCCTTTAGTGCTTCTGACAGACCTCACCATTATTTTATCAGTGTGTTTAACACTTTCCACGATGCAGTCAGGGCAGTATTTTTCACCTGAGTGCCGCCTGACAAAGCTGCTTTTATCGGACAAAATCTCAAAGGTTGATTCACCTGAGAAACACACCTGAAAAAAATTTAATATGTTAATAATTTAGAAATAAATGATTTTAAATGACATAAATAATAATTATCTTAACAACTGACCTCACTCCAGTCATCAGGTGTCTTCTGGTGGTGTTCACGAGCCCAGGCAAGGCGCTTCTTCTTCATCGCTTCTGTCAACCGGGATTTCATGGCTGGACGATGACCTGTCAACCCTTCTTCCTCTAATCTCCGCTGAAAAATTCTCTTAGAAACTGGTATTCCAGATTCTTGAACAATCTGAGTAAGGAGTCCCACACTTTTCTTTCTGTTTCCTAAACAGATATCCCGGATTTTCCTATTGGTACGTGGAATTGTAATGTGTTTTCTTCCACTTTTACCTTTTCGTTTTGGTGAAAGTGGCTGGTTTTTGTCCCGATTTATTTGTATCCTGTTGACTACTGACTTGGAAACTCCAGCAAGTTCTGCTATTTTCCTTTGAGACTGACTCGTATGCAGAAGAAGGGTTTTTACCTCAGATTTTTTCCTAGGGGGCAAATCAACCCCTCGACCCATACTGAAATCAATAAAAATAAAAAATAAATTAAAATCGTACATAATTTCGCAAAAAACAAATATTTAATCAATGAAAGAAAGTTAATACTCACATATAATTCTTAACTTTTCCAAAAAAAGCCAAAGAACTTTGTTTAAATTAAAGAAAAGCGTCTTCCACTATTGCGTGTGCAAAAGATTCAGCGTCTCTCCAGTTATTAAAACATTTATATAAAGCAAACAAACCTTTTAACATACCAAAAGTACTTAAAAGTTGAATTATAGAGATGTTGAAAACGGTAAAATACATTCCTGCAACACTTAAACCACTTAGAGCGGCAGTCAAGTGCACCCAAAGTCGAAAACTAGCAAAAAATATGACTGTCCCTAATAATTTGGCAACCCACTGTATTTTGATTTTTTTTTTAATTACGCAGCGAGAGGGTTAATAATCTATTGCACATTAAAATATTTTTTAAATAGTGAATATGTAAAGTGTGCATATAAATTTTGCATGGTGCAAACAACGTTATTTTTAGATTTTGTTGAAAACAAAAATTATGATTGCGTATAGTGACATAATTTTCGTTGGTTTTTCATTACATAACGCCAAAGATCAAAGACTCAATTAATAACTTCATAATTTCTTATCTTAATTGCATGATGACACATAGTAATGTAGTTTAATTTTTCAACAATTTGAAAAGTTGAGATTAAAACTTCAGTTTGATTAATTATTGCAATTATTTGTGTGTTTATATTTTTTTATAATTTCTGTCAATCAGTTCTTTTAAAGATTCTCATTCGTCAAATTTGAGGGGTTTCTACTCGTAAGTTGTTAAAATATAAACTATGCATTAAAAATAACAAAAAACCCTAGACTTTCATATTAGCTTAGTTGTTTTAATTTGAGGATATAATAACATTGCTAAAACAGCAGTAATATGTAGAAAAGCTGTCCCACATGTGCCTTGGAATGGCCCATTATTTCTTTATATATTTGTAGTATATTCAAGATTAAGAGACTCAGAGTTAACTTAAAGGTTGCAAATTTATCACAAGAAGTTCCAGTTTTGCATTTTTGTCACTGACTTGATGATTTTATATTAATGTGTTATATTTTTTTTTCCTAGGAAAATCTGTAAAAAAAAAAAAAAAAAAAAAAAATCTGCAGTAGACAATATTCCGCCTTAGACAAGTTTTAGTCTATGTCTATGGATTCGCAGGGACTTGAAAATCTTTCCGAGTTAGACAGATTTCCGTTTTACACAGAGTCCTCCTTACAGAGAGTTTACTGTATCTTTAATGAAATTAGTGAAATATGTGTATTTTAACTGTATGTTATGTATAGTGGCTCCCAAATGTGTTCGTACACTTAGGAATTTCAATGAAATAATGCTCTATCTGTTAATTAAGATTAATATTGCAGAATGGCTATTTAATAATAAGATCTATAATTTATTCTTAACAAAACTACATCAAATATTTTAAAAACATAGTAAAATATTATTTTGAAGAAATAAATAATCAAAAAATAGCAAAGTTACCCCACAAAAGTCTTTGTACACTAAAAGTCTATATATATTAGTAAATATTATAATATTTCGCTAAATTAGTACTTAGTAGGATATCCTTTAGCTTCCATAATAACTTTTAAACGTCTAGGAGTAAATTTCACTCGTTTTTTTTTTTTTTTTTTTTTTTTTTTTTTTTTTAATTTTTGCATCAATGTTCATACATTCGTTGATCATTAATATTTTTAGTCTGCTTTTTGTTTTAATGTCGTTACTTCATGCTCTAATCTCCAGTTCTCTCCAAATATATTCTGTCTGCATTTAAATCCAACAATTGAGGCAGTGTTTTCAGAACTTGTGGATAATTATGGAGGCACCGAAGGTGAACATTGAGAGCCATGTGCTTAGGATCATTATCTTGATAAAAAAAAAAACAAAGTCCTTTCTAATACCCAAATTTTGAGCTGATAACTTTAAATCATCTTTTAAAATATTTAAATAAAGAGCATTATTCATTATGCTATCAATAAATACCAAATTAATCCTGATGCTGCCATGCACCCACACACAAGGACACCTCCGCCGCCATGCTTATCTGTTCCAACTGAGTTCTTTGAATTAAGTTCTTCATTTTTTTTCTCCATACAATTATAAGCCCATTGGAACCAAAAATGTGCTTTAATCTGTAAATAAGACATTATTCCAATACGATTAGTGTTTTCTTTATCATTGATATTATGAAGGAAAGCTTAAGCTTTCTGTTTTTCGCACAAACAAAACATTTTCTATGGTCAGAGCACCCATTTAATCCAGCTGATCTAAGCATTCGTCGAACAGTTTCAGGTGAAATTGAAGTAGAAAATGTTTCATTAAATCCTGTCGCAACTTTTACAGCACTTAAACGGAGATTTTTAACAGTTTTTCTTATTATAAATCTCTGATCACGTTGTGTTAACTTTGATGGACGACCTTTTCTTACCTTATTTTTTATCCTATTTTCTTCTTTAAGGCTGTTCTCAAATCCAAAAGAGCAACTTTCTGATATAAGTTTTAATTTATTTTTGTTCGGAAATGCATGAAACCAGCAAGTGTTGTTCTTCATAAACTATGCCATCAAGCTGTTTTTTTGCAGACACAATAGATCTTTCAGAAAATAGTGTCAAAGTAAGCATTTTGAACCGAATTTCCGCCTGAAGGAAGGGTAGGCACTCAAGAAAGGTTGAAAAATGAGTTTGTCACGTGATCAAAATCGCTTATAACTCAATAGGTAATTTATTGATCAGAAAATGTAAAAACAGTTCAATCCTGAATCGTTTCCATGGTCAGGCTTTCCAATTTTATATCATTCTGTTAAAAAATAAATTTGTGAATGCGTCAAAACGTTTTGTGCTTATTGAGCAGAGCAGTTAAGAACAGCCTTAAAGCATTTTATCATATACTGCACCATAGGATGGGATGAATTAACTAATTTAGCAATATTCTGAACTGATTTGCCACTACTATGATGAAAGATAATCAATTTTCGAATGCCGTTAGTTTCTTTACCACTACCAGCCATTTTAAAATAATAAATAGAATATGGCAGAGAAAGCAATAAAAAATTAAAGTCAAAAAAATTTTTTAATTGTACTACAATGCAAAAATAAAAATAAAGCGACAGATGATAATTTTAATTATGAATTTATCCGAAAATGTTTCAGCTTACGAAGACTTTTGTGGTGTGTTCTTTCTCTGCCTTCTTTCAATTTCATTTTTAATAAAAGAAAATCAGCCAATATTTTTAAAAAAATGTTGAGTATTATTTAGAATAACACAGAGATGATGAGGAAACATATTGGACTTCAAATTCAAATCCAGGGTATATCCTTTTTACTACAAGTTTTTAAAGTGTACAAGCCACTGTATTTTAAATTAAAATTATATTTTTTGAGTGAAATAAGTGAAAAGTTTATATTTTAAATGAAATGAATGCGGTACAAATGATGGCGATAAGAACAATATTTGGCGTTTTATCATTTGCAATCCAGCTAACATAAAAGTACCCATTTATAATTTTTTTAAATTTTTAATATGGAAAATTATTTACATGATACTTTTACTCATTCGGAAGATAAAATTATTTACATGATGCTTTTACTCATTCGGAAGATAAAATTTAATATATTTGTCCTATTTGTTTCTGTAATTGTATCTATATTCAAAATCTTTCTTTAATTCTGTATGCATAATTTTAATTTTTAACTAACTTCAAAAATAGAAGCTTCTGTTTTTGGTAATTATGTGTATATGTAAGTTGTAAGTATGTTTGTCTGTGATTGCTTTTATATATAAAATTGTGGTGATATATGTGAGATTTGATTGGTTGAGAGGATTTTGGGCAAAATCTTAGCAAGCGTACAATTATTGGCAAGTTAATGTTTGTTGACTTGTTTCACTCGTTTAATGAAACTTGTCCAAGTGAGCATAACCATGTTCTGGGATGTAGTTTGCAATATGTTTTTGACAAAAACTTCTAATTTCAGCATGTGCCAATGACATCACTTTTTTATTTATAAAGACACTTGAAATGCAACAATGTAGATTAAATTTAATGTGACTGTCGCAAAAAATATTCTTTTGTACCACACCACTCTTGCTAAAATATGCCAAGTGGTGCTTGATAAGTAAATAACACACACACACAAAAAAAAGGCAATGTTAATAAACATGTGTTTGTTTCATAATTGCAAGCAACTCATTTATTTAAGAAACAAATACTTTGAGTTTCATTGATTTTTTTTAGTCATACATATTTATACTAGCGTACTCAACCCATTTATTGTATTATTATTATATTTTTTTTTTTTTTTTGGAAAGAGGAGTTGGGGGTCAATTTAAGAATCAATTGTTTAATGTGTTAAATTTTCAGGTTAAGTTTCTCTTTTTGGGAGGGGGAAAAAAGTAAAAGGAAGGAGCCTTTGTGATTGGAGAGTAAAAAAAAAAAACGTAAAATTTTGATACATGTTTCAATCAACTATTCTTTGCACCTATTCCTGTCTGTCACCAAAGTATTTAATAGATCTATTTTAAATGTGTTTTGTAATTTTTATTTATTATGCAAAGTATAGATAGACTCTGCTTGAACAAATTTTGAATTGATTTATATATTAAAAAAAAAACTTCACTGCAAAGAATAATTCATTAATCCATATATAGTTATGGTACTTACTGCATAATTCTATGTAATCTTTTTTTTTTTTTTTTTTAGACTTCTGTTTTCTAATTTTCTTTTTTCTTATTAAATCAAAATAAAGTAATAAATGTTATAATTAACTATTCAGTTTAGTCCAATATTGTATGAAATTTTTCTTGCTATATATAGGGACCTGTTTTACCAGGAGCTCATTCTATTGAGCGCTTTTTGATTGAAGAACAAATCAGACGAATTGTTGAACAACATTACTTTTGCAGGAAAGACTGGTAAATGATCCAATTGTTTTTTTTTTTTTTTTGTTTGTTTGTTAGTTAGTTTCTACAATAGTCATTTTATATGTTCCTTTAGTGCTGCAGTGTTATTGAGCTATCCTGGGAAACACAAGATACCACTTGAATATGTAATTGTTGAGGTATGTTCTTTTGCTTTTCCTTCTTGTTTAAAAATAAACATTTATTTCAAAATTCGATGACTGAAATGGCATTAAAAATAATAATAATAATCTGTTTTTGTATGTATTGAAAATTTTAAAACTATGCTTGTGTTCATGCCTCAGAGGAACCTGGAAATCAGCGAAAACTCGTGGAAATTGTTTTGGTCATAAAATCTCCATAATTTTCCCTCGAAACCTTCGAAAAAGTGTCCAATCAAGTTCATGTTAGACAGCAATTACTGTTATTCGCCATCCTTTGTTGTTGATTAAATAATAAAAAATCAGTTGTTTTTATTATTTTATCACAAATCACATATTTAATCACATAGTCTTTGTTAATATGGGAAAATGAATAATTTTGGAAAATCAAGTGAATTTATTATAATTTTCACTTTCTGTTGTGAAACTTTCTGTTGTGCATGAACAATGTATTCATAAAATAAGTTTATTCAGTCTTATTAAATCCTTCTATATATAAAAAAAAGTTTTGATTTGGAAATGGACCAATGAACATCTGCGTAGATATTCCGGGTAGACTACATCCAATTTGAATGCTTAAGCATGGCCTTTCATCCTTTATATTAAAAAAACTGTTGCATACAAAAATATGAAAATCGGTGGTATTACAGAGAAATGTTTGATAAATACGCTGATGCAGACAGTTTTCAAATCTAAGAATTATTTTAAGAGATATTTAATGCTAAAGTTGGACAAAATCGTTCCATTAAAAAAGTTTTATTGGAGCAAAAACTATACATGAGAATTTAATCATTTTTAGATCATTTTATACGTTATAAGTTCCCGATGTGCAGATTGCATTTAGTTTTCTTATTTGACTCATTTTTTGATTTATTTCAATTTTAAATTCAAATTTTCAGCATTTCGAGAGATATTTTTTACAAATTTTAGAAAATGTTATTAATTTAAACTGTTGCCAGTTGCATAAACAGTGCAAACAATAATGTTTACTTCAAATTAAAAATTTATTTACACGTGACTATTACAAACAGAAAAAAAACTTTAAAATTAGAATTAAATGATTACATGTTAAAAGCAGGAAAATTACATCATAAGAACTAGTGATGGGCGATAACGAGATGTTTTTCTCGATTTTCTCGATTTTCTCGATTGTATGGACATCTCGATAATTTTCGATTGTGTAAATTTTTTCTCGATGACTGCAGTTTGCAAATTTCTTTTATAAATCATATATTATGTATTATATACGTCATACATTTATCAAGAATCGTCTGCGGGTGAACTGGAATGCGTCGATGTTAATAAAGACTAGGTGACTTCGACCGCTAGCGGGCCCCTCCTTTAATCGGGGCCAATAATTTATACGTAATCTTGTAATATGAAATCACGAACAGGTTACCCGCTATATACGGCACTGATATATGATAGCAGGCGGGTGTGGTGTGCACGCACTACAAAACCTTGTAAAAAATATAATATCGAAACGAATGATCCTCGGACCAGATCTCTTGGGGGAGGGGTCAAAGCGAGCGGAGGGACACAGCAGCTGCATAATATGATTAAGTCGACACAGGTCTTTAGGCCTTTCCAACCATATGTCACATGAGAAGTCTGGATCTGAATTTATAAAAAAGCCCTCCCCGTGGGGGCAAAGGGGGGAGGGGTGCGGGAGGTGGACAACATGAGTAAGTGGTCATAAGCCTTTCCAACAATATGTCACATGAGGGGTCCCGGCTAAATTTAGAAAAACACCCCGTGAGGGAAAAGTGGGGTGGGGGCGGTCACCGGAGGTGCATTACATCAATAAGTAGTCACAGACCTTTCCAACGATATCTCACATGTGGGGTCTTGGCAAAATTTGGAAAAGTGTCCCCGGGGGCGGGGGGGGCTGCAAAATGGGGGGATGGACACCGAAGGAGCATAACATCAATAAGTAGTCACAGACCTTTCCAACGATATCTCACATGAGGGGTCTTGGCTAAATTTGAAAAAGTGTCCCCCGGGAGGGGCAAATTGGGGGAGACTGTCACCGGAGGTGCATAACATCAATAAATAGTCACAGACCTTTCCAACGATATCTCACATGTGGGGTCTTGGTTAAATTTGGAAAAGTGCCCCCGTTGGGGGGCAAAGTGGTGGTGGGGACACCGTAGGTACATAACATCAATAAGTAGTCACAGACCTTTCCAACGATATCTCACACTAGGGGTCTTGACTAAATTTGAAAAAGTGTCCCCGGGGGGGGAGTGGGGGGGCAAAGAGTGGGGGGACTGTCACCGGAAGTGCATAACATCAATAAGTAGTCACAGACTTTTTCAACGATATCTCACAAGAATGGTATTGACTAAATTTGGAAAAGTGTCCTCCGTGGGGGGAAGTGGGGGGGCGGCCACCGGAAGTGCATAGCATCAATAAGTAGTCACAAACCTTTCCAACGATATGTCACATGAGGGGTCTTGGCTAAATTTGGAAAAGTGTCCTGAAATTTCATATATTATAAATAATATTTAGCGGAGGGCTCCATAAAAAAATCTGATCTAAAATGATAAAAACGGAAAAAACTACCCTCGCAGTGGGGGCCAAATTGGGGAGGGGAGGAAGAAAGTCTCATAATATGAAAGAGTCATCCGAGAGCTTACCGATGACATATCACATGACTGGTCCAAAAAAAGTTTGAAAATTGCTCCCCCTCCCATCCCCCGTGAGCCCACTCTTTCGCCCCGGAATTCACACTGCCGCCACTTTAAAATTTTTATCTTCAATAATTAATATTTACCGGAAGACTGCACAAAAAACCCACATCTAAAGTGATATTTAAATTTATTATAGAAATCGGCTACGGTTTTTAAAAATTTGTTCGTCCCTTCCCCATCCCCCTTTGGGCGAAGAAAGGTTCATAGTATGAAAGAGTGGTCAAAGGGCTTTTCGATTATATGCCACAGGAAGGGTTCGGTAAAATTTTTAAAATTGCACCCCGCATGATTCCACTCTCACGTCCTCCTTCCTCGAAATCACCCGACCCACCTTCCTCTTTGAAATTTTTATATTTAATAAATAATTTTTATCGGAGGTCTCCAGGTATGTGACATCTTGGTAGGGCTAAAATAAGAGAAACTTTGAAAATTAGGGCTTCATTTCACAGCTCATTGTCATGCCTCTTTCTCTATCTCGTCCCTTGGTACTCTCGATAAATTTTCTTACTTTTCTTCTCTGCCGAGGACGAGAGAAATCCTCGAAAAGCTTCTCATAGCGAAATGTTGAAGAGCGCGAGCGAAATCCTCGAAAGGCTTTTCGTTGGGAGATTTCGAAAAGAACGAGAGAAACCAGCCACCAGCGAGAGGCTTCCCATCGGGAAAGGTTGAAAAGGGCGAAAGACACTCTCGAGAGACTTCCCATTCCGAAAGGTTTAAAACCGCGAGAGAACAAACCATCGAGCAGCTTCCCATCTGGAAGCGTCGAAATGCTGGAAAAATCATCGAGATGAGATTTGCCGAAATGCGAGATGGAAATGAAGCTTTTAGAGTCAAATTTACCGGTTGGTTTAAGTCATAATTTCTCAAAGGAGTTCATCTGCTTATCCAATCTCTTTTTAGCTCACAGGCTATCTAAGCCTGAGAGCTAATGTACTCGTCGGTTCTGTGTGTATGCATGTACGTACGTACGTATGTACGTAACGCGATAACTCTTGATTAAAATGTATGATTTGCTTCAATTTTTTTTATGTTTATTCTGATAAGGCGTTCCGCTGATTAGTTTTGACGGTTCATTGGTTAAGGATAAAGGGAGAGAAGGGGGGCTGCCCCCCCCCCCTCCTTAATTTAGATAAATAGGATTTTCATGCAGAATTATTCGATTTGCTCCAAATTTCGTATACCGATTTATTATGTTAAGGAGCTTCCCTGATTAAACTTGGAAGTTCATTAGTTAAGTATAAAGGGGAGAAAGGGGGGGGGGTAGACCCCCTCCTTAATTTAGATAAATGGGTTTTTCATGCAGAATTATTCGATTTGCTCCAAATTTGATATACCGGTTTATTATGTTAAGAAGTTACCTTGATTAGATTTGGAGGTTTACGGGTTAAGTATAAAGGGGGAGAAGGGGGCTGGTCCCCCCTTAATTTAGATAAATGGGCTTTTCATGCAGAATTATTCGATTTGCTCCAAATTTGGTATACCGGTTTATTATGTTAAGGAGCTTCCCTGATTAAACTTGGAAGTTCATTGGTTAAAGATAAAGGGGGAGAAGGGGGGCTGGTTCCCCACTTAATTTAGATAATTGGGTTTTTCACGCAGAATTACTCGATTTGTTCCAAATTTAGTATACCGGTTTATTATGTTAATGAGCTTCCCTTATTAAACTTGGAGGTTCATTACTTAAGTATAAAGGGGGGAAAGGGGGGTAGACCCCCTCCTTAATGTAGATAAATGGGTTTTTCATGCAGAATTATTCGATTTGCTCCAAATTTGGGATACCGGTTTATTATGTTAAGAAGCTGCCTTGATTAGATTTGGAGGTTTATGGGTTAAGTATAAAGGGGAGGGGCTGGCCTCCCCCATAATTTAGATAAAAGGGTTTTTCATGCAGAATTATTCGATTTGCTTCAAATTTAATATACCGATTTATTCCGATATGGCGCTTCCTTCATTAGATTTGGAGGTTCATTGGTTAAGTATACAAGGGCGAAAAGGGGGCAAGTCCCTCCCCTTAATTTAGATAAATGGATTTTCATGGAGAATTATTCAATTTACTTTAATTTATTTTTTTTTCTATGTTCGTTCTGATAAGGAGCTTTCCTGATTAGATTTGGAGGTTCATTATTTAAGTATAAAAGGGTTAAAGGGGTTAGACCACCCTTAATTTAGCGATATGTTTCTTTTTTTCATGCAGAATTATCTGATTTTCTTCAAATTTGATATACTGATTTATTATAGTTAAGGAGTTTCCCTGATTTGATTTGGAGGTTCATTGGTTAAGTATAAAAGGGGCAAACGGGGTATATTTCCCTTCATTTATTTTTTGAGGGACATTATTCTTTGAAATAAGAGTATAATATACAATTAATGTGAATAACCTGTGAGCTCAATGCCATCAGTTTAACTGGCACTTATATTTTTATTGCTATTAACCGATGTGGGTTATGAAGCATAGTGGTTTATGTATTCAGTTCTGTATAGTCCTAGTTTCAAACTTTACTGTTAAATTTAGTGTCATTTTGCCCCGAATTTTCAATGTTTCTCTTATTTTAGCTCTGCCAAGCTGCCCCATACCTGGAGACTCAGATAAATACTATTTATTAAATATAAAAAATTCAAAGAGGAAGGTGAGTGAATTCTGGGGTGCGCGAGAGTGGACAAAGGGGGGGGGGGGGGGGTAATTAATCGATTGTGTATTTTACGATAACGATTTTTTTCGATTGGTAAATTTTAGAGAATCGCCCATCACTAAGCCCTATCACTACTATGAAATTGTCGGCCAGAATAATAGCTAAGTTTTCCAATAACTGTTTTTAGCTTTTCTCGTTATAATCGATTGTAAAACATCTCGATTGTAGATTCTAGGAATTAATCGATGTCTGTATCGATTGTGATTTTTTACGATGACGATTTTTCTCGATTGTCGAATTCTCGAGAATCGCCCATCACTAATAAGAACCATAGGCACAGATGTCATATACGAGCATTTTGGCGCAATTTTTTTCCGCGCCAAAGTGTCGTTATTTTGCTTGATGTGGTAACCCAGATTATGTTGTTTATGCTGTTGATGTTTCCGCCAAATTGGAAACCGAAAAAAATCGCGCCAATATGGGGCGAATATGACATCTGTACCCATCCGGGTTATGATATCAAGCAAAATAACAACACTTTAGCACCAGTTAAGTACCCGTTGTGTATATGAAATTAGCGTCAGAAAAAATTTGCGCCAATATGGGGCGGGGCGTATATGACATCTGCGACGAACCATATTTGCACTTGAATTTTAAAAGAGAAACAAAATCTTAAAATAAAAAAAATCATTATTATGCGTTAAAACTTGTAATTTGAGGAAATTACGTCATATTTAAAATGGCAAAAAAATATAGCAAAACAATTTAAATTGAAAAATATATTTGTGCGAGATATTTTGAGATAATCTTTTCAACTATTATCGTGAATTCGAAGACAGCGCAAATAATATTTCCTTCTAACAACAAAAGTATTTTCACGTGAATATTAATAAGAGAAATAAAACTTTGGTGTAAATTACGTCAGATTTAAAACGATACATTTAAAATGAATTATTTAAAAGAACTATCTTATAGCGCTGTTAAAAAATACCGGGAGACAATGACGCTGTTTACTTAATTCATTTTACATTAGCTTATTTTCAAATGTTTAACTATTTTTTTAATTAAATACGAAAACCACCATTGTACTCTTAACAGTAGCAGATTTGGTCTTAAAAATCCCCAATCCAAGAAAAACGAATGGAAACCCGTTTACAGAGAGATCGCTACTGTTTTTTTAAATTTTAATTCAATATTTTTAAAGCCGATCAAATTAGCGTGCTTTTTGGATTTTGGTGTGCCTGAACGGGGATTGGCGAGCGTAGCTCATAGGGGGCAGAGCCCCCTAGTGATTTAAAAAATAAAAAAGGTTTTTCAATTCAACAGCTGAGATGCTTAACCCCCTTTGAAAGGTCAATGTTCTTTCTGTAATAAGAATTATGATTTGCAAAAATTACTCTCAGATATCTGATCAATTTTTACTTTCTTCTATCTTTACAAGAAGAAAGTATTGGATTCGTGAAAAATTTCGACTTCCGGTTTTCGACAGATTTATGCATTTTAGAATGCCCAGAACACGATTGGATGGTTTTTAGAAAATGCCTGTCTGTGAGTCTGTCTGTGTCACTCTGTGAGTCTGTATGTGACAAAAATTTTCTGGGCGCTCTATCTCAAGAACTAATGCACGGAATTTCACAAAACTTTATATTTAGTTAGACCTTGATATAAACTGGACCTGATTAGTTTTTGGTGAAAATCACCCAACAGGTGGCGCTGCTATGCAGCATTTTTCACGATTTCTGCAATACCTATATCTCAAGAACTACTGCACGGATTTTCATAAAACTTCAGATTTAGTCCAGGATATAGTCTGGTGCTGATTACTTTTTTGTGAAAATCGCCCAACAGGTGGTGCTGCTATGCTGCATTAACATGATTATCGCAATAGCTCTAACTCAAGAAAAAATGCACGAATTTTCATCAAACTTCAGATTCAGTTAGTCCCTGATATAAATTAGTGCTGTTTAATTTTTGGTGTAAATCGCCCAACAGGTGGCGCTGCTGTGCTGCATTTTTTACGATTTCCGCAAGAACTGTATCTCAAGAACTATTGCATGGATTTTCAACAAACTTCAGATTTAGTTAGTCCTTGACATGAATTGACGTATAAATTAGTGCTGTTTAATTTTTGGTGTAAATCGCTCAACAGGTGGCGCTGCTATGCTGTATTTTTTGCGATTTCCGCAATAGCTTTATCTCAAGAACTAATGCTTGGATTTTCAACAAACTTCAGATTCAGGTATACCTTAATATCATTTAGTGCTGTTTATTTTTGGTGGAAATCGCTCAACAGGTGGGGCTGCTATGTTACATTTCTCACAATTTTCGCTATAGCTCTATCTCAAGAACTAATGCACGAATTTTCATCCAACTTCAAATTCATTTATACTTTGATATGAATTGGTGCTAAATCTTTGTTATTTCTTGTACTATTTAAATGATTTAATTGACGTGATTTATATAGAAGAAAGTTTTCTGATGGCCACAACATACTAGTTAATGAAATATTACTAAAACTGTCTAACCAACAGCATTTATGGAAAATCATGTCTTATATTACACAAGGTTCATATTCCTTAGAGGAATTGTTTTGATTTTAAAATATCCAGGGTAAAGTTCTTAATACCCTCAAAACCTAGAAAAACTATTTGTTTACTCTGAGAAAATATCTATTTTTAAATTTTATGTTAGCCAGCAATCACAGCTATCTGCCACACTTTTATCACTGATTTGTAAAATTGATTAAGATGCGGAAATTAATCTAAAAAAAAAAAAACTCAAAGAGATTTCTTTTTTTTTTCTCCTTGAAAATGAGTATAAATTTTGTTACAGAACTTTCAACTACAGACAGCAGCTGACATATCAGCGGCAGTGTGTATATTATACAAACGTCTAAAGACAGCACTCTCACAAAATGCACCATGCACCAAGTTTTGGTTTCTCAGAGGCGAAAACCGGTTTCCCCGCAGTAGGTAAGTGGAGTTACAGTATGAGCGCTCGCTGACAACGAGATGATCTCTTCGTCTGCTATGAATACTTTAAAACCTTCGTTTAAGAGCAGTTCATGTTCATATGTATTGAAAATGTACTACATATTAACAAATAATGAATAAAGTGTTATCAGAATGTAGATTTATGGATTTTGAAAACATTTCGGAATTTTTTTTAGTAGTTTCTGCAATTTCCCCTCCCCTTATTAATATTTCATTATTAAAATTTTATTGCTTTACTTTTTTATGTGTTCAGTTTGCACTGCGATGTGGTTACGGACTTTTTTAAATGAGTTTAAAAAATGAAAATTAAAAACTATTAGTACTATCATAAGTTAGTATTAGTACAAAATACGTAAATTGCCAAAATAAGAGTTAACAAAAATTTAGATCATTTTTCCTTTTAAAATATTGACTTATGAATTAAAAATTAAAAATTAGAGTAATTCTCAAAACAGGGAAACTGACAAGCATCATACGGATTACCTTATATTTACGGAACTAATATGATAATGCAAATCATTCGAAAATAATGAGAACATAATAGCAGTGGCACATTATAAGTGTCAAAACTTTAAAATATGTGAAAAAATATTGTAAATAAAATAAATAATTACTGTCATTATTATCATGCTTCTTGAATTATAGTTCTGTTTTCTTTATCGCTCTCATGTTGAAAATTAGATTAAATGTTAAAATTTGGAACCTTTTTTTTTTTTTTTTGAAAAAGACATATTTATCTTTATGGTGAAATAGGAAAAGCTATTTGATTTCTTAGTACATAAATAAAAATACCAGCTATTTTCATACATTTACTAATGAAAATGATTTTAGGAACAGGTCAGGAATTAGTGATTATGAATTCAATAAATAATGAAGGGGGGGGGGGGGACATATAATTTATTTTTTCTTTTCTCCATTTTAATTTGAACTATTTATTTATTTGTATATGTATATTATCTAATGTTTTCAATTTATCGAACTAGCTGTATATTTTGAAATTAAAGAAAGCTGTAAAATAAATTTTCATCAGAACACTTGTATGCAGGATCCACTTAAAGAATAGAATATGCATGAAAAGCAGTTCCCCCAAAAACATTATTAATAATAATTAACATAAATGTTTGATATTCACATATCTGTGATGGTATTATAAAATATTACAAACTCAATTTCGAGGCATTGGGAAAGTTCTTATTAATCTGCAACAATTTATTGGAATTTAATGAAATTTTCTTCACGTAAAACTTAATTAGATTGAATAAAGTTAAGGTACTGCAGATCTGAATAAAAATATTCCGTACAATTTATAATAAATGATAAGCTATTATACGTGTAAATATAAGAATAAAAAATAATACACTTACATAGTTAATGAATTTAATTTTTATTAAAGTAGCCAATGAATGCAATAAAAAAAATTTGAAGTCAGTCTATTGTGATAGCAGAGGCTCATTTCAATGTACCCCCCACCCACCCTCATTGTGTCCTTGTACAACTTAAAACAGCCTGATGGAATAAATACAGATTACTTTTAAATGTTGAAGTCTCAAATATTTGAAAATTGAAAAGGCTGCTCATATTACCATATGATAAAGTAGGGCGGGTGGAGCAGTACTACATCACGTTAAGAATGCAAATGAGTATTATACGAAAAGAAGGCAATTTTAGTATCACATTGGTTATGGAAAATTCTTGAATACAATTATCTTGAAACAGCTTTTCCGCATGCTCCTAAAATAAATTCACATTATATATTAAATTGTTATGAATAAGCACATAATTTCATCATATTCATCACATAATTTTCTTTCACTTATTGACAATTAAAAGAAAATAAATAAAAGAAAAGTATTTCTAAAATTAAAATATACATCTAAAAGCTTAGTTATTAATTTTCACAAGGTTCTAAAATGACTTAACTTTTACCCTATATTATAGGTAATAAACATAAACAAATCTATCACTTTTCAAAAGAAAAGAAAGAAAGAAAAATCAATCTCTTAAAGAGAGGGGTTTTTTTTTTATTCGTCATTTAAGAAATTTATTCATTGAGATTTTCTTTATTTAACTCATAAACTCATGTTTCGAGAGTGGAAATGCTTCATGCTCGAAACACAAGCCTGCCGGCAAGATGACAGTTTTCGAAACTTTCATAAGATAAAAATTAAAGCTGCACAATATGAACATAAGATTTCTCAACACATTAATACTTGAGTGACGAAAACATTAACATTACATATGCGATAGAAAGTATGCATTTAAAATATTTGCGTGAAATATGCACAGTAACGAAACGACTAAGTCCAAAAGCATGCGCAATAAAAAGCCAATGGTCGAAAAACGGAGGAAACCGGTCGGAGGAGCAATAGAAACAGAAACTTGTGCTTTGTGCATTTTATGAGGGTGCTGTCCCTAGACGTTAGTGTATATTATGACTAAGTGGTGCTCTTATTTTTATTTTATTTATTGTGTGTGTGTGCAAAGCTTTGTTATCCTAGTAATCCCATGTAAATTTTATTAGAATCCAAATTGTAATATCTGTCTCTGTACATGTTTGCTTGTCCTAGCCTTTAAGTGTTAGTATTGGTAAGAATATGCCAGTTGCCTGTTTAATAGGTTATTCATCTATGAATTCTTTTGGGATGAACCTTTTTTTAAAAAACTTTTTTTTTTGAAAGAGATGTTGTGTGGCAGAATATTTCCCACCTCTCACTAAATACCATAGAAAAAACTGGTATTTGCCATCTTGGGATCACGATCAATGTTTATATAGTGCTTTTAGAAGTTACTACAACAGTTATTAACATTCATAATTTGTTACTTCTTCAATATGCAAATGAAATTAAATTTGTTGTAAAAGTTTAAGAAAGAGGAGTATTTATATATTGCACTAAATTATTTTAAAATTCTGATGTAAACTAAAAATATCTCTATGGAAAAGACATGCTTATTCCAAATAAAACATTCATTATAACAGTTTTGCTATTACGTTTAATTGGAACATCATATTATTAAGATAGTTATTCTAAATCTAACGATTTTATGTATGAATAAATGGAAAATTTCATTTAAAAGGAAATAGAATGAAAATGTGAAGTAGAATAGAATAAGAGATCAGATCATGGGATAACCTGTAAGATAATGTTGCAGTCTTATAACAAGGAAAGGTTTTATAATTAAGATCCTTTTTATACTTAAAAAGTAAAATTTCTTTTTAATTTCCTTATTTTATTATATCATAATGTTTATTATAAAATTATTTAGGAAATTAAAAAGAAATACTTAAAAATATGAATATAATTTATAAAGATGAACATTTTAAAGATATCTTCAAATTCAGAAGCTTTTACCAGTTTTTAGGGTTTCGTTCATCTGACGAAACCCTATTCGTCTTGCTCCTCTGTCTGTCTGTCCATCACAAAGCCCGTTCTCAGAAACTATACATGTTGGAGACTTGAAATTTTGCATACTTATAGCTGAACACCACACATCATACGACAAATCATAAAACTTTGAAAAAGTCATACATTTAACCCTTTGGGCTCCCAAATATGTATTTTAAGCCATTCTTTCAAAGTGAGCCCCTAATTAGGTTGAAGGCATGAAATTTTGCGGTTATAGCTGGACACCTCAGACCAAACGACAAATCATAAAATTTTGAAGAAGTCGTACATTTAACCCTTTGGGCTCCCACATGTGTATTTTAAACAATTCTTTCTAAGTGAGCCTCTAATTAGGTTGGAGGCATAAAATTTTGGATACTTATAGCTGAACACCTCACATCAAACGAAAAATCATACAATTTTGAAAAAGTTGTAAATTTAACCCTTTGGGGTCTCACATGCGTATTTTAAACAATCCTTTCTAAGTGAGCCCCTAATTAGGTTAGGGGTGTGAAATTTTACATACTTATAGCTGAATACCTCAGATCAAACGACAAACTATAAAATTTTGAAAAAGTCGTACATTTAACCCTTTGGGCTCCCACATGTGTATTTTAAACAATTCTTTCTAAGTGAGCCCCTAATTAGGTTGGAGAAGTGAAATTTTGCATACTTATAGCTGAACACCTCACATCAAACGACAAATCATAAAATTTTGAAAAAGTCGTACATTTAATCCTTTGGGCTCCCTCATGTGTATTTTAAACAATTCTTTCAAAGTGAGCCCCTAATTAGGTTGAAGGCGTGAAATTTTGCATACTTATAGCTGAACACCTCACATCAAACGACAACTCATAAAATTTTCAAAAAGTCGTACATTTAACCCTTTGGGCTCCCACATGTGTATTTTAAACAATTCTTTCTAAGTGGTCTTCTTTAGGTTGGAGGCGTGAAAATTTCCATACTTATAGCTGAACACCTCACATCAAACGACAACTCATAAAATTTTCAAAAAGTCGTACATTTAACCCTTTGGGCTCCCACATGTGTATTTTAAACAATTCTTTCTAAGTGGTCTTCTTTAGGTTGGAGGCGTGAAATTTTCCATACTTATAGCTGAACACCTCACATCAAATGACAAACCATGAAATTTTGAAAAAGTCGTACATTTAACCCTTTGGGCTCTCATATATGTATTTTAAACAATTCTTTCTAAGTGAGACCATATTTAGGTTGGATGTGTGAAATTTTGCATACTTATAGCAGAACACCATCATGCAACAAATCATAAAATTTTGACAAAGTCGTACATTTAACCCTTTGGGCTCCCACATGCGTATTTTAAGCAATTCTTTCTAACTGAGCCCCTTATTAAATTGGAGATTTGAAATTTTGCATACTTATAGCAGAACACCTGAAGCCAGGCGACAAATCATAAAATCTTAAAAATGTCTTACGTTTAACTCTTTGAGCTACCACTTATGTATTTTAAGGAATTCTTTCTAAGAGAGACCTTAATTAAGTTGGAGACATCAATTTTTGCATACGACCTCAGACTTCTCGACTGAATACCTCAGACTACACGACAAATCATAAACTTTTCAAAAAGTCTTATATTATTTACTCCTCCGGGCTCTAACTTGTGTATTTTAAGCAATTTTTCTAACCACCGCCCTTTTCACCTGGGGAGCACTTTTCCAACTTTTGCCGACACCCCTTTGACCATTCTTTCATGTTATGCACCATAGCCTTAAATATTTTAGTTCCACTTTTTAACACCAGGAGCGCCTACTTATCTCGGGCGCTATGGGCGCAATCCCCTCGACTAATATATCTACAGATAGTATGTAAAACGGAGTTTCGTTCAGATTGAGATTTGTTTAGAATAGATTGCGCCCCTGGTTGCGAAATGTGGAACTAACAGATTTTTCAAAAGGATAAAGTGTTTTGAAAGGAATATTAAACGAAACACTCTGTGCGATCTGTGATCACACTTACCCACTTGTTTTTCTGCTAGTTATCAATTTTTCCTGGTATATGCCTGTTTTTACTGGGATTGAAAATATTAGTTTCAGTGTAAAAAAACAACAACCCTGAAGAGGGCTAACACTCAATGTAGAATCAATATTATTGGAATTTTTAAGTAATATATTATCAAACATGTTAGCTATACTGATAATTGAATCGTATATTTCTGAAGCCTTATGTTCTGAATTTCATGTTTTGCGATATTTAAGAAAAATTCTAACCAAGCTACTAATAGTTATTTTCTTGCAACAAAAGTCAAGAATGTAAAGGACTGCCTTAAAAATCAAATTGTTATGTAATTTATTCACTAGGGTTTCGGGGAAGGGGAGTAAAATAATATTTTTCTCTTAGCAGTTATGTTTTCTGCATTAAAATACATTTCATCTTTATATTATTTTTATAAAACTAGTTAATATGCAGATCAGAGCCCTGCATATTTATAAGCATATAAAATTTCTTAAAGTTTTAAAGGATGTAACTATTTTAAAGAATATACCTCTCCCCCCCCCTTTACCATTTTCTCACAAATCTTATATTCTCAGTTTCCTATAATTGTGATATTTCTTGATTGTAGTATGTCTTGCATGATTTACATTGTGGTTTTATTAGTATAAGCACCTTGTTTTACAAAGATTTTATCTTAGTAACCATAATACACATTTTTATTGGGATTTGCACAAGTTTTTGTCAGTCATTCAGTTTTTGAAATAAGAGTCAGTTGTGCTTAGCATTGAAAACATTTAATAATGCATTTGATTTTCTTTTTTATTGTTCCATTTTAAAAGTTAAAATCCATTTTATAAACATTACTGTAATATTTTCACATGTTAATGTTTTTTCTTTTTTTTTTTTTTTTCTTTTGTAGAAATTTATAAATAAATAAATTAAAAGGTATATTTTTAACATATTGCATAAGTTAAAAGAAAAGCAAACCAAAAATGCCACTTTAATTTCAGTTATCTTTGTATTTCAGGTTATTATGGCTGAACTTTTCAGATTGCCTGTAGCTAATTATAGAGAAATATGTCTAGGATCACTTTTTCTAGAATTGTGTAAACTGCAGCCAAGTACTATGCCTCAAGTTGTATCCTTTATAAAAAGAAAAAATTTTTTTTGATTAAATTCAGATTTCTCACCATGAATTTCACAGTGAAAAGCTATATTATTAGAGAAAAAATTTACCTTAAAATAAGAAAAATATTTATCTTCTATATATATATAAAATGGAAATGGTAATTTCATTTCGGCTATTTATAATTTGAATTCTGATGGATGGATTTTGATGGAAGTTGCACTGTTAGATAATTTTTCAGGAGAGGTTTTAGTATATTATATATTTTCTTTGTTGCTTATTTAAAGAATTATGGGGGAAAGTTCTATAATCAGATGAACCTGATTATGAAAAATTGGCAGTTTTAAAAAGTTCTACTGGGCAGATTTGGATGAGACTTAAATTGTTTCTTAGATAATTAGTTTGTTAGATAATTTAAGGATGATTTTAGTATATTGCATAGTATATTATTCTATGTTGCTTAGTTATAGAATTTTGGAGAAAGTTTTATAATAAAATAAACCTGATTATAAAAGATTAGTCCATTTAAAAATACTAATGGATGGATTTTGTTTGTTGGTTAAATAATTTTCCATGTAGGGTTTTAGTTTATTCTATATGATTTTTTTTTAAAAAAATCAAATCCTACTATAAATTATCAACTAAAAGTTGCTTCTTAACAGCTTAAATTTTGTCTTCACATTAGAAAATATAATAGCAAAATGGTATTTGTATTTTTTTCAGCAATGCAGAAGAACATTTCTTTAAAGGTTCATATTGCTTTGAAATACAAGTAAAATTCGCTGATAAATTTCGTTTGATTCAATGTTTGTTTGGAGAAACTGACCAGTATAGCGAGCGAAGTCTACTAATTTCTTGATAAAAAGAAAGAATTGCTCAATCTCTTCTGAAAAGAAAAATCTGTTTAAATTTTTATTTTAAAATGTACTGAATAAGATACTGTATAAGACCTAGTCTGTTGCTGATTGACTTATAATCAAATTAAAATATTGACAGTTGTGCATTAAGTATTTTGTATCCCATGAAGTTTCTTAAAACATAAGCATTATGCAGCAGTCTGATTACAATATTTATTGACTTACTAGATGTTTACAACATCTGTAAAGTTTTGGATGTGGTTGTACCTAAAATTTGCTTAATTTTGATCCACTTATATTGGAAACTATCAAACCAAAATCAATTTTGTAAAGCATTTTTCCATATTTCTTTTTTCCAAGAGGCTGGAAGAAATAGAAGTTAATACAGGATAAGGTTTGTGATAGTGGCACTTATAAAATATGATACCTAGTACTTTTGTTTTTACTACCATTCATTTAGGCAGTGGCAGATTCATATCATTTCAGTTATATTTTGCTTAGTAGCATTTGATTCCTACTTATGTAATGTGAATTCAAACACTTTCTTGTTGTTTTCTACTTTTTGTAAACAGTTTCAGTGAAGTTTCGTGCTACATGATATTTTCTTATTCAAATTTTATGTATTTGTTTTTTGTTGTTGGAATGTTTTCTTTTATCCATTATTTTAATTGATATTTACATGGATTCCTTTTTCCTTAACTTTGAAAGCTTGCTCAAGCGGTTGAGCTCATGTATGAGAGGCTTGACACCATGAATATTGATTGCATTCACAGGTATGTATATCACAAATTGTATAACTTTTAGTATTTGATTTAATCTTTCAAAATATCACCATATAAATCTTAAGAGATGTAGTTATGTAAAAAATATTTAAACTGTAATTTTATGCTACATTCTAATTGAGGTTTTAATTTTAAAATGTACAGTTTATTGTTTCAATTTATTTTAGAACTAAATATTTTCTCTTTATTATTTTTGATGCAGTTAACTTTTTTAAACTCTGACACTTGTTAAAGTTCTTGTTGTCGATTGTAATTTTGTACTGCTACTACCTTTATCTCTCTCCTGCCTTGTTTTGTTTTTCTTATATTAACCTCTTGAAAATTAAAGTTGTATGTAGCATGCTAGTCGCATAAAGTTTACTGAAACTTGCTTGGAAAAAAGTTAAAATGCATTTTTTGCAATTATGTTATGGCATTACTTTTCAGGTTTTCTGGTTGGTTTGCATATCATTTGAGTAACTTTCAATTTCGTTGGAACTGGGAAGACTGGAATGATTGTGTAAGCCTTGATCCTTTACATCCTCGCCCTGTATTTATAAGAGAGACTCTTCATAAATGCTTAAGGTTTGTTTTAATTTTAAGTGTAACAATTTAATATTTACAAAAGAAATTAAATATTATCTAGATTATTCTAATTTTTTTTTTTTTTTTTTTAGTGTACTATGTTATTGTTTTGCTATAGTCTGACATTTTTAGCCAGAATATTACATACAGTGGACGCTCGTTAATTCGAACTCGGTTAATTCGAACTAATCCAAAGGCCCCACAAAACTTGTATTGGAATCAATGTTAAAAATATCTCACTAATTCGAACTAATTTTTCATCCCTTCGGTTAATTCGAACTAAAAATTTGGCAAAAGAAATTTCTTTTTCCTCGTTTAATGGAGAAAATACACGCTTTTTTATTATTTTCTGTGCCAAAATTATCTGTATTTCTTTTCTGTGTAAAGACACGTATGCCTGCATTCCTAAACTATTGTATTTCCGCTAAACGTCAGTCCTACTGTCCTCTTCTTATCAGTGCTTAACTGACGAAGTTCTCCGTCGTTACCTGTTACCTTACATTCATTCAGAAACGTTTATGAATGGGTGGTGGTAGGAAAAGTACCTGCCGTGACGTAACAACATCAACGTACTTTTTTTCCGTCACCGGCAAGCGTGCGCGGTAGTTAGAAACTTAAACCAAAACCATTGCAACATACTTTTCCTTCCCCCTGCCCTCCGCCAAACAGAACCCACTCTCGTGAGTAGAAACATAGCGCACGGAAAAAAGAATTAGGGAGGGGGGAAGCTCTACCATTCGTTTATTTGCTGCTGATTTTCTTAGAATTTCAGAAAAACCAGTCTTTACTTTAGATTTTAGGGAAGCTGCGTCCAAATTAATGTGCTCTAGTTGTTCTTCCTCAGTGTGTGGTGTGAACGTGTAAAAATTCAGGATGTCTACACGTGGAAAGTACAAAGCCCTAACTTTGGAGACAAAGATAGAAATTTTAAGGAAGGTAGAGAATGGCGAAAACAAAACAAAGTTAGCAGCTGACTATGGAATTAAAAAAAATACCTTGTCAACTTATTTGAAAAACAAGGAATCAATTTTAGATTCATGGGAAAAATCGAAATTTGCTAGAGGAAGGAAACGCATGAGAAATGCGTCCCAAGAAGATCTAGAGAAGGCTCTACTGCTATGGTTCCAGGATGCAAGATCTCGAAACTTTCCGATAAATGGACCCTTAGTGCAGGCGAAGGCTGATGAATTGGCGAGTCGAATGGGTATTGAAGATTTTAAATGCAGTGATGGATGGCTTTCTCGGCTTAAGTCAAGGCACAATATTTCTTATAAAGCGGTATGTGGCCAGAGCTCTGATGTAAGCGAAGATGTATGCACTAATTTCGGTAGGAAACTGCCAGAGATTTTATCTACTTACCTGCCGAAAGATATTTTTAATGCAGACGAAACTGCACTTTTTTATAAACTCTTGCCAAACAAGACATTACATTTTAAAGGGGAAACTTGTGTAGGAGGTAAAAACAGTAAAGAGAGGGTTACAGCTTTAGTTTGTGCTAATATGGATGGGAGCGAAAAGCTTAAATTATTAGTGATTGGAAAGTCCAAGAATCCACGGTGTTTTAAAGGAATTAAAACACTGCCAGTTGATTATGTATCCAATGCAAAAGCATGGATGACACAAGACATCTTCCGTAGCTGGTTAAAAGGAATAGATAAGCAGTTTTCAAGGCAAAAGCGTAAAATTGTATTATTTGTGGATAACGCAAGGTGCCATAATAACCTTCCAGAACTGAGTTCCATACAGGTTGAATATTTGCCGCCAAATACAACTGCTAAGCTACAACCAATGGATCAAGGAATCATCCATAATCTTAAAACAAATTATCGTAAGAGACTCTTAAAACAAATCCTTTTTTCTTTAGATTGTGGTGAAAATTACAATATTACTCTGCTGACAGCTATAAATGATCTATATGCCGCATGGGATGCTGTAAAGGAAAGCACAATTAGTAATTGCTTTCGTCATGCTAAATTCATTCACCCCGAAAAGAAAAATCATATTGAAGAATGTGACGATATTGATACAGATTTTCCTGATTTCAAAAAATTTAAATGTGATAACATTACTTTTTCTGATTATGTAAGGGTAGATGAAGACGTGGACGTTTGTGAAAAACTGAGCGACGATGACATAATAAAAACTATCCGAGAAGATGAAAATGCAGAGATCTTATCGGATGCAGAAGAGAATGCAGAGACTGTTAAGCGTCCTAATGATCAAGCCATAATGGACTCTATAAAAACTCTGAAAGCATTTATTCAGATGGAACCTTCCTCTGAAAATGAATTGAAATGTTTACTTCAAATCGAGAAGCTGGCTGAAAAATGTAGGCATAATAAACAAAACCAAACAGTCATTTTACAGTTTTTCCCAAAAGTGTAATTCATATTTTTAATTAAAGTTTACTTTCTACTGCGTATCTTCTTCTTCATTTTATGATTAAGGTAAGTCTTTATTGCTTTTTATGTACCATGTTTAATTTTAAATAGCATAATACAATATAATATATTTTTTCGGGTTATACATACTAGGAGATTTTTCTTCTTCAGTGATACACATTTTAAGTTATATTTTCACTTAACATCGGATAATTCGAACTTCGGATAATTCGAACTTATTTCTGAGAACCTTTGAGTTCGAATTAACGAGCGTCCACTGTATATCAGGCATGAAAGAGTTCCTCCCAAAGGAGGAATTCCACCTTTTTTAAAGAAATTTTGGACATTCTCTGGATTGATGCGAAAATGCAAAGAAATCTTTGGAAGGATAATAAGGGGGGGGGGGGGGTGTTGCCTGGAAAATTTAGTAATCTGACATTTTTTCTACTCAAAGTGTGGAGTGTTCTTGAATTGCTGTGCAAAAGAGACATCAAATCAAAGGTGAGCTTATACCATATAAGCATCTGAAAGTCATGTAAATGAAGTTATTCAAAGTGTCTTTGCAGGATGAAAATTTTTTAGGTTTTAAAAATTAAAAATGAAAGGAAGTTTCTTTTTGGAATAGAACATTTTGCCCTATTTATACAACACTTTTGGATAATTTCAGTGATACCTTTTTCAAGATGTATTTCTGAAGCAAAGAACAATTTAGCATGGAGATTGTTTCCTTTTGAAAAAAGGAGAGAAATTTTAGCAGCCAAACCTTTCAGAATAATATTTGTTTTGAAAAATTAATGACTGTACTCCACATAAGTTGCTCAAATATATTTGGATTTACACCTTTAACATTTTTAATACTTTCTAAGTTACAAAAAGAAAATAGCAATAATGTATGCAGTTATATTTAATTTTATATTCTATAAGTTTCTGTTGAAATCAGACTTAAATTATAAGAGTTTGATGCCATTGTGTAGATAGAAAAGATTTCCACCTTTTTTCCCATTTCCATGCCTGATATATGGATTATGAACTACAGTGGTGGTCAAAAGTTTCCGGCCAGCATAAAAATTTTGGTTAATTTGTAAGTATATCCATATGAAGAGGAATCTCAAAGTGATACTTATACACCTTATTGACATAACTGTTAAGAACTTATTTATGGAATAAAATTTAAATATTAATAAATTTAATTGGCAAAATTAATTGCTAAAGAAAACGCATGTTCTCAAAAGTTTCCGGCCACCTTTGCAAGTTTGGGAAAAAATGGTGTTATAACAGAAAATAACAGTGATCAACAACATTTACAATTAGTATTTTGTATTCATACATTTAGCAATAACTACTGCAGCGCAGCAACGTGGCATCGATTCAATGAACGGTTGTAGATCATCAATGTTACATTTTGCCCACGGTTCTTACAATGTTTGTGAAAATGCTGCTGAAACACACGTTTTCAAGTTAGTTTCAAAGATTTTCTATTGTATTCAAATCGGATGATTGGGCTGTCCATTTCAAAAGTGGAATTTTTTTGTGCGAAAGCCACTGCTTGATGAGCTTGCATGTATGCTTTTGGTCGTTATCATGATGAAACAAATAGTTGCGACCACAATTTTTCCTCCAATAAGGCAGCAAATGGTCTTGCAAGATATCCTTATGCATTTCACTATTCATTTTGGCGCAGATTTCAAATAACGAACAGGCGCATTTTCCAGAAAACGCTCCCCACAGCATAACCTGTCCTCCGCCGTGCTTCATTGTAGGAATAATGTATCTCGCATCTTATCTTTTGTTTTTAGGTCATCGATTATAATGTTTTTTTTCACTACCAAAAAGATTATTTCTTCTGATAATTCTGTCTACAAGAATAGTCATTTTTCGGAGTCCCCCGGACCGTGGCAAGTTCCGAAGGCCATGACCATCTTTATATATTTTTTAAAATATCGTTTACAGCAAATTTTCCGATCGACAACTTTGCCGCAATCTCACGAGAGGATTGTCCCTTTAGCGACAAACAAATCCCTCGTTTAGGAACAATAAATTGTTAAAATTTTCATTTTTGAATTTCAAATGCATTATTCACGTTGATTAATTAACAAACATGGCCAAAAAAACACTTTAGCGATAGTAAAAACTAATGGATGACGAATGGCCGGAAACTTTAGCACGTGCGAATTTCGAATTCCTCCCCTTTGCATCAAGTATCTTAAGCATCCAATCAAAATGATCACGTGGTCAGAGGTACTTTACTTATTCATAACTTTTGGAGCAATTGTGCTTCTTCTTCACTAAAACGTTCTATCAAAGAAACTAACTGGCCGGAAACTTTTGACCGCCACTGTATGCTCCTATCTGTCAACTTCTGCATTTTTAAAAATCATAAAAAAAGATTTTAAATTAAAAAAAATTTTATAAATTGTGATATTATTTATTTAAAAAAATCTAGTACATATTTTATTTATTAAGTAAAATTTCTAATTCAAATATGTTTATTTAGCTGAAAAAAGCATAGAAATTAGCAACTGTGTATGACTTAATTGTTCAGTTTGTGAACGACAGATCATTCAAAAAATTTATGATGAAAACAGACAAAATCAGTCCAATTCCTATCTGATTTTGACACAAAATGTATTAAAATCTGAAAAGTTATTTCACTTGGAGAAAATGCCAGTTTTAATGCAGTGAAAACACATTTATTAAATGTAATAATTGTTTACAAGGACTTATGCCCGAGAAATCTAAATTTAAATGTATGAATTTTTATTCACATTGCTAACAAGATGTAAAACCAACAGAGTGAAAAAGTATCCAAGCCAGGGTTCAAACCTGGGTCTTTAGTTCAGCACATCAACACTCTTCCATCTGAGCCACCTGGAACTACACACCTAGTCTGGCACTCTTCACTCATAAATGTTGGTAAGGCTGCAACTGCAACACAAGATTGGATGTGGTTGTAGCCCTTACCAACATTTATGAGTGAAAGGTGCCAGGCTAGGTGTGTCTTTCCAGGTGTCTCTGATGAAAGAGCGTTGGTGCGCTGAACCAAAGACCCAGGTTTTTAACCCTGGCTGGGATACTTTTTCACTCTGTTGGTTTTACGTCTTGTTAGCAACGTGAATAAAAACTCATGTATTTAAATTTATATTTATTATAGTTTAATATTGGTAAATATTTATATAATGCTTTTGAAACAACTGAAAGAGCCATGTTACTGGCTACATTTAACGAAAAATCAAAGAAATTTTTAATAATTTCTTTTCAAGGTGAAAAATGTATATTTATCATTAAACCATACCTGCCAACTGTTACGAAGAAAACGTAGTTGCTACGATTTGGACCTATAAACTACGATGCTACGAAAATCGGTCTTAAACTACGATTTTTTGCAAAAAACAAAAAAAAAACGCATTTTTTGTTTCTAATTGCGATTTTTATCCCGCGCAGCATATTTTTCAGAAATGATTCTGTTGCAAAATTTCAACGTATTCCTTTCCGGAAGTTTTAAAAAACTTGTCATTTATCCGAAAATTCGGACATTAAAAAATGTTCATGGGATAAAAAAAAAAAAAATCTGGGCTGCAAAACAAACTTCTTTACATAAAACCCTCTTTATGTATATCAACCACAAGTGAATCGTGTTTCTGTAAATATTTATACAGGAATTCCCTTCCTTAGAAACAGGGATGCCATTTTAAGAATTCCTGGGAGGGGGAATCTTTGAGGAGCAAGATTTGAAATAGTGTGCAAAATCGTACGATTTGTACTATTTATTATTAAACATTTCAATTTACTAATTATAATTAAACATTTCAATTTTGTGTGGTTAAAAAACACAAAATTTGTCAAAAGTTCGTGGTAAAAAGTGCAGATTTCAACAAAGAATCGTGATAGAAAAATGTGAATTACAATTGTGGGGAAAAAATTGTGAATATCCTGAAATGGTCGCAGGAAAAAAAAAAATTCGAGAATTTCGTCAAAATTTACAGCACTGGGCTAAAAAATTGGAACCAGGTTTCTTTTACAAATGTAAAAAAAATGCTGCAAAACGAGAAGAAACTTTAAATATCGTATAAAAATTTTCAGAGGAAAAAATTTATTATATTGAGTTGAAAGACTGAAACCTTATTCCTTTTACGAATGTCAAAAGATGGCTCCGAAACACGAAAAACCAACCAACCAACCAACCTCCAGATTAATTTCAATATTCTGTGCTACGATTTCTCATTTTCAAAAGTTGGCAGGTCTGCATTAAATGCACCAAAAGTCAATTAAAATCTAGTAAGTAAACTTGTAAAACAGTAACTAAAGTTTTGAAAATTCTATAACCAACTTTTATGCAGTTTTAATTTGTTTACTTAATGCACCCCCTACTAAATTTAAAGATTCTCAAGGGACCTTATGCAATCATTAAATCAAGGTTGAACTGTAACTTTAGTTCATTCTTTCACTCATAATTTGATTTGAATGTAACTATCAATATTTATGAATGTAGATTCCTAAAAAATATTTAAAAACAAAAGATATGTTCTTTCCTTTAAGGTTATCATATTATCAAAGAATAGCTGATTTGGTACCTGACAGTTTTTCAAATCTTGTCCCCTTAAAACCAGTTACTACTTTCAAATATTCCCAAGAAGGCGCTGGTAAGAAAATTTTTGATAAATCCTAATATTTGAAATGTGGAAGTGTGTTTGCCTGAGCACAGCATTGAAATGGCTGTATGAATGATGATGTACATTCATAGATTTCTAGCCCAGAATAAGGCATAGACAACTGTTTATTTTGTCAGAAAATGTAGTTTTAAATTAATTTTTATTATTTCAATGCATGATTTTCTTATATTTTTAACATAAAAAAATAGTCTTTTTTTTTTTACATCTACCATATCTTAAAAAGCATGAATATTAGATTCATAACAATGTATTTGAATTGACATAAATTGAAATATACAGTCGAATTCAGTTAATACAAGAAACAAGAGAAATATAAAAGTCCTCACATTAATTGTTACTCATGTCATAATACACGTGAAGAAATAAAAATCTTAAAAACACACACATAAACTAATTACAACTGTTAATTCTTCTAACTATCTTAATGGAAAAATTAACATAGTATTCTAAATTTTTCCGGAAAAACTCGGTTAACATTGCAGTACTCACTACTACTTTATAACTGTTCATTTCACATATCCTTTTCATTTTAGCAGTGCAATAAGACAAAAAATCTGGCTAATATAGTTCAGAGTAGTGATGTAACGAATAGTGATTTGGCCGAATAGCCGAATACCGAATATTCGGCCAAGTTTTAGGCCGAATACCGAATATTCGGCGGCCGAATACTGACTTTAATATAAATGACTTTTATTTTAATTGTTTAATTTTTTTTTCAATTTTAAAATAAAAAATTAAATTAAGGACTAATTGAAATTAATTTTTTGTTTGAGTTTTCAAAAATCATAACAGTTGAATGTATTTTTTGTAATACTTTAAATGTCTTAAAAAATACTTTAAAGATAACATATGACTTTTAAAAATGTAAATAATAATTTAATTCATAATTTTTTATTTAATCCATAGATAGTTCTAGTAATTTATATATATATACTATCTAAAATAGAACTCATTACCTCTGTAAAAATGAAACTTTTTTTTATTTTAGTAAAATCCTTTCACCCCCTAAAAATAAGAACTTGCATGTGCCCTCTGTCTTTTTATATCCTTTTTCATGCAACTTAAACTTAGTAAATTTACACTCTGTATGTAAAAAAAAAAAAGTTACTGTCTTAAAATATACTTATTCATTCCATTAAAATATTATATGTTCTTTTCTGCTACCAAGATATACTTTTCTCTTTTCTTTCTCTCAAAATTGACAAGCCCCTCATAATAATTCCTCCACCCCATATTTCAGAATGAGATCTTTTTCTTATAATAATTAATGTAATTTAGGCATAATTTTTTAATATTATTTGTCGAAAATATTTAAAATCATATTTTGTTTTGATTTTCTGGAACATATCTAACCAAATATCTTAAAATATTCGGCCAAATATGCCACTATTCGGCTACAGGTATTCGGTCAAATGTCTTACTATTCGGCCACAGGTATTCAGCCGAATATCTGTTCAATATTCGGCCGGCCGAATACCGAATAGTGGCCGAATATTCGTTACATCCCTAGTTCAGAGTCTGGATTTAAAGAGAGAAACAAATAGTTTTTCTTCCATGCTCTTTCTTTTCCAAGTTTCAGTTTTGAAATATTCTTATCCCTCCCTTCTTTCATGTTCTCACAATAAAAGGGATGCTCCTTTGCAATTTTTTTTTTTTTTTTTTTTGGGGGGGGGGGGGGGGAGGGGGGTGTCTTCTGTAAGGGGACTTATCTGGTGGGGAAGAAAAAAGTGGAATCTCATGTTATCTTATGGTGAAAATACATATTCTTCTTTTTCATTTAAATTTGGGAATTTCAACATCATTTTTTTCTTTTTATGTTGATAGGAAGTTTTGTTATCACTCTGTAAACTCCAAGTCCAAAGTTACAAACGAGTAAAGAATACTTTTTACACTTTTTGGAATTTTTTGAAACTTTAACACGAATTTTAAAATACTCATAATTATCTTTAAAATATTTTAAGCTTACAGAGGGATAAAGAACCTTCCTATCTACACGCTGAAAAAAAATATTGTGGAATTTCCAAATTTGAATGAAAAAGGGTACGTATTTTTCCCATAGCATAACATGGGATTCTTTTTTTTTTTCTTCCCCACCAGATAAACCCCCTTAAGGTTGAAATTCTGTCTGGTAAGACTGATAAATTAATATATTTTAAAAGACAGTTGTCATGTAGAAATATTATTGCTAAGACAGAAAATTGTTTGATAAGAAAGGATTTCTTTCCTAATTCTTCCCTACTTTTTGCCAAAAATCACATTGAAATGAACAGATGTACTTGCCATGATCATTGCTCATGATCCATGTACATTGCTTTTGTAACTCGTAAAAAGCATGAAAATCTTAATATTGTTTAAATGATGAAAATTCTTAACGTTGATATTGCTCACATTGTGTCTTCGTTTTAGGTGTGCTTGTATTAAACGAGTTCGACTGTATATTTAATTGTAATAAATAAAAATGAAAGAAATTTTATCAGAAATTTAATTATTGCATATGAATTGCATATGAAAGTCTTTCACTGGGGAAAATGAAATAATTAAAATGAATTAAACATAATAATTAACGACTTTACTTTGTATTAAACCAAAACGTAGAGATTTATTTTATTCATATGTTTTTTTTTACATCTTTTAATTTTTGGAATAAATAGTACGTTGGATAGCAACACCTTTTTTGTTTTGTATGAATTAAACATTTTCATGCTTTGAAATATATTGTGAAATATGTACATAAAGCATGAATAGCTGTACATACCAAAAGATTTTCTTTATTGAAAAGTATGCCATTGTTAACTGGTAAACAATTTGTAAAAGTGGTATAATTATCAGTAACTTTCAATTTACTTTATTTTCATGGCTATCTGAATATTTTAAAACTTTAAATGTGTATGTTTGAAAGGCCAACTTATATCTTGTGTATTTTTTTAATGTGCTAATTTAGCAGTGTTAGTTGTGTTTAATTAATAGTTGATTTGTAATTAATTTGTTGTTTTAGTATTAAAAAAATTTTGTCATAAATGTGTTTAAGTTCAGTACAGTAAAACCTCTGAATAGCGGCCACCACTGGGAGCAGGGTAAAGTGACCGTACTTCGGAGGTTGCCGTTATTCAGAGGTTCCACATTTTAAAACCTCAAAATTACATTACATTAAAATAACAATAACTGACCAAAATTATTTTATTTTTACAGTTAAAAAATACATACTATTATTTTACACTAAAGAAATTACAGTGAAAACTCCATGTGGGACCACCTCCCTGTACGACCATTTTTTCAAGGAACGAAATTTATTCCCATAAGCTCAATACTAAATTTACCTCTATTCAGAGATCACCGCAGTTGGACTCCCCCCATGAGCGATCCATTTCTTTGAAGAAAATGAAACAACTTCCATATTTTCCTGGTCGCTTGAAGATGGTTTTATTAGAATAATAATTCTGGAGAGCACATTATTCATCAAACTTCTAAACTAAATTTAGAATTTTTATTTATTCCAGTAATATTAAAGTTTTTAAACCCCTTTGTGCATTTTTATGCAATGATTTTAACTCTGATGGCAAAGTAAGGATGATGGTCAATAAACTCCCCTGCCCTATTCTGTCAGGAAACTCTCAAAGAAATAGATAAATTAATGAAATCGTCATTATTTGTTCCCGTCCAAAAAATTTGCATTTATTTACTGAACTTCGAAAGGACTTGGAAATAAAAGTTAAAGGAGATAAAACCGTAAAATCAAAGCAAATGTCATTTTTTCAAGTTCTGCAATAATTAACTTATGCAATTAACCTTTGTTCTGATACTTAAATTTTCATATTTTTCCCTAATGTGGAAAATAAATTTTAGTAACATTAATTGTTAGCCTTTTTCAACAATTCAAATCTAGATTTAAATATGACCTCCATTAAGAAACCACCTCTCGGAGCAACCCATTTTTATTCGAACGGAACGTGGTCGCTTTAGGGAGTTTTTACTTTAGTTATTCGCACTTTTTTTCATTTTAAAGCGTATCTCTTTCTCTAAATGCATAATCATTTCCACAGATTTGTTGTAGAATTCGTTAACATTTTGAGTGAGTGCAAAATTCTTAATTTCCCAGTTTCTCTGTAATGTCAGAGGTTTTACATTCATGCAACATGTTATGTTGTAAAAGCTTTACATAACATTCCCCCTTCTTAAATTTACATAAATTTAATTTTGTATATTTTGTTAATTTTAATAATCTACTTCCATTTACAATCTTTCAACTTTGACAGCAAATTTTACTAAGTTTTAAATATTAAATCTTAAATCTTTATTTTTAATTATTTCATTTAAAATTAAATTTATTATATTCTTTTATCTTTTTCCATTTCTCTGATAAACTTTCATAACAATTGCTGAAATCGTTTGCCAGAGAAATGAAATTATAACTCCTACAGTTTCCCTTAATTTTATTGCTTTTCATTCACTTCGCACCCCAAAAGATGCAACTTTTAAAAGGGATTTCTCTCTTATCTCAAAACAGGCAGGAAATTCCTTTTGACATCACGAAAACTCCCACGAAGCGAACATTCCTTCTTTTACCGCTCGTGAGAGTGTTGCCATTCCACGGTGATTATTCCGCCGCTAAAACATTTTCCCCCTGTTCACGTTCGATAGATCGTCCTCTTCGATTCGATGGATCGTCTTTTGGAGCATTCTCATTGGCTGTTTTCGCTGAAAGCATACTCCAATTTTCCGCAGGCTTTTCAAATAAGAGTCAGTTTTAGAATTTTATCAGAAGACTCCAGACCGTTTTTCGAATCGGGAGTTGTTTTTAATTTTTTTCAGAGTTGGGCGTAAGCCCCGGTGAGCGCACCATAGGAGGAGATTTAGATATTGCAAAGTAAATATCCGTGTGAAATATTAATTTATTAACCACCACCATAATTAAGTAATTCTTATCTCTCAAAATTTGAATGAAAAGAAGATGGAATTTTTCCTGTTCTCATTGTCAAGTTTCCACCGTCATCCGTTAATTGCTGGAATATCTAAAACCAGAGAACCAGCGTCGCATCAAGTATACAACGAATTGTGAATATGCTCATACGTTTCCTTTTGCATCCTCCGTCATCAATATACATCTCCTTATGCATTCTCCATCATCAATATACATCTCTTCTTACATCCTTCGTCATTAATTAGAATTTTATTCTTTTGATATTGCACTTTTATACATCTAAATTCAACCATCATCATAATGCCATAACAATATTATATTGTGTAATCATCACTTCTATTACCTACAGAACTCTTTACCATCCAGTTATTCCGACTTTGTTTTATAAACTTTCACAAACTGTATTCCGTTCAAGAACTGTTTTTATTTACAAGAATCAATATTGATATAAAGAAGACTGTTATAATACGAAATAATGTTTAACCTTTTTCAATAATTTATTAAAATTTTATTCTCAACATAAAGTATAACATGCTCCGGATCCGGATAGATTTCAATGTGTCTCCTATTATACAATAAAATACTTGATTATGCAATTGATTTCATTCATTTTAATTGTGAGTGTATTTTATGTGTGATGTTCAACATGGGGTGAGTAATTACCATTTCTTATTTATTTATTTAGAAATTCATTATCTTCAGATTTAATTTAATTACGACGTGTACTAATTAACCACTATACGTATGGCCATAGTGTGATTTCGGGGAATGTGAATTGAATTTGTTTCGATCAGATTTTCTTTTCGAATTTTCGTTTCAATTTACATATCCCGGAATCTCACTTAATACAACAATAGTCCAGAAATTGGGAGATTTTTCTTTCGAGAGTTCGAAAGCCATTCCAAAAGCAACTTATCAATCTCATCATAACTAGTTCTTTTGACACTCAGTTTTATATTCCAAATTTACACCTAGAAATGTTTTTTCTAAATAAAAGTCACTTTTTTTCAAAATGTCATCTGTTTGGTTCCTTCCGCAAATGTCATTTCAGCTAATTTTCATGCACTTACACTTTTTTTGCTTACGTGGATAACTTTCAACTTATCACTTAAAGTTAAATTTTTTTCACTTTAAACTCATTCTTTTAGTGAAAAATACGTGCTACACATAGACAAGAAATATCATCACGCGATTCAAAAAGAGTATATTTGACAGTAGTCATTTGACTACTGCTTCCTCACACATAAACTTAAATTTCGCCCACCCCCTCTCGCCACACCTATTTACAAACGAGATTTTGCTAAGAAACCACTAGAGATTAGTAAGGAAATTATAAGGATCTCAAATAATAAAATCCACCTCCACATTCTTTTCAATGTCAGTTATAGTTTAAAAAAAAAAAAAAAAAAAAAAAAAACTGTGGGGTGGCCGTTATTCGGAATTCGTTGTTCGGAGGTTTAGTGTAATGTTATTTCTATGGAAGAGATTCGGTAATACTAAAACATGGCCGGTATTCGGAGGTTACTGTTGTTCGGAGTGACCGTTGTAGGAGGTTTCACTGTATAAGCAAGGTTTCCTCTCTAGGGATTATACTTCCTGTAATCTTCGTCACAAGAAGCAGTGTTAAAATACTTAGCTAGCAACGTTCTAAATTTAGATTATGCATGAGATATTATCTTACATTTTTAATAATAGAAAGTTACTCAAAAGTCAATTTACTTGATGAAAATACCACATTTAAAGAATAATTTAAACCTTAACATGGACTTTAAATGAAATTTTTGCAAAATTGGAATGTATTTTTAATTATCAAGCTTCACAATTATTTTGTGACATTTGGAGGTACTTCATATTTTGTAGATCACATTCAAATAATATAAGGGAAACTGAAGTTATTTATGTTTTTCCAGTAACTACCAAAATTTCTGCTAATTCGAAAACATTTAATTCCATTAAAATACACAACCATATTAACAATGACTGTTTCTTCCTGAGAGCAATACTCCCCCCCCCCCCCCTTACGTGATTCTAGAAACACACACACATTGATACAAAATTACATAAAAAAAAAAAGACATCAAATTAGTGGAATATTTTTTCATGGAATATACTAATTTGTCTTCCTTAATAATAGCTTTTCTGAGAAAATCTGAAGTAATATTTTTACTTTTAACATATTTTAATATAATACCATTATTTAATAATAAATCTTGAACAAAATTAAAATGTAGATTCATATGTCTTGGTTTATTTGCTGGCATAATATATTTAATCCACTGTATTGCTGCTTGGCTTTCTGAGTTTAAAATTACTGCATCATTTATAAATTGTCTACATTTTAAATTTACTGTCCAAATAATATCTTTAAAAATCTGAGAAAATAACTGTCCAATAACCAGATGTTATCACATAGTTCAGATTTACTGTGTGGAGCTATTTTTTTTTTCCTCAGCTGAATAATTAATATCATATGTTTTCCTTATTTGTCTTTTCCCACTAGACTAGTCATCTCTTGAAGTTTTATTCCTAAAAAAACTTTCCTTCAGTATGTGATTTGACCATTGGAAAATGTAACAGTCTTGTATTTAAACTTTGATTTTTTTTTTTTTTTTAATTGAGAAGAGCATTTTAGCAGGTTCCGTATAGAGTGTGCAATAATTGTTCCTTTTTCCACCTGGAATATCTCTAAAACTTCATCTAAACTCTTATCATGCTGGGTCTTTAATATATCTCTAAGTTAAAAAATTTACTTTTTAGTCTTCAAACACTATAAACCACTATTTCACACTGATATGTTTAGTCCAAACACTTGGTATTTTAAAGATATTTCCTGTGCTCTAGCAATATAATTATTTTCAGATTTATTCAACTTTATCTCTAAATTTTTAATTAATTTCTGGTATCAATTATTCAGTCCTCTGTTTGTTTGGTAAAGATTGATTTTATTTTTTCACTAAGCATTTTCTCGTTCTCTTGTGGCATATTGAAGTGCCTGTTCATCTGACAGGGATAATTTTATGTAAGCTATGGCATCAGTATTTTTTTTAAATTATTATTCCATTCTTTGGAATCACTTTCACTCAATCCTTTGGCTTTTACTTCCAATATCACCAAATCCAGTCTTTTTAAGCTTAGAGCAGTTTTCATTTTTAAATTCCAGATAAAGTAATTTTTCCCAGCTAATTCCGGAATGTTTAATTTTTTCATTGTTCTTTTGATTTCACTTAGAAACTCAGCTCAAATGTTCAAAATATAGCAATGACCACATTATCTGCTGCCATTTGCAATTACTTTAATAGGCACTCAAACTCATAGATTTTTAAACAAATCTTTTTATTGAATGAGCACAAAACATTTAACAAATAAATAAATTTTACATACGTAGATCTATAACTTAGCACACCAGCAATTCCATCATCTCTAATTTACTCTCACAAACTGACTATGCTAGCAAAAGCAGGTGCATGTCCAAAAACTGGGTATGCATGAACATAAAAAATGACTTGCTTGCTTCAAACCCAACATCATTAAAATTCTTTATGCAGCCCTTCACAAAAATTAAAAATAAATAGTATGCACATCATGCAGTAAACATGTTGACTTAAAGCAGCATATATATAGTATGGTAGCAGCAGCATATTTTAGCAACTAATTTAAGCACCAATGATTTTGATTTATATGATAGATTAAATTATGCTGATAATGAAACTGCCAGCAGGCAATGTCTCCATAGTAACATCACACATTCCACTGTAATGTGAAATGAATGGCAACATGATTACTAATGATGTCTCAGAGTTGGGGTAACATCAATGTTTGGGTTGCCATTCATTTCACATTGTAGCAAGCTGTGCAATGTTGCTATGGAAGCATCTCCTGCTGTTGCACCTCCTGGCTGGAAATTTTATCTGTACCATCTAATCTATTGTGTAAAATCATCATAAAATCATCATAAAATCATGCATAAAATCATCAATGCTAAAATTGATTAGCAACATGCATTGCTGCCTCCCAGAATAATAATATTAGAACTTTGTTGCTGTCCTCATGCTAAAAATCCCCCATTAAAGAGTTATAAAAAATGCTTTAAAACATTACAAAAATCATAATATATGTGACAAATTTCACTCTTTTAAAAAAAATTTTATACTGTTTTATAAGAAGCAAAAAAACTTTTTAGCATTTACTTTTACATAATTTTTCAGAAAACTTACCCGGGACTGTTGCAGCTCAGCAATTGACTGCAGCATTAAAAGATAAATGCACTGCTGAAGAAGCTCTACTACTTATAAAAGACTTGCCTAATCCACTTCAAGAAGATGATGGTATGTAATTCCATGCTTTAAAATCCATTTCTTACTAGGTTGAGCAAAAAGTTCTTGGAAATTTGTGAGGCTTGAATTCATATTCGCAAATTAACAACAAAAGCAACAAGGACTATTCTTCAAAGTAGAGATCATCATAGTCTTTCGAGCAGAGTAGTCACTCTGCAGAAAGTCACTGGACTTCGTGCAATCGTTCTGCGAGATTCTGGATTAGCTGGAAGTACCATGGCGGCTCCTTGGAATCGGAAAACTTTTGACATGCTTCTTCAACTTCATTAAAGGATTTAAATCGACAGCCCTTGGAAAAGGCATTGATCGAAAGAGGCCATAATCGGATGGAGCCACGTCTGGACTATACTGCTAGTACTCCTACATACGATGCAAATTCTGATAACTATTAGATTAAGAATTTCCCAGAACTTTTTGCTCAACCTAATATGTAACCAGACAAAATATTAACGTTGATTTGAGTTCATGTGAACTGTATTATTCTTTTGTCAGTTTTAATTAAAATATGAAGAGAATAAAGGTCTTATTTTTAAAACGTGCAAATATTAAAGATGTAATCGTGATAAACAAAATGAAGAAACAGGATAGTTGCACAAATACACACTTATTTACTTTCAAAATCGGAAGGAAGGAAAATTATTACTTCCACCAATTGGTCACTGCATCGCCGAATTGAAAATTTCTGTGAATTAAAATCCTGAAGAAAAATGTTAAGATATTCCAAATGAAGCTGCACAAATAATATAATAAATTATAGTATGACAGACTTGACCACATCACAAAATAAAAAATAATAGCGACTTAAAAAGATAAGCTTTAAAGCTCTGACATTTATCAAAAACGCTTTCGCCAGAACAAATCTGCGCTCTATTTACTTCATGTTAGCAACTTATCAAAAAGAATTCTAAAGTGAAAATTAACGAAATTTTAATATAAACAAAATCCACGGAGATAAAGAAGTAAAAGAACTTAAACATTTAAAATGATTAGTTAAATTAAATAATGATGAAGCCTTCAAAAAAATCAAATAAAAAACTTAATTAAAAAAAAAAAAAAAAAAAAAAAAAAAAAAAATTAATTTGCAAAGCAAAACAAACGCACTTCTTATGAAGGAAGAGCCGAGCATGACATTTGCTTCATTATGAAAAAAAGAGAGGTTCCAAGTGACACATGCAGTGAGATATTGTGAAATAAACACTCCTCTGAAATGCTGTACCAGGCAAAAGAAAAAAAATCTGCACTCTGCAGGGAAGAGAGGCCAGTGGTGTAGTTGGGTGGGAACGCATGGGTACGCCGTTCCCAGAAATATTTGGTTTGTTACCGTAAAAAAAAAAAAAATCGCGAACGAGCACAAATTTTTTTTAAGCGAAACAGTAATTTATGCTTGTTTTAAGAAGATCCGTTTCACTTATATTCATAAGCTGCTTTAACCGAGTTATTTTCTTCTGTTGGGCTGATTGGTGGCTTCTGTTATTATGAAACAGCCATTATAAATGAAGTGTTAG
Organism: Maratus speciosus; assembly: GCA_963932465.1. NCBI lineage: Eukaryota > Metazoa > Arthropoda > Arachnida > Araneae > Salticidae > Maratus > Maratus speciosus. The sequence goes on along the minus strand of OZ010788.1, from coordinate 583,249,574 downwards.
GTGAAGATGAAAGAACAGCCATAAAAAGTTAAAACTCTGATTTTCTGGTCAGAATGGGGTAAAAATAACCATTTTTTTTTTTCTTTAAGTGCGGCTATTTTTTTTCCCATTCTTTTCAGAAAATCAGAGTTCTAACTTTTTACGACTGCTCTTTCATCATCACCTAACACTTCCTTTATAATGGCTGTTTCATAATAATTGAAGCCATCAGTCCATCAATGGAAAATGATCTATTCCAAAGGTCGAAAAATCGATCGAAAAAACTATTTAATACTTTGAGCAGAAGGAAAAGGCTATACCAGCAATTTTCATGACACTAATAGAATCACATAGCTGCCATTTTGTACGGTTTTGTTACCTATAAAATTTAATAAAAATTTTTGTCATATTTAATCGCTAACAATGCTTAGATTTCGTCGATTTAGGCAAAATTTACTAGTGAGTTTTAGTGGTTAGAAAAAATCTTGGAAATTGGTGGCTATGCAGTAGCGTAATACCGCAGCAAGAAAGGAAAAAAAAAAAACAGCAAAATTGACATCCAACAAGCAAAAATACTATCAAGAGCTTTTTCAAATAAACAATTTCATTCTCCATTTTTCTTAAAAGTAACGGAAATGTACATCAAAGAAATGTTACTAGTACAATAAAAATTAATGAATAAAGTGAAAATTTATATTTCATCTCCTTAGTTTGTGTAATTCCGGTTTATGCGAGTTTTTTTTGCTTATCCGAGGTGAGCTTGGTCCATATTAACTCAGATAATCATAAGTCTACTGTAATAATTGTAACTGTTAATTGAAAAAAAAAAAAGTTGGCTTTTGGCTAAATGTTTTAAATTGGTATTTTGTATAGGTGCAGATTTACGGTTGCCAGTCGCCATGTGGTGACTATTTTTTGCTATGGCGACCAAGTCTTAGTCGCCAGAGATCAATTTCCAGTGTTCCGAATCCCCGTCACAGAATTTTTATACATTTTTTTTCTTTTGCAAATAGAAAAGCACCTGCTCTTTTCACTGGACGAGATCAAGTATGACCTTGATAAAAAGTCGGGGAATTTTTGCAATCTCAGTTACCGTCGTGAACGCTGCCCCTGTGATGTGCTGCTTCTAACCGAAAATTATGTTCGAATATAATTCTATGCATGTCCACTCCACTACAAAGCTTAGCAGAAGGGCTTTGGATCATGGAGTCGCGAGGGTAGAAGATTCCGAACTCTGAAGAAAAAAGTACAAAAAGAAAAACAAACTTGAAAGAAAAAATACTTAACGCAAGGTATATTCTTCCTCTGTAAATGTTTTCTGCAAGTGCAAGATTTTTATAGTGCAAAATAATCTTACACATTCCTAAATTTTTTTACATGTATACTTTTATATGACAAAATCAAAAGAAGAAATAAAGTTTTCCTAATATTTCCCATTATCATGCCTGCTTAGCTTATACATGTTTTGTTATTAAATTGTATCTTGTCCAACTTTATCATCTGATTTTTCCAGATTTATATTATACTTTTTTAATATGAAAGTTTCAAGAATTTTAGGATTAAATTAAATATGCACATCTGTTGTAATTAATCTGTGTTTTGTTGTACATGTGTATTTATTAAACTATTTTTCATTTTGAATTCCTGATTTTTTTAAAAAGTTTTTTCAATGTAAACACTATTGTTTCATAAGTTTGTTTCGCAATGTGGCCACTAGATTTTGGTTAGGAGCCAAAGTGGTGACTGGATTTTTGGGGGTTAGGAGCCATTGGCTCCTTAAAAATTTTCGGAATCTGCACCTATAGTATTTTGGCTTAGCAAAAATCCAGTAGCATCAACATATCTACTCTATGAAAAGGTGAGTTCCCGCAAATATTTTTTTCCAACTACAACACTGAGAGAGGCTGATGTTAGGCTTAGCAACAGTGTGCTTAAGGAACAAAATACACGTCTTAAGTTAGGAAATACCGATGCTAAAAGCTAAAAAAAGAACAAAAATATATAAAATTTAAATACTCTGAGAATTTATCTCACAAATACCTCAGCAAATTCTGCTTTAAAAGCAAATAAGATCCAGTTTGTTGTGCACCCACCATACAGCGTGAAACTTTCTCCATACAAGTTTTATTTTTTCCCCGAAGTCAAGAAATGTCCTTGTGGCACAAAATTTACACGTGTGAATGTTGTGCTCGAGTGCTATTTTACTCTCCTCAAACAAATCATGCTGGATGAGCAGAAAAAAAAAATTGAAATTCTGTTTCAAAGAATGAATAAATGTATTTAGCATAAAGGTAATTACTTTGAAAAAAAAAATAATCTTTTTATATGATGTATATTTTCATTAATTCAAAACTTTTAAAGTGACCCTCGTGAAACTTACTAATTATAGTTGAGTGTTAATATATTTTAAAAAATTTGTTTGGCAGCAAATATTAATTTTCTTTATTTTTTGTTGCAAAAGGCATCTCAGGCTTTCAAAGTATCTTGATTCCAGGAAAAAAATGTGTTATTCAAACATTAAAGGTAATTTACAGAATTTGGAGCTCTTGAAAGTGTAGGTTTTGTTGCTTCATATCCACACTACCTTTATATACAGGCAATTTTTTATGAAAATTAACATTTAATTTTAACAAATTAAATATGGAAATGGGCCCTAATGGTTATCCTTATAATTATTTTCCCACGTTTATTATACTTACAAAAAAATATATATAGAAAGTCCATATCTCTTTTGTTTTATTCTCTTTTCATTATCTGTTTAGTGGAACCAACCCATAATCCTTTAAAGATTGATGTGTTTGTCCAGACACTCTTGAATTTTGCAGACAAGTCTTTTTCTCATGCATTTGCTGCCATTGCAAAGTAGGTGTTATTGTCTAACATATTTTTATCTAATTTTAAAAAGTATTTTTTATACTACTCATTTGAATAGTTATTATGCTAAAATATTTTTCTCTTTGTTATTACAGATATCACACAGTTCTCAAAGTATTATCAACATCTGAGGAAGCTCAGATTTGCATATTAAGGAGCATGTTCGAACTGTGGCATTGTCACCAGCAGGTATGTTTTTTATGAAAATCTTTTTTTTTTTTTAATTCTTATAAAAATATCTTTTTTTTTACTTCTGGATTGTGTGTTAAATAAAGGACATTGCAGGTTATTATTAAACATATTAAAGGGGTGGGGGGATGATCACTTAAACTTATTTTACTATACACATAACTGCTAATATTCCAGTTTTTGTCAAGTGAAAAAAAAAAATCTTTTAACATAAATTTTTTTATATAAGACTATTTAATACGAGGACTCGTATCTCTGCTGGACTTATTTGATTTCATTTTTAAAAAAAACTGGTTTAATTTTTTAATGTTAGCAGCTGTGTATGCATTTTCCACTTACCTTTATTCTTGCATCATAACTTAATTATTATCTTTTAAATCTGCCAATGTTTTATTTCATTATACATTTCTTTTTAATGAGTGCTCTTGTTAGATGTTTTTAAAGAAGTCTGCATTCTTTTTCCTCTTTAAGTAGGTTGTACCCTATACTTTTTAAAAGTGAAAAATGCACCCTCTCCTTTCTTCATCAACTATTCCCCCTGTAATTTTTTTTTTCTTTTTTGTAAGCCTTTTTTGTATAATACTGTTTAAATGTTTTAAACAAGTTGGAAATTGCTCGTCAAACGTGGCAAATGAGGTGCGTTCGTACTATAACTAGTTTTATAATTATTTTTTGCACCCCATATTGTACTGAATGTATATTTTTTTGCGCTTCATAAGTGCATAGTCTGCAACATCATTAAAATGCACTTACAATAATTTTTTCCCCATTCCCCGTAATGTAACGGAAAACTTTTGACTGTCCCTGTAATTAAACTATACATTCGATTTTCATAAAATTTGAAATGGCTCGAAAAAAATTTTGCAGCAATTATATATTTAAAATTTCAGACCATTCGGAAGGCTGTAAAATCATTAAAATGCATTTACAATAATTTTTTCCCATTGGCCATAATGTAACGGGAAAATTTTGGGTGTCCCTGTAATTAAACTATACATCCGATTTTCATAAAATTGGAAATGGCTCAACAAAATTTTGCAGCAATTATATATTAAAAATTTCAGACCATTCGGAAGGCTGTAAAATCATTAAAATGCATTTGCTACAATTTTTTCCCATTGGCCGTAATGTAACGGAAAACTTTTGGGTGTCCCTGTAATTAAACTATACATCCGATTTTCATAAAATTGGAAATGGCTCGACAAAATTTTGCAGCAATTATATATTAAAAATTTCAGACCATTCGGAAGTCTGTAACATCATTAAAATTCACTTGCAATAATTTTTCCCATTGGCCGTAATGTAAAGAAAAACTTTTGACTGTCCCTGTAATTAAACTATACATCCGATTTTCATAAAATTGGAAATGGCTCGGCAAAATTTTGCAGCAATTATATATTAAAAATTTCAGACCATTCGGAAGTCTGTAACATCATTAAAATTCACTTGCAATAATTTTTCCCATTGGCCGTAATGTAAAGAAAAACTTTTGACTGTCCCTGTAATTAAACTATACATCCGATTTTCATAAGATTGGAAATGGCTCGACAAAATTTTGCAGCAATTATATATTAAAAATTTCAGTTCATTCGGTCGGGTAGTTTTTGCTCTGTTATATGCGGACGGACAGACAGACGGACTGAACGACGACTATAGGTGCTACGTATTTATATAATTACGAACGCACCTAAAAAGGAAAGTATGAAGACGAGCAATTGGGTAGCAAATAAAGCAATTTCTTTGAAATTAAGGTATGTTCTACAATCCAATATGTAATGTGTGTTGTGTTATACTGTATGTAATTTCAGTTGACTGCTCAAGGTCAGTTTCCCAGTGCTTATCTTAGGTTACTAAATATGGTAACATTACATTTGGCTGATTGGCTGCTCTTTTTTTCCCCGTTCTATTTGAGATTAATTGAAAGCTTTGTCCTTTGTTAGATTGCAGCAGTGGGAGAAAAAGGACCAGGGGCTCACATCTTCTAATGCTATGACACAACAGTATGAAGTGTGGACGGCAGATGTTCTTTCAAAGTTAATTGATATAGTACAAGTTGGGGGAGGGGGATACTCGAGGATTTTGTATTTGAAAACTGCCACAAGGATGAACAACAGTATATTGAGATTCAAAAATTAAGAACAAAGTTGATATAATTAGTATAATGATATATTAATCACAAGGATCGAAATATACCTGAAGATGAATTTAAAATAAGCAGCTCAAAAGTATATATCCGACAATACACTACAGTCAAGATATTTAGTAGCTAATACACTGATTGTTGTTAGAGTTAAAATTTGTGTAAAAATGTTTAATTGAAAGAATCATTCTTCAATAAAAGAATTAAAGTTACAGATTTTTAGATAATATTCTTATATCATTATTTGTAAGTTAAATTCCTTACTGTAAAATACATATAAATTTTCTTGTTTAAATTAAATGAAAAAAAATAAATTACTCACCCTGTCTGTTGATATGAAATGATGAAACAATAATCCAAGGAGATATGAACACATGAAATTGTTTATTAAGCAATAGGAATAATAATCTTGATATAATGGATCCAGTTAACAAAGATTCATTATCTTTAAAAAAGATCATTAAATATTTAATAACTTTCAGTACTATTGATGATAATGCTTACACTATTATTCTATTGAGATAAAATTCAGTCACTAAATAATTTATAATTAATGTGGTAGATGAAGCGATGCTATTGTCATAAAGAAATATAAGAATACACAATTCAACATAGCAATATTGAATGATGAAGTAAATGTAGGGAATTGCAGCTTCTCCAGACTCTATGAAAAATTAGGATGGATAGTTCACCATCTTGAAGGTATTAATATGTAATCGGGGGAAAAAGGGAACGATTTTCGTAGAACCATGATAGCTTATTGGGTAATTATTAACCATGATAAACCACAGTATGCTGAAATATCAAAGAATGTAATAAGAAATAAGAAGAATTTGTACATCTTTTCCACCCAATCGCTCAAAGTAAAATGTCTTCCGAGCAACGGGCCCAGCAGCGAACTCTAATGAAAAAAGGTTATCCTTTTCATTTACCTTATACAGCAGACTGATTTGAAATTTTGAAACAAACGGTGGTCTAAACCACTACAATTATGAAAACAACCAATCAACTTACGTGTAGATCCATAACATGGTTAAAGAGAGAAATTTACGCCAGTTGCAGGGTTAAGTTAGATATTTACCTCAATTTTTCTCCCATTATGTATTCCAGAAATCATGAGAGTGACAGCAGCCGCTTGTGTGGGACTTATGAAGATGCTATGAAAATGCTTCCAGAACATTTTCTATGGACGGATCAAAGACTCAAATCACGTGCACACAGTAACTTCTGGTTGTCCTTGGGGCAATATGATGTATGATTCCCTCCTTTTTGGGCATAAGTTATTGTTTTTTTTTTCATGTGCTGGAGTAATGGCTACTGATAACATAGAAAAAGGCATTGGCACATAATTTAAAAGTGAAATATACAGAAAATACATTTTTTTTCGCTTTACTGCCAAAGCTCCGTTGCACAACTGATGAAGCAGGTTATCAAGCCCCCCCCCCCCCTCCCCCCCCCCCGGGATAGCAGCACACAGAGATCTTTTAGTTGTTCCAGAAGTTTGATATTGGAGAATTTAAGTAAGATCGCTCCGCACCCCTTTTTAGAAACTTTGTTGATCACTAGAGTAGAGGTACATTATTCTTCTTAAATCAATTTCATTAATCGAGGAGTAAGATTTTATAATTGAGGATATAGTATTGCACTGATATTAAATTTCACCACTCGTAAGTTGAAAGTAAGGCCGATCTTCAATGATAAAATGATTGTTGAAAACCGATGTTGTAGGATGACACTTCTGGATATCTTATTTTCTCAATAAATGCTCAGGGTCTTTATTTTCAATGATCTAATCACATAATTTGGCACCGGCATCTTCTTCAAATTCCATGCAGAAGCAGCGTTTTAAAAAACTAGTTGTTCAACCTGCAGCCAAAACTCATTCTGCCCGGACGCAGCCGAAGCTGCGCCGAGCTCACACACCAACGTCTGCCTGCTTAATCCCTAAATGACAGACTTAAAACAGATCTCAGCCTGAAAGAATGTGTACGAGTTTGAAAATAGCCAATCCGATGCATTCAAGCACCGCGCGTCCATCCGGGAACGCATGAGTTCAATGAACTATACGCGTGGGTTTCTCGCGATGTCACCGAATTGTACGAAAAAAATGGCACAGAAATGCATCCTTTTATCAATGGCGGACAGAAAGCATCGCGCCAATATTTAAAAATAGAAAAATGCAGAAAACGTTAAATTAAATATCTCCAATAATTGTTGACGGATTTTTCTGCAGCTTGTATCAAATTAATCAGAAAAATATATTCTATCTGTTGATTATAGATTGAGCATGCAATATTAAAAAATAAGTTATTTTTATTTTCGTTGTTTTAAACTTATAAAGAATGTAGAATCGCGATCTTTTCAGAAAAGTAAACACGAACGTAAAACTTCGTTTACACATATTATTGTTTAGTTTAATATATTTTAATGAATGATTGAAAGATAGAATTTAAGTTTGATTGAGGAAAATAAATAAAATTTAGAATAACTTTATTAAGAGGAAACTTAAATATTTTGAAGAGAATTTTCTAGATTTGAAGTTGAGTTTAAAATGAATAAATATTAATTTAAGATTGAGGAAGATAAATAAATAATAAAATTGAGATTATTTACTACTAGAGATGTTGCATTTTATAACAAATAATACAGTTAATAATTCATATATTTATTGTACGGAACCCTCTGAGCGCGAGTAATACTCACACTTGACTGTTTATTTTTAATGCTTGCTGTTGTGTTTTCATTCTTTTTTAACTTCAAATATGAACACAGTACACTCTCACAGATCTGCACAGCTTGGAACAAAGTGCTTTGTGTATTTCTGAATTTTGAGATTGTAGATCATTGCTCTTATTCATATTTTAAAACTTTATTAGAATAGTTGTATTTTTAGGGTTTCGTTCATCTGACGAAATCCTATTTGTCTCACTCCTCTGTCCATTCCATGTCAAATCAACACACCTATTTTACCTCACCATCTCAGGTTTTAATGAACTGATGCACACAGTTAGTACTTATATAGACTAAGAAAAATACCAATTTTTTTCAAAATATATCTATCCGTTTTGAAAATATGGCTATGTAAACTTCTCGAAAATTGTCAAAAAATGACAGTTTGACAATTTTTCAAATCATCATAGGATCCCTCCTAATTAAGATAGGAAGGTGAAAGAAGTGTCATATTGCAGCATTTTTTATGGACTTTAATATGATATGCAACATGATACAGGTTGTAAAAAAAAAAAATTCTAAATTTAAATTTTAAAATTTAAATTGTGAAAAAAACGTTTTTTTTTTAATTTCAAAAAATTAGAGAAAGTAAGTTATATTATTGTAAAACATTACAGAAAGTTTCAAAATGGGACAACAATGAGTTCATAGGAAAAATAATTTTTTTAAAAGTAATTTTTCATCAATTTCAAGTATGATGCAAAAAATCCATGAAAATTTTACTTTTAATATATGTCACAAAATTGAATTTGAACAAAAGAATGTAAATTCAAAATTTTGATTTTAATTTTAAAATTTCAATTGTGAAAAAAAGTTTTGATTTTAATTTTTTTCAAAAAGATATAGAAAATAAGTTGTAAAATGGGACAACGATGAATTCATAGGAAAAATATTTTTTTAAGAAACACATTTTTCTCTTAATATCAAGTATGATACAAAAATCCATAAAAACTGATTTTAATATGATATGCAATTGAATAAAATTTTTTAAGGAAAAAAAATAATATTTTAAGTGTGATTTTTTTTTTTTTTTAAGGAACAGATGTCATAAATTCCCGGGGCCGTCAACTTGGAATTTTTCTTAGCATGAAAACCCCTTTTCTGCCAAGTAGTAAATGTCGCCAAGCACCAGTTTATACACATGTTTGGCTTAACGAAAATAAAATGTAAATAATAAACAAAATTCTCTAAAGTAGCAATCAGTAATTGTTGTATGAGCGCTTTGCACACATTAACCGGGAAAAAAAAATCACTGGATTCTGCAGTTCTCGCTGAGTAGCATTCTCAAAATTCAGCAGTTCTCGCTTTGTAGGAATCTCAAAATGTAAAAAACTCTTAAAGCTGCAAAATATACATAAAAATGAAACTCGGTAAAGTGGCAATCAGTAATCGTTGTATGAGCCCTTCGCGCACATTAACCGGAAAAAAAAAAAAAACATTACTGGATTCAGCAGTTCTCGCTTTGTAGCAACTCTTAAAGCAGTAAAATATGCATAAAATTATCAAGATACCTTAACAGACATCTGCTTTCTTGAAAGCTCCAGCACGAAATATCTGTCATAACATCACCGTCATTTTCCAAAATAGGCTTATGAATACGCAGACACACTATAAACAAACCTCCTTTTTTTTGTCAAAATTTCCTCATATTTCTTAATTACTTCAGCAAGAGCGTTTAAACGGACTACAGAAAGCATAGTCAATCAAATACATCCAATAAATTTACCATAAAAATAAAAAGACAGAACGATACAACACGATATCAAAATACATCCACAAAATTCTGAGCTAAAATGAGCTTCTCAGGGTTTGCCAGAACACACACGTCACATGGGGTTTCACATATCGAGGTTGTCATATCCATATAAAACCGCCAACACGCCAAACAATTCAAAATAACGGCTGAGGGAACATAAAGCATCTAAGCCAAATCGGAAAAAACTAAAAAATTCAAAATTAATATTTAATCTGCTATAAATCAAGATTATAGGAAAGCAGAAAACAGTTTTTATTAAATAAAATTGTTCAGTTGTTAGGTAATACTAATGTATAATTAATATATAAATTCATATTAAATTTATTCATAATAAATTCATATAAAACTCTACAAAGCAATACTTTTACAACTTCCTATCTTAATTACAAGGGATTTTTTTGGTAACCACTCTTTATCTGTAGGTCTGGCCTGTCTCAAACTGTCAAGGGCTTGTAAAATTGTAGAATTTTGTATGAAAGCATATGAATTATACATTAAGATCACCTAAGAACTGAACAATTTTATTTAATAAAAACATCGTTTTCTGCTTTCCTATAATCTTGATTTATAGCAGATTAAATATTAATTTTGAGTTTTTTATTGTTTTATGATTTTTTTTTTCTTTTATTCTATATAACCCCAATTTAGTAAAATATACTCATTTAAAGTTGTTTTTAATATGGATTTGTTCTCCCATTTTCAAACATTGTATACTCTTTTACAATAATACAACATATTTTCTACGATTGTTTGTATATACCGTAATTTCCGGCCTATAATCCGCGGATTATCTGTGAAAAAACCTCAAAATTTTTAAGTGCGGATTATCTACCGTTGCGGACTATCTGCTGAAAACTTTTTTAAGCAGAAGCTCAGGGTAGACATCCAGTTTCTACCAGCAGTCATAAAATAAAAATATAAACAGTTATCAAACGATTGTCTGCTATCGACCGTTCGTGGAGTTGCTTGTGATTGGTTCACATCTGACGTGAACGTGCTAGTGGGAGTGGCTTCCGATTATGATTTTATTTTTTTTAGCCTTTTGGCAACATGTTTTTATGAAGAACAAAGCATTTGTCAACTCATCCCTTTCAAAAATTGCAACCTCAATCATTTATGAAATAGCTCCGCCCAAAATTACGGCAGTTTTACTAATTACAATGATTGATATTACGATGCAGCCAATGGGAATCCACCACACAATAATCGAATGAATCATTATCGTATCGTAATTTCGCGGTTTTACTGCTGCCCTCTATGGATAGAATAATAAAATACAATTATGTCCTTGTAATGTATATTAAAAACCAAAACGTATTTGATGGTATATCAAGTTGAAAGTTATAATAATGTCTAAGAGAAAACCTGTTATTTAACACTGCAGAATTTAAACAGGACGTTATTTAAAATGCGGAAGATGATTTAAAAACAGCAATTATAACAGAATTATCTGTATTCACAAGACATTCAACGTTGTAGATATAAGATTCAATGAAAAAAAATATTTGTATTTTATAACTTGTAATTATTTTATTATAATTATTTTCAATTATTTTATTACAATTATCATTTAAATAGAGCAACTAAATAAATAGGGAGGTGGTTTATTAGTAGTACTTTGGAATGTTGAAAGCAATGAGTAATTGTCGTATAGTCCGGCGTATAATCCGCGGATTATACGTCGATGCGGATTATCTGCTGAAATATTTTTATAAGGGCTAAAAATTGCGGCTGCGGATTATAGGCCGGAAATTACGGTATTTTTTTTTTAAATCACACACTTAAAATATTTTTTTTTCCTTAACAAATTTTATTCAATTGCATATCATATTAAAGTCAGTTTTTATGAATTTTAATATCATACTTGAAATTAAGAGAAAAATGTGTTTCTTAAAAAAATATTTTTCCTATGAATTCATTGTTGTCCTATTTTAAAACTTATTTTCTATATTTTTTTGAAAAAAATGAAAATCAAAACTTTTTTTCACAATTGAAATTTTAAAATTAAAATTTTTAATTTACATTCTTTTTTTTCTTTTTTTTTTTAATTCTATCCTGTGACATACAATCGTGCCCGCCAGCCTAATCGTTCAGAGTTTTCTTCGAGCCATGGATTTCCCTGCGTAAATATGGATTAAGTTCCCTTAGAAAGACCCTCCCCCCATGAGCCCCCCCCCTCCTTGGGCGTAGATCCCTTGAGTAGATAAGCGGCCATCAAAAAAATCAATCAACCAACCTGTGACATACATTAAAAGTAAAATTTTCATGGATTTTTTGCATCATACTTTAAATTGATGAAAAATTACTTTAAAAAAAAATATTTCTCCTATGAACCCATTGTTGTCCCATTTTGAAACTTTCTGTAATGTTTTACAATAATATAACTTACTTCCTCTAAATTTTTTAAGTTAAAAAAAACGTTTTTTTCACAATTTAAATTTTAAAATTTTGAATTTATTTTTTTTTTACAACCTGTATCATGTTGCATATCATATTAAAGTCCATAAAAAATACTGCAATATGACATTTCTTTCACCTTCTTATCTTAATTAGGAGGGATCCTATGATGATTTGAAAAATTGTCAAACTGTCATTTTTTGACAATTTTTGAGAAGTTTACATAGCAATATTTTCAAAACGGATAGATATATTTTGAAAATATTTGGCATTTTTCTTAGTCTATATAAGTACAAACTATGTTCCACAATTCGTTAAAATCTGAGATGGTGAGGTAAAATTTTTTCAAAAAGTGTGTTGATTTGACATGGAATGACTCCCATCTGTCACAGAGCCCTTTCTCAGAAACTATATATGTTGGAGACTTGAAATTTTGTATACTTATAGCTGAGCACCTCACATCAAACGACAAATCATAAAATTTTGAAAAGTCTTATATGTAACCCTCTGGGCTCTAATTTGTGTATTTTAAGCTTTTTTTTCTAACTTACTGAGCCCCTAATTAAGTGGAAGACTTGAAATTTTGAATACTTATAGCAGAACACTTGCAATCACACGGAAAATCATAAAATTTTCAAAAAGTCTTATATTTACCCCTCCGGTCTCTAACTTGTGTATTTTAAGCAATTTTTCTAACTCAGCCCCTTAAGGTTGGAGGTTTGAAATTTGCGTACTTATAGCAGAACACTTGCGATCACACGAAAAATCATAAAATTTTCAAAAAGTCTTATATTTACCCCTTCGGTCTCTAACTTGTGTTTTTTAAGCAATTTTTCTAACTTAGCCCCTAATTAAGTTGGAGACTTGAAATTTTGCATACTTATAGCAGAACACTTGTGATCACATGAAAAGTCATAAAATTTTCAAATAGTCTTATATTATTTACCCCTCTAACTTGTGTATTTTAAGCAATTTTTTATCCTCCCCCCTTTTCACCCGGGGGGCACTTTTCTAACTTTTGCCGACACCCCTTTGACCACTCTTACATATTATGCACCATAGCCTTACATATTTTAGTTCCACTTTTTACCGCCAGGAGGCACATACTATCTCAGGTGCTGTGGGCCCGATACCCTCGACTAATATATCTAGTGATAGGTTGTAAAACAGAGTTTTGTTCAGTTAGAGGTTTGTTTAGAATAGAGTGCACCCACTGATTGTGAAATGTGGAACTAACAGATTTTTCAAAAGGATAAAGTGTTTTGAAAGGCATATTAAACGAAACCCTCTGTGCAATCTGTAATCACACTTACCCATTTGTTTTTTTATTATGTAAATATACTTTATAAATAAAAAAGGTTTATAAAAATTAATATATGTAATGAAAATATAAATGATTCTTACAAAAAAAAAAAAAAAAGGCTTTATTTAAGAAAAATATGTTTGAAAAAATATAATTGCAAATTATAGTTTGAGCATGTCTACACTAGTTTTATTATCCCTGCTAGACTGATCTGCATCACCGTGATGCATTGGTTAGTAAATAATTGTAGTAATAAGGAGGTAGTGTCAGTAAGAATTGCAGTAATAAGGAGGGGCATACAAGGGTCAGCATTGCATATAGAGTGTAAAAAAAAATCATGATTTTTTTTTTCTCCAGATATTTATGATTTTTTCCCCTGCATTAAAATACAGAAAAATGTGGGATTTCTAAAACAATTAAACCTCTAATTGCTATCATAATCTGTGTTTTTAAACTCTAATTAATTATAATCATTATTTAGTAATTATAAAAACTGCATTCATTTTCATTAGTAGTATACAATAATGTTATATGCATTAATATTTTGTAATAATTATCTAAAATTATATTAAATACTACTGATATTTACAGTTATTAAAATTATCAATAACTGCATTTAATATTAAATTGTTAACACTGCTTAAAATTAATAGTTATTAAACAATTAACTCTCTAATTAGGAAAATAATATACATTTTTATGCTTTAAGATAATTAATAATTTACTATTCATTTTAGAAAGAAAAAGAGGCAAGGTGCTAGTTCCCCAAAAAGGCACTAGTTCATTAAAAAAAAGAGCATTATTTGATGAGTAAATATATTAGTAATGTGTTTAGTAATGATATAAGAAAAAAGTATATAATTTGTTAATGATAAATAAAGTGACATTAATTTTTAAGGATTTTATGAGTTACAAATGGAAAAATACAATTTAATAACAACGTGATTTAATATCCTGTTTTTTCTAAAGAAATAAAGTTCTATAATTTTTACAAGATCTTCAGCACATGGATAAATACTGTGATATGGGGAAGTTTTTTACAAGAAATTTCTTGGTACAACTAAAGATGAATTTCACTATTGCATTTTAAAAAGCAGGGTACGTTTTGCCAATTTTAAAAAGATCAGGGTGCTGCAACCTTAAAAAACGGCCTAGAGGGAACAGTAAATAATTACAGAATTAATAAAAACTGCATAATTTCATTAGTTTGTAGCACAAGTAACAAAACAAATTTCATTTGCAGCTCGTTTTGCATTTGTAACTTTTGAAAAATTACTGTTAACTGTCTAAATCTAAGCTTACAAACATGTATGTGTATGCTAAAAAAAAAAGAGTTATGAAAATGAGTTTGACCCATTCAAACACACATACAGAGTAATTATAAGAGTAGCCAGTTATATCTAAAATCCCCAGAATATTAAATAGCAGCCAGCAATATTGCCACTCAGTAGGGATTATTAGTATTCAGTGCTCCCAATTTTAAAAAAAAGGTGGGGGGGGGGGGGGGGGGATTTTGCTGTCTTTTCAATTTTTAACTAATTTCTTTATTTGGTGTATGCGAGTTCAAAAGTAAAAAATTAAAAACATTTATTCGACCTCTACCAAAGAAGTTCTCTCTGAGCTTAACATTTTTATACCAATTACCGTATATACTCATGTATAAGTCAAACCGCGTTTGTGGTAGTATATTGAAAAATGATTTGTAATCAAGGATAAAAAAAAAATTAATAAATGTTCATGAAATTAGTAAAATTTTACGTTTCTAATCAGACTTCTTCTTTTTTTTTTATTCAACGTTTTAAAATTGTATAATTATGTAAAATTAAAGAAGTCTAAACTATTTTGAAACCTATTCACATCAATTCAGTGATACTTAGAATTTTTTTTTTTTTTTTTTTCAAAAATATATTCAATCCTTATTTACAAGGGTAAATAACTTCTTAGACCACTAAAATATAGTATTTCTTTGTATTGTAGGATATTTAGGAGAAATATCTAGAAGCGTTCTCAAGTTGAACTCTTTTTAAAAAGGGGATTAAAATGGTGAAAGGAATGCTCCTGTATTGAAGGGAATTCTGTCCCAAGAGAAAATGGGTGCAGAACAATTACAGGGACATTATTGTTGAACTTTTTTCGTCAATTACAGGGAAATGACCATTGTCTACTTTTATCTCTCATGTGATTACTTAAGGCTGCCCATTTGCCGATTTACTGCATTTTTTTTTTTTTTTAACTACCTTGGGTATAAGTCGATCCCTCATTTTCAACCCCCAAATGTTGTCTAAAATTCTTCGATTTATACATGAGTATATAAGGTAGTTCTTTCTTGCTTATACATTCTTTTATAACAGTTGTTGAGTAGATGTCATTCTTTCATTCTTCTTTAGCTCTAATTTGGTGTATATTTATTATTGCAAAAGTAGAATGAGAAAATAACATACTGGTTGTTACTTATTCTTTTACTTGCAGAAATTTAATATATTTGCTATGCTTATTTTATATAAAAGAATGAATAATTTGATTAGTTAAAAGATATTATGACATTGCAAATTTTATTTGATTTAAATATAATTTTAAAATGAAATGCTCTTTATGGTAGACAAAAACGTGCTTTATACAAACTTACTGTTCTTAATTTTTTACAAGTCTAAGGAATAGTCTAAGCTTAGAAACAATTATTTAAAGCTTTTTTTGTTGTTGTTTATTGATAAGGTAAAATATCTATAGAAACTTTCCCAAATTATGTTAGTCTTAGATTTTAATATTTTTTCATGCAATTTTAAACATTTAGAAAATATATCATTTTAATCAGTGACTTAAAAAAAATCAGTTAATTAAAATCATGATTTAATCGCTGATTTAAAACATTTGATTAAAGTCGTTGACACCCTATGTTGCAGGGTTAAGAATATTCATTTTATGTTTCAAGGTATATTGTCTTGTAACCTGAAATAGATGGCAGTTCTTGCTCAGTCACAAAAGTGTGTGTAATTGCTAAACTCTAATATATATATATATTCTTGTTGTTTAGTGTGTTGGGGGGAACTGTATTTGTTAATGTCATTTTATTCACAATTTCACAGTTTTTGTTGATGGTCAGTAATGTTTATTTAATGGTTATATACATATATATATGTGTGTAAAATATGGGGGCCAATTGCAGGGTTCTGTTCCATCACAGATCAAATTTATGTAATTTAGATGCACAGTTGAGAGTCTGTTGGCAGTATTGTAAATAATTGATTCGGGACCTTGCTCCTTGAACTAACAATTTATTTGTGAGGTGGAAGATACAAAATAGTCTCGAGCCCACCAGAGGCTCAAGAAACCATAGTTTTCTAGAATCACAAGATGAAAGATTTAGAGGACACTCAAATCTCCAAAAATGTGAGCTCTTCTGCTGAGCACATGAGTTTTGTTAGGAATTTTGGATATTTTCCAGCAGAGGGTGAAAGTGTCAACTTGGGAGGAAACTCTAATTTAATTGGCTCAATGCTCTTTTAATAGGTGTAGCAACAGGCTTGACTCCAGCCTCATTGCATCACCAATGGCAATTTGACACTAATGGAAATGGTTATGTTTTAATAAAATGATTGATTTAATAAATGTGGGCTAGAAGAAAGCTAATTAGGATTTATGACCTAATCAACTACATATTTTGACGTTGATTATAATTTATAACTTAAATGTGATCATGAACCTAGTAGCTGTCAAATTTGAGGAAAAGTAATTAGAATCTATAGTTTTAATGTAATCAACTGTCATATTTGGAAAAGTAAATCACTATTTATTGGTTTTAAGATTCATTTAATATTTATTTTAACTCTAGTTTATTTTTATGAGCCCAATAATTGTCATAATGCTAGTTTATTGTGATTTATGATTTTAACTACTCATTACATCAATCAATGTCAAAGAAGTTAGAAATTTATAATATTAAGTTTTAAAAAGGGTTTGATTTTTATCCTCTCATACATATATATTTTTTCCCCTCCTTTGAATTTAACACATGTGATTTCATTTTAATTATTATATCCATGAGCAAATTCAACAAGAGTAAGTTTTTGTCCTTCTGATTTAGTAATTAATGGGTGTGATGAAGACTGCATTGTGCCATATACGTAATTTCTTCATCTGTGGGATGCTTGAGCAACTGGTGCTTCAATGGCTCAATCAATCAATTTGTCCATCGTGATTTTTCTATGGAATCTTAACTGAAAGTTTCATTGTTTACACTGGGAATAAGTGAATTTTAAAGTTGCAGATTTTTGAGAATTTATTGTATTTATAATTGAATGTTATGGATATATCAGTTTCTCTCGCACAGTTTCTGGAGGATGTTGCCACTCTGCCAGCCCTTTGCCTTCAAAAACAGTATGCTCCTTTCCCTTGATCCAATTAATAGCACCCTTCTTGCCCCCCAGTCATTAAAATTGTGCCCTTGCTGAATTTTGTGTTGAAAAATTTGCTTCCATAGTAAAACTGATGCATTGTTGTCTTGAAAACAGTACCTTGACTTTTAAATATTAGAATGTCTTAAAAAATAAAGTGTTATTTTCCCACCCTGTCCTTTTTTAACCTAACAGAAACTCTGAATATATTGAAAAGTTAAATAAAATGTTCAAGCCTTATATTAAGATATTTTACATTTATTCAGTCTTTCTATTATGAAATTTCAGGTTGAATTGGGGTTTTTCTCTGATGTTCTTTTATTTAAAAAAATATTAAATGATTTTATGATCAGTGTTCATAATGTTATATTTTTTACAATGAAATTTTCTTTTTAGATGGTAGTTGGCTTAGTTACCAAGTTCTTGAAAGCTAAAATCGTTGAATGTTCATCAGTTGCTAACTGGTTGTTTTCAAAAGAAATGGCAGCTGAATTTCCAAAGTAATTAGCTTCAAGTTTCCAAATTACTCACTTTATTTATTTTATTAATGTTCTATTTTTTTCTGTCTTATTTAAAAAATAAACTCCATCTTGCAGAACTTATATTTGGGAGATTCTTCATTTGACAATAAGGAAAATGATCCGTCATGTTACAAATATCCAGAAGCAGGTGATGGATGCAAAAAAGAAATTACAAAAAGTAAGATTGAAATAGAATGATCTGAGTGCATGTTTTCAATGCCTTTTTGCTATAAAATAAGTCTCTTTAAATTTAGAATTGTACTTCTCAAACTTTTGAAAAAGATCATCGCTAGTTTACTTTAAAGGGTTACATGGGTTTCGAAAGTTAAAAAAAATGCACATTTTCTCGATTTATATATGAGGACGTGAATTTCAAAACTCTCCTTATCCAAAATTTAAAAAATCGAGTTTTCTCTACGAATCTATTCTATTGGTAAACCTGCACAGAAAAAACACTATAATCTTTGAAAAAAATATTTTTATCCTTTATTTTTGGGTTCTTAAAACATTGGTTTGGTTTCAAAACTCGCCTTATCCACTAGGGAATTGGCAACAAAACTAGCTTTATCCCTGCGCATGCGTGAGACCAACGGATGACTAGCTTATGAGCTACTATCACAGTAATTTTCCTTCATTTCTCATTGACATGTTGCTATTTGTGTTTAAAGTTTTTACCTGTTCTATTCATACAAATTAATTAAAAAATAAGTTTTACAGTATGTCTTATATATAACGGACAGTGGATAAACTCTAGCATTTTGTGGGGGAATTGGGAACAAGCGAAAAAGAAATACGAACACATGGGCTGGTAAAGAATACACGCAAAAGAAGATTAAAATGTAAGTTCAAAATGGAGTATCGCTTTCTATATTTCATACTGTCATAAGGTGTTAAAAGATTTAATTTTTATTCTCAGACATAAACCTAAGGCATTTCTGGTCCTCTCAAAGCGTACTCATCAGAAAGAGAACCTCGAATATTCAACTCTATCAATGCAAGATGTTCGACGCTTCCACCAAGCTTTTTTTTTTTCAAGCAAAGACAAAACTGCATAAGATAAATTTATTTTGAAGTTCACTTCTCAAACATCCCCTTCAAGAAACCGACCAGGTTTACTTTTAAAATTTATATATTAAATGAATTAAAGTAGATTTTCCAACTTAACACAATGATATCACAGAGAAACTAGCTATAAGTATACAAAAAATTGGAGGTATTCGATGCACGGGATCGCAGTTACAGGTTTTTCACGATTTCCCAAAATTTGATTTTTTGGATAAGGCAAGTTTTGAAACTCACGTCCTCATATATATATAAGAAATAATTTTTTTCAAAATTTTAAGCATGTAAAAGAGCAACATTTTTATAAAATTTTTATAGCCATTGGGGACTTGATTTCTGGAGACCCCTAAAAAAAAAAGGTCCTTATGGTGGTCAAGATAACTCATAATAGATTTATTTGAAATTAAAAAACAAATTTTTTCTGTTAGTAGATAAAGTTATAGCTCATGATTGAACAAAGGATTTAAATAAAAATTTCAATTTCAATTTTTCGCAAAGTTGTATGCAAAACAGTACAATTTTTTATACAATTTATACTACATATAGCCTTATAAAATTAGTTGTCATCGAAAAAAAAGAAAAACCTTTGTTGAATCACTAGTCAATCCTATTTTGTAGAAGTGAGCAAAATTTCAATAAGATTGGCACATTAGTTTTTGAGAAATCTGATGACTTCAAAAATAATGTTTTTGGTAAAAAGCAATATACCCACATCAATTCCGGTCGGTATAGCCTAATCAGGGGAGTTTCGAAAGGCTCCTTCTCCTAGACTTTTACTCCGATTGAATTGATATTCTAGACATATTGCACTATTAGATTAAAAAAAATAATAATAAGTGGAGTTTTTGAAATTATCAAAACCATGTAACACCTTAAACTTCATAATCAAGGTTCATACTAGAGATGAGACGGGCTCAGCCCGGGCCTGACACTGGCTCGGGCTCATTTTTTTTAACCTGAAAATTTTATTTATTCCTGTATGGAAAAAAAAAAAAAACTTTTTTAAAAATATATAAGAAGTAATATATAATCATCAAAATTTCTTGTGTTCCCTATATTATTCTGTTAATGCTTTTTAAGGTGTGTTAATATCTAAAATTTATTTATGTTTCTAAAATAAATTCAGTATCCCTCATTTTTATCTCTGTTTAAAAGCTTTTATTCTTGTAAAAGTAGTAATTTAATTACTCCTTTCATAATGATCATTAATATTTCAGTTTCCTGTGGTTTCAATAAATAAATGAGGCGTCTATCTGTCTGTGCCACCTATCCGTAACTGTTTAGGTTATTGCACAAAAGAAAAGCAAATGATCAAAAAAATATTTTTATTTATTGAATGGAAATAAAAGCATTTAACTTTACTGTTTGTTAATAAGGGTGAGAAAGTTGATTTTTTTTTCTTTGTTTTTTTTTTCTTTGTTTTGTTAACAGTTGATATTAATACATGGAAATTATTCCAGAGAGACTTACTTTGAAATTTGATTTTCATTTGAAATAACAGTTGATAATTTGGTAAAAATTAAAAGGAATATTTATTAGCTGTATAAGAGATAAAACAGTTTCAGTTAAATATATTTGTAAAAGGAGAATTTTGGTTTAAAATTGGATCGTTTATTTTATTTTATTTTATCATTTGACAATCTAGCGAAAAAAGTAATCTCTTCTGTTATTAATCAATGAGCGTAACAATCGATCAGTTTTTTCTCTTTTCCTATAAAAAGCATCAGATCTTTCAGATAACCTTGAACTTTTCATTTAAGCTGATTTTCAAGAACACAAGAATTACGAAAGATGTGCACATTTTATAGGAAATAGAAAAACGCTGTTCGATTTTTCGTCATATAAATCGTAATTTCTGCAAATTTCATTCATTCATTTCTAAAATGCACTTTGTTAATATTTCCGTCAGATTTGCTTGTTGCGAGAGAAAGATATGAGAATCTTTTTTAGGGACTTATCTTTTGATGATATTAAATGTAAATGTCATAAAATGAATTATATGCTGGGGATTAACAGTTATTGTGATGTACGAAGTTGTTAAAAAAATGAGATATTACATTTAGAACAACTTTTATGCAATTTTTATTAAACTTTTTTACGTTTAAAGTATTGGGCTTAGGCTGTAATGACAAAAAAATGTTTCGGGCTCGGGAGGGCTCAGATTTAAAATCGTTGGACTCAGGGAGGCCTGGACTTCGAAAAGTGAGCCCGAGCTCATCTCTAGTTCATACAGCTTGTAGAGAATGTTTTGCTCTTAAAATAATTAGGAAAAAGTCTTATTTTTTTTCAAAACCCTGAAAAAAGATGTTTAGTACTCTTGGGAAAAACAGTAGAGAAACTTCAAATAAATAAAATAAGGTGGGATTTTCACATTCTAAGTTTTTAAGTGGAATGTTTATAAAGTGGTATTCTTGATGATATTTCACAAATCATACTACCCTATTTAAACATTAGGAAAACTCCTGTCTATTTTTAAAATTTGTATTGATCAGAAAATTTAGTTTTTTTAAATTGTTAAAGAAGTTAAAAATTGTTTTTTATATTTGATATAAAACTTTATTTTTCATGATTACTGTTTGTTTGTGTGTGCGTGTGTATGTGGGTGGGGGGAGGGGAGATACTGATAATAAAAGGCCATTGGATGTTGATATAGAAAAAAATGAACCTGTAAAATAACTTGTCTATTTTGTTTAGTTTCATTTTGAGGATGAGCCCAGATATTGTGTTATTTACTTAGTGTTTATAACTTGACTTGCATAAAAGATAATAGTATTATGAATTTTAATCTAAGATTTGTAAGTTAATCTTAAGTATTTGTCCCATTGTTGTTTTCTATGCTGTTTCTGATTTGAGATTTTATTTCAACCCCCAAAAAATTGAGCTCAAACTCAATATCTCAGTATTTATTTATTTAATCCGTCTTATTAAATGCCCTAATTTGCTCATTTTTAACTGACTTTTTTTAAAAAAAGGAGGTGGTTTTTAATTTGATGTGTATGTATTTTTTTTTTTTTTTTTTTTTTTTTTTTTTTTTTTTTTGGTTCGCCGATTACTGCAAAACGATGCAACCAATTCGTAGGGGTTTTTTTAATTGAAAGAGGATACTCTTGAATTGGTTCCATTTAATTTTCATTAAAATTGGTTCAGTACTTCAGTACTTTTTTAGAAATTAAAAAAAAAAGAAAACCCAAAAAATAAACATCTTTTAAAATGTTTCACTTTCACAATTTTCATAAAGTGATGTAGTGCAATCTGTTTTGCGAAAAAGTCGGCAATTTTCCTCCCTCTTTATACAGTTTTGTGCCTAGGATTGTTGATTAATGCACAGTGGGTTTAACACTTCTTGACAATTTTTTTCATTTAATATAAAATCAAGTAATTAGGAGTGCAGTTGACAAAACTGTCGATTTAATAAATAATTTGTAACTGTCCATGTAATTAAATCAGATTCAGAAAAAGTTACGCTCACAACTGCTGCTATAGCAGTGCATTGCTTGCAATGCTGTAAATTTTGAATCGCTCACTACCCTGATGGAAAGAACTGCGTAAAATTTAAATGGCAATAGTATTTTTTGAAGTCTTTTTTTTTTTCTTTTGTTAAAAAATTTATATTATCTTATTAAAGAAAGCGGTATCTATTCTTTCAAATTTCTGCCACTTGTGTCAAATCAAACTATTTGGTGTCAGATTTTGGTTAATGTCCTTACATCTAACTAAAACCTTTAAAAATTGAGTTATTGAAAATAATCAGAGTTACATGAAAGCAAGAAAACATCTTATGGGTATGTTTTGATGTCATTCGTATCCATTATTGGTGATAAGTCGTAACTGATGACCAATTATTTTTAAGGAGTCGAGGTTTTATAGTGAAGGAGAAAGTAACAACTACCCTCCTCTCCCTCGTTTTTTTTCTTTTTCTCTCTGATAGACATATTAATTTAACTTGATATACCTTCAATTACTTTATAGTTAAAAACACATTGAATATTTTAGGAAGATGCTATGGAAGAGGATGAAGACGATGATGAGTCTCTGTATAATTCAAAGCCTACAGAAGAAATGATTGAAGAGATGGAAGAAAAATTAGATACTGCCCAGAGTGAATTGAAAAACTTATTCCTTATCATTTTTCAGGTACTTTATGTAACTTGATTTAATGAGCATGTTGTGCACATATACCTAAGAACTTTGTATAAATCTTGGACTTCATTTTTTACTAGGTCTTCATTATAAATATTTGTGAAAATAGAACTATTTGAAATGGAGAAAAAATAATTGCTTGCCATATGTTAACACATGCCAAAATATTATTGAAAAGAAATTGTGTCAGCAGCTCATAAAATTTTAACTAAATGTTATGTATCATTAATTGGGTTTCAGTCAAATTTTGTTGTCTTAATTTCATATTCATACTGGTCATTTGGTAAAATTTCTTAAGATAAGGGTCTCATTTGCAAAATTCTCTTTTGTAGATTTTCAAAATTTTGCCGTGAATCCTGCCATCATGACTTGAAATTCAAGCTTGTGTTTTTTTATTATTATTATTATTAATGACAGCTTTCATATTTAATGTATTTTTTTTTTTTTTTAATCTTTATTAACACATTCACGCCGGCATGCATCACCGGTGGGTCACGCTTGACTGCCGCATCGGTCGCCGTGCATCACCGGTGGGTCACACTCCACTGTTCCATAGAAGGCATGTACTACATGTGGGTCACATTCGACTATGCCATAGACGGTGTGCGCTACAGTTAGGTCACACTTGAATATTCGAAAATTCAGTAGTAAAAACAATTCAATATTATAAAACATTCACGACGGAAAACGACAATTCTCGTTTTCATTCAAAAGATATCATTAACTAAGGGCGTGGCTTCTACCTTACAGAAAATGCATTTATATGATGTTGTCCATATTTCTTTAGATTTTAAGACATTTATATTAAATTCGTACATATGCAGTCAATAAAATCATCTCTCTAATTAATTTGCTTACTCCTTACGAACTTTCAGACATTCACAATCAACTCTGCTTGTTATATTTGAGTTCAATGTAATAAATAGAAGGCGGGCATGTCATTACATACAGTGTCTGAATAAGCGAAAGTACCGCGCCGCCAGATGAAGCAAAAGATGAATTCAAGAGCTGCCTCACAGCGACAAACATGAATATAGGCCCCAGCGTGAACATGTTAAATTTAAATGTTTTGTCATTAATATTCTCTTTGAATAAAATTTATGCATAATATTAACTATATAATTTCCATTATCTAAGATTCTAAATTGAGAATATTTTCTTTTCTTTTTTACATGTCAGAATAACTTTTTTTTTTTTAATTCTAGGTCTTGTGACAAATGTGGTAGAAATACAGCTCTCCCCCCCCCCCTCCCCCCCTCAAAAAAGAAAAGAACAACTTATACATTTTAATATCCAAATTGTCACAGCAAATAATAGAAATAGCCATTTGACTGGAAATTAATTTTTCAATTTATGTAAAATAAATAAATAAAATAAGCTTATGGGGTCATCTTCTTACTGAACCAGACTTTGAAATTTTCAATATGATAACCTAATATTGACACTATAGTTGTTTTTTGCTAAATTTTACCTTAGGAATAACAATGAGGAAGTCATCCAGTCCGGAAGCAGGACGTTTCGGTCCCGCCATTTCGGTCCCGCCGTTTCGGTCCCGAGACATTTCGGTCCCGAGACATTTCGGTCCCAAGACATTTCGGTCCCGAGACAATTCGGTCCCAAGACATTTCGGTCCCGAGACATTTCGGTCCCGAGACAATTCGGTCCCGAGACATTTCGGTCCCGAGACAATTCGGTCCCAAGACAATTCGGTCCCAAGACATTTCGGTCCCGAGACAATTCAGTCCCAAGACATTTCGATCCCGAGACAATTCAGTCCCAAGACATTTCGGTCCCGAGATATTTCGGTCCCTTCTCCAGCAAGCTGAAATTTTGTGCACTTGAAATAGGTGACAATTTTATAGAGGACATTGTAGAGTTTTTTAAATAAAGGCCTTAAAATTTTAGTAAACACACACAAATTTCGTATGGTAATCATTTTAAAAAACAAGGGGGGGGGGGGGGGGGGATTGACATTTTCTATATTTTAGTGTATCATAAGTATAAGGGTCTGATAAAGTAAGACATTTATAACTCGATCTATAATTATCGCAAAACACTCATATTTTGTATGGTAAACGTAATCTTTATAAAAGGAGGGACATTATCAAATTTTTTAACTGAACTCCCTAAATTTTAGTATAACTCGAATATAAGGACTCGAAAAAGCAAACACTTATAACACAGATCAAAATTGTCGTAGCCCACACAAATTTCCTATGATAATCATAATCTTTTTATAAGGCAGGGGGGGGGGGGGCTCTGTTGACTTTTTATACATTTTAGTGTATCTTAAGTATAAGGTCCTGATAAATTAAAACATTTATAACTCTCTCTGTAATTATCGTAATCACACTCATATTTTGTACGGTAAACGTAATCTTTAAAAAAAGAGGTACATTATAAGATTTTTTAACTGAACCCTTGAAGTTTTAGTATAACCGAATATAAGGGCCCGAAAACCGCAAACACTTATAACTCGCAATCAAATTGTAGCACCCCATGCAGATTTTATATGGTAGAAGTAATCGTTTTCAGGAGTGGGGGAAGAGAGAGTTCTGTGGATTCTTTATAGAAGCTCCTCATATTTTAGTCTATCATAAATATAAAGTCCAGACAATTTAAAAATATTTATAAGTCGAGCTTTAATTTTCATATGCAAATGCCCATGCCAAAATGCACATATTCAATTATATATAATTTGCACACTATGTGATTAATAATGAAAAAATCTGCAAATATTTTTACAAATCTTTATTTTATCCTATTATTTAACGGCGCATCAATTTTAAATGTATTGCATTTTACATATTTTTTAAAAAGGGGGTTCTTAACATGGAATTGTGATAAAGACACATTATTTTTTAAATTCTGCACCGGAACAGACTAGAACTTTCTATTTTATTTTAATAATTATTTTAATTTACTATTTTTTGAAAAACTATTTAAAAGTTTGCATTAATCTTTTTACATGTAACAATAATATTACTGCTATTTCTACCGGAATCGAATGCGAAGTTTAAAAATATTTTTAATTTTGAACCACTTCACCGTTTGCCCCGAGATAACTCGGGGATAAAAGCACCTTTTCCCCATACCTGTCGACGGTGAAGTGGTTTGCACAATTACAAATCGTTTTTAATATATTTAAGACTTTTATATGCTTATTACATTCAAAAACTACGAGCACAATAAACATAAATCAAAAATTTAAAATTTCTATTGTCATAAAATATTCTTTTCGTATTTAAAATTAATTCTGTATTTCAAATATTTCTTTGTTATTTATTTGACTTATATACTTAGAATTAAAGCAGCCTACATGTTTTAATATGACAAATAAAAAATAAAAATGAAAATACAAAAAAATAACATAAAATCTCAAAATAGTAATGTATAGTGAATCACTTTTGCGTAAAATTTCATTTTAAATTAAGAAATTTTATAAATATATCACAATGAAGAAATTTGGAAATTTAGAAAACATGTTTGGCTTTTCTTGATATCTATATGTTATTCATTCAAAAGAATATTATACATGTATATATATATGTCAAGTGTAGATGTCCTGGCTTCCCCCATTTGATTATGCTAAATAAAGATCCAGATAGAAGAATTATTCTACTCGCGCTCTCTCTATTCTAGTCAGCCGGCGCTTTTTTGTGGCCACACTGCATTTTTCAACTTTAATGGCTTAAAAAAACCGGGACGACATGCAGTGGCGTAGCCAGGATTTCGTTTCGGGGGGTGGGAGGGTCCAGAATTTTCCCTTCATGTTATATATATAGTAACACCTGTCAAGATGAAATTGTAAATATTGGTGAAAAATTCCGTTTTACACAGGTTTCCGTGTTATTTGGTGTATTTGTATAGTATTCTTTTCCGTAGCACTATGGAACATTTATGTTTAAGACAGAACTCCGTTATAGGCAGGTTCCATTTTTAAAAGTTTTGTGTATTTATATAAATATACTTATATATATCATATGAATAGAATAAAACTTGTCAAAATAGTAATTGTCTATAACAGAATCCTGTCTTTAACGTAAGCGTTACATGGTCTTAATATGAATTGCGATACAATTAAATTTGCTGAAAACCTGTCTGAAAAGGGGATTTTCACCCTTCTTTAGTGAAGCATAGTGAAACCTGTGAAAGCGGAATCTTTCTATAACGGAATCCTGTCTCAAACGGAAGAGTTTCAGAATCCCTGCGAAAAGAACAATAGATCTTATTGAGGTAGTGTATCTTAGAGGTATAATTAATTACACTTCTTTACATGGAAGCCTGTCTAAAATGGAGCTTTTTACCAGTGCTTGGAATCTTGTCTTGACTGTGTATATATGATAGAAGTATTTCGAGTAACTTTAAGAATTTAGGTATATCCTTATTTAATTTCTTAATTTTTAAAAAAAGCATGAATAAAAAATATAAGGCCAATCTCTATAACTGCAACTAATAATACATTCAAGTTACATTAATATTTACCAGTGAAAAAGATTTACTTATGATGTAAAAAGCTGAGCGCATACTGAAGAGTTAAATTTAATTAACCCATTCGCTGTCATTCACGAGTATACTCGTGGCTTTAATTTATTGATTACTTTGTCACCACTATTTTAGAATAAAAAAAAAAAAAAGCCTCATTTATTGGCAGAAATTTCGCTGTATTAGTAAAGCGAAATTTATCTTTCTGAATTTGTGCTGGCAAACGACCTTCAACAAAAAATTTGAAAATTCTTAGTTTTGGCAGCGAATGGGTTAAATCAAGTTTCATATTACATAACATTTGCCTGCAATAAAGTTAGGGCCAAGTGGTTAAGTGTAAAACAGCAATTTTCATGTTTAATTTCTTGCCATTGAATTAAGAATTTGTGCTGTAACAGATATTGGATAATGATTTCACATAAGTGTCAATCGCATGAGCCGTTCATGCGATCCGCCGCGCTCCCCATGGAAATTTTTAAGGTAACCCAGATAGCATGAACATTAGCAGAAAGTTTGATTTTTTCTGATATTATCTTGCCGTGACAAATTTGAAGTGAGAAATTCGCAGCAAATGTCCCGCAAGGTATCCCATCACCCACTTGCATGAGTAACTACTCATGACTGATGATGTGAAACTGATGGCAAGACTGTCTTTAATTCACGAAAGTGACGAAAGCAAAAAATCTCTCTGTTGAGAGACTCAACAACAATGAGAATCAGCACATACGCAGAAATTGCAGAAATTTTATTCGGTAGGCACCGTTTTTTCTAAACGCTATACTTATTAAACGCCAAAAAATGCTCGAAATGAAAAGTACAAATATTACCTAAACTTGTTTATGGTGATAAAACCTATGCATGCGCCTTCTGACGGCGCTTTCGCATGAATAGACCTGATCAGGTCTATTGACCCCTTCGAAGGGGTTAAACTTATAGTGTGATATGGAAAGATTACTACTTTGCAGTAAGTTTGCAGTATTTTTGATTACTTGTTTGCCGTTAGTTTGCAATAAATTTGATACAGCATGAATTTAACTTGCACGACAAGTTGAAAACACTCATAGTTATATTGTTAAGTAAAAAAAAAAAATTCAAAAATTAAATTGTTTTTATTAAATGTATTTATCAATTCAAAATTATTTTAATTATTAATTGTTTAGATAACTAATTTATCAATTGCTTGTTTAAAAACTATTACATGAACTATATAATATTTTTTATAGGGTAAATACAAATATATATTTTTTTAATTTTCGGTTATTATAACGTTATTAACTTCATTAGGATGTATAAAAGTGATAAGGGTTCTGAAGATAAACATGTTGTTTATTCATTTATTAGTTAGCTTATAATATTATTTTTGCTCTTTAATTATAATTAATTAATAATTTCTCACTTTTTGCGCATTGTAAATTATAACTGTACTTAAAAAATTAAAATCTGCATAATATCACCTAACACTGTTAAGAGGTATTTTTACGTATTTGTACAATGTTGCATTATTATTATTATTATTATTATTATTATTATGTTTAATTAATTAATTAATTAATACTTAGACTTTATGTTTTTGGCTGATTTTTCAAAAAATTCCTATATTATTTTTTGGAAATTATAAATTAAAACTTTTGAATAAAAACTTTAACTGCTATTAATAATTGCTACTAATAATTGCTATTAATTAATTCTAAAAAAAGTTAGGAATTTTAGTATAAAAATTAAATTAATATTTTATTAAATATATTTTTTATTTAATGTATCCTTAATTTATTAAAATAATAACATTATTAATATACATTACATTTTTTTACTTTAAAATAAACACAATACATAATACATTTTATATTCAATTTATCATATAGTAGTTATAAACTGAAATTTATCTTTTACATGTTTATTTATTTTATATTTAAAGTCACCTGAATTTAAAACTATTAATATAATTAATAATAAAACTAAAATAAAAAATTGTTAATTTTTTTTTCTGGGAAAGTGGGAGGAAAAGGTTAATATTAAAAATCAATAAATAAATGACAAATACAAACAAGTTGGAAATTGCTCGTCAAACGTGGCAAATGAGGTGCGTTCGTACTATAACTAATTTTATAATTATTTTTTGCCCCCCATATTGTACTGAATGTATATTTTTTTTTGCACTTCATGAGTGCATAGCCTGTGACATCATTAAAATGCACTTGCAATATTTTTTTCCCATTCCCCGTAATGTAACGCAAAAGTTTTGACTGTCTCTGTAATTAAACTATACACCGATTTTTATAAAATTCCAAATGGCTCGACAAAATTTTGTAACAATTATATATTTAAAATTTCAGACCACTCGGAAGGCTGTAACATCATTAAAATGCACTTGCAATAATTTTTTCCCATTGGCCGTAATGTAACGGAAAATTTTTGACTGTCCCTGTAATTAAATTATACATCCGATTTTCATAAAATTTGAAATGGCTCGACAAAATTTTGTAACACTTATATATTTAAAATTTCAGACCATTCGGAAGGCTCTAACATCATTAAAATGCACTTGCAATAATTTTTCCCATTGGCCGCAATGTAAAGAAAAAATTTGACAGTCCCTGTAATTAAACTATGCATCCGATATCCATAAAATTTGAAATGGCTCGACAAAATTATGCAACAATCATATATTTAAAATTTCAGACCATTCGGTTGAGTTGTTTTTGCTCTGTTATATGCGGACAGGCAGGCGAGCAGACGGACGGACTGAACGACGACTATAGGTGCTACGTATTTATATAATTACGAACGCACCTAAAAACCTTAGTTTTGTCAGTTAAAAATTGAAAATAAAATTAATTAAAATAATACTTACACTATTACATAAAATAAAAAATAATCATCTTATTACAAAGAAATAGGCCCAGTTTCAATAAAATTAGTTCACAAAAATCGTCTACAATGGGTGAGAAGACTTTTAAAAATGCAACCAATAATTATTTTAAAAAAAATGAAGCGGTGGGTGGAGTTTTTTGACAACAAAATATTTTTCCTGGCACACCTAATTACCAAATCACTATTGTTTTCCCAATGTTTATAATGGTAAAGTAACTTATGAAAACAAAATTATAACTTTGTATTATAAAAGTAATAAGAAAAATTAAATATTTTTGCTTCAATAAATATATCTCATTTCTGAATTATTAAAGGAGAGGATGTAGAAGAATGATTTGAGGAAATATTTACCTACAATAGCTTATAAGTGTCCAATTGAATTATTGAAGACATTTATTATTAATCTAATTGTAAGAAGGAGAAAAAATAAGAACAGTTTTTTAAATTATTTAATTAATGATGATAATTTAAAGGTTCTAAAAAACGTATGAAAACAACCAAAAAATCATCTATGGCAGTTTATAGTATATATAAAATACCTAATATTAATAACAAATAATAAAGCTTAAAAAATCCCTTTTGTTAAATAATAATAATAATAATAAGACAATGTCCCCTGTAAAATTATATCACATTGTTCAATCAAACAAATTTTCAGCTCGCTGTGATTTCATTATCACGAGTTATAAAAGTTTAAATTTATCGGATTGTTATATTTAGCTTTTTTTTTTAATTTGGGGGATGTTAAAAAAATTTAAAAAGGTCCCAAATAATGTTTAAATTACAGCGTTTGGCGGCCCACGACAATTAGAATACGAGTTATAAGGTGGTGGGCACCAAAATGACAAGGGACCGAAATGGCTGAGGACCGAAATGGCCAGGGACCGAAATGGCCAGGGACCGAAATGTCTCGGGACCGAAATGGCCAGGGACCGAAATGGCCAGGGACCGAAATGTCTCCGGACCGAAATGGCCAGGGACCGAAATGTCTCCGGACCGAAATGGCCAGGGACCGAAATGTCTCGGGACCGAAATGGCCAGGGACCGAAATGTCTCCGGACCGAAATGGCCAGGGACCGAAATGTCTCGGGACCGAAATGGCCAGGGACCGAAATGTCTCGGGACCGAAACGGCGGGACCGAAGTGTCGGGACCGAAATGTCGTGTACCCATCCAGTCCAGTAGTTTCAAAATTATGAAGGTTTAAAATTTGCATCTCCTAATGTTAAATTCATTTGTAATCGTTGCAAAACAGAAAGTATTAAAATAAGCACAGCCAAGTTTTAAATTATTTTTAAAAATATTATTAATACATTTTTATGTAGTTTGAATTATTATAAATTAAATGATGTATTATTAATGACAAGTTAAACATTACTAAAATAAAAATTTACATTTTTTTTTCTTCATTACAATATGTGCCACTTAAGTGAATCATGTTTTTTGAATCAAGATTTCATTAAATTAATGTTTGATTCCAAAACCAAACATACAGAAAGATCACATATTGGTTTTTATTTGTAATTATTTAATGCATGAAAGCAACTAATTCTACTAACTAAAGTTTCATACAAGTATCGTTTGCTGAAATTTTTTAACGCTTTCCAACAAAGTCTGTTTGCCATCTGTCCATGCTCTAAATCTCATAAATGTACTGGGATTGTGGTGTAATTTATACATGTTATTGAGATTTACGATAGCATATAGGCTATTGAAAATGATAAATTTGTCTACAGGGACAGAAACTAGTTCCATTACATTATAGCCCGTGGAAAAAAATCATTTGTGGTGCATTTTACTAATGTTACAGTACTTGACTTCAAATATAATGAAATTGACATGCATCACTGAAGTGCACTACACCATGTTTCCTGTAGATAATGGAGTAGATAGTATTTCTCATTCATTTACAGCAAGAGACAAAAGAATTAAGATACAAGACTGACTATGAGATTGCTGGAAGTGTATTTTCAGCTAAAGTATGATTTTTTTATTTTTTTTTTAGTATATTAGAGGGTATCTATAAATTCTATAGATCCATATACAGAGATACACAACATAATTGAACACATTACAAGTTATGGACAGCAATTGCTGAAAATAGATTGTTACTGTGTTATGGTTTAAAGTTTTTCACTATCATTTCATTGTATAAAAATTTTAAAACTCCTTAACAATATTTTCATAGTGTTTCATAATCTATTCCTGTTGCATGATTTTTTTTTTTTAACACTTTCCAACAAAGTTGAAAAGAGTTTATGCATTCGGTTTGTCTGTCCGTCTGTCCACGCTCTAACTCCCATAAATAGATTCAGATTTTCATGAAATTGATAAAGGTTATTGAGGGTCACCAAAGCATGTTTGGTAGGGATTAATCGTTCATTTACAGGGACACTCAAAAGTATTTTTTTACATTATGGTATATGGGGAAAAATCGTTTGCAGTGTATTTTAATGACATTATGCTGTTTCAAATGTATTGAAACTGATATAAATCACTGAATTTCACTACGATCATGTTAGAACAGGGCATTCATAGCATTTTTTATTCATTTACAAGGACACACAAAAGAAATCGGTTACAGTACAGTACTGTCTTTGCGTAATAATTGCTGGAGTGTACGGTTTTAAATTAGGTATGCACTTTTAAATTTAATTAATTTTTTGCATCTTACTTGTTATATATAAATTCTAGACCTCAAATACAGGGCTGTACAAAAGTATTCACGTACCATTCTCCTTATTACAGGAAATTGCTGAAGTTAAATTTTCAACTGAAGTATATGTATCGCTTAAGTGAACTAAATTTTGGCATGCATGTAGTTAATAGATTCAAATCTATATATCACATACAGGGCTGCTGAAAAAATTCGCATAATTTTCCGATTGTGGATGGGAACAGCTGAAATTAGGTTTTGAAATATATTATGCGTTTCCATATGGTTGAATTAGACGTAATATTTAAATTTTTTAAACAGTGCAGTTTTGTTACATTATTCTGAATGTGTTGGAAAGTGTTTCATAATCTGTGCTTGATGCATGTTTTTTTCTTACTTGTTTTTATTGGTGAAAGTTTGTCACATTACAATGGTAGATATTGTTTGTTAATGTTTGACATGCATGCTAGAGATGAGTTCGGGTTCACTTTCAGCCTGGCCCTGTCCAAGCCATATGATTATAGATCAGAGCCTGAAACATTTTGTGTCATCAGAGCCTGAGCCCAATACTGAAAGCGTGTAAGATTGCATAATATTTAAAAGTTGTTCCAAATGCTCATAATTTTATCTAATAATCATAATTCTTTGTCATATAAATAGTAATTTCTGCAAATTTCATCCATTTTTTCATAAAACACACTGTGTTAATGTGTCCATCAGTTTTGCTTGTTGTGGGAGAAAACTATGAGAATCCTTTTAAGGAAATATATTTTTATTTGATACTAAACTCCTCTTTTGATAAGATTGAATGTAAATTTCATTAAAAAATAAGATATGTTAATGATAATAATAAGATAACTGACAATAAGATAAAGTTGTTCAATATCTCCTTTTTTTTTTTCAACTTCTTATACGAAAATAACTGTTAATCTCCAGCACATAATCAATTTTATGAAATTTACATCCAATCTTATCAAAAGAGAAGTTTAGTATCAAATAAAAATATACTTCCTTAAAAGGACACTCATAGTTTTCTCCCCCGACAAGCAAATCTGATGGGCACATTAACACAGTGTCTTTTATGAATAAATGGATGAAATTTGCAGAAATTACTATTTATATGACAAAGAATCAAACAATGTTTTTCTATTTCCTGCAAAAGATGCACATCTTAAATTATAATCGATTACTTCCTCAAAACATTTTTTCCTAATTCTCATGTCTTGGAAAATCAGCTTAAATTAAAAAATTGACATCTTTATCTCAAACATCTGATCTTTTACAGGAAAAGAGGAAACACTTCTTGATTGTTTTCTATTGGAATACAATGCATGCCAATTAATTATATCTACTTATAAAGGAAAGCAGTGACTATGTGAGTGTGAAGAGCAGAGCCGCAGCATGTGCCGAATTCATGATGAAAAATGGATAGAATCACTAATGTTATTTTCATATATAGAGCAATTATGACTTGCACACAACAGAAGACTAAAAATTTGCAAACCTTAAGCTAATGCTGGTTGACTGAAAACAAAAGAAAATATTCGTTTCATGTTAGATCTCTAAAAAAAGAAAAGTAAATGCTCCAATTAAAAAATATCCTAATGGCCCTGTATTCTGATTGTTACCAACAGGCTGTTGCCTTGAATGCCAGACATAAATCTGCAAATATCATGAATTTTCTTTTGAAATAGCCTTCTAATACTACAAGGTAGATAAAAAACATGATTTCTGTTTTCCCGTCATTCTGATCAAAATAGCATTAAAAGGACTCGAAATAAGTAATTTTTAAGGGTGGGGGGGAATTTTTTTTTTCCTATACAAGAATAAATAAAATAGCCAATTTCAGAAAGAATGAAACTGAACGCGAAGACTGGTATAAAAATCAGGCTTGGGCTGAGACCTTCTCATTTCTAATACATATGCATCGTAAACAAATTGGTCATCCTTCATATAGATTATCCATATTTATAAAATATATTTCAAATAATTTAGCTTGTACATGTCATATATGAAGGATTATTTGCATTTGCTAATTTTTAAATTATAAACATTTATTTTTCAGAGGTTTATTATGTTGCTGACTGAGCATATTGCTCGTTGTGAAGCTGAAGGTATAGATTTCAACAGTTATTGGTTCAAATCTACGTTAGGAAGACTACAGGAGGTATTCTTTCAAGTAAGTATTTTTAATTTTCTGTACACAAAAGTAATTTGTTTTTTTTATTTGAATTGCTTAATATGATTGATTGATAATTTGTAATTTTCATTTACATACCTTTTTTGAAATGTGAAATTCTATGCCGAACACTGCTTTACTTAGCAGATTCATATGTATCTGATAAATAAAAGAACAGTAATATTAAAGAAGTAGGGTTATTCCAAAACGTAAACATGCAACTCATTAAAGGGGCTGGTTACTCAGCTTCTGATTTCCTCTCACAAATGTTAAGTCTATGGGCATTGAATGCATTCGTATATTTAAAATATCTCCTCGGGAAATTAATATTTTTAACTTCTATTTTTTGTGCTCACTTCCTAAAATATGTCTCTTTTTTTCTTAGTTCTCAAAATATTTCTAAAGTATAGACTTCATTTTATATAAAGTGTTAAAATCTGACTCACAGTTCGCCCGCTTTTAACACATAAAATATTAAATTCAGCATAGATTTTAGAA
Organism: Maratus speciosus; assembly: GCA_963932465.1. NCBI lineage: Eukaryota > Metazoa > Arthropoda > Arachnida > Araneae > Salticidae > Maratus > Maratus speciosus. The sequence goes on along the minus strand of OZ010788.1, from coordinate 583,213,404 downwards.
ATATTTTGAAAACTAAGAAAAAAAGAGGCATCCTTTAAGAAGAGTACACAAAAAAAAGATGTTAAAAATATAAATTTTTCGAGAAGATATTTTAAATATATGAATGCATCAAGAGTCCATAGACTTAACATTACGGAGGAAAATTCTGAAGCTGAGTGATCAGCCCCCTTAAATTTTATTGTAAAAAAAAAGTGCAGAAATGTGTAAATACATGACAAAATTGTAAGACAATATATTTCAGAAATGAATTCAGAGCAAATATTACAATTTCATAAATTCTTACATGTATAAACAGGTATTTAAAAACATTGTTACATCTGCAGCATTCTTTTATTCGACTTCAGAAAAAATAGAATTCAATAAGAAGGAAGATAACATTAATTTCTATAATGAGATTATATCAGGTTGAATTTCAAGGCCGCAGCTTGATGAGGAAAAAGGTGCTCAAAAATGATCCATTCATCTTTTATTTATTTATTTTTTTTTTAAAGGCATTGTAGTTTAAAATTTATAAGATGGTTTTCCACCTCCATTTGAAAAAATTTTGGCTATGATTTTGTTGAGCTTTAGAGTGTTGTAACCGAATTTGTTGTTTTGCATAAATAAAATGATTGTGAAATGCAAAAGAATACATTCAGCTTTGCCTGATAATATTTGAGACTTGTGTTTTAGCATATACCAAAAATCTGGTGCTCTGTGATTAATTTCAAGTTTTGCTTTTATATTGGAACTTGTCAAGTCAAATGCTTTTCAGGTCTGTGATATCAGAGGCACATTATGCATTTACAACACAAACTTTTTACTTTCTTCTGTCTTTACAAGAAGAAAGTATTGGATTCATGAAAATTTTCGAATTCCGGTTTTCGATGGATTTACACGTCCAAAAAACATATTTTTACAAAATGTCTGTCTCTCTGTGTGTGTGTGTGTGTGTGACACAAATATTGTGGGCATTCTATCAAGAACTAATGAATGGAATTTAATAAAACTTTATATTCAGCTAGTACCTGATATAAACTGTTGCTGATTACTTTTTGGTGTAAGTCGCCCAACAGGTGGCACTACTATGCTGCATTTTTCACAATTTCTGCAATAGCTATATCTCAAGGACTAATGCCCAGATTTTTGTAAAACTTCAGATTCTGTTAGTCCTTGATATAATTTGGTGCTGATTACTTTTTAATGTAATTCGCCAAACAGGTGGCACTGCTATGCGGCATTATTCATGATCATCTCAAGAACTAATGCACGAATTTTCACCAAATGTTTAGTTTTTAGTGTAAATCGCCCACCAGGTGGCATTGCTAGACTGCGTTTATCACAATTACCACAAGAATGTTATCTCAAGGACTAATGCATGAATTTTCATCAAACTTCAGATTCAGTTAGTCCCTGATATAAATTGGTCCATATTAGTTTTTGGAGAAAATTGACTAACAGGTGGAGCTGCTATGTAGATTTTTTTTCCGATTTCCGCTATAGTTCTACCTCAAAAACTAACGCACGGATTTTTATCAAACTTCAGATTCAGCTGCAACTTGACATAAGTTGTTGCTGATTAGATTTTGGAATAAATCAGTTAACCGGTGGCACTAATATGCTTTATTTTTCAGGAAATGTTAGCATGTATGGGATAGAAGAAAGTTTTGGGATTTGCCACATCAAACTAGTTTTTTAATGTTTTACAGTCTTTATGGAAAATAAAAGTTCAAAGTTTCAAGAAAACATAACATGTGGTCTTTGAACTCATTTAGGATATCTGCTCTTAATTTCTGAGTTAAAATTCTTCTCTTAATCCTTTTGTCATTAAAAGGCTTTCATTTTTAAATGACTTTACCCAATATATTAGTTCTTTTTTTATTAAATCCTCACATTTTATCATTAACATAAAGTTTTTTCTTGCAATGACAAACATAAATATCATTATTTTTTAATTATCAGCAAAGATTTGTCAGTTTCATTAGCTTGTGAGATTGTCACCCAACTTCTCTGTCAAATGATTTTCATTCATAGATAGAAATTCTAAATTCATGCTGTGAGATGAAATCTCACAGTGTTTAAATTATGTTACTGTTTTATTTCTTTTGGCCTAATACATCGATGTTCTTTAAACTTAAATCCATATTTATTTTTGCACGGGCGATTCGTTTCGACCACACATCGGCAAGTTCGCTGACGTTCGGCTGCGCCTGGCATAGGGTGCTTCTCCTTTGAACTCTGTGCATATTGTGATGACGTCATCGGAGCAAGCCTCTCACGGCATATGCATTGAATGGATGTCTATCTTTTGGAGGTGTGTCTAATCGCCGAACGTACAACAAATAAAAATAAAGCTTTTTAAATGTTTTCTTTCGGATTTGTTTATTAAGACATTACCTAATATTTTAAATTCTCTAATAGATTTAAATCTTTTCTTTCAGTAACTTTTGAAGTCCCCGTATTCTTACTATAAATTAAAAATTCCGTTAATTTTAAATCAGAATCTGTTTTGTTGGTGATCTGTTATGACTTAGTTTTGGTTTTAAAGATCGCGAGCTTCGGCTCCGGTCTGTCTGCCAACGGATGTGGAATCCGGTAAAAAGTTTTTCGAAAACGATGTCTACGATTTTAACAACTCCTGTTAAATTATTTCTTTATACCGTGGAAAAGATTTTAATTACGTTTCTCATCAATACTAAATTTGATTTATGCTGCATTTTAATTTTTAAAAGAAATGTCTATCTTCAAGTGGAATAGATGCTTTTATTGTCAAGAATTAATTTATGAACGGTGACCAACGGGAAGCCTTTTCTTCTCTTCTAAAAAGATGGAATAAACATTTGATTTATGTCGTTACCAAGTCTCCTCTTCATTTATTTTACAGACGACACGATCCAAGTAAGAAGTTTCATTTATTTCTATTTTTTTTACAATTGCTGACCTCAAAGAACGGAGGGTTTTATTGTAAATATTACACAACGCATGTTACTAAAAAGAACTTCAAATTTAATTTACCTTTCATATTACGGCTCAATTTATTAGTAATACCACACATGCTTCAATTCAAAGAGGCATATTAAACTTTTACTACAGGATATCGACTTTTTTTTGTGTGAAGAATTAAAGGGGTGTAGACTCCCTATGTCATCATACAAGGTTTGGAATAGCCTATAATATTTAGGCAGTGATTTTATAAAAAAATTTAATTGTTCAAAAGTTCTTTTATACTATGTGACATTTTTATTTCATTGCAAGAGCATGGCAATGAAATATGCTGGCTTCTGTTGCATCCCTTTTGTTTTTGCAGTAGCACCAGATGCATTACCAGCCATCGCATTTGCTCTATCTGAACAGTTATCCCATGGGTCTGTGAAAAATTTGCATATTAATTTAAAAATCCCCCCCCCCCCAAAAAAAAAAAAAAATACAATTGACGAATTTCACATTTTTTTTCTGCAACTGACTGAAGAATTTTGTGATTTTTTTTCTCACGACTGACCAACAAATTTCACAATTTTCCCACGCAAGCAATTGACAAATTTCGCAATATTTTAAAGTGACAGACTGAAAAATTTTAGATTTTTTTTTTTCAACAATCAACCAGCCAATTTTGCGATTTTTTTTTTTTTTTTTTTTTTTTTTTTTTTTTCCCAACGACTGAAAGATAATTTTTGCAACTTTTTTTTCCTGCAATCGATTGGCGAATTTTGTTTTTTTCTTGCGTCCAATCAGTGTAACTCGCAGGGTTTTTTTTCCATACAGTCATTGGATGAATTTCTCATTTTCTTGCAGCTGATCAATGAATTTCATGTTTCTTCCTGAGATTTTCCGAATTTTTTCCCATGACTTATTGGCAAAACTCACAAGTTTTTTTTTCATGTGATCAATAGAAAAATTTCTTGATTTTTTGCCTGCGTCCGACTGAAGAATTTTGTGTTTTTTTCCCTGTAACTGACTAATAAATTTCTCGATTTTTTTCACATGATCTATTGACAAATTTCTCGGTACTTTCCTGTGACCTAATGATGAAATTTACAATTTTTTCCCATGATCAATAGATATATATAGTTTCTTTTCTAGGATTTACTAGTAAAAGGAGAGTACATATGAACCCAGTTCATGTTCAGTTATTTTCATAATGTTGAGACAATTGCATGCTTGCCAACCTCACATAAAACTACTTAATTTTGCTCAAGTAAACACTTTTTTAATTAACAAATTTATTTAACAAAATGTTTCATGTATCTGCTTTGTACATATTTGGTTTTGTTTCTTAAGCAAAATTATTCGACTTTGGTCAAATCAAACTGTTTCACGCGATGTTGGCTAGTATGCAATTAAATTTCGGTACTTTTCGGTTAGCCGGGCGCCAGTGTTACATATACATATATATGTATATATACATGTATGTATATATACATATATGTTTACATATATATATGTGTGTATATATACAATATGTGTATATGTATATAAATGCATATTTAAATATATGTATGTATATAAATATGTATATATAACACTGGCGCCCGGCTAACCGAAAAGTACCTAAATTTCTTTTTATTTAACAATAAATAATTATAATAGATTAATCTTACATATACCATTTGATTTCTGCATATGATGAAAAAAAATTTTAATATATATTTGAGTACGTGAGTTTCAAAATTTAAAAAAATCGAGTTTTCTCTATCAATCTATTCTACTGATGAACCTGCATTAAAAAAAACACTGCAATCTGCAAAAAAACTAGTTTTATTGTGTATTTCTGACATTGTAAAATCTTGGTTTACAATGAAAACCAATGGACACAGTCAGAGGTTTTTTGCAATTTCCCAAAATTGGATTTTCTGGATAAGGCGAGTTTTGAAACTCACATCCTCATATAGTTAATGAAAATATGTTTTGTTTTATTCATTTGTTTATTTTTATCTCTTTTAGCATCATGAACAAGTATTCAAGTATGTGGATACGTTAGAATCTCTGCTGTTCACAAGTGATATTGATCATCATATTTTATCTGTATTTCAGCAATTTTGTGCTTTAAAAGCATAACTGGATAAAAGCATAAATGGACTGAAAAAAAAACATTTTATTTGTATACCATCCATCATTTTCATATATAAACATATTTTCACTCAAAAGACTTGTTCTGTTTCAATGTTTTTTTTTTCTTCTTTTTTTTTTTTTGGGGGGGGGGGGTGGAAAGGAACCAGCAACCATATCAGTTACATTAAAACTCTTGCAAAATACTTGTAATTATTTAAATGATTTTTAATGTTAATGTTCAGATGAAAATTGCATAACTGTGAGTTCTTGTGAACTTTGCAAAAACTTTCTTTTGCTTTACTGTTCAAATAATTTTTTTTTTCTTCTTTATGAAAAAGTTTTTTTAAATATTTGAAAAAGCAGAAATTTTTTGTTGTAATTTGCTGCCCTTGCCATATGTTTAAATTTAGTAGCACACAAAGCAACGTATGCATTTAACTCTATAGCTATCACTCGGATTATACTTGCATGGTATCTTAGAACAGTGGGAAACATTAATAAACTTTACTTCTTAACCACTTCACCGTTTGCCCCGAGATAAGTCGGAGGTAAAAGCTCTGTTTCCCCATACTTGTCGTCGGTGAAGTGGTTAATAATAAGTGTTGCTAAACTTGGAATTTTCTAAATTTTCAAAAATAACTGATTGATCAAAATTAACAATTCCATCTTATAATTTAAATCATGAATAAGGTAATACCTTATCTATCAAAAGGAAGGCAGTTCATATTCTAAAAATATATATAAAAAAAAGGATTTCACATAAAGTGAATCCCGTTATCTAAAAAAAAAAGTTTTCTTTCTTGAGATTTGAATAAAGCTTACTTTGCTTACATTTTATATAGAATTATAAAAAATGCCTTCTTTCAACCTATTAACTTTTTTTTGGGGGGGGGGGTGGGGGTTGTTTACAGGCTTTCAATAAAATTTAATATGAGAAAAATGGACTCTTCACAGAATTTCGTCCCCCCCCCCCCCCCAAAAAAAAAGACCCTTTACAAAATGCCCATTGAATAGATAAAGAAAAATAGATTTTGAAATATTTTCCCACTAAATTTTTATTCATGAAATTTAAAGTCATTTGCTAAATTAAATTCCTTTCTGTTTTGAAAATACTTGATTTCTTGTATTTAAAATATTTTATTATGAAAAATGACAATCTCTAATTATTTTTGTTGTTGTTAATATTTCATTCTTTTAAATTAATGACTATTCTCTCATTAATTTTATATTATTGGAATTCCAAGTGAATTAGAAGATGAAGTTAATCTTTTTGATTTCGATGGTTTTGGGGGAAAAAAGAAAACTATTTATAATTGCATTCGGTCTTTTCTACTTTTGACCGTTTCTTTTTTACATTAACCCTTCAATACTTTGTGTAGCTTATCAGTCCATACCCATTTCTTTTGCATGTATTAACTCTTTATGTACTGAATTATGAACATGAAAATTTTATTTTCTAAAGCATTTTTCATGAATTTTTGAAACTACATTAGAAGATTTACATAATCATTTAATAAATTTTAGAAGGATTAATTAAATTTGAATTTATAGGGATTTTGTGCAATATTTATAACCCCCGCTGAAATCTTTTATTTTAAATATTTTCTTAGTATTTTGTAGAATTAGGAAATGTACAAATATAATGTTCTTACAAAAGAAATATTTCCAAATTGAATAATCCCCCCACCCCAAAGCCAAGAAAGCTGAAAAGATGCAAAGGCAAAAGAAATCATCCTTTTAAAAATATTTTTGTTTTGTGTAACCGATAATGCTTTTGGAACAAGATAAAGTAATGCATCTATAACTCATTTTAAACTGTATTACTACTAATCGATGTATTAAATGAATTTTATAACAAGTTATTTTAATGGTACTTATAAGTACCGTCAATAGATAAAGGGTTAAATGAAGTGAATAAATGCATTTTGTATTCGTTCATATTTCCTACCTATCATTAAAGAATGGTCAGAGACTGATGTGATTGATTTGTAGAGTAATTCCATTAATGACAAGCAAAATTAATTTTTATTTTGATATTTAAATTCTTCCTACTCCAAAAGCCTATCTTTGCATTATGAAATGAACTGGGGGAAGAAAAAAAAATCAGCCACTTTTTTTTTTCAACAAAAATAATTCAATTTAATAAAATAGAAGTATGTGGGCAGAGAAACCTGGACAGACACTAGATTCTGTTTCCAAATTGATATTGTAAGGATGCAATATTTTTTTATGTCATAAATATCCATATGTTTTAAAACAGCCGACGTAGGACATTGAGCGAGAAAAGTGACACATCTAAGCAAAAGTGAATTTCACAGGAGAGGCAAAAGAAAATTTGCATGATTTTACTGTAACATGAAACTATAGCACTTAGCTCTGCATGCAGGAATAAAAAGGTATATAAGTGTAAAATGCTTAAGAATGAAGAAGTGGTATGAGGTTTGTGTAGGGTTGGGTAATTTTACCTCCCCACACAATCCACCCCTCTTCTGAGGTCACAAATGGACATACAGCGTAATAAAGTATTTTTCCGTATAACTACACTTATGAAACATTTTGTGTAGCAAGACACACCTATGACAGTCCTATTAGTGGAATGAAATGACTTATAAGATACCTTAGTGACTTATTTGTGTTGATTTGAGACATAACTTATAATTTAAAATTGCTGTTATTCTGTATATTAAATAATTTCTATTTATTTTTTTAATACAAAGTTATCCAAACTAAAGTTTTTTAAATACTCTCTTTATAAATTTTGAAATCTACAATATCAGTTAATGGTAGGTTTATTTCCTGTATTGAATTATGCGTTTAATATTTAATAAGCATGATACTAAATATGTTGCTGTAAAAAAAAAAAAAAAAAAAAAAAAAAAAAAAAAAAAATTGCTCAAGTACTTTTATGGCAGGTTTTTTTTTTTTGTTTAAACCATATTTTTATGGAATATTAAATATGAAACCAGTCAACTTTAAAGTTTAGTAGTTACTTAGAACCTCCACCCCCTCAATGCTTATTAAATATTGGACTCATGGTTCCATATAGGGGGGGGGGGGGGGAACTTCAGATATCAAGTTTTTGTTGAGAAAAATGTGCAAAGTGAACTTGGCCTTCTCCCTTTCTCCCCATGATTTTTTGAAAAATCTTATTTCAGTAACTTTTAGTGTTTTTACTTGTGCTCTGAATAAAAAACTAACAGTTCCTTTCATTTTTTTTTTGTTAATTATGAAATTTTCAGAGTATACCAAATCTTAGGTTTTTAATTATGCTGCAAATAGCATATAAATTTTCGTGAGCAGTGAGAGTAAATGTCAAAATACTTCAGATACTGAGCCTATATAAGTACAAAGTTCCCCAAATTGAACTACATATTTCCAAGAGATCTATTGAAAAATTCATAAAATCTAGAATTCATAGTCTAGATATGAAGGTTATAATATCGAAATTTTTCTATAGCAAAAAAAAGATTCTCAGACTTGGTGATACTTTAAAACTGCTGCCTGATTTTGTAAAATTCTGATTCACATAGTTCTAATAAAGTTCCAGAAGTCTATAATAGTTATTGAATTGCATAGTAATTTGAAGTAGAGTCCTGCATCGACTCGGGTTTGCACTATATTTTTTCGTTGCAATTTGTATCAGATTGACTTCTACTTTTCTGCAGCGGTTCGAGTCACAGATTAAGGACCAAGATGGGACATTTACGGCAAAATCTGTAATGGCAACAGTACTAGCATCACTATCGACAAGGGGGAAGAATTAACAAGCCTCCGAAATTTACCTACGTTGAAGAAATATGTTTACCCTCTATGCTTTAATATCTATTCTTTCCTAAAACGAAGCAGGTGTCACATGATATTCTATTCATGCTTGCTTTATTTATTTAGCTGCTTTTATCTTTTATCGTACTTGTATTGGTCACCTTTAACTTATAAAATGAGAAAAACCCTAGAAAATTCTGTTAATAACGTAAATATGTAAGTTTATGAGATTAAATTGTAAAAAAATCAAATTCAGGTGTGTTAATTTATTCATATCGAATAAAACTTTATTGAGTGTAATGTCAGTATCTCTATTTATTTTTAACTGTTAGATTTATTTAATTAAAAAAATTTGTCGAAATGAATTCTTCCCCTTCTGTAATTTTATTATTATTTCTTATATGTTAATATTATAAATATTATTGATTGTACGTTATTTACATTAAAAACAATATTTTTATTTTATCTGTAAGAAAGTGAAAATGCATAAATTTTAAAAGATTATTGTAGCGATTGTTTAATACGTTAAACTTCATAAATTAATAAAACATCGGCTGTAAAAATTTTCCTACCGAATGGGAATATTTATGAAATTTCCTGGGATTTGTAGAATGCAATACTTCGTATAATTTTATATTACACCATTACTTTATGTAGCTTTAAATCCAATTATATCATATTATTGCTATATATTAATGCTATATATTATTCATGCTATATATTATTCATATTATATGCTATATATTATTCATATATAGCATTCAAGCCGAAATTTTTACCCTGTTTTTAGTTGCACTTATATCGTTCCCTCATCATGTAAAAAAAAAAAAAAATAAAATAAAATAAAATAAATTAACAAATTACAATGACCATTTGGAAAATGATTTTTTCAAAAACTAAAATTTAAGACATAAAAAATAGCACGGAGTTGATCATACATTACGTACGCCATGAATTAAACATTAATAATGTTATTACATGTAAAAATTGCAAGCGACAGAAATCACCTGCGACTCGTATGCATCCACCTGAAACTTAAGTATTATCCAAGTATTTCATTGGCTGTTCGGGAAAAGGCTTTTCCATTGTCAGATTTCCAAGAAATCTGACGGCCAATTTTAAATGAAATTTATTTCTTAAACTTCTAAACATTCCACAATATTACTTTTTATATCGTCGTATAGAGAAAATAATGTAATTTTAAATGTAATCTGTTTGAAAACTGTATCTCAATTTGTTTCTGAGTTATTAATTTTTTTTGTAGTTATTATTACTTTTTTGTCATAGTGGCAACACTCTGTTGTCCATCTCTGTTGAAAGTAAAGGGAAATACAGATTACTGTATAGACCAGGGATGGCGAACTCATGGCACGCATGCCGAACTTGGCATGTAAGAAAACTTCTGGCACGCGAAAAAACAGACTATAATCAGTTGATGGAGAACTATCCATTTTTTGTTTGTTTTTTTTACAAAAAGTATAGTTTTTGTGTAGCATGTATATAATTTACTTTAAAATAATCAGTTACTTTTAAATGATTTAAGGTATTATAAATTTTAATAAAAGAATCTTGTAGCATCATTTTCTTGCCAAACCATTCAACATAATGATTTTTAAATTTATTTTGCTTCTTTATCAAATGTCAAAGGTTTTAATTTTGAAAATTGAATTTTAAGATATTAATATGTACCTAATTGACACGCTGTCTGCTTCAGATTAGGTTTTTTTTTTTTTTATTTAGGTTTAAGGTTTTAACTTATTTTAGGTTTTATTATACTTGTTTTAATTTTGAAAATTGAATTTTAATTGTTAGTGTAAATAATTATATATCTATTGAACCAGCTTCTACTTAAAGAACTAAAAATGATCTGATTCGGAAGTAATACAATAAAAGAAAAACTCGTTTATAGAGTATTAATACGGAATTTGATGCAACATGGCTATATTGTTGAGTAAATACAGCGTAATAAACAAGTTAGGAATCAAATTTAGTATAACTGTAAAAGTATTTAAGTAAACATTCTATAAACATTAATTATTGGATTGTATCTACATTAAAATGTTTCTGGCGCGTTAGAATTTTGGTACATAATAATTTTGAAATTTTTGGCACGCATACTCAAAAAGGTTCGCCATCCCTGGTATAGACCAATCAGAAAACGAATAAAATGATAATTAAACCAATAAAAACCTTCAGATATGCTTTTGATTTCCTACCCTGACGAGGACAATAACCATTTTTCCAAATGGTTTTAAAAAAAAAAAGCATATATCCATGCATGAACATAGAATAGATATTAGATATATAAAATAAAATATCTATTCTATGTTCATGTATCGGTGTAAGATTCTATTGAAAACGTAAACATGAAACATTAAAAAAAGAAAGATCATAATAAGGTAGATGCTCCATGATAAAAATTTTACAAGGATGGGGAGTTTCATCCCAATTGTCACTAAAGGTACTACGATCGCAATTGCATTACCATTGCGCTCTATGGGAGTGTCCGATCTTGGATGTTAACACTAGAACGGCGGGAGGGGTCATTTTGACACCTGAGTACTTTCACCCGTTGATTACTTTTGCTTGCTTGGGCGAAATCATTTGAAATTTTTTGACTTTTCCTAAATAGATAACATATATTTCGGAAATAAAATTCAGCTTTCTAGATTTGTTAGTTTTTGAAATATTGACTTGTATTCCTAGAACGGCGGACGGGGGTCATTTTGACCCTTTTAGTAAAATACTCTTTGTACTCGAAGCTGCTTTTGTTGCTATACTATATTTTCGAGGAGCAATAAAAAGAAAGGGTTTAGATTTTTATTCATTGTCGTCCAAGGCATGAGGAATACTATTTTGCAAAGAAACTATCTCAAGAGATAGATTCAAAGAAAGAAAAAGATTTTTTAGGTTTGATGAAAAGACAACGAGACCTAGCAGACTACAGACTGATAAATTTGCTCTTGCATCTGAAATGTGGAATAAATTTATTGAAAATTGCAAAACATGCTACCGACCAGGATAAAATATTACAGTTAATGAACAATTGTTCCCATCTCAAGATAGATATAAATTTACGCAATATATGCCAAATAAATCGGATAAATTTGGAATAAAATTTTGGTGATCTGTTGACGTTGATACTAAATACCTCTTGAATGAATTTATTAATCTGGAAAAAGATGAAACAGCCAATCCTTAATTACGTTTATCGGAAAATGTTGCCATGAAATTAACAGATCCCCATCTAAACGAAGGGAGGAATATTACGACAGATAGCTATTTTACTAGCATCAAATTAGCAGAAATGTTAAAAGCTAAAAATACAAGTTTGGTTGCACAATGAAAAAGAACAGAATAGAATTTCCTATATCATTGAAAAATATGCGCAGTACTCTTTATTCATCGGAGATAGTGGGATGTGATAATACGACACTTACCATCTATCAAGCCAAAATAAAAAAAAGTGTTTTTCTACTGAGCTCATTACATTCTACTATAAAAACTGAAGACGGTCTCAAGAAGTTGCCCGATTCAATAAAATATTACAACGCAACGAAGTATGGTGTGAATATCCATGATCAGATGTTCCGAAAATACTCCGTGAAATCGGCTTCTAGGCGATGGCTTGTACATATCTTTTTTCAATATTTTGGATCATGCAGCTTTAAACACCTGGATAATTTATAAAAGTGTAACAGGCAAGAAAATCAGTAGAAGAGATTTTCTATTAAATTTAGGGGATGTGTTCAGAATGGATCTTATGGTTTCAAAACTCCCAAAGATTTTTTCTGAGTCTTCAGAAAAAAAAAAAAAAAAAAAAAAACACGAAAATAAAATAGAAATGAAGAGAAAAAAATGTCAATTGCAGACATGCAATGGAAACAAATCTCAAGATTTTTGCGCACCATGTTTCAAAGTTGTGTGCAGAAAATGTACTGGAAAAATTGCTATTTTTTTTTTGTTACAACTGAATTAATTCCTAATACGTGTGCACAATTTGGAGTATTATAAGCATTAAATAAAATTGAAACAGAATGCTTAACATATTAACCATTCAGCTACACTTATAATGAAATAACGGAAACGACAAAACAAATTTCTCATTTATGGATTTAGAGAGTGAATCATTCGGCGAATAAGTTAGATGAAAATATATATATATATATATATATTATTTTATAAATTGTGTTTTATTTTAGTTAACATTAGTTTTAATTTGTGAAAACATTAATTTTAAATCGATTTTTATATCAAAATAATGAGTTTTTTGAGTAGTTGTAGTATGGTCCAATTAATCGCCATGTAGGCGTTACATATACAGTACTTCTAAAATTCAATAAATTATCGAGTAATATTAAATATAAATTATGAAATACACGGAAATAACATATTTTTGCCAATGTATGGCATTTAAAATTGTTTTAGCGTTGTTATTTCAGTATTTTCATCGAGGAGTCAAAATGACCCCTTCCCGCCGTTCCAGAAGGTAAGATTTTCCCGCCGTTCTAGTGTTAATCTATGGTTAGAGTTAGATTGACTTTTCATTGTTTCAGGTTGGATTTTGAGTCTGTGTTCAGTTTGAGTCAGTTCATTTTTCGTAAAAATGTCCAAAATATTTTTACAGGTTAAAGATCCATTAACAATAAGATTTCTATAATGGACATTCCTGAAAAGTGGATACCTATATTTAGCGAACAGTTCTTCACTTTCTAACACGCTTATAGTATTGGTACGCTTCTACCTCTGAATAGTTGGAACCACCCAATCTACACACTCGTAACGTGTATGTGTGCATAACCTATAACAAATATGGTATATGTGTTTTTGTGTGTATCAAAAACAAAATGTTGGTAATATTTTTTGTGAGAGAAAAAAAAATGGTTCTTAACTGTAAAGAAAGAATAATCTGTCACATTTCTTATATACATTTTATTTCTCATGCAATAAATTGAATATATGGGGCATTCTCACAATCTTTTGACTTTCATGTCCCTGAATAATAATATTTATTTTAATACACTTTTTTGTGTTTTTTTTTTATTTCATATACTGGGGAACATCCCATTGCATAACAATATTAACAAGATAAATAAGTTTTGGATGATGTTGGGGGTCCAAATACCAAAAAAACTCCTCTACTGCCCCGTGTCCCTGATGCTGATTTTTAAGTTTGGAGCTGCCTGTATAAAATTGTTTCAATAAAAGTAATTCAATGTAATTTTTTTCCGAAACTGGGACAATTGTTTTATATAAATATGTAGCAAAAAATTAACCTGCACACATTTTTACAGTTGATATTATTTTTTGAACTCTGTCCCTGGGTTTTTCATCCTTACCGTCCCTCTTGCTAAACTTATACAGAAAAGCTCTTCAGATGCAAACACAGAATTTTTTTCAAGTTTTATCTCATGCAGAAAGAAGTATGCTAGAGAAAGAATGTCTAAAATTCTTTGACAGGAAATTTACTGCAGAATTTAAATTAGCATTTAAATATCAATTTCAAGATTGTGCCTTTATTGGTAGTCTTACCGTCCCCAAGGTTTATTCCTGCACTTTTCGAGGTAAATTAAAAAAAAAAAAAAATTATTCAATGTTAACAACTGTTTCTAAAAATCAATGAATATCATGGCTATCACTTATTCTTAACATGATTTTCCTAAAAATAGGTGGTAATTTTCCTTACCGTTCCATCCTAACCATCCCGTTTTTTACCATTTCGTCCCTTTTCTTTACCTTACCATCCCTTCTTTAACAGCCCTTTAAGACAATGTTATACAAAAATTCTGCATTAAAAGTACTATATTTTTATTATTTCTTATTTGAATGTCCTGTGGGTACTATGCAAATTCATTATAAGTAAAAATTTAGAAGAAAATAAAAAGTTATAGTGGTAAAATGGTAAGGAAAATTAAACTTGCAAGTTTAACTTAAACCTCAGTTAAATAAAAAAATTTTCGCTGCTGACCATTTTTTCTTTATTTTGAATCATTAAGGCATTTGTCTATCAGATTAAAATGTTATTTTAGCAAATTTAATTTCGCCAGATTTTTTTTCCCAAAAGTCAAAAGATTGTGATAATGCCCCATATACTCAATCGTATTAAAGTGTGTATTTATTTTCATCTGAAAGTTCTGCTCAAACTTTTTGTGAAAATTGCAACGACGACTTGCAAAAAACCTAAATATGACTCACAAGAATTTTCTAGTGGGAATTCGACTCGCAGAAAGAAAATTAAGTCATCCTGACCCAAAAAAAAAAGAAAATTCCGACCCTGATGCAAGACTCTATTCAATGATATCGATGTGTCCACTATTTAGAGATTTTACTATATATTACTTCAAGCTAGTTGCTGAAGTTTGTAGTTGAGTAGAAATTGAGGTAGACCCCCGTAAGACTCTAAGTTTAAGTATATTTAATATGAATTCAGACTCTGTGAAAATTAAGACATATCCAGGTTTGAAGGAAAATGCATAAAAAAATATCGATTTTTGAATAGCTTTATTTATGATAATATTGCATAGCACAACAGACTGTAAAATAAGGAAAACTGTAGAGAAGGCTTCCAGTAAACAAAAGTTGGAGCAAGCACCAACCCAGGTAAGATAGATTATATTTCTCACTGACATAGCTTTTAGCTCTATATATTTTAACAAAAAAAAAAAGCACAGCATCGTAGATAACAATAGCTTTAGTTAGAGATATGTGATTAATTAAAAACCAAAACGCAACTGAAACAGCAATGAGAATTATACTGGAATGGCATTCCCGAGCAACACGATAAATAAAATTTATCTGTAACCTTTGCCTCAAGAAAGAAGCACATGTGGTGGATTTTGCTACGAGTCAAATAATCCTGAAAGAAGTTTCCAAAGGAATTAAATTGAAATTCAGCTACATGGAATTTGAATCACCAGTGATATATTTAAAAGTAGATTTATGACTATCAGAAATTTGGGCATTAAAAAAAATGAAAGAAAACTGTGTAGGATGAAATAGATAGAATTTGAGAATAAAGTTAATCAAAATATTCTCTTTTCTATATTAACATGAAAATAAAAAATCATAAGTATACTGTAATTTCATGTATACGGTTGTACTGTATTTTCACGTTAATACAGTACAACTTCGATCCATCATTCCCGCTTCTTTCGTTTTTCCGTATACAGTAGAGCACCACAAATCCGCACAGGTTTGCAGATGTAAACATCAAGATTGGTTTTCCAAATTATCAGCATTAATTGAGGACTATGACTCTTGTGACATTTATGTGATTGAAACTGGACTTTTTTATAAATGTTTGCCTACTAGTACTAAAAGGAAAAGCTTTTGTCATGGAGGCAAAAGTTCTAAAGAAAGACTATTTTATTGTGCACAAATAGTGTTGGAAGTGGCAAAAGAATGCTGATTATAATCGGAAAGTCAGCAAAACAAGGTGTTTTAAAAGCATAAAAAATTTATCTGTGTCGTACCGTGCTAATTCAAGAGCATGGACCACAAATGAAATTTTCTCTGGATTTCAGCATGATTTTGACAATTCTGTTGGAAAACAAAAAAGGAAAAGTGGTTTTATTTCATTGACAACTGTTTAACGCATTCTCTGGCTATTTCTTTATTAAAAAATGTGAAAGTTATTTTTTATCACCCTAATTGCACTAGTCTGATTCAACCCCTTGATTTGGGTGTTATTGATAGTTTCAAGCACCATTACAGAAAGAAATTAGCTCTCTAGCTATGAAATGATGGATGAAGGAAATGCAATAAGCATCAAAATTGATGTTTTACAAGCCTTTTATTTCGTTTTCTCTGCCTGGGAGAGAATAACCCAAGAAACTATACAGAACTCTTTCTAAGCCTAAGAGGAATGTAACAAAACTCGAAAATATAACTGCTGATGCTAACGATGAAGAGGAAAATGATAATGTAATTTCGTGTATTGATTTTTCTTATAAGTGGGTTGGGACATGTGACCTTAACTTAACCACTAAGAATCGTCGCTTTGGCTGTTGCCAAATAGCAAGCTACAAATACAGCCCTTTTTTAGTGCTACGTAAGAGAAATATATATATAGTTGATGTTGGGTAGAGGCCCCTTAGTCTCAGGTTCAACGGATTTTATACAACGCTCCTTAATTCTCGAGGAACAAAGGGGTCTAATGCTATAAAACAACTTAAATACTTACTTTGTAACTCAGCTATTGCGTTGATCGTAGTTTAGTCGGTACAATGTCCGTGCGCTGATCCGAGGGCTGGGGTTCGATATCAGAATGCCCTAAATTTGTTTTTCTTATTTTTGTTTTATAAATATATTTGTAAATATAATTTAATAATCTCATAGTCAATTACAAGTTGTGTATTAATTATAATTTTAACCTTTTTTTTTTATTCGTAACTAAATCATTGTATAAAACATCATAAAACTGATAATTTTTCTAACCGACTTTTAAAATGTATTTCGTATATTATTTAAACTGCTTATTTTTATTAAATTAATTTTAAAACGTATTTCATATATTCTTTATCGATGTAATGATATCGAACAACTGTGTCAATTCGTGATTTTAAAGAAACATTTATGTACTGCCTTAATAAGGGAAGTGGAATTGATGATACTACTCTGTTTTCAAAGTAAGAAACATAATTATATTGAAAAATAGCATACGAATTAAATTACAACCTATTTTTTGCATATTAAAGATTTTTTAATTTGTAATACATATGCTTGCGCTTTGAATAGTTTTGCTTCCCCATTTATCTTCTTTCTTATTTTTACCATAATTAGAGGGCACCACAAGATATTTTGTAACAATTTTGGAATTTTTATTAGTCAATAATATATTCAATTTTTTTAAAAATCTCTTTAAATGATGAGAAATGTTTAATAATGATTCTAAAATTAAAAATGCTAAATTATATTTTAAATAATTAACATTATAATTAATGTACGTTTTTTTTAAAATTGAGAATATTAAATTATAATTACAAGTATATTTAGGAAATATAAGTGAGTAAACAAATGTAGCACATTCCGTTCATCCAGTATTATCATCGTATTCATTTCCCTTATTAGAGCAATAGATAAACGTATTTTCTTTAAAATCACGAACTGACACAATTATTTAATATCATTACATCGATAAATAATATATAAAATACGTCATTTAAAAAAAGTAAGTTTTATGATATTTTATACAACGATTTAGTTACAAAAAATTAAATAATTAGGTTAAAATTGTAATTGATTAACAATTTTTAATTGAGAATGAAATTATTAAATTATAATTACAAGTATATTTATAAAACAAAAAATAAGAAAAACAAATGTACCCGATTCTGGTATCGAACCTGAACCCGCGGATTAACGAACAAACGTCATACCGACTGAGCTACAACCAAACACAGAAATTGCATTACAAAATAAGTATTTTAGTTGTGTTATAATATTAGACCCCCTTGTTTCTCGAGAACTAAGGAGCGTTGTATAAAATCTGTTGAGCCTGAGACTAAGGGGCCTCTACCCTACAACATATATAAAAATGATCAAAATCTGTGATTACCAAGGTTGGCCCCTTCCTTGTCAGTTTGATTAAATTATGCCATTACAAAGCATGCAAATAACAGCAATTGTCCTCAATTTCCCAAGTGTTTTCCCAGGTTTGAGGAATTGTTTGCATTTTCTGCTGAAATCCCCTAATTTTTAAAATCAAAATGTATCCCCTGATGAGTATGAACCCCGATACAGATTTACGCATACAAAATATAGATAGACAATCTATTGTTTGTCAAAATTCTGTGGAATGACTCTATAGTTCTTGCACGATAGTATTGCTGATGACCTTTCTGTGAGGATAAGAAGTTGCTAACAAATACAAGTGGTGCAGGATATGCATTATTTAATTAACCTCTTCAGTTGTTTACTTTAGATAGCTGAATCTTGTTTACTTTAGAGCAAAACTAATAAATGGCAGCATTGATGCTTATTTCTTCATAAAATAAATGTTATTTTCATCTGAGTTTGGAAAATGTCTTCAAGACACTGTGGCCAAGAAAGTCAGAAATTTTCATTTAAAAACCCTTAAATTTTGTGTGTGAATTTAGATTATTGATAATTAAATTGATATTTTAAGGGGGCTTGTTATTTTAGATCCAAAAGTCTCCTTAAAATATCAATATCAGAATAAGTGTTCTTGTTCCTTCTGTCATCTATGGTGTCATTTTGTTTGTGCAAAAGCAATGAATGGGTATTTGTATTGTTATTTTATAATCACTTTAATTAACAAATAAAGTCATCTAAATTTGCATCTCATCAGATAAGTTATCGTGGGAGGACTAATCGTTTACTTACAGAATCATTGCTGACAGCCACAACCCTGGGCAGTAAAACATTTGTTTCCGATTCTACTTATGAACTATTAGGCTGGTGCAAAAATAATGCTTGAGTTTACAATGCAACTTATTTTATAAGCATTTTGTAAACAGAATTTAATTCTAGTAGCATTTATTATATATCATTTAAAAGCTTATTTTAAGCACTTTCTTTGCAAGTTTTTTTTGGGCTATTAATTGACTTCAGAAGCTGAAATGTCAAAACAAGATTCTCGTAAAATTTATTTTTATGAGTTTAAACCTGGTTACAGTGCAGAAAAAAACACACAAAACAGTGATGAAGTTTGGGGTAAGGAAAGCTTCAACGTAAGCACAGTTTAACGTTTCAAAATTTTCACCGTTGAGATTTCGACCTTCAAGACAAGTGTGGTCGCGAGCATCCTTCTGTTGTTGAGGATGATCAAATGAAGGCAATAGTCGAAGTTGATCCGACCAAAACAACTTGACAAATTGCAAATGAACTTAACGTTGACCATTCCAGTACTGTTCGCCATTTAGGGCAAATTGGCAAGGTGAAAAAACTAAAGTGGATACCCACATAACTTGAACGACAACTCACATTGTACAGTTGACCCTCCAAAAGTTACACACATGGGCCTACCTAACATTACTTCACCCACCACACCTCTCGTCAAACGACTACCACTTCTTTCAACACCTAGCCAACTTCTTAAGGGGAAAAATTTTCGTCGATCAAGGTGATGTAAGACACACCTTCAAAGATATTGTCCCCTCCAGAAGCACAGGAATCACTAAGCTTGTTTCGTGGTGGCAAAAATGCATTGATTGTGATGGCTTTTGCTTTGATTAAATATATTTAATTTGAAAAAAGTTATAGTACAGTAGAACCCCGCTAATTCAAAATTCTGGTTATTCCAAACCAATTTTATTTTTGGAAATTATACTTGAACAGATTAATTGAAGATTGAAATATTGTACTAAAAACAAAAAAAGTACTTTTTACTACGAAATTTTCTGGATTGCAGGATGCATGTTGGGAAAAACATGTAGAAGTTAGAATTAAACAAAAAAAGACAGTAAAGCATGTTTCTTATTCTTTAAACAGTTTGAATAGAATAAAAAAAATACTCAGTGTAAAAGTACAACATATGTACACAAATATAAAATGAAAACATGACTGTAGGCCTACTCATACAAGCCATCTAAAAAATTAGAAACGTATTTAATTCAGATGATAAAAATTTATTTTTCCTTTCAACAGTTTGATTTTACAAATTATCTACAGAAATGATACCCCCCCCCCCCCCCTCCAACCTTGTCGAAATGGTGACTGAGCTATTTATAGATTCGCGATTTTGAACCATTTGTAATGGGTTTTTACGTAATTCCTCATTCTGAAGTTCCACTGGATTATTATAAATATCAGAAGTGATTAAACAAGAAATACTATTTTTGTTCGAAAGTCGGGATGGATTATCCAGCATGCCGGATCTTAGGATGCCAGATTAGAAGATGTTTACTATTACTTTATTTTCGAAAATTATACTTGAACAGATTAACTGAAAAGATCGAAATATTGTACTAAAAACAAAAGAGTAATTTTTACTACGAAATTTTCCAGATTACAGGATGAATGTCGGGAAAAACGAGTAGAAGTTAGAATTAAACAAAAAATGACAGTACAGCATGCTACTGAGTACTTATAACTTACTTTTTTTTAGCACGCAGCTTTTTATTTTCTATTTTTATCGGAATTTCGGGTAATCCGAATTTTTTGTAATGCGAACAGGCACCGGTCCCAATTAGTTCAGATTAGCGGGGTTTTACTGTAATTTAAATTTTAATTGAAAAATCATGCATTATTTTTGCACCAACCTAATAGTTTGCTTTTCACCATGAGCTCATTTATCACTTACACACAGAGATATACATGTAATAGAACTAAGTTGATTAAGGAAAGCACAACATAAAAAATAAAATCTTTCCTTTTAATATTTTACAAATATTACACTTCAATCATGATAACAAATAGAGACAGTATAAATGACTAAAATCAATATTTGAAATGAAAAGTTCGATACTTAAAGTAATCAGGTATAAATTTTATTTTTTTTTAAGTAGAATTTAAAATATACAGATGCCATCATGTATGTAACAATTATTATACAGATATGATTTAAAATTCTGTGCAATTTTTAAATAAAAATGATAAATGTACAAAATAAAGCTAATTAAAAATTCAAACACACTTTCTTGTTTACAAACTAATGATCATTTTGCATCTTCAAAGATTGCACTTTATAAATTACACGGAATATTCATTGAAATCTGCAGTCTCAGTGAGGGACTTAGAAAAGAAAGGAGCTCAAGTGTCCCTTATTTAAACAAAAATCAAGTCACATGAGTTGTTCCAAAAACTAATGTTCTGCTTTCTATGTTTCATAATTCATCTGTGAAAAAACAACTCTGTATTATAAAGAAACACTAGAAATATTGATTACATTTCTGACTAATAAATCTGCAGATTAGGTACCTTAGTATCAGATCTGCAAGCCACATTTTTTATTTGAAAACCATTTTATTTAATAGTTGAAACTCTCAACACGAAATTTCATTTCTTTCATATTTATATAAATACTGCAAATAAAATTTCAAGTAGTTTCAGGAGATTTAAGTCTTATGAATTGCAATGAGGAAATACAAATACACACCCTGAACTGTATGACTGTTAATTTTTTGTATACAATTTTTTCTTTATCCCCTCATTTTGCAAAATGAAAATCTTAACTCACTATGATATTTCATACATTAGTCTGAGCAATTGATTATTCTCATAAATATTTTATTAAATATTGATAATCCTAATAGTTTAATTAATTTGAAAATGACTACATGAGCCCCTTCCATTATTGTTTAATTACTACAATGCCTCTGCTCTCATTTTTCAGGGGGAAAAAATTTCAATATATTTCTATGTTTTGACATAAACTGAAGAATTTATTTTATTTTAGAAAAATTATTATATTTTAATCAAAGTTTTAAAAAAGAAACAGTAATTTTCTTAATATGCTATCTTTCTATTGAATACTAAAGCCTTCTTCATAGTAAATCTATAGAATAATACATGCGATTTTTCAAGATTTAAAATACAGTCAGAGGGATGAGAGCTAAATCTTAAAATACCTATTTTTAATTTCTTATAACTAATAAAGTACTTCAAAATAAGATCTCATTTATATACATTTTTACATTAATAGGAATTATTTATCTGAAAATACAATATAGGATTGTACTATTAGCAAAATTGATGATTAGTGGGTCTTCTATATTAGCATGAAATATAACAAATTTTGAATGTGAAACTAACTTTAGCAATTTGTTCACAATTTGTTTTAAGTCTATATGTTCCATATACAGCCATTGAAAGCTAATCACACTTTTTTTGAGCAAAATACGAACTGCCAAGGGTATAAAAGCAGGTTAACTAAAGGAGAGGTAGCAATATATTGAATACAACATGTTTTCAAATGTTTATATGCTTTTATTTACCTTGACTTGATTCATGTATGTGGAATTCTGTGATAGGTGTTTCACTCACTTGCTGATGCGCTACAGTTTTAAAATTAGTTTGTGTTTTTCCAACGACGACGGAATATTTTTATAGCTTAATTGTTATTTTAAATTAAATTGTGATTATACGTTGAGAAAATAATTTAGAAAGCCTAGATACTTTAAAGAATTTTCAGGCATGAATTTATTTAAATCTATTACTACTTGACTCAATAATAAATATTTGTTTACTACAATAATGTGACGTAACATTTTGAATAATATAAGAATGATTTTTCTTTCCTGTTGATTTTTCTTTCCTGTTTTATCTTTAAAAAAAAAGATATCTTAAAAATTCAAAATTAATGGATTGTTATTTGTTTTTTGGTTATGTGATGTGATATATAAGGGATGCGATATTTTACTTATAAAACATGCATTTTTAATTTGCATATTTTGACTTCTAAATACATTAATAAAACTATTTTTTAATTTATTCATACAAACAAAAATCCTCTATATTTTAAAAAGCATTGATAAGCTTGAAAGAAGCTAATTAAAAAAATTACCGAGCTAAAAAGTAAAGTGAAACATGCAGAATTCTAAATGTTGCTACCTCAATTTAAAATCTTCTTCTAAGTACAAGTTACCTTTTCATAACAATGAAACATTCCACAAGGCAATAACCATTACACTGCTCCAGAGAAACCACATTATTCAGCACTGTACATATGTCTAATGCACATCACCAACCATTGCATAGTGTAACGCCACAACTCTCTCTTTAATGTTATTTATTCACTATCATTCTATACCTTTGTGGCAAGGCCAAAGCCCTATCATTATATGATACAGAAGGCTGGAGATGAATAGTTAATAATTGCAACAATTTTATTCTCTTCTTTTTTTTTCCACTTATGTGAAAACAATTCACTATTCATAAAAATAAATTTATTTACATCTATTTTCAGCAGCCGTAACAATTCAACTAGGCATAAAACAACTGGAATCTCTACTTCAAGTGGATACTTACGTTCATTTCTTTGAAGCAGAACAGTAAAATCATCTTTTATTTATTTATTTATCTGAAGCATTTCTTTTAAAAAATTATGCAGCGTGCAGTATCTCTTCGGGGGGAAGTTTTATTATAGAAAAACTTGTTTCTAACTTGCTCATAAAGCATTCAAAAACATTGTTGGTTTGAAGTCTATGAACTAAATTGAATTTTTTAAGACCTAAATAAAATTTAATTATATACATATTTAAGTTTGAGCGGATGTTCTAAACTTTGGAAGGAAAAGGCCAAATTTGGTTTCCATGCCACTGAATGTGGCATTTGCTAAACGGTATCCTCCTATATGGTCTGGATTAAGGGAACGAATATCACCGGTATGGACTGGAACTTTAGTCTGAGATCCTGTGGGCCTCCTGAAAGAATTAAATATTTCAGTTTGAATGTTAACAAATATCAGAACACTTATAAAATGAATATTAGATGACATGGGTGCCGCCAGAACAAAATCCAGGGAGGGACAAGATTTCCAAACACATGTGCATGTGATTCACATTTTTGTAAAATGGAGAATATAAGGATTAATAAATTTAAACTAAGAACTTTTTAACAGAATATTCATGACAATTCTTAAACATATCAACATAAAAAAAAAAGAAATGTAACAAATAAGAAAAGTTAACAAACCAAAAATTAAACTTCTACCATCTTTTTTATCAAAAAGTATAATTGAAACTAAATTTGTTCTCTTTTTTTATCAGATGCACAGAGCATATTTGCACTTACAATTTAAAATAATTTTCTAAGCACATAAATGTAAAAAGGAAAACAGAAGTAAAATTTGTCTTCCACTGGGAAAGAGGGTGGTAGGGGTATAGGAAGGCAGCTCTCCTTCCCCTGGTGAAAAATCCTTAGTTCCTACACAATATGAACTTCGTTTACATAAGGTGGCAGATAATAATACAAATGATGATGTCATCCCATTCATTTAAATACGTCACTTCATTAGAGATGGGGGAGAGTATAATTCTTAGGGTAAGTAGAAGTAGTAGTGCTTCAGATTAAATTTGTTCTACTTCCAGCTACCCTTAAGAATCATAGACTCTCCTATTTCGAACAAAGTGATTTGTGTGAACGGAACAGTAGCTAATGAAAATATTCCTTGACGAAGGCTGTGGATGCAGACCAAAAATACTCGGAAATTGAAATAAAATGTACACTTTAAACTTTTAACATCTGTATTATTATTCGTCACCTTTTAAGTTTAAAGTTCATACCGTGTAGTTTGTGATTGGATCAAAGTGGAATATTGCATTTTGTCTTACGATATTATTTATCCTTAGTTCCTTTAATTATTTTAAGTCACTTTAGAAGATTTTTTTTCTAATCATTTGTGAAAAAAGAAAATTTAGTTAATTAAATTTGAAAATCCTGGTAGGGGCAATGTCTCTCCTGTTTCTGCTTGCCAGCACCCATGTTAAATGTGAATGTAAAAAGAATGCAAATTGAAGTGAGTTTTTAAAAATGTAGTTTTGAGAAGAAGCTATTAGCAGCAAAACAATACTCAATTTGTGACTTCTATTGCTCAGCATTATTTAAAAAATAAAGCAATACTCTAGAAATCAAAAGCTGTATGCAAAAGAAAATTTATCATGCTTACTAGCATTTTATATGACAGCTCTTCAACTTTAAAAGAGTTAAGTTTCCCTGCATTGCAAAGCATTTTTAAAATCTGACTTTTACAATTATATGGCTATAAAATTTGTAGATTATAGATTAAAGTAACATTTAAAAAAAAAAAATTGCTAGAACAGAAATTTAAAAAGCTAGTGAGAAGAAAGATAATTTTCTTTTACAGTCAGTTCTCAATAAATTAAATATGGATAAACAGTGTTATTCTTAACATGTTGAGATTTTTAAACAAATTTAATTATTACAAGCATAATAAAGTGCTAATTAATGCTATAATTAAATTGCTGCTTATCACAAACATTTTTCAGCAGCATGCAATACTGAAGGATTTTTTTAAATGTCGTGATAAGATGCATGTCAATACTTTTTTGCAGTATTTTATTGATCTGCATACTTTCTATATAAGTTCTTTTGGTACATCAATATGCATTTTTTACCAAAAGCTACAATTCTTTCAAACTTAAATAATTTTTTAAAGAAAATTATACAAGCAATTCAGTATTTTGCTTAATATCTGCAACTTGAAACAAGTTAACAGTGAAAAAAGTAATGAAAAAATTTAAAACATGAACTATGATGGGATGATATTTCTAATTACTGTAAACAATCTGCATCAATAAATAATTACTTGTGAAAAGATAGTTGACCATGTCATTCAAAGAGAAAAAAAATAGCAAATATAATTTTTACCCGCTTTATTGTATGCATATATCAATAGATGTAATAAAGCCAGCTTTATAGTAATAACACAAGTAAGTTATTGTCAATCCAAAACAAATAAATTCTTGTAGGACATACAACAGAAACTCTAATATTGCTTCTACTTACAGGCATGCATTTATTTATATTTCAATACCCTGTATTTAATTTAACAAATATTTTAAATGAAATATTTTATGAAATAATTTTTTGAAGGTTATTTGCAATAATTTGATCATATTTGTTTATCAATGAATTCAAGTTATTGAGATTCGACTGTACAAAAATTTTAATTGGATAAGAATAAAAAGGGAAATCATTATCACATACAAAAGCAAAAAGGGTGCATCCAATAAGAAACAATGGACAGCTTTCTACCTTTAGCTTACCAAACATAAACAGGGGTTATATAAAATAACAGTAACACTTACCTCAATATAAATACACAAATAAATTACTACATGAAATATAATTTACTAATTATATAATATTGATATAATTTTTTTATTAATGCAGTACCTAATCCCTTTCCTTGCATTTGCTGCTTATAGCTGTAATAAATGATTAACAATAATGATAAGGACATTATAAGCAGAAATTTGTATTACTAATTTAAAAATTCAACTTTATCCTTTTTGAATTTTCCTTTCTTGATCTTGAATGATGTGAACCAAAGATAAGAGATAAGATAATATATGCACGTAGGCTAAAAATTAAGTAAAGTAGGATGATAAGTATAATGTAGATTATGGTACAGCAACCCCTTAACAATTACACAGGCCTGTGAAATTGAAGTTTTTGAAAAATACAAGAGAAGTTTTCACTAGTTTTTATGTTATTTGGTGTGCTGATTTCGAAAATAACCTCCATTTTTTCCCATCACGTTAGGATTTTTGTGATATCGATATATTTGCTAAAATCCTACTTGAAAAGGAATTCTCTGCAACAATTTTGCATGTACTATCTGGCAACAGTGGTTTTTATCTATTTAAATCTATGTAAAATAATAGGTTCTTGGTGAGGCAAATTGATTTTTCAGTAATCGATTATTTTTTTATATGTTTAAATTGATAAAAACTACTTTTGCCAGATGGCACGAGCCACCGCTGGTCGAGAGAAAAACAAAAAGTTCCCTTGAATTTAAATTTTTTACATCAAATTATGGTGCAGTTTCTAGAAAAAAATCATTAATATACTATTTTAATTTGTTTTTTTAAGGTAACATACATAAAATAGATGATTAAGCAAATATTATTTATGTGTACATGAAAGTTTCAAACAAATTTTAAACTGGGCAAAAAACAAAACAAAACAAATTTCTGTTTAAGTACGCATTCTTTTTTCTTTGAAACTTCTTTTTGATGTTGTTCTTTTATGTTCAACAGCAGGCCTATATCGTGTTAACATCCAACAGTAGTCGTCGAGCTAGTTCTTGTCCCGTCTTCCTTGATATTTGAACTCTATATCTTTGACGTTTTGATGGAACTTTTCACCCTGTTCTTTGCTGACTGATCCTATTCGGGGGCAAAGTCCACATGTGAGTGAAAGCAATGTATTTTGACACTCATGGAGCAACCCAACACTTGAAATTTATCCAGCATATTCATTACAATTGGTTTACAGTAAAGGATCCTTGTAATTACATAGAAATTTACTGACATCTTTGAAGGCAACTCAAGCTTATTTTTCCTTTGTTGTCATTCTAGTCTCCAATTCTTTATCCTTCACAAGATTTCGGATATCTGGACCAACAAAAATGCCCTCATGCAACATGGCTTCGGATAAACCTGTAAAATGTTTGCACAGGTATTTGAAACAATCGCTATCCTTTGGAATAATACAGTTTTTGGCTCAAATAAGCTGTTCCGAATCACATTCTTGG
Organism: Maratus speciosus; assembly: GCA_963932465.1. Classification (NCBI taxonomy): domain Eukaryota; kingdom Metazoa; phylum Arthropoda; class Arachnida; order Araneae; family Salticidae; genus Maratus; species Maratus speciosus. Next base: position 583,185,434 of record OZ010788.1, on the reverse strand, counting down.
TGCCTGTTTTAAGATCTAGTCTTTCCTGCCATTCTTTTTTTACCCAATGTTGAGTCTTATCATGACTGTCCCAATCGCAAATAAAACATTGGTACTTTGAGTATCTGTCTTGTTGACCAAGAAGCATGGAGATAACTTTCAAATAACCGCAAACGGTCCAACCGAGGTCGGCATATTTGACTTTGTTGAGGACGAAAGATAGGTTTTCATAGAGCTCTTGTAAATGCACCAAGTATTAAACTGGTACAGATGCATACTGGCTACCATGATGAAGAAGGACAGTCTTAAGGCTCCTTTTTGATGAATCTATAAACAGCCTCCATTCATCTTTATCGCAGATGATATTACAATTCCTCATCAATTCGGGAACATCAGAACAATAGACCATGTTCTCCTCTTCCACAAAGTACTTAACAAATTCCTTTTCTCGATTCCTGTACCAATAAAAAGAAGTTCCTTTGGCAAAAAAGTTTATTTTTCTTTCAATCTGGAGCCCAACAATTCAGCTGCCTTTTTCAAAAGGCCCAGAACTGTAAAAAGATCATTAATTTTAACCTGAGAGGAGGACTGAAGTGAATCGCTTCCAGAGGGTTTGTATTCGGTATCGGAGCCTTGAACTTCTGAATGATCTGAGTCTGAAGACTCTGAAGAGATGACTGGAAATTAAATTGGAGGCAAACATACTGGCACATGAGTTCTATAAGGAACGGGGCTTATGGCCGATAGAATGTTCATAAAAATCCAAGTAAAATTGAATTTTTCAAGAAAACGAGACGTGATAGAATTTTTTCATTTTTTATTTAGCACCAAAAAATACATTAAGTTCATCTATCAATTCCCTTGTATTTTTTTCATCGCAGGCCTGTGTTATGGGATTTATATTTCTGGAAAACCTTGTAAATGTTGAGATTCTCTGATAGTACAAAAAATGTGGCTATATTCCATGAAATTTTAACAGCAATAGCAGAGCATTTACAAAAGTTTTTTCTTTTAAGTAAAAACAGAATACACATGTATCATTTGAATAGCTATACATACTATCTACATAAAGTTGCTAACTAGCCAAAGATTTAAAATATTTTCTGAGAAATCATTTTAGAAGAAAATAAAAATATATAGCTCTTCTAATTTTTATCCTATTGAATTCAGAAGTTGTAATAAGAAGTAAGATTTTCAAAATAAAAATCTATTTTGTGCGAATTTAAAATCAATGTAGGGCAAAGATGACATTATTTAACTTCCATTTTCGAAATTACTGTTGCAAAGAATAATAGACTACTAAGGGCCACTAGATACATTGCCACAGATGTTATATAACAGTTGCCTATTTATATGATGATTGCAAAATTGATGGATATATATTTATACTGAAAAGAAATAAAAAATATATATATTTATTATTATTATTTTTTTTTTTTTTAACTAATGAAAAAAAATCACGAATAACTAAATTCTGATTGTTACGTTTTCTACATTTTTATGTCTGTAAATAATCAAAACTTACCGATGTTAAAACTTTGAATGTTTATGAAAATCATCAATTAAAAGTATCATTGCAGTGATGTTTTAAATATTTATCATAAGAGCATGTAAACACTATTCTCAGGCAAAATTTTAAAATAACGATGAAAAAGTCATGTGACATAAAAATTAAACGATACACAAAGTTATTTTATGAATTTCAAGCATGTCTTTTACAAATACATTAAATATTCAGATAATATTGTATAACAAAACAGTAAAATCTATAAATCAATTTTCTACTTGAAAATAATAAGAGCTAAAAAATCAAATAGAGAAAAAAAGAAAAACTAATTGCAATGAAAATTTCTTTGAAAGCTTGTATATTAATTTAAGTCATTCACATCTATACACAAACACTACTTTACTTTAAAAAATAAACATTGTTGCATTTAAAAAGCTTCTAAAAATTGGACAATTAAAATTCCTTATGGTAAAATGAATTTTTTCATTGTAAAATATGTAAAACATAGTTTAAAATTTGATTGCAAGTGCTGCCTAAGCTTTTTATTAAAGACTGGCTGAATGTGAATATGTCACAAAATTTGCAAAAAATACATGATAAAAAATTGTTTCCATTTCTGAGTCAAAGCAAGCATAATTTTAATGAAGACTTTTTACATTTGAAAATGACAAATTATATTAATGCAACCACCTTTCAATTAGATATTATAAAGATACAATGCGCTTCAACTGGGGGAGAGAGTAGATCATAAAATTTATACAAATGATTCTGATGGAGTAATATTACAAATCTGCAGTGATTAAGAAGTCAATGGAAATCCAAAAGATACAAACAGTACAGCTACAACATTACAAACAGTATTAAATTATGAAATTAAAAAATGTTTTTTTCCTCAATTAAATAATATTAATTCATTTCTATAAGCATCCAGATAGAATTAGGAAATTAGGAAGCATAATTTTACATCCACTTATTTAAATATATACATGCCATATTTTCCAGTGTGTAAGTGGACTACTTAATTCATTCACGAAAGAAATATTTTTTTTACTAAAAATGAAGCACATTTAGATATTTCAAATGAATATATTGCAAGATAAATTGTACGTTAGAACTAATCTCTCTTTGTATTGATACTATACGCTTAAAATATTTGAAAATACAATAATTTATACTTTTGTTTGCCTAGTTCATCCCATAGTTATAAATTTTCTTTTAAGTCAACCATTAATTTAAAAAAATTAATGTTTTTAAACCAATAATTATAGAAAAAGCAATAATTTTTATTATTATTATTGTGCAAAATATGTTGGAAAGGACAAAATTTGTGGGTCATAATAGTTAGGAAAAGATGAAAGTTTATCTCATAATTATCATTACAGCTACAAACCGTGATCATTGAATATATGATTTTACATCCAATATAAAAGTTCTCTCCTGAATTTTCTTTGCATTTTGATGGTTTAAAAAGTCTATACACCAGAAAATGTGGTATGTATGTAAAAACATATTTAGTAATCAAATAATTTATAAACTGATTTACAAATGCAACAAAATAAAAAGGGAACCTTCATATAAATGCAATACAGAAAAAAAAGAGACTGACTTTACCTGAAAGAAAATAAAAAGCATACAAAAGGCAAGTTTTATATTTTGAGCCAGATATAATATATAATAAAGGTGTTTCCATTATTTTGAATAACCCCTGTGCTTGAAGAAATAATGAGAATAAATTTATAGCACTGCACTTTAATATATACGTTTAATAATTAGCTAAACCTTAAGGGAACTTTAACCTTTAATAGCTAACATATTAGCATTTTTTTACAAGGAAAATAATAAATGCTATAATTTCATATTAAAACAATGTTAATTTTTAAAATAATTTCTTAGTAGATCCTTCACCAATTACAAAAATTCTAAAACAGAAAACTGAATAAATTTATAACAAGAAATGCAGTCAGTAAAACCTGGAATTAAAATATGTATACTGAATATATATCTACGATTTCATGCTGCATGCAATAAAATTTACACTTTTAACAATAAAATCACAAAAGCTGTAATATTTGTTGATTGCACAAAAGCAATTTTCACAATACTGAAGTCATGGCAAAGTTTCATATTTTCCATTTATTTCAAGTCAATCGCATCTTCCTCAGTCTGAGGAAATATTAAAAATTACTTACAGTAAAATAAAGGAAAAGAAAATATGTATTTTCCACTTCTGTATCAGTTTTACATAATAAATTCATATTTCACCATATCATTATAAGATTAAGAAAATGTTTCTTACCTCATTTCTACCTAATTTCTAACAGAAATCTTTTGGTGAGCTCACTCTATATATATACAATAGAAGATCTTTATAACACAATTCTATATAATGCAATTCTCTATGTCTGTGTGTTAACACAACTTCTCAGATGTAAACAATGAATTTTGCACGTAAAAAGCACCAGAATTCGCGTATTGAAAAAAGCTACTTTCTAGAGGACTAAATTTGATTCATTAGTTTAACTTTATCTCATTAATTCAGAGTTTTTTAATGAAAAATTTCTATCATTTTTTAAATGAATAACATAATGAATTAATTTATACAAGATTTGACCCATATTTATAAAGTAAATTTAGCAATGAAATTTATAATCTGTACAACTTCTGTCACAAGGAATGCAATTAATTTACTCTACAAGTGTATTTTGATATGTTTCAGATAAATTTAGTCATGTTAACAAGGTAAGTCTAATGAAGTGTGAAATGTAATCTATATAACGCTTTAGGTTTGTGTTATAAAGATCTTCTACAGTTGAAGCACTTTATAACAAATTATAACATAAAAGCGAAATTATGATATAATGAACTGCTCAAGGATATAGTGAAAATAATTCAAGCTTGAAAAGTGACAAAAAAATACTAAGCGAATTTACATTTTTTATATTCAAATAACAGTGCAAAAAAATAAAATTTTATTTCTCCAAGTACAGCTATTCTTTCTGTGATGTGTCCTTTAATCTCCTCTTGAGGCAATAAGATATTTTCCATAAGACTTACCATTTTGGACAAGATTTGTCTTCGTCAGTAAGTTCTGTCTTGAACAAGGATGTAGTGGAGGTATATGGTGGATGGGTCATATATCTTCAGGATTTTTTTAAGGAACTCTGTTTCTCAAATAAAATTATAGTGTACACTCCCTGGCAGTTACCCTCTACTTATAGCGTATACCTTCTGCCTATAGCATATACACTTTTTTTAAATGTCTACACCATTGATCTTGAATGTATCAAATTACTCCCTTTTTACCTAACACTACATGCAAAATGCAGCCTTTACATTAAGAAAATATCCACTCTTTGAAAAGTAAATACTGCAAGATGCTTATGAAAAAAATATTTGTGAATTCAGATGATAAGAAAGAAGCAAAAATAGATATACTGAAAGTGGTTTCTATGGTAAACAGAGCTCGGTGCGATCTTTCAAAAGAAACCATTGCTAAAAAATTTTCATTCAAGGGAATTTTCTCAACATCTTTAAATAATAATGATATTGTTTCATTGCATAAATTAGAAGATAGAGATGAACTGACATCATCCTTAAATCTGACTTCTGATTTGAATTCTGAACAATATATTAATACTGATGAAGACATGAGGCAAATGAAGAGTTCAATAAGGAGAATATCATTAATAAAGTGCAAAAGTTAAACATGTGATGACAGTGTCAGTGAAAGATAAGAAGTTATAGAAGCTACCAAGAAAATTTCACCATTACGCATTTAAACATTTGCAGAAAGTTATTTGTTACATGCAAAATGAAACCTTGCTTATGAATGAAATTGGCATATATGGGGCATTCTCACAATCTTTTGACTTTCATGTCCCTGAATAATAATTTTTATTTTAATACACTTTTTTGTGTTTTTATTATTTCATATACTGGGGAACATCCCATTGCATGATTGCACAACAATATAATGAGATAAATAAGTTTTGGACGATATTGGGGGTCCAAACACCTGGAAAACTCCTATACCGCCCCGTGTCCCTGATGCTGATTTTTAAGTTTGGAGCTGTCAGGATAAAATAGTTTCAATAAAAATAATTCAATGTAATTTTTTTCTGAAACTGGAACTATTGTTTTATATAAATATGCAGCTAAAAATTAACCTGTAGACATTTTTAGGGTTGTTATTTTTTAAACTCTGTCCCTGGGTTTTAGATTCCTTACCATCTTTCTTCTAAAATTCTACAGAAAATCATTTCAGATGCAGCCACAGATTTTTTTTCAAGTTTTTTCTCATGCAGAAGTATGCTAGAGAAATAATGTCTAAAATTCTTTGGCAGGAAATGTACTGTAGAATTTAAATCAGCATTTAAATATCAATTTCAAGCATCGTGGCTTTATTGGTAGTCTCACCGTCCCCAAGGTTTATTCCTGCACTTTTCGAGGTAAATTAAAAAAATAATAATTTAATCCAATGTTAACAACTGTTTCTAAAAATCAATGAACATTGTGGCTATCACTTAGTCTTAACATGATTTTCCTAAAAATAGGTCGTAATTTTCCTTACCGTTCCATCCTTACCGTCCCTTTTTTCCAATACCATCCCCTTTCTTTACCTTACCGTCCCTTCTTTAACACCCCTATAAGACAATGTTATACAAAAATTCTGTATTAAAAGTACTACATTGTTATTATTTCTTATTTGAATGTCCAGTGGGTACTATGCAAATGCATTATAAGTAAAAAATAAAAAGTTATAGGGGAAAAATGGTAAGGAAAATTAAACTCACAAGTTTAACTTAAACCTCAGTTAATAAAAAAATTTTCGCTGCTGACCTTTTTTTCTTTATTTTGAATCATTAAGGCATTCGTCTATTAGATTAAAATGTTATTTTAGCAAGTTTAATTTTGTCAGATTTTTTTTCCCCAAAAGTCAAAAGATTGTGAGAATGCCCCATATATATACATACAAGTTGACAAGATAGAATGTACAGTATAAGACAATGTTGTTAATAATAAAGAGCACAACTTGTTAACTTTATTAGGTATGTAAAATTTTCATTTTAGAGAACTAAACCATTTTTTTAACACTTAAATGTGCTTATTTTTTATAGTAATATGTAATAATATAACAAAACTCAAATTATCCGAACTCCAGTCATCCAGATATACATTTACACTAATAAAAGAAAGTTCCACTCTGCATGTGTGTGTGCGCGCTATAGCAATAGAATCAACCGCACATAGAAGTCTGAAAATTTGGGTGAGGATAGTCCAAGGCAGATCATGACGCACCTGAGGCTCAGATTTTTCATTTTTAAGTTCTAGTCCCCCTGGGCCCCTTTAACTTTTTATGCCCTAAATTGTTAATAACTTGCACCCTTTCTATCCTATCTTTTTCAATTTTCAAGTCCTTTCTCCATTTAGTTATTCCCCCATTTCTATATTCCAGTTAAGACACTAGGATCAGGCACAGGACCCCCTTGAAGTTTTTGTGCCCTAAATTGTTAATAGATCGCCCCCTTTTAATCCTATATTCGTTTTGGAGACCCTTTTTCTATTTAGCTATTCCCCTTTTCTATATTCCTTTTAAGACTCTGGCTCTGTAGGCCCCAGTCAGAGGCTCTTATTTTTTTGTGCTATGCTCTTTTTCACTGCTTAATTGTGTCCTACTCTCAATGCCTAACTTTAAAGTTGAGTTTTGGACACTTTTCCCCGGGTCAACACCCTCATATTTTATTGGGGCCCTAAGGCCCTTTTTTAAGCATTTTCCCCCATTTTTTCACATTAAAATATATTATTCTAATGATTATTCCCTATGCTTAATTTCAACTAATTGAAGATCTAAAGCGTTAAGTACGAGGACCTTTTAACATGTTTCCATCTTAGGGTCCTATTTTCAATTATCAGTTAGCCCCTTTTGGGCCTCCTATTATAGCTTCCCTTAAAAATGGTCCGATTCACTAGCTTTTTTTTTTTCTAATAACTTCTTAGGTGCTCCAGCTACTATATGAATGGCAAAAAAATGTCTCAGACTTCAGCTACCACCAATTTTGAATATTAATCACCTTCTTGGGGCTCTTGGTGCAGCTTCTTTAAAAATGATCCGATTCTCTTCCAATTTTCTTTAACATAGTTCTAGGGTCCTCTGGCTACTTTACGTACTACTAAAAAAAATCCTTATACCCCAGCTACCAATTTTTATGAATATTAATCTTTTTCGGCAACAACTTACGTTTACTCACTGCAGCTGTAAATTAAAAATCGTGTTACTGTTAAAGTGGTTAATTTTAGAGGGGGGAATTTCATACATTAATTAAATATTGTATTAATGTTAAAGGTAATTTGTTAAATCTGCACTCAGTTGGTGGGCTCATTTTCCACTGATTGGGGATGCATTCTTTCTTCAGGTTTTATGGGCCTGCTTTCAACGGGAATTGGTTCAATCAACTTAGATTATGAGTCAACTACTTTCTGTATTATGAAAGTTTATCTTAGACTTCAGTTATCAACATTTTTAAACATTAACGGCACATTCTTTTCTTGGGTTCTATGGGCCCGATTTCAATGGGAATTGGTTCATTCAACTTAGCTTCAGATTCAGCTACTTTCTGCATTATGAAAGTTTGTTTTAGACTTCTGTTACCACCATTTTTTAACATTAATGGTGCATTCTTTTCTTTGGCTTCTGTGGGTTCGATTTCAATGAAAATTGGTTTATTAAAGTTAGCTTGTGATTGTTTTACAGATTTAGTTCCACCTTCCTCCGGCAGGGGGCACATTCTTGTCTTGGGTTCTACAGGCCCAATTACTATGGGGTTTGGTTCATTCAACTTGGATTTCGATTGTCTCCGGCACATTGGAGCATTACCAGTATACGCTGCCTTAGGCAGCAGGGACTCAGGTCATAGGTTTGTTGGGAGTACACTAGACGCTGCTGAAGGCATTGGACCATGGAAACTAAGTTCACTTAAAACGCTCTCTGCTGCCGAAGGCAGTGGAAGTTCATGGAACTAGGCTCATTTGAAAGATTTTCCAAGATATAAAATCATACAAACTTGAGTTTTGTTTAAGGTCATTATAATGGACCCGGGCAATGCCAGGTGGGTCACCTAGTCATAAAATAAATGCTTCCAGTTTGCCATTAAGGAAAAAAACTTTGTGATATGTATTAAATATATTTATTCGAAAAAGGAAATTCCTTTTTAAATGAAGGTTTATTTATTTATTTTTTTTTTATTTATTACATTTTAATGAAAGCATGTTATCAGAAGCAAATTTTCAGAACCCTTTCAATTTTATTTTAAGGTGCTCTGACTTTAAACACTGCATATTCCACCATATAATGCACATCTACAATTTGAGAATGTACTTTCATATTTTAGCCATATTTGCTTTTTTGCTTCATGAGATGTGTAGTATGAAAATACAATAAAGAGCATTAAAAAGTTTAATAACTAGTACAAACATAAAGAAAATAAATAAATGCAGCTTATATCCAGCATATAATGCACACTTTTAAATTTTATCCAATTCAAATGTACGTGTTATACTACACCAGAATATAGGGTATATATTTATACACTATATGGCCAAAAGTGACCGGTCACTTGCGATTTTAGGCGTTTTGTTAAATATCTAGAAAATACATGAGGAATTAACATGAAACTGCAGGTGTGTAAACAGTATAGTATAGGTCATATTTCCGCGAAGATTTTTTCCTGAAACCCTGTAGGGGACCGTCAACAAATTGAAAAAGAATGAATATCTTTTGGATAACCCTGTAAAAACTAATGTAGCAAAAGCGTTCAAAAATTATTAATAAGTAGCTTATTGTAATATACTGTGTTCGTTTATATGAGGATAGCATGTATACTCGTAGAGAAATTAAGGTTTTTATAAAAACAGTCCCAAATTTCGCCAACTTTTTTGCTTATAATTTGCAGAGTTCTTAATATAAAAAAAAAGTTCTTTTCAGAAAATAGGACAAACAACATTGTACACAATACTCTGTAATCAGAATTAACAAATAATAAAAATTGGAAGAAAAATTAGGGGGTTTGCTAAAAAATGTTTCACTGTGCATGTGCGAATGCAATCAAAATACAATGTTCATAATGTATTAGCTAAGTATATAGAGCAACTTTTGTGAAAGTCTCAGAGGGGTTGTATGCAAATATAGTAGTACATGCAATATTGTGTAAGCTATCTTAGCAATAATCAACAGATATTTGATACAACCCCTCATCTTTTTGGGAATACGGATTTCGAGCTTCTTCTATCGACGATAATTTTCAGAATTTTCAAGATATGATTTTGAGACTTTCACAAAAGTTGCTCTATATACTTAGATAATACATTATGCATATTATATTTTGATTACATTCGCGCATGCGCAGTGAAACATTTTTTAGTAAACCTGCTCATTTTTCATCCAATTTTTATTATTTTTTAATTTTGATTACAGAGTTATTATGTACAATGTTGTTTGTCATATTTTCTGAAAAGAATTTTTTTTATATTAAGAACTTTTCAAATTATAAGCAAAAAAACTTGGCGAAATTTCGGACTGTTTTTATAAAAACCTTAATTTCTCTACGAGTATACATGCTATCCTCATAAAAACGAACACAATATATTACAATAAGCCACTTATTAATAATCTCGAATTTGAACGCTTTTGCTACTTTAGTTTTTACAGGGTTATCTAAAAAATATTTGTTCTTTTTCAATTTGTTGACGGTCCCCTATGGGGTTTCGGGAAAAAATCTTCGCGGAAATGTATGACCTATACTATACTGTTTACACATCTGCAGTTTCAGGTTAATTCCTCATGTATTTTTCTAGATATTTAACAAAACGTCTAAAATCGCAAGTGACCGGTCACCTTTGGCCATATAGTGTATATATTTCCTATTCTTTATGAGAAGCTTTTATAAAAATTAGCTAACAAAAGTTTGATAGGAGAAACAAATTTTCAGTATAGTACAATTCTGCTGCAATGAATCTATATTATAAAGTAAAAATATGTCCGTGAAAAATGCTGATTTCATATTGAGAATGGCAACAGCATGAGCAATAGATTTCTCTCTATTTGCAAATTAAATTACACTTAAAACATTGCATAATTTTAATTTTTAAACTGTCAAATAGGGAAACAAATGCACTTTTAAATGCAATTTGTTTGACAACTGTATCTCAATTTACTCATTTTTTATGGTGTTTAAAATGATTTTCAATCATGATTATTTTTAAAAATTTCTATATTGTGTGCAAGGAATAATTTTAAACTATTGAATTTACTACTTAGCCTATAAAGTGTGGCCTCAAAAATCTGGTATTCAGAAATCCGGCAAAGTCATCTCCCCTTTTTCTTTTTTTATACTTCTAAATTTTGGCAGACAGGAAAATAGCAATTTTTTATGCATTAAAAGCAATGAACATTTAGCAGACAGCAAGATCACTGACGCTGTGCTTAATGGAACCACAGATAATGCTAGTCACAGCTCAGAGGAGGAGGACGAGGAACTGGCAGAAGAAAACATGTCAATGGAAAAGTGAATATGACTTGAGAATTAATATCTCCTTTAGAGAAATGAGACTGTCGTTCTGAAATAGATATTCTTCACTTGCATTAAATGCAAGAAAACTTTTTAAAGAACGGCCACAAAAAAACTTAAATAAATAAAACTGACATTGACATTTCAGAAATTACATGAGGAGAAATGACTTCACTCTTTATTAGATTTCTTTTGTAACATAGTTTTTTTAATATTTAATTTCTCTTTTTCTCACATAATTACTTGTATTACTTGCATATGAATTAAATTATCACTAAAAGCACCATTAAGAATGTCAGAAGTACTTTTGATATTCTTTCAGAAATCTGGCATTTTAAAAAATCCGGATTAGTCTCGGGCCCAACGATGCTGGATTTTCGAGGTTATATTGTATTTACAATAATCTAAAATTTGCTTCATTAATATAGCAGTATATTTTATACATCCTTATTTCTCATATCGCTTAAATTATCACTTTGCTTAAAAAGAGTTAAAACTACTTCATCTTTTGAGTGTTGACCAATCAAGGTTCTACCGAATTATGAATAAATGCATAAAAATTACAAAGCAGTAAAATATTTTCATTTTCAAATGAACATTTCACAGTACTGAAAAAAGATTAAAGTTCCCTTACAGAATTTTTAAATGATCACAAAGTTAATAGTCTGGATAACTGTAGCAGATTTGCCTGATAAATTTTATAGCGATGTTTACACCTACCAGCTAAGAAAAGAAGATCAATTTTTGAAAACAAATCTGGATGTTAACTACAATCACTAAAAACAGCAAAAATAGTAAAAAGATTAATAAAAATCATTGAAATTTTCTTCTAAAAATACAACAATCGCCAATAATAAATTTCAAGAATTATGAAGTTACAAGATTATATAGTAGGAACATGCTGACATGGGAAAGAAAAAATGCTAGCTAACTAATGGGTATCCAGATGCACCAGGATAACATTCATGGAGTAAAAATGCAGAGGAAAGAAAGAAAATGTTAAGTTAAAGCAAACATATATATATTCTAAACTTAACTGTTGGGATTTTCGATCCTCTGATGAACCCTTTCTCCTGCATGCAGTTAAATAATAAACAAACATTAATATTAGCTGCAACATTCTAGTTTTAACTTCAAGTGCAATTTAAAACAGGGGTGATTGTGGATTCCAGAAAGAACTTTGGAAAATTTATTCCCTTCCATACACATTAAAAAGTTGTGTTAAATTTTGTCGTTTAATTTTTATAAAAGTCATTAAAAAAAAATAGTATGTATTCATAATTATCTTCAAAATCTTTTATCAATTTAATTTACAAACATCACATAAAATTTTTGAGATAAATACTGAATATGTTGATAGTTTTTGTACATGATATACATATGAATCATTTTGACAATAATTACAAAAACAGATGACTTGTAAAAAATAAATAAATAATAAAAATAATTCAGATTACAGCATGTGGGTGAAAAATATAGCTGGGTTTAAAGGAAGAAATATGCAAGAAAAAAATTAAGCAAGAATAAAATTTATTTACCATGCAGTTTTTTAAATAATTAATATAAATCATTTTGAAAATAATTACAAAAACATATGACTTGCAAAAATTTTTTTAATTCAGATTACAACGAGGTTTAAATTTAAAAAAAAGTACGGAAGAAAAAAAAAAGCATGAATAAAATGCATTTAGCATGCAGTTTTTTAAATAATTAATATAAGTTCATAAATAGTTAGATAGTTTACAACAGTGTAAAATAAGTTTACAGAACAAAATAAATATTAATAAATCAGAGCAGAAAAATGCTTAAAATATTAAAGTTGAAACAAACATAACAGGTTGAACTGAGCTAACCTGTCATATACATACTGCAAGATTAAGCAATATTACTGAATTATGTATGATATGATCATAAAGGAAATCCTGGTTATCAATGTTTTCAATGTACCAACTAAATTACAATATCAAGCATTAAGCCTTGTTTGGGTAAAAGTTTTTTTTTAAGCAAGTTCCTTCTTTGTTGTTATTTTCTAGCATGAAGATACAAAGATGTTTAAACTCTTGAAGATTAGGATTATTCTGGGATCTAAGAAACCAAATTTTGAGAAGAACAAATGCAGACAAAAGAAGATCCCCTGGACATATGCTAAATGAAATTTGGGAATGTGATATGAAGTTAAGTGCAAAGATTGTTTAGTATAGACAGCTTTTTTTTTTTTTTTTCCCTTCAAGTAAACTCTAGCATTTAATCAGAAACAAAGAATGAAAAGATTAAATTGGACCATGGTCTGGGCCTTAAATTGATTCAAAGTGAACATCGGAAATCCGATTTAACCATTGGTTTTCAATTTAAGCTAACATTGGAAATCGCAATTTAGCCAAAGTCTTAAATCATGATTTAGCCAATGTCTTAAATCATGGTTTAAAGCTACGTCGGAAATCCGATTTAACAATTGATCTTAAATTGATTTAAGACAAAAAAATCAATTTAAAGGTAACATCAGAAAATGCGATTTATCTAATGGCTTTAAATCGATTTAAAACAAAATAGCGATTCAGAGCTAACATCGCAAAACTGATTTATCTACATTGATGTATTACCTACCGCATGCTTGGCAATCAAATGTTAAATTGATTCAGCAGAATCTGATTTACGAAACCATCGCACACCTCTCTCCTCTCTGATTTAAGAAAAAGACAAGACAATTTAAGAAAAAGACAAAAGACTTTTTTTTTTTTTTTTTTTATGTAAACGAAATTTGGTTGTTTATGAAATTGAAATGCGTATTTTTTTTTTTTTTTTTTTTTTTTTTTTTAATTAAGCATTTATATAGTTGAAAATAAAAAGTAAAGTTTAATACTTCAAATCCAAATTCATCGAATTTCAGTTCATAATATGCTAAAACAATCTTTTGATGAAAAACGAAGTTTTCACATGTTTGGGTAATATTTTAAAGTAGAATCCTGCATTGTTTCAAGATTGTTTTCCTGAAATTGATTCAATATTTATATGATTTAAAAAATTACATTTAAAATCCAAAATTCATCAACTTTCAGTTTATATTTTTAATAATGCAATCTTTTAATGAAAAATTATTTTTTTATGTGTTTTAATAATATTTTAATACATATTTTTATTTTCTATTATTTTGTAATTAATGAAAATACCTTAAAGTAAAGTGCTGCATTGTTTTATGTATCCTAGTTTGGCCATGATCTGCATGAAATATTTTTATTTTTCAAATAAGATCTTATTTCTGAAATTGATTGAGTATTTATGGTTGAAAAAAAGAATAAAGTTTCATATTTAAAATCCAAATTCATCGAATTTCAGTTTTTATTTTTATGCATTCTTTTAATGAAGAATTAATTTTTCAAGTGTTTGGGTAATATTTTAATAGATATTCTTTATTTTCTATTATTCTGCAATTAATTAAAGTATTTTTAAATAGTCAGGCATCTGGTTTGACATTCGATTTCAATGTCGGCCATGTAGTTTTACTTTTTTAGCACATTTTTGATTTTGACATTTTTGCAATTGGAAGTATTTTTCTGAAATTGATTCACTATTTATGACAAAAAAAAAAAAAAAAAAAAAAAGTCCTAAGGTTAAAGTCCAAATTCCTCTAATTTTAGTTTATATTTTTATGCATTATTTTGATGAAAAATTAATTTTCACATGTTTGGGTAATATTGGAATAATTCAGTTTTGTAATTATAAATTTTTTTCAAAATAACAGACATTACATTACACTACATTAAAAAGATAAAAACACTAAAATAATTTAAAAGGACATTTCGGATTCATTCTGAATCCCTCATCAGCTAATTTTAGCTTTGGTTTATTATTTTGTAATTAATTAAAAATACTTTAAAAGAGTTATGTAATTAGCCAGGTAACTTGATTTTTACAGCAGAATGGAAGAAAAAATGGGGGTGGTGGGGAAGAGAACATTCATTAGATTTTTCTGCAGGTCTGTGATTTTCTGTTTTTTTGACATTTTGTGATCATTAAAAAGAGATATACAGTAGTCTCTCTCAAATCTGCAACTCAAAAATCCACAAGTGCCTAAAATCCGCACATCTTTACAGATGTAAACAATGAAACTTTCATTTCATATGTAGAGGAAAAATTACAGAATTTTTTAGTTTTATTTCACCCCATATTTTAATATGTAATTCTTAATAATATGACTGAACTCATGGTTTTCCATGAAAAGAGTAAATTTATTAAAAAAAAAAAAAAAAAAAAAAAAAATCAAGATATTACTGATATCTGTGGTAATCAATCTTTTTACCAAATATATTTATGTATTAATCAAGCTTTTTTAGTTATTACGAAGATTTTGATGTGAACTAATCAGGCATGAAAGTGGGAAATGGGAAAAAAGGTGGAAATTTTTTTTCCATCTATACAATAAAGCCAAACTCTGACAATTTAGACACATTGTTAAAATTTAGACACATTGTTATTCATACAATAAAATAGATTATCACTGTACATATGATTGTTATTTTCTTTTTGAAACTTAGAAAGTATTAAAAGAAAAATAAATAAATAAATAACAATAAATGTATAAATACATTAAATCAAAAAAGAAAATCGGAAACTGTTTGCTAAAAGTATAAATCCATACAAATGTATCTGATGAACTTGTGTGGAGTACAGAGATTAATTTTTCAAAATAAATGTATTATTTTGAATGATTTGATTGTTTAAGACTTTACTTAAAAAAAAAAAATCTCTATGCTAAATATATGCACAGCAAATTGATCTTTACTCTAGAAATACATCACTGAAATTATACAGAAGTGTTTCATAAATAGAATAAAATGTTCTATTCCAAAAAGAACTTTATGGAAGCTTCCTTTCTCTAGTTAAAGAACTTAATTTACATGACTTTCAGATGCTTATAATAAAAGCTCGCCTTTGATTTAATAATACAGCAATTCAGAAACAAACTCCAAGGATTTGAGTAGACAAAATGTCTAATTATTAAGTTTCTAGACATTCCCGCCATATGCTTCTAATATTTTCTTTGCATTTTTGCATCAACCCAGAGAATGTCCAAATTTGCTTTTAAAAGGGTGGAATTCCTCCTTTAGGAGGAACTCTTTCATGCCTGATTAATAGACAGTACTTTCCGTAAGGAAAGTTTCATTGAATAATTCAAGGAAAATGCATCTCATCTTTTTTATGCCTATTTAAATATACATTATTAATTATTTACTTGACCTTTACTTTTAATATTTTAATTCAGTTTTTAAATTATCTTACTGTTTGTCCTTTTAGTTTATTACATTACTTAATTATTTTAATATTTTACTATATTACAATCATTCGTTATAATTTTGATTGCATTATTGCATTCAAATTGCTGTTTAAAAAATGTAAACAAAGCCATGTCCAGAAATCTGTAAAATTCTAAAATCCACACAACCTCTGGTCCTAAGCTGTGCGAATTTGAGGGAGTCTATTGTATTTTAAGATTATATTTTATTACTAATCTTACAGGGTGTCAACGGTCGAGAAAAAATCAACAATTTTAGTAATGTTCTCCGAGGCTCCCACTTTCAATCCTTCTCTATCCACTATATGAATGTCAGCATTTATGTTAAACAAATTTTATTACAATCTAAAAGTTAAAAAGAAATAAAATTAATTCTCATATATCTTACTTTTTTTTTTTTACTACTTATCTTACCATAGTAAATGAATGGTTAAATTCATTACTGAATTCATTGAACCTGCTTCAGTTTTACCTCAATAATTTTTTAATTATGTGTTAGTAAAAAAAAAGTTTGATTATGTTTTTAGAAATGTGACGCTATTTGGATGATCTATGGGGAGAAATTCCCCCCCCCCCCACCCCTAAAAGAATTGATTGTAGCAACCATAACAAATCAAGACAATAAATAAATAAATAAAAATAAAAAATAAATAAATCCTTTTCTTTTATGTAATTCCTTAAAGAATGTTTTAATCAAATTTATTAAAATGGTTCACTAATTTTTTTTTATGGAAAAACCCCATTGTTTTGGGGTATTTTAATTTTTTATGTTTAAAATACACCTCTTTTCAAAAGTATTTGAAAAATTAAACTCTAAGTATACTACATAATACAAGAGGTGGTGGGAGGGGGAGCTGCATAAAAACCATATTTTGTTATGGAAAATTAAAAAATAGGCTTTCATATTCTAAAGGTAAAATCAGTGTTAAATCACGATTTAGCACTAAATCGCTATGTTAGATATGATAAATCAATTTAAGAAATTTCTACATCGCCCAGTCCTAAGTTGGACTAAACCTTATATGCTAACTAGACAGTGAAATAATGTGAGTTATTTAAATGTAATGGATACAATATCGGTCTGCTTGAGAGTGATAGCATAAAATATATAAAGAAGAAATCAAAGCTCAAAAACATATGAATAAAATAGTAATGTCAGCTGAAACTGGTTTATTTTACAGTAAAATATTTTTTTAATTGTTTTATGACGTAAATGTTATGTCATAAAAACATAACAGAAATGATACAAGGAGATTGAATATTAGTAAATAAAAAAGTTTACTGCAGAAGAAAATGATGTAATCTTATTTAGCAGCAACTTTTTAAATCAAAAATTAAGATTTTTTTCAAAGGAAGATAACATTTCCCCATGTTTACCAAAATGGAACAGGATTTGTAAAGGCATAAAAATTCAATGCTCTGGGGTTATTGCAAATGTTGTTTGGAAAGATGTATTGTAAGTATATATATATTTAAATAAATGAGCATTGGTTTCAATGTGTGTTAGTGTATTATCAAAAATAAAATGAGATCACAAAGCATTTATTGCTCCAAGGATTGGCACAGAAAAGGTGCAGGGGGCAGAGCCCCCTAGTTTTTAAATATTTATATACACTTGAAGGAAGTAGTATTAAACTCCCTGTGAAGAAATAAATAAATATACAATAATAAGGTATTAAAATTTGTATTTAAAAAAATGGTGAAATATACACACAAATTGAAAAAATTCTTTTGCACAAGAATTTAGTTATAAACATTTAACAAAACAGAGTGCAATGGAAAGTAGCTTTTTATTAGGAATAAAAACATCAATTTTTAACAAATACTTTTGAATAGTTTAAATTCTTAAAAATTTTATCACATAAGCCAAAAACATTATAAAGTGAAATAAAAAAATATCCATATTCTAGAGCTAGTACAAAGAATTTTCATATTAAAATGACTTATTAATCAAACTGTTAAAACTTTACAATATCTTAACATATGATATAACAAATCGAACTGTTTTTAACCATGCAACATAGATATCCTAAACTTGCAAGCAAACAATCTCTATTTATTTTTCTTTCTTTTCTTCACTTAAATAAAAATCACATTTGGTCTTAAAGCAATGTCCTAAATTAACTGTTCATTCTTTTAATTGTAAAAGCAGTATGCACTGATTTCATCTAATCTTATATTTATGAATTAATAATTTCTTGCAATTAATGGCAAGTCAATGCTTTTCATTTAATTTTTCTTTCACTAACATTTAAACCAAATGGAACTAGAATAATGGAAAAATCTCGAAATTTTCAGAACACAATCACCCCTGAAATAAACTTTTTACCCAAATCCTTAAAAAAGAGTGCAAATACAGCTAATACTTAACATTTAAAAAGTGCATAAAAAGAAAAACTTATAATATGGAATTTACACATAATTACAATGAGTTCTACCTGGACCTAAAACTGGAAATTTAATAATAATACATTATGTTTTATAGAAAGATAAATTTGAGTTTTAAGATTCAATCTACGATTGTTTATCCAAATATACTTACAGGTTGGTGATTCAGATATCACAAAGATACGATATGATTTAGAAAAAAAAATCACATTTTTATTATTTGTAATATTTATCACATTACTTCACAAAGTTCAACTTTCAAAACTGACAAAAAAAAAAAAAAGTCATTCTTCAAGAACGTGAATTCAGAAAATGAAAAATTATTTTTAAGTGGAAATCATTTTCAGTTTTATTTGTTTCATAATCTATGCCTATTTAGTAGTCTAAAACATCTTGAATTTTGAATTTACACCCATATAAAATTGTTTTATATTACATACTGTAACTGTAAGAATATACCAGGTGTCCCAAAAATGACTGATGGATTTTAGAATTCAGTAACTTCCAAACGGTGACATATATTAAAAAAATTCTTGCAGGAAGGTTATGTATGATGTCAGGAGTTTTTATACTGTGATTCTTGATTTTAGTTCGAATTTCAAAAAATAGATGGCGCTGAGAGCAATAGGTGCTCAGTCCAGACACGATTTTTTGTACTTCGGGATCCATTCAAAACATTTTAATCTCTTTTTTTCGCATGGAAGAAGAGAAAAGATGAAAAATCGAGCCTGGATTTAGCGGTTATTGCTTACAGTGCCATCTATCGATGCTATCTGTAACTAAAACTGAGAATCACGGCATAAAAACTCATGACATCTTACATAACACGCCTGCAAAAAAAATTTTTAATATCTGTCACCGTTTGCAAGTTATTGAATTTTAAAATCCATAAGTCATTTTTTAGACACCCGGTATAAGGAGCTCACAACCATAGCAGATTAAGATATTGAAAAAAAAACAAGACAGTCTATTTAGAATGTGCATAAAATCTGTTTTATCCACTCTCACAGGTAAACACAGATGACATATATGATAAAATATGTGAAAAAAGACTTTGTTTACTGTGGGAGTGGATAAAACAGTTTTTAAGCACCTTTTAAATGGACTGTCTCATTTTTTTTTTTTTTCCAAAATGGTCTACTATGGTTGTGAGACCCTCATATTATGGTTTATAAAGTTCAGTCCAGAAAATTGCTTTGAAACATGGCATGTCTCACCCATTTAAGATTTTAGAGATTATAATTAAAAAATTACTTTAAAAATAAATAGTATACAAATATATGTACATATTTTCACAAGAAGAAATTTTAAGCACTAACCTGCCACCAAAATCGACATAGAAAAGCCTTTGTAAAATTTCATATGTCATTAAAGTAAAACCAAACTGTGGAGCAGATCGGAATACTCTAGCTGTAAAAATGAAAGGGGAAAAATAAAAATAGTATTTAAATATTGCAGAGTGGGAAAAATTTCAAAATTTTAAACAAGCAAAATATTATAAGAAGTAAAAATTACTTCAAAAAAGCTAAAACCAAAAAAATAATAAAGTAAGAACTTTAAAGTAAATATCAAAATTAAAATGCAACACAACTCAAAAAATGCAAAAAATGAAACATTCATTAATTGTTTCAATTTAATTGTTTCTCGTAAAATCTGTAAAAGATTGAGAATGTAACAAAAAAAGAAAGAAAAAAAAAGGTGAAAAGAGATTTTCTTTTTAATTAGGTTATTTGGATAGAAAGGAGATGAGACAAAATGAAGGGTTCATACTCATTTTACAAGAAAAAATCCCCCGAGAATACACCTGATGTGTTTTTTGGGATGTACAATTTTTCCATGTCAACAATTAATGACTTTTTTAAACCAGTATCATGATACTTCCACCTCCTCAAAATAAAATAAAAACAAGGTAATCTAAGCTACATACAGAAATAAAATTATAATATACATCACCTATATGAACAATATGAAGAAAACTTTAAAAACATTAATTTGTGTAAAAAAGAGATGAAGTCTATATGTCTTGTGGGGCTGTACTAAAAAACTTGGTAGCTTGCTGCAAGAATTTAATTTCCACTTTATGATTTTATTACCTCTTTGAAAAGCATTATGAATAATATGGAGGTTACAAGTGCAAATATCAATTTTAAAATGTCTTTTATTTTTCTTAAGTTCCTCTCGAACAGTTTTCAAACCTCACAATGTTAGAAGGTGTGTCTAGTGACTAAATGGATGTTGACAGATGTGATATCATAAATCTTGTAACATCAGCAATTGCCATCAATTTCCCAGAGTAGCCAGTCGTTTTTTCAGGTTTCGGGAATATTTTGCATTATCCCCTGAGATTCCCCTGATTTTTACAACCCACAATCTATCCCCTGATTTTCCCCTGAATCCCATAATCCCCTGATGAATATAAACCCTGAAGGGAATAATATTTTTAATCTACAGGGTGTTTTATTCAAAAGCACCTTATTTGAATGTGTCAGTAGAAGAAGAATTATGCATGTAAGTGAAAAAAGAATACATGGTGAGACTAAGTACAGTCGTGGAAAAAAAAAGTAAACACCCTCCACTAACTCCTCAACAAATTATCGTAGAAGAAAGTTACTGGTACCGAACGATTGAAAATAAAGTCTACTTTTAAATGATATAGATAAAATTTGCTTAGGGGGCCATCTACATATTAAAACGAACCATAACATTGTTTTTTTCAATAGCAGTACACAATTCTGACAGCATAAATGAACTCTACATCCTACAATTAGCCTAAAAACACATTTTTATGCAATTCGTACCATAAGTTTCCGAGAAATTAATTATTTTAAAACAAGTGTATTTTAAGGGCTGTATCCAAATTGAAGTTCGGAAATCGATTATTAACCGAGAGAGCCCCCATCTTGATCAAGGCACCTTAAGAAGTCAATGAAGCCTGCAGGATTACAATACAGCAGAAGAAATTTTAAAATATCTAGTCACTTCGATTATGGACGGCCCCTTAAACCATCATTTTGCCGTTTTTTAAGCATAATTTGAAAACTACTTGGAAGAAAAATGTGAAATTTTGGATTTACATAAAGCAGGACTTAATAAATCTAAATACATCAAAAAAATTGTAGGTTGCAATTCATAATTTTTTCGAATATTAATTTCATAATTCATATCATAAAATTATAAAAATTGCAAATCAGCGTATTTATGTTTGAGTATATTAGTATTATTGCTACAAAAAAAATTAGCACATTAGGAGCATAATTTCTGAAGATATTAATAAAAATATGAAAATGTAATTTAACATTAGAAGAACTAAAATTTTGAATGTGTATAATTCAAAAACTTATTCTAATGACTTGAAATTCAGTGTCTAGGTATAATTTGAACCGAAGATTTGAAATATCTTGTTAAAATTGGGTATTGTCATAGAAAAAAATGAAGTTTGGATTCGTTTTAATATGTAGATGGCCCCTAAGCAAATTTTATATACATCATTTAAAAGTAGACTTTATTTCCAATCGTTCAGTACCAGTCACTTTCTTCTACGATAATTTGTTGAGGAGTTAGTAGGGGGTGTTTACTTTTTTTTTTCCATGGCTGTACATCACGACATTACATACAAAAAATCAATACACTTGTATATGCAATCCTTTAGTAACACAGAGAATTTCCAGATGAAAGTTAAATTCTAGCCAAGTCCTGTATAGAATCACATGTGTTACTGATAAAATTGTAGTTATAATTCTGGTTTTCAAATCTTCTACAGATTAAACCAATTAAAAAGGGGTCAAGGAGTATTAGTCATGCGTGGTGAACAAGAAAGCAAAAGCAATGATATTTGATTATCCGATTCAATACACCTGTCAGGGAAAATCACATTTAATGTTTTCTTGATGGGTAATCTCTAGTGGGGTAGAACACGATCCTGTTGAAACAATGGATGCAGGTGATTGTTGGGGAATGGCAAATTTTTTAGCATGACGAGGCAATTTTTTCCTGTTATGATATTTCCTGTGGCAAAAAAGAAAGGACCAATAATTTGATTGTGCAACATGCCACACATAGCATACATTTGTCAGAAATTGTTCATGCCATGCATGTAACAATTTCCTCAAAGGTGAATCCTTTTGAAACTCATTCTGAAATTCCTTTGCATGAACATCACTGACTTATATTCAGCAAAACAAAGAACAGCACATGCCTTTCCTTGCGTAGATGCCCTTTTTTCTGTTTTCTTGGGGCAGAGATTATATGGCAGTTTTAAACAAATTACATTCACATTATTAATTTTTTTTAACGATTTATTTCCTAAATTGCACCTTTTTCAATGGAACACCCTGTATCTGTGATCGCTTACATTATTTTGTTTGTAGTCATGGGTACCTGCAGAAAAATAAATACAGATAAAGACAAGATTTTGGAACAAATGTGCCAGTCTGCTGCTTAGGGTACATTGAAAACAATATTGAAATAAGTTAAACTAAGAATATTTTATCAGAACACCCTGTTTGTAAACATATAAAAATAAAAAGAAATATAGAAATGTAACAGATAAGTGTTAGGCTTTTTTTTAAAATGATAATTGAAACAGTTGATTATCTTTTTTGTTCCCCACTGAATCATGCCTCTTAATCTACCATTTAAGATTTAAGACAATTTTTTCAACACATGAGTAAAAAGCAGAATTAAATATTGTCTTTCAATGAGGAAAAGACTCCCTGACAAAAATAATTTTTTTGTTCTCTAAATGTTTAATTATTTTATGTAATTTAGGAAGGCTAAATTTTATTACTTTTTCGAAGAAGATGCTGGTGGTGGCTAGCGAAATCTATCACAAGTAGAGGTCTGCAAATGTGGATAGGGATAGACAAAGACTGGTCCAAATGCATCTGAAACTCAGGTTTATAATTTTTTGATAATTAGTTGAGATATTAATTAAAAAGCTTTGGCAAATGACAATCAATGAACTTCAATTTTATGCAGTTCACCAGCATTATGATTGCTTCCTCACATGCCTAAGGAAAATACAATTCTTCAGGCACAAAGTTACAGAGGTAATCTCTCTCTTTTCTGGTACTGGTGATACTTTTAAAAAAATAAT
This sequence comes from Maratus speciosus, assembly GCA_963932465.1. Classification (NCBI taxonomy): domain Eukaryota; kingdom Metazoa; phylum Arthropoda; class Arachnida; order Araneae; family Salticidae; genus Maratus; species Maratus speciosus. The sequence goes on along the minus strand of OZ010788.1, from coordinate 583,161,612 downwards.
TATTTTCTGAAGTTTGTTTTCACATTTTTTCATCTTTTATACATTTTCAACTCACAATTCCGGGACTTCGAATGGAGTTAAACCGCAAGAATACCTACTTTTAAGTGGTACCTTACCAGTTGTAATGGTACCTTTTGTTTTTAAAAATATTAATAGGTTCTATTTCAAAAAAATATTTTCTGGAAGTCTTTTCCATATTTTCTGCAGTTTTAAATTGCCACACCCATAGCTCAGAAAGAAACACAAAAATACTTATTGATAGAAAGAAGTTTTTAGTTCTCAGTGGTACCTTTCATTTAAAATGAAATATATGAATATTCTAGTTTTCCTTGAATTTAAAATTACCAACCATGTGGCTAAGATTTAAAAAAAAAAATTAAATTACTTGTTCTGCAGCATTCATATCTAAAAATCAATCTGTGAAACTGAATGGCAAAAACAAATAAAAATTGGATATAAAAGCAATTTTTACCAGGTCCTCCTTTCCAAAATGCAGATCCACCTTCTTCTTTCCATATTTTCCTACAGGCATCTAATACGCCAGAGTACGTTGTCTGCCCTTCTCGAGCAGCAACTTGTAATCGTGTTTTTATTACATCTGCAGGTGTTACTAAATAGGCTGCAGGCACACCTAAAATTTTAAATAGTACACATATAGATAAAGTTCTCAATTATACAGTTGATCAAGCATAGAATTAATAAAATTAAATCTTGTAAATAAGTATAAAATCTAAACAAGAATGTAAAAATCTACTGGCAGATTTTATCTAGGCACCACGCATTTACTTTAAGGTAGGGATGCACAACCTGTGGCCCGCGAATTTTGTCAATTTATAACTGGAAAAATTTGCAATTTTTGTCTATAGGTCGCACGAAAAAATCGTGAATTTCGTCAGCCATTTGAGAGTCACAAATTTTGTTGATTAGGCACGAAAAAATCATGAATTTTGTGAAGTAGTACGGAAAAAATCAGAAATTTGACCGATCGCCCACGGAAAGAATGCAAGTTTTTGCGTCGATCGGGCTCGGAAAAATCACGAATTTCATCGGTCAGGCATGGACAAATCACGAATTTTGTTGATCAGGCTCGGAAAAATCGCAAATTTTGTTTATCGGGCACAGGTTGATTTTTGACGGTCGATTATCTACTCGGGGGATATAGGCCCTAGAGGGAGTGCATTCCATGGGGTCTTTTTAAGGGTACCTAACTCTTATTTACACATGGAAATCCAAGGTTTTGAAGAAAACCACTAAAACTCTGAAACGGTTAGGATGACAGGCATGATTGAGTTCAAACCCAGCACCTGCCGTCTACCAGCTTCGAGAGCAGAACCTCTCAGCCACTGGTGGGGCTTATGAGGCACGGGAAAATCCTCAATTTTGTTAGTGTATGGAAAAATTGAATTTTTTTTTTTTTTTTTGATCGGCTGCGGAAAAATCATAAGTTTTGTCAGTTGCGAGTTCCGAGTAAGTTTTGTCAGTTGCGATTGTCCACGGGAAAAAATTGCAAATTTCGTCAGTCAATTAAGAATCGCAAGTTTTGTTGATCGGGTGCAGAAAAATCACAAATTTTGTTAATTAGGAGATGAATAACCTTAAACTTCGTTCATAAAAAAATCGCGTCTATTAATCGCGGATTTCGACAATTTGCCGCTGGAAAAAATTGCCAATTTTGTCGGAGCCTGTTAAGAATAGCGAATTTCGCTGATTAGGCATGGAAAAAATCGCAAATTTCGCCGATCACATTTGGAAAAATCACCAATCGGACATGGAAAATCCAGAGTTTTGTCGATTGGGCTCTGAAAAATCGCAAATTTCGTTGGTCGAGTGCAGAAAAATTGGAAATTTTGTTAATCGGGTACGGAAAAATCGTGAATTTCATTTTTTCAATTTATCATGAGAAAAAAACATGAATTTTGTCGATGGGGTTCGGAAAAATCACGAATTTTGTCAATAGGGCTAAGAAAAATCATGAATTTCGTAGGTTGGGCACGAAAAAATCAATTTTGTCGATCAAGCACAGAAAAATTGGAAATTTTGTTGATTGGACAGGGAAAAATCGCGAATTTTGTCGATGAGGTGCAGAAAAATGGAAAATTTCGTTGATCGGCAGCAGAAAAATCGTGAGTTTCGTCAGTTTATCACGAGAAAAAGAGCAAATTTTGGAACAAAAATTACAAATTTCGTCAATCAGTTAAGAATTGTGAATTTCGTTGATCGGGCATGGAAAAATATCAAATTTTGTTGATTGGCTCCTTCTCTCCTCTTCGTTCATAAAGTTTACATTTTTTTGTTCGGCACTAGCCCCTTTTATGCCTATGTTTGTTTTTTAGCACTTGTAATAAAACAAAATTTAATCTGCCGAATAATGTCATGGAATATTATCATTCCTTGAAAACAATCCTTGCTATATCTGTGTTATGTATATACAAACGTAAACTGTTGATATATCCTTGCTAACTGAATTGGATATGTTGACTGGGTATTGGAACCTAGATGTGTAAAAATCCCCCCCCCCCACACACACACACACTGGAACCATATTTTTTTTATCTGATTATAGGACATAGATCACCTCCCCGAAATAGTATTCTCTACATGTTACTGATGTGGCCCTCGACAATCCAGATTTTTGTAAGTGGCCCTTATCCAAAAAAGGTTGTGCACCCCTACTTTAAGGCTTACCTGAAATGGTTAAAATAAGTACTTTTTAATTTTTAAATGATCTTTACTTCAAATATTCTTCCAAATCCTCTCTTTGTAGGAACATACATTAAAAAGGTATAATAGTTCATCCCTAATAAATTGGCCAATGACATTGAAAGAGTTTGCAATGCTATGGGGTAAGAGAGTTGCTAGCAGGGCTGCGGAGTCGGTGGGAAAAATTAACGACTCCGACTCCAGGAATTTTAACAGATCCAACTCCGACTCTTTCGCTCAAAAATGGGCCCGACTCCGCAGCCCTGGTTGCTAGTACATATTGTCACCTTAAATAACGCATACATTCATCTGAATTAGAACTACTCATTGACCAATTTATCATTGACAGACTATAACTGGCTGGTTGGAAATAAGTCTGTAATTGTCAGTTGTTAAAAGTAATATAATAAATGGTTCAAGAAAGAGATCATTCACTGTAAGTACACTTGAAATTTTTTTTTTTTTTGACATATTTTCCTTTTCTTTGATGATCAATGATTAAAATGCATTTAAGTTTGTAAACAGAATTTTTCAATTTATTAATAATAAAATGTTTAAGCTTAATTTGAAATATAAATAAAATGTGCAATTAGATCTCGTTTCTCTGTCTCTTCTCAAAATACAACTTTTCACATATTTCATTAATACTAATGTAACATAATACTCATCTATACATGCATATAAAATTGGAATGTGTCTCGGATTTTTAGGAAAACACCTATTTCCAAGTTCATTCAACTATTTAGATGATGTATAGTTAAAAACAACATTTTTTAAAACTTTTTGCTTGTCTGGAGTAGGTTCAGAAAGAGTTGCATAACAAACACAAGGCTTATAAGGGACAGATAGAGAATGTTTCTGGCTGCAATCTGAAATTTGTTGCATTCTGGTATCTAAAATAGTTTTTGAGAAAACACTGAAAAGCCAGATCTATGAACCAATCTTTCAATACTCAAAAAACTCCAATTTTAAATATCCTTACCGCAATTGAAAAGGTTTAATATTTATAAATGATAATAATTATATTTTTAGTGTATGATTTATGCATTTTTATTTAAAAACTATATTGGCAAGTAGTCAATATTCCATAATTGGGTCCAAAGCCAAGATTTGCATCACTGATAAGCAAAGAAATAATCACCTAAGATACCATTTTATGTTTGCCTTGTAAAAAACAAATCTGGTTACAACTCTATGCACTTAATTTTGTACCAACTATCACTATCTAAAATATGACAATTTGCTATCAACACAATTACGGAAGATCTATAAATTATAATAATTTTATGTTGATCTGATTTTAACTTATGCATTATATCACATATATCGTTTTGTATTCGCGGATGTTGTATATCATTTGGAAAAATTGACCAGCAAAGTGGGTGAAACTCCACTAGTAAAAAATAAAATTAGTCTTATATAAAAACTAAAACTACGGACAAATTTTAGCACTGACCACAACATTAGTTACTTGGGGCAAAAAGAAATTCTAAACAGCAGCAAAAAGCTTACCAGCAATACAGGCAGACAACAGGAGAGATCCTGGACCATTGTGACCATCTGCATCAGCAAATGTTAGTTTAGCATGGGCATAAACTGGAAAATAAATAGCAGAAAAAGGGATGTCACGAAGGAAACATGCTCTGGCACCCTAAAAGGGAAAAAAGCAGCTTACTTCCATGTTAAATAATTAAAGAAGACTCTATGAGAGCAACTGACAGTAATTTCAACCAAAGTACAGCAATTTTGCATAAAGCTTAGAATTTTGAGAATATATTTTCCTAAGACGATTCTTGATGAAATATTTTTCCTTGCTCAATAATGCGAAATGTTTTGTCTTATTTTCAGACTTAATTTTTAAATGTACAAACGTGACACATGATTATTGAAATAATTTGTGACAAAACAGTTTTTTCTATTTTTTGGTAAATGAGTTAAGCAATTACTGTTTCATGACAATTGTTTTCCCTTAAATGGACTGTTGCATCCGAAAATTTTGTTCAAAAGGCTCCCTTTAACAGCATTTCCTAAAAGATCTGTTTTAACTAAAAGTTGGAGAAAACTATTTGAAGATAGTTTCTGAATAAGAACATTGTGGCAATTTCATGTATTTGCGAACAAAAATGAATTTTAAAATGTCAGAAAGTAGCTAGTTTTTTTCATTCAATGCCATTGCTAATATTAATTGGCTGCTTTAATGTATTTGATGGCATATTGAATTATATTCTGTTATTCGTAGTTAAAATAAAACATGCTCCTAAAGATTTCAGAAAAAACTAGTTAACTGTAAAGATTCACATTCATAAACACAATATATGTTAGAACTCTAAAAAGTTTTATTTTAATCTATTTACAAAAGAAATATTTTAAATGCTTGTTTGAGGGGCTTTTTTTCTCTCCCCCCCCCCCCCCCCCTACAACTAAAAGATCGTAACGTTATTTTAATAATTACATTGTAATCAAATAGCTTCATAGTTTATGAATACAACCCTTTCCTTCATGAATTCGCTTAATTTATTATTATTCTAATTTATTTTAATTCTTAATACAATGTAAAAAGTTTCAGAAAAAAATACCATTTATTAAAAAAACATTGTTAATTTAATAATTCTTTATACCAAATAGATTAGTTGATAACACTATACCTTGTACAAACCAGTAATGCCTAAGTCTCTAATAACAGTCAAGGCACGGACTTTACGGCCGACAGCTGCGATCTCACCAGCCACTTGCAGCCGAATTTTAACAATTTCTAAAGGATTTGTAAACATTACTTGAGAAGCTCCAGCCTATTTAAAAAAAAAGAAAAAAAAAAACAAGTGAGAGGAAAAGAATAAATTTATAAAATGCATAAAAAGAGACTGACGTAATGATTACAAAATGATAGTCAACTTCTTATAAATTAAAAAAAAAACTTAAACAAATTAGGAATTAAAACTCCTTTCTTAAATTAATTTTGGGATAATGAAAACATGTGTAATATTAAATACATAGACTCTGAAAAGCTTAATAGTGTATAGATATTTCAGAAATATATGAATTGAAAGCATTCAAATTACTTAAACTAAGAAATATATTTTTTATTTGAACTTTAAAGACTTTAATAGATTAAAAGTTGCATGAAATATTTAAAATGAATCTAAACTTTTACTGTCAACATTCTACTTTTTAGATGTCTTTTTGTTCGGCTTAAATAGCCCACAATTGAATATATGCATAACTCATTTTTGTTTTCAAAATATTAAATGACAGTTAAAATTTTAAAGAATAATGATAAAATTTGATTTAAAAGCAGAAATAGAAAAATCATGAGAAATCTACTATCAGAAAAAATAAATTGAAATGCTATAGTAATAACAAGCTACCAATTATTGGAAGGGGCAGGTTTGGTAAAGTTCATTTAGTTTAAAAAAACTAGGCCTAACACAATGTAATTGCACTATGTATAAAGCGGGTGCCCTAAAATGGACTGGCTGTTTTTAAAATTCAATAACTTGCAAATGGTGAGAGCTATTAAAAAAATTCTCACAGGAGGGAGACATAAAATGTCAGGAGTTCTTTTACTGCTTTTCTCGGCTTTAGTTCCAAATAGCAGTGATAGATAGCACTGAAAGCAATAGGCACTCAATCGAGTTCAAAACCGAAATCACCCAGCATTGGTGTGAAGGAAGGAGGTTAAATATATGGAAAAGATTCCTAAGAGCAAGATTGTATTGGTCAATTAGACCCACTCCATATATTTAACCTCCTTCCTTCACATAAAGGCTGGGTGATTTCGGTTTTGGACTTAACTGGGCGCCTATTGCTTTCAGCACCGTCTATTGTGGCTATTTGGAACTAAAACCGGGGATTGCAGTAAAAAGAACTCTTGATACCTTACATAACCCTCTTGCAAAAAAAATTTTAATAGCTCTTACTATTTGCAAGTTATTGAATTTTAAAAAGTCTGTCCATTTTAGGACACAATTTAACACAATGGATTTAATGATAACCCAGTTTTAATGAGGGAAGATAAAGGAAATGGTTGGCTTAATATAAAAATGCATTGGAAAATACTTGGTTGTAACAGGGGAAACTTGGATATAGCCCAGTGGCGCCAACTTATATGGGCCCATGGGGCCCGAGCATTCAATCTTCTCTAATATTTTAAAAACCCATCAGGTTAGCGTGTTTTTAGATTATGTGGTGTCTGAACGGAGGTTGGCGAGCGTAGCTTGCAGCTGTATCCGAGTGCTCTTTAAAATTTCATGAAAAAAAAAAGTATTCAGTAGTGAAGCCCAAAGCAATCGAAAACCCTGACGAAAGACACAGGTTATTCTGCAATCGTTGAATGAAATTTGCGATTTTATGCCCCGAGCCCATCCAATAATTTGCTCTTCCAGCACACCCAATTTTCATTCTCTTTTGTTATTTATTTTTTAATACTTCAAAAAAACAAAAAAAAAAAAAAAAAACCTTTCATCAATTTTCTGAAAACCCTTTTCTTTAAAAATACAGTAATGATAGCAGTAACAGACACACCGGAGCCTAGAAACCTCTTTCCCCAATTTAAAAAATGTACAATTAATTTTCCCTCAAAAGAGAAATTTTCTCATATTTTACCAGTGAGTATCAAGGAGATGAAGTTCGGTAAATTCCTTAGTGAGTATTGTGTCAATGACCATTTATGCTAATGCTTTTTGACATGCATAAAGTAATCAGGTGACTGAAATGTGTTGTCCAAAGGCTGTACTTTGGGATCATGTGAACTGTTCAAAATGTTCCTTTATACTTATAACTGTAAACAGGTGCTTTTTTTTTTTTCTTTTTTTTTCGAAAATAGGCTTTTTGGCATACAAAGGCATACACTATATACCGCCCTCTTGAGCTTGACTGGATAAAAATAATGCAAATAAAATACACTCCAAATAAGGTGACATAGAATCAGGGAACAAAACTTTTTAAGTAGAAAAAAATATTTCTTTTTAGGGCAGTTTTAACTGGCCATTTCGACTTATAAAGGTAGAGCTAATGCAAGCATATGTAGGAAGAACTCAAGTCTTCAGTGAAACTTGCATAGAATGCCACGGTGCACCGGTTTCAGCATAGAAATATTTTTTCTCTGATTTTACTACCTTATTAAAATAGCACAGTGTATAAACGGTGGCATCTTCTCTCGTCGGAAAAGACTGAAACATGTTTTGCATTCATTCCACTATGTCACAGAAAAGGCTTAATCAAATTACTATTTCAAACGTGAATACGGACAGTGCTGAAAAATTTGTTATAAGGGATACTCATCATGCATATATTAGAAGATGTGCAGTTAGGAGATCTTATTTGAATCTTTCCGTACTAAATAAAGATATAAGTATTTTATTAGAAAAATTCGTTAAATACTTATAAATATGAAAAGGCACATTTTTAGTTTCAGAAAACATTGAAAATTCATAAGATCTAAAGTATCATAACTCCATATGTATGACCCATAAAAGAATTTATTTTATTGTCCTTCTTGGGACTTTTTTCTAATGTCCCTTATTAATTTTGCCTGTTTTTATAAGAAGAAAGTATTGTATTTGAGAAAAAAATCGACTTCCGACAGATTTATATGTTTTGGAAGGTCCTGCACATGATTTGACTGTTTTTAGAAAATGTGAATTTGTCTGCCTGTGACAAAAACTTTGTGGCCGCTCTACCTCAAGAACTAATGCACGGAATTTAATAAAACCTTAGATTCTATCAAACTGTGGTATAAATTGGTGCAGATTAGTTTTTGGTGTAAATTGCCTAACAAGTGACGCTGTTATGCTGCACTTTTCACAATTTCCGTAACAGCTAATGCACAGATTTTCATCAAACTTCAGATTCAGTTAGACGTAGACATTTTAGATACAGGATTCGAACCAGGGATGTCTTGGCTGAACTCTGGCCCGAACTCTCCTCACGCATTTGGAAATTTACAAGGGTTATGATTTATTTACCAATTGAATAATTGTGTTAAAAATTAATCTAATATAATTACGCATGCAGTGTTTACTGCAGTTCCAAAACCAACCCATGATTTATTCTGTTGAGCTGATTCAGATATGAGACCAAATACTGTGATCGTTATAGGTTAGTTGGGTCAATTAGTCCTCCAGATTCGTCCAGGATGGCTCAGTTGGTAGAGCATTGGCGACTTCAGCCAAGACATCCCTGGTTTAAATACTGGCCCAAACTCTTTTCACCCATTTGGAAATTTACATAGATTAAGGACCAAGATGGGACATTTACGGCAAGATATGTAATGGCAACAGTACTAGTGTCACTATCGGCAAGGGGGAAGAACTAACAAACCTCCGAAATTTACCTATGTTGAAGAAATATGTTTATCCTCTATGCTTTGAATATCTATTCATTCCTAAAACGAAACAGGTGTCAGACGATATTCTATTCATGCTTGCTTTATTTATTTAGCTGCTTTTTTTTTTTTACCGTACTTGTATTGTTTATTTTTAGCTTACAAAATGATAATTAGACTAATAATATAAAAGAAAGCCGCCAGAAAATTCTGTTAAGAATGCAAATATGTAAGTTTATAAGATTAAAATGTAAAAAATCAAATTCAGGTATTGTGTCAATTTATTCATATCGAACAAAATTTTATTGAGTGTAATGTCAGTACCTCTATCTATTTTTAACTTTTAGATTTATACAATTCTAAAAATTTGACAAAAGGAATTTTTCCCTATCTGTAATATTATTATTTCTTATATGTTAATATTATAAACATTATTGAATTGATTGTACGTTATTTACATTAAAAATAATATTTTTATTTTATCTGTAAGGAAGTCAAAATGCATAAATTTTAAAAGATTATTGTCACGATTGTTTAATACGTTAAACTTCATAAATTTATAAAACACAGGCTATAAAAATTTTCCTGCCAAAGGGGGATAATTATGAAATTTTCTGGGACTTGTAGAATTCAACATTTCGTATATTTTTATGTTACACCATTGCTTTGGATATATAGCATTCAAGACGAAATTTTTACCTAGTATTCGTTGCACTTAAAACCATTCACTAATCATTTAAAAAAAAAAACATATATCCGTGCATGAACATAGAATAGATATTAGATATATAAAATAAAATGTCTATTCTATGTTCATATATCGGTGTAAGATTATATCGAAAACGTAAACATGCAACATTAAAAAAAGAAAGATCACAATAAGGTAGATACTCAATAATAAGCATACTACAAGATGGGGAGTTTCTTCGCCATTGTCACTAAGGCCGCTACGATCGCAATCGCATTACCATTACGCTCTATTGGAATGTCCGATCTTGGATGTTAATCTATGGAAATTTACAACTGTTATGATTTATTTACCAATTGTGTTAAAAATAATCTAGTAGGCATAAATTGTTGCTAATTAGATTTTGGTGTAAATCTCCCAACATGTGGCACTGCTATGCTGGATTTTTCACGATTTCTGGAATAGACAAGAACTAATACACAGATTTTTATAGACATTGACATAAGTTGTTGCTGATTAAGTTTTGGTTTAAATCACCCACTAGGTGGCGCTGTTATGCTGCATTTTTAACAATTTTCACAATAGCTCTATCTCAAGAACTAAAGCACAGATTTTCATCAAATTTCAGATTCGTTTAGACGTTCACATAAGTTGTTGATGATTAGATTTTGGTGTAAATCACCCAACTGATGGTGCTACTATGTTGCATTTTTCAGGATTTCCTCGACTTTAGCAATAGTCATTTCTCAAGAACTAATTTATGGAATTTCATTAAACTTCATATTCTGTTAAACCTCAACATAAGTTTCTGCTGATTAGGTTTTTGTGTAAATAATATAACAGATGGAACAGCTAATGTATGGCTCAGACAAGGAAAACCCTGAAGAGATTTCCTGCTTTCGGAGGTTATAAAAATTGTAGATGTATGCTGCCCAACAAGTGTCGCTTTTAGGTTCTTTGGGTTCAGAATTTTGGTTACAGACATCTAAGAGGGTGCCAAAATTCAATGATTATATTTCCTTTTTAAATTCACACATTTCAACGAACCTGTAGAATCTGAAGTGTGAGCATAGATTGTCATTTAATTTTAACACTGTGATAGCGAATTTTGAAGTATTAACATGCATCATATAGAAGAAAGTTTTAGGATTAGCACATCTGTGATGTAGTAATCGCATTTGTAGTGCATCATTCTTATTTCGCACCTGTAATTTTTTTTTCTGCTCAACGCATCGTTCAAAGTGCTACTTTTTCTTTTTACCAAAAGCTAACAGTTTTGTTTGTGTTTAAGTTTTTATTTTAGCTGTTCCCCCTCTCCTCTGATCTATTTTTAGACTAACGCGTATTGCAGTGACGTCTGGCTGCGTAATGAAAAGGGTGTGTTTTCGCTCCACAAATTAAATGTACTTTCTCTTTTGTTTTTGCTATTTTTATACGTGATGCTCATAATACATAATTTTAATTTAACTAATAGATTTAAACCTATTTTGGAGCCACTACTGCATGGTATATATACCAAGTGCAGCTAGTTTTTCAACAGATTTTAACAAACTTTCATAGTGTACTTTTAACAATGTAATTGTCCTTTTAGAATTCGGGCCAAGTGCCTGATTTGAAAAAGTGGGAATCACTGTTCTAGGATTACAATGTTCTTCTACAGCGAAGTCACGATCCATAAAAGTTTATCTCTGGTATTTAATTTTATGGTATTATCACCGGTATTTAATTTTACGAACTTCAATTTGGACATTTTATTATCAAGCCATTCTCTACAGAATAAATTCAACCCGCATCAGTGATGCCAACTTGGCGATCTCTCTAATATTTCGCCAAATTCCCATAGACTGCCCTTTTAAACCAATATGGTTTACTTGCATACAGAAAATCAACAAATTGAGATATTTTAATGCAACAAAAAGTAATATTAGCTTAAGGGATTTTATTAATTATATTTAAGGGAGTCCAAGTAAATTAAATTATGAATAAAAGTAAGATGATATAATGCTTAGCATGCTTTCCCAAACATAAATTTTAAGGGAGACCAAACTGGTCGCCAAGGGCAGCTAGTTATTCATAGTGCTGACAAAAGCAATCCTCTTTAAGAAAAATTAATTCATACTTTTAACTACAGCACAGTGCACATGGGGAAACAGTTTCAAATAAATACTTACACAGCCTCCAGCAAGAATTTCTGCCCATAAAGGTATTTCACCTTTTGTATTTGTCAATTTATCACGAACAAGGTCATTTACCTGGAAATGCAAAAATATTAGTTCATGACAGTTTACATATATATATAACCATTAAATAAACATTACTGACCACCAACAAAAACTGAAATTATGAATAAAATGACATTAACAAATACAGTTTCCCCCCCCACACTTCACATAGATTCCAAAAACATAGAAAAAAACCCAGCAGAAATTGAATAACAGAAATGGAATGATGGAAATTTGTAGAACTTAGACAGAATCATGAGGTCCCAAATGCCTTAAGTTCCACAAATAAAATGTGTGGTTTCATCTTCATATTAGCCATAAATTTACTAAAGAATATGAAATATATTGATACATGTGGGGTCGGGATCGCAGGATAAAAGTCAGAAAAGAAAATTTAAAATTATTATTAAACACAATGAGAATCTCTGACAAATTGCCATTCCGACACCACACATTACCGTGATGTATAGTGGCAGTACTAAAAAGGTGAATTTGGCAACTGAGAAAATTAAGGTTAATTTAAATATAATTGAAAATCACTAACTAAGAAAATGTTGCCATCGAAGTAAACGTTACTAAGCTGAAAAATAAAAATAAGAACAAACTCACCCCTTTGTGAAGTAAACACATATTCAGTATAAGAAATATGATTTTAATGGAATCAAAGGTTAATATTACTTGGCCAAGTAAAGATGTACAAAAAGGTAGATTTACTCATTATTTCAAATCTTAAATTAGCAAATTGAGAATCCAAGCGTTCTATTGTTCAAATCACAGAAAGTTCAATTATTTAGCAGAGAACAGCACTATATTGTAGATAGTCACAAAGAACAAAATATTCAGTTGTGATGGTTAGAGAATGATTGTTCTGGAGACAGTAAACTTATCCTTCTTACTGACGCTCATGGGAGGAAATTCCACGATGTCTCAAACCACAAAGAATGCCGTCATCGATGAGAATCTCGTGCCGTAACTTATATGTTGATGAAAAAATAAGCAGGGCCTTCAAGAATCCAAGTTAATCAGGGTTGTTGTTCAAGCATCCAAGCACAACATCTCAGGAATTGCGATTGCTTAGGCATAGATGAAACGAGTGTTAGCTCTCCAACTTGTTGAAATGTGGCCGAGGGGGCACGATCCTCCATGTGCATCAGGGAGACAGCTCATTAGAAGTAATAATTGCTAATTATCATTATTGGACGTAATTATATTGTATGGGTTTTAAAATTTAAAATGCTTCATTCCTAATTATGCAGATTAGAGGCCTGCTTTTTAGAAAAACTCTTCGCCGATCAAACCGTTGTCATTTCAGATCCCGGTCTGAGGCCGAGGCCCCAAACCAACGTCCGCTTTCGCTCCTACATCGTAGACAAGTGAGATGACGAAAAGCAGATGGCCCCAAAGACGGTTGAAAAGCCGCCAAAATCAAATTGGCCAATGAGAGATCGACGCGTAGGCGGATGCAACTGTTCATTCACAAAGATCGCGCGCTGCACGCCGTAAACCGAACGATCGAAGTGAAACTAGACCGCATCGATAGTAAAATTCATCGCAATCGTACTTCATCCCCCACGCATTCCACAGTTTGCGCGGCATCGCGCGCCGGTACAAAAATCAAGATGGAGGATGAAGTGGCGTTACGATGTAGTTTACTCCCGAAGAAGAAGCTAAAAAATGGCTACTTGCAGGGGAGTTAGGAAATGCTCCGCGGGCCATTCAAAAGTGATGAACGTAAATAAATGTTGTAAAGCGAATATCTCGCTAGATTACGGCTTAAAATTAATGAAATCTTGGGAATCGTATTGAATTAAATAGTTGCATCCGATAAAAATAGTTTTGAAGTAAAATAATTAATATTAAATAACTTTTAAAATTTATATTTTCGGAAGTTAGTTATAATGGAAGCGTATTGAAAGTTACTTTAACGTACGATATTCCGTAACGATTACTTTTTAAAGAATCTTTATATTATTAGAATGATAATTAAACGTTATTGAAATGATATTTACTTATATATTTTAATGTTTATTGCTGAAACTAATTATTAATTAAGAAATTATTAACGGAATATAAATTATTTAAAATGCATTTTTCTCTAATCAATTAATACGTTTTTTAAAAATTGTTTTTAAGTTTATTATTAAATTTAAATAGAAATTAATGCAGAAGATGAATTATTAAATTTAAAAGGTTAAAATGTAACATTTACCTGCAGCCTCTAGAAAAAAAAATTATGAAAAAAAAAGTTTGAGATACTGGGATCTCAGTAATGCATAATTAAATGCAATTGAAAGGTGAAACGCTCAATCCGAACGATTGGAAGAACCTCAGAGATACACTTCTCCGCAAGTCCTCCAATAAAAAGGTTTTTTACATATGCAATACAGAAATATATATACTTAGAATAAAAATGAATATATAAAATTATACGTACTATGATACATTACAAATACAAACAATAAAACATAGAATATACAGACACTTCTCAGGGTGAGTGAAAACTTTTAAACCCCTACACACTTGAAATTAAATTCAAATCATCCATGTGTACACCATTACAAACATTATTGCGAGGTAACAAAGTAATCAGACCTTTACTACATACAAAACCAAGAGTTAAAATTGCACCTTGTTAAAAATTTATCGCACACAAATGAAATTGATATACCATATTAAAAATTAAAGTAAGCAAGAGTCAATGAGAATTGACAGGACACTACTGAAAATTTTGATGTGACAATGAGACAAACATACATTTAAAAAACATAACAAAATAGTTGTGTAAATATAAGGCAATTGAAATCTAAGAGACGACAAGCATCACTTAATAATTGCACAAGTGTCCACACAAAAAAGGAATCAAACAGTGGAAGTCATGGACATTTACACAAATTTTCAAAATTCTTCAAATTATGTCTAAGACCATACCGTGAGGGAATGTCGGAAGGGTAGACTTGTGTGATTAAGCCCCAAACTAAGCCGAGTTGACCCTCTGTGTGTATTGGTCCAGAATTTAAAGAAAATTGAAAATTTTATGAGAAAAGTTAAGAGCAGGAACTCTATCTTTTACCCTTATATAAATCTCTTCTAGAACCATTAAGGTATGCGCATTTGTAGAGATTTTCAAAATTACATTTATAATAATTACTTTATTTATTTATTTATTTATTTATTTATTTTTTTTTTTTTGTCTCAAAATATAATTATAAAACTCATAAAGTTATAAGATTTATACAATTTAAAGGAATTAACAATTAGGATCCTAAATTAAAAATTTAAAAATTATAATATCACACCAAATAATAATCAGCAGTAAAGTATATAGTTTAAAAGCCAAAATAGAGTTTCATCCTTTATCAAAAATTACTGAAAGGTCAAATATGATTTGTGACAACAAAACAGAATTTATATTGCAAGTGGAACAGTTTTAAAAATTTAAATTTAAGGAGTTAATTAAATAAATGAATTAAGCAGTAATTACTATTGAAAGATACTTCTCAAAGCATAATGTGTTAGCTAGGCACAAATGCATTAAGTGATTCAGAAGAAGCTACCCCCCGAACCATTTTAGTATCTCAATGAGTTGAACAGGAAAAGTTGTCACACTATTGCGTTTAAAAGTAATAAAAATGAAATTTAAATGAAGTTAAGACAATATGCTATGATTTTGAATAATAATAAAAGTTTAAATTGAATATAAAGGATAAAACAATATTATAAATGGCAAAAACTTATTACTCCGTTTGTCCAGTACGAATTAATTTACTTACATGTAGTTTCGCAGAATTAAGTGGATCATTTACATGCTCAATTAAGTAATTATGACCCCTAAAGACTCTTTTAATTTTAAAAGGTCCCGTGCTTTTAGGCATAAAAGTTGGAGTGTGAATTAAATTCTTTAAATAGACAATCTCACCAAGCTTTAATATTGGAGGAGGACGACCCTTTAAATACTTTTCATTCTGAGCAAAATATTTACCTTCATTCTGTTTAACCAATTCTCTAGTTTTAGAAATATGATCTTGTAATTTTTTAAAATATAAATTAGGTTCTTCAGCTTCTTTGGCGGGTTGAAAGGTATCAATTGGCAAATTTAAGTCCCTACCTAAGAATAAATTGGCTGGTGTAAAATTAGTTACAGCATGTTTAGAATTGTTGTAATGGAGAACAAAAAATTTAAGTCTGTCTGACCATTCAATTACCTGATCAGAGAGAGAGGCGACTGATTCTTTAAGTGAGCGATTAATCCTTTCAACAAGACCATTCGATTTCGGGTAATAGATTGATGAGTGCCTGTGATTAATTTTTAAAGATTTTAAGAACTGATTAATTTCATTAGAGGTGAAATATTTGGCGTTGTCCGATAACAAGACCTTTGGTATCCCGTACCTTGAAAAATAATCATTAAGAGATTTAATAACAGAATGAGAAGTAACATTAGCAAGTGGGATAGCCTCTAAAAATCTTGAGTAATGGTCAATTATCGTTAAAATAAAAAATTTCCCATCATGTGATCTAGGTAGTTTTCCGACAACATCTATGGCAATCATTTCTCCTGGAGCCAAATCAGATTTGGAAATAAAGGTAGGTTTTGTATTTGTTTGTTTACTTTTGTGGGATAAGCACTGTTCACAAGTATTTACAAAATTCTGTATATCTTTAACCATACCATCCCAAAAATAATGCTTAGAGACCGTATCCACTGTTTTATTTATCCCAAAGTGCACTTGATGACCTAAAGCAATACAGCTGTTAATTAAAGTTTTAGGAATATATATTTTCTTAGATTTATTAACTCTATTACGTTTTTTCCTAGCGATCATAATTAAATTATTGTCTGGATTGATAGAATAAGCAGAATTAGTTATTTCTTTAGCAATTAATTTATCTCTTATCTCTTTAAGTTTAGTATCTTTAAGCTGTTCTTTAAGGATATTCTCGGTCGTTAGGGAATCATTAGTGGGAATAAAAATATTTAGTGCATTTACAATTAAATTAGGGTTGTCAGGGGGGGCAACAACTCGAGAGAGGAAATCTGCTGGGTTAACTAAGCCTGGGATATGTTCAATTTTATAATTAAAGCCTTGTAGATACATTATCCATCTTACAATTATTTCAGATTGTTTTTCTAACTTCATATGGTACGTTAGTGCTTTAGCATCAGTTAAAATTTTAAATTGTCTACCATAAAGATACTCATGAAAATGTTTAATAGAAGAATAGATTGCATAAAATTCTCTTTTAATAGATGGATAATTAGATTCGCCTTTATTTAACTTTTTAGAATAAAATTCGATGGGATAAAACTGATTGTCATGACGCTGCAACAAAATACCACAAATAGCATTCTTTGAAGCATCTGTCACTAAACATACCTCTTTATTTTCATCGAAGTTCTTGACAGTAGGATTGTTGAGAAGAATGTTTTGAATTTTAAGGAAAGAATCTTGACACTCTTTACTCCAAAAAAATTTTACGTTCTTTTTAGTTAAATTAACAATTGGTTGGACAATATCAGCAAAATTAAAAATTAAATGTCTAAAATAGTTAATCATTCCTAGAAAACTTTGCACTTCTTTAACATTAGTAGGTACTGGAAATTTATTAATCTTATTGACGTTATCGGGAGATGGGGAATGACCATTTTGATGTAAATTAAAACCAAGGTAAGTAATTTCTTGTTGACAGATTTGTAATTTGGCTGGATCTAAAGTTAAGTTAAATTCCCTAAGCCTATCGAATACCTTTTGAAGCCAAGACAACATTTCCTCCATAGAATTTGCAGCAACAATAATATCGTCAAGAAAATATTGAACATTTTTGCCCCTTAATGGGTCTAAGCAATTGTTAATTAATGTATGAAAATAAGAAGTACTGTTAACAAGGCCAAAAGCTAATCTGGTTGGCTCAAAATTACCATACTCAGTCGCAAATGCCAATTTTGACCTGTCTTTTTCCTGCAGAAGTATTTGAAAAAAGGCTGACTTTAAATCTAAAACAGTATAAAGTTTTTTACCTGAAATGTTTTGAATTACCTCATTAATTCTAGGAAGAGAAATTTTATATGGTTCAGTGATTGCATTTAAAAGACGATAGTCGATGACCATACGGAATTTTAATTTACTAGGATCATCAGTGGGAAGAGATTTTTTATGAACAAAAAGTACAGGAAAACAATAATTTGAAGATGAATTTTGAATAATACCAGCTTTTAACAGATCAGAAATTTCTTTACGAGCAAAATCTTTAGCAATCTTTGGAATGGGATAGGGTTTTGTTTGCAGTGCAAAATCATGAAGCAATTTAAATTCAGGAATTACTTTATCAATACAGCCAAGAGTGTCATAAGACGAAGAAAATACAGCAGAATTATCCATCAGCAAGCTGAGAACTCGTTTCTTATCAGCATCAGGTAAGTGGGCAACATTAAATTTATCAGACGTAAGTTCCTTTTCCCTAAGTTTTAACATTTCTTCAGAAATTAAATTGTTAACTTGGTATGTCTCAGTATTATCATGAGATGAAATTTGATCCTCAGAAATGGGCTTGATAAATCCTAATTTAGTTTTCTTTCTAATTACTATCTTTTTATCAGTATTGTTATGAACATATAATAAAATGGCATTGTTAGGATCAGGTTGATGGAGACTATAATTTAATTTTAAAGCTAATTTATTGGAAGAAGGACAAAATAAATAATTTAATGAGTTATTAATTTTATGGAGAGATTTAAGTTTAATAATTTTGCCTTGATTAGGTTTTAGGGTTACTTGATTGGCTGGTTTAACAAAGTTTTTACTAGTTTCAGAATTATTTTGAGAAGAATTTAAATCATTAGAAAATACTGGATCATTGGGAACATTATCATCAATTTCTGAAGGGGAAGGGTTAATAGCACAATTAGAAATATTATCAGAAATATCAGTACTTAAATTACTATCACTGTTATCATTCTCATTAAGGGGTTTCAAATTATCAGGGTTTTTATTTACAAATGGAAAAGAAAGATGACCCATAATGAGTTGCTGGTTGGCCGAATCCAAAAGGACTTTATTACGGCTCAAAAAATCATACCCCAGAATTATCTGATAATTGGAGTGCCAATTATCATGAGTTATGAAAAAAATATTACTAAACCAAGTGTTTAGAATGCGAAATTTAAGTTGCACTGTAGAAAAAAAAGGAATTGAAGAATTGTTGATTGTTTTAATGTTTACTGAACGTGATAAGAAATTTAATTTATTATGTTTTTTAAGAAGATTAATAGCCTGCGGTTGTATTAAAGATAAATTTGCACCACTATCTAAAAGCCCTTCAAAAGTAATTTTTCCAAAATTAAGTTTAATTATAGGTAGTTCTGAATTATCTACATTGCAACTCATCAAAATTTTGTTTATATTTACATTAGAAGAATTCAAAATTATGCCCTCATCGTTATCAAAAAAAGAATCTAGGGTCCTGCAATCATGAGGGGGGGAAATATTTACAAAATCTTGAGAACCCTCTACCCGTTTAAATTTCTTCTGCTATGGTTGTATGGTCTGAAATTATTACGCCCTCTTCCACGATTATATCTCATGCCATTATGTTGATGACCCCTTGGATTCTGATCATAGTGATTAAAATGATCATTTCCAAAATAATTCGCATCCGCGTTTTGCATGCCCTGTCTTGGAAAATTCGCCCCATTACTGACCTCCAAAAAATACCAGCAGTCTCTTGCGCTATGAGCTTTGCTACAAATCTGACATAAAGGTTTTTCTTCTTTTAACTTCTTGACCGTTTCCGTCAGATGTGCAATTTGCTTACTTTGGTCATCTAAATTTTTTACGAGTTTTTCTAATAGGTTATCAGCTTTACTGGTGGACGGTACTGCTTGCAAATTATTTAAGTCTAAAATATTTTGTTCAAGAGCTTTTTCTATATCCAAAGCCTTAGCAACAATATCATCAAAATTTTTTTTTCCGAATTTCAAAACTTCAATTTTAATATCCGGTCTTAAGGCATCAAGGAATTTTGAATACATTAAGTTAGCTTTAAAAGAATCCAATTCACGGTTATTCTCAGATCCTGGAGCCATATTGTTTACTGTTAACCTAATCTCTTCCGCAAGGTCTGACACTGATTGTTTGGGCTGCTGAGTGATGCGACCATAATGGTAAGACGCATCTTCAAAGTTCTGTTTGCGCTCAAATTTTTGTCTCATTAATTTGGCTACATTCTCAAAAAGTTTTTCTTCGCAAACTTGTTTGTCATTTGACAAAAATTCCAAAGCTTTTTCCCTACATAAGAGCCTCAGGAGTGTGATGCGATTCTCATCCCCAATATTTTGAACCTTACAAATGTCTTGAACATTTCTAAGAAAAGTATTAACATTTTCATTAGGTTGACCATGAAAGGGCGGGATTGCTGCAATCATGGATTGGAAAAGAGCACGCTTGTTTGCCATGATTAAAAATGGACACAAAAATTTTTTATGGTTAAAATATGTAAACACAACAGGAAAAAATGATTTTTGGGCGGGAGGTTGTTTAAACTGAGAAAATATTATAAATTATTTTTTCTCAAAATTTGCAACACATAATATACAAACATAAAATCTTAATCACTAAACAGTTATAAATTTAATAAAAATACTCTAAAATATCAAATTATAGGTGCATAAGAAGAGAATCAAACATTAAATATAATATATAAAATACTTTAAATTGGTGCACACATGGAGTAGAAAAATCCTGACAAATTTTCTTTTTTTTTTTTTATACCTTCCATAAAAGTAAATTCAAGTTCAATCTTAAATAATGAAATGAAATATTTAAGTAAGTTAAATAATTTTAAAACGGATCGTTAAACGATCGTTAACTAAAACTGCATCTGAAATTTTTTTTTTGCAAAATTTTAAAGTTTTCTCAAAAATTAAACAAAATAAAAATTCTTTTAGATATAGACCAGGTTCAAACACCTAAAAGGTCTGCGGCACCAAATGATACATGTGGGGTCGGGATCGCAGGATAAAAGTCAGAAAAGAAAATTTAAAATTATTATTAAACACAATGAGAATCTCTGACAAATTGCCATTCCGACACCACACATTACCGTGATGTATAGTGGCAGTACTAAAAAGGTGAATTTGGCAACTGAGAAAATTAAGGTTAATTTAAATATAATTGAAAATCACTAACTAAGAAAATGTTGCCATCGAAGTAAACGTTACTAAGCTGAAAAATAAAAATAAGAACAAACTCACCCCTTTGTGAAGTAAACACATATTCAGTATAAGAAATATGATTTTAATGGAATCAAAGGTTAATATTACTTGGCCAAGTAAAGATGTACAAAAAGGTAGATTTACTCATTATTTCAAATCTTAAATTAGCAAATTGAGAATCCAAGCGTTCTATTGTTCAAATCACAGAAAGTTCAATTATTTAGCAGAGAACAGCACTATATTGTAGATAGTCACAAAGAACAAAATATTCAGTTGTGATGGTTAGAGAATGATTGTTCTGGAGACAGTAAACTTATCCTTCTTACTGACGCTCATGGGAGGAAATTCCACGATGTCTCAAACCACAAAGAATGCCGTCATCGATGAGAATCTCGTGCCGTAACTTATATGTTGATGAAAAAATAAGCAGGGCCTTCAAGAATCCAAGTTAATCAGGGTTGTTGTTCAAGCATCCAAGCACAACATCTCAGGAATTGCGATTGCTTAGGCATAGATGAAACGAGTGTTAGCTCTCCAACTTGTTGAAATGTGGCCGAGGGGGCACGATCCTCCATGTGCATCAGGGAGACAGCTCATTAGAAGTAATAATTGCTAATTATCATTATTGGACGTAATTATATTGTATGGGTTTTAAAATTTAAAATGCTTCATTCCTAATTATGCAGATTAGAGGCCTGCTTTTTAGAAAAACTCTTCGCCGATCAAACCGTTGTCATTTCAGATCCCGGTCTGAGGCCGAGGCCCCAAACCAACGTCCGCTTTCGCTCCTACATCGTAGACAAGTGAGATGACGAAAAGCAGATGGCCCCAAAGACGGTTGAAAAGCCGCCAAAATCAAATTGGCCAATGAGAGATCGACGCGTAGGCGGATGCAACTGTTCATTCACAAAGATCGCGCGCTGCACGCCGTAAACCGAACGATCGAAGTGAAACTAGACCGCATCGATAGTAAAATTCATCGCAATCGTACTTCATCCCCCACGCATTCCACAGTTTGCGCGGCATCGCGCGCCGGTACAAAAATCAAGATGGAGGATGAAGTGGCGTTACGATGTAGTTTACTCCCGAAGAAGAAGCTAAAAAATGGCTACTTGCAGGGGAGTTAGGAAATGCTCCGCGGGCCATTCAAAAGTGATGAACGTAAATAAATGTTGTAAAGCGAATATCTCGCTAGATTACGGCTTAAAATTAATGAAATCTTGGGAATCGTATTGAATTAAATAGTTGCATCCGATAAAAATAGTTTTGAAGTAAAATAATTAATATTAAATAACTTTTAAAATTTATATTTTCGGAAGTTAGTTATAATGGAAGCGTATTGAAAGTTACTTTAACGTACGATATTCCGTAACGATTACTTTTTAAAGAATCTTTATATTATTAGAATGATAATTAAACGTTATTGAAATGATATTTACTTATATATTTTAATGTTTATTGCTGAAACTAATTATTAATTAAGAAATTATTAACGGAATATAAATTATTTAAAATGCATTTTTCTCTAATCAATTAATACGTTTTTTAAAAATTGTTTTTAAGTTTATTATTAAATTTAAATAGAAATTAATGCAGAAGATGAATTATTAAATTTAAAAGGTTAAAATGTAACATATATATATATATAAATGCTAACTCAAAAATTTTTTTTTTAAAAATGTTAAATAAAAGAAAATCATGGCGTAATATAAAGAAGCACTTCAACAATAAATTAATTGTAGTTTTATTAAAAAGAGAAACCCTGATTGCTCAATCAATGGGTACTTCCTTTTTTTACAGGGGCCTTAGCATATAACCAAGTCTTAAGAAAGGGCCATATCTCACCAAATATTATACAAAAAGCCCCTTATCATAATATGATTAGGAGACTGATTATAAATCTGCATACACTTTGCTTATTTTCAACTTGCAACGTTTGTCTCTACTATATTAAAATCTATTCTTGTTTCTAAATTTTCTATTGTGTTTGCTTCTTTTAATTTACAGAGACAAAAAAGATGCTTTAACTTTTTTCGAAGAGTACTTTACCTTCTGAAAGAACGTGACCATAATATGCAATTGTATGTCAGAAGGTAGTGTGGGAGGGTGGCAGAGGGAAAGAAAACAACTGAAAATGCCACATAAGCAGCTAGAAACGGGAAAAAAAGTGTTGGTATTGGTATGGTCTAAAATATCTTTCATGTTACAGTATTGATAAAAATAAATTTGAGTATGCTTGCAACAAATGTGCATTATTACATTAGGGATGTAACAAATAATGATTTGGCCAAATAGTTGAATACCAAATATTCAGACAAATTTTAGGGTGAATACTGAATACTCAGCAGCCGAATAACTTTTTTTAAAAGTATGTATTGATTATAATTTTTTAAAATGGTAAATTGGAAATCAAGTAAAACAAAATTGATAGTACAATTTGTGTGCTTAAAAATTTTATCAACTTGATGTACTTTTTGTAATACTTGAAACAACTAGATGCTAATTAATAAAACAAGACTTTTACTATATCTAAATTACGATAGCTTAATTTCACCGGTAGATACATGTAATTAATATATATTTTAGCTAAAATAGGAGCTCTTTATTAACACTGTTAAATGTATTTTTTAAATTTTCATTTAAAAAAACTTGTCTTTATACAAAACTTAAGGATTTGTATTTTATGCATTTATACTCAGACATATCAAATTGATTTTCTGTAAGTCAAGGTGGTATGTTATTTCCATTAAAATATTAAAAATATTCTTCATGCCTACTATCCAGTCATACTCTTACATTCAATGTTACTGGGGCTCGCATAATGGAAGATGACCTCTTGACATAGCTTTCCTTGGTGAAATAAATTTTGTTGCAAGAAGTTTATGTGCAAAAAACCAACTTGTGATTTAAAACATGAAATGTAGTATATATATCATGCATTTTACTAATCAAAATTTCAATGCTTCTTTAACTGGACAATGCAAACATGTTGAACAGCAAGAAAAATATTTTTATTTATGCATACATCATTATTAGCGTCTTATTTTGAACTTAAACAATCTGACAATGCAACAAAACTTATATATAATTTAAATTGAATCAGTGTTAGATTTTTTTTTAAATATACTGAATCATTATGCAGCAATATTTTGAATTAAATATATTTAATGATGAATGTATCTAATATGTAATCTCTAATGTATCTATAATGTTTCTAAATGAAAAATGATATTCCATTTTTCTATATCTTTCTAAGAATTCACTTTTGGCCTCTCCTTCCCCCAACCTTGCACTCATTTAAATTATTTTCACCTCTCATATAACTTGCAATAATTTAATATGTTAATATTCTTTATAGTTATATTTCATGTGATTTTTGGATAGAAACATTTTGAAAACATGCTTATGAGGAATTTTAAAAATGAATACAAATTTGCTACAGGAAAATGATTTTTAATTAGTCTCTTTCTGCCTAGGCAAAAATTCTATAGTATAAGAAACTAAATGTCACTTACCGTGAGTTTTATTGCTTTTTCAGGACAAACACCAACTAACTGTGGCATTAATCCTCTATAAAGACCCGTAATTCCTTCATGTCTGATAACTTTTTTAGCACAATCAAAGCTATTCCTATACATTAATTCACCAATGTAGGAACCAGTACGCTGATTCTGCATTCTAGTTTTGACTAAATCAATGGGATAAACAACAGTAGCACCAGCAGCTATTAAAAAAAAAAGAAAAATCAAACATCACATATAAATACATCATAAACATAAAAAATCTTTATTAGTAAATGAATATAAAATATGGAGATTCAACTTTTAAGAATAGAACTTTTAAATAAAAGTCTAATGTTATGATTATCCTCCTTAAAAATGTATGCAACATAATTTTCTCACACGATAGAGGTTATGAAATATAATTATTTTTCATCGTTAATAACATGGAGGAGGTTATAAGATTTTAAAAATTCATTGTCACTGTATTAATTACTATTATATTCTTTTAATAGCTTTAATAAGATTATTTTATATTACATACATTACCATACATATTCTGAAAAAGGCAAAAATAGAACATAATCAAGAATTAATTGTTACAATTCCAGTCCAATGGATAAACCAAACTGCATCATATACACAACAATCATGGATGAAAATGCAGCATAGCAGCACCACCTGTTGGACGAATTACACCAAAAACTATTCAGCACTGTAATATTACGTTCGATGTCGGGATCGCAGATTAATTACCAGAAAAATAAATTAAAATTACTTTAAATACACTACTGAAAAAATCTGGTAATCAAAATGCCATTCCGACACCAGGTATGGCCGTGATCGTAAATCGCGAATGTTTACTAGGCAACCTGAAGATTAAGAATTAAGTTAACTGAATTTATTAAAGAATAATTAAGTTGCCTTAAATTGAGTTAAAGCTGAAAAGAAAAATAAACTCACCCATGGAAGAAACACATGATACACACTATTATCTTAAAACAATTATTTATTCAAATAAACACATAGGATTTATTTCTTAAGACATATCTAAATATTAAAATGAGGTACTGCGCAGACCCTGAATATAACTTATATTGAGTAAAGCCTTTGGTATTTAACATTTTAATTTTTAGTTTATAAATAAACAACAGCGTATAATCCTGGTTATTCCTAAATTTTGATCAATGTATTACAGATAATATTTTGCACAATTAGAAAGACAAAACAATAAACAATGTAATAAATACTAAATACAGCACATCATGGAGAAAATATTAATTAAATAAATGTATTTCTTCAGGGGAATGTTCGCATCATTTTAGATTTTACTGAGACAGAACCTTCATTATTTAAATCGCTGATGAGAAGCTGAATCACTAGTTCATTAGTATATTTTCACGATTGTTCATTTTTTAATGAAGAATATAATATCATACACAAGATTTTCCAGGTGAAAATAAACTCTCGATATAGTGATGAAAAATAGGAAAACAAACATATTACCAACATCAGTGGAGACATCATTGGCACATCCTCCCAAGTACCGATCGGGAGTGGAAGCAATCACATATAGGATCACAACTTTAGAATATGGTCACAGATCTTTTCTATAGCTGAAAATATCTGATGAGTGACCCATGAAATACTCGGAATGTGAATATTGGCCCGTTTAGCCGTATCTCATCCATTCTGGGTATTATTTATCACTTCCTAAGTTTCAGCATTCACCTTGAGCACGTCACAATAAATGCAAAATGATTGACGCCCCTTTTTGATGCAATGATGAAAAATACAGTCTTTAAATTTTGGTTGGAACATCGTGAATCTGCCGGAACACTGATTTCAAGAACACAGTGCACCAGCAGAAACACATCCTTCTTCTACCAGTTCCCAACGTGAAGAGAGAGAATAATCCCCATAGTCTCTTTCGAAAAGGATGCTAAAAATTAAGAGAGCCAATCAGTGTTCCTCAAAAACAATTCCAGCATGCAGTCACTGAACTCGTTATGAGAATGCAGCTCCCCCGAGCAAAAATGGAGTCTTGTGTGACGTAGCGATGTTGTTTTGCATCGGTGAAGAAACGAAATCATGGCTGTCTCAGTGCATCTTAAAATGGATGGCGCGCATATATAAAAGTAGCTAAAATAAATAAAACTTAAAATTCAGATAACTCGTGATCTATTGCATCAAAATAGATGAAATTTTGTCTGCTGAAAGTAAATAATTATTTAAATCGAATAAAATATTTTGCAATGAATTTAACGAATATTTAAGAAATTTTAAAAGGTGAATTTTAAAGACTTTTTGTAAACAATCTAGAAATCACTGATAAATAAATAATTTAATAGATATTAAAATCAAATTTTAGTAGTTAGAAATATTAATGTAATATAGATATTTTAAATTGTTATTTGGAAAGGTAAATAAAGTTTTTGAATGGATTAATTTTTCAATAATTAAATAGATAATGGTTAATAGATTTAATATTGTTAAACTAATGGGAAAGTATGATGTAACAAGCACCAATTTATATTTAGGACTAAATGAATCTAAAGTTTTATAAACTTCTGTGCATTAATTCTTGAGATAGAGAGCCCACAAAAATTTTTGTCACATACAAACAGACTTTTCTAAAAAACAGTCAAACCATGCTCAGGACCTCCTAAAACATATAAAACCGTCAAAAACTGGAAGTCGAAATTTTTCATGAATCCAATACTTTTATCTGCTAAAGGTAGAAGAAAGTAAAAATTACACCATTCTTGGCATGAAGCTCACACTTGTTTGGCAGCCAACATGAAATTTTACTGAATTCCCTGGCTTTTCCAAATTTTGGATAAAGTATCAAAATTCTTTGACTTATTTGTCTATTTTTTAAATTCTCTGAATTTTCCAGGTAGTATAGCAGATCTGGCAAAAATCCTGTTTTAATATTATATTTTTACAGACAGAAAATTTTAGCGCATACTTAGATTACTTTTTCATATACTTAAATAAGATTTTAAGCTGTTACTTGTTCATTACTCAAATATTTCTAGAAAATTTGAGATAAGAACATGAATTTATATTATTTTTATATACTTCACACAATTAAAATACAATTTTTTAACTGTTTTAAATAAATAATATTTTTAGTAAAACAATGCATTGTCTAAGTCTTGTAATTATGCACACTCCAAATTATATACACTCCAAAAGACAACAAATTTTAAATGAAGAAAACATATTTGAATAGTGGAATTAAAAACAAGATTTTTTACTCTGAAAATTGAATTGGAACTATTATAAATTTATTAAAGAACAAACACTCATAATTTTGAATATTTAGGTGATCTGCAGATTTCCCTAGATATAGTTTATGAAGGTCAATCAATTATTCTTTGCAACTAAGATGAGTTCGGGGTTTTGTTTTGTTTTTCCAAAATAAATAATTTAAAATTTTATTTAGCATGCTTACTATCTATATTCTAAAGCAAAATCACGTTCGTGTGTATTGTTGACTTGAAAATTGCAACTCAATTTACTGATTTTTTTTTAATGGTTTTAAAAATAAATTTCCAGCAAGAATGTTTTTAAATCTGTAAGCAACCCGAAAATGGTAGATTAATGCAATGTAAATAATTCAGCATTTGTTTACTTTTGTGTAATATTCTATAACTAAATTGCTGAATGAAATTAAAACTTCACAAATAAATAAATAAAACAGGAATTTAACAGATATGTAATCGAACTATGCATTTAAACAGTGAAATAATCAGAATTCCAAAGGTTCTTATAAATAATTAAATGTTCTGCAATTGATTGCTGGCATCTAATATGAAAGTACAGTGAAATACGTTTAACACGAAATGATATAGCGGTCCGTACAGTATAGTATGCAATTTAATGCATTTTTTTCTGTTCTTTTAACACGAAACAAAAATCGTTTACACAAAAAAATTCACTTTCGAGCTAGTTAGTTTGAGTTGAAATTGGTGAATTTTGTGTTAAAACCACTGAATTTTGGGTGAAAATCAGTGAATTCATGTTTTTTGTAAATTAGCTTATGTTTTATTAGCACAATGGCAGAGAAATCGTTGCGAAAACAAACTGCTATTTCGCTTCAAATGAAGATGAAGCTGCTTAATGCAGTTGATGAAAAAGAAGGACGAAAACAGAAATCTGCAAAGAGTTTGGCATTGCCAATTCTACTTTATACACAATAATAAAAAACAAGGATCCCATTACTTTAAGGTTTGAGCGCAGTATGTTTAAGCCAGAGAGAAAACGTATGAGAACTGCTAAGCACGAAGATTTAGAGAGAGCTTTGCTTATTTAGTTCAAACAAGCTAGATAGATCTCAGAATGCTGAAAAAGATTTAAAAAAAAGATATGACTTTTTCCCCCAAAAAAAATATTATTTTACTTGCTATTTATCCTAATGGGTGCAACTTACTAGTAGTTTAACAGGAAATCAAAATAAAATTTGACGACATCAAAAATATTTGCAAGTTTTGTTCTTTTTTTACGGATCTCTTAACACGAAATTCTTTTAATGCGGAAAATTATTTCGGTCCCCTTAGTTTCATGTTAAACGTATTTCACTGTATATGAAAGAAGCCTATACAAAAACGGCTTTTGGTGTAGTTGGTGAGCAACCTAAGAAAATATACTAAATGTAAAAAAAATCTATTAGAATTTTAAATTAAAAACTAGCAAAAACCATGCTTTGTTTGGATTTGCGAAGCATTATTTAATAAAATAAATATTTGAAAGTAACAATATTTTTTTGTATTACTCTTGCATCTTTATTAAGCAAAAATGTTATTTTATGTTTCGGCACATTTTAATTATAGAAATGTCAATTCAGACAAATAATTAAGAATTTCCACGGATTTTTTTATTTATGATATAAGACTGGTATATATAAAAATATTTTTTAAGCAAAATTTTACAAAACATTTATATAATGAATTTAACAATTAATTTTACTTGTTTACAATTCTTTTGTTGCCACTTTACAAAAAAAAAAAAAAAAATAAATCATAATATAATTCTTTTAAAGTATCATCTACGTAAATGATTTCTCATAATAAGAATAAATTGGGTATTTGAGTTCTTAACACTGAAAAATACTTTTATAATTGAATGTAAATAATTGAATTTTCACAAATTTTAATTCATTAAAAATATGCTAAACTTTCATAAAGAAGGTATTTTAAAAATTTCATAAAAGACGTAACTCCATGATTTATTTTTCCTTCTGAAAATACATGCGTTTCATTTTTTATTTGCAAAAATGCATCCGTAATGGAAAAACATGTAAAATAAATTTAAATAATAAATTTTTTACGGTTATATTGTAAAAAAAAAAAATAATAATAATATTGTCCAAATCTACAGATCATAATTTACTTTTATGTTTAATTTCAAGTCGAAATACTGCATAGTTTGTTTTGTAAAGTGTACGGCAAAATGTAATTTGTGTAGCCTAGTAGAGGATTCGCTTCACCCATCCTAATAATTTTCTTCTACGATATGTAGACTGGGTAGCATATCTTTAAACCGGTGGCCCAAGTTAGATTGAATAGATGAATCGACAAATGAAATTTTAGATAGAAACATTAACCAGCAGACTATTTTACACTTCATATTTGTCTCCTATGTTATTGAATTTAAAGATTTGTATAGCACTGTAAATTTGCCACCATATGTTACCATGAAAAACAACACTGTAAATTTGCCATCTTATGTTACCATGAAAAAAAACAGATGTCACACTGCTAAAGCACCATAAATTAACATTCTAGCAGTTCTTCAGATAAATAAAAACTATCTACATTATAAAGGACAAACGAGTCCGGCTGTAACGCTGAAGTCATTTTGATATTGAAAACATCAGATTAAATTTTGCTTTTATTGCAATTTAAAAAATTTCTAAACATTGCACATTTTAAATTTTTACACTGTTATGAGAAAAAAATGTATGTTTACAAATACAATTTGTTTGAAAACTATACAGTAATTTATTAATTTTTTATGATTTGTAAAATAATTTTCAAGCATGAATTTTTTTTTTCTTTTTTTTCTATCTATTATCTTTATTGTCTGCAGGCGGTTATGAAAGATTAATCCATTTGCACTAAAGTTAATATAAATAGTTCAACAATTGTTTCTAGTTGATATTCCATAACAAAGTTAAAACTTTATCAATAAAATAATATAAATAAAACAGAAATTTAACAAGACATGCAATCAAACACACACTTAAACAACTGATATGATCATAATTAAAAAGGACTGCTGTAAGTAACAAAATCTTTGGCGATTTCTTCAGTTATTTGCCTATATGAAGTATTGCTTTGAATATCAAAAGCTTTATTTGAATGAAAAATTGATACTTTTCAAATAAAAATGCTTTTTGGCTTTGTTAAAGAGCAATCAGGAAGAACAGTGACAAAGAATATTTGATTGACCCATGACCAAAAAGAAATGCTTATAAAGGCACATATTAACAGTAGCATATTAAACATTAAAAAAAAAAAAGTTTTACAGCCTACGTACAGGATATAGTTGTGTAAGTTAAATCTGTATAAGTCCTCTTCCTGAATCATTGTTTGGCTGGCTGACTTGGTTGCTTATGTTATTAGGGCATGATACTGATTTGAACCAGGTGTGTGAAGAATTACATCAATGTACTAGCCACTGGCGAATGTATTTTCTAATGGGACGAGTGAATTTTTAGGCAATCTTTTAAAAACAGGGCTATGGAAAATACACCAAAAATGTTTATATATTTTTATAATATGTATTCTAATATATCATATTATAAAATAATTTTATAATTTCATTAACAAACACAAACTTCAACAGTCTTCTTAATATAAATATTAAACGGAGCAGCATAGGAAGATTTTGATCCAGCAAACTTTATTGATAAGTGGTATTTTAGAGGTAGAATTCATGAGTGCAAGTAGTCTATCCGAGGCAAGAATGAAATATGTATGGGGTTAGTGGGTGTCACACTGTGAGTTAGAAGCTTTCTATTTGTCTTGTATTATGATTAAAATTAATTGATCTTTTTTAATAGAAAACAGTCACTGATGAAAAGTTTCTACTTATGAAATTACTGTTATTTTAAGAAATAGAATTTAATGTACCATCAACATACCATAAATATATACATTAAAAACACATGAGTGTAATTATTGCACAATGGAATTTATATGTTGACCAAAAAATAACTTGAAACCAACTTAATTCAAATTATTATTCAAAATACATGTGGTATAGATAATTTCATACCTCCAGTGAATGATGAAGTAAACTTATCTTTGCATGATGATGTGGATCACTGAAAGATAGTAAATAAACAAAAGCCAGAAAATGCTTTACAGAGGTGAGTTAAATTATTCTTGAAAAATTCCAAGTAAAAAAAAAAAAAAACTTCCCCTTTTTTAATTTTATTTTCTGAGACAAAAGGCAAAATTACTAACACGTGTAGGACAATTGCACCATAAAATATAATAAGTAAGATGTATATGTTAAAACACATAAACTTGCTCAATGGTACACATAAACAAAAACTTTTATATAAAATTAACAATAAAGCATAATATTGACATTTCAAACTCTTTTTGCAGCCGTCTTCAGGATAAATATGATATTGAAACAGGGGTCTGTCCAGACTTTTTTGCAGACAGGGTCCTATTTTTGTGAAATTGTGAACAGCTTTGAACATTTTGTGAAAAATTTAGTCATAATTTTGTGAATTTGAAATGATCGTTATATTTAGGTTCTTGTATATACATTTTACAGAAAATATATATCTATCTAAAATACATATATTTTCTTTATATGTGTAAAAGTGGCAGATCAGATTTTACTTTTAAATGATTAAATTTGTGAAAGGTCCAGATTTGAAATAGAAAATTCTGTGAAAGTCCTCTTTTTAAAACAAAGAATTTTATGAAAGATCCTGTTTTGAGATGAAAAATTTTATGGAGGGTCCTGTTTTGAGACGAAAAATTTTGTGAAGGGTGCTGTTTTGAGACGAAAAATTTTGTGAAGGGTGCTGTTTTGAGATGAAAAATTTTGTGAAGGGTGCTGTTTTGAGATGAAAAATTTTGTGAAGGGTGCTGTTTTGAGATGAAAAATTTTGTGAAGGGTGCTGTTTTAAGACGAAAAATTTTGTGAAGGGTGCTGTTTTGAGATGAAAAATTTTGTGAAGGGTCCTGTTTTGAGAAGAAAAATTTTGTGAAGGGTGCTGTTTTGAGATGAAAAATTTTGTGAAGGGTGCTGTTTTGAGATGAAAAATTTTGTGAAGGGTGCTGTTTTGAGATGAAAAATTTTGTGAAGGGTGCTGTTTTGAGATGAAAAATTTTATGGAGGGTCCTGTTTTGAGATGAAAAATTTTGTGAAGGGTGCTGTTTTGAGATGAAAAATTTTGTGAAGGGTGCTGTTTTGAGATGAAAAATTTTGTGAAGGGTGCTGTTTTGAGATGAAAAATTTTGTGAAGGGTGCTGTTTTGAGATGAAAAATTTTATGGAGGGTGCTGTTTTGAGATGAAAAATTTTGTGAAGGGTGCTGTTTTGAGATGAAAAATTTTGTGAAGGGTGCTGTTTTGAGATGAAAAATTTTGTGAAGGGTGCTGTTTTGAGATGAAAAATTTTGTGAAGGGTCCTGTTTTGAGAAGAAAAATTTTGTGAAGGGTGCTGTTTTGAGATGAAAAATTTTGTGAAGGGTGCTGTTTTGAGATGAAAAATTTTGTGAAGGGTGCTGTTTTGAGATGAAAAATTTTGTGGAGGGTCCTGTTTTGAGATGAAAAATTTTGTGAAGGGTGCTGTTTTGAGATGAAAAATTTTATGGAGGGTGCTGTTTTGAGATGAAAAATTTTGTGAAGGGTGCTGTTTTGAGGCGAAAAATTTTATGAAGGGTGCTGTTTTGAGATGAAAAATTTTGTGGAGGGTCCTGTTTTGAGATGAAAAATTTTGTGAAGGGTGCTGTTTTGAGATGAAAAATTTTGTGAAGGGTCCTGTTTTGAGAAGAAAAATTTTGTGAAGGGTGCTGTTTTGAGATGAAAAATTTTGTGAAGGGTGCTGTTTTGAGATGAAAAATTTTGTGAAGGGTGCTGTTTTGAGATGAAAAATTTTGTGGAGGGTCCTGTTTTGAGATGAAAAATTTTGTGAAGGGTGCTGTTTTGAGATGAAAAATTTTATGGAGGGTCCTGTTTTGAGATGAAAAATTTTGTGAAGGGTGCTGTTTTGAGATGAAAAATTTTATGGAGGGTGCTGTTTTGAGATGAAAAATTTTGTGAAGGGTGCTGTTTTGAGGCGAAAAATTTTATGAAGGGTGCTGTTTTGAGATGAAAAATTTTGTGAAGGGTGCTGTTTTGAGATGAAAAATTTTGTGAAGGGTGCTGTTTTGAGACGAAAAATTTTGTGAAGAGTCCTGTTTTGAGATGAAAAATTTTGTGACCTTTGAAGGACCCAATTTCTCCCTAAACAGATCCCTGAAGGCTTAAAAGTCTAGAGATGAAAGCTTCCTGTCAAGTCTTGATCCATTATATGAATGGAAAATTGCAGTGAGTAATATCAGAAAATTTTAAAATGAAATAAGTTGAGATACATTGAAAGTTCACTTGAAGAGCATGGAGTGTCACCAGCTATGAAGGAGTATGGATTACATTCAAACAAGGCAATGGTAAAAGAGAGAAAATTGAAATGCTGCGAACAAGTATATAATTAAGACTTTATGATATTGAGCTAGATTTTTGGTATATTATAAGACAAATTATTGTTACAGGCATTATGCTCAGGTGGAATAATTTCGACAGATTCTCTGTCCATGCTTTCAAATGGGTTATTATTACCTGGAACTAGAGATCTGCACGGGCTGGCCCGTGGCCCGAGCCCAGCCTGCAGGCCGGTCCTATTTTCCTTCCTGGCACTAGGGCCGGGCCGGGGCCAGGACATACTTTTTTCTGGAGACTCGGGTCGGGCTCGGGCCTTACTTTTTTCCTGATGGTTCGGGCCGGGCCGGGCTTAACTTATTTTTCTGCACAGAGCCGGTACTGGTTTCATTCCTAATCTTCACGGCCAAAAATTTTCATTCCTAGTTTTGAACCACCCCGTATGAAAATCATTGTCTTGGCGTGACCTAATCCATTCAAAGGTCAATAAAAGGCTTGGCACAAAAAAAAAAAAAAAAAAAAAAATGCATACATTTTTAAATCGCCATTATTCAACAACTAAGCATCCTTTTTAAGGAATAGTAGATTTCTACGCTTATTAAAATATAGTAAAACATGTGAAAAAGAACCTGCCTATGACGGAATCTTGTTTTAAACTGAAAAACGTGTTGATCCATGCCAAATTAATATACTACTATGTAAGAAAAGAATATATAATACATTTACACTTGCTAAGAAAGAGAACTTGTCTATAACGCATTTTTTTTTCTTTTCTATGCAATTCCATCTTAGATTTTACTGTATAGCATTTTTCAGATTTTTAATACTTCAATACATGGAATATGGATTAACAATATTAATGATAACTGAAACATTTACATACAAGAAATAGAGATTCATTAAAAAAATAACTATTGCACCCTGTGGCACTTCTATAAAAATGAAGATTATACACATGAAAAGAAAACTTAAGATAAATATTTTTGGCCTGAACTTCTCGTACGAGACAAATTTTTAACAAAATCGACGTAAAAATCAATGTTTTGTAAAAATTCACTCGGGCCGGGCCGAGATTTTAACTTTTTTCGGGCCGGGCCGAACTTTTAACTTTTCTACCGGGCTGGGTCGGGCCAATATTTTTTTTGAACGGGCCGGGCCGAATTTTTTTTCTTTCAGTCGGGCCGGGCCCAGGTCTGGAAATGTCGGCCCATGCAGACCCTATACCTGGAACTATGATTTTCGCCTTCTCTATGTTAATTTTGAGGAGGCGAAAATCATAGTTATCCTGAAGACGACTGCAGAAGCAGCTTGAAATGTCGATATTATACTTTCTTGCCAAATTTATTTGTACAAGTTCATATAAAAGTTCTTGTTTATGTGTTTTAATGTATACATCTTATAATTAATTTTGTCTACTTTTTTTTTTTTTTTTTAATTTCAGTCTCAAGGTTTATTCGAGACTGAAATCAATCTTCACATTGAAGGTCTTTCACAAGTGGTGGAGCTAATCATGTTGAGTATAGTAGGTAAAACACTTCATCAATTTTCCTGTAAATTTTAAGTTATTGTACATGCAATATTTTTCAGTCAAAGCTCAAAGTTAGACTAAAAGACAAACTTTACTCTTTTATATATCTTTCTTAATTTTATGCTAAAATGCTATAAAAATGTTACAAAGAAAGGGCACTGTAATTACTGTTAATATTTTCAGTCCAGTAAATTTGCTGGCTAGTTAAAAAAAATCCTTGTCTTGTGATTTTCGTAAAATTCCCCACCCCTGAATAAAAGTGCAAATTGTGAAGCAGAAGAACACTATAGAATCAGCACACTTTTTCACGCTTTCTAGAACAATGAAAATTATCAGGAACCTAAAAATATTAAGAGTTGGTCAGCCTTGTGGTTTTCAAATATACCATTAGATTCAGCTTGAGGGTATTGTTTTTTGGCTCGGTGTATTCAAAACATTTTTCTTAAAAAAACATCTGAATCCTACAAGTCAACAAGATGTATTAGTTTTTATTTGAAATTTATTGTTACAGAAACTATCAACAGAATATAAAATATGACAATTTAAAATGCCTTTATACAACATTCAGAAAAGAGTCCAAATAATAAATTATAACTTCCTGTTATACCCCACAAAATACTAGAATACTTAAGAATTATAAGTAGTAATGATATACCTACCACCAGCAAAAGAACCTAAAGTGAATCTATATGCACTTTCAAGGACTTGTATACCAATACTCCTTTCAGCAGGGCTCTAAAAAAATCATAAAAGTAGCAATTTATTTTTGAAAATTTATACACAATCTAAAAAAATTTCAATTACAAAATAAATTTAAAAAGAGATAATATTTGCTTTGATAAAAGAACTTCTTCTACAGCCTTAAATGAAAAAGGGAGGGGTTTTATCAAGCATCAGCCAGTTTTGGTCATATTGCTACACCCAGTAAAAAAATCATAAAAGTAGCAATTTATTTTTGAAAACTTGTACACATTCTAAAGAAAAGATATTTCAATTACAAAATAAATTTAAAAAGAGGTAATATTTGCTTTGATAAAAGAACCTCTCTACAGCCTTAAATGAAAAAGGGAGAGATTTTATCAAGCATCGGCCAGTTTTGGTCATATTGCTACACCCAGTAAAAAAATCATAAAAGTAGCAATTTATTTTTGAAAACTTGTACACATTCTAAAGAAAAGATATTTCAATTACAAAATAAATTTAAAAAGAGATAATATTTACTTTCATAAAAGAACCTCTTCTACAGCCTTAAATGAAAAAGGGAGGGATTTTATCAAGCATCGGCCAGTTTTGGTCATATTGCTACACCCAGTAGCAGCCAACAATGCAGCTTGATATTGGGTGCTGTATATTAACAGCTTAACCCTTTATGAACTAAATTATGAATTCATGAAAATTATCTTATAAAGCATTTTTTGTGAATTGTTTAAACTACATTAGAAGATTTCCATAATCATTTAATAAATTTTAGATGGATTTTAGAAGGATTGAAGCATTTAGAAGGATTCATTAAATTTTAATTTGTAGGGATTTTGTGCAATATTTATAACCCCACTCAAATCTTTTATTTTAAATATTTTTCTTAGTATTCTGTAGAATTAGGAAATGTACAAATATAATGTTCTTACAATAGAAATATTTCCAAATTGAAAAATTCCTCCCCCACCTCCTTAGCGTGAAGAAAGCTGAAAAGATGCAAAGGCAAAAGAAATCATCCTTTTAA
Organism: Maratus speciosus; assembly: GCA_963932465.1. NCBI lineage: Eukaryota > Metazoa > Arthropoda > Arachnida > Araneae > Salticidae > Maratus > Maratus speciosus. Next base: position 583,124,048 of record OZ010788.1, on the reverse strand, counting down.
AAATATTTTTGTTTTGTGCAACCAATAATGCTTTTGGAACAAGATAAAGTAATACATCTATAACTCATTCTAAACTGTATTACAACTAATCGATGTATTAAATTATTTTTATAAAAAGTTATTTTAATGGTACTTATAACTATCGTCAGTAGATAAAGGGTTAAGAGGGTACTCCAGTCAAACGAAAAGACCTGTTCGCTAATGCTAATCCTATGGAAAAAATTTATAAAGATATTTTAATTGCATTTCAATATTTTTAAATGATTTTTTTTTTTTTTTTTGCATTGGATAGGCTAAGATCGATCTGTACAAAGGCCGTTTTTTACTTTTTTGATTTTTTTAATAATGATGCTTTCACTTTTGAAACCAGTTCCAAAAGTGAATGCGTCCTAATTAAAAATACCTGAGCACAAAATCGAAAAAGCACAAAATGGCCGATGTAGAGATTGATCTCAGCTAAGCAATGCAACAAAAATTATTTTAAAATAGTGAAATGCAAACGAGATATCTTTAAAAATATTCTCCCATTAGATTAACATTAGCAAACGGGTGTTTTAACCTGACTGAAGTAGCCTCTTAAGGCTTGTTATCAGTCAGCATGCAATTTTCCCTATCTAATGCTAAACCTATGGGCTTGGAATGCATCCGTATTTTTCAAATTTCTGCTTGGAAAATTAAAATTTTTACTTTCTGTTTTCTGTATGCTCTTCTTGAAGAATGTTTCTTTCCTTTTTATTTGCAAAATGTTTCTAAAATATATATTTGATTTTACATTTTAAGTGTTAAAATCTAAGTGAAGCAGGTGAGTTGTAGTAAGATTTTAACACTTTAAATAAAACTAATAATGCATTTAAAAAATATTTTGTCCAAATAAAACAAAAACATTCTTCAAGAAGAGCATACAGAAAACAGAAAAAAAAATTAATTTTCCGAAGAGAAATTTGAAAAATGCAGATGCACTCAAAGCCCATAGGTTTAGCATTAGAGAGACGAATCTCCAGCCTGACTGATGATGAGCCTTAAGGATCAGCTTACAGAAAATGTACTTTATGTCTTCAGAATTATTGTATTTCTTTATATTTCCTTTTTAAATGCAAATTTAGGTTATTTTATGAATTGTAACTATTTTTTTCATGATACTAAGCTTTGCTCTAGATTGTTGAGTTGCTTTAAATTTTGGTTTGCTGCAGATTGGTACAGAAAATTCTGCTACTGGGCTGCTACAAAGGGAATATCTTCAGGGAGGTCTTTTGACAACTCAAATTATTAAATTTGTACAAGAAAAAAACCTGCAAACCTTCCACAGTCATCTTAATCCGACTGTGATTGACTTAGAATCTGCAAACATTGGGCCAAGCTTCTGATTTTGTGGCTAACATGCTAATCACTGAACAGAGTTGACTCCAAAAAATGACAAAGCAACAGAAGCAGCACAAATACAGGGAGCTCACAGGGATCACAAGTATTCACATTAAAAAAAATTCATTAAAAAAAAAAAATTCATATTGATGTGTGGTTTGCATAATAAGATTTTTCAAAGTGTAGAATTTATTTGTGCCAATAGTAAAAAAAAATTAAATTTTCTTTGAACTATTTTTTGCTACAAAAATTCTGACTATTTGCCAAGTTATATGGTGGAAATCACACTACTATATGACAATGTTGTATTTTTTGAGTTTTTGAAATTATGAACAGACTCTTTGAACTATTTTTTTTTTATCTTTCCCCCATGAAAAATATTACTTTTGGACAAGTATTATCGAGTAAACAATGAGATATGACAATTTGTCATATTTTTGATTTTTTGAAAGCCAAACTTATTAACTATTTTTTTCTCTATTGTCACAAAAAATCTGATTATTTGACAAGTCTTCTGGTGTAAATTACACTCCAATAAGACAATGTTATATATTATGCATCGGTATATGTTAGTTTTTTTTATGAATTTTAGAAATGCTAATGATCTTAAGGGACATCATGTACTTATTATAAAGGCCTGAATGCAGCAGTTTGAGTAGCCAAACTTCAAAAAAGAAGAAATTTGTCACTTTGACCACTTCTCTATCTAGAAGAAATTTTGGGTTGTAGAAGATTCAGACATATTTATTCGAAGACTGATTCAAATATTTATTTATTGCTACTCTAAAATAATAAGCTGGGCACTAAAAATATAAAAATTGAGTTTTTAAACTTTGTGTGTTCGGAAGAAGCAAAAAGGGGAAAGCAATAATTTCAGAAGGGAATTGAACCACTTAAATAACTGATTATTTTTAACACAGAGTAATAAATAGGACAGAATTTTCTTTCATAATCGGACATGGATTAGAAGAGCAAAAACTTTCGATCGGGATTTAGACAAATAATTTTTTTTTATTTATTGTTATTAGGAAGTGGGAACAAGAAGGGAAATAGAGCCTTTCAACATATTAAATTTTATGCATGGAAGGAGGACGGAGCAAAGGAGAACAGGAGAGTGGAATTTTTTTGGGTAGGATAATTTAGATAAAATTTAAAACATGAAAAAATCTACAAAAGCACAGGAGATTCAAAGCGAAAGAAAGGGAGTTGGGAATTAAAGGTATATTTACATCTTTATAGGAGAACTGAAATGTGCAAAACTATAAAACAATCTGTTGAAGTCAACCATAATAGGTTTAACAATTACAATATCAGTTTTATTAAATGCATATATAATTCAAAGGTATTCACTTAAACACTATCTTGATACATATTTTTTTAATATTTTCCCATTTGGAGAATCTCCTAGCTTTTCATTAATGATTTAACATATTTCTCACAGTCTGCAGCTTTAAACGAGTACGTAAAAAGTATCTTCAAAGTTTAGTCATATATGCATTGCTTGCTTTATAATTTGCACTCACGTCTTCAGTCGGTCACGACCGATAATTATAAACAGTGAAGTTATCGCAATATATAAAGAGTGTCTCATTTGAGCTGATAGAGCTCAATTCAATGAGCAATGTACAAAATTTTCGAAGGAAGAAAACAGATTTTTGGAATACAGACAGCTTTGGTCTGGCCGAATTTGTGGCAGCATTTTCACCAAAAACAAATTTTCCGCAAAACTCAGATTTTGGGATGAAAAAAACAAACAAATTTTTGGTCGATCTCCAATTCTGATTATTTCCATGCTTAATTAATGTACTATTTATTCTAACTGCTGGAGGAGATATAAGACAGAAGAACTAGAACAATCTGGATATATTCACTGTAAAGTGAGCCACTACTACAATTTCATTGATCTCGAAACTGGCATACACAACAGAATATATATAGTGCATGTGGAGAAGCACAAAATTATGAAACAAAAAAGCATCATGGAATAGCTGATCGTGTGGAATTTGTTCCATCTTGTGGAGTTTGTCTGGAGGAAAAGGTTGACCACAAATGAAAAAGATATGTTTGATGCCATACTAAAGGCAATTGGCTAAACATTTTCTATCCAAAACAAAAAGTATTTGAAAATAGTAAAATGATAAAAAAGCTCCAAAATTTGCTAATGGGCATGCAGCTAATATAAGTATTAAAAGAAAGCTAATAGATTTAAAATAGAAGACAAATACAATACAGATAATGCAAATATAAATCATTTTTTCTCCCTTCTTTACCTTTACTGCTTTCATTTCAGCAAGAGGTCTGGATAAAAATTTTGTTGGCCTATGAGGAGCTATTACTTCTAAATCATCATATGTTATTCTCCTAAAATAAGAAACAAAAATCTTTAAAAAGAAAAGACAAATTTCTAAATACAGCTTCAATAAAAAGTAAAATAAACAAAAGGCTGTCAAATCCTTATACAACATTTGGAGGAATTGGGGGAGGGGAGGGGAGGGGGAGAGAAAAAATCTAGCTCACCCTGTATCAGCATGAATGAACCCAGCTAGTTGAAATAAAACATCAACTTCTAATGGAGTGACCTGAGACATCTGTTGAGCTGCATACAGGAATTCCTCTAAAATACAAAAAACAGGAACCAGTCATAACTAATTGCAAAATGATTGGACTGCTTATATCATTAACAGAGTTTCCCCAGGGTTTAAAAGAGTGCAGGGTATGGCGAAAAAAGGACACTTTTTGCTTTTTAAAAGCAATTTTAATATTTAAAAGTCAATACTCTTTTCAAGACATGACAAAGAGTCAGTTTTTACTATGCAATCAAATTTTTAAATGCAAAAACAGTAAGAACATTTTTTTTTTTTTTTTTTTTTTTTTTTTTTACTGAGAGCAAGAAGTGTTTCTTTTTAACCAAAGGGAAGGCAGGGTGCGGCAACCAAAAAGCTATATGGAAGAAACTCTGCAAATAAAAATGTAATTTAAAAAAAATTACCTTTTGTAACTTCTAAACCTGTGTTATTCTTGGTAAAATTCAGATACACTTTTTTGATTAGCTCCATATTGTTTAATAATGTATTAAAAGCCATGAAATATGGAAAAGATACTTGATGACCTGCAGTACCACCGGCAGCCTAAAACACAAATTCATTTCTGTAACAGACACATTATGACTGATTGCATTACACATTTTTAAGCTGATAGCCAGAAAATGATTTTACAATATGTTTAGTTTTGAATTTTTCTGGTAAAAAGAAAATGAAGATCATGATGCAACAAATGTGATGTAATGATCACAGATATTGTAACATGTATAATTCATCATTTTAAGGTGATTTTTTTTTTACATTTTATTTCATTATTTTTGTTAATATACTATGACTGACATTTAAATTTGTAAATTTGGTTATCATTCTCCATTTGAAAAAACAATAAAAAAAACTTCCAGTTTGTTGCTGCAATAACCAGACAAATGCAAAAGATATTTCTCCCATACACTTGAAAATCAAAGGATTAACATAACATAATATTAAATATATTTGATTGACCAAAAAGTTCTGAGCTTATATAGAAAATAAAAAAAATAGTTTGGTTTTATTTTTATGTTTCAATATGCCCCTATTTCCTTATCACAACATTAAACCCCCTTTCTGGTTACTTCAAAATTCAGACCATGTAGAAATGGTTTGATCTGCTGTAAACAATTTATATAAATAGCTTTTAAAAATATCTTCATACATAACTGTCATTTAACAAATTTCAAAAGGAAAAAAAGAAATGAATATCAGATGGTATAATGTCTGATAAATTATACTGTATTTACTCAAATCTAAGAGCTTTTTAGCTACAAAAGTAAGGATTTTTTTTAAACTCATCAACACACGAAAATTTCAAAGAAAAAAATTCATCTAGTTAAATAGGTTAGATTTTTGACAAGAAAGTGTGCTTAGATTCAATAAATACAGTATGTTAAATGATGTAAAACATTCTGATCTATGTTATGCAATTTGTTTCTGGGTGACTAGAAGCACAAGAAGGGTTTACGGAGCTCTGATAAAACATCACTTTTCTATTTTGGATGTACCAAACAAAGCTACTGCAAATTTTGCCACATTTCTTAGAGTGTGAACAATAGACATCAAAATTTATCTTCTGGTGAGATGAAAGATGTTCACAATAAATATGAACATTATAATGCTATCCAACACAAAGCTTAATTTCATGTGCATGTATACTGAATTCTGGTTTGAGAACTAAATTTATAATCACTTTTGTATCACAATATCACCCATTAGGGGAGTCAACACTGTATCTGCTCATATTTTTTATTGGGCTCATGAAGCCTCTATGAATTTATATGCATAAATATATACAGTAAAAACTCCATAACGGCACTACTGAATAGAAGACAATTTTTTTAATTCCCAGCATTTGTGCCTCTGAATAGCTGACAAATTCTGTCCAGATTTAACGAGATGAGTGATGAAATTTACTATTATAACGTGATGAAAAATATGTCCATAAAAATAAAAATAAATATATATGCAAGAAATACAGAGAGGTTTTATTTCCTTATCTTATCTGCTTTAGATTTTAATAAAACAAATTAACATAAATTTTGACATTTATATTGTGGATGGAGAAAAATTAAATACTTAAGTCTCATTGTGACTTTTGTTGGCAGAAAACCATTAATGATTTTATTTTTATTTTAAATCCATACAGGGAATTTTTTTTCTAATTTCATGACTGATTGCTGAATTTCATGACTTTTGTCTACAGCTTGATCAAACCCACATTTGCTTTCTTGAGCAAGTGATGAAATTTACAGATTTGTCCATAACTGTTTCATAAAATTCGATACCAATTGACAAAATTCCTTTTTTATGACAGATTGAGAAAATTCTTGATTTATTTTTTCATTACTAATTGATTGATTTTGTACAATTCGGCCAAAAAAAAAAAAAAAAAAAAAAAAATATAGAAGGATCATATACCTTGAGAAACCACCTTGAGCTACAAATTTACCGAATGAGACTCAAAATTATTCTCTTGTTAACATGAATATTTTTTTTGCATTGCTGGCTAAATACATCATGCTGTCACAGCAGACTTCTTTTGTAGTGCAAGTCAACTCCTTTCTTCTTTTTTTTAATAATTCTGTGGAAATCGCTTTTTTTTAATAAGAGGGGAAATTTGTAGGTCTGCATACAGAAAAGTGACATCCCTGTCTGCTAAATTTTGAGTGGCCAATTTTGGAATTTATTTAAAGTTTTCATTTTCAGCATACTCAGCAGCTGAAGTAAGTAACAGGCATGAGATTAGAAACAGATGAAAAAAGAGGAAATGTGCGTGAAACGGGAAAAAGAAATTAAAAATAATGCACGTATCAGACAATCAAAGGTTATTTTATTCGCAATAAAATTGTCAATATTTTAATTTAAATCCTATTTTATTTGGGGATGGGAGGGGGGGGGGGGGGTAATCAAATTAATAATAATATTCAAATACTGTAAGTAATAATGAAGGGAACGAATATTTTTTCCAACTGGATTATATCATATTCAAAGCTGGAGTAGCACAGTTGAAGTTTATTCCAACAGAGCGAAAAATGTCCAGACCAGGGATCGAACCTGGATACTTGGCGTGCCGTGCCAATGCCTTACCTGTTAGGCTATCCGGACCGATACCTGGCTGACATAATTCACTCTTATTCGTTGGACTTGGCTGCGAACTGCAGCGCTATTTCATTCATCCGAGCTATAACTATAGCATTTACATGATGAAACTACTTTAACACGGAATATGACCTAATTACATGGTATACAGGAGTTTCCGTGTTAAAGTAGTTTCATCATGTAAATGCTATAGTTATAGCTCGGATGAATGAAATAGCGCTGCAGTTCGCAGCCAAGTCCAACGAATAAGAGTGAATTATGTCAGCCAGGTATCGGTCCGGATAGCCTAACAGGTAAGGCATTGGCACGGCACGCCAAGTATCCAGGTTCGATCCCTGGTCTGGACATTTTTCGCTCTGTTGGAATAAACTTCAACTGTGCTACTCCAGCTTTGAATATAGAATACTGTAAGTAATTCTGAAATTTTAAGTTTATTCTGATGCAATGTTTTACTCAGCAGTCAGCAATCCTAAAATTTTAATTGGACAACTAGCTAGCATGCTTTCACTCAAAATACAAGTTAATAAACATGGCAGCTCATGTTTAACCTACCACTCAGCTGCAAGAAAAATCTGGTGAAAACAATGTTGCACCACATTTTTCATGATTCTTTGTTGAAATTAGTGTTTTTTCTACACCCCTTTAACACTATTTGCATTTCCCCTGCGATCTTTTGACGAAATGCACATTTTTCCGGCGATCTTTTGACGTAATACGTGTTTTTTTCGGAGACCTTTTGTAGAAATTCCCGCTTTTTTCTGCGATCTTTTGACAAAATTTCCAATTTTTCGGCGATTTTCTGACAAAATTCCCGATTTTTCGGCGATCTTCTGACGAAATTCCCGATTTTCGGCGATCTTCTGACGAAATTCCCGATTTTTCAGCGATCTTCTGATGAAATTCCCGATTTTTCAGCGATCTTTTGATGAATTTCCCGTTTTTTCTGCGATTTTTGACGCAATTTGGGTTTTTTCTGCAATCTTATGATGAAATTTGCATTACTTACGCAATCTTTTAATGAAACTCTAGTTTCTTTCGCGATCTTTTTTGAGAATAGGCGTTTAATCCGAAATCTTTTGAAGAAATATGAGTTTTTCCCGTGATCCTTTGACAGAATTCGCGTTTTTCCCGCAATCCTTTGACAGAATTCGCGTTTTGTACGCGATCCTTTGACAGAATTCGCATTTTGTACGCGATCCTTTGACAGAATTCGCATTTTGTACGCGATCCTTTGACAGAATTCGCATTTTGTACGCGATCCTTTGACAGGATTCGCGTTTTGTACGCGATCCTTTGACAGGATTCGCGTTTTGTACGCGATCCTTTGACAGGATTCGCGTTTTGTACGCGATCCTTTGACAGGATTCGCGTTTTGTACGCGATCCTTTGACAGGATTCGCGTTTTGTACGCGATCCTTTGACAGGATTCGCGTTTTGTACGCGATCCTTTGACAGGATTCGCGTTTTGTACGCGATCCTTTGACAGGATTCGCGTTTTTTCCCAATTTTTTGAAGAAATTAGTTTTTTTCCCGCGATCCTTTGACAGAATTTGCGCTTTCTTGATTCTTTGGCTAAATTCGCGATATTTTGGCAAAATTAAGGGGTTTTTTGCGATCTTTTGACAAAATTCACATTTTCTTCCGTGAATCTTTGACAAAATTCGTATTTTTTCCGCGATTATATGATGAAAGTGCCCATTTTACTGCAACCCTTTGACGAAATCAGCATTTTTTTCACGATTCTATGACGAAATTCGTGGGTTTTTTCTGCGATTCTTTAACGAAATTGCGTTTTTTCCGCGATCTTTTGCGAAATTGGCTATTTTCTTCTGCAAACGATTGACGGAATTGTTTTTTCGGTGATCACTTGTCTAAATTTGAGATATTTTATATGTCCGAACTTTCGGACTGACGACCGATTTTTTAAAAATTTCAGAACAAATCATCAATGCAAGAAACGGCAAAAAATCGGAAAAAGAAGAAAATGACAAAAAAGTGGAAAAAGAAGAAAATGACAAAAAAGCGGAAAATCGCAGATCCGCAGAAGAATCTCATGCCTGGTAAGTAATCCAACCAAATAAACCTGATTGTAGACCTAAATTTCCAGTTTGAAAGTTGGAGAGTAAAACATGACTTTTCTTTTCCAGACTACACAAATGTTTCTGAAATTTTCAAAAGAATTATTGCATTTATAAAGAAAAAAAAAAGGCCAGACCTAAGATTTGATTATCCACATGAATCCTCTGTAAATATAATTCAACTATACAGATTATAATAAATGATAGGCCAAATATTTCCATAGAAATCTTATTTTCTCAATCTGCCAAATATGTTAATTTTATAAATGCTCACATACAGCTGAAATTAACATGAATGAAAAATTTGCACAACACTGCAAACAACAAAATAATTTATATAAGAATTTTATAATAACCCTTAACCAGAAACGTGAAAATCCTGTGCACGAACAGAATACTTAATAATTTACCAAATAGTGAACTTAAACATTTAATCTTTAATAGTAATTCATTAACAGGACCAATTTTTTAATATAACAGCATAAAAATAAGTTTTGAATGTCAGAGAGAGACAATATTAAGGGCAGATATGTAGACGCAACCATCTCACAAATGGTACGTTTCCAGTTAAGGGTTTATATGATATAGGAAAATGCAATATCTAATATGAGGGGTTCATAACCATAGTAGACCAAGCCCATTTCGAAAAAAAAATGAAATAGTTGATTTAGAAAGCACATAAAATTTGTCTTATCAACTCCCACAGTGAACAAAGTCTGTTTCCACATACTTTCCCATACACGCCATCTGTTTACAGACTTTTTCACTGTGGGAGTTGATGAAACAGACTTTATGCACCTTCTAAATCGACTATCTCATTTTTTCTTCAAGAAAGACTAGGCCTACTATGGTTGTGAGACCCTCATATACTAAAACACGAAAACAGAACCTGACTAAAATTGAAAAATTTTGCTGTCTGAATAGAAGAAATACCGTACAAATATACCTGCCAAAACACAAAAAATGCAAACAGATGTAAAATTACCAGAGATCTTGAAATGATGCAAAAGAATAGGGGTTTTTTTTTTCAGTTTTTTTTTTTTCTGGAAAATTTTATTTTTTCTAAATAAAAGCTTTTCTTGGAACAATATTTTCTTTAAAAATATAAAATATTACTTAAAATTTATGTACAATTAAAATTTTATTTTCACATCATATTATGAATATATTACAAAAATGATAAAAATGTTTTTATGGTTATTTTAGTCTTTTAGCCTCGGAATTTCTCAGAATTGCTTTTCTTGCTTCATTTAACAGCATTGCTTGTAACATATTATTCAACTGTTTAAATGGTCATTTCAGTTTTATTTTCTATTTTGTATTGTCATTAAAACTAATTAAAAAGAAAAAACCTTATGTTTCACCAAATATTTGATGGAATTTGGGTTTATTTAACAAAGAACACATTATTCCAAACAGAATGTTTAGCTCCCAGCAGTATAGAATCAAGTTTAGACTGATTCAGAGGACTTCAGGAACTGGAAATTAATTTTTATATTTTTGAGAATTTTGTTATGTAAAAGGAATTATACTTTTTTTAATTATAGAAGCGGTGAAGTTTTGCAAATGTAACTTCTATAAATTGTTTTCAACTAAATTTTGCCAGAAGATTGCTTAATTTTTTTAGTTTTTTTCATATGGCTTTTTATTTTTAATGAAAGATGCATTTAATGATCTATTTTACAAGTTAATGTTTTCATGTGGAACATGAAAAAAAAAAAAAAATCAGTATGTATCTATTATAAAACTTCGATTATATTATTTTATGGAAATTCAAATTTTCCAAGTGGAAATGAACCTCTTTGGAACGGGGGGTGGATGCATTTTTTTTTTTTTTTTTTTAAATTTCTAGGGGAGGTGAAGGAGGTCCCTGAACATTTTCATCTTAGATTGAAATCTGTCTAAAACATAACTTTTTCAAAGTTCCTAACAATTCTGTTTTCAAAAGTTTTACTTTATTAAAAATTTATAATTAATCAATATAGGAAAGTAAAATAGTTTATTGAATAAAAAAAACATGATTTATTTTTTTTTCTTTTTGTATTTACTTTAATCAAAATCACAATATGAACCATAAATTTTAAGACACTTGAGAATGTTTGTATTCTGAATGATCAATAATAAGATTTTAGCATTAAAAGTAAAAACTTACAGCTACTAAATTACGTTTAACATCCTCACTCAGCAAATGACTTTTGACAGATATCATAATATTACTGAAGTCCATTGCAGATATGAAGCCATTTTTGCTTTTGTCGTATTTTTGAAAAGCTTGAATCGCATGCTCCTCGTGAAAATCCTAAAAGAAAAGAAACAAAAGTTATGAAAAAGGCAAAAACAGAAATATTTTAGATATTTCCTTTTCATAGTGGCCTTGTGATAAGTTGTCAAAATACAGTAGTCTCGAAAATCTGAGGTAAATGGGGCTGACAACACCTTGGATTATTGAAAACTCGGATTTTCCGAAAATGTAGAAAGTTCTTACCAATTTTACTTTTACTCAATTAGGATGACAAGGAATATACATACCTTTGCTCCTTTTGTAATGATATACAGGATACTTTACAATTTAAAAAAAAATTCAATTTTTTGCAGCATTAACACATTACTTCTCTTTTTAGATGCAATATCTAGCCGATGCTTAAAATGCATAACTTTAGCAGGGTTGGCTTCATTTTTCTGTTTTACATATTTCAAAGCCAGTTCTAAAGATGCAGAACCTTCACTATGAGAGAGTATTTTTCAAATGGCACAGTCATTTCCTTCTGTATCATTACATACCTATTCATCTTCTATCATTTCTACAATATTCAATTCAGTTATTTCCAGCATTTCATCACTGTTTAGCTATTTTTTAACCTCATCTATATTGCAATTTTCACTGCCAGGCCTTACCAAATCTTTCAAAACACTGTTTTTACCATCGTCACCATTGCAATTTCCAGTGGATGTTACCACTTTAGGAAAACAATTTAACCACGATATATTCAGTGTTGTAGATTGGATTTCTTCCCAAAAATCAGCTATCCAGTAAACAATATCTTTCATGCATTCTTTCGAGCACAGAAAAAAAAAATAGAAATTTTATTTTTGACTCCTCGAATTAAGTGGAACCTTGAACTTCTGAGACTTGGATTTTTGAGACTCTACAGTACTATAAACAGTCACGGAAACAAAACTGACCAAATAATGACTATTGATACACTTTTCAAACAAGTGCGCATTTGAGTACCAACCAAACACAAATAAACTGTCATTATGAAAAGCACCCAAAAGCATGGGGTAAAAGAGCAATGAAAGTCTGCTGAAAAGATTATAAAAATAAAGAGCTGTAAGAAGCTAGTATCTATCACTTTACAGAGAGCCAAAATTTTGAGGATCCTATAATGGCCATGTTAGATGGGAGAAAAAAATAAGCAACAAATATTAGTAAACAAAGTACATTTGTTGATCTTCATCAGAAAGCTGAGCGAACAGGTTCTGTGAGCTTTTGGTACAGTTATCTATCATTTGCTGAATACACAGGGTTACCAGATAAACACACATTCCTAGTATTGTATATTTAGTAATTAACTAATAATAATTAACAAATTAACATAACTCGTAATTGACAAGGCATATCGTAAACAGATAAATATTTAATACTCATTTCACAAACACACCACAACACTTACATACATTGGTCACATGATATCAAAAGGAAACAGAACAATTCTCTGATATTTATTTCTGTGGAAGGAAAGAAACTTTGGTGCTGCCATCTACATATATTAAATTGAAGCTCAAACATGACACCTAGCTTTATCCTTGTTGATTCAATCAAATGAACACAGGAAGAATGATCAATTTTTTGCACCTGACAATGGTAAGTTGCTAACAGGGTTGCCATTTCAGAATTTTCTTGGGAGGGGCAAAGATTTCTTAGAGGGCAGTGACATAAACCACAGGGGAATGTCAAGAGCAGGACCCCCCTCCCCCCCTGAACAAGAATACAAAAATAGATACAAAAGTAGCAAAAACTTCGAATACAAAATCGCAAGGGACCGATGAAAAATTTCGTTTTAGATAGGTTTCCGTCTTAGCAAGTATAATTTCAAGATATTGACTACGAAAGTTTTCTGTGAATGTCATCACAAAATTTTAAAGTTTTGTGATCCATGGGAATAAGAAAATTTTCATTACGACTTTCTGTCAGTAAAACTTTTCCTTAATCATTTTCTACCTTCCCTTTCAGACTATGATCTAAAATCCATACAATTTAGAAATGGGCAAAAAACTTCGTCTCGGGTAGAGTAGTGCATTGGGTAGGACAACACGAATTAACCATCCATGATACCGGGGCTAGAAAAATTTGAAAATTTTTACATAAAAAATTTACATGCCCGAATAAAAAATTTACATGCCCGACATTTTGCACTTTCGTGGCTGTAATTTTAAAGTTGTTAAATATAATAATCGATAAAACAACAAAGGATACATCGAAACTTTTTTATTCAAGGGAATATGAAATTCTTATGATACAATTCTTTAAAATAAAAATTACATAACAAAACTAATTAAACGTTGTTTTATTATATTATAAGTTGCATTCTCTACATTCGATTGTTAGTGTAGAGAACATCCACTAATGTGTTGTGTGCCTTTGGCAGCTGATTTCCAGTGAAGGGTCATAGGTACAAGTGTCAGGTCAGGGCCATCAATGTTTATTCGCTTTAGGTCATTCATAGTTTCCATTAAGGAGAATAGAGCTAAGGTAGTAATTAACTTCATTCCTACAGCTAAAACTTCTTTCACATGCAGATATACTGAGTGAAAAACAAAACATTATTTCAACCGATAAAAGTGTAGTATTGTTGGTATCTTGTTTGAGTTATAGCTGTGGAGTGTGGATAGCTATATTAGATGTCTTTTCTAACTTTCACTGATCACACATAGCATCTATCATCGTCTATATTGCATCTCAAATGCCATAAAAAAATACATGCTCGTTCGGGCATGTTGATAAGAATAATACATGCACAATTGGAAATTTTAGATGCCCTGGGTATGTCGGGGAATAGATTTTTCGAGCCTTGCATGATACGGATTGAATTGGAACAACCTAGATTTTTTTGTTGTTGTTCAGGTTGGCTTTAACCGTTTGATTAGGGTCAAGACTTATACGTCCCAGTGGAATCTTTATTATTCTATTTTTACCACTTTCTGAAAAATAATCTCTTCCAATAGTCATATTCTTATATTATAATATTATTTACAAGATAAATCTATTAATTATTTTTTTTTTTGGGGGGGGGGGGGGAAATTGTGTCTTGATAAAATATAAAAAATGTTCACCAATCCTAACCCATAACGAATTATAGGTGAAAATTGGCAGTCGCCACTCGCCCCGTGGCGATTAAAAAATTGGCCTTTGATCGCCACCCTAGTCGCCACTCGCCAAGTGGCGATAAATATCTGTTATCGATCGCCAAGTGAAATATAGCTTTTTTCATAGAAATATGCATCTCTACTTTGGTTACATCTAATTAGCAAACTGGTTAATTCTTTTTCCTGCCGGATGCAAGCAGATTATAACGATGTAGCTGTATTTTCAATATTTCGGCTTTTCACCATTGTTCTTCCGTTGTATTATTTTTTCAAGAAATACAGTTTTATTCTGCAAAATATATTCATCAGCTTTGATTCCACATGCATTTCAAATAATTTATTCTTTTTTTTTTTCACTGAATGCAAGCAGATTTTAAGGGCAATGCAATATTTTCAATATTTCGACTCATGCCATATGCTCACCAGTTATATTATTTTTCTTCAAGAAATACTGTTTAATCCTGCAAAATACACTCACCAGCTTAGATTTCAACTGTATGTAATGTGTGTAGTATGTTAATAACACATTTACTTATTAAATAAAATCCAAATAACATTTTATTGTGCTATTTGACTATTTTTTTTACTGTATACATCTAACTGTTGGAATTTTCATTTAGTTATTTTTTATATAAAGAAAGTAATAGTAATTTGATTGATAATAGTGTTTATGAACATATACATATAATCTAAAAATATATTCTAAAAAAATTAATATGATAACAGATTATGTGGTTTTAAAGTAATTTTCTTGAATTTTGATTGCTTCCCTATTCTTATCATGAATAGTTGGCTGGTAGAAAAATGACCTTATAGAAAAATATGTATATAACTATGTATAAACAATTATAGTTTATGTAGGAGTCAAGAAAGTTTGAAACATTATAGTGGCCACTAACTTTAAAAAGTGGCCACTAATGAAACTGAGTCTGCCGGCCACTGGCTATTAACTCAATTTCCCAGTTTTCACCTATATAACGAATGATGGGTTAATTTTTATGGTTCGGCATGTGCTTAGTCTGTTTTGGTCAGATTTGTATAGAACAGAATTTTCAAATAAATCCTGGATATTTTCAGATAAAAAAAAAGCATATATTTCAAAATTAATGAGTGTACATATGTTTTATTGTCTACATTAAAGGTGACATTGGTATTAGAAATGTAATTGTAGACTACTTTTCCATAACTGTAATAAAATGTATAAGTTTCTTTCGTTCGGGTTGAAATAAGTCAGTTTCGGGTCAATTAGAACTTTGTTTAGCAGATTTCAGGTTGACTTGAAATTACAGTCTTGCATCGGGTTGGATAATCCTATTTGACTAGAACTCGAACCTAGGGTCAGGTGGATAAAAATTTTTTGTCAGGTTCACACAGGACTTCAGTCCCAGTCTATGGAGAATTTTGAGACTGTATATAATTTAATAAAGCAAATGATTTAATAGCATCGTAATTATTGCAGCAAATATAATATAACATTAAAAATGCAAAATCAAATAGCTAAGAACTCTAATCTGCATAAATATTAAACAAATTGCTTGTATATATAACAGTAAATATGGTACCAGAATTTGCTTGTGAAAAATTTTCTTATGAGTAAGGATTTCTATTCTGCCAAGGCAATTATGAAAAGGAAGCATCATACTTTATTGTGAAACACATTAAAAACAAATATTTGTAGTACATTGTAACAAACAGACATTATTAAATAATTTGAATTAACCCTTTCATGCATGATAAACCTGTATGAGATTGCATTAAAAACAACTTTAGAAAACTGTGTACATTTTATTTATACTCTTTTATCATATAAAAACCTTATATGAAGTACAATAATGTTTGTGAAATACAACAATAGATTATCTAACCCTTTTCTTTTCAAATATTCAGCTGAAAAATCTCCATTGATAAATTTATTTCTGTTCTGAAGATTCTGGGAGATATGCCCAAATTTACTTTGAATCTATACAAAACTATAACTCTTTTTTTTTTTTTTTTAATTATCACAAAAACTATTTAATAACTATCACTGATAATATTTTAGAGCTTGCATACCTCATATGAGATTGCTGTGCTAAATGCAAGATTTTTTGTTTTTTGTTTATCCAACATTATTTGTTTCATCATTTGTTCAATGTTATTGTAGCAATATTTGTTTGATTCATTCTAATCTATTTTATGTTCAAAATATGTTATTCATCCATTTAAAAATAATTCATGCATAAAAGAGTGACTTTTTCTATAGAAAGTTTTGATAAAATCTGAAAGTGATATTTACGTTTATAAAATCCTAGAGTCTAGTTATTAGTTTGTAATACATCTAATACGTGAAGAACAAGAATACCTTACAGAAAATTCAGACATTAAAGGTTGTCTGAATAATATACAGTAGAACCTCGATTATCCAAAGTAACTGGGACCGACCCTCTTTCGGAAAATCGAAATTTTCGGATAATAGAGAATGCTTCAATTTTAACATTAAGGACAAATATATGTGCTATTTCATATTATGGTAACAACTGCTTAATAAAAATAAAGCAATAGCAAAATAGAAACAAGGATAAATTACCTGAATTTTAATTTTGAAATTAAGTACCTTTCACAAGGGTTTGAAACAATGTTTTGTCTGTCGTAGTTTCGATTGCCTTTGCTTTGAAGCTGTATTTTTAATATTATTAGTTCACCAGTATCACAGTCTTTCTGCTGCACCAGCCATGCCAAACCTTTTGCAAAACATTCAAAAGCTTCAGAATTGCTATTTTGTTCGTTCCATTCTGCAGTTTACAAGAACTCAAGTTAAATTCAAAGGAATTCTAAGAAAGGGGATCGAAAATATTTATGTGTACTTGTGGTTCGAAAAGGACCGCTTGCACACAAGGAATGTGATAGTTAAAAAAAAAAGGAAGAAAGAAGAAGCTTTAAAAATGGATTTCAGTTAACCGAGAGTTTCGGTTAAAATAGGTTCTACTGTATATATATATGGCCATTAACCACCAGACACTTTTAATTTTAGACATTTTGTTGAATATTTCGAATATATGTTTTCCAAGAACTAAAGCATCAATAAACAAGTGGGTAAGTGTGATCACAGATCGCACAGAGAGTTTCATTTAATATTCCTTTCAAAACACTTTATCCTTTTGAAAAATCTGTTAGTTCCACCTTTCGCAACCAGGGTGCAGTCTATTCTAAACAAGCCTCTATCCGAACGAAACTCTGTTTTACATGCTATCCGTATATATATTAGTCGAAGGGATTGGGCCCATAGCAAACGAGATAAGTAGGCGCCCCTGGCGGTAAAAAGTGGAACTAAAATATGTAAGGCAATGGTGCATAATATGAAAGAATGGTCAAAGGGGTGTCGGCAAAAGTTGGAAAAGTGCTCTGCGGGTGAAAAGGGCGGAGGTTAGAAAAATTGCTTAAAATATACAAGTTAGAGCACGGAGGAGTAAATAATATAAGACTTTTTGAAAATTTTATGATTTGTCGTGTGGGAGGTATTCAGGTATACGTATGCAACCATCTATCTCCAACTTAATTAGGAGCTCTCTTAGAAAGAATTGCTTAAAATACATATGTGGTAGCTTAAAGGGTTAAACATAAGACTTTTTCAAGATTTTATGATTTGTCGCCTGGCCTCAGGTGTTCTGCTACAAGTATGCGAAATTTCAAATCTCCAATTTAAGTGGCTCAGTTAGAAAGAATTGCTTAAAATAAGCATGTGGGAGCCCAAAGGGTTAAATGTACAACTTTTTCAAAATTTTATGATTTGTCGCATGATGGTATTCAGCTATAAGTATGCAAAATTTCACGCCTCCAACCTAAATAGGGTGTCACTTAGAAAGAATTGTTTAAAATGCACATGTGGGAGCCCAAAGGGTTAAATGTACGACTTTTTCAAAATTTTATGATTTGTCATTTGATGCGAAATCTCAGCTATAAGTATGTAAAAATTCACGCCTCCAACCTAAATAGGGTGTCACTTAGAAAGAATTGTTTAAAATACACATGTGGGAACCCAAAGGGTTAAATGTACAACTTTTTCAAAATTTTATAGTTCGTCGTTTGATGTGAGGTGTTCAGCTGTAAGTATGTAAAATTTCATGCCTCCAACCTAATTAGAGGCTCACATAGAAAGAATTGTTTAAAATACACATGTGGGAGCCCGAAGGGTTAAATGTACGACTTTTTCAAAATTTTATGATTTGTCGTTTGATCTGAGGTGTCCATCTATAAATACGCAAAATTTCACGTCTTCAACCTAATTAGAGGCTCACATAGAAAGAATTGTTTAAAATACACATGTGGGAGCCCAAAGGGTTAAATGTACGACTTTTTCAAAATTTTATGATTTGTCGTATGATGTGTGGTGTTCATCTATAAGTATGCAAAATTTCAAGTCTCCAACATGTATAGTTTCTGAGAACGGGCTCTGTGACGGACAGACAGACAGAGGAGCGAGACGAATAGGGTTTCGTCAGATGAACGAAACCCTAAAAATGAAAATGAAAAAAAAAATTAAAATTAAAAATGACAATTTATGGAAAATCCCTTATCATTCAGCTATTTTTAGAGAGCAACTAAAAATCAGCTCACTCTATCGTCGATATCTTTCTGAATTTTCACGATATTTGACTGGATTTCTTATACGAGTTGCCCCATAGAGTTGACTATTAAATCATGAAAAAAGAAACATTTGTTATCGTTTGTGCATGTGCAGATAAAAAATATTTCATACAACTGCTTATATTTCATCAAATATTTAATATATTTATATTCCAATTGCACTAAATTGTTTCTACTATATTTTGCCAAATTTACTGAAACTGGCATTAAATTTGAAAATCCTGCATGATATAAACAAAAAACGTGCAAGAATTTTTTGAACTTAAAAAAAAAAATCACTATGTCTCAATGAATATAAGTGCTACTGTCTGACTCAGACAAGAAAAACCCTGGGACTGGTTTTGACTCGATCCTGTTGCCAAGGTAATTGGTCAGTCGACTTTACTTTAGGGAAGTCCGGCATTTTCTTTTCTCCTGTTCAATCGGTCATTCCGAGAATAACCGTAACCTTTTCCTCCCCACCCCTCCCATGGACATTTGAATGTTCCTTCCTTACAAGTTTTGAAACCTCCGAAAGCAGGAAATCTACTCAGGGTTTTTCTTGTCTGAGCCAGACAGTATTCTTACACAAATAAATACACATATTGTACAATGCCGTCATATTTGTATGCTGTAGTGACAAAAAGTTTTGTGCATTTTATTTTACATACCAAATATTATTTTTCTCAAATTTATTGTTGGCCTACTAATTGACCTCCTTATCAAATTGTCGTTCATAAATTTGAGGTCAAACATATTCTTTATAATCCTGAAGTTCAGGTAGAATCTGATAAGTATATTTTTAAGTATTCAACGAAATGCCTAAAATTGAAAGTGTCCGGTGATTAATGATCATATCATATATTAAAACACAAAGCTATTTATGTAAGTATTGATTTTTCGGCATATGCAAATGCGCCAAAATTCTTTTTCGGACTTCTTCAATTTTGAGGAAAGTTGAATGAGTTCCTGGTGGCAGAGAGGCCTAAGGCACCAGTTTAATGCTCTGAATTTTTGTAGAGGATGCAGGTTCGAATCCAACATCTGGTAAAAGGACTTCTGTGATATTTTTGGCGATAATTTATTTCAATAATGACATTATTTTATTAGGAGGAGAAGTTATATGATTTTTATTTTATTATTAGTATTATTTGAATGCTTTATAATTAATAAAATTTAACATTGAACAATATTAAAAGAAATAATAATAATTTAATATTTAAACTAAAATACTTTGCATGTAATTATCAATTAAATAAATTGAGCTGATCTACAATATTTGTTATATTTTCAGCCCATTATCAAGAATACATAGATGTGTACTTGTCAGAAGGAAAAATTTGCTTCCTTTTACTTAAAAAGTAAAAGGGAAAGAAAGAAAAATATTAATATAAGAACTATAAAAGAAATTACCTTGATATCCATGGTTTAATATTTAAAAAATTATAAAAATGTAAAATAAAATTCAAGTAATAAAATATATATTATACATTGTTAGCTGCATCAAATTTCAAATTTAGGGTTTTAGAGAATGAGACTGATAAAAATAAAATTCATGCCAGCTTTAATGATCAGGGAGTGAAAAAAAAATAATATCATTGTTTTTTATTCGGAAAAAAAAAAAAAAAAAAAAAAAAAAAAAAAAATGAGACCTTAGTATGTAAAAATAAATGCTCTACCCAACATTTTGTTAAATTTGATAAAAAGCAAGCGAAATTGGTTGTAAATTATAAACTTAAAATTATTTGACTTCATTGAATAGGTTTGGCTGGCAGCATCATCTGTCGCCTTAAAGAAATGGGAATCAATTATGCAATATAGAAATTTGTCACAATTTCAATGATTAATTAAAAACAACTAATTAAAAATTCAAGAATTTTTCTAATAAAACATTCAAGTTATTTACCTTCAAATCTTGAGGGGTACTATCTAATAGTTTATATATATGAAAGGATAAGAAAAAAAATTGCCCATCATAAGCATCTTTAACATTGTTTAATGCTTGTGAAGTTAATTTTCCAAAATATGAGTTGATTGAGGTGTTACATTAGATCAATATAGATTAGAGACATTCAAAGCTATAAATTCCAATTAGCTTCTCTCAATGTGACAGTTATTGGATTCAGGTTATACATTCAAATTAACTGATCATATTTAGGCTTCAAATTTAGAAATAACAGTTGATGATGCAATTGAGCTGGGGCCAAATCTTATTGCCAATGTGAAGATGATTAGATTTTGTACAGTTGAGATGCCTATCAGACTAATGAGTCCGAGTCTGTCCAATTATTTGTCGTGCAACTCACTATCACCAAGTCTTTACATATATAAAATTTTTTAAGGGAAACATACTCTCAGTCTGGTCAGAACAAAATAAGAATTTGTCTTAATGATGAATAAGTATGAAGATCATAAGATAATCTCAAATGAACTTACATGTAATAGTTGAGTAAATTCCCCGTAGTTGATTTCTCGTTGCTTATCTTTACCAAAATGCAAGCGTAAGAATTCACTATTAAAATTAAAAGGTATTTCTTGATGAAGAGTTGTATGCTTGATAATTTCTTCAAATTCATCTGCATGGTAAAAAAAATCAAGAACATGAAAAATAAAAAAACTAATGAAAAACTTAAAGGTTTAATAAAATACAAACATATGTATTTAAAAAAATCTTTTCAAAAACTTTTATTTATTTATTTATTTCTAAAACTATTTGAAGGGCGGTGGGATATATTATATACCACTTAATTTTAATCAAGATTGTGCCAGAATTTTACCTTTTTAACTTTGATGAAAATTCACTGTAAAATAGTATTTCATTAGTTTCAAATAAAACTTTTTGAAAATTCTGGTACGAATTCAATATTTTAAAAACACAATTATTTGCCCCTGAAAGGAATAATAACATGTAAAGAAAAACAATAAAATTGTAATGAATAAATTAAAAAAGGAGGGAGGATTTTTTTTTTTTTTTTTAACATTTAAAAAACAAGAAAACTAAAGCAAACATTTCAGTTTTCTGTACGAAGGGAAGGAGGTAGAGCTGGGGGATTTGACCTATACAAAACCATATTAAACATATACAAGAATGATATTTTGAGGACAAAAATGGAAAAAAAGAGTGGTAAAATTAGAAGAAAATAAAAATTACATTTCCATTTGCTGCACTTTTCATATTCCTTATATTTCAATAGGGAATCATGGGGAAAAATCTATTTTGCAGCCCACTAAACTGTCGTGTGCTGCCATCTAGTGTATCGGTATTTAAATATTTGTTACACAATAAAATTTTGGGGTGGGTACTTTGTACCCAGTGTGCTTGTCAGGGGTTAATAGATTTTTCTGTGATTAAATTAAGTAATGTGTTATTTAAAATGCATATTAGAATTTCTTAATAGTTATTTAACCACGGAAAGTCAGTCATTAAATAAAGTGAAGATTATTATTATTTTTTTTTTTAATTATGGTGTAGATTTTGGAATGAAAAAACACAGGCCGTGACACATCTTGCAGCATTGCACTCCAGTAGTGCAATTATGTATTCCTCGAAAATTAAGATAATATTTTCAATCAACAACAAAAAGTTTGCCATCTTTTTTTTCTCTAAGTTGTTTTAAAAAATTAAGGTTTCAGTTATAGTTGCATTCAGCGGTAAAAAGGGAGGAAGGGAGTGGGTACAAGGTACTAAAACTTAAAGGGCTGAAAATAGTCAAAATATTTTAGACCAGTGGGCGACTGCACAAACACCATCACCTCATCAATTTGACAGCTGAAATACCAGAGAATAGTTAAAACTCTATTTGCATATACAGTCGGACCTCTATTTAAAGAACCTCTATTTTGCGAACTTTTCCTTGGAACCAAGAACATTTTGCGAATTTCTTCATAAAATAACCTCCAAATAGTGAAGTGCATTCTCTATTTAACAAACTTTTTCTTGTGATCTAATTTTTTTTTTTTTCTCCCCATTTCTCAAAATATTTCTGGACATTTCAAACTTATGCTTTCTTTAAACACATTTTATGATGTTCAATGGCCTTGAACTGGTTTTACAAGGCGCCTTCTTTGTCAGCAGTGAGAATTCGGCAAGTACGGAGAACGAAGACGATAATCCCTTAGAGCAGTGGTTCCCAACCTTTTATCAACCACGCCCCACCAAAGCATCTGTAAAGTCACTATGTCCCCCCCCCCCACCAGTAATCTGTCAATTATGTCACTTATTGCTTAAAAAGTGAACTCTGTTCACACGGTGGGAGTGTAATAGTGCCTTAACAATAAGTTTTCATTTCACATTTTTTATCTTATCAAAGAGGTGAATCTTCTACCGCAAATGTGTTTTTAAGATAATTTTTAAAATGCAATGAGATTATACATGTTTGCCTATATGCCGAAACGAGATTTGTTGTACTTTTCCAATTTAACAGAACGTGAAAGAAAAATAGGGTCTGCATTTTTATCTTCACAAAATATCTTAAAAATACACTTACTTTTAACGTTAAAACTGATAAATTCATACATTTTATAATGCAATCTTGTAACTTATTAAGAGTTGGTGGAAAATCTTTGGATACTGATTTTTCTTTATATGGATAACAAAATATACAAGAAGTATTTCAAGATTATCATCTTTATCAATTTCAATTAGCCATTATTCCGCATAACACATTCTATTTTCCCTTTCCCAATATTGCTTATTGTCTTCGCGAATAAAAGTAGAAAACTCATTCAATAAATAATCGAAAACGTTACGAAAAATTTTAAATTCAGCACCAGAAAAATTATAGTGAGTTTTAATACTTTTATACATATCAAAACACTTGTTAAGATTATTTACATAATTATTCTGGTGTTAATTCCATTTTAAAATTTCGATAGGGAACATTTAAAATATTTAATAAAATAAACTGATTTCTTATATTTTGCTTGCATCCCATTTATTTTTAGTCTACAACAAAACACTTTTCCCCCAAAACGACAAAAGTAACTGATAGCAAATGAGTGCGTAAGAAATTTGGAATGTCCCCCCTAGAAGACCAAATTGCCACCAGGTGGGGCGTATGCCCCACGTTGGGAACCACTGCCTTAGAGTAACTTAAAAAAATGTGGATACAGATGAGAAAAAAAGAAGAAATTAACCATGGTGTGCTGATTGATGATTGTATTTCACTTAATTCTGAAATTGAGACCTCGGAAACACTATCCTAATGGGATATTTTCGACAGTGTGAAAAATAAAAACAATACTGCAATGAATTGCGATGAAGACGAATATGATGATGATGGAAATGATCATGATGCAGGAATTAACAAAACTTCGTATGATGAAATGCTAAAATCATTTGAAACAATCGGACGCGGATTATAGTTCGAAGAAAATACGTATGAAGGGGTTTTTGGTGCATTGCAAAGATGCAAGACGTATTATGAGAGAAAGCACTTTTGAAAAGAAAAAACTCAGACAAAATTAACAGAGTGCTATATTTAGTGGCCGTGATCGCCGTAGTGGTTGTCTGAAAATTAAAATAAATTGGCAACCAATGAAAATATTAAGAATTAAGGTTAAGCATTCAAATTAATTTAGGAAAAGTTGCCTTTGAAATATTTAATAACGGAAGATGAAAAATAAGAAAGTGTAAAATAACTCACCCGGAGATTGAAGGTACAGTTGACACATATTTTATTGAAATATTATTTTATATGTACTGAATTAATATATAAAATACTAATGATGAAGTAAAATATTTTCCTGGCCAGGAATAACAGAGTGATTAGGATATACTTTTTAATTATGTTAAAATAGGTGTTTATTTCCATTGACTAGCTGACGGTAGTGTGGAAGGATGTTACGATTGTTCATTTAAACAAACTTGAGTTATACTGTCCAAATTTTAATTAATGTCCACAGTTCTGTTTAAAAGATCAGTATTCCGAAAAGTTTTTGGTCGAGAAGGATTCTGGATAAGTTGTAGTACTCAGTTGCTTTCAGAGTTCGCACAGAGAGGAAGAGAATTTAATAAAGGGATGGTTTCCTTCCTGCAGTTGACGAACACTGTAGATTATTTATGAGGTAGAGAAGAAGTACTTAAGAACTTATGAAGAAGTCACAGGGGACAGTTGTCATCATTCTGCCGCATCATGGGAAGTGAAAGCAGCTGATAGTTGTCATCGTCTTGTGAATAACAGAGAGAGCAGCAGACAGCTCCTCAAGCAGACTTAATGAAGAAAACAGCAGACAGGTCCTCACATCCTTAACTCAACATAACACGCCACTCATGTTGCTGTAATTCTCTTGTAAAAATATTGAAAGAAAATAATAAATGGATCGATGTTCTTAGATGTGAAGCTGACGAAAGTTTTTACCTAAAAATTTTGCTCGTTACGCACGGAATTCTGACAGAACGACTGAGGCCAAAAAACCCCAGCCGCCCGACAACAACCTCATGCTACATCGTCCCGAGAGAGAGAGTGAGAAAAAACAGATGGCCCGAAAAGAACGTTAAAACTGACGCTCAACTTAAATTCGCCAATCAGTGACCGGCACGTGCACCTCTGAGTCATCACGATAACGATTTTTATCGCAATCGAAATATCGATAACGATTTGTATTGTAATCGAAGTTGCATTCCCCCTGCATTCCTGAGTACCGGCAATGTCACGTCGTGATACCAAAACAAGATGGAGGATAGAGTGACGTCACGACGTCCTTTTCCGCGAGGAAGAAAGATAAAAAATGTCTAACTGCGTCGGGGAAAAAAATGGATCGCGCGTCTTTTAAAACTGACAGAAGTGATTAAATTTTGTAATGCGGATATCTCGCTAAATTACGGTTTAAAATTAATGAAATTTTGGCAAACGCTTAGAAATAAATAGTAGCATCCAATAAAAATAGTTTTGGAATAAAATAATTAATATTAAATAACTTTTTAAATTTATATTTTCGGAAGTTAGCGATTGTAAGAAAAGCATTGTAAGTTACTTTAACGAACGATATGCCGTAATGTTTATATTTTAAAAGATCCGTACATTATTAGAATTATATTTAATTGCATATTATAATATTTATTACTTTGAATAATTATTAATTATAGGATTATTAACGGAATATAAATTATTTAAAATGCTTTTTATTTATTTTACTTACTACGTTTTTAGAAGTTGTTTTTGTACTTAAATATTTAAATTTAAATAGAGAAATAAAGCAGACGATAAATTAATAATCTGAAATATTGAAAATGTAACACAAGAGTTTTTCAGAAACTAAATTTAAGGACGCATATGTAAATGTATGGTTAAAATTATTTGTTATAATAATAATAAATATGATAAGGTCATTAAAATTCATTAATTTTAATGTAAAACTATTTACTTTAAACAGAAAATACAGTGTATTCCCGGACAATGTTTTGTTTTCCTTGCAGATTTCAAAGATTTGAACACATAGAAAAAATGAATTGATGATGGATATTGATGGGTAAAATAAATAAGACAAATCGATATAATTTATTTAAAAAAATGTGATTAATTACTTTTAATAAAAATATTTGGTGTTTATGAATTTAAAATCTGTTTTATGTAGTTTAAAGTATTTTAAAAGGTGAATCTCTATTTAACGAATTTTACATATAACGAACTTTTTTCCGGGATTTGGCAACTTCGTTAAATAGAGGTTCGACTGTAAAACACAATTGGTCTGCCAGGTCATATCTTGTGAAAAACACCTGCAAACCTGATTTTATTGGTTGACTGGAAGGTTTACCATTGTGTTTTCCTACTCCTAGTCCTCCATGTTTTCATACTTTTGGGTGCAAGAAAACACAATGTTAAATCTACCAATCAACCACTATAATTGGGTCTACAGGTTTTTCCATCAAGGTATGGCTTGGCAGACCAGTTGCATTTTAATATGCGAATCGAATTTCAATTAATCCTGAAATTTGAACCATTAACTCGATGAAGTTATGGTCTGTGCAACTGTCTCCCGGTATATTTGGTTAAAATCTAAAATATATCATTTAAAGAAGCTATGAAAAAAATCTCATCCAGAGCGGCATGGCTACTAAAGCTTTCCCTGACATGCATCTTTTCTCTCTCAACTGTATATACAAAGATGCCAAATTCGGTTTCCAACCCTGAAAATGCTTTGAAGTATATTTAATTTCTTTGTGACAATAAAAAACATGTCTCTTGTGCTATTTGTCTATTAATGGATGATTATCCTTAAATGAATTCTGGAAATTTAGTACACTAGTCAGAATGTATGTGTATACTGAGGAAAAAAATATTGGAGCGGCTTAGGCAATTAGGAGTGCAAAATTTTTTCCCAGAATGAGGGCGCACAGACCGGTGGGCTACACTTAGCCAGTTTGCGAGGAAGAAGATCACATTGTTTGGCCAGTAAAATGTAATTCATCTGTCATAAGCGCAGTGTTGAATTCAGACACTTTTCTCCGGGAGGGATTTCTGTGGCTCCGGGGGGGACATTATAGAGTTCCGGGGGGGGGGGGGGAATTGCACTTTTTGACCATTGAAAACACAAAATCTCAAATCTTCCGGGGGGGACATCTCATTGCTCCGAGGGGGAATGTCCCCCCGGGCCACCCCCTGAAATCAACACTGCATAAGCGTTTTTAAATCTGAATTATTGCTGTGAAATTTCTACATATAAAGGAGTGTAAATTTGTGTATTGTGTGCTTTGTCCGAAATAAATGTGACGTGAATTAACTGGTAAATCATTACTGCATCGAAATTCACATATTATGTATTTTGATCAATTTTTTGAAGAAAAAAACCTTTACAAGCTCAGATTTCTTTTAATCTTTAAAATAAATTAAAACTTTATTAAGACAAAATAATAATAATTAAATTTTATAAAAAATAACTATACTTTTTTTTTTTACCCTTGATAAAACTTTCGCTAAACAAGAAAAAAAAAAAAAAAAAAAAAAAAAGAAATATGCACATAGCAAAAAATCTAACACCCATTACAAAAACGTATCAAAAAGCTTACCAAATCTAAACATTTTTTTTTATGGGTGAGACATGGATTTAGTAACAAAAAAGCGTGAGTATTTTGCTAGAACTGTAAAGGTAGCTTAATATTTTGTAATAAAATCAAATTTTCACAGAACTACTTTTTTTTTTAAGTACTCTATGAAACAATCAATTGAAAGATTAAAATGTATCAAGACATTGAGTGTTAAGAAGGGGAAATGAAATACCTACAGTAAATGTTTAGTAATTTTAGCTAATATTTTTATTTCTTACAAACATTTCTTAATTTCGTATTTGTAACAACACATTTACTTTTCATCAATATATTATGCCACATGAATAAATAAAATCAATAATTACCAAATGTGATAGTGCCAGAGCCATTGGTGTCAAAAAGTTGAAAAGCTGTAATATACAATGCATCAGGACGACAAAGAACTGCTTCAAATGCTTGAAACTCCAAAAATGATATAAGTCTGAAAATAAAACATTTTAAAATATCAAATATTTATCATAATAAGAAAAAGTGCCTGATTTAATAAGCTTAAGTAACAGTTAAATAAAATAATTGCAATGATTAGAATTAAATTCTTGACTTATCACTCACTACTAGTTTCAGATTTATTAAACTGAGTTTTAACAATTTAGAAATGTGAAATACTTTAAAATTCTTAAAGTAACTTTACTTTTTCAAAAAATAATAACTGATGAAATTATTATAACATTAAATTTGGGTACTTATATATCACCTTGTGCCACGTCAGATACAGCATTTCAACAATTGCTCTGGTGATACTAATTACAGTAACCCCCTTTTTTTTTCTGGAATGCGAAAGCATTTTAAATTCTGTATTTTTTATTGTGATGTGTGTTTTAACTTATTTTCTTTCAACATTTTTTTACAGTTTATATTTTTAATAATACGTTTGAAGGATTTTCAAAGAACAGTAACAGAAGATATTTTTTATTTTCTGGAGTATAGTACTATTTTACCAAAAATATAATTATATTGTTTATTAATTATCCATATTGTTTATTAAAATGCATCATTTATTTCTTTTTGTTGACATTTATGTAATACAATAATCTTTCATACAAAATTTTGTTACATCTTTTAACAGGCTCAATAACTCTTGAGCAATGTTAAAATGATTTGAATCAGAAACAGCAGCCCACAAAATAAACACGGTTAGCAATTAGCAATCATTTTTGGCAATATGTGTAGCCATTCATGGCACGAATAATATGCAAGTACCGAAATTTATTCTATTGGCCTAACTGTTCAGAATTTCTATTGTTTACATTCCACAATGAATGGCAAATTTAAGAAAGTCAACTAACTGTACATCCAAAGTTTTCTATAAATTATATTTGTAACTACACAAAAATCTCACTAACATTTTAGTAAAAAATTACCATTTTATTATAAAAAGTTATAAGAATCAACTTCATGAAGAGTAAAACGTAATGGAAGTTAAAAATAGAAAAGGAAGATTAAATAAGGGTAGGGAGAAATACTGCATATGAAAGTTAAATACCAGTGAAATTAATCCTACTTTTTAATTCTGTTTAATAACAAAATATTCAGTGCTGTAGTTGTAAAAAACACAGAGAGTAGACGCTATTGGCAGAGGGCATACGCTAGAATCATGAAGTTCATGGCTAGAGTATATGCTATAGCTTTATTTGAGAAACAGTTGGTATATGAAGCCTCTTTAAAAAAAAAAAAACAGAAGGTATATGGCGTATACCTCTGTATACCCTGCACTACACCCCTGAAAATATTAAATAACACAAATTTTGCACCTCAAAATAAAAGTTTACAAAAGGCTAATCACGCTTTATGGAACCAATTTTCAGTTAATTTTATGCATAATATTTTTTTGCGACAATTTGACCATTAGATAGCTATAGCTTGAATTTTCCATAATGTTAGAATTTTTCTTAATACAGTCATGTAAATTCTCTTGCACATGTCAGGGGCGATTTTCTAAAGTCCTTTCAATGTTCATATATGACATCTTCCTACCGTTCGTTTTAACAATCCAAATACAAAAAAAAAAATAAATCCATGATGAAAATGTCAGGTGAATTTAGAGGTATTTTTCAAACATAACACAATTTATTCCTCTTTCTAATTGTTTTTTTCACTAAATATGTAGCAGCAGATTTAATGAAACTGTCCATATAAAGTTGAATTTTATTGATGTTTTATCTATATATAACTAGATTTCTTCTGGGAAAATGTGCTCTAAAATATTTTGTTAATAATAGAATGAATTTATTTTAGCTTATTTTATATATATATATATTTTTTAGTTTTAATTTACCATTATAACAAAATTCAGCAGCAATCAAGAATTTCTAGTGAAAATTCCATTACAATCACAAACTAATTTTTCCAATTTTTTTTTCTTCTGTTGATTAATTTTAAAAAATGCACTATTTTTGTTGCACTACTCAAATAAAACGATGCTTCATCCAATGGCACAACAAACTTCCATTTAGCACTAGCTAGATGTTTGCTAAGGCAAGTGTTAGGAAGACTCTCCCTGAACATTGAAAAGACTTCAGAAGGTCACCAAGACATGAAAGAAAAAAATCAATATACCGTATATTTCCGTGTATAAGCCAAGAATAGAATTTTTCAGTGAAAAGATGTCCAAAATCGGAAACCCGTATATCAGCCGATGTTAAAAGGCGATGAAAAATTCGGCAAACGGAAACTTAGCATATTCTTGTGCACAGTTTATGGTACAATTCAGCAATAGAAAAAATGTACTCTCAGAAATTATTGACCTATTATGTCTTGCCAAATCTGTTTATTTGGGTTCCGCTCATCCTGTTATGATTTGCTCATTCATTAAAACCAAACCTCTTATTTTTGCAAATGGGAAAATCTTACTCTGCTTCACACGACTATGACAAATGGTGGTAATTTAAAAAAAAGTTGACATTGACTCTATATCTGAATAGATGAAAGAAATTTCGACTTGAATTACCACAAGAAATGGTCATCCGATCTTTCAAAAAATTTTACACCAGTAATGCAAAGGATGGAGTTTAGAATAATGCCATATTTGAAAATTTTGACGATGAATTACACTGATATTTATCCTGATGTACCATTGAATGAGATAGATTTTAAGGAGTTGCTTGAAAAATCTGATGACTTGGATAAAGAAAGATGATTCATGACTTTTTTAATTGCAAAAGAATAGAATCTCGTAGTATTTTTAGAAATTTATGTATTTTTTTTATAGTTTAGATTATCAGTTTTGGAAATTTTTTTAGTCTCGTGTATAAGCCGATGTCCCCCCTTTAAAGTAAAAATTTTCTCGGCTTATACACGGAAATATACGGTAACTATACTAAAGAAAATTCCAGGGATGTAGTCCATATACCTTCTTGATTCTTCCGTATACCCTCTATAGCTATTGCGAAGACTCTCTGGCTCTGATATATACCCTCTGCATATCCTATAACATATACACTATGTTTCTTTTTTTATGACTACATCACTGGAAAATTCTATCATGGAAACTTCAAAACAGAATCTACAGCCAGGAATCGCACCTATCAACACAGTCAAATTGTTGCAAAGAGTTATAGCATGTACAAATAGAAATTAACTATGAAAAAACATTGCTATAAAGTTTAAACAACCTTCTGTATTAAAAAATAGAGAAATAAACTTGCTCTCATAATTTATTCTCCAGTTTTACATAGGAATAATAAACAGTAAAAATCAAAACACATAACAATTACAAAACACAAAAGAAATCAATTGCCTCCTTATTTATTTATTTATCATTACTGCTAACTTTAAAGCAGTGATTATTAGTCAGTTAATCATGACAAACATTAACCCTAGCCAGTGTTTTTCTGTTTCAAGAAATATTCAAATGGTTTCATAGCAGAAACTGTGCAGCACGGAAGCAGTGCTGCAGATTATTTTAGACCTTGCAGATTAATCTACCAGCTTAACAGTAAATACTGGGCTGAAAAATTCATTAAAAATTTACTTTTTTTAAGGGTTATTGTGTTTCTCATTAGATTCTTTTTGTAAAATGCAATTTTTGGTTATTTTATGGGTTACTATAAGTGTTTATAATAGTAGCTTGGTTCAGCATTGTTGGGTCGCAGATAAATTTTGGTTTGCTGCAGATGGACACAGAAAATTCTGCTACTGGGGTTGTAGACAAATCTATATTTAACACAGTTGAATATGTTTTTACAACATGTAATACAATATGTTTTTAAACGTATATTGACTGAAAGGATATGAAAAATATAATAGCATATTGCAATTAAAGATATAGTTACAATGTGGGATTTACAAGCATTCTTATGCAAATATATAAAAAAAAAAACCCAGACACTCATAAGGTTAAGTTGTTTATGAAAATTTGATAAAGTCTACATTAAAATTTCCTTTGCCTTACATCTATTGTGTTACTGAGAAAATGAATGTGTCTAATTCCTTTAGTTTTCTGCGATTGAAAATCAGAATATTTAGAAATCATTCCATAAAAAAAGATATATTTTGCATTACATTTGCACTCAAATTTTCAAAACATAGAATTTTGCATGTGATAATTTTTTCAATCATCACAAATTTAGTACTCATTAACCTTGGTAAATTATCTTTAAACCATGTTTTTGAGCAAATCAAGGGCTATTATAGTTGCTTACATATTTACTTAAAATAATGATTTTCATATATATATTTGAAAAAATATGACTTTAGCTTAAAACTATCAATTAAAATTTAGAAATTTTTAAGTGACTTTTATTAATTAACCATTTGATTATTTTTATAACATTATGAATTTTCTATAAACAAGTACATGCATGTACACACACTTATATATATATATTTTTTTTTTAATACTTATATTTGGTTATTAAATTAATGGCTTTCAGAAAGACTTGCTTTTATAAGCTGTCCACCTGTTCAATTTTACCAGAAAACTTTCACACCATTGGAAGTCAATTTACACAGATTTCCGTTAATTCAATAAAAATGTTTGTTATAAAATCAGGTGTTAAAAAATGCTATATCAGGAGTCAATCCATGCAAAATTTGAGGCCAGTTAAGGACTTTTCACAAGATTCTATTTAATAAAAGAGGCCCCCCTCACAAAATTCTTTTTAATAAGAAAGGCCCTTCACAAAATTCCTTTTAATAAAAGAGGGAACCATTACCAAATTTCTTTTATAAAAGAGGTCCCTTCACAAAATTATTCTTAATAATGAGAACATTTTGCAAAACAAAACTTGATTCGATAAAAGTGAACCGTTCATATATTTATTTTTTTTTAAATTGTGAAATTTGTAAACAAAACAACCTTATTAGGTAGGGAAACTTTAGTCGAAAAACTTTTATAAAGTTAGTAATAATAAATATTTTGTTTGGATTTGAGTAACTGGATTTAATCTTTTGTTGCAAAATTTTATTCTTTACAAAAATATAATTAATTTCACCTTTTTTCCCCCTCCTCAAAATGGAACTTAAAAAAATAACCTTGCTGTAGATAATTATTTTTTCTTTTTCTTTACTTATTTATTCTTAAAATAGGAGTCATTTAGGGAATTTCACTGACTTTCTCCTAATTTATACCTGTTTATTCAATGCGTCTAAAAATTAAAATTCTCTACAGCTTTCCTCAAAAGAAAACAATTCATTTCTGATTAGTTAGAGTAGGTACATAAAGCTTTACTAAGTAAAATCAGAGGTTTCTTGTACTAGATTCAACGATTCACCATCATAAAGTAAAGGAAATATTCTAAGCTTTTTAAAGATACCAGAAATAAATTAAATGGAACCGTTTCTCAGGATAATGACATAACATCACAAGACTTAATTATGTAAGATTCAAAATTTAAAATATTCAACATTAAAAATAAAATATTTACCCATCTTTAGAAGTGTCCAAAATGCTACCAAGTAATTTTACAGTTGTGGGATTGTAATTTGGATGCTCATATAATACTAAATATTTCCTTATAAAATCCTCTGGGGTCATAAAACGTTCTCCATCTTTTTCAACACTAGCATACTAAAAAAATTTTAGAAAATATATCACATAAAAAATCACATAACTAATATACAGAAAAAAGTCTATCAATCATACACAGTAAAATAACTAACATTTTATTAAAATGAAACACCGTTTTAAAAAAAATAATTCTTTACAAGAAAATGATGTCTAGTTCAAATATTTAAAATATATGTAAGCACAAGAAAAATTCAATGGTGAATTAATTTAGGGCATTCATAAATGAGAAAAGGTGAATTTTAATTAGAAATGAAGATACTTTTCGGTTAGCCGGGCGCCAGTGTTATATATACATATATGTATATGACATGTATGTATATATACAATATGTGTATATGTATATTTACATATATGTATGTATATAAATATGTATATATAACACTGGCGCCCGGCTAACTGAAAAGTACCGAAATGAAAAAAAAGAAAGCAACAAAAGTGTAAATGGATAGATGAAAACTATCAATTTTCTACAAAACAATGAAAAAAAAAAACCCCTATAATTTTATTAATTTCTATAGCTCACAATTGAATTTAGACCTTATCTTAAAAACACTCACAAAAAATCAGAACATATTGAAAATAAAATTAAGGGATACTTTAAAAGGTTTAATAATGATTTAATATTTTATGATGAACCTCTTGCTAATACTATTTTTATTTGTCTATAATTTTTTGGTACTACTTAGTTATCCCATCGACCAATTTTGCCAAATTATACAAATTGACATAATTTTTATTTTAAATAACGAAAGAACAAATAAATTAGTATAACATTAATAAAAATACAAATAAAACATCAAAATAAAAATCACTCGATGACATAAACACGTGTTACTTGCTTAAAGTCAAGTGAATGTGTGGTCGACTGGATAACTAAGCAGTACCAATTTTTCTTTGCTGATTAGCCAAATTGTTAAGATTAGTCAAAATCAAAAGCCAGTTGGAACTCTGTATCTGCTACTGTCAGGATCATAAAGAAATTAAAGAAAGGACTAACGATTAATCCGATTGATGATTAATTTCAGTGTAAGAAAAACAATTATAAATATTTTATTTATCATTGAAATGCAGTCTGATAACATATATATATATACAGTAGAAGATCTTTATAACGCAAACCTAAAGACACAAGGTTGTGCGTTGTATAGAATTTTGCATTATATGGATCACATTTCACACATCATTAAATTTAACCTTGTAAACATGGCCTGGCCATATATATCTGAAACATACCAAAATACATTAGAGTATATTAATGCTGCATTCCTTCTCACCCGGAATTATCCAAATTATAAATTTTTGCATTATATGATCATTCTACATTTTTTTATTTACTTTATAAACATGGTCCAACTATACCTGAGGACCCAATCATTCATTATATTACTCATTTCCAAAAATATTTATTGTAATAATAGCAATTTTTTTCCATTAAAAAGGTTTTGAATTAATGAGATAAAGTTGAATTAATGTATCAAATTTAGTTTTCTAGAGAGTAGCAATTTTTACAATGTGGGAATTCAAGTCAAGTGCTTCTTAACTGCAAAATTCATTGTTTATATCTGAGAATTTGTGCGTTATATGGAGAATTGCATTATATAGAATTGCATTTTAAAGATCTTCTACTGTATATATATATATTTAAGCACATATATGAACACAAGTTTAATTCTCAATCATAAATTAATTGTTGAATAGATAGAAGAGCAGAAGCCTTGTATTCAGCTACAAACTCAAATGATAAACAACTTATACTTAAGTTTAGTGAATTAAAAAAAATAATAAATTCATATACAGACCTAAATTGAAAGTAAATGAATACACTTTTAATAAAAACTTTAAATTATGTGCCACACTATTAAATAGCATGGAAGCACTGTTCAAAGGGGAATCACCTTATAACCACGCCCCCACCCCCACAAAAATCTTCTTCTGTGGGAAATAATGTTGAGGCAATGAGACTACTCTATAGCTTAGTTGTCTTGAATATCTCTCACATTCTCCCAAACTAAAAGGCTGAAATCATCCCTAGAAGCATGCATTAGAAAAGTCATGATATCCCGGAATATTATAAAAGTTAGAATTGGATGTTACGTCAATTTTAACTTTTTTAACTACTACTTTGTTATTTATAAAAACCTTACCTTTTTTTAATTAAATTTGGGTAAAGTTAAGACAACACATAAAATTCTACAATATTTCACAGAAAAATACTTCTTTAAATCTACTTTTTTTTTTCAATAAACAGAATAGAGACAAAGAGTAGGTAATAATGTAGGTAAAACTTTTTTAAGAAAATTCAAAAGAAAGTCTGGGAAAATAAAAAATACATAAATAACTTGATGCACTTACTTTATCGAATACTTCTTTTAGTTTCTCAGGATCAGCTCTTCTAGTATATTGTGTTCCCTTTAGTTAAAAGAAAATGAGCTTTATTGTTTGGTTTAACAAAACCTACATACAATCAAAAAGAAGAAAATAATGCAAATTCAAAATAACTTTGAAGAAAAAGTTTCGATAATAGATAGCAAATACTACTATAAATCTAATTGTACATTATTACCACATAATTTAACCACTTCAACGGCCTCTCCGAGTAGTCATGGGTAAAAATACTTTTTTTTACCTATATCTGCTGCCGGTGAAGTGGTTAAAGTACCATATATCCCAATGAATAACATGTACTTTTAAAACAAAAAAAATAGATCAAATTATGCAGGTGTGTGTTACATATCAAGTAAAAAAAATTAAAAGCTTAAAAATTAAGAAAATATAAAGCATAAGAATTGAGGTTTTACATTTAAAAAAAAAAGGTGTTAATTATTTAAAGAATGTGAGCTCAATTTCAATGGGAATTCTTGCTGATAAACTTAGTAGTAGTGTATGTCCTCACTTCAAATTTGTTTATTATTCTTTATGTTGCACTAGTTATAATACTTCCATGTTTTTTATTCTTTTTCATAGTACATATTTCATGAAAGTTTCTATGGAAGAAAGGAGATTCACATAATACAGAGAATGTACCTCAAAATAGAAAAATACAGTCTCAAATTGTAGGTATGTGTTATGTTCAGGGGTGGGAAAATACATCATTTTACTCGCCACTGGTGAGTGAATTTTCTGACAGGGCGAGTGACTTTTTAGGTAATCTTTGAAAATTGCAAACTATAGAGGTATGCTGAAAATGTTTTTTTATTTAGTAGTTAGCTGATATTTTCAAGTTTCCTAATTACTGCGATGCCCAGTAGCAGAAATTTCTCCAAGTGTCTGTGACAGATAATTCAGGGGCAAAAAATAATCTGCAGGTAAAATATTTTTATAAATGAAGCGCTAATTAATCAAACAATCACTTAGCTGTAGCGTTTTTAGGCATTTTATAAATTTTTATTAATAATAGTCTTAACTTTTTGTATTAAGTAATAAAGAGCTAAACATAATACGAAGCAAAATAAAAGTTGGATGAAAAAGAATCTGCAAAAGAGAAAAGAAAATATGTGACGCCCGTCTCCCATCTTGAACTTTCTGCTACCGGGCTGCGATGTGATGTAAACATGGTATGAAGTTCTACTTTATATTAAACTTTCATCTCTTGTTTATATTTCTTAATTTTATAGGAAAAAATATATGAAAATGCATTATAGTAATAGTAACCAACTATTTTTAAGTTGCGTAATTTTGTCATAAAAATTTTCAACTGTACGTTGCATTTTACTGGCTGGTGAAATAAATCTTTGGCTGGTAAGATTTTCTAAAAATTCCCCACCCCTGGTTATGTTCCAGAGTGACAGAATATATGATAATTAAGACAGATAAAGATTAGATATATCACTTCATTACAATAATTTTTTTTTTAAGTTTAAGAATGATAAAAATAGCTAGATTTAACTCGTAACGGGAAATGTGGTCGACCAGGCCAAATAACTAAGCAGTGTGTGTGTGGGGGGGGGGGAGGGATGGAGCATGTGCCCCCCCCCTCCCCCCCAGGCACCACAATGAAAGGTAAAGAAAAATGAAGATTTGATTTGTCATTTAATACAAACATATATATGATATTTCAGTAAAAATTTCTTGTAGCAGGAAAATCCAAAGAAAAACTGAGCCAAGTTATTAAAATTGGCAAATAGATAAAAAGATCCATCTATAACACAAAACAGCTAAAGACAGGCTCGGACTGGCCCGCCGGCCCGAGGCGCCCTCATCCACGGAAAACTTCCCGCCCCTAAGTGCCTTAAGCCGCTCCAATATTTTCCCCCAAGTTGTGCAGATACATTCGGACTAGTGTACTAAATTTCGAGGATTCGTTTAGAAATAATCATCAGAATAATCATTAGGCAAACAGCACGAGAGGTATTTTTTATCACAAAGAAATTAAAAATACATCGAAGCAATTTCAGGATTGGAAACGAATCGTGGCATCTTTGCATACAATTGAGAGGGAAAACACGCACGCAGGGAAAGCTTAGTAGCCACAGCGCCCTGAGCGAGATTTATTTCATCACTTCTTTGAATGATACGTTTTAGATTTTAACCAAATATTTTGCATATTTTCAGGCCTTTAGCTTTTAGTACCTTGTCCCTACACTTTTAATGACGGCCATGAATGCACCTACAATTGAAACCGTGCTTTTTGAAAACAACTTGCGAAAAAAAGTGATAAATATCAGAAGACAAAAAAACTATTTGTGCGGATTTCGTTTTTGGTTGAAAAACATGACCTTTCTTTTCGCGGAATACAAACTTGATAAGACTTCTGGATTACAATCCCGCAAACTGTGGAATCCCGCGGCTAGTGTTTTTTCATTCACAAAATCTACACCATAATTTTCAGTTAGTAATCTTTGTTTTATTGAATGATAGATTTTCCGTGGCTAAATAAATATTAGGAAATTCTAGTGTGTATTTTAAATAAAAAGTTGTTTTAATTTAATCACGGAAAAATTACCATTAAATAAAGCGATGACTACTATTCAGAAATTAGGATAGGTTTTTCGAATAAAAAAAAACGCTGTCACGGGATCTTGCAGCTTGTATGAATACAATTCCTGGGGCATTTCTCTCAATTGTGTAAACTTAAATATTTCCCTTGATCTCTATTTAGGATAAGAACTTTGCAAATCATAGGGGGTGCTGAAAAAAGTAAATTTACTCAATTATTTTGGTGATTTTTAGGCTAACAAAGTGGCATTTTTGGTGTACTTTCTGTGTATATTTTTTTTAGTAGTGCAACATTAATGCAGCATTTTACGGATACATAGTCATTTTTTTAAGGACACAAATGCAAAGTGCCTCTTCCTACAAAGTACATAATTCGCCTTATATAAATGTTGCAAGTGTAATAAGCATTATTTTCACAAGCAAGTGTTATTTTCAAATTCCTTAATGGGATGTTGATTTGAATGTTTAAATATTCTTATGTTTCAACATTTAAATACCTTATAATATGTGGTACTTTTTATAAAAGAACAAAAGAAGCACAAGCTTTAGTTTTCAAAATTTCTACTTTTATATGAAAAGTTTTATACATTTTTGTTTTAGATACAAAGAAATTTTAAGCAAAGTTTGCATACTGAATTTTTTTGTGTATCATGAGGGAGATACCAATAGATACCATATTTAAAAATTCTACTTTAAAAAAAACTGTAGTAAATAAAAGGTAATTGTTGTCGGATTGTAACAGAAATTGAATCGATCTCATTATAAACTGACTGATAACTAATTCATTTTATAAAAAAGTATACTTAAAAAATGGGTTGAAGCCCTTAGCAGCACCGCAGCAACTCTAGTTGGTGCCTGGTGCGAAAAATCTTGTTAGTTTTCGTAGAGATTTTCAGTGCGCCAATGGGAATAAATGGAATAAAAGGGGTTACCATTGCTAATTCAGCAGAAAATCTTCGTAAAAAAGTCTATAGATACAACTGTCTGTAAATAATGTCTACTAATTATTGTTACACATAAATTATGTTTCCGAACTCGTCTACATATTAAAAATTGCACCAACTCTGAATTTACAAACAATAACGCCCATTTTTGACACCTTATTTTGGTTACTTTAATTTATTAATTTTTGCATACAACAAAGAACAATCATTTAAAACATCAATGTGTAAGTTTATAGCTAATTTGAATAATTAGTGTTCGAGATACGGAAAAATTTTGCCTTTCCACAATATAAGGGTACCGTCTTCTTTTATCAAAAGAGCCACTGAAAACAATCGTAGAAACTTAACAGAAATACTTTGTAAGATTTTTCTTAATATAAAGTCTATAATAAATTTAAAATTCCTGTATCATTTGACTGGTGAGTAATTGAGTGTTTTCGGTTGTAAGATATTTCATTTTATTTTTCGAAACTTATGGATAAACCCCTAACACTTTTTGTTTTATAACTGTATTCAGATTTAAGAAAATTATATAAACTCTATCTCTTTATTTGCTGGCAAAGAATTCAAATAGGGTATCAAAAGTGGATGTTACCATTTGAAAAATCACGTTCATTATTTGAAAAATTAACGTTCGTGCATTTTTTAATACCTAGACAATCTCCAAATTGGTACCTATGTCATTTTTATACAGTCACTTGAAAGAGAATTGGTAGGGGTGATCACTTTTTTTTCCCCCGTGAGTCTTATAAGGTACCTATTAACAAAATAATAAAGCCCTAGCCTTGATATCGGTCATCTACTACAAAGTAATCTGTGTTCAACTCGGAACTTTTAGATATTACTAGATTCGTTTTAAAAAATTGCGTAGCATTGTGTAGATTTGATTTAACTTTAAAATTGCACGGGTGATATATCGAAGTCTTCTATCTAGACTCACAGATGTAATATTAAGCCACTTTCATTCTTGGTGCTGTGTATTGTGTTAAACCTTCTCAAGCCAGGAACAACACAAACAAGAAAAATTTACATGAGTTCGCTAAAATTTTTGCGCCCTCTGAAAATTCAAGGTCTGCGCCCTTTTCCCTGTCCCAGTCCGACCCTGGCTAAAGAAAAAAGAAAAGTTGTTCTCTTAGCTATTTTCATTTATCTCAATCAAAAAATACCATGCATATGCCTCAAACAGCAGAAATAACTTTTTATGTAGGAAGAATAGCTAACATTTTTCAAAGTCCATTCGTGTCACTGTCCAATAAGGATAAGTAACAAGAACAAGTGTGCCATCCCTTTTTTTTCTATTACGAGAAAAAATTGTACATAGGTTGTACTATTTTTATTTTTTTCCTTTCTTACTGAACAGTGTGAAACTTTCTTTTTCACCCCCATTCCTTTGTTTAAAATTACTTTTTTACATTCATATGTGGTCTTTGAGGGGCAAGATCGAATGACTGGCCCAGACACTAAAAACTAAGAGATGGAAAATTCACAATATAAAATATCAAGTAAAAGCTTAATAGTTTTTTTTGTTTGTTTGTTTTCTTTTACGTCAGTATTATAATAATTTTAAAAATTAGCGTCAGGTTCAGGAAATTATCTAGACAGTCTATTAATAGGAAGAATAATAGGAATAAGTAATAGTTTCATGGAAACTGGCTGTAGATAGCAAACAAAGATATTTTACAGTATTGGAACTCATTGGTACACCTACAGAAAATCCTGGTTTTTGAGTTCTTAAGACAATGCGACTCATATCACTATGACTTTAAATGCCTCATTTGTAATAATTTATAATGTTACAACTACAGTAGAATCTGTGAAAATGAAATCTGTCTATAATGGAATATTGTCTTAACCCGTAAGAACACATGCTGGAATAAATCACCCCAATCACATTTTTTCTTTTTTATAAAAAAAGGAGGAGGGATAAATTTTTTGAGGCCGCTTTTGACCTGCAATGTACCTTTCAAGGTCAGGTCGAGAAGGGATGATTGAAGCAATGTCTTTTCTTTGCTTGCTAGGAGGGGAGAAATATACTGCTTGGGATTAAATAATCCAGCGCGTGTACAAATGTTTCATTTTGATACATTTATTTCTTATACAGCAAATAAATGACAAACTTCTTACAAATTACTTTAAATTAAAATCACCACAGATAATTTTTAAAAAATTAACAACTTTAAATAAAACAATAACAGTTATGGCTTATGAAACATCATTCTGCAAGCTAAAACTAATAAATATAATTTTTTTCAGATCAAGCATGCCCTAGGAAAAATTCTCTATCACTTCTTTCATCAAAACATAAATTTGGGTTTCACAG
This sequence comes from Maratus speciosus, assembly GCA_963932465.1. Classification (NCBI taxonomy): domain Eukaryota; kingdom Metazoa; phylum Arthropoda; class Arachnida; order Araneae; family Salticidae; genus Maratus; species Maratus speciosus. The sequence continues at coordinate 583,081,718 of OZ010788.1, read as the reverse complement.
ATTTTTTTTTTTTTTTTTAAATTAATAAAAATATTTCATGCACTAAATTTTGTAAAAGAAATTTTTAATAAATCTATCAATTTGAAAATGAGATTAGACTAAGTGTTAAATATGCGATCTATATAAATATATTAAACAGGGATCTGTTTAGGAAGAAATTGGGACCTTTAAAGGACCCTTCACAAAAATTTTCATCTCAAAACAGGAACCTTTATAAAAAATTTTGTCATAAGAATGCACCTTTCATAAAAATTTTCCATCTTCAAACTGAAACTTTCACAAATTTAATCATTTAAAAGTAAAATCTGGTAGAAAATATATGTATTTTACATACATATATTTTCTTTAAAATGAATAAACAAGAACGTGGGCATATTGATCATTCAAATTCATAAGATTAGGAGTGTATTTTTCACAAACGTAAAAAAAATGCACAGTCCAAACTACTGAGCCTAGCTTATTATTATATATACTTATTATTATTATTGCTGCGGTGGCATTAATACGCAAGTACCACATATTTTAATGCATTTTTGTATGCTGAATCGAATGGTACCAAGTAAATTCTTCTACGTCTAATAGTTCTTGAGCTATTTCATATTTTTCTAGTTTCGTGATGTCTTTGGCACCAAAACCTCAAAATTTCTAACATTACAAGTGAATTTCTTAAAATACATCTGTTACTATAGTAACGAAAAAAATTCAAATTAAATAGGTTTTTTTTAATCAATTCTTTTAGTTAAAGAATTAAAACAGCTACATCAGTTAGAAAAAATACAAATGCCTCAAAAAGAAAAAAAAAATTGTTGATTTTATTTAAAATACAAAGAAAAGAGATTTCATGAGAAATTAATATTATAAAATGAAAATATTTAATTTGATTATGAAAGAAATGTTTGTATGGCTTAAGAAAAAATTTGAATTTCAAAGATTGGAATCGAAACAATATTTGCCAATTTATCATTTTCTCCTGGATAAGATGAAAAAAATGGGTATACTTTTATTTTAGCCATTCACTTATCTCGCCAAGCAGTATTTACATTTCTGTGTTTGGTTATAGGGGGTAAACTCTGGAACTACCAAAACCGATTACAAAAATAATGGTGGCAAAATGGTGGTAACAATCTCTGCTCCAACATAGGCTATATTTTATGTTGGTGCAACAACCCACAAGAGAATGCAGGAGCAAAACACATACCAAATTGCGAATTTTGAGATTCTGTTGAGGCTAAAAACTTGAAATTTGGTGTGGTGGTTATTTTTCAGATCTAAATACTTTCTATGAATGACTTCTAAAATTTTGAAATTTAAAAGGGTGAAATAAGCAGAAAACATTTCAAATTACGATTTCTATTGAATTGTTAAGGATAGAAATTTGAAATTTAACATGGCTGCTACTTTTAAGACACAACACATATGCAAGCACAAAACAGTTAAAAAAATTAATTTAAAACAGTACAGGGGCAAAAAACATTCTAAACTTATAATATTTCTGATACTAAAGGGACAAGAAATTTGGCATGGGCAGCATTTTTAAGGATACAAATGCTCACTAAGAAAGATTTCTAAACAAATTTGAAATTTTAAAGTGTGAAATGAGCGAAAACCGTTCTAAATTACGATTTCCATGGAATTGTTAGGGATAGAAATTCGAAATGGCTGTTATTTTTAAGACTTAAATGTATGCAAAGAAAAGTTATTGAGGGAAATTTGAAATTGCAAAAAACATTTTAAATTAAGATTTCTATGGAATTGTTAATGATACAAACTTGAAATTTAAAATAGCTGTTACCTTTTAAGACACAAATGCTCACACAGAATAGTTTAAAAAATCGAAATTAGAAAGGTTGCAGGCGAAAAAACTTTCTAAACACGCGATTTTTGTGATATCGAAGGGACTAAACACTTGAAATTTGGCAAGGAGGTTACTAAGATACAAATGCTCACTAAGAATAGTTTCTAAATACAGTAAACTCCCTTAAATCTGTGTCCCTAAAATCCATGAATGCCTAAAATCTACGTATTTTTTCAGATGTAAATAATGAAATCTACAGTTAAGTTGCAGGAACAAAATTCAAGATGGCACCGAAATCAGATATTACCGCAATGTTTTTTTTACTAAATTTTTTATTAATCATTCCCTTTTGGCATCCCTTCACAGCTGATTTATTACTAAATAAATTTACATTACTTTTGAATTTGATATAAATTAGCATATCTATATCAAAAATTCCAGGGTTCGAAATGGAAAAATCGGGAAGAACCGGAACGCTATTTTAAAATTGTTCACGGAAATTTTTTTTTAATTATAGATAAATTTATTTCTAAACATACAAAGCAGTATAAGAAAAGCATTCAAGACTCTAAATAACAATGAAAAAATTACTAAAGTTAAAAGTGCTAAGAACAAATAATAACGTATCGATTTTACGATAGTTTTACCACTAGATGGTAGCATAGGACTTTTGGAATCTAATTGAATCGATTTCATCGGTCATAATTTAATATTTTTCTAAATTTTTATTTTACATAATTATTTTAATAATTACTTACTTTTAAACTAATAAATTATTTTAGTATTTTACTTATTTTAATGTTTCACTTTATTATAAGCATTCATTATAATTTCCCTACCAATCAAATTAATGTTTCAAAAATAAAAACAAACCAATGACCAGAAATCTGCAAAATTCTAAAATCCGCACAACCTCTGGTCTCAAGCTGTGCGGATTTGAAGGAGTCTACTGTATAATTCAAAATTTGAAAGAGTGAAATGAGTGGAAATCATTCTAAAAATGTTTTAAATTACGATTTCTACAGAATTGAAATTTAAAATGACTTAATTTTAAGACGTAAATGGTCGCACAGAACAGTTTATTTTTTTTTAATCGAAATTTAAAAGGCTGAAATGTGCAAAAGAGTTCTAGAAATGTTCTGAATTAAGAGTTCTATTGAATTGTTAAGGATAGAAACTTGAAATTTGACATGGCTGCTACTTTTAAGATGCAAATGCATGCACAGAAGTTTTCTTTTAATTCGAAATTTAAAAGGGTTCAAGTGAAAAAAAGTTTTAAAGCACTTTAAAATGTGCAGTTTATAATTAAAATAGATGCTTCACTGTATAAAAGCAAATTTTGGTCAGAAAAGGCCAACTTTGGAGGAAAAGTTGGTCAAAACTAATAGCAGCTATCGGTGTGGCTCTTTAAAATTTTAGGCAGCTTTTTCTAGCCCTGCAAATACTAATTTTCTACTCTGTTATTTTTTATTATCATATTATTTATAGGGATGCACCGAATATTCGGTATTCGGCCATGTTACCGAATATTCGGTTTGGCCGAATATCAAACTATTCGGTATATGCCGAATAGCAAACTATTCGGCATGCCGAATATCGAAATATTCGGCTGAATCAAATACTTAAAAAAAACTTTGAAAACATTTTGAAAATCTTATAGAACTTCTACAAGTATCTTATAGAACTTCTATAGTCAACAAGATATTCAGAATAATTAAAAGCAGAATCATATTTAAATAAAAGAGAATGTTTTTACATTATTTATTTGCTGTTTGTTAAGTATTATTTAAGAAAATTAACCAATCAGGAGGATTTTCATAGGAATTAATTATGTACAAATGGAAGTTCATGAACATTGTCCAGTAAAAAATCTGTTTCTTGCTAAGATTTTAAGAACAACGTTTACAATCTCTGAAAATGATTGCCCACTACAGACACCGTTCTAGGATGAATTAAAAAACTTCCTTGCTTAATCAAAGGGAGTAGAACAGTTATTCTTGCTAAGTTGCCACCATATAATATTTGAATCGATTGTATTATTTATTTACTTTTGTCTCTTCCTGACAAACAAATAATATATGATCCTGTACAATTTTTTCACAATTTCTCTTTGATTTTAAAATGTTTGTTTTAGAATTTAAGAAAATTTTATTCATTTGTTTTAATTCTCAGAATAAGCCATGAAATTAAAAAAAAATTTGACTAATTTAAAATTCTTTTATAACTATCCTCTTAAATAACTCAAAGCAGATTTTTTTTTTCAACATAAAGTTTACTTGAAAAAAGCTCTTGTTTATTAGAATAAAAGTTTCTGTTTTAAATATTATGTAATTTTTTTCTTTAATTTAACGTTTTAATGCCTTTAAACTTTGAAATATAAAAGTATTTGACAAGCCGAATATTCGGTATTCAGCTTAGCAGTTACTATTCGGTATTCGGTTCGCCTGTTGGCCGAATATTCATTATTCGGTAAAAATCACTATTCGGTGCAGCCCTAATTATTTATTTGATTTTTTTCTCCCAGCTTAGACAACATCAGACAGGTCAGCTAGTAGTATATGAAAACATTTGTAGCACCAGAAGCTACCAAATTAGTTCTGCAATTTTAGTAGCTTTTCTGGTACTATAAACATGGTTTTATATACTTTTGTAAACCTATAAATTTATTTAAAAACAGTGTTTAATTTAAAATGATGGTTATGTAGCTGTTTATATCATATGGCAACAAATCTCATTTTCTGAAGTTACTGCACCAAGTGTTATAAAAAAAAAAGGCCAAAGCCTCTTTATACTCAAAAAGTATCTAAAAATCTTCATAAAATTTGTTTTTACTTTATCATGTATATCCTGTTACAGACTTGGAAATAATATTACACAAATATAAATCTATGAAAATAAGCTTTTTAAAAGTAATTACTCTTTTTCAGAAACCTTAAGAATGTATACAAATGAGAATCCAGTTTCTGCTATAATTTTAGAGCTGAAGAAATAAATTCTGATTCTAGCTAAATATAAGTTTGTGAAGGTTGTTTATATTTGCAAAAACAAAAAGGTAATGATTGTAACATTTGCTGTCAAAGCAGTATATGTAAAATATACATAAAAATATTCACTCAATTGACATTAAAACTGTTTAATATACACACACATATATAAACAATTCCATGTCAATTGAATGAATATATCACCTTTTCAGTTTGAATATTTTATGTCTGACAATGTAAATAAAATTCACAAATTTCATTAAAAAAATTACTTATTCACTATTTATTTGAAAAAAATTACCAGTTTAAAATTCAAATTACATATTGTTGACTTCTTTTACATATCAGAGCACTACATAACACAATATTGAATTATGAAAATTTTAAAAAAAACTGCTATTAAAGAGAATTTATTTGCTTTGATGAGAAAACAACACATTTATTTATACTAGTGAACAAAAATACTGTTATTGTAACAATTTAAAGAGACAGTTACAAGGTCAATAAAGGTCACTTTAAAGACATTATTTATATTGCTGTATAACAAAAGGCAGAACAATATGAAGCAATAATAGCAAATTTGCATGCATTTGAAGGTATAATACAGTAATTAATCACGATAAACATTCAAAATTATAATAAAAGTTTTAAACAAATATGACAAAATTTCACAATTAAAAAAACGGAAGATTTTTTACTTTAAAAATTAAGCATAAAATAATCAGTAGATCAAAACACTGAAAAAGAGAACTAGCAAACATTCAAATAACATAAATGATTAAAAATGGTAAGGAAACAAAATTGGAAAAAACAGGATTGCAATAGAGTATGAAATAAAATGTCAAGTATAGAGTGCAAGGATTAAAAAATATATATGTACATAAGTTATTTAACTCCAATTTTCAAAGTCAATAATAGCATTTATAGCCAGAATCGCTATTTTTACGATTACAGTACCTCAAATTGGCAGGATGCTCTGGTGAAGACGGAATCAAACAGCAAACGTTTTAGCATGCCGGCCTGCGATAAAAAAATGATAATGAAACTAAAAAAGATAAGGGATACAAACAAAACAAAACAAGGTCTTGAGCGTGCATACAAAGCAGTTATTTCTCATATAATTACCCTTTCATCGAATGCTGCATCGGTGATCACTGCAGCCATATTTTAGAGCATGCAACATTCAAGGCACAGTGGAGGATGGACGGATGTAAACACAACGCTGCGGTCAAAGTTTTGCTCCTCCGTGCCACTTCCTTCTGCAAAGGACTTTAACTTGGGGTTAAAACAGCCTATAGAGTACGCTGGCTGTAATGGAGCACTATCCTTTAACCGCGCTGTAAACACCACGAATGGACCTCAGCGACCAATGACATACAAGACCTGTTCATGACGTTTAAAACGTCAGACGGAGTGGACCATCTGACCTAGAACTCCTATAATAGAGGCTGACGCAAATCCATTTTGTTTCGGAAAATAACAATAATATTGGGTCCCGGCTCAGCATCAATCTACTGCCGGAGTTCGCGCGTCTGGGGTTGCTGTATTTAAAAAGCCCAGTCACTGTCAAGCAATTATTTCTCCCCACTGGTTGGATAACGTGATTGACTGAGTTTTCTCCCGCTTGAACTTGGCGGGGATTTGATTCAAGGAAAAGGGTTTTTGGTTGTGAAAAGAAACCATAGCAGGTTTTATTCGATCGTCAGTGTGCTGAAATAAATACTTTTTTCTTTACAAGTATATGTGCAAACTGCTGTACGATGACTTTTTCAAATGTAATGACAAATTTAGCTGATCGCTTATTTAAAATGATTATAAATCATAAATGTTTGGAAACTCACACACACACACAAAAAAAAATAGCTTTTTTCAATGTATTAATAAATTTAGTAAATCATGGGCAAGGGAAACAGTTTCATTTCTTTCATATTAGTATTACTAATTATTATAAGTAATACTTCAGGTAATTTATTTAAACCTTAAGTAAAATACAAATAGAGGCGCTGATACAACATACAAAATTTTATCAAAAGAAAGTCAATTGCAGAAATTAGTGTAAAAGTACATCTCGTGATATGTATTGAAAATTACAGCTACTAATTAAACTAGGTGCACGAATTATAATCCTTTGAGAGACAAACTTGTGTTAAAGGACTTACATTTTTAAGTGTTACAGTAAGGAAACAGCTGCTTAACTTTTTAAACGTTTTAAAAATTGACTTTTTTTTCTTTGCATTGGGTATAAGTTATTGATTACAAAAACAAATATCACTCTGTTTACTTATTTATTTTTATTTTTTTCACTTATGTATCAAAATTAAGAGAAGACACAATTTGCTTGTTATACTCACAAAAAGCAAGAAAATTTTATGTTTTATACAACAAAATTTTAAATAATAATAATAATAATATAATTTGCTTGTATTAAAAGTTTTGAATAATCAGCTTGTTTACTTTTTCATTCCCTAACCAGTTGTGCAATTTAAATTGAGCTAAACCAAAACTAGAAAAGATTCTTTCAAATGAAACTAAAAAACTTATCTAAATTAGACATTTTATGTATCAATACCACTTCTAAGTAAATATATCCACATAATTAACTATTCGTTCTTAATTTAAAAATCCAGCTTCTAACGACGTTGGAGGGCTTAATTTGCGCCGGAGCCCAGTTCCGGTACTTCTCTGTTTTTAGTAAATATTTAAATATTGGTTGGAATTCACCGGAGCTCATAAAAAAAGGGCTCCGTAGCCCAGTGCAATTCGTAGCTGTGCATTTTTATAAAAAAAAACATGCATAGCTATGAACTATCCCTTTTTATGTTAACACTATTTCCGAATCGTAATCCTTACCATATTTAATCGCAGAATTCTGCAGTTAACACTAAAACTAAGCAAAGTTTCGGAAGGAGTTGTAACTAAAAAGTGGAATAGTTGACAGCTAAGCATATGCTGATTGATATTTTAAAATTTTTTATTTTGCTTAAAAAAAAAAAGCTTTAAACTCTGCAAGTAATGTACGAAATATAAATATGCAGATTGGAGTGACGGGGGGGGGGGGGGGGTTATGGGAAAACGGTATAGCTGTAGTACCGGTACCACATAATATTAGGGTTCCGGTACTTTTTTTTCTTAGAAATTAAGCCCTGGCGTTGGATGTCAATAACAGTTAAAAAATTTAGTTTTTAAGATAGAGCTCCCACAAAATTTTTGCCTCATACAGACTCACAGAGTAACAGACAGACATTTTCTAAAAACCCTCAAATTGTTCATAAATAATTTACATTTCTCAATGGACAAGTGTAATTAAGTTCTTGCTAAACAATCATTTTAGCAAATATATATAAAAGAAAAAACATAAAAGAAATGGGGAGGGAGTAATTGTGTTTAAAAAAAAATAATAAAAATTTCAAAACTAAACTAATAAAATTAAAGAACATTTTGGGTAAATAGTAGTAGTGTTTTTTATATTTACGTACGATACACAATTAGTTTAATGAAAGAATTCCACATTTTGTCTTGTCGCGTTCACAATTGTTTTTTTGTTTTTTTCTTTTTTCACTGCAAGTGCGCGGCGCGGGAATAGCGATAAAGGCGCCAATCAGTAACCCGGCCTTGTTAGGCGTAGTTTCGTCGAAAAATTTCACTGTTAAATGGCAGAAAGTTAGCTTGGCTTTTCGGCTGGGCTCCAAATCGGGTGCCAATTGAGGAAGAATGCGTCAGCTCCTATTATAGGAGTCTTAATCTGACCTAGGGCTCCTATAATACTTATTATAGGAGCCTTAATCTGATCTATACACGGTGATTGGTACCATAGATTACCAGAGATTAACATACAAGATAGAACATTTCCATAGAGCGTAATGGTAATGCAATTGCGATCGCAGCGGCTTTAGTGACAATGGGAAAGAAACTTCCCATCCTTGTAATATTTTTATTTTTGAGCATCTACCTTATTGTGATCATTCTTTTTTTTTTAATGTTGCATGTTTATGTTTTCAACAGAATGTTACACCAATACATGAATATAGAATAGATATTCTATTCTATATATCTAAGGACAGCTGACGTCACTGTTGGTTGAATCACTGTGGGTCAGCAAGAAAAACCTGTTCATTCATTATGACTCCTACTACAGATAGTCGTTTATACGATTTATAAAATGCAAAGAGTACAGTGCCCATTTACAATGATAACTACTGGAGGGAGGGGGTACAATGGCAGGCGGCTCAGCAAGTAAGAAGCATTTGTGAAAACTACATTCCAACGGGGAAAAGACCAAAATACGAATAACTAGTTAATGTTTGTAACAATCAACATAAATAAAAATAAGCTGTAAACATCAAAGTTTATTTTACTAGATAAATACTTATTACACAAGGATATACGTTTGTGGCATAGTTTAAAAAAAAAAAGATATCATCATCGTAATCTAAATAATGTAAATATAATAAAAGTAATGAAACTGCTCTATCCATTTTTCCTGAGATTCCATTTTTCTCAAAAGGCAAATAACTAGTTAATATTTGTAACAATCAACATAAATAAAAATAAGATGTAAACATCAGCTTTTATTGTAAGTAGATAAATATTTATTACACAAGGATACATATTTATGGAATATTTAAAAAAAAATACTCATCAGTATTGATGTAATGAAACTGTTCCATTGTTCTTGAAATTCCATTTTTCTCAAAAGGCAAATAACTAGTTAATATTTGTAACAATCGACATAAATAAACATAGACTGTAAACATCAATGTTTATTCGTACATAGATAAATGTTTATTATACAAGGATAAATGTTTCTGAGATTTAAAAATAAAATCACATCATCATAATCTAAATAACAAATATTGAAGTAGTGAAACTGCTCTATCCATTTTAATTGAAATTCCAATTTTTTTATTTTCTACAAAAAGCAAATAACTAATTAATATTTGTAACAATCAACATAAATATAAATAAGCTGTAAACATCAACGTTTATTTTACATATATAAATATTTATTTTACAAGGATAAATAAATATGGCATATTAAAATAATCCTTCAACATCATAATCTAAATAACGAATACTGAAGTAATGAAATTGTTCCATCCATTTGTCAAGAAATTCCATTTTCTCAAAAGGCAAATAACTAGTTAATATTTGTAACAATCAACATAAATAAAAATAAGCTATAAACATCAGCTTTTTTTTTTTGTACATAGATAAATATTTATTATAAAAGGATAAATATTTATAACGTTTAAAAAAAAAATACTTATCATCATAATCTAAATAATGAGTATTGATGTAATGAAACTATTCCATTGTTCTTGAAATTCCATTTTTCTCAAAAGGCAAATAACTAGTTAATATTTGTAACAATCGACATAAATAAACATAGACTGTAAACATCAATGTTTATTATACAAGGATAAATGTTTCTGAGATTTAAAAAATAAAATCACATCATCATAATCTAACAAATATTGAAGTACTGAAACTGTTCTATCCATCTTAATTGAAATTCCAATTTTTCCTTTTCCTCGAAAAGCAAATAACTAATTAATATTTGTAACAATCAATATAAGTATAAATAAGCTGTCAACATCAAAATTTATTGTACATAGATAAATATTTATTTTACAAGGATAAATAATTACGGCATATTTAAAAAAAAATCGCTCATCATCATGATCTAAATAATGAATATTGAAATAATAGAAGTGTTCCATCCATTTGTCTAGAAATTCCATTTTCTCAAAAGGCAAGTAAATTGTTAATATTTGTAACAATCAGCATAAATTAATATAAGCTGTAAACATCAGCGTTTATTAATATTTACTTTATATAAATATTTACTTTACAAGGATAAATAATTATGGCATATTAAAATAATCCCTCAACATCATAATCTAAATAACGAATACTGAAGTAATGAAACTGTTCCAGCCATTTGTCAAGAAATTCCATTTTCTCAAAAGGCAAATAAATTGTTAATATTTGTAACAATCAACAAAAATAAAAATAAGCTATAAACATCAGCTTTTATTGTACGTAGATAAATATTTATTATAAAAGGATAAATATTTATAGCATATTTTTAAAAAATTACTTATCATCATAATCTAAATAACGAGTATTGATGTAATGAAACTGTTCCATTGTTCTTGAAATACCATTTATTCAAAAGGCAAATAACTAAATATTTTGTAACAATCGACATAAATAAACATAGACTGTAAGGCTAATGTCAGACGAACGTCTTTTTACACGCTTTTTCCCCCTACGTATTATCCCTACACAATAATAGCGGCATTGTGTAGGGATAATACGTAAGGAAAAAAGTGTGCAAAAAGACGTCCGTCTGACATTAGCCTAAACATCAATGTTTGTACCTAGATAAATATTTATTATACAAGGATAAATGTTTATGAGATATTTTAAAAAAAATCACATCATCATAATCTAAATAATAAATATTGTAGTGAAACTATTCTATCCACTTTAATTGAAATTCCATATTCCAATTTTTCATTTTCTTCAAAATGCAAATAACTAATTAATATTTGTAACAATCAACATCAGTGTAAATAAGCTGTAAACATCAACGTTTATTGTACATAAGTAAATATTTATTTTACAAGGATAAATAATTATGGCATATAAAAAAATCACTCATCATCATAATCTAAATAATGAATATTGAAGTAATGAAAGTGTTCAATCCATTTGTCTAGAATTACCATTTTCTCAAAAGGCAAATAAATAGTTAATATTTGTAACAATCAACATAAATAAAAATAAACTGTAAACATCATCTTTTATTGTACGTAGATAAATATTTATTACGTAAAGATAAATATTTATTATACTAGGATAAATATTTATGGCATATTTTTAAAAAAATCACCATCGTAATCAAAATAATATGTATTGGATGTAATCAAAATCTTCCATTGTTCTTACTTAAAATTTCATTTTTATCAAAAGGCAAATAACTAGTTAATATTTGTAACAATGAACAAAATAAACATAAACTGTATGTCTAAATAAACATAAACTGTAAGCATGAATCCTTATTGTACGTAGATAAATGTTTATTAGACAAGGGTAAATGTTTATGAGATATTTTTAAAAATCACATCATCATAACCTAAATAATAAATACTGAAGTAATGAAACTGTTCCATCCATTTTTCTTGAAATTCCATTTTCTCAAAAGGCAAATGACTAATTAATATTTGTAACAATTAACATAAATATAAATAAGCTGTAAACACCAACGTTTATTGTAAGTAGATAAATATTTATTTTACCACGATAAATATATATGGCATATTAAAAAAAAAAGAAATTGCTCATCATCATAATCTAAATAATAAATATTAAAGTAATGGAACTGTTCCATTCGTTTGTCTAGAAATTCCATTTTCTCGAAAAGCAAATAAATAGTTAATATGTGTAACAATCAACATAGTACATAAAAATAAACTGTAAACAACAATGATTATCGTACGAAGATAAATGTTTATGAGAATTTTTTTTTAATCACATCATCGTGATCTAAATAATAAATATTAAAGTAATGAAACTGTTCCATTCATTTTTCTTGAAATTGCACTTTCTCGAAATGCAAATAACTAATATTTGTAACAATCTTAAATATAAATAAGCTGTAAACTAGAGGTCTGCACGGGCCGGAATTTCCCGGCCCGGGCCCGGCCCGAACGAAAGCTATCTTGGCCCGGACCGGTGTAAAAATTGAAAGTTCGGCCCGAGCCCGGCCCGTTTGCATTTTTACAGTTCTCGGCCCGGCCCGGCCCGTACAAAAATCAGTGAAAACAGGCCCGGCCCGACACAATTTCTACAAAAAAATCCGTTTTTTCTCAACATACAATTAAGATTCTTTTAATGAATACTACATACATATGTATGGGACACATTTTACAGTATATTTTACAGATGTTCTCAAAACAGAAAACACACAATAGTTAACATTAACGATTACTTATAGTGTTTTAGTCATCGTGTCTACAGACATTTCAAAATGGAAATAAGGATTCATTAAAAGATTAATGTAGTTCAGAATAAAGGATTAAAAACATGATAACTTTTGAATCTGTATAATAAAAAGTAGATTTGTGAAAATATTTCTCTCATTTAAGGCTTTTCTCAAATCCAAAGGAGCTACATTTCGACACATTTATGAATTCATTTTGTTAGGTAGAAGAAAGGAAATAATAGAAAATAAAGGGGAAGAAGGATTTGAAATTTAAATTATTGAAAATAGGAGTTTATAAATACATTATGTGATTTTTAATATGAATTAGAAAAGAGAAAGTTTACTATTAATTATGGCCAAAAGATCGTACATTGCGTGTGTAAACATAAAGAAAAATCCCCATGGTGAAATGCATAATAGAAACCTCTTACCTGAACTCTTGTACTGAACGTAAAGCAGTTGCTCCTTAGTATAACCTTCGACAACAATGGAATGACTGATCTAAGTTTTCTAGCGTAATACCAAAAAAAAAAAAAAAATATTTACAAACTCAAACAAAACTATTCCTCTCAATTTTAAGTATACTGCCCATGATATCCAAAATAGACATAACTGCACCGTGAGGGACTTATTGGAAGGTTAAATTACCCAAGCTAAGCCAAGTTTACCCTCTGTGTGTGCTCATCATAACTGAATTAGACCAGGTCAGCCTGAGGGAAAAACAAACATTCAGTCATTCTACACAACAAATAAACAAAGTCCTAACATTCGCCTAGATCAGTCTAATATACCGGGTGTCCCAAAAAGGACTGACTGATTTTAAAATTCAATAACTTCCAAACGGTGACAGATATTAAAAAAATTCTTGCAGGAGGGTTATGCATAAAGTCAAAAGTTTTTTTACAGTGATTTTCGATTTTAGTTCGAATTACAAACAATAGATGGCGCTGTGATCAATAGAGGCTAAATTCAGTCTCGATTTTTGGTACTTCGTGGCCCGGATAATACCTTTCCATCTCCTTTTCTGCATGGAACAACAGAAAGGACCAAAAATCGAGCCTGTATTTAGCGACTATTGCTTACAGCGCCATCTATTGTTTGTAATTCAAACTAAAATCGAAAATCACTGTAATAAAACTTTTGACTTTATGCATAACCCTCCTGCAAGAATTTTTTAAATATCTGTCACCGTTTGGAAGTTATTGAATTTTAAAATCAGTCAGTCCTTTTTGGGACACCCGGTATATTTTCTATATATATTTCATTTTATTATATTTTTCAATTTTATCATTTCATTTCATTTTTTAATTTTCATTTTTATATTTCATTTTATATTTTTATTCATCATTTCATTATTTTCATTTCAATATTTTATCATATTTTCATTTTCATATTTTTCATTTTTATATATTTATTTCTCAATTTTATAAGCTATAGGGTACCCTTTAAATTTAACTAACTTTATCATTAAAAATAAAAGCCTCAGCAAAATAACAAAACTATATTCTCTCAAAGTCCAAAAATTGCTATTGTAAGTGAATAATAAGGAAAAATATTTTAACTGTAGCTATAGCATAATATATATATATATATATATATATTATAAAATTACATGGATTTTATCCGAAGTTTCCTAAACTGCAGAACGTTACTGGAAGTCGGAGGAATGTCATATTCCTTTGTGTCGCGACCCTTAACTAAATACCAGCGAGAATTACGAGATTCTATACTGCTCTGGATTGTAACGTAAAACGAAACAATCATGGCAAGAAAAAATCGATAAAATAAATAAAAATTTAATTTATTGCGTCCAGAAATTGCGACTGGACTCTCTAAACTGTCTGAGACCCAGAAATCTGGTGGCGCTCAAAAGTACAAGGACAGGGTTAGCTTGACTTCGTAACAGAAAACAGAGCCTCGAATTTCCAAATAAAGAGTAGTCTGTTGCCACTAAAACACTGGATTTTTCGGTTTAATATGCACAGGCTAATCCACAAAACCGTTGTGTACAAACAGAACTACAAATAATAATAATAATAATAATAATAATAATAATAATAATAATAATAACTAAAAACCGGTGGGTAAAACTGAATATGTTATAGCTTGGGAAAAAAAAAAAAATGAATTTTAAGGGATATTACTATTAAAATGACATGAGAGAATTGCTTATACTGTAAGTCAATGTTGGTAAATAAATATTAATAAAGTCTGGAAATTAGTATAATTTTCATATATTTATATCTATATTTTTATAAATTATTAAATTTGTAAACAAATTTAAGGTTGTATGTCAAGAGATGTATGAGTATATTCAGAAAGTTAAATGATTAAAATGGACATATAAGTTAAAAAGCCATAAATGCCAGATGACCATAAATTATCAATCTAATGTAAAATGAAGATTAATAGTTGAACTATATATCTAAAAAAAGTATGGCAACATGATATTGATTACCAAAATAAAATATAATATATCTAAAAAAATAAATTATTGAATTTTGTGGCTATGGTGATTGTAATTGCTAAAATTATGCCAAATCAATAATGCTGAATTTCAAAAATAATAGATTTCAGTGTACTATTTACGTACTAGCACACTGTCTGTTTTGCCAGCAACAAAACTCAATCATAACTAATCATAATTTATCAATAAAATGTAGAATAAAGGTAAAATGCAATTCTAACTTTTTATATATATTAACATTTTAAACAATGTAAAAAATTCATAACATGTATTAAAAATTTTGTAATAATAAAACAAAAATAAATAAAATTTCTGGTATGTAAGGAATTTTCCTGAAATAGAAAACCATCCAGAAAATAAATAATTTTTTTTTTTTTTTTTGCATTTTATTCTAATGTAAAAGTCTGATTTAAATAATCTGTATATAATTGAAAAATTTATTCTCAGAATAAAATTGAATACTATTTGTATTTAAATATTTATTTAAAATTATTATATAATTATAAATTTATTTTATCCTAATAGAGAGCCATAATACAGAATTAACAATTAAAACACAATGAATGAAATTTCCTATCTATTGTTGTATTGCACACCCTCAACTTATTGCAAAATAAATGTGTTTAAATCAAATTTGCATTAATTTAAAATTGTCAGGATCCTTGACAAAATCTCAAAAATGGAAATCAGGAGAGATCAATTCCCAAAAACCATCAACACAAATTTGAGTAAACACCAACTTAAAGTAATAGTGACTACTGGTTAATAATCAAATCTAACATGCTAAAATGTGATTTAAAATTTAAAATCATGTCAAAAAATATATTGCAATTGCACATAATATTATCAAAAATATTTATAAAACTTAAAAAATCTTTCAATGAATATTTATAAAATGTTACGAAAAAATAAAATAAATTGAACACTTTATAATAAATGACTGAATAAATGAACACTTTTTTAAATGAAGTCCTGGAGAAAGGTATAAAAAATTTCATATTTATAGATATTTCATAATTTTTTTTATTGAATTTTAACAAATTTAATAACTAAAGTAACTCAGAAAGCATCCCATAAAAAAAAAAAAAAAATAGAAGTTCGAAAGTTTGGCAAAGGCACCATAATTTGTTAGGTAGAAGAAAGGAAATAATCTATACTCATCTATCTATACTCATACTCATACTCATCTATACTCCTATTATAAAGAGGAAAAAATTGTTTATTTGTCGGAGATAAGCTCTGGAACTACCGAACCGATTCCAAAAGTAATGGTATCAAAATGATGGTGTGAGTCCAACTTAGAACATAGGCTATATCTTATGTCGGTGCCGCTACCCCAAAGGGGGTGTAGGAGCAAAAAACGTTCTAAAAATGGGATTTTAGCGTCACTGAAGGGCCTAAAAATATAAAATTTTGAGTATTAGTTACTTATAAGATATAAATGGTGTCTAAGAACAGTTCTTAAACAATTCGAAATTTAAAAGGGGTGAAAATGCAGAAAAAGCGTTCTAAAAAACGTTCTAAATGGTAGTTTCCACACAATCTAGGAAAATACCAAACCGATTTAAAAAATATTGGTGTCAAAATGATGGTGAACACGCTTGCTCCAAGATAGGCTATGTTTTATGTCGGTGTCACTACCCCAAAGGGGGTGCAGGAGCAAAAAACGTTCTAAAAATGCGATTTATGTGTTACTGAAGGGCCTAGAAATATGAAATTTGAAATATTAGTTACTTATAAGATATAAATGATGTCTAAGAACAGTTCTTAAACAATTCGAAATTTAAAAGGGGTGAAAATGCACAATAAGCGTTCTAAAAAACGTTCTAAATGGTAGTTTCTACACAATCTCAGGAAATACCAAACCGATTTAAAAAATATTGGTGTCTTAATGATGGTGACAACGCTTGCTCCAAGATAGGCTATGTTTTATGTCGGTGTCACTACCCCAAAGGGGGTGCAGGAGCAAAAAACCTTCTAAAAATGCGATTTATGTGTTACTGAAGGGCCTAGAAATATGAAATTTGAAATATTAGTTACTTATAAGATATAAATGATGTCTAAGAACAGTTCTTAAACAATTCGAAATTTAAAAGGGGTGAAAATGCACAATAAGCGTTCTAAAAAACGTTCTAAATGGTAGTTTCTACACAATCTCAGGAAATACCAAACCGATTTAAAAAATATTGGTGTCTTAATGATGGTGACAACGCTTGCTCCAAGATAGGCTATGTTTTATGTCGGTGTCACTACCCCAAAGGGGGTGCAGGAGCAAAAAACCTTCTAAAAATGCGATTTATGTGTTACTGAAGGGCTTAGAAATATGAAATTTGAAATATTAGCTACTTATTAGAAATAAAGGATTTCTAAGAACAGTTCTTAAACAATTCGAAATTTGAAAGGGGTGAAAATGCGCGAAAATCGTTCTAAAAAACGTTCTAAATGGTGGTTTCTACACAATCTCAGGAAATACTAAACCGATTTAAAAAATAATGGTGTCAAAATAAGGGTATCAAAATGACGGTGACAACCCTTGCTCCAACATAGGCTATGTTTTATGTCGATGCCACTACCCGAAAGGTGGTGCAGGAGCAAAAAATGTTCTAAAAATGCGATTTTTGCGGTACCGAAGGGCCTAGAAATATGAAATTTGAAATATTAGCTGCTTAATAGATATAAAGGATTTCTAAGAACAGTTCTTAAACAATTCGAAATTAAAAAGGGGTGAAAATGCGCGAAAAGCGTTCTAAAAAACGTTCTAATGGTGGTTTCTACACAATCTCAGGAAATACCAAACCGATCTAAAATATATTGGCGCAAAATGATGGTGACAAACGTTGCTCCAACATAGGCTATGTTTTATGTCGGTGCCACTACCCCAAAGGGGGTGCAGGAGAAAAACGTTCCAAATTGCGGCTTTTGCGTTACGGAAGGGCCTAGAATCGTGAAATTTGGAATGGTAGTTAGTTATAAGATATCAATGATCTCTAAGGACATTTCCTAAAAAAATCGAAATTTAAAAGGGGGTCAAAATGCGCAAAAAGCGTTGTAAAAAACTTTCTAAATTGCGATTTCTATGCAATCTCAGGAAGTACTGGACCGATTTCAAATATAATGGTGTAAAAATGATGGTGACAGATCTTGCTCCAAGATAGGCTATATTTTATTTCTGTATCCACCACCCCAGAGGAGATGCAGGAGCAAAATGCGCGAAAAGCGTTCTAAAAACGTTCTAAATGCCGATTTGTCGGCAATATCTCAGGAAGAATGAATCTGATTTCAAACGTAATAGTAGGAAATTGATGCTGACAGCCTCTGCTCTAACATAGACACTATTTTATGTCGTTATCACTATCACCAAGACGTTGCAGGAGCAAAAAAGTGTTCTAAATTTCGATTTTTGTGATCGGTACGGGCTAACAACTGAAAATTAGGCAAGGTACATATTTATTAGATATAAATGATCTTTAAGAACAGTTTCGAAAAAATTGGAAATTTAAAAAGGTGTGAAAATGCGCGAAAAGCGTCCTAAAAACGTTCTAAATTGCGGTTTCTACTCAATCTAAGGAAATACCAAAGCTATTTCAAAAGTAATGGTTGCAAATAAATGGTGACAGTCCCAGCTATAACATAGGTTATATTTTATGTTGCTGTCACAACCATCTGAGTCTGAAGGTTGCAAAAGCAAAAGATGTTCTAATTTGCGTTTTTTATACAACTAAGGGGTCTAATGGTATTTACTTACAAGATGCAACTGCTTTCAAAGAACAGTCCAAAGAAAATTCCAAATTAAAAAAAAAATGAAGTGAGTGAAAAGCTTTATTAATTACAATTTTTAAGCAAACTTATAAATTACCAAACCGATTAAAAAAAAATGATGACAAATTTTGGTGATAGAATCTGCTCAAACATAAGCTACATTTTATGTCTCTTCCACTACCACCAGAGGGTTGCAGTAGCTAAAAACTTTCTCAATTGCGATTTCTGTGATACTGAAAAGGCTAGAAACTTTAAATATGACATGGTAGTTACTTATAAAATATAAATGCCCTCGAAGGAACGTCGAAAATAAATTCGAATTAAAAAGGGGTGAAGCGAAGGGGAGGTGCGAAAAGCATTCTAAAAAAGTTCTAAATTACGATTCTACGCAATTTCAGGAAATATAAACTAAATATAAAAGTAATAGTTGCGAATCAATGGTAACAGTCTCTAATCCTACACAGGCTATATTTTATGCCGATGATTCTACCACCTGGGATTCACAGGAACAACAAACGTTCTAAAAAAGGGCTTTAGAAGCTTTTTAAATTATGTTTCTGTGGAATATTAGGAAATAACAAACCGATTTCAAAATTAATGTTGGAAAATTAATGGTGACAGTTCCTGTTTCAACATAGTCCTTTATGTTGAGAGAGGTGGTAGGACTTGGAATTTGACATGATGGTTAATTTTAAGATGTAAGAAGATGGTTTCTAAAAAATTCAAAACTTCAAATGAATATTGAAATGAGCGTATTAATTGAGCATAAAAGTTTCAAAATATTTTTTTAATGATCATTTATTTAGTTTTAATTCATTATATTAATTTAAGTCTCATTTCTGCCTAATGCAGTGTAATAATGATGTTTAATCAAACTGTGTTTTAAATAGTAATTTTTGAATAATTCCTAAAAGTAATAAGTACCTTTTAATAAAATAAAATATTACCTTTTAATAAAATAAAAATTTAGTTAGTACCTTTTAATAAAAATTAGACATATAAATATCACTTGGCATATTTCAAATATTACGCGAGCAAAGCCGCGGGGTTTGCTAGTCATCTATACTCATATTATAAAGAGGAAAAAGTTGTTTATTTGTCGGAGATAAGCTCAGGAACTACCGAACCGATTTCAAAAGTAATGGTATCAAAATGATGGTTTTCGCCCAACTTAGAACATAGGCTATATCTTATGTCGGTGCCACTACCCCAAAGGGGGTGCAGGAGCAAAAAACGTTCTAAAAATGCGATTTTTGCGTTACTGAAGGACCTAGAAATATGAAATTTGGAATATTAGTTACTTATAAGATATAAATGGTGTCTAAGAACAGTTCTTAAACAATTCGAAATTTAAAAGGGGTGAAAATGCACAAAAAGCGTTCTAAAAAACGTTCTAAATGGTAGTTTCTACATAATCTCAGGAAATACCAAACCGATTTCAAAAGTAATGGTATCAAAATGATGGTGTTAGTCCAACGTAGAACATAGACTATATTTTATGTCGGTGCCACTACCCCAAAGGGGGTGCAGGAGCAAAAAACGTTCTAAAAATGCGATTTTTGCGTTACTGAAGGACCTAGAAATATGAAATTTGGAATATTAGTTACTTATAAGATATAAATGGAGTGTAAGAACAGTTCTTAAACAATTCGAAATTTAAAAGGGGTGAAAATGCACAAAAAGCGTTCTAAAAAACGTTCTAAATGGTACTTTCTGCATAATCTCAGGAAATACCAAACCGATTTAAAAAATATTGTTGTCAAAATGATAGGGAAAATCCTTGCTCCAAGATAGGCTATATTTTATGTCGGTGCCACTACCCCAAAGGGGGTGTAGGAGCAATAAACGTTCTAAAAATGCGATTTATGTGTTACTGATGGGCCTAGAAATATGAAATTAGAAGTATCAGCTAACTTATTAGATATAAAGGATTTCTAAGAACAGTTCTTAAACAATTCGAAATTTAAAAGGGGTGAAAATGCGTGAAAACCGTTCTAAAAAACGTTCTAAATGGTAGTTTCTACACAATCTCAGGAAATACCAAGCCGATTTAAAAAATAATGGCGTCAAAATGATGGTGAAAATCCTTGCTCCAACATAGGCTATGTTTTATGTCGGTGCCACTACCCCAAAGAGGCTGCAGGAGAAAAACGTTCTAAATTGCGGTTTTTGCGTGACGGAAGGGCCTTGAATCGTGAAATTTGGAATGGTAGTTAGTTATAAGATATCCATGATCTATAAGGACATTTCCTAAAAAAATCCAAATTTAAAAGGGGGGTCAAAATGCGCAAAAAGCGTTGTAAAAAACGTTCTAAATTGCAATTTCTATGCAATCTCAGGAAATACTGAACCGATTTCAAATATAATGGTGACAGATCTTGCTCCAAGATAGGCTATATTTTATATATGTTTCCACTAACCCAGATGAGATGCAGGAGCAAAATGAGCGAAAAGCGTTCTAAAAACGTTCTAAATGCCGATTTGTCACCAATATCTCAGGAAGAATCAATCTGATTTCAAAAGTAATGTTAATAAATTGATGCTGACAGCCTCTGCTCTAACATAGACGCTATTTTAAGTCGGTATCACTATCACCTAGACATTGCAGGAGCAAAAAAGCGTTCCAAATTTCGATTTTTGTGATCGGTAGCGGCTAGCAACTTAAAATTAGGCAAGGTATATATGTATTACATATAAATGATCTTTAAAAACAGTTTCGAAAAAATTGGAAATTTAAAAAGGGGTGAAAATGCGCGAAAAGCGTTCTAAAAACGTTCTAAATTGCGATTTCTACTCAATCTCAGGAAATTCCAAAGCTATTTCAAAAGTAATGCTTGCAAATCAATGGTGACAGTCACTGCTATAACATAGGTTATATTTTATGTTACTGTCACTACCATCTGAGGGTTGAAAAAGCAAAACATGTTCTAATTTGCGTTTTTTGCATAACTGAAGGGTCTAACACTTTGAAGTATGGCATGTTATTTACTTACAAGATGCAACTGCTTTCTAAGAACTGTCGAAAGAAAATTTCAAATTTAAAAAGATGAAGTGAGCGAAAAGCGTTGTAAATAACAATTTTTATGTAATCTTATCAAATACCAAACCGATTAAAAAAATAATGATGACAAATTGTTGGTGATAGAACCTGCTCAAACATAAGCTATATTTTATGTCTGTGCCACTACCAGCAGAGGGTTGCAGTAGCTAAAAACTTTCTAAATAGCGATTTCTGTGATACTGAAAAGGCTAGAAACTTTAAATATGGCATGGTAGTTACTTATAAAATATAAATGCCCTCGAAGGACTGTCGAAAATAAATTCGAATTAAAAAGAGGTGAAATGAAGGGGAGGTGCGAAAAGCATTCTAAAAAAGTCCTAAATTACGATTTCTACGCTATTTCAGGAAATATAAAAGTAATAAATTATTTGAAAACAACGTTTAAACACACAATAAAACAAGCAGACTTGATCATACGTATACGTTTTGTGAGTACTAGGACTCACATCCTCAGTGTAAAAACTTTAAAAACAATATCCACCCAACTGCATGTACGGTGGAAAAAACCCAAATGTCAAAACATAATACCAAAAGACCATCAAGTTCTAACAGCCAATGAAATTAATGCGGAAGTGAAGTGTCGTGACACAACAAATCCATCCAGAAAGTTGAGATGTGTGGTGTACTAGATAAATCATTAACCAAGGAGTCTTTAAATTTATGGACATAAAACCATCTTATTATAAAAGTAATAGTTGCGAATCAGTGGTAACAGTCTCTGATCCTACACAGGCTATATTTTATGCCGATGATTCTACCACCTGGGGTTCACAGGAACAACAAACGTTCTAAAAAAGGCCTTTAAAAGCTTTCTAAATTACGTTTCTGTAGAATATTAGGAAAAAACAAACCGATTTCAAAGTTAATGTTGGCAAATTAATGGTGATAGTTCCTATTTCAACATATCCCTTTATACTGAGAAGAGGTAGGACTTGGAATTCGACATGATAGTTAATTTTAAGATGTAAGAAGATGGTTTCTAAAAAAATACAAAACTTCAAATGAATACTGAAATGAGCGCATTAATTGAGCATAACAGTATCAAAATATTTTCTAAATTATCATTTATTTAGTATTATTTAGTTTTATTAATTTAAATCTCATTTATGCCTAATGCAGTGTAATAATGATGTTTAATCAAACTGTGTTTTAAATAGTAATTTTTGAATTATTCCTAAAAGTAATAAGTACCTTTTAATAAAAAAAACTTTTAATAAAATAAAATGAAAATTTAGTTAGTACCTTTTAATAAAAATTAGACACATAAATATCACTTGGCATATTTCAAATATTACGCGAGCAAAGCCGCGGGGTTTGCTAGTCATCATATTATAAAGAGGTAAAAATTGTTTATTTGTAGGAGGTAAACTCTGGAACTACCGAACCGATTCCAAAAGTAATGATATCAAAATGATGGTGTTAGTCCAACTTAGAACATAGGCTATATTTTATGTCGGTGCCACTACCCCAAAGGGGGTGCAGGAACAGAAGACGTTCTAAAAACGCGATTTTTGCGTTACTGAAGGGCCTAGAAATATGAAATTTGGAATATTAGTTACTTATAAGATATAAATGATATCTAAGAACAGTTCTTAAACGATTCGAAATTTAAAAGGGGTGAAAATGCACAAAAAGCGTTCTAAAAAACGTTCTAAATGGTAGTTTCTACATAATCTCAGGAAATACCAAACCGATTTAAAAAATATTGGTGTCAAAATGATGGTGACAGCGCTTGCTCCAAGATAGGCTATGTTTTATGTCGGTGCCACTACCCCAAAGGGGGTGCAGGATCAAAAAACGTTCTAAAAAGGCGATTTATGTGTTACTGAAGGGCCTAGAAATATGAAATTTGGAATATTAGTTACCTATAAGATATAAATGATATCTAAGAACAGTTCTTAAACGATTCGAAATTTAAAAGGGGTGAAAATGCACAAAAAGCGTTCTAAAAAACGTTCTAAATGGTAGTTTCTACATAATCTCAGGAAATACCAAACCGATTTAAAAAATATTGGTGTCAAAATGATGGTGACAGCGCTTGCTCCAAGATAGGCTATGTTTTATGTCGGTGCCACTACCCCAAAGGGGGTGCAGGATCAAAAAACGTTCTAAAAAGGCGATTTATGTGTTACTGAAGGGCCTAGAAATATGAAATTTGAAATATTAGCTACTTATTAGGTATAAAGGATTTCTAAGAACAGTTCTTAAACGATTCGAAATTTAAAAGGGGTGAAAATGCGCGAAAAGCGTTCTAAAAACGTTCTAAATGGTGGTTTCTACACAATCTCAGAAAATACCAAACCGATTTAAAAAATAATGGTGTCAAAATGACGGTGACAACCCTTGCTCCAAGATAGGCTATGTTTTATGTCGGTGCCACTACCCCAAAGGGGGTGCAGGATCAAAAAACGTTCTAAAAACGCGATTTTTGCGTTACTGAAGGGCCTAGTGTCAGTTGTGGGTTTCATTTTAGTGTGATAAATAACACAATAAATAAACACAGTTCATATTTATAATAACTTGGTTAAATATTATTAAGTAGAAGACATACAAATTATAGCATACATGCTTGCCGGTTACATTCAGATCAACAACAGTTCAGGTGCACAGTTAAAAGTTACAGTTAATACAAGTACAGTCAAAGTATATTTATGCAGTTAATCATACAGTTACAATATCATGACATCCCCCCTTTTAAGTTATTTCATTATACAACATAGTCATTTAAATATGTAGGCATTCTACGTATACGACTACTACATCTTAGATTGCTGTTTGCATGAGTATTCTGTGGAGAATCTAAAGATACATTGGAATCATTTTCAGGAATACTTATTATTTCATAATTTGGGTCTATTGTTTTTAATGACAATGATTTTCTTATATGTTTTCTATTACGTCTAAGAATTTTCCCAG
Organism: Maratus speciosus; assembly: GCA_963932465.1. Taxonomy (NCBI): domain Eukaryota; kingdom Metazoa; phylum Arthropoda; class Arachnida; order Araneae; family Salticidae; genus Maratus; species Maratus speciosus. Next base: position 583,056,746 of record OZ010788.1, on the reverse strand, counting down.
ATTGATCCCTAACGTAATAAGATCTTGGATGAGATTTGTCTATTTTAACAATTTCAGCTGGTTCCCAAGTTTTGCTTTTAAAGTTTAAAATCCTAACATTCTCTTTTTCTATAAGCTGAGGTAATGGATGTGCTGATTTGTCATAATAGTTCTTTTGAATAGTTTGCCTCTTAACTAGTTTTTCTCGAATGTTATTAAACAATTCTGCATTTAGTAATTTATTTGTGATCGGTAATTTTGTTTTTAGTCTACGGTTAAACATCAGTTGAGCTGGAGATAACTCAAGGCCTGAAATGGGTGTGTTTCTATACTCCATTAATCCCACGAAATAGTCCTTATTACTTTCCTTAGCTTTTCTCATTATACATTTTACAATTCCCACTGCCCTTTCAACCATGCCATTACTTGGAGAATAATGAGGACTACTAAATGCATAGTTAAAATCCCAATCTTTTGCAAATTTAATATAATTAGAGCCATTAAATGGAACATTGTCAGATATTACAGTATTCGGGACACCAAACCTAGAAAAAATAGATTTTAGTTTACATATTACATCATCCGCTGACTTATTTTCAAGCTCGCAAACTTCTATCCATTTTGAGTAATAATCCATAAGAATTAGATAATTAACATTACCAAACTCCATTATATCAACCCCTACCTTTTCAAATGGTCTATATGGAACTGTATGAGGTTTCATAGGTTCTTTGCTATTTGCTCTTTTAAATTTTTCACAAATTTCACAATTTAAAACAACTTTCTCTATATCTGAATTCATCCCTGGCCAATACATTAAGTCCCTAGCCCTTTTCTTGCACTTTTCTATCCCAAAGTGTGCTTCATGAATTAAATCTAACATACTTTTTCTCAAACTATGAGGAACAACTATATTTTCATTAAGAAATAACAGCCCATCATTACTATGAAGATCATTTTTAATTTTATAATATGTTTTCCCATTGTTATCTACATTTTTGTAAGATTTAGGCCAGCCTTCCTTGATGTAATTTAAGACAATTTTCAATTCTGGGTCTGATTCAGTTTCTTTCTTAAATTGGGCAATTCTGCCTTCACTCATAGGTAAGTATTTAGAAATGGTATGTACAATATTTAACATTTCTGGGTCATCTTTAACATTACATTTTTAGGGAATGCTCGTGATAAAGTATCAGCCAGAAACATTTGTTTACCTGGTACATACGTTACTTCAAACTCATACTTCAGTAATTTTAGAAGCATTCTTTGCATTCTAGAGGATATTTTATGCATAGGTTTTTTTACAATTGACATTAGAGGTCTGTGGTCACTTTGAATTGTGACTTTTCGACCATAAACAAAATTATGATATTTTTCAAAAGAAAAGACTATGGCCAATAATTCCTTTTCTATTTGCGCATAGTTTTTCTCGCTGCTAGTTAAACTGCGTGACACAAAAGATACAGGTTGGTCTTTTTGGATTAAACATGATCCCAGGCCATCTTTTGAACTGTCACACTGTATTACTATTTCATCTTTTGAACTGAAAACTTTCAAAACTGGGGCTGTGGTTAACAGTTCTTTAATTTTACTAAAGGATTCTTCCTGTTCCCTTCCCCAATTAAATTCTACATTTTCATGAATTGTCTCTCTTAATGGGGCAGTAATTTTCGATACATTGGGTATAAACTTTGACAAGAAATTTATCATACCTAACAACCTCCTAACTTCAGTTTTTGATTTTGGTGTTGGCATGTCAACAATTCCTCTGATGTGACTCGGATCAGCTTTAATACCAGATTCAGAAATAATTTGGCCTACATATTTTACTTCTGGTACTCTATACTGTAATTTATCAGGGTTAAATTTGATATTTAAGGACCTAGCTCTTTCAAGAACCTTCGACATAATTAAGTCGTGTGTGGCCTCATCAGTTCCTGCAATAATAATATCATCAAAGTAAATCTCAACACCGTCAATATCCCCAAAAAGCTTTTGGTTTCTCTTTTGAAATATTTCGGGTGCTGATGAAATTCCGAATGGCATTTTGTTAAATTTATACCTGCCAATTGGTGTGTTAAATGTACATATTTCACTACTAATTTCATCCAATGCAACATGCCAAAATCCATCTTTTAAATCAACTACAGAAAATATTCTTTTACCTTCTAATCTACTTATTATGTCATCTGCAGAAGGAATTTGATAGTGTTCCCTTTTTATTACTTTATTTAAATCCCTTGGATCCAAACACAATCTGAGACTCCCATTAGGTTTTTCTATAATAACTAAACTTTGTACCCAATCAGTTGGTTTGTTTACTTTGGATACAATTCCCTCTTTCTCTAATTTATTTAATGTCTCTTTCAATTTTGGCTGTAATGCCTGAGGAACACGCCTAGGAGGGTGAATAACTGGTATCGCATTATCTTATGATATGGTTCATCTGGAAATTCTCCAGTACCAGTGAATACATCTTTATATTGTGCTATCAACTCATCTTTACTTAAATTACTTCCCTCTATTTCATTTATTTGTTGTATTAATTTCAACTCTGAACATGCTTTTAATCCTAATATTGGTTTAGATACAATATTTACAACATAAAATAACAGTGGCACATTATTAAGTTTCTCAGTAGAACAATTTATCATTAAAGTGCCTTTTGGCCTTATTTTAAAATTACCAAATGACATTAATGTTACTTTAGTTTCATTAAACTTTGGTTTAATTTTAGCATTATTTAAAACATGCAATGGTAAAATATTCACTTCAGCACCAGTATCAAGTTTGAATTCAACATCAAAATACTTGTTTTCTAGAAACAGTTTAACATTTTTATACCAAGTTTCACTTACCGTTTCAATATTCCTTATTTCTACAGAACTAACTGTGCTTTGAAGTTCATATAGTTCATTTTCAAATGTTTTTACAGTTATAGTGTCACTAAAAGTAAGTTCATTTTCAGGTTTAAATACAGTCACTGAGTCAACAAAAATATGTGATTCACTTAGTTCATTTTCCGGAGCACTCACTTGATGTACCTTCTTCGGATTCTGAGGGCATCTTATGGCAAAATGATTCTTCTGTTTACATCTTGAACAATATTTTCCGAATGCTGGACATTCCCGAGGCTTGTGTGTTCTACTGCACTTCTTGCACTCGTATTCTGACGACTGTTGCTTTGGTTTACTCTTCTTCCACTGTTTTCTCACACTGTGTACTTCACTTTCGTTATTCATACTCCTGATCTGTTCCCGACTCGATTCTGCTGCACGTACAATTTCCACTGCTTTTTCTACTGACAGTGACGACTCGCGAAGCAAACGTTCTTTCAGACCGTTGTCACGAATTCCGAGGACAATCCTATCACGAATTAGCCCATCTTCTTGATCAGCGAACTCGCACGTTGACGCTAACGTTTTCAGTTGAGTCACGTAACTCTCGATGTTTTGCCCTTCTTGTTGGACACACGAGAAAAATTTATATCGTTCATAAACGACATTCTGACGAGGTAGACAATACTCTTCAAATTTTTTCATCACTTCAGTGAATTTTTCCTTATTTTCAGGTGGATCAAATTTGAACGTGTTGTATATTTCCAGTCCCTCACTCCCAAGGAGATTCCACAGGATTGCGATTTTGACTTTTTCTGGGCGACCATCTTTCTCTGTAGCTAAGAGATAGTTTTCTAGTTCTTGCTTCCATCTCTTCCACTTTTCTTTTGCATTTCCTGTGCAGAATTTCAGTGGGCCAGGTGGTCTAAATGCATCCATTTCAGTAGATGTCGTAACTCGACGAAAAACGTGGATCAGTGATAATCTTTTATCATCTTTACAATCCTGACACCATGTCAGTTGTGGGTTTCATTTTAGTGTGATAAATAACACAATAAATAAACACAGTTCATATTTATAATAACTTGGTTAAATATTATTAAGTAGAAGACATACAAATTATAGCATACATGCTTGCCGGTTACATTCAGATCAACAACAGTTCAGGTGCACAGTTAAAAGTTACAGTTAATACAAGTACAGTCAAAATATATTTATGCAGTTAATCATACAGTTACAATATCATGACACCTAGAAATATGAAATTTGGAATATTAGCTACTTATTAGGTATAAAGGATTTCTAAGAACAGTTCTTAAACGATTCGAAATTTAAAAGGGGTGAAAATGCGCGAAAAGCGTTCTAAAAACGTTCTAAATGGTGGTTTCTACACAATCTCAGAAAATACCAAACCGATTTAAAAAATAATGGTGTCAAAATGACGGTGACAACCCTTGCTCCAACATAGGCTATGTTTTAAGTCGGTGACACTACCCGAAAGGGGGTGCAGGGGAAAAACGTTCTAAATTGCTGTTTTTGCGTTACGGAAGGGCCTAGAATCGTGAAATTTGGAATGGTAGTTAGTTATAAAATATCAATGATCTCTAAGGGCATTTCCTAAAAAAATCGAAATTTAAAAGGGAATCAAAATACGCAAATGTGTTGTAAAAAACGTTCTAAATTGCAATTTCTATGCAAACTTAGGAAGTACTGAACCGATTTCAAATATAATGGTGTACCCTAGAGGTCTGCACGGGCCCGGGCTTGGCCCGAGGCCCGTAGCCGGCGGAATGGAGGAGAATTTTCAAACGGGCCGGGCCGGGCCGGCAGAATTAGGACAATTTTTTCAACGGGCCGGGCCGGGCCGACAGACAAAATAAACGGGCCGGGCCGGCAAAAAAATTGAACGGGCCTATCGGCCCGATATAAGAATTTGAGAGTAGCAGATAAAATACGAGGCCATTTCCAATGAATATGACTTTTTCGAGAAGTATAAATGTGCGTTACGAGCCGATGCGAGTTTAACAATATCAATACAGAAATGTAACATGTCCATCGTAGAAATCGGCATCGTACAGTTACATGATGCCTGATCCCGGGTTTAATTTTTTTGGCAGACTTGTGCCGGGACGGAACTGGTCTTAATCGTTCTCAGGATCTGTAGGACAGGCATTGTGTTTTGTAAAAGTATTAATAGAGATAATGAACTTCTGTTAACAGCATCTTTGGAAATGTACCTTAAGGTGGTTCTCATATTTACTGCTCAACAATGCGAAACTTTCAGACACATTTTCTGACTCATTTTTAACTATAAAGGCGTAAAATTGACAGGCCTGAGTATTGAAGGCATTTGGGATCGAATAGCGTTTCCATTTTTCATAAATTACGTACAGAGATAACAGAGACTCTTGTCACGTGACTGTACGTTTTTCTCCTTTCCTGTGCTATCGCTTCCGGAAATTCGATTCAAAACGTTAACTTTGGCAGTATTTTCTGAAAGATATATTACTTTTATCTAAGAAAAAAACGGCATTTACATGGTTTCTGAATAAGAATACCTGCCAATCTCATGCGTTTCCGAAAAGAAATGAATTCACAAATGTATCAAAATGTAGCTCCTTTGGATTTTAGAAAAGCCTTAAAAATGACAGAAATAATTTCACAAATCTACTTTTTATTATAAGCTTCAGAAGTTATCATGTTTTTTAACCCTTTATTCTAAACTACAATAATCTTTTAATAAACCCTTATTTATATTTTGAAACGTCTGTAGAGACGTTGACTAAAACACTGTAAGTAATCGTTAATGTTTACTATTGTATGTTTTCTATTTTGCGAACACATAGTAATTTAAAATATACTGTAAAATGTTCCCATAAATATGCATGTAGTATTCATTAAAAGAACCTTAATTGTATGTCGAGAAAAAACGGAATTTTTTGTAGAAATTTAGTCGGGCGGGGCCGGGCCTGTTTTCACTGATTTTTGTACGGGCCGGGCCGGGCCGAGAACGGTAAAAATGTAAACGGGCCGGGCCGGGCTCGGGCCGAACTTTCAATTTTTACACCGGGCCGGGCCGGGCCAAAATAGCTTTCCTTCGGGCCGGGCCGGGCCCGGGCCTGGAAATTCCGGCCCGTGCAGACCTCTAGTGTACCCCCACTTTGCCCCCCCAAGGGGGCACTTTTCTAAATTTTAGAGTCACCTATCATGTGGCATATTGTTGAAAAGGCCTAATACGACTTATTTATGTTATGCACATCCGGCATTCCTCCCCATATTTTGTAATAAATTTTTAAAAGGCTACAGTCAAACTGCAAAAACGATACAGTTGGGAGACTGCGGTGATTTGGCACAAATCCCTGCAGTTCTTTTGAAGTTGACATAACTATAAATTTACTGCGGTGAGTGTGTAGTTATCAACTACACACTTACTGCGGTTAATTTATGGGTTTTTCTGCCTTTGATTTGTCGACTTCAAAAACACTGCAGGGATTTGTGCCAAATCACCGCAGTCTTCCAACTGCATTTTTTTTAAAGTTTCACTGCAGTTCACTTTTAGCTGGGAATTATGCTGACAGATCTCGCTCCAATTTAGGCTATATTTTATATCTGTTTCCACTAACCCAGAGGAGATGCAGGAGCAAAATGCGCGAAAAGCGTTCTAAAAACGTTCTAAATGCCGATTTGTCAGCGATATCTCAAGAAGAATCAAACTGATTTCAAAAGAAATGGTAGGAAATTGATGCTGACAGACTTTGCTCTAACATAGACGCTATTTTATGTCGGTATCACTATCACCTAGACGTTGCAGGAGCAAAAAAGCGTTCTAAATTTCGATTTTTGTGATCGGTACGGGCTAGCAACTTAAAATTAGGCAAGGTACATATTTATTACATATAAATGATCTTTAAGAACAGTTTCGAAAAAATTATAAATTTAAAATGGGGTGAAAATGCGCGAAAAAGCGTTCTAAAAACGTTCTAAATTGCGATTTATACTCAATCTCAGGAAATACCAAAGCTATTTCAACAGTAATGGTTGCAAATCAATGGTGACAGTCCCTGCTATAACATAAGTTATATTTTATGTTGCTGTCACTACCATCTGAGGGTTGCAAAAGCAAAACATGTTCTAATTTGCGTTTTTTGCACAACTGAGAGGTCTAACACTTTGAAGTATGGCATGGTATTTACTTACAAGATGCAACTGCTTTCTAAGAACAGTCGAAAGAAAATTCCAAATTTAAAAAGATGAAGTAAGCGAAAAGCGTTATAAATTACAATTTTTATGCAATCTCATCAAATACTAAACCGATTAAAAAAAATAATGATGCCAAATTGTTGGTGATAGAACCTGCTCAAACATAAGCTATATTTTATATCTGTGCCACTACCACCAGAGGGTTGCAGGAGCTAAAAACTTTCTAAATTGCGATTTCTGTGATACTGAAAAGGCTAGGAACTTTAAATATGCATGGTAGTTACTTATGAAATATAAATGCGCTCGAAGGACTATCGAAAATAAATTCGAATTAAAAAGGGGTGAAGCGAAGGGGAGGTGTGAAAAGCATTCTAAAAAAGTCCTAAATTACGATATCTATGCAATTTCAGGGAATATAAACCGATTATAAAAGTAATAGTTGCGAATCAATAGTAACAGTCTCTGATCCCACACAGGCCGATGATTCTACCACCTGGGGTTTACAGGAACAACAAACGTTCTATAAAAGGCCTTTAAAAGCTTTCTAAATTACGTTTCTGTGGAATATTAAAAATAACAAACCGATTTCAAAATTAATGTTGTCAAATTAATGGTGATAGTTCCCAATTCAACATAGCCCTTTCTGTTGAGAGAGATGGTAGGACATGGAATTTGGCATGATAGTTAATTTTAAGATGTGAGAAGATGGTTTCTAAAAAATTCAAAACTTCAAATGAATACTGAAATGAGCCTATTAAATGAGCATAAAGGTTTCAAAATATTTTCTAAATTATCATTTATTTAGTTTTATTAATTTAAGTCTCATTTCTGCCTAATGCAGTGTAATAATGATGTTTAATCAAACTGTGTTTTAAATAGTAATTTTTGAATTATTCTTAAAAGTAATAAGTAAAAATTTAGTTAGTACCTTTTAATAAAAATTAGACATATGAATATCACTTGGCATATTTCAAATATTACGCGAGCAAAGCCGCGGGGTTTGCTAGTAGAAAATAAAGGGGAAGAAGGATTTGAAATTTAAATTATTAAAAATAGGAGTTTATAAATATATTATGTGATTTTTAATATGAATTAGAAAAGAGAAAGTTTACTATTAATTATGGCCAAAAGATCGTACATTGCGTGTGTAAATATAAAGAAAAATTCCCATGGTGAAATGTATAATAGAAACCTTTTACCTGAACTCTTGTACTGTGACGTTAAAAAAGAGAATATTTGAAATAACAAACGTATTTTCCAAATCATTTTTGCTCGTAAATCTTACCCATTTTTCTTCATGATGTGATGATATTTTTATATATAAAATTCATTAAATAAATTTAAAACACAAAATATAACACTACATATATACAAAAAGGAATCTTTATTGTATATTTATTTATCATTTTTGGACCTGAAATCTGCGCAGATTCTTTTCTATAAATGAATATTTAAATAATGAAACACACATTTGTTTAACATGGATGCCAACATTATCATATATGATTTGGAAGGATATTCAACAGATATTAACTCTTAATTATATATAGGTAAACATTTTGAATTATTAAATATTGAATGTTAGATTCTTCCACTCCGTTAACCATTTCAGTCTGTTGTCATTAACACAAGTCATTGAATCACTACTGTCAGAGTTTCTCCATACAAATCGGCTTTAAGTTCGTAGAACTAATAAAGTCTCTAATTTCGCCGAATATGCACCGTAAAATCTATAACTGTTGAAGACTCCTAAGTAAGTTGTCACGCTGGACCACGCCCAGAAAACAAAGATTTCAGATCGCTGAGCACTGATCATTTCACTTTGGCAGATACTGTTATTCATTTATAACGAAAAGATTTACTTGATGATAAATCATATGAAACATAATTCATTTGCTTTTCCAGAGGAACTTTTGCAATGGCAGAGCTGCCAACTTGTACAGATTTTATAAAATTTTATAGTAAATTTTACCTAAAACAATCACCGAAATCTAACGATGAAACAAGTAAAAAATTTCTATAGAATTTTAGTGGTAACAATAAACCGTACAAGTTGGCAGCTTTGCAATGGGAATCGATGTCTGTATTCATCACCTCATTTTTGTGATTCAAAACTGCGTAGCCGTTATCGGCAGATGATAACGAAGTCGACATAATCCATTCGGTATTTCTATTAAAGGATTGGGTTGGTGGAGGAATCAAACTTTAAACTATTTCATAGTAAGTTACCAATTAAAAGAAATCGCCATATCGAGCGAAGGACCCGTTTATCCCTACGCCGATATGCCAAGAAATAGAAATCGGCGGTGCCGCCGAGTACGGAGCACGTCCACTCGCGCTAGAATCCAGGCAGGAAGAGAGACGCTATTCTAAAAGGACGCTATCAAAAAGCCGCCGTTAGGAACGAACGTCGTTGATTGGCTGATTTAAAAACGATGCCACACAGAGTAATATAAGTTTGAATTAAAGATCGTTATGCAATAATTTGAATTTTATGTTTGTAAATTATTATAAAAATATTCTATTTCGGAAGAAAGTATTAATATTAAGATTTATTATTTTATTATTGATAATTTTTAACGATCTTTTCTGGTGAATAAATTAAAATTGTTTTTGACTGAAAACGAAAATTAGTGAATATTTAAAGGGAGAATTTAAAATTTTAAAGTAAAAAGGATTATTGATTTAATTTAAATATTTTTAAATTTATTTTTAATTGGAAAGGATGTTATCACATAACACATTTCTTTTCGGAAACGCGTAAGATTGGTAGGTATTTTTATTCAGAAGCTATGTAAATGTCGTTTTTTTTTCATAGATAAAAGCAATATATCTTTCTGAAAATACTGTCAAAGTTAGCGTTTTGAATCGAATTTCCGGAAGCGATAACACAGGAAAGGAGAAAAACGTACAGTCACGTGACAAGAATCTCTGTTATCTCTGTAAGTAATTTATCAAATATGGAAAAAGCTATTCGTTTCTAAATGCCTTCAATAGACAGGCCTGTCCATTTTATGCCTTTATAGTTAAAAATGAGTCAGAAAATGTGTCTGAAAGTTTCGCATTGTTGAGCAGTGAATATGAGAACCACCTTAAGGTATATTTCCAAAGATACTGTTAAAAGAAGTTCATTATCACTATTAATACTGCAAAACACAATGACTGTCCTACACGGCTTGAGATCGATTAAGACCGGTTCCGTCCCGGCACGAGTCTGCTGAAAAAAATTAAAACTCGGAATCAGACATCTTGTAACTGTACGATGCCGATCTCTACGATGGACATGTTACATTTCTGTATTGATGTTGTTAAACTCGTATCGGCTCGTGACATTTATACTTCTCGAGAAAATCATATTCATTGAAAATGGCTCGTATTTTATCTGCTTCGCTTGAATTCTTATATAAATTAATTTTTTTGCCGGCCCAGCCCGTTTGAAAATTCGCCTTCATTCCGCCGGGCCGGGGCGGGTACGGGCCTCGGGCCAAGCCCGGGCCCGTGCAGACCTCTACTGTAAACACCAACGTTTATTGTAAGTAGATAAATATTTATTTTTTCAAGATAAATATTTATGGCATATTAAAAAAAAATCACTGATCATCATGATCGAAGTAATAAATTTTAAATCTACCGGAAAGTTCTTTCTGATAATCTTATTTTACGCCTACTTTTTTTAAAATTCAGATTTCTTCATTGGCACCACTTTTTACTTTCTTCTATCTTCAATAGAAGAAAGTATTGTAATCGAAATTTTTTTCGACTTCCGGTTTTCGACGGATTTACATGTTTTAGGGGTCAGAGATCCAAAAAAACATGTTTATAGAAAATGTCTGTCTGTCCGTGTGTCCGTCTGTCTGTCGCCATTGTACCAACAAAAAGTGTATGAAGTTATGCATAGAATTGAACCAAATTTTTATTTTAAGTTTTTGGCTATGGCAAGCAGATCCTCCCTGAATTTGGAAAAAATTCGCCGGTAGGGGGGCGCTGTAACAGCTATTTTTGTGCGATTTTGAATATTGTACCATCCAAAAGTATATGAAGTTATGCATAGAATTGAACCAAATTTTTATTTTAAGCTTTTGGATATGGCAGGTAGGTCCTCCCTGGATTTGGAAAACATTCGCCGGTAGGGGGCGCTGTAACAGCGATTTTTGTGCGATTTGGAATATTGTACCATCCAAAAGTGTATGAAGTTACGCATAGAATTGAACTAAATTTTTATTTTAAGTTTATGGCTATGACAAGCAGGTCCTCCCTGAATTTGGAAAAAATTCGCCGCTAGATGGCGCTGTAATAGCGATTTTGCATATTGTACCATCGAAAAGTGTATGAAATTATGCATAGAATTGAACCAAATTTTTATTTTAAGTTCTTGGCTATGGTAAGCAGGTCCTTCCTTAATTTGGAAAAAATTCGCTGGTAGGGGCGCTTTAATAGCGATTTTTGCGCCATTTTGAATATTGTATCATCGAAAAGTGTATGAAGTTATGCATAGAATTGAGCTAAATTTTTTGTGTTTCTTTTTGGTCATGGTATGAAGGTCCTCCCTGAATTTGGAAAAATTCCGCTGGAAGGGGGAGCTATAATTACGATGTCTGTACCATTTTCTTTATTGTACAATCGAAAAGTGTATAAAATTATGCATACAATTGAACCAAATTTTTTGTGAATATTTTTGGCTTTGGCCATCAGGTCCTCCTTGAATTTGGAAATATCGCGCGGTAAAGGGGCTCTTTGATAGCGATTTTTGTATACTTTTCTTGATTTTTCGTAGTTCTATTGTCCATCGGCGGCTCGTGCAAAGGCGGGAACTCACTTCCTGCTAAGCCGGCTATTCGCAAATATCTGATAACAACATAATAAGGAAAAACTATGAATTTGAACAAATATCATGATATAGATTTGCTCGTTTTTAGTTCTTTCAATTGACTGAAGCAGGAATTTAAGATGGAAATCAAAGTTGGTATAGTAATGAACTAATAATATTGAAGTATTAACATGTGTAACTAGTTTTTGAAATATTAAGATGTATAAGATAGAAGAAAGTTTTGGGATTGGCACATCCAACTAGTTTGAAATGGTAAAAGTTTGGTTGTTTTCACATTTCACATTAAGATGAAAACAATGGGAATTTTACTATTTCAAAAAAGTAGTGCCAATAAAGAAATCTGAATTTTAAAAAAGTAGGCGTGAAATAACGTTAGCGGACAGAACTTTCCGATAGACCAAATATGAAAGTATGGCACTGTTCAACCCTTTATATACTGACGATATTTATAAGTACCACTCCCTTTAAACTTTCATCCCACAGTGAATATTATTAATAATCTAATGGTACTTTGCAAAAATACTCTTTTAACTCCACTTTATCAGGATACATGGCTGCAATAGTTCTAGGTTCGTTATTTTAGCGATGAAGGGGGCTATCTTTGAAACAGTCGAAATGTTTTGTGACGACATTTTGTACTGATTGTCACTCTTGTCTTTTTATTTCTGCAAACATATTAAAGTACATAAGATAAGTGTTGGAGTTTTTTATGTGCTCATTATGATCTTAGAATACAATTTGACCAGCTATTTTAAGTGAGTGGTGTACGTATTTGATTTACAGTTGAATTACTCGGCGGTACTTATAAGTACCACCAGTACACTGGGAGTTAGAGAAAAACTTCTTATTTACTTTTTGTTTGTGTAGTTATCCGTATTTTTATCTGCGTTATAATGCAATTACTAAAATGTAGTGTAGTAATGTTTTTCCTGGTATATCTTTTCTGTTTCATTGTTATTTTTCAATTCCTACTATTAGCTCACACTCTCCCTATATTTATTTATATACTAGCAAACCCCGCGGCTTTGCTCGCGTAATATTTGAAATATGTCAAGTGATATTTATATGTCTAATTTTTATTAAAAGGTACTAACTAAATTTTTATTTTATTAAAAGGTACTTATTACTTTTAGGAATAATTAAAAAAAATTACTATTTAAAACAGTTTGATTAAACATCATTGTTTCTCTGCATAAGGCAGAAATGAGACTTAAATTAATAAAACGAAATAAAACTAAATAAATAATAATTTAGAAAATATTTTGAAACTTTTATGCTTAATTAATACGCTCATTTCAGTATTTATTTGAAGTTTTGAATTTTTTAGAAACCATTTTCTTACATCTTAAAATTAACCATCATGTCAAATTCCAAGTCCTACCACCTCTCTCAACATAAAGGGCTATGTTGAAATAGGAACTGTCACCATTAATTTGCCAACATTAATTTTGAAATTGATTTGTTATTTCCTAATATTCCACAGAAACGTAATTTAGAAAGCTTTTAAAGACCTTTTTTAGAGCGTTTGTTGTTCCTGTGAACCCCAGGTGGTAGAATCATCGGCATAAAATATAGCCTGTGTAGGATCAGAGACTGTTACCATTGATTCGCAACTATTACTTTTATATTTGGTTTATATTCCCTGAAATTTATTTTCGACAGTCCTTCGAGGGCATTTATATTTTATAAGTAACTGCCATGCCATATTTAAAGTTTCTACCCTTTTCAGTATCACAGAAATCGCAATTTAGAAAGTTTTTAGCTACTGCAACCTTCTGGTGGTTGTGTCACAGACATAAAATATAGCTTATGTTTGAGCAGATTCTATCACCAACAATTTGTCATCATTATTTTTTTAATCGGTTTAATATTTGATAAGATTACATAAAAATTGTAATTTATAACGCTTTTCGTTCACTTCATCTTTTTAAATTTGAAATTTTCTTTCGACAGTTCTTAGAAAGCAGTTGCATCTTATAAGTAAATACCATGCCATACTTCAAAGTGTTAGACCCTTCAGTTATGCAAAAAACGCAAATTAGAACATGTTTTGCTTTTGCAACCCTCAGATGGTAGTGACAGCAACATAAAATATAACCTATGTTATAGCAGGGACTGTCACCATTGATTTGCAACCATTACTTTTGAAATAGCTTTGGAATTTCCTGAGATTGAGTAGAAATCGCAATTTAGAACGTTTTTAGAACGCTTTTCGCGCATTTTCACCCCTTTTTAAATTTCCAATTTTTTAGAAACTGTTCTTAAAGATCATTTATATGTAATAAATATGTACCTTGCCTAATTTTAAGTTGCTAGCCCCTACCGATCACAAAAATCGAAATTTGGAACGCTTTTTTGCTCCTGCAACGTCTATGTGATAGTGATACCGACTTAAAATAGCGTCTGTGTTAGAGCAGAGGCTGTCAGCATCAATTTCTTACCATTACTTTTGAAATCAGTTTGATTCTTCCTGAGATATTGGTGACAAATCGGCATTTAGAACGTTTATAGAACGCTTTTCGCTCATTTTTCTCCTGCTCTCCTCTGGTGTAGTGGAAACCGATATAAAATATAGCCTATCTTGGAGCAAGATCTGTCCCCATCATTTTTACACCATTATATTTGAAATCGGTTCAGTATTTCCTGAGATTGCTAGAAATTGCAATTTAGAACGTTTTTTACAACGCTTTTTGCGCATTTTGACCCCCCTTTTAAATTTCGACTTTTTTAGGAAATGTCCTTAGAGATCATTTATATCTTATAACTAACTACCATTCTAAATTTCACGATTCAAGGCCCTTCCGTCACGCAAAAAACGCAATTTAGAACGTTTTTCTCCTGCACCCCCTTTGGGGTAGTGGCAACGACATGAAACATAGCCTATGTTGGAGCAAGGGTTTTCACCATCATTTTGACGCCATTATTTTTTTAATCGGTTTGGTATTTCCTGAGATTGTGTAGAAATCACCATTTAGAACGTTTTTTTAGAACGCTTTTCGCGCATTTTCACCCCTTTTAAATTTCGAATTGTTTAAGAACTGTTCTTAGAAATCCTTTATATCTAATAAGTAGCTGATACTTCAAATTTCATATTTCTAGGCCCTCCAGTAACACATAAATCGCATTTTTAGAACGTTTTTTGATCCTGCACCCCTTTTGGGGTAGTGGCACTGACATAAAACATAGCCTATCTTGGAGCAAGCGTTGTCACCATCATTTTGACACCAATATTTTTTAAATCGTTTTGATATTTCCTGAGATTATGTAGAAACTACCATTTAGAACGTTTTTAGAACGCTTTTTGTGCATTTTCACCCCTTTTAAATTTCGAATTTTTTAAGAACTGTTCTTAGACATCATTTATATCTTATAAGTAACTAATATTCCAAATTTCATATTTCTAGGCCCTTCAGTAACGCAAAAATCGCATTTTTAGAACATTTTTTGCTCCTGCACCCCCTTTGGGGTAGTGGCACCGACATAAGATATAGCCTATGTTCTAAGTTGGACTAACACCATCATTTTGATACCATTACTTTTGGAATCGGTTCGGTAGTTCCTGAGCTTACCTCCTACAAATAAACAATTTTTTCCTCTTTATAATAGGAAAGTATAGATTTATATATTTATCTTGTACAAATTTTCAATCGTTAATAAAATACTCATTATTCATCCTATCAGGTTGAAATAATTTTTTTTAAACTTTTACTGGATGACAATTGATGTTAATAAAGTTTTTTCAAATATTAATTAATTAATTAAATTTTAATTAATTAATTTTAGTTTTGCATGGGAAACAAAATGGCCGCCATTGGTTATTGAATTTCAATGAAAGTATTTTCAATAAGGGTTACCATAGGGGGGGACCCTGTTCTGTCGCCAAATACCGCCAAGTTTGTCGCCAACTTGGCGATATATCGCCAAATTTGGCGGCGAAAATGAGTCTCCAAAAGTGACGCCAACTTGGCGATATCTGTAATATTTCGCCAAATTCCCATAGAGTTCCATTGTAAACCTACTTGCTTATAGAAAATCAACAAATTGAGATATTTTAATGCAACAAAAACTCATATTAGCTTGATTATATTAAATTTTTCTTTGATGGCCTAAGTAGGAATTGACTTTAAAAACAAAATTTTTATATTACTTGTTTTAAAAATAGGAAATAGAAAAAGTTGTGGCACCGGCTCTTTTTTCTATTCTAGAAATAGCATATGTAAATTCATATATTGCATATGTGGAGATGCGAGAGAACATGTTGTCCCTGGAATATAGGCGGTGCATAGCTAAAGGACCTGAGTGGTTAAGGCACCACACCGCTAATGGCTAATCGCTTGAGAGCGTATGCGGGCTGCGGGTTTAACACTCTCGCTAGTTCCGTCGCATTCTCTGTGTGGATCTTCCGGATGTAATTCTCATGGCGTTGTAAATTTTCTAGGGCTATCTCGTCTTTGTACATTGACGATGACTTATAAGCGGGCCCCTGATGTCAAGCTCACAAGTCAGATGTATGTGTTCAATAAATAAGTGAATAAATAAACTAAAAAACTGCTAACAAGATTGAAAAGTTTAAAAAAAAAAACTTTTTTTAATGCCATTAAATTTTAATTTTTACTCATTTTTCATGTGTAAAATAAAATTATATCAATTTAATATTTTTTTTATTGTTAACTTATGAGGGGCTTCTGGTTAGCATTTTTAAGAGTTTAAACTTTATTTGACATATCATGTGGGTTTTTCTATTACGAGAATATTTTAGGCTTAGTGTATACTGACGGTACTTTAAAGTACCACTTTAATTAATTAGCTCTAACGAATCAAATTTCTCACGGGTGAGTATTTTTTTTATGAATATCTTTTAATTTTCATTGTAGTGAACGAAAAAAAAAAATTACAGGGAAAAAATGCAGTAGATAAAGGGTTAATCCATTTGTCTAGAAATTCCATTTTCTTCCAAAGGCAAATAAATACAGTCACCTCTCACTTATACGCGTTTGAAGGGACGGATTTAAAATCGCGCATAACTGAGAGCCGCACATAATTGAGAGGATGCTGTATGTAATAATTCTTTATACACATTATGGGAAAAAACATTTTTAAATATAAGAATTATGATTAATAACATTTTACAAAATAAAAGAGGTGTAATATTAGTGTAGTGTATTTAAAATCCTTACACTTTTTCTATAAAATTTAGTTTAAAAAAATATAATAAACGTAAAATTTCCTTTTACATAGAAGAAGGTATGCCAATTAGTCCTGTTTTAAGAAGTTATCGATGCTAGTTTGTTGTTTGTACAACGACCTTTACTAATGCATTAAAGTGCGTCGTTGTACTTGATGTTACATCAGCATAACATCTCAAAGCGTCCAGGGCTCCTAAAGCGGTAGCATAGCATGGGACAGTTATAATATCAGTTTCATCATTATCATCATCTTCTTCATCTTTTTCAGCTGCCATGTCACCAAAAACAGTTTCAATATCTCTTATTGCCGTTAATATCAACATTAGCGAAATCTTGAAAAGAAAGAGAATCTTGGCTTATGCTGTTTCACTCTTCTTCGTCTATTTTAAAATCATTGCTGTTGTTTTCCTTTTCCTGTAATGGAATAGCTTCAGCATCATTTGAATGAACAAAATTCGCTTTTCTAAAGCAATTAGAAGTTGTTGTGCCTATTACGTTATTCCAAAAAGAAACGAACATACGCATAGCATCCAGAATCCAAATTTTCTTGCATTCCCTTTTCTACACTGGGATATAAACATTCTTTGCACCGAATCTTTCCTTTACTGAGCTTTAACTGACCTTATTATAAACAGATCTAATGGCTGAAGTTTGTTAGTACAATGGACTTTACCCACGAATGGCAACAGCCACGCCTCTGCGGGGAAAAACCCTCCGAAAAAGACCGTTTATTGGACGAAGGGGTAAAAGTGTTAAAATGTTCTTCACACCTATTGGTGTTTTTCTTCTGTTTACCCGCGGCAGACGTCACCTGGGTAAAGTCCATTTACAGGCAAAAATATGACTCGTGTATGTGTCAGCAATGGTAGATATGAAGATGGGCGGGACACTGATCCACAAATAGCAGAACTTTTATTTTTTTTAGCCATTTTCATATCAAATTCCTTCAAAAAGTCTAAAAATAGTCTGTTATTTCCGCGTATAACTGAGAGAGACAATTCAAAGTGGCGCTTATAAGTGAGAAATCTACAGTATTATTTTCCTATTCCTCGTGACAGGACCTTACGAAAATAGCGTATAACTGAGAGACGCGTATAAATGAGAGGCGCATAAGTGAGAGGTGACTGTAGTTAATATTTGTAAAAATCAAGATAAATAAAAATAAACTGTAAACATCAATGTTTATTGTATGTAGATAAATATTTGTAATACAAGGATACACATTTATGACATATTTTTAAAAAATCACATCATCATAACATAAATAATAAATATTGAAGTAATAAAACTGTTTCATTGTTCTTGAAATTCCATTTTTTTTTCAAAGACAAATAACTAGTTAATATTTGTAACAATCAACATAAATAAAAATAAACTGCAAAGGTCAATGTTTATTGTACGTAGATAAATGTTTATTATACAAGGATAAACATTTATGAGATATTTTTTTTTTAAATCACATCATCATAATCTAAATAATAAATATTGAAGTAATGAAACTGTTATATCCATTTTCTTGAATGTGATTATTAATATACGCTTTGACTTTTACTCTTACGCTGCTTTCTTTTCATAAGGAATTCAGCAATATCTCGGAAGCCTGTTGAAAAATAAAATAATGAAACAAAATGTAGTTTAACAATCTTTAAAAAGAAATTAAAACATACTTTTAAGAAGTGGCGATGCATAATTATTGAAGTTAACTCAAAGGCGAATTTAAAATTCATGTTTTATAAATGAAAAACCACGTTGTTTACACGAGTCGTCTATTTCCAAAACTCTTTATGTCCAAAAACTGAAATTTTGCTGGAATCGATTCGCACATCAAAACGCAATCGGTCTGTCAAGTCATATCTTGGAGGAAAACACCTGAAAACCCGTTTTCCACCAAGATATGAATTGGCAGACCGATTGCGTTTTAATATGCGAATTGAGTTTTAACTAATTCTGGAATTTCAGCCGTGAACTCGATGAGGGGATTGACTGTGGTGCCGCCTCCTGGTCTATAATGTTTGGATCATTCTCAAACCATTAGCAATTACCATAAGCGATAAGCTTAACGAACTATGTCATATATTAAGTATATTTAGTGAACCTATTAGACATATGATTAGTGCTGTGCTTATCATTATTAGATTAAACTATATTATTATCATATTAAGATCTAATTGGATTTTTTAAAAATCTGAAAATTTATAAACATATATGGGGCATTCTCACAATCTTTTGACTTTTGGGGAAAAAATCTGGCGGAATTAAACTTGCTAAAATAACATTTTAATCTGATAGACGAATGCCTTAATGATTCAAAATAAAGAAAAAATGGTCAGCAGCGAAATTTTTTTTTTTATTTAACTGAGGTTTATGTTAAACTTATGTTACGGAAAATTAAACTTTGCGAGTTTATTTTCCTTACCTTTTTACCACTAAAACTTTTTATTTTCTTCGAAATTTTTACTTATAAGGAATTTGCATAGTACCACAGGACATTCAGATAAGAAATAATAACAATGTAGTATTTTTAGTACAAAATTTTGGTATAACATTGTCTTAAAGGGGTATTAAAGAAGGGACGGCAAGGTAAAAAAAAGGGGACAGCATAGGAAAAAAGGGACGGTAAGGATGGAACGGTAAGGAAAATTACCACCAAATTTTAGGAAAATCATGTTAAGACTAAGTGATAGCCACAATGTTCATTGATTTTTTGAAACAGTTGTTAACATTGGATTAACTTAAATTTTTTTAAAAGTTACCTCGAAAAGTGCAGGAATAAACCTTGGGGACGGTAAGACTACCCATAAAGCCACGATCTTGAAATTGATATTTAAATGCTGATTTAAATTCTGCAGTAAATTTCCTGTCAAAGAATTTTAGACATTCTTTCTCTAGCGTACTTCTTTCTGCATGAGAAAAAACTTGAAAAAATTCTGTGGTTGCAACTGAAGTGATTTTCTGTATAAGTTTAGCAAGAGGGACGGTAAGGATGAAAAACCCAGGGACAGAGTTAAAAAAATAATATAAACCGTAAAAATGTGTGCAGGTTAATTTTTTGCTACATATTTATATAAAACAATTGTCCCAGTTTCGGAAAAAAATTACATCGAATTACTTTTATTGAAACAATTTTATACAGACAGCTCCAAACTTAAAAATCAGCATCAGGGACACGGGACGGTATAGGAGTTTTCCTGGTATTTGGACCCCAACATCGTCCAAAACTTATTTATCTCGTTAATATTGTTACGCAATCTTTCAGTGGGATGTTCTCCAGTATATAAAATAAAAAAACACAAAAAAGTGTATTAAAATAAAAATTATTATTCAGGGACATGAAAGTCAAAAGACTGTGAGAATGCCTCATGTAAAGAAAACCATGAAATAGTTCCGATTATACATACCTTCCACAAGTGCGATATCCAATGGCAACATTCCTTCATTATTTGGAATAGATGGATCAGCACCTGTAAGTAGAGTTTCACCCATAAGTAGGTTGTTTAACGAAAGATAATTCAATGTGTTATAAACTAAGGTTAAATTCACTGCAGTAATGGTCCACTTAAGGACATTTATCTAATTATTATTAAAAAAGGTTGTGAATTCCAAAAGATGTACACATTTTTAGCCTAGTCCTAACCTTCATCTATCAGAATAAATATTCAGAGTTTCAAAATATATTCTTCGGATATAAATAAAAATGTTATCTTCCTCTAAGCTCCAGTAGTGGGCATACTCAATTTCTGATGCATGAATCTTTAAGTTTTTGGCTTATCCAACAAGTTATTTATAATGTAATAGAGTGTATCAACAGTAGTTTAATTTAAAATAAAACATAATACTATTAAAGAAACAATGTTTGAAATAAAAACTTATCTCTTAATGAAATAAATCTCTAAGAATTTGCCAAAAAATCTGTTTTTGAAGACACTCTAGAAAATAAACAAATGTACCAGCAGGAAAAAAAAAATATTCAAAGAGTTTATGGAAAGTTAACATTTAAGAATGTTAGTCAATCCGATTTCTTTCAGTCGTTTTTCAGAAATGCATTTTGGGCTGGTTTTTAAACTTTAAAAATTAGTAGCCCACTACTGGTAAATGGGCCACTATAGGTGTATTTACCTTAAATATGAACACAAAACTAAAGTAATTAAGCATTATGGATTCAACTTTTTTATGACCTATATTTATAATTTTGCAGAAAAAGACTGTCAAGACTGTCTTTAATTCACGAAGGTGACGAAAGCAAAAAATCCCTCTGTTGAGCGAATGGACAATCAGCAGATACGCAGAAATTTTATTCGGTTGGCACTGCTTTTTTTAAACTGCATACTTCTCAAATATCAAAAAAGGCTCAAATTGAAAAATTACAAATATTACCGTAACTTGTTTATGGTAGTAAAAACGATGCATGCACCTTAACGGCGCGTGTGCATCAATAAATAGACCTGATCAGGTCTATGGATCCCTTCGAAGGGTTAAACTGGCAGTGCAATAGTTGTAAACAGTTCGTGTGGCTTGGAAAGATTATTACTTTGCAGTAAGTTTGCAGTATTTTTGATTACTTGTTTGCCGTTAATTCGCAATAAACTTGATACAGCATGAATTTAGCTTGCACGACAAGTTAGCTGCAAGTTCAAAGTGTGGTGACTTCGGCGTTTGCGTTATCTTGCTACAGTCGTGTTATCAGGGGCGGATTGCGGATTTAAGGGGTCGCGATGGTCGCAATCGCGAGGGGCCCCCAAATCTTCTTTGAGTTCAAAGAGAAATGTGACGTTTTGATAAAAGAATTTTATTAGTGTTCTTTTTTTAATTTTTCAGTTAATATTACAATATCATTTTCATGTAATAAATATAATTTTTTCTATCGTTTGCTACTACCAGA
The DNA here is from genome assembly GCA_963932465.1 of Maratus speciosus. NCBI lineage: Eukaryota > Metazoa > Arthropoda > Arachnida > Araneae > Salticidae > Maratus > Maratus speciosus. Next base: position 583,034,837 of record OZ010788.1, on the reverse strand, counting down.
AATGTTTTAATTTTCCCTTATCTTTTTTTCCGTTATGAACTATTAGGACTATGATCGTTTGTGGACGGATAGGGTGAGATTCAAAGGAAACTTGGGTCTGAGCCGAAAGGAACACTGTTAGAGACATTCTATGACGTTTTAATTATACAGATTGAGGGACTAATTAAATCATAGGCCATCAACCTGAGGCCCCTAATTTCGGGGGCCCCACACTTGGTATGCAGTTTTTATAAAGCTGATGTTTTAAGTGAATTTTTACTTTGTTACTGTTTATCTATACTAATAAAAGAAAGTTCCGCTCTGTGTGTGTGTCTGTGTGCGATGGCTAGCAAAGCTACCGCACGTAGAAGTCTGAACATTTGGGTGAGGATAGTCTAAGCCAGTTCCTGATGCACCTGAGGGTCAGATTTTTAATATTTTAAGACCACGGGCTACCTGAGCCCTTCAAAACTTTATGCCCTAAATTTTTAATCTTGCCTCTTTTTTATTCGATTTTCTTCGTTTTTGGTGGCCTTTTGCCATTTAGTTATCCCCCTTTCTACGTTTCAGTTAAGATCCTGGCTCCCTGGGGACCGATACGGAATCCGGAAGTTTTTGTGCCTTAAACTGTTAATAACTTGCCCTTTTTAATACAATATTCGTTTTTGGTGACCTTTTTAAATTTAGTTATTCTCCAGCTTCTACATTCCAGCTTAAGACCCTGGCTTCCTAGGACCCGGTCCAGAGGCCCTTGAACTTTTTGTCTGCTATGCATCTTTCATTCCCTAATTGTGTCGCCCTCTCAATGCATAACTTTAAAGTTGATTCTTGGATTCCTGTCCCCGGGCCAACACTCTCATATTTTTATTGGGGCCCTAAGGGCCTTTTTAATGCATCCCCCTCCCTTTTTGAATATTTCTTTAAAATTTTATTCTAATAATTCATACCCTATGCTTAATTTCGTCTAATTGAAGATCTAAAGCGCAAAATACTAGGCCCTTTTAACACGTTTTCATCTAAGAGCCCTGCTCTGAACTATCAGTTGGCCTCTTTTGCATGTCCTATTATAGCTTCCTTAAAAATGGTCCTATTCACTAGCTTTTTTTTGTTTAACGACTTCTTAGGTGCTATAACTACAACATGAACTAGAAAAAAATTTCTCAGACTTCACCTACCACCAGTTTTAAATATTAATGGCTTTCTTGGGGTCTTGCTACACCTTCTTTAAAAATAATCCAATTCTCTTGCAATTTTCTTTTACATAATTCTTGGGTCTTCCGGTTACTTTATAAACTACTAAAAAATTTCCTTATACTCAACTACATTCGAGTTAAGATTGTGGTCCCCTTGGACGTGGTACAGGGTCCCTTGAAGTTTTTGTGCCCTTAATTGTTAATAAATTGCCACCTTTTAATCCGATCTTTGTTTTGAGGTAACTTTTCCATTGAGTTATTCCCCCCTTTCTACATTCCAATTAAGGCCCTGGCTCAGTGGGACCCAGTCAGGAGTCCCTTGAACTTTTTGTGCGCCACGTATTTTTAACCCCCTAATTCTATCACTCTGTCAATGCATAAATTCAAAATTGAGTCTTGGACTCCTGTCCCCGGGTCAAGACCCTCATATTTTTATTGGAGCACTAGGGCCCTTTTTTAAAGCATCCCCCCTCCCATTTTTTCTTTAAAATTTCATTCAAATGATTATTTTTATACCCTAAGCGTAATTTCGATTAATTAAAGATCTAAAGTTCTAGGTAATAGGACTTTTTAACATTTTTTTTCGGGACCCTGCCCTCAACTATCAGTTGGCCCCTTTTGGGCCCCTATTATCGCGCCCTTGGGTCTAATTTACCAGTTCTTTTTTCTAACAACTTTTTAGGATTTCCAGCTACCCCTCATATTTTTATTCGAGCCTTAGGGCCCTTTTTAAGTATTTACCCTTATTTTTTGCGCATTTATTTAAAATTTTATTCTAATGATTATTTTGTACATTATGTTTAATTTCGACTAATTGGAGATCTAAAGATCTAAATACTAGGACCTTTTAACAAGTTTTCATCTTAGGATCCTGCTCTCAACTATCACATTGACACTTTTTGATCCCCCTATTATAACTCCCTTAAAAATAGTCCAATTCACTAGCTTTTTCTTTTCTAACAACTTGTTAAGTCCTTCAGCTACTCCATGAACGACAAAAAAAATTCTCAGACTTCAGCTACCACCAATTTTGAATATTAATCACCTTCTTCAGGCCCTTGGTGCAGTCTCTTTAAAATATGATCACATTCCCTTGCAATTTTCTTTAACATAGTTCTAGGGACCTCCTGCCACTTTATAAATTACTAAAAAATTTCCTTATATCCTTGCTACCAACGTTTTCAGACATGAATCTTCTTTTAGGCATCAACTTACGTTTACTCACTACAGTCGTAAATTAAAAATAACGCTACTGTTAAAGGTAAGTGGTTAACTTTAGAGAGGTGGGGGTATTTCATCCGTAAGTTAGATATTGGGTTCAGTTAAAGGGAATTTGATAAATGTATAGATGGAGAGGGCACCTTCCACCGCTTGGGAGCGCATTTTTTCCTCGGGTTTTATCGGCCCGATTTCAATGGCAATTGGGTCATTTAACTGAGATTATAATTAAGCTACATTTTGCATTATGAACGTTCATCTTGGACTTTTGTTGTCACCCTTTTCGAAAATTAATGGCGCATTATTTTCTCGGTTTCTATGACCCGATTTCATCGAAAATTGGTTCATTCAATTTAGCTTAGGGTTGTTATACAGATTTTCGTTCCATCTTCTACTGCTAGGGGGTAGCATTCTAATTTCGGGGCCTATGGGCCCGATAACTACGGGGTTTGGGTCACTCAACTTGGTTTTCGATTGTCTTCGGCGCGTGCAGAGCACTTCGGGTATACACTGCCTCAGACAGCGGCAAACCAGGTCACAGATTCGTTCAGAAAGAGGCAGTGGCGTAGCCAAGGAGGGGGTCAAAATGCTCTGGATACCAGTAATATTTCAAAGTTTTCCACGTCTTGATTAATAGCAGAAAATTTTCCGATTAAATAAAGCGAACTGAACTTTACAAAATCACTGGTATTCAGAGAATTTTGACACCCACCCTTGCTACGCCACTGGAAAATGTTTGTTGGGTAATTCGGACGCTGTTGAAGGCATTGGGGCCCCGTAAAAACGAAGTCCATTTGAAACACTCTATGATGTCGAAGGCATTGGGGCACGAATTTTCCGAAGATATAAAATCATACAAACTTGAATTTTGTGTAAGGTTATTATAAAGGGCCCGGGCAACGCCGGACGGGTCAGCTAGTAATCAATATTTTATTATTGCACAAGTTTTATTATTGAATATTGAATCATAAGTGTTCATACTTTTTTCCTCTCCTGAAATTCTCCACATCCAGATAAAAAATGACACACGACAATCAAATATATCTTGGCTGTCAAATACAATGTTCCCCATAGTTTTCCCCAATATGATTTGTTTTCCATTTTAGCAGATGTTTTGCTAATCGCAGTTGTGAAAGTGCCACTTTTACATTTTTGGGACATTTTTTTTTTTTTTTTTTGTGTGGCATTCTCTATTAAGACACACGCAATTACAAACCTATATGCAGATTAGTTAATTAAATTGTTGTTTAAAAAATATGTACTATATATATATCTATATATATATAATCCTAATGAAGCGAATTTATGAAACGATTGATTGTATTTCACAGTGATTATTCCTAAAATATGGAACCTTTGGCTGTGAAATTAGCACCAATTTTCAGTATTGATCCGCGTATGTCAAAAATGGTATTATAATTTTTAAATTTGATTTAGTTTTCGAGGTATTAATTTTTTTTTTTTATTGTAACAATATTTTTGTAATAATGGCAACAAAATGTCTCCATTTTTGTGGAAAAAGGGGAGGAAAGAAAAATATAAGGATTGTTAGATTTTTTTTTTTTTTTTTTTTTTTTTTTTTTTTGCCAAATTGAAATTACCTTTTATTTCAATCGAAAGTGGAGACAATATTGTGATAAAATTATATTTTTCAGGAAAATTTGAAAAAAGAATTCATTAAATAATAATAATACGATTAAGTAAGTAATATTTTTTTATTTATTTCAATCAAATTTTCCTCATTTCAAGCTATATTTTTTCATATCTTAGAAAATGGTACTATTTTATATTGTTGCCAATTTTAAAAACAGCGCAAAGAATAATACATCATTTCAATTAAAAATTTATTTACACGTGACTATTATACGTTTGCAGGGGGCAGAGTCCCCTAGTATTTATATAAAAATGCAGTGCAGATGGTTATAAAACAATACGTGGAGCTTCGAATTCTTTTATATCTGTAAAGCATTTGCCATTCTTTGAGCCCAGCTGTGTAACGAAAAGGAGAAAATATAATTTAATTTTGTTATAATTGATGAATTTATTGAAATTTACTGAATTTACTGAAATTGTTTTATTAAAACGTGAAATTAAAAAATGCAAGCAAGATAATGGCATGCAGTGCAGGTCGCTGCAGTCCCATGCATTAAAGCCAAATTCATTTATATCTTATTTCATGAAATAAATGAGCCAAAAACGAAAAACAGCGAAAAGAGGTTTTGAGTTATAGCTCAGCAAATGCTAAAATATTGTCTCCTTAGTTTCTGATTAATTTTGGTTTGAATTATCATTTTATGTTCTTAAAAAATTGAAAGGAAAATAAGATACATAATTTTAGCTCATTTATCCGTCACAATATCCAAGTTCGTGTAAAATAATCTGATGTAATTTGAATGTGAAATGAATTTCGTATAATTAATCCTTAACGACTTGAATACATTTTAATTTATTTTTTAGTAATTATTGTAACTGAGTTTTGAATAGCTATTATTTTTTAACTAGCTGACCCCCTCCTCCCCTCCCGGCATTGCCCAGGCGCATGATGAACGACTCTTAAATGAACCTCAAATTTGCATCATTTTATATCTTTAACTCCATTTTGTTTGAATTTATATTTTTAAATGAAAAAATATCGAATTGAGAGTACCTGCTATTTGGTATTTTATTTTCTGTGTAATTTGATTTTTGGAGTCTATGCTTAACAAAAGCGAGTGAAACCGCGACGAAACCACGAAACACTCAGGTTTTTACCGATTTCGTCGAACTTTTTATACATTTTATTTTTGTCGATTGCATTATCGATTTGAAGGAGATTTCAGCTTTAAGAACATATTTTTTCTTCGTCGGTACCTCTAAAATTGCGCCCTGGAGGGCGATACCTCGACGAAACACTAAAATTTCTACAGATTTCGCCGAAATTTTCACGCCATTTTACTTTGTAAAAATTTTTCTACCCGTCCGAACGTTTCATAATTTTTGTAGGTGATCTTAATCTAGTCTATTGAGATTCTATAAAAATACTGTGTTAAAATACATACAGATGTTTAGTTACTTTAAGTGTACAAAAAAATTGTCTCCGTGAGGCGCGAAGTGACCCGAGTTCGCCGGTTATTTAAAAGGGTTAAAATTCATATTTTTAAAAAACAGTTGCACCATCGAATAGAAGATTTTGTCTTTAAGACTATATTTTTGGTTTGTCTGTACCTCTAAAATTGCATCCTGAAGGGGCGTTGCCTGGAGGGGAGAAAAATGGTTTTTTTTTTTTTTTTTTTGGAGAAACTACCCTCTTTGAATTTTCTTTTTCAAAGGGTTAACTGCGATATATTTTTTAATTTATTACGGGGTTTGAGACGTAAGGGTACGATCTTTTAGAATATGTCATCCGCTTTTAACTTTAGTAAGTGGTTTGGTAAGCGATATGTAAGTTAATATGACAAAATACCCCTCCCCCTCCTCCCCGGAATTCCTTCTTTTCGATGTTAATTTTCTCATGATGCGTAAATAAGGCTTGCTTTTTCTCTCTCGTTGACCTAGATGAGTTTTTAATGAGAGTGCGTCGCGATTGTTCATAAATAACTCAGCTTATAAGTAGATGTTTTAGAGTCCCAGATGTGTGAGGAGAGGCCTTGGACTACCCTCACAAAAATTTTCCGCTTTGTACGTGTGGTAAATTTTGCTTGTTATCGCTACACACACACACACAGAGCAAAAATTTCTTTTATTAGCATAGATTATAAATATACCCAATTTATTAAGATGAAAGGGCCCCAAAAAGTTCCAGTGAGAGGGGCCCCTCACTTCAGAAATCCGCCACTGCGTGTTATGAACTTTCAGTCTTGTCACGCTGAGCTTGCTGCAACTTTGCAGGTTTTCAAAGCAAAATTTCTGCAAATTTTCTGCAAACTAAAAATGGTATGTGGGATTAATTCTCAAGTAAACATTTTCACATGCATACCTGAATTTCTCCATGCAATTCTAACAAAATAATGATAATGTTAATGCTAATGCATTTTGTATGTTCGTCTGTTAAACTTGTTTGCTAAACATCATGAAAATATTTACTTGAGAATTTGTAAAAATATGGATTAAGTGTAGAATTAATCAATTTTTCTTTAAGTGGCTGCACCACCCACATCTCAAACTCTCTTATTCTTTAATGAAAATAATCCTTACCGTGAAGAACAAGCAATTGCGCTAGATCTAATCTTCCGTTTAAAGCAGCAAGGTGCAAAACTGTGAAACCACCGCTATTCTGATGATTTACATCGCAACCTGAAACAAGAGAATATTATTAATGTTAATTGTTTATGAAATGGCAGTTAATACGGTTAGTTTATTTTAATGTATGTAGGATAACCGCCATTCACATAGAATAGTAGTAATACTGAGGATAAGTAAAAAATTAAATATGTATATATGTTTTTTATTACGTATCGAATAGTATATAAGGAATATTTAGGGAACCGATGAAAACGGAATCGATATAGAGTCAAATCTGTTTAGATCGTATTTCTCAGAACAGAGAAAAAAAAAGTTCGAGATACCTAGGTTTCGATGTTTCGAAACAGGGGCGTAGCTACCGTGGAGTAGTTGGAGCAAACTGCTCCAGGCGCACGAATCCTAAGGGCGCAAAATTTAGCGAAATGAAAATTTGTAAAAATATTTGCATATTTTTTTTTCATTATTAATCAGATATTATAGATAAATATTGTTACAATCGGCATATTCCTATGATATTTTACTTTGTTTAATCTCACTCTTGTGTTTTTACTACTGTGTCTTTGTATGTTACTTTCTACTGTGTTTAACCTCAACTATTTCGATTTAAAACATGTTTTTATACACAGATAAAACAATTTACTTCTATTCGCGAAGTTTTAATTTTAATTTATACATTATCATTTAATTAATGCAGCCTCGAGTAACTTCTCCAACACCGTTTCAGTATGCCTGCTTTTTTTCTGAAACTTTACCGAAGACGACAGTTGAAGATTTTCAAATCTTAAAATAATCAACATTTATTTACAGGGCTCTCACTGGTCACTTTACTGGCTACCACCATTTCCAAATAATCATCTTCCTGGTACATTTATCTTGAAAGTGTTTTAGAAATTTATCATGATGAATACTGTACGGAAATAATGATAGCCAAAGAAGTAACAGCAATTCCTTAGCTATTTACTTAATTTAAGATTTAAAAAAAAGACAACAAGAGTTTGACAAGTTGAAGAAAATCATTGACGATTTTACAAACAAAAAATCCCCAAGAAAACGAAACTTTTGATTTTTTTTTTTTTTTTGGTGGTGGGGGGGGGGGGGGGGACTAAACATGCATCAATACAGATTACAAAACAATAATAAGAATCGGATTTACGCATATTCCACATCAGTCTACGATGACAAAATTTAGATGGGGGGGTGGTCGGTAAGCGGCAAATTAAATTTTGAGCGTATGTGTTTGAGATTTTGAAAATATGGCAAATCTCAAACGCAAAATTGATAAGCCTTTTCCTTCTTCGCTGCTCCTTAGGACTGATTATCGCCTAAGCAAATATACGCCACTTTTTTCGAAAAGTACTTTTCAGCATTAAACCTTATTTAGGATTAAATAAGGAGAAACATATTTTTCGAAAATAGTCATGTGAGTTTGCTTAGGCCGTAATCAGGCTCTGACCCCTCCCTCCACCACAATCCGATATCAATCTGGAGTTACTCCACTCAACTTTCTAAACAGTTTATAGAAATACTGTGAGTTCAAAACAGTATAAAAAGGAATAAAAACTTAGATCCAAGTTTTATACAAATTTGAAACATTTCCACTGGTGATAAAGATATCGAGTTTTAAAGAAAACGTGTACTTTCTTTCATAAAGCTTAAAATTTTTTCTAATGACATTTCTAATGACATAATAAAATTCATTTCGCTTGTGCTGAAATAAAGACTATAAATTAAAAAAAAATAGTAAGGAAAAATAATATTTTACTAGATTAAGTCATGTTCTGGTAGGCTCAGACTGGCCCGTTGGGCAACCGACTTGTGGATCGGTGCGCCCTAAACCAGATAAAGCTGCGCCCTCCCCCAGGTGAAGCTAATAGTTACAAAATTTGCTACAAGAATAAGATTTGAACAGTTTTAAATTATTTAATAATAATTTAAAAATATACTTTTTTGAAGCATTTTTTTATTACTGGTTTTTGTTTCTCTTTCCAAAGTAGAAGAATGGCATTTTTTTTTCTTGAAATTTTCTTTGTTTCAGAGGACCATTTAAATCTCTAAAAATCTAATTTATAATCTGCAACTCTGCCCGTTACCAATGGCGACATGATCTGCCCCAAGATTTTTCAACAAATTTGAAGGTTCTTTTGTGCCCCTTCGATTATACCCTGTTTCTAGGGTTTGCCGAACATTCTGCATAAGACGAAAATATTTCTTGCACAGCGTTTCAGACAGAGTTTCTGTATAAAAATCTATTTTTAAGATATTTGACTTTAAAATAAAATATTTGCACGTTTCTTAATATTGCTAGCAGCATTAAGACGTTTTATCCTCCCGCTGCAAAAAAAGTTTAAAATAGGTTTAATTAATCATTTCTAATTTAATACAAAATTCTATATACTTAGAATCCTACATTAGTCATTCTCAAGCTAATGTTAAACCAATGGCAGCGTTCTTTACAAATTTCTCATTAACATTTAAATTTTTTTTCCCGTAGTATATATGACGTCGATGTCTAAAAGGTTATTTTATACTACTTCGATTTTCTTTTCTTTCTGTAAAGACGCTTTCAATTTCATGATCCAGTTCCGAAATTGAAAGCATCTACAGAAAGAAAAACTGGAATGCTATTGGATATTGTTGGTTTCTACTATAATATATATAATAATGTGATAATATGTAATATATGTTAATAATATGTTATAATAATATGATATATAATATATGTATATAATAATGTGTTATAAATAATAATGTATATGTATATATATGTACATAATATATGTATATAATAATATGTTATAAATAATAATGTATAGGTATATATATGTACATAATATATGTATATAATAATAATATGTTATAGCAAGGTGGTAAAGTAATGAGTTTCTAAAATGTTGCGCTCTCAAAAAATCCAAGGTCTGCGTATTTCACAGTGGCCGAGTCCGACCCAGCGTGCAGTAGCGGCACTTCAGGGTTTCACAATCATTTTTTTACCGGAATATAGGTATATATTTTTTTATCTGTTTTAATTGTAGGATTTTCTACGATTAAACAAGGAGAATTTTTTTATCTGAAATTACTGGTAGCAAAGTAATTGTGAACCCCTAATCGAGCCGACACTGTCTGCGTAGGTGAAACGTTGTTGTATGGATATAAGCTGAACGTGAGCAATAAAAATAATTTAATTGAGATATAAGAGGAAATTTTCATCGGTTATCGTCGCAGAACGGTTGATAGAAAGTTTAGATACCAAACCATTCGGCCGAATTCTTCGAAAATTAACGGCAGATTTATAACGTTTCTGCTGGCATCATCAAAAATACACCAACTCGTGCTCTGAGAATCTGAAAACGTGAGTAAATTTTAACATACGCGCATACATATTGAATCATTGTAAAAAAGTGAGAAATAATTCAGAATATTTGAATATATGAAATACACCATTATTTTCATTGTGATTACAATCAGGGCCATCGCGAAGACTTTTTATTGAAGGGGGAGAGGACCTGAAATTGCTAAGTCAAATTTCAATATTTGTTACTAGTTTTATAATTTTGCCAAGTTACCACAATTAGAAAATGTAATATAGTTCTTATTTGTAAAAAGTTTAATAATATTCCCTATTAGATTTGTAAATTTTGCCAATTCTATCAGAAACATAAAGTGTATTACAGTTTTAATTAAAGTTTTTAAACAAATTTGCCAACTAAGTTTATAAGTTTACCAAGTGTAACAGCATTCGAAAACATTTGGAGGGGGGAGGCTCCCCGCCGTCCCCTTCCCCCCTAGCGAGGGCCTGATTACAATGCTTTCCTATATCCTTCCTTGCATTGTATGTGTATGGTACGGAATGTAAAAACTGGAATCTTGAGTAATATATAAAGCTGTCAATCAGGGTTCTCGTTGCCGATCGCCACTGCGCCAAAATGATTCACAAGGCGAGAAAACTAAAAAATGAAATAGCCAAATTGCAAGAGATGTTTTTTGTTGTTGTTGTTTCGGCGACACTCTCAATGATGCTATTGTACGATTAGATCTTTTCCGTGTAACTCATCATTTGTATTTTGATATTCTTAGTGTTTTGCGACAAATCTATTACTATCATTGTTTGAATTAGGCTAGTTTTTCTTTAGCGATTAGCCACATTACTCAGATTATTCAAAAGCCAGTGAGAATAAGGGTGTCAACTTTTATAGTTGTTCATTGGCTAATTTTCTAAACAATTAGCTGTATAATTATAGTGCCAATAGTAAAAAAGTTTGAAAGTTATTCTTCATCCTCTTAAAAGCATTTTATGTCAAAATAGTCATTTTCTAAAAATTACGCGGTTTACATTTTAATTCCGTTCCTGTGCTCTATACAATTTACTCTGTACGTTAACAGGTAAAATAATACATTCTTTTTTGTACGACCAAAACTTACCGAGTTATGTTACTTTGAATTTTAGTATTTTCTGGCACTAAAAAGAGAAAACGTATTTCATCTATATGCGAAAAGTAAAAAAAAAAAAAAGAAAAAAAAACTTGACAATAGTGTTTTTTATTAATATGCTACAATGCATCGAAACCCTTGAAAAAAAAAAAACAGATATTAAGGGCGGGAGATTGTACTGGCCCATTGGCGCACTTAAAACAAAAATCCCTCCCTATTCGCAGAACATATTGGTAGGTACTCCGCACTTACCGAATAATTTATTTCGTTATTCATAATTTATTTTTAATTATTTGTATTTAACATGTTGTTGAAGTACTTTGACTTTCAAATAAAAGTATGATTTTAAATCGAATTAAGAATAGAATATAAATTTTAAACTTCAAAACAAAAATGCGCAGAACTTTTTCGAGTGATAATCAGGGGGCCATTTGAGGAGTTCTATGATATTTCAGAGAAGGGATTTGATATTTCAGAAAATTTATCTGTCATCACAGGTCAGTCTAAAAGAAAATTGCAAAAATTGCACAGAAGCTAAAATAGCTCCTCAGATTTTATTAAGATAAAAACAGATGCAATAATTAAACACCTTAGGCACAGAAACTGGTAATTTTCACAAATATTTTCTAGACTTTGCTATTTCAACATTATCAAGGTGAGAAATTTATCATTATTGAGTATTTTGGCTAATATTAAATGATATGTGAGAAAAAAATCTATTAATTGCTTTCCAGTTGTGTACAAAATAATCAAATGAAAACTCGTCCCCTTCAGACCTAGAATTTTCAAGGTGAATTTCCCATTTTAACACGAAGTTTAGAGGGAATTTTTCTTTTTTTAAAGAAGGGAATTAATTCAAATTCTTAATTATTTGAATTTTTTATTTTGCATTATTAGTGTCATATTATACTTACTGCAATCATTACAATGCTATCAAATGATTTCCTTTATTAAATCATATTTTATACAGTACGTTCTTAATAATCAACACAGTCTGATACTAAAGTTCTGCACGGATCGGGTTGTACCAAGCAAAAGTCGTTAATCTAAATCCCAACTCTACGCCCGACAAAATGCGATCCAAACCCAAAATATTCAGACCTGAACCCAAGATGAAAAAAAAAATGAACCTATATTTTATTACATTTATGGAAAAGTATCTATACCACTTTTAAAAATTAAAATATCTATTTTGGTGGAACTTGAACTGTTAGTTAGTTAAGTAATTTTTAAGCGAAGGAAGAGATTTATATAATATATCGTTCTAGGTTGCTTAGTTATAGAATTATGCTGGAAAGTTCTAGAATCAGATAAATCAAATTTCGAATAATTAGACTTTTAAGAAAGATTCTGCAAAATAGATTTTAATGATTTGACGGGTTTTTTTTTCGAGCGATTTTTTACCATGATCGTTTCTCGAAATTCCCAATTATTTTCCATGACTATTTGTCAAAATTCACGCAATTTTTTTTGCGACCGATTGACGAAGTTCTTTGTTTATTTCAGAGATATTTTGACGAAATTCGCGATTCTTTTCTACGATCGTTTGTTGAAATTAGTTTTTTTTTTTCCACAGAGCCGACTGACAAAATTTGGAATTAAATTGCGTGATCAACGCAACGAAATTCTCTAATATTTTGCGCGATTCTTTGAATAAATTCGTGATTTTTTTCCAAAACCTTTTGACGAAATAATAATTTTCTTTTTCCCGCGATAGCGATTCGGAATTCACGGTTTTTTATCGCGGCAGATGGATAAATTTGATTTTTTTCTGCAACCGAATGTTAAAATCTACGATTTTTTTCACGCAACCGATTGATATAACCGCTGCTTATATCCTTGATATTTGCAATATTTCTCCACGGTTCTTTTAGGAAATTATACTTTTTCGCAACTAATTTGCCAAATTAAGTATTTTTTCAAATGACTAGTAATTTTCCAACAGGACGAAAGAAGTCAAGCCGGGATTTGAACAAGTAATCTCTTGGCTGAAGCTGCCGATGCACTGGCATCTGAGCTATCCCGGACGAATGTGGAGGTCCTTGGCTTGTACTTTTTTTTGTCCAGTTGGAAAATTACTACTCATATTATTTATTTATAAATCAGGATTAGTGTGTTAAAATTTACCTGTAGTTATTTTCTAAACTCCAATTGGCAAAATTCACGATTTTTTTCCGCTGTCAGTTGACGAATTGATTTTACGTAATTCCGCAAATAAAGAAAAAAATACCGTGGTCTTCCCCTAAAATTAAAAAATATTCCTCGAAGAATCACATGTTTGTGAAAGAAGTTATGAGGGCTAAACCCCGCATGCTATTTCAAACCTTTCCCTTCAATGGGGGAATTTTGCCCCCTTCTCCAAGAATCTTATGAAAGGCCCCGCCCCTGCAGTAAAACCTGAAAAGAAACAGTCGGAACAGTCAGGATAAAGCTCCATTTTAGACAAGCCTCCGTATTAGCAAGCATATTTATATGGTGTTTTTTTTTTTTTCATAAAATTTGATTTTTTTCCGTTTGCGAAAGGATTCTTATTTTGACAGGTTTCGTTATCACAAGTTTTACAGTAAATGAAGTATATGTACATACGTTCGTCGTAAGTGTACTATAGAAAGGGTGCTTTAACAGACTTAGAGTAATACTTGTGAAAATTAAAGAGCTGTCTATAACGAAATCCTGTCTTAAACGAAAAACTTTCTGAGTTACGATCTCGAAATTTTACCTGCTAAGATGAAAACCTGCTTAAAACGGAATTATTCATCAGCTCTCGTTCGGAAAGGAGGGGAGAGACTAGCGCCCCCCCCCCTCCGAACCTCACCCTTTTCTATGCCACTGCTCGCAAAGAAAACTTTGCCCCCCCCCCCAAGAAAATTCTGAAATGGCGCCCCTTCTGATAGTAGGGCGCACAAATTTTACTTGCTCCAGGGCGCTGAATATGTAGCTACGCCACTGTTTCGAAATATAGTCCCCCCCCCTTCTTAACCCTTAAATGCACGATTTTTTATTTTGTTTCGAAAAAATATATATATATATGATTCTCTGAAAGGTTTATTACAGAGGAAAAATAATGAAAAAAAATCACAGATGCAGTTTTCATATAATACGTCAATCTTTCCTTCTGTTGCAAATCTGCAATACAAGTAAAAACTACTGTCGTGTGGCTGTTTTACGCTAAAATATTGCAAATTAGTAAATATTTTAAGAAGTATGTCTCTAAATACCTTATTTTACATAATTATTTATTTTATAAAACTTAACCTTTAACCCTTTAATTCCCATGATAGAATACATTCTAGAAATTACGTAGTTCAGAGAATCTGACTTTACACCAGAAAATTTCAATGGTTAATTCCGCTTTATTTAAATACGGAATTTATGTTATTAATTAAAGCAGATATTGCTATTTTAATTTTCTTGTGTGAATTAGGTATATACTAATAAATAAAAATCTATTAAATTCAAAACACTGTTGTTTGCATATATGCAAAGCTGCGCACTAAAGGATTAATACACACCTGGAAATATTATAAGTGTTCAGATCTAAATAGATGATTATCGATTTGACTAAAATATTGTCATACATTATTTGACTGTACAGTACAACTTAGGAAGATCCGCAGAAAAGGCAGGACATACATATCTCAAAAATTAGTTTTAAACATCCATTTTCTTAGAATTTTTGAAGATCACTTGCAACCTCCATAAAATTATTTCCATAAATAGTTTACAAGTTTTTGAAAACTGCAATATTTTATTTCAGTAATGGTTGTTACTTTTTATCTGATGAAAGAAATAAAAATTATGCTCCGTTTGCATTTCAAAAATCTAACAAAAGGCCCTTATAAAAAATATCCCTGTATATCTAATAAAAAGAATACATTTATATAAACTGAAATACTACACAATCAACGAGACAATCAATAATATGGCACAAACAGACAAGATAGAGTAACACACATGTAAAATTTATTACCACCTTTTTCCAGTCCCCATCCCTCACCCACACACATATTTTTTAATTAATCAATATTTTTGTAATAGCATAAAACATACCTGCAGGTTAAAAAAATGGAGGCACTTGCTTTAAATTCTAATTTCTACTAAATAAACATCCCTAATGTCAAATACAAATTAAAAATATAAAAGTCCTCTCCTCAAGCCCTAACTTTTCAACGGTTCCCATAACTGTTTTATTGTAGCGCATAAGATTTTATTTGCCCCTTTAATGTAAATCATACTTTTAAAATATTTCAAAACAAAAGTACTCAATGATAAATTCAAGAGGTAGCCTTGGTTCGAGTGTGTGTGTATGTATGTATGTTTGTGTGTGTGTGTGTGGGGGGGGGGGGGTAACCTCACTGGAAGATTTTTAATTTAACGCTTATTAATATTGTTAAGTGCAAATACTTCCCGGAGCTTTAAAAATTCTTCCCCCAGAAAAATGCCTGATTTCAACACTGAAATAAAATAAAAAAATTATTAAAATTTCAAAATTATTTATCATACTTACTTTTTACTTATTCTCGTATTTAATGTGGAAAAAATGGATCCATATAACACAGGGTTGTAATTAAATCCGGAGAAAATTTAAAAAATCCTATCCGGTGGATTTTATTGGTTTTAACCGGAGAAAATTGGAGTTTTTTGGAGATTTCGGATTTTTTATTAATTGCTGCACAAAATTTAATATTTGTTATTTTTAGATATCAAAATTACTTTAGATTATTTTCAGAGGTCTGTGCAGGATTTTTTGCTAAGGTCCTATCTCCTATTTAGTGTAAAAATATTTATATTGTGTGAATTTTTAAAAAAGAGAGTTTGAAAGAAAAAATAAGTAAAATAAAATGATAAAATGCAACAAATAATTATTTTTATTTCATCCAATGAATAAAAAAATTTGGAAATCATCTTATATAAATATAAGTAATGTTTTGCCTTGATTAAATGTGTAACTAGTTATTCCCATAATTCTTGCTAATAGAAATTTATATTTCTTTCAATTAGAAATCAAATATTTTCTCTAAGTCTCCATTCATTCTATAATACAACACTAACACCCAGCAGTTTTTTCTTTTATTTTTTCCATTCTTGTACCACCTGCATTGGCAGGTGCATCTGCTTACCCAAACTGTCATCTGCATTCTTCTATTCCTTTGCAAACCTCTTTTTAAAGTGATTCCTTAACACTTTCACGCCGGCGTGCATCACCGGTGGGTCACGCTCAACTGTGCCATCAGGCGGCGTGCATCACCGGTGGGTCACGCTCAACTGTCGCATCAGGCGGCGTGCATCACCAGTGGGTCACACTCCACTTTTCCATTGAAGGCGTGGTTTCTAACTTACAGAAAATACATTTATATCATATTTGTTGATCATATTTCATTAGATTGTAAGACATTTTATATTAAATTCGTACATTGAAAGATATTTGCCGATGCATAAACTTGGGAAACCAATCTATAACACCAATTTACAAAAGCCTTTACGAACAAGGAGGAGCTGTTGTCCATATTTCTTTAGATTGTAAGACATTTTATATTAAATTCGTACATTGAAAAATATTTACCGATGCATAAACTTGGGAAACCAAGCTAGAACACCAATTTACAAAATCCTTTCAGAACAGGGAGGAGCTTCTACACTTTTAAAATTCAGATTTGATAAAAATTGACCGTCGACAATGTGTTAATATACTATTTGTTTATTTATTTCAATGCAATTTTTAAAGCATTCCAAACAGAGTGCTGGCTCCCTTACAAAGGTTTCAATACGCGGTTACTTTTAAAGTTTTCTTCCAAGTATACTGTCTGCCTTTTCTTTTAGATAAACATTTGTATTATTCTTTGCATCTTTATCTTTTTTCTTGCAGACTCTTTATACGAATGAAAAAAACGTGAATCCTTTTTTCACGGTATTTGCCATCGAATTGCCATTTTTTAGTGTGTTGAATATTGATCAAAAGGTGATAAATAATTTATTCTCTGAATTTAAAAAATATTAATTATGTTCATTAGCCCGTTTTTTATACTAACTTTGATAATAGACCGCAAGCTAGCAGCAAAGACACATGGTTCGTACGGATACCGTTATTTCTCCAGGATAATTACCAGTATTTTTTATAGAGAAAGAAATCTGTGTTAAACACGCAAAATTTCGCCTTCTTTTAAGAAGAGATTTTCTATAAGATAATACTGGGGCCGAAAAAATTTTCTGGTCTCCAAAATTCAAGGAGGCGTACGAACCATGAGACAACCACCTAAAATTATGACTCTAAATAATTTGCTTACTCCTTACCATCTTTCAAACATTCACAATGAATTCTAATTATTATATTCGAGTTCAATTTAATAAATATGAGAGGGGCGTGTCATTACATTGAGAGGAGCGTGTCATTACATACAGTGTCTAAATAAGCGAAAGTGCCGTGCCGCCAGATGAAGCAAAACATAAATTCGAACGCCGCCTCACAGAGAAAAACACGAATATTGGCGCCGGCGTGAACGTGTTAAGATGATTGGCAGAAAAAAGCAGGTGCTAGTGCTAATGCTATTATCAGCTTCATACTTGTGGTCAGTGTCAGTACAGTCTGGGAATGAGTTGCAGTGAAATATATATGTAATAGCTTGCCATAGTCAAAAATTTTATTTGTGAAGTGTTATAGTCAAATGTACCATTTTATTAATAGTAGAAGTAGAATATTTTTCCTCAGTAGTAACTCAGTGGTGGAAAAGTGGCGCAGAGGCGGAGCCTATTGACACCACAAATTTTTAAAAGTTCCCTTCAACTTATGAAAAACTCAGAAATTCCATCATTAGATAAGCCGAAAAAAGCTGCTAAAATTTAATGGTGTCAATAGGCTCCTCCTCTGCGCCAATTTTCCACCGCTGAGTAACTTTACAAATTTTTGTTTGGATTTCCAAAGCATGTGTTAAGGTTGGAGAAATAAGAAGAATTGTGTTCTTAAAAAAGTGTACTGGATCACCATGCCATTTGGAAGTGGAAGAAAACCATTACCAGAGTGGGGTGAGGTTATTGATTCTGGAACTAATGTGAAGTGCAAGTATTGTGGTACTACTATCAGCAAAATGATTGAAAGGATAAAACAACATCTAGAAAAATGAAAAAGAATTAAATTGGATTCTTCCCATATGAGTGATGAAAATACTCTTGAGCCTGACTGCAGTGAATGGGAACCTCCATTAAAAATAACTAAAGCTAATCCTAATATTGATATTTCTTCAAATACATCTACAAGTACAAGTGAACAGGTTTCTCCTAAGCAACAAATATTTCCCTCTACTTCTAAAACTAGAGATCAAGCATCAATTTTATCATATGGAATCAAAACTACTGCCATTCAAAAATCAATGCTTGATAAAAAGATTGCCAATTTCTTTTATGCAAATAATATTGCGTTTAATGTTGCAGATAATGTAGAATTTAAAAATATGATTCAAGAGTTAAGGCCAGGATATATTCCACCAAGCAGAAAACAGTTGTCTGAAAAATTGTTGTTTGATGCATATGATGAACTTGAGAACAAATTAAAATCAGAAATTTCAATCGAAACAAGTCTAACGCTAATATTAGATGGCTGGTCAAACATAAGCAATGACCCCATCTTCGCATGTAGTATTCATACAGGTAAGAATTCTTACCTTTTTAAAACTGTTGATTGTGGAGCAGAAAAAAAACCCGCAGAATTTTGTTAAGATTTTGCAGAAACGGCAATAAAAGAAATTCAAGAAAAAATTGTCAAAAATATTTTTGCTGTTTGTTCGGATAATGAAAATAAAATTATCGCTATGCGAAATAATTTAAAGTCAAATCACCCTGAATTATAACATACGGATGCTCCTCTCATATTTTAAATTTATGTGCAAAGGATATAACTCCAGCTAATTTAATCAAACATATAGTTGAAGTTCAAAAAAACTTTAGAAATAAACACAATGCACATGGTTGGTTAAAGAATAAAAATGGTAAGATGCCCCAAATTCCAAATGAAACTAGATGGAACTCACAGAAAGAATGCTTGAAAACTTTTTTGAAAAATTATCACAAATACATTGAAATAAAGTTAGAACACAATGAAGATTTCAATAAGGAAATAGGAAAGTATCTAATGAATGCTGACCTGTATTCAGAAGCCTTGAATTTGTGTGAACAATTTGAAGTTATAAGTAGGGGTTTAGATGCTTTGCAAGATGACAAAGCAACATTGTCTACAGCTGTTGAGGTATGGTTAGATATTTTAGAAAACCCGTCTCTTAGCAGTTATTTACCTATGCTGAAAAAGAGGTTTTCTGAAAACATGGAGCCATTTCATTTCCTAGCGAATATGACTGATCCAAAGTATTTTGGAAAACGACTAACTTCTGAACAAGAAGAAATGGCAGAGCAGTGGCTTGCTGACATGTATCCGAATTTTCTACCTTATGTTTTAAAACTGAAACTAAAGGACAGTGATTTTTTTTTTCAGCCAGTATATTTTCAAATTCAGTTATTGAAAACTTTTCTGCAAAACAGTAGTGGCACCTCACTAAGGCAAAATCAATTAAGAAAAGCATTAATGTACCTGAAGCTGAAGAATTTTGTGACTTTTTTATAAAACTACATAGCTGCCCACCCAGTTCTGCATCAATTGAAAGAATCTTTTCCACTTATGGTTTTGTTTGGAGAGGAATCGTTTAGGAACTGACAAAGCAGAAAAGCTAGTTAAAATTTATCGACACTATAGAGCAGAACCAAAAGATTGGTGACATTTTTTGTATTTCCTTCTTTCATTAAAAACTGTTCATTTATAAGCAATTGTGCAGCAGCAATCAAAAAACAAAAACATTGTTAAGATTGAATTAATTATACATTATTATCTTATACTAAGTATTGAAATTGATTTATGTCAATTTTTAAACATTACACTTTATAATCATTTATTTGTTTAGGGCAACTGTTTCTTTAACTTTATTTTAAAATAAGTTTTTTTTTTCTTATTCAACAAAATTACAAATTCAAATGATTTCATTTTCATAAATAAATTACATCATAAAATTTGCTTGTCTGCTGAATTAATATTGTACTGTATACCATTAATGGTTCATCTTCTTTTCCAGCCTTCTATTTAAAAAAATGTTAAGATTCATTTTAAATGAACATTTTTCATCTTATTTATCAGATACTTATACATTTACAGGGCTCGCAGCGTTCCTAAAATTTTCGTACTTTGCTACCACTAAATTAAAATGATAATTTTAGTTGTATAATTCTATTATAGATGTCAAAAGGATATACCACGAAGTATTCTTAATTACAATACTGGTAGCAAAGTGCGAAAATTTTAGGAACGGTGCGAGCCCTGCATTTATATTTTCTCCAAAAATCTCCGGCTTTTTTTAAGTGGATTTATCCAAAAAAACCATCCGGATTTTTTTTAAATGGATAAATCCGGCCAACCCTGATATAACATGCTGTACGTATGTTATATGGAATTAATTGAAATGAGTTAAATGGAATTTTCAAAAACAGAATTGTTAAAAAAATTACTAAAGTTTATAAATTATTTAACACATTCAGTTAATACCCACCTCCTTATTCATCTCTTTTATATATAATTTTCTTATCAATTATATATAAGACAGTTATATATGTTATAAAAATCAGACTGAAATTTTTTCTCAAAAACAAAAGTGATAAAAAATTATTTCGTTTTCTAAACTACTTAAGTCTTTTTTTTTACTCTCTTATCAATTGTATATATATATATATATATAAATATTATAAATTTGAGATGTAATAAATTTTGAAAACAGAAAACTCTAGTAAGTATTCAGTTTTAATAACATGCTAATCAATAAGTACTTTACTTGTTTGCTTACAATTCTAAATCCAGAACTCCAAGTAAGATTACTACATCTAAACAACAACATTTTTTAACTACAGATTATCTTACATAAACCTTCTTTGGAACTTGTTCTTTCTCAGTTTATTTTCACGTTATTAGAGATGAACTATTTCTCAGGAGAGAGAAAGACTTAGCCAAACGAGCGATAAACTCATACGCTATATCTTCTCACACAGATGTAACCCATCGGGGTTCCGAGTTGGAGAAAAATTAAGAATGGAGTTCTATTGTTAGAGATGACCCGGGCGGTGTGTACTTAAACCACAGAAAACGTAGTGGGAGCGATGAGCTGGCGCCAGTGTCAAGTGCCAAGTCAAATAGGTGAATGATTGGCGACGTCATTTATTGCTATTGATGCACGGACAATCGGTATAAAAGATTGCACCAGGCGCCAAATAAAGTTGCTGCGGCGCTGATCTCATGCTTACAGTTTTGTAGACACTATCTGAACATGAACTTTTTGAATCGGTTTAAATAAATTGAAATTTTATTCAAATTGAGAATTTCATGATAAACAACATACATTTTAAAACTGAATTCGGAAAAATAAATAAGCTTGATAAATTAATTCGTTTGAAATTTTGATGTTGTAGCTAAATAACAATAATTACAGTTACAGTAAGACACATTTTATCCCAGTTTCGTTGGGAGTTTTCATTGATAATAAACAACCTACGATTTAATAAACAATATTTCCGTTTCAGTTATTAAATTGAGCCTCAGAAAAGAATGTAAATCATAAGTTATTTTCAGAATGCAACATCAGTGCTCTGTTTCAGCAGCATGACAGTATTTCTTACGAAGCTGAAATAAAAACTGCCATGGGAAAAACGGATGATAAAAAAACACCTTTTTTGCATTTGTTGTTAGATAAATGTTACAAAGTACTTATAAACATTGCAGCAACAGTGAAAGAAAGGATCTTATTAATATTATTTTGTCTTCACTCCAAATTATATATGAGAACCACAGAAGCCAAGGGATATGAGTGACAAAATTGAAAAAAATTAAACTAAGTGCACAGACGACCTGAAAATATGCTTTTTTATTTTCAGGTAAAGAAATATAAGTGATTTTCTAATTATGTGTTGTGTTTTAGAGATCAACCACTTTTGCTGTATAATGATAAATAATGATTAATTATAAATTTAAAGAAAATTGCAGTCTACTTTTTTCACATTTATTGAAATAAGAGTTCAAAGACCACTGTGAAACAAGCAGCAGTTTCCTATTTCAATTCAGTCAATTATTATTGATATTCAACTTTAACGTCAATTATCTCTGAACTCAATTTACTCAAAATCGCAACGTTGTCACTTGTACCCCTTGGCTTCTGATGTCCTCATATAAAATAGAAGTGACGATAATTCAATGTTGAAGTCAGACACTTTTGGGTCTCGGAGGGGGGGGGGGGGGGGTCTTATTGTTCCGGGGAGGAATGTCCCCCCGGGCCACTCTCTGAATTCAACACTGCGATAATTTATCAATCCTAGAGCTGGTTTCGAGCAGTGCTGGATTAAATCCTTAGCGTCGAGTGTTCTGTACTCATTTTTTAAATTTTTGATCACCATTATTTTCAAATAGAAATCTTTACCAAATTTAATTATAGAAATTCTGTAACTAAAAAAGGTAAAAAGTACTATTCGAAAATAGTTGTGGAAAAAAATTTAAGGGTTGTTCGAAAATCCTATACGTCACGAATACGATACGCTCCGTCGCTAAAGGATTAAGTCATCTAGAAAACACTTGTATAGGCGTATCAAATTCCGAGCCCTCTTTCAGATCCCTGACTTTGGAAACGTGATTTTAATTTGCAATGATTTAAATATAATTTGAACGCACCAAATTCTCACTTAACCCGTATTAGAACAAAATTGAATAATAATAATAAACAAGGTGCATCAGTTTCATTGCTAGTTACGTAGAAAGGGTATTTCAGTAATGTCTATTTAAAAAGAAATATAAAGGGAAAAAATCCTTATCAGATAGAGTTCTATAAAATTACTCATAGTTACCAGTTTAACCCTTGAATTATGAATTCGTGAAAATTCTACCTTCTAAAGCATTTTTCGTGAATTGTATAAACTATATTAGAAGATTTACATAATCATTTAATAACTTTTAGAAGGATTTTGGAAGGCTTGAAAGATTTAGAAGGATTAATTACATTTGAATTTATAGGGATTTTGTGCAATATTTACAACCAAATCTTTTATTTTAAATACTTTTCTCAGTATTTTGTAGAATTGGGAAATTTACAAACACAATGTTCCTATAATAGAAAGATAGAAATATTTTCGAATTGAAAATACCCCCCCCCCCCCCCCCCCACACACACACACATACACGCCAAGAAAGCTGAAAAGATGCAAAGGCAAAAGAAATCATCCTTTTAAAAATATTTTTGTTTTGTGTAACCCATAATGCTTTTGGAACAAGATAAAGTAATGTATCTATAACTCATTCTAAACTGTATTACAACTAATCCATGTATTAAATGAATTTTCTAACAAGTTATTCTAATGGTACTTATAAGTACCGTCAGTAGATAAAGGGTTAAACAATACAAATTTACCTTGCCATTGAAAACTCATTTATAGTGTTTGAGCACTCATAAATCTAGTATGGACTGCTTCTTTTCCAATACATTAGAGAAAGAAGTGATAAGGATACCTCTATCATTTATCTCTAACTATATTCTGAAAAGATTTCTCGTGTTTCCGTTGAAGTTTGATCTTTTGATGATTAGTGGAACCCGGTTAAGACGCTCACGATTAATACGCGATCCCGCTTAATATGCGGATTTTTTCAGATCCCTTGAACATCGTCCATAATGTTAGTGCAAAAATATCACGTTTAATACGCGAACGGTTAATACGCGGCCTCGCTTAATACGCAAGAGATCCGGCCCTTTAAGGCAAAAAAAATTACACCAAAGATGCAAATTCCTTGTCTCTTCTGCAGTGTTGCCAATTTACCGGATTTTTTATTCTCAAATAAAAAATACTTTCCGAGTAGTAATGTAGTCGGACCTCTATTTAACGAAGTCGCTAAATCCCGAAAAAAAGTTCGTTATATGGAAAATTCGTTAAATAGAGAGTCACCTTTTAAAGTACTTTAAACTACATAAATCATATTTTAAGTCCATAAACACTGAATATAATTAAAAAAAAAAAAATTAGTCACAATTTTTTTAAAAAAATTATATCTATATGTTTTATTTATTTTACCCATCAAAAAGGAATCTGCAAGGGAAATAAGATTGAAACAAAACATTGTCTGAAAATACATTGTATTTTCAGTTTAAAAAAGTTATTTTGCATTAAAATCACGATTTTTTAAAGATTTTTGATAAGCTGTTCGGAGGAATACCAAATTTTAAAGCAGTATTATTTTTCTTCACGCCCTTATCCACCTCATCAAGATTTTTTTTTTTTTTCTTTGATGCTCAAGCACTTCCGCTTTGACAGTTTTGAGCTACAAGAACCGAAATTACCAACAATCTAGAAAACGGGAAACCATAGTTTAACGACACGGTCAGCTCCATTGAGGGTTAAAAGGGGGATATTGAAAGTTCGCTCTTCTTGGATGGAAAGCAAAGAATCACAGCGATTTTACTGCTCTCGGTGAGTTAGGTGCCTGGTAAGACCTGTTCATGGTTTGATCATCATAAAATGTGTTAAAAGAAAGAATAAGTTTTAAATGTTCAGTAATATTTTAAGAAATAGGGAGAAAAAAAAATTAGATCCCAAGGAAAAGTTCGTTAAATAGAGAATGCACTTCGCTATTTGGAGGTTATTTTACGAAGAAATTTGAAAAATGTTCTTGGTTCCAAGTAAAAGTTCGCAAAATAGAGGTTCGTTACATAGAGGTCCGACTGTATTTACTTTATTTAATAACAGAAGGCGAACATTACCAATCTGAAATAGTAGTAGATATTTGAATTAAAAAAAAAAAAAAAAACACGCTGAATTTGCAATACTGCAATTCTTCTTTGATCCGCGTCCTAACGTTATTGTCTCTCGCTTCGTGTATTTTTTACTGTAGTAGAGAGATAGACGAATTCATTACTCAGATATGTCATAAAATTAAAATTATTATGATTAAAGATGACCATATCTGTTGTTAGTGAGGTTTTAAATGTATGTTATATCCCTACTATGTTTTATAATGCATATTATAGGCAAAAAAAAAAAAAAAAAATGAAACTCGTAAAGATTAATTAAATACGACTGCGGTTGTGTAATTCTTTTATGTTTACTTTCTGCTATGCTAACAATATTTTTTACACAAAGATTAATACGGAAAGTTTTTCCTTATAATGAAAAGAAGGACAGATTATAATGGTACTCGTTATCACAAGTACTAAATATGATTTTAATAACTGAATTGTGCTTCAAAAGTATTTTTTTTTTTCTCTGTTAAAAAAATTAGTCTTAGCTGGAATTTTTTTTTTTTTTTTTTTTGGTTGTAACGTATTAATCCACAATAAAAACGTTTAAATTTATTTTTTATTTTCAGTTATTATTCCAGTCGTTCCTATAAAAAGGATAATGAGTTAAAATTGAATACAATTAAATTGTAATCTAAATATACCTAAAAGATACAATTTTCGACCGTAAAAATATAAATGAAAAGTTCTAAAGTTCATTTAGACGATTAGATATGTAAATAAGCCCAGTTTTTATGCAACGTTATACAAATCACGTTTAATAATACGCGATCCCGCTTAATACGCGATCCCGCTTAATACGCGTCTTTTGTCCACTTCCTTGAAACGCATCTTAACAGGGTTCGACTATATTTCGATTTTTAACAGTTTCCACCAAAGTTGAAAAGTGTTTACGACTTCGGTTTGTCTGTCCGTTTGGCCGCGCTTTAACTCCCGTAAATATATTCGGATTGCCCTGAAATTTTTTCATGTTATTGGCGTTTACCATAGCATGTTCCCTATTTCAAATGAAATTTGTAGCCTGTTTAGTTCATTTTACAGGGACAGTCAAAAGTTTTTCGTTACATTACGGCCTATGGGAAAAAATCCTTTAAAATGATTTTTATTGATGTTACACGCTTTCAAAGATAATAAAATCGATATGCATTTACGACGTGCACTAAAATATGAATTCTGTGGAATATGCGGTGCTAAAAATAGTTATTATTCATTTACAGGGCCATACAAAAGAATTCCGTTACATAATGATATAGGGGTGGAGGGAATTGTTTGCAACGTATTTTAATTATGTTAAATTATTTCATCTATAATGAAATTGATATACGTTGCTGAAGTTTACTATAACTTATTTCATGTATAATAGGAAGTGCGTAGCATTTATAGGGACACACAAAAGATTCCAGATACTATATTGTATCCGAAGTACTGTACAGCGATGATGACTGGAAATGCATTTTTTATTATGTTATGCACTTTTATGTTTCACTATATTTATGCATAGTATCGGGTGTGCACAAATGCTATAATTCATATACAGGGTTACACAAAAGAATTTGTAAGGGTTACTGGGTATGAGTGCAAATTACTTAAAGGTGGTTTTTAAATGAGTTATGCATTTTTACGCTGAACTGCATTTAGTTTACTAAGAAATGTTTGTAGAGTATAGATAAAACGATATACAGTGTCCCGCAAAGAATTGAATGCATGGTCGTCTATAAATGATAATTTCTGGAAATGTGATTTCAGTAGTTTTAAGAGTGTTTTAGTTTGAATTAAATTTTAGCTAAGTAGTGCCGTATAATAAACGTACTAGGTTAACTACAGGGTTGTACAAAAGTATTCTAGTATGATTCCATCTATTAGTATAAATTGCTGAAAGAGAAATTTCAACCTGTTATGCGTTTTCTTGCTAAACTAAATTTCCTCATTATATATATATGTCAATCTACAGATCAAATACAGGGCTGTTCAAAAGAATTGGAATGCATATTTGGCTATGAACGGTACTGCTGAAATCAGTTTTTCAATTGTTTAATGAGTTTTCTAAAATGTTTTTTCGTTATCTTATATACCTTATTTCGCTAAATAACGAAGTTTTGTTAAAGCATTCAGGAAGTGTTGGAAACTGTTTCATAATCTATGCTTAACGCATGATATTTCTTTCTTGTTTACTTATATAACAATGTTTCGGTAATATACTCTTCTTATAAACACAACCTGACGAAATCTAATACGTTTGCATTTCTCAGGTTATGGGGCCTACAGGCAGTTATGGCCTATTCTGTCTATTTAGTAATACGGCACTAATTGCGAGAACTATTAATGAACGTCTATAGATTGTTTACAGCTCATTAAAAAAAATCAAATCTATGAAAGAATAAATCTGCGAGAGAAAGAATAAGTTTTGGCGACCTTAAATGTGCAACGAAGTCAAAATAAATCTAGCCTCACAGGGAGGTGTCCCTAATACATCCAGAAAAGCGCTAAACTGTCATTTCTTTGGGTTGCTTCCAAATACATAAAAAGTAGCACCACAAAGAATTCTGTGTTTATTGTCCCACATAATTTCAATAGAATTCTGTTCTCTTATTGCCCGTACTTTATATGATTTTTTTTTTTCAAAAGTTACTCAGTTTCCTCGAAATGCATTAACTGTATACTTACATATTTCTTTAAAATATTTATATGTATATAAAACAATTTGATACAATCTGATTGGAGTAAAAAAGAGTCTAATATATTTTTTAATAATATTGTTTCAAATTTTTAGTCTTTTTCTTTCTTTTTTTAAAATATAAATCGTGACACTTTACCTATTTGAAGCAGCTTCACAATTTTAATAAGCAGCTAACTTTAACCTTGCAATGCACGATTATTTTTTGGTCACATGTTTTTGTTTATACCACAAATTTTAAAGAGTAATTCTTCGCCTTATTTAATAGCAGGCTTGGGTGATTACATAAGTCAAATATTTGTAATTAAATATAGTGATGTCTTGAAACTAAATTTATTTATTAAACGTTAAATTTCAAGTATCATTGCATAGTGTAGGGTTAATTAATAAAAGACTGTATTACATAATGAATAGTTATTTTCTGATGTATTTGAGTATATATTAAGTAAAAATTTAAAAATCTTATCGTTAATGCCTAATTCACACATCAATTTATTTTTTGTTGTTTTTTACAGTGTTCAATATTTATACAGTCGAACCTCGTTATGCCGACACTCTAAGGACCAGAACAAAGTGTCGTCATAAGCGGGGTGTCGCGGTAACCGGAGTTGGAGAAAATGTTTATAAAAAGCTGTATTTTTAAGTAATTTAAGACCATTTGAAATTCATAACTGGCCTTGCAGTTTTAAGCAATAAAAAATTATTATTAAACAAAATAAACACAAACAAAAATGAAAAGAATAAAAATCAGATTTATGGTGACATTTGTTTTATTGTTACATGAAATATTAATGAATTAAGGTTTGCTTATCGATGTGCGTCCTATAATTCTTTTTTTCAATATTATACAATGAATTGTAATCAATATTCGTTGTTTCAGAAATGGATGTTAGATAATTTCTACTCGTTTCAATGCAATGCAATGCGTCGGTTTTAGTCGGATGAAAAATGCCTTGTAACTAAAAGAAAGCGCGACCTGACAAGAGCAAAAAGACCGCGAGTAGACTGATACGTCTATCTTGAGCTTAAGTGGATCATTCATAGAGTTTGGGTTCATTAATTCAGATAAAGGATTGATGTAAAATTTCTAATTTGTCTCAATGGGTATTTTAGACACTTTTGTGAAAAATTTGGCTAAGACATTTCTTACCGCTTAATTTCCGTGCGTATAAGATGGATTATGAAAAATGGACAATTTTCCTAAACCATCGGGATATCCGGAGTTAAACATTATACAACGACGTAAAATCCGGAGTTTATTTACATTAAAATCATATACGGAAAATCGAGACTTTGAAAAACTGACGTGATAAGCGGAGTGACGTGAAAACCGGGTGTCGGGATAACGAGGTCCGATTGTATTTACAGTAACATTAAGTACATTAAGTAGACGATATTGGAGACATTTAATTTATTCCGATTATGCGATTTTTACTTTTTTTTAAAAGGAAAATAAATATTTGGATTAACCGCAATATTTTTTTATGGAAATTTATTGTTGGATTTGTTTGTCGAAGTTTGTTTTAACTATTACACAAGGTGGTGGCCATAATTAAACTAACAGAACTCAGAGTGTTCTGTAGCGCGATCTAATTGAGAGAATGACGCCAAATTTTGTGGAAATATTAAACAAGACTGAAGACGAAGGATTCCGCGAAAAAAAAAGTTTTAAAAGTCACCGCTAGGGGAATATATGGCTCTATTTAATAGAAAAGAGTTTTAAAAAAGAGTATCTGCGCATACACGAAGTATAACAAAGCTTTTTGGGTGCGTTCGTAATTATATAAATACGTAGCACCTATAGTCGTCGTTCAGTCCGTCCGCCTGTCTGTCCGCATGTAACAGAGCAAAAACTACCCAACCGAATGGTCTGAAATTTTAAATATATGATTGTTGCAAAATTTTGTCGAGCCATTTCAAATTTTATGAAAATAGGATGTATAGTTTAATGACAGGTACAGTCAAAAGTTTTTCTTTACATTACGACCAATGGGAAAAATTATTGCAAGTGGAATTTAATGATGTTACAGCCTTCCGAAGGGTCTGAAATTTTAAAGATATAATTGTTGCAAAATGTTGTCGACCCATTTCAAATTTTAGAAAAATCGGATGTATAGTTTAATGATAGGGACAGTCAAAAGTGTTCCGCTACATTACGGGGAATGGGAAAAAATTATTGGAAGTGCATTTTAATGATGTTACAGACTATGCACTTTATGAAGTGCAAAAAATTATACATTCAGTACAATATGGGGTGCAAAAAATAATTATAAAACTAGTTATAGTACGAACGCACCTCATTTGCCACATTTGACGAGCAATTTCCAACTTGTTTTTCATGATTTAATAACCAACTCTGTGTAGCAACTCATAGAAAAATCCAATCGAATATCGTGAAAATTCAGAAAGATATCGACTGTAGATTGGGCTGATTTTTAGTTGCTCTGAGCTGATTTTTAGTTGCTCTCTAAAAGCAGCTGAATGATAAGGAATTTTTCACAAATTGTCATTTTTTATTGACTGACTTTCAGCAAAGGCGTTTATATTTAGTGAATGTCAACGAGTAGATTTGGAACAAATGCTTCAGTTTTTATACTTCTTTTTTTCTTGGAATAGGCTCGTTTCGGTGGTTTTCCAATAGTTAAAGCATCAGTAAAAAATGAAAAAAAAATTAAATAAAAAATGATAATTTATAGAAAATCATCATTCAGCTGCGTTTAGAGAGCAACTAAAAATCAGCTCACTCTATTGCCGATATCATTCTAAATTTTCGCGATATTTGACTGGATTTTTTATGAGTTACTTCATATAAAGTTGACTATTAAATCATAAAAAAAATTTTTGTTATCGTCCACGCATGCAGAGATAAAAAATATTTCATACAATTGCTCACATTTCATCAAGTATTTAGTATATTTATATTCCAGTTACACCATATCGTTTCTACTGCATTTTGCAAAATTTTCTGAAACTGGCGTTAAATTTGGTTGAAAATCCTGCATGATATAAGCAAGAACATGCAAGAATTTTCTGAACTTAAAAAAAAAAAAATCGCTATATCTTCATGAATATAAGTGATATTCTTACACAAATGAGTGCACATGCACTACACATATTGTACAATATCCACACATTTGTATGCTGTAGTAATAGTTCATTTCGTGCATCTTAATTTACAGGGTGATCCCAGATATTATTATTTTTTCTTAGATTTCTTGTTGGCCCCTTAATTGTCCTACTTATCAAATCGACGTCGATAAATATGTGGTCAAACATATTCATTATAATCCTGAAGTTCCAGAAGAATCCGACAAGTATATCATTAAATATTTGACTAAATGTCTAAAATTGAAAGTATCTGGTGATTAATGGCAATATAGTGTAGAACTTCCCCTTAAAGGGACTCTTCAGTCAGGCGAAGACACTCGCAAGCTGATGTTAAACCTATGGGAGGGAACCTTTTCGAATTTTTCTTTTAAAATTGAAAGTGAAAGTGCCTTTATTAAAAAAATCTGTAACCGGAATCAAAAAGCAAAAAATGGCACTATTATTAGACGTCGGCCTCAGCTATCCTACATCCAAATAAATAAATAAATAATCGTTTAAAAATATTCAAATTTAAACGAGAAATTTAAAAAGACCCCACCCGCCCATAGATAAGAGTAGCTTGCGAGTATATTCGTCTTTACTGAAGAGCCCTCTTAAGGCTATTCTCAGTTTCAAAGAAGCTACTTTTTGACACATTTTCTCATTAATTTTTATTCGAAAACACATGAAATTGACACGTTTTCTTGTTCAGAAAGTTTGTAATTGAAATATGTTTTCCATTTTTTGGTAAACGCAAAAGAACTGTCAGAAAATACCGTCAAAGCGGGCATTTTCAACCGAATTTCGGAAAGCGGCACGTGAGAAAAGAGCAAAATCGGTCGTCACGTCCCGTAATCACAATTGCTTATAGCCCGATAAGCAATTTATTTATAAAAAAAATAGAAAATTCATGTCGATTCGAAATAGCTTCAATAGCCAGGTCTGCCAATTTTATACCGTTATGTTCAAAAATGAGTCAAAAAATGTGTCAAAAGTTCCGCATTGTTGGCAGGGGATTTGAGAACCTCCTTAAGTGAAGACAAGAGGTTATAATCACAGCCTCTGAAAAAAGCTAGTTATTAACCCCCTAACTGCCGCGGACGTACATATACACCTTTAGAGAATGCCTTCATATATTATAAAATGGGCAAACTGTCAGGACAGCAGGCCAATTTTCACCAGCAGAACCATGCTCTGCACACTTATAACATGTGGATTTTGTTATTTAAAAAAAAAAAACAATCACCGTCTTATTTAATTGCAGAACTGTGTTAATAAATAAGACAATGGAGATCGCGTCGTATTTCGTTGGCAGTTAAGGGGTTAATATGCTTTCAATATGAAGAAATGCTTGAACATTCTAATAGCGCATTTATACTTCCGTGTTTTGCTTTTCGATCCATATCAGGGCTTAATTTCTAACGAAAAAAGTACCGCAGTAATTTTCTGCAGTAATAACAACCATTGTGTATCCCCCCATCTCCTTCACCTGCATATTTATATTTCGCACATTATTTGCAAAATGCAAAGCAATTTCGTCTTCTGCAAAAGAAAAAATTAAATGTATTTTGATGATGTCTATAATCAATTATACCCCCCCCCCCCCCCAAAAAAAAAAAAAAAAAAAAAATTCTAATAAATAAATAGAGCAAAAATATTTGGGGAATTTTCAGAAAATCTGTTCATCAAGGATTTGTTTATATCAACAAGGAAAAACACAACACCAGTGGTGGAAAATTGGCGCAGAGGAGGAGCCTATTGACACCACAAAATTTTAGAAATATTTTTCGGCTTATCTAATGACATAATTTCTTCGTTTTTATTAAGTTGAAGAATACTATAAAATGTTTGTGGTGTCAATAGGCTCCTCCTCTGCGCCAATTTTCCACCACTGCAACACGCACAGAGCACTGTTCTGATGGTCTTCGGCAGTAAGCCGTTATCAGTAAGAATATTTTACAAACCCGAACAAAAGAAGAAACGCGAGTGAACATAACATGAATATGGTAAAAATGACAGATACAGTTACGGCTAATACTATGGTATTCCTCGTCGCTGCTCGCAAACCATTGAGTTCACACTTGTGGGTGTTACATAGATGTATGCTCCAACATGTGTGACGAGCTACGTTAGATATGTAATCACTTTGGTAGGAAAGGACGCAAAGGATTAAAGATGGCGGAAAAAGGAATATATAATTTAGACAGTTTTTTCGGAAGTGCCGTTGAACTGGGCTCCGGAGCTCAGTATTTATGCAGCTCCGGTGAATTCCGACTACTACTTTAGTGACTAAAAACAAAGAAGTACCTTGAGTGACAAGGAGCAAATTAAGCACTGATCCATATACATACGTAAATAGAATATATAACAAAATGAATACATTAAAATATTTACCGGCTGCAATAAGGATGTTCAAAACTCTGAAATCTGGTATGTTCAATTTCAGGAAGCCGTAAGCTGCAAGGTATAACGCAGAGTCCCCGTATTGTGAAACACTTCCAATGTTTGCACCTGCAAATTCATCGTTTTTAATGAGTAAATATAGTTCTTATATCTTCTTATATAGTTCTTATCAATTTTTTATTAAAAATTCAGCAATAAGAACAGATTAGCTGTAATAAAAGCCCACATGTTTCAAGCTTTTTATAGCAATAATAATTGACGTTTGTTTTATTTTATTTTATTTTTTGTGTGCGTGTGTGTGGGTGTGATATACAATAAAATATATAATACAATAAAATATGTGGAAATGGCACCTGTGTATAACAAAACGAGAACCATTCGAAAAAGACCTTTATTTATTTTTTTTTTTTTCTACAGAAACTTCGTTTTCACATGATACTTTATTGTATAACAATGAATCACTCGATGAAATTACGGAAAAAGATAGTTAAGATTGTCTTAAAAATATAAATTAAAAAGCGTATTTAAAAAAAATATATATATATATTGCTATTTTTATTTTTAGCCCCCGGGCCGGTATACTATTTCTTTTTCCCAGCTTATTTTGTGCCGTCTCGAAAAAATAACGTTACCTTACAGAAGCCAGCCGTAAAACAAAGCAGTACGATTAAATACTCTATAGCAATTTTTTAAACCTCTAAGCATCGCACATTTTCAATTTTTATACCGTCGTATT
Source organism: Maratus speciosus (assembly GCA_963932465.1). Lineage (NCBI taxonomy): Eukaryota > Metazoa > Arthropoda > Arachnida > Araneae > Salticidae > Maratus > Maratus speciosus. The sequence continues at coordinate 583,001,048 of OZ010788.1, read as the reverse complement.
GGGAAAAAAAAGTACTTTTAAATGCAATTTGTTTGAAAATTGCATCTCCATTTATTTTTGAAATATTAATTTTTTATAGTTTTTGGAGCCATTTGCTTAATATTGGCGACGGAAGTACTCCATTTCTGTAGAAAGTAAAGGAAAAATAGTTGTAAAACATTAATTATATATTTTTGTTGCCATTTGTTTCATAACAAATCATGTATCGAAAAAACATGTAATTAAAATATGTGCTATTTTGAAAAAATATAAACGAACAATTTCTGTCAAAACATGAAGCTATTATAAACTAAATTTAATTTTAAGTATCTATATTAATGTTACAAACAAATGAAGGCCTATGAATCATTAGACAGCCATTTTTTTTTTTTTTTTTTTTTTTTTTTTGGTCAATTTCTTTTAATGACGGCATCTTTTTACTGCATTTGTGTATTATTGCGCGATAGCGACGTCCTATGCATACTAGATGTTTAAGAGCGGATCGTAAATGTGGAATTTCTAAGCGGATGCGAATGACATCATTTTACATAAAATAAAAGCGTGTGCTGTAAGTCTTAAAATTTAAATATGTTTTGTACTATTTATATATACATATATTTTTTTTCATCGGGGGCGACACTAAATTCTTAAAAAGCAGAATTCCTGTTTTCTAGTCATCCCAATTTCTTTCTTTTAACTGGCGTTTTCGAAACTGCTGTGTATAACCCTACACATTTAAAAATATGTACATTTCTTACAATGTACACTAAATCTAGGCAATAGATTTTTAAAAATATCAGAGATTGATTTATGACTTTTAGTGAAGGTGATTTCTCACGAATTATCTTTTATTGGTGTAACCATTTTCCAGATCATAAGCATAAAACTATATAGGGTACTACTTGATTATCCCGTCGACCAATTTCGCCAAATTATAAAAATCGCCAAACTATTCGCCAAATTACACAAACCGACATAAATTTTATTTATTTATATATTTTTTCCCTCTTTTGTGTTTAAAATATTTCATTTTTGAGTTTCAGAATTAAAGGATATATTTTAGCCACTGTGGTTCTGCGTATAATTAACTAAATTGAGTTATTATACAGTTGTAGTTTTAAACACCATTGCTTATTTGAAAGAATATTTGGCGAATTATCATCTGCGCCTGACTAATGGAAAAACACCTTTAAATTCTTTAATTAATTTATAATTAAGCTCTAAAAGTATTAAAATATTGCATTTTCGTGGGAAACATACACGTGTACATAATTTTTATAATTGTAGCCAATTGGAAGGTGATTGAAAAATTGTTTACAAAATGCCATTTTTACATACATGAATCAAGTTATGTTAAATAAAAGTATAAAAACACAAAATTCTTTAAAAAAGCACATTCAAATGCTGAACGGGATTATTACTTCAATAGCTCTTTGTTTAAAAATATTATTATTATTATTATTATTATTATAAAAAGAAATGAGAAGCCTATACTAAATTTAGCTCTGCTAGATAAAAAATTATATTAAAAACTGTTTTTCATGTAGAACAAAATTAGATTCTTCCCGTCTAAAATTTCGTGCAATGCAAAAGCAACATAACGAGTTGTCACACAGATAGCGCCTGCAGAAAAATGCAAATCACAAGATGGTCCATCCTACTCGAAACTTGCAATTTATACTTCAATAATCCTTTTTTAAAGTGTGATTATACCAATTATGATAGTTTCATTAAAATAAAACTATATTACATCTGTAATAGAATCATCCAACGCGGTTTTTCTTCTTTGGTGGTTGGGGGAGGGGGGTGGGGGGGGGGGGGAGTGTTACAAAACGAACGCCTTAACGTTTTGTAAATCTAACAAGAAAATAATATATATATATATATATATATATATATATATATATATATAATTTTTTTTTTTAAATTTTCGTCAAATCAATTTACCTATAATGAAAATTACGGATATGTAAGCGATTTGTTGAATTTTATATATAATTTGCTGACAACAAAGTACACATGTCACTAATAATATAAATCACTCAAAGACAAATCACCAAAACGGAGATTTTCTTATGTCAAACTGAGTATGCCTAAATATGTTTGAAGGTAAATAAAAAAGCTCTGGATGCATCTATAATCTACATAAAAATGAATTACATAATTACTATAGCTAAGCTACAGGATTATAGATATATCAAGTATATTTCTAAAAAATTAGGATGAAAGAATGGAATTTTACCTCTATCTAACATAAAGGAAACAAGTTCAGCATTTCCACTCAAACAAGAACACTGAAATTATAAAATGATCAATAATTAGTTAATTGAAAAAAAAAACAGAAAGAAATTAATCAAATGTCTTATGAAAATACTTCATCTATAGTTTTAGATTTATTTCAGGAAAAATATTCGCCACTGTGCGACAATTGTTCTTAAACTCATCGCAATATATATATTTTTTAATTTTAGTGTTTCTGCCAAACAAACTTATCCGTAATAAACATAGTGGATATGTATGCGATACGTTGAATTTTATTTAACCATCTGTGCAAATATATATTTCACTCAGTAGATGTGCAGATGGTAAATAAGTTAAAATCACATAAGCTGCTCATTTTATCTTCGTATTTTTACCCCTTTCGTGGCTATTTTTTTCCCCGAGGGCGGGGATATATTTAAATTTAAAAAAGAAATTAAATGTAGTTATCAAAATGACAAAAATTAATGTTTACTAAAAATTGTCACTGACTGAAATATAGCAAATACAGTTATTTAGTGCTGTATTAATGTGACAATAGACTATGCAGATTTTTTAAAAAGATATTTAGAAATTATGGTATTACAACATGATTAAATAAACACGCTTTCCAGTATTATTATTTTTTTTTCGTAAATTATTGGTTCCTCAAGTAGTCCACATTATTAAATTTAAAGAATGAAACTAATGTTGGAAATAAAAGCCGAAAGCTATTAGGTAACTTTGTTGTTGTTGTTGTTTGGAGTATTTTACGGCCAGGCAGACGTAGGGGGGGGGGGGGGGGGGGCGAAAATAACCATTCGATTGGAAATTATTTCTTATTTAAATGTATTTTAAATATATGAACTTAATGGAAGGGGGGGGGGCGAATATTATCTTCAAATAGAAATTTAATCAAAGTCTAAAATTTTCAATTTGAACTCTTAATTTTGATATCATATTTGGCCTTTTCGGAAAATTTTAGGTTGGGATATCAAACTGGGAGTCATTCATTGAAGTAGTTTAGAAATTATGCAGATGCAAAGTTTTGAATTCTTAATATTTAACTTAATATTAACTTAATTTTAGCTTAATTAACTTAATATTTAACTTTTTTTTTAGTTGCAATGTGGCTAGTTTTTTAAGCATAGCTCAAAACCTATCGGACGGAATGAAATAAAATTTTGGATTCGCATATTTGAAGCTTCTAGACATCGATTTCTGTTAAAATTTAAAAAATTTACAGGTTACCATAGAATACATATTTTTTTTTCGAATATTAATTTGAAAATATGTAAATTATGAAATTAATAATCGAAACAATTATACATTGCAACCTACAAATATTTTAACAGAACTCGATTTCTAGAAGTTTCAATTATACGAATCCAAAATTTAATTTCGTTCCAGAAGGAATCTTTTGAATGGAATGCCTACTTTCGTTTTTTTTTTTTTTTCTTTTTCTGAGCCTATTTGGCTATAAAATAGATAACGCGCGCTTATGTGCGTGTGTGCGTGTTGGGAGGGGGGAGGTCAGAACTTTGCAAGTTTGAAGAGATCTTGATCTGTATGACCTCCCCCCTTCTTACCTACGCCCTTGGAGAATTTTAAAAAACATAAATAGATTTATATCAACTTCAAGTATGCGAATCTAAAATTACACCTCATTCCGTCAAGTAGTTTTTGGAGTTACGCTCAAAGAAAAAAAAAATCTACAGCTTGTTTTGCAAATAGAAATATTGAATTTAACATCACGAGTTCAAATATTTACATTTGCATAATTTCTAAACTACTTCGTCGAATGACTTCTCGTTTGGTATCCCAGGGTAAAACTTTCTATAAAACAGCCAAATATGAAGTAAAAAATCAGTTGTTCGTATTTAAAATTTCAAAGTTTGGTACAATTTCCCCAATTTATTTTTTATTTTTCCAATTATACATATAACGAGGTCATAATATTTCCAATCGAATATTTTCGTTTTTCTCTGTGTCTATTTAGCAAAAAATAGCTAGTTTCTTTGAGAGACTGGAAGGATTTGGAAAATCCGCTATTTTAGTTACAACTTCAGCATTCGTCACAATTACGCTACGAAAGATTTTTGGATAATTGCTCATGCAATTTTTTCAAAAATTAAATCACAGTACGATAAATTCATCGGATTATTATAATCCGATGAATCCTGTTTGATTGTATGTTTTGATGATGATATGTTTTCCTTCATTTTACGTTTATACTATTAAAAAAAAATACATATAATTTTTCTCAGAATTTCATGTAAAATGACTTTCAGTCAGAAAATAAATAACATTATTATTTTTCCCCCCAATATTGTCTTTTCTTATACAGATCTAAACAACAGTGATTATTATAAAATAGCTATTTTTGTATTGAAGATTTAAAAAATAAATAAAAATTGAGCATACAGTATATATTTTCCTCCAAAAATATACACTTAAAGTAACTAAACACTTAAAATAAACATTTAAATTAGCTTAAAATCTACACTGAAGAGATTCTTATTTTATCTTCTAAATTAACTTATAGACAGACACTGCTATGGATTTAAAAAATCTAAGTATACAGATCCGATAAATAAATTAGATTAAAATAAATTAGCAGTTAGAATAGTGCTACAATGTTGATTCTTTTTCTTTTTTTTTAAGTATGATAATTAAATTGGGCATTGCTGTTAAGAGAATCAGAAATATGAGGGTTGAAAAACGGAAATTTTATACAAAAATGAATATTCCATACTTAAAAATTCGGTAATTTATTTATTTATTCAAAACATCATTATTATCATTTATTTTATTTTATAAATAAAGCAATCGAGTTTATTTATTTCTTAATTTAAATACATAAAGAATCGATAATTCACTTAAAATTATTCGATAAATAATTTTAATATCTATTGTTGAGAGAGTGTCAAAAAGTAAAAAGTAAAAAAAAAAATAAAAAAAAAAAACCTGAATTCTACAAAGTACATCTTTGTATTTCTCTCTTACCGTTTAAAAGTATCAAAATTTATTAACCTCTTTCACGACAATTCATCTACTTCCAATCAAATTCGAAATAGCCCTCTAGTTCCTCCAAATAAAAATAAATGCATTTCATGAAATTCTTATTAAATAAAGTGAAAATACATGTAAATTTATGTTTTCCATGTATTTGTGAAGCGATGTAACACAATTTTCCCATGATATTAACAGATTGAAAAGTATCAAAAGCTGGTGAACTTGCATTGCGTTCAAGGGAGATCCATCGAATGTGTAACAAAAATGGCGGATATTTCATCAATGTTCAATCTCTATCTTATGTAGGATCTCTAGTTTTTTTTTTTTTTTTTTTTTTGACCTGCTCTACTTTTTAATTGAAAAATACCTGAAAGCGAAACTATTTTTACAAAGAAAAAAAAAGAGAGAGAGAGAGAGTTTTTCATCCGATTAATACAATTACCGTCATATTTCCTTCTTAGTCTGGAGAGGGTTCAGCCCTATGAATTTCTCCTCTTTTTTACGCCCTTGGACATAATTGTTTTTTACAAAAATCGATTTCTAGAAGGTTTAAATATATGAATCTAAAATTTCAGCTCATTCTGTCAAGTACTTTTGAGTTATGCTAAAAAAAACTGCCCTCATTGTAGATGGTTTTGCAACTAGAAAAATTGAATTTAACATTAAGAGTTCAAAACTTTACATCTGAATAATGCTTGAACTACTTCCCAAATGAATGACTTCTCGTTAGGTATTCCAAGGAGAAATTTTCCGAGAAAGCCAAATATGATGTTAAAATTGGATGTTTGTATTGAAAATTTCTAATTTTGAAACACTTTCTATATGAAGACTACCCACTAACACACTTTTTAAATCATACACAATAACAGATTTCCCAATCAATAGCTACTTTTGTTTTCCTATGTCTCTATTTGCCTATAAAATAGGAGGGAAAAGGCGGAGGGGGGGGGGGGGATATTTATTTTTACGATTGGATTTTTTAATTAAAAAATAACAGACAGCGGAAATGTTTTTACTAGAAAAAGGGATAGTTTTTCATCCTGATCAATACAATTAACGTCATATTTCTTCTTCTCGGTCAGCGTCTTGCAAAATTCTCTGTGATCCGGTAGAAACGATGTCTGAAAGAAAGGAATAATAAAACAGCCGTTTGATACATTTGGAGAGTAATTATTATATATATATATATACATACTATAAGAAAATTATATTAGTGACATTTTTTACGGACCAGAAGGGTTAAGATTTCATTTTAATAGATATATTTTGTCCAGCCTAGTGAACAACATTTCTCAATGAAATGGTTAAAAATGCATAGAGTTTCTAAAATCAAGATTCTATATTTAAAAAAAATCTCTGCCGGCCCGGCCTACAGGCGGAGGTAGATTTCGAAGTTAAGTATACTAATTTCACAAACAAAAACCAAATCATGATTAGAGATAAACCCACTTTAACAATTTTATCTGGCCGCTTTTGACGAGTTTTTATTTCATTTTTATATAATAACTGTTTTTATCAGAATCATGTTAGGGCGGTATTCAAAAAAATACTTTTCCATGCTCAACAACTCGAAATTTTCTGGCATAACTCCAGATTCATTTTTAATAGGAAAAACATGAAACTTGTTGACGTGATTTTTGAAGAGATTTATAAGCGACCTGTGCTTTTAATTTCCGTTTAATTAATTAAAACTTGATACATAAACAATTGTTTTCTCAGTAAGACAATATTTTTCGTTTCTAACACAATCGCTTCGGGAAATTCCGTTCAAAATGCCCACTTTGACATCCTTTTTTGAAATATATTCTGCCTCTGTCAAAAAATCGATCATTACGATACATTATATAGTTTCTGAATAAGCGAATCTACCAATTGGATGCGTTTGAGAGCAAAAATGAATTTAAAAATGAGTCAGAAAATAAGCAGTTTGGATTTGAATACTTCCTTTTCCAACACAATCTACTTCGGGAAATTCGGTTCAAAAGGCCCACTTTGACAGCATGTTTTAAAATATATTCTGCCTCTATCAAAAAATTGACCATTACGGTACATTATATAGTTTCTGAGTAAAAAAAGGTACCAATTGGAAGCCTTTGAGAGTAAAAATGAATTGTAAAATGAGTCAGAAAATAAGCAGTTTGGATTTGAATACACCCTTACTAAGATGACTTTTTTCTTTAACCGCTATGTATTTTTTTTAATTTGTTTTTGCTGTAAGAATTGGTCCTATCCAAAACTTGTCTATATAGATGTTGTAGACAATATTAAGAAGATATATGATAAATTCATGGGGATTTTATATCTTTTGAATTGACGGAGTTATGGATTTTTAGGTATTGTTAGGATTTACAAAAAGCTACCTATTGCAGCCGTTCGGAGGAAAGCGATTTCAAAAAATTTTGGTATATTTTCAACGATCATGACCCCCAGACCCCGAAACCACCCTCCGTTCAAAAGTTGATATATATATATATATATATATCTGACCTTTGTCATACTGTAACTCTCGAATTTATGAACCGATTTGGATGTAATTCGGTATGTACATAGTACATACCAATGTCTCAACCGAGTTCGTTGGCCAGCTTCATCCGCCATTTTGTTTCAAAATGGCGGCCATTTAAAAAATTTTTAAAAATTTTAAATTTGGAATGTGGTACCAAAGAATTGAAAATGGAAAAATATTTTTTTCTTATGTATTTGATCTTTATACAAAGATTCGGGAGCAGTTTTTGTTTCGTCTATATCTTAAAAAATGGCTGAGTTATAGCATTTTGAATTTCTAGCGTGGCTGACATTTTGAAACGTCCTGAAATTTGTCACGCGATAAAAGGCGTATTTATGAACCGATTTGGATGTAACTTCGTTTGTACATAGTACATACCAATGTCTCGACCGAGTTCGTTGGCCAACTTCATCCGCCATCGTGTTTAAAAATGGCAGCCATTTAAATTTTTAAGAAAAATTTAAATTTGACATGTGGTACCAAAAAATTGAAAATTGAAAACATATTTTTTTCTTATGTATTTGATCTTGATACAAAGATTCGGGAGCAGTTTTTGTTTCGTCTACATCTTAAAAAATGGCTGAGTTATAGCATTTTGAATTTCTAGCGTGGCTGACATTTTGAAACTTCCTGATATTTGTCACGTGATAACAGGCGCATTTATGAACCGATTTGGATGTACGTTGGTGTGTACATAGTACATACAAATATCTCGACCGAGTTCATTGGCCAGCTTCATCCGCCATCTTGTTTCAAAATGGCGGCCATTTAAAAAAATTTAAAATTTAAAATGAGATACCAAAAAATTGGAAAATGAAAAAGATTTTTTTCGTATGTGTTTGACCTTAATACAAAGATTCCGGAACAGTTTTTGTTTCGTCTATATCTAAAAAAATAGCTGAGTTATAGCATTTTGAATTTCTATTGTGGCTGACATTTTAAAACGACCTGATCACGCGATAACAAGCGTATTTATGAACCGATTTGGATGTTACTTGGTCTGTACATAGTACATACCAATGTCTCGACCGAGTTCGTTGGCCAGCTTCATTCGTCATCTTGTTTCAAAAGGGTTGCCATTAAAAAAAATTAAATTTAAAATTTAAAATGAGGTATTAAAAAATTGGAAAATGAAAAAGATTTTTTTATGTGTTTGGCCTTGATACAAAGATTCCGGAGCAGATTTTGTTTCTGAAAATTTGTTCTGTTGTTTATGTCTTAAAAAATGGTTGAATTATAGCACTTTGAATTTCTAGTATGGCTAACATTTTGAAACGATCTTGTATTTGTCATGCGATAACACACGTATTCGCCTATTTCCATATAAGAAGGCATATGGATAGTATACATCGACATCTCAGCCAAATATAAGTTACTTTAAATAAAAGCAGCTTGGATAAAGCTGACTAATTTCGCGAAATTCTCATTCATAATGATTTAGTATTGATAAAAATTAGTATTGAATCTCCTATATTCGGTTTCCACTAAATTGAGCTTCGCGTGTTTGAATAATATAAATTGGCTTTTTTAAAATAAGGAATTTGAAAGCTACCTCTTCCTCCCGGCACTGGCCGGAAGGACTTTTTTCTTCTTCAAACGCCCTTTTTGTTTTCGTTTTTAATTTTTTTTGCGGTACGAATTGGTCCTATCAAAAACTTGTGAATATAAAAGTTGTAGATAATGGTAAGGAGATTCATGATAAAATTAATTGGATTTGACATCTTGAGAATTGACGAAGTTATGAATTTTTTTCTCCCAAAAACCCTATTTTTTGCGCCCCTTGAGCCCATTTTTAACTTTATCAAAAATCTGTGATACATAAATTTTTGGCCCTATTTTTAGAAGTAATAAAAACTTTAAACTGATTTGATATGTACAAAATTTAAGAAGTTACAGGGGTTTTTCGGTTTTCACAAAACCCCTCCCTATTTCCATCCCCTTGGTCCGATTTTGCCCATTAACGAACTCGATCGAGATTTTATGCCCCTTGATTTTATGTATCAGTTTGGAAGAGATTGGTGCAGAATTGTGGAAGTTATCGTGTCCAGAAGAAAGTGATATATATAGATAGATACATACATAGACAGGTAGATAGATAGATATATAAAGTTTTTTACTGAGGGTGGTTTTGGGCTCTAGGGGTCATGATCGGTGTAGATCTGCAAAAAGTTTTCAGAAATTCCAACATAGGAACGACGTCAATAGGTAGTATTTCATACGAAATCTACCTAAAAGGGTTGTTCCGTACCTGTAACAAACATTGTAATTCGCCTTTGGCGACGGAACACCACCCCCGCATCTATGCCAATTGGCAATCAATCCTTTTAATGTAACCCTTTCGTTGAACCCGGATCACGGGTTGAGTACGCATCAGTGTAAGAGGAACAACCTCTGCGGCAACAAGTCGCCATTAGTCAACATTAAAACATTTATGTTAACAGTCCGCTAATTTCTCTTTTAATTTAGAACACCTCCGTACATTTTGGTCCTAGCGACCCGGAGGTAAGACCAGCGCAAACTAATTTAATTTAATTTATGTCAGTTTCGTCAACAAGACGAAAGGATGGCAGACTCGGACATTACAGCACTGAATCGGCGGCGTGGCAACATCAAGGCCCAGCTAACGAAGATCGTAAACGCCACCGAGGGTAAAAGTTTCTCAATTGCGGAAACCAAGGCTCAACTAGAACTCCTTCACAAAATCGAAGAAAAATTCGAAGTGATCAAACATGAATACTACAAAATTATGGACGAAGAAAAGATTGAGGAAGCGGAAGAACAACTCTCGCAATTGGATGAGGAGATACAGAAATTAGAGGTAAGCCTTAAATCATCTTTTCACAAACAAAATGAAGAAAAAAATAGTAAAATAGACAGCACGTCTGAATCAAAATCCCATGATCAAGTTATTGCCAGAGGGGTCAGCATAAAGCTCCCTAAAATTCCACTTCCGATTTTTAGTGGCAAATTTGAAGAATGGTCTACATTTAAGACCACCTTCAACGAATTGATCAATAGCAATCCTCATTTAACAGACAACGAAAAACTGTTTTATCTCAGAGGGGCATTAACGGGTGAACCGAAAGGTTTACAAACCTCAGATGACACCTTTAGCTCACTCTTCAGAGAGCTGGAAGAGCGCTATGAAAACAAAAGAATTATTGTGGATTGCCATATTAAAAATATATTAAATCTTTATGTAATCAAACAAGAGTCAGCAAAAGAACTGAGAAACCTTGTAGATCAGGTAAAAAAGAATTTGAGAGCGTTAAAGGTCTTGGAATTCGATAGAGACACCTTTTCAAACGCTATTTTGTTGAACATAATATTAGGAAAAATTGATCGAGAAACTCGTAAGCAATTTGAATTAACACTAAAGGATAAGGAAGTGCCTAATTTCGATGAATTTTTAGAATTTTTAGAGCGCAGATGCCAAATTTTAAGTAGTATTACTTCTGCGAATGCTTCAGAAACCACCAATAAATCTTTATTTATCCGTACCACCAAATCACAAAATAAAATGTGCATTTTATGTAAAACAGAAAGTCACCCAATATATCATTGCGAGAAGTATAAAAGTATGAAACTAAGCGATCGTCTAAACATTGTAAAGAAAAATAAGCTTTGTTTTAATTGCCTTAGTTTTTTTCATATAATTCATCAATGTACTTCAAAGAGCAGATGTCTTGTTTGCAGCTCCAAACATCATACTTCGTTGCATAATTACTCATCACCAGATGTTCGAATTTATGAGCCGTCAAAATCTATAAACAATCTGGCTGCTGAAGAGGCAATTAATAAAAATTTAGCTCCCGAAGATTCAGCGCAAAATGAAAATGTAGTTCATTCATTTTTTTCACATGAAAAGAGCCATAAATCTGTCTTAATAAATACTGCGATTGTTTATATAGCAGACATTAATGGTATAAATAAGCCTTTTCGTACAATATTGGATAGTGCCTCACAGAATAATTAAGAGCAGCTGAAACTTTAGGTTTGAAAAAACAATCAATTAACATTCCCGTCGCAGGTCTTAATAATTCACCGATGTCCTTGAAATCTAAAGTGAAGGCGTGTGTCTCTAATAATAAGAGAGGCGATTTGCGATGGAATCTGGACTTGTTGATCATCCCGAGAATCACAGATTTCACTCCTGGAAAGGAAATAAACATAAATAAATTAAACATTCCTTCGAACATCTGTTTAGCTGACCCACAGTTTTTTATTCCAAATAAGGTTGAAATTTTATTAGGTGCGGAACTGTTCTTTGAATTATTAAAGGTAGACAAAATAAAGTTAGGAAAGCACTTATATTTACAGGAAAGTGTGTTTGGTTATCTAATTTCTGGTTGTGTAAACAATACGAAAAAATATTGTTTCTTAACGAAAAATTTAGAAGCTTTAGATAACACATTGAAATCTTTTTGGGAGATAGAAGAGGTGGGAAATTTAAAACCTTGTGATAGCAAAGAGTTAGAATATTGCAATAGGCACTTCGATAAAACGCATTTTAGAAATCCGGATGGCAGATATGTCGTAGAAATGCCTTTCAAACCCGAAATTTCTGAGCCCAATTTAGGAAATTCAAAAATCGTTGCATTGAAAAGATTAAATTATCTATGGCAACGTCTAGATCGTGATCCTATAATGCGGAATTTATATACACAATTTCTTAATGAATATCAGTTTCTTAATCACATGCATGAAATAGAGGAAACTAATGAATTTGAGGACGGCTATTATTTACCCCATCACGGAATTTTACGACCATCTAGCGCGACAACTAAATTGCGCGTCGTATATGACGCAAGCGCAAAAAGTAGTAATGGATACTCATTGAATGATTTATTGTGCAAGGGTGGTGTGCTACAGGACGATCTCTTTTCGATATTGGTTCGATTTAGAAAGCATATTTATGCATTTACCGCCGACATCAAACAAATGTTTCGAATGATAGAGATAAATCCGTCCCAATACAAATTCCTAAAAATTCTGTGGAAAGACAGTGCATCATCCCCGGTTAAGGTCTTTCAATTATCAACGGTCACATATGGAACAGCTTGCGCCCCATTTTTGGCCACCAAGGTCTTACAACAACTCGCCTTAGATGAGCAAAAGGCTTTTCCATTAGCTTCCAATATTGTACTGAAAGATTTCTATATGGATGATTGCTTGTCGGGGTCATCCAATTTAGAGGAATTTAATTTAATGCAAGCAGAATTAACACAACTCCTTCAGAGGGGGGGGGGGGATGATTTTGCATAAATGGTGTACTAATAAGGTCCAATCTACTGACAATCTGATATTTCCCTTGGATAGAAATTCAGAAGAAATAATGGTTAAAACTTTAGGCATGCTTTGGAACAGTTCTAGCGATACATTTACATACAAAGTCAACGTTAAAATAACAAGTACTTTCACCAAACGAGAGGTGCTATCGCAAATTGCCCGGCTTTATGACCCTCTTGGTCTCTTAGGGCCAGTGATCGCAAAGGCAAAGATATTCATGCAACAATTGTGGTTGCTTAAATTACAATGGAACGATACTTTACCTTCGCAAATTTCCAAAAAATGGGAAACCTTTATCGCAACATTACCAGAACTCGAGTCCATCAACGTACCGAGATGCTTCTTAAAGGTGCACGTCCAATCAGTGGTACTTAATGGCTTCGCCGATGCTTCTTCAAAGGCATACGGTGCAGTTATTTATGTGCAAACTATATCTAACTCCAACGAAACGGTTAGTCACCTTCTTTGCAGCAAGTCACGAGTGGCCCCTACAAAGGTGATAACCGTACCCCGCTTGGAACTATCAGCGTGTCTTCTTCTTGCAAAATTAACCTGTAAGGTCTTAGATGCTTTAAACCAACAGGTGAATGCTGTGCGACTATTTTCAGACTCGACCATTGCCTTAGCTTGGATGGACACTGCTCCACATTTACTTAAAACATTTGTCGGCAACCGTGTAGAGCAAATAAAGGACATTTCAAGGAACATTCCATGGCACCATATACCATCGGAGCATAACCCCGCAGACCTGATATCCAGAGGAATGGATGTGAAAAACCTTGCCTCCAGTGAACTATGGTGGAATGGGCCGCCACTTCGAATTCTTAAAGAAGCAATAGAGAAACCTATTTCTAGTCTTACTGACTGCTCGAACAGTTATTATTCCAATGAACTCAAAGCCAGTAGACAAGTGACTTTAATCAACAATATGGACATTAATTTTTTTGATAATTTGTTGACTTTAACAAATAATTTTCTTAAATTAATTAGAATTGTAGCATATATTTTTAGGTTTTTTTTAAAGTGTAAGAGGGTAGCAACTGCAACAGGCCCTCTGTTACTGGAGGAATTAATGGGGGCAGAAGTGTGCTTGATTAAGCATGTGCAGGTAATGTATTTTTCCAAGGAAATCTCCGCCCTGAAAGGGGGATCTTCAGTGCATGGTTCAATTAAGTTAAAATTTTTGAACCCCTTTATTGATTCGAATGGCTTGATAAGGGTGGGAGGTAGATTGGCTAAATCTAACTTACCATTTGATCACAAATTTCCTATAGTGCTACCAGCGAGCTGTCGCTTAACGAGAATCATATTCCAGTATTATCATGTACGAGATTTTCATGTCGGGCCCCAGGCTCTTTTGAACACTGTGCGCCAAAAATATTGGCCTCTTAGCGGTAGAAACACAGCTCGCAAGGTAGTACATGAATGTGTGCAATGTTTTAAAATTAAGCCTATGCTGGCTAATCAAGTAATGGGAGATCTCCCTCCTGAAAGAATAACGCCCAGTTCACCATTTTCCAGAGTAGGATTAGATCTGTGTGGCCCCTTTGAAATAAAATATAAGGGTCAGAGAAAGGGTACCTTCCAAAAAATATACGTTGCCATTTTCGTGTGTATGGCCTCTAAAGCTGTACACTTGGATTTTGTCTCCGACTTGACATCCGAGGCGATAATAGCAACGCTAAAGAGATTCTTCGCTCGTCGTGGGAGGAGTTCGGTAATTTTTAGCGATAACGCTACTAATTTTGTTGGGGCTTCAGCAGAACTGAAGCGTTTACGTAAACTTGTAGCCAGTGATGAAGTTTGTAACTTTTTAGCTTCAGAAGGCATTAACTGGAAATTCTCCCCTCCTAGAGCACCCAACTTTGGTGGACTTTGGGAGGCAGGAGTTAAGGCCTTCAAATACCATTTAAAAAGAGCAGTAGGTTCCGCTCATCTCACGATCGAAGAATTTCTAACCGTAATAACACAGATCGAAGCGATTTTAAATTCGCGACCGCTTTGTCCCTTGTCCACAGATGCTGACGATCTTCAGGTGTTAACTCCAGGCCACTTTCTCATAGGCAGGCCCCTTAATTTAATTCCTGAACCTAATTTGATGGAGGTAAAGGATAACTTGCTTAACAAGTGGCAAAGGACTCAAAAATTAACCCAAACGATTTGGAAACGCTGGCAAAACAATTATCTCAGTAATTTACAGGAGAGAAACAAATGGATGTTTAAAAAACAAAATATTTTGCCAGGCATGTTGGTCCTATTAAAGGACACTCAACTCCCACTTTGCACCTGGTCTCTAGGTCGCATTACTAAGGTAATCCCAGGTGCTGACGGAATGGTCAGAGTAGTAGAACTACGCACCGCTAAGGGCAATTTTAAACGTTCTGTTAACCAAATAAGCATATTACCCATAAATGACAATAATTAACAAAAATCTGGACTGTAATTGTGTTTCATTGTGTATTAATTGTGTTTATTTATTTCTTTGCTTATAATCTGTACTATGTTGTGTTTTTTTTTTTATCTGTATTGCATTTTATACATATTGAAATATAATATTTCAACGCCGGGCGGGATGTTCCGTACCTGTAACAAACATTGTAATTCGCCTTTGGCGACGGAACACCACCCCCGCATCTATGCCAATTGGCAATCAATCCTTTTAATGTAACCCTTTCGTTGAACCCGGATCACGGGTTGAGTACGCATCAGTGTAAGAGGAACAACCTCTGCGGCAACAAGTCGCCATTAGTCAACATTAAAACATTTATGTTAACAGTCCGCTAATTTCTCTTTTAATTTAGAACACCTCCGTACAAGGGTTATCTATAACTATACAGTAATTTACCTTAATTATGTATTAATATAAATTAAAGCATTAAGGGGGCACAGGACCTTTAAACTTTCAAAAAATCAATCATCGGTTTTTGTTTTATTCTTTTTTTTTTTTTTTTTTTTTTTTTTTTAATTTTTCAACAATATGAAAAAAAAACCCATTCAAAAATCTGCATTATTTCTAGAATTATAATCATTTAAAGACGGTGACTTTAATTGAAGGCCCGTAGATATTGAAACTTAAAAACGCATTTTCTCAGATTAGTAAATTTGGAGTTCGTGCGCACTGTTACTTTCCAACTATGCAAGTTACAGCTTTTAAAAATTACCCAAATAATGTGTTTCTTTATAGTCTACATCAGTGGTTCCCAACCTTTTATTGTCCACGCTCCACCAAATCATCTGCAAAATCACTATGCCGTCCTCCCACCCTCCAATCTGCAAATTATGCTTATAAGTGAACTCTATTTACACGATGGAAGGGTAATAGAGCCTTAATAACTATTCACTACACATTTTTTAACTTAGCAAAGAAGTTAATCGTTTGTCACAAATGTGTTTTTAACATAATTTTATAAATGCAATGAGGTTATACATCTTCGCCTTTGTGCCAAAAAAAGTTTTGCTGTACTTTACCAACTTACTGCATAGTTAAAGAAACTAGTATTAATTTTTCCAGGTAAAATCCCGTATTGCCTGGACTTCATAATTTAGTGCACGTAGCGCCGCAGTGCATGTTCAGAGGCTGCCCTCTCCCTCCCCGTTCATCCTACGTCATAATGTCATATATCCTATTTGTTGCAAATTTTGTCTAGTTTCTGAATTTCGTAATGCTTTTCCCCTAAAATAATAAGAAATTTAAGTTAAAAACAACTATTAGGGGAGGGGGGGAATTTTGGGGGGAAGTTAAAAATTCGGATTCAGCGACCCAAAAAACTTAAAGTAAACCTTATAGAGGAAGTTCGGAGGGTAGATGGGAGGGCGAATGTAAACGTGTGAGTGGTTAAGTGGAGTTGCGCAACTTAGTTCACGCAGCACCGCGCGCATGTACCGAGGCAGACACCCCCCCCTTCCCCTTCATCCTAAGTCATAATGTCATATATCTAATTTGTTGGAATTTTTATCTACTTTCTCAATTTCTAGATACTTTTTCCCTAAAACAGTAAAAAAAATTGATTTTTTTAATAAAAACCTTTTTGGGGTTTGTGCCCGGGGAAATTTTGGTGGGAAGTTAAAAATTCGGATTCAGCGACCCAAAAAACATATAGTAAGCCTTTTTCCAGAACTACCATGAATTTTGCTAGGTAGAGTCCCTGTACGGTCTATATTGCCTGGACTAATAGCCAATAATCATCGGATGCTTTCAATTTTGGGCATTTTGTCGATTATTTAAAAATGCGCTTGTCGGATTTTTCTGGAACTTCAGGATTATAAAGAATATGTTTGATCTCATATTTATCAACGTCGATTTGATAAGGTGGACAATTGGGGAATCAACAAAAATCAAAGAAAATAATAACATTTGGGATGACACTGTAAATTAAAATGCACAGAATGATCTATCGCTGCAGAATTCAAATAAGTGGATACTGTACAACATGTTTACTGATTCGTATAAAAATAGCACGTATATTCATGGAGTTATAGCGATTTTTTTTTAAATGTTCGAAATTTTTTTTTCATTTTTTAGCTTATATCATGCAGGGTTTTCAACCTTTAACGCCAGTTTCAGAAAAAATAGCAAAATGTAGTAGAAACAATATAGTGCAATTGGAATATAAATATATTAAATATTTTATGAAATATGAGCAATTGTATGAAATAATTTTTATCTGCGCATGCGCGAACGATAACAAAGATTTTTTTTTTTTTACATACTTTAATAGTCAACTCTAATGGAGCAACTCGAAAAAGAAAAAGAAAAGAAAAGAAAAAGAAAGAAAAAAGAACAGAAAAGAAATCTAGTCAAATATCTTGAAAATTCAGAAAGAAATCGGCAGTAGAGTGAACTAATATTTAGTTTCTCTCTAAAAGTAGCTGAATGATAAGGGATTTTTCACGAATTGTCATTTTTTATTAACTGACTTTCAGAAAAAGTTAGTATTTAGTGAACATCAACGAGTAGATTTGGAACAAATGCTTCGATTTTGATTTTTTTTTAAAAAAATCATGGAATAGGCTCGTTCTGGTGGTTATCCAAGAAGAACTAAAGCATCAATAAGAAATGAAAATTTAATAAGAAGTAAAATTAAACTTGACAATTTATAGAAAATCTCTTATCATTCAGCTGCTTTTAGAGAGCAACTAAATATTAGTTCACTCTACCGCCGATATCTTTCTGAATTTTCACGATATTTGACTGGATTTTTTTATGATATTCTCCATAGAGTTGACTTTTAAATTATGTTTAAAAAAAAAAAGAAAAAAAACTCTGTGTTATCGTTCTTGCATGCGCAGATAAAAATTATTTCATACAACTGCTCATATTTCATAAAATATTTAATATATTTATATTCCAATTGCATTATATTGCTTCTACTACATTGTTCTAATTTTTCTGAAATTGAGGTAAAATTTGATTGAAAACCCTGAATGATATAAACTAAAAACGTGCAAGATTTTTTTAAACTTAAAAAAAATCGCAATTTCTCCATGAATATGTGTGCTATTCTTACACAAATCAATAAACATGTTGCACAGTATCCACATATTTGTATTCTGTAGCGATAGATCATTTCGCGCACTTTAATTTACAAGGGGATCTCAAATATTATTATTTTTCTTTGATTTTTTGTGTGTTCCCTAATCGTAATCTTTATAAAATCGGCGTTGATGAATATGAGATGAAGCATATTCTTTATAATCCTGAAGTTTCAGAAGAATCTGAGAAGTATAATTTTAAATATTCTACAAAATGTCTAAAATTGAAACTGTCCGGTGTTTAATGGCTATATAGTGTATTTTGCAATCTGAACACTGAATCATTTCTTACTATTTTATTTTCTGACATACTAGGCAAAACTAATCATCAGAGTGTTGGTTTTTCTTTTTAGATTCTGAATCATTAGACTTTCTTTATCAACAGAACTTTTCTTTACCTTATGTCTGCAGTTCTTCCCTTTCATAATTCTTTTCAATGGAATTGCGCCTATTTTTTAAAACTTGATTTTTCACTTGCTCTTGTGCTTTGAGAGCTTCCTTTCTGCCTCTTTTTTTCATTTCAAGTTTTACTTTATATGGCGAAGATGGTAACACAGCTGTTTTATTAGTGTCCAAAGCATACAGCCCTCGAAATTCATTATTTACTTTTCAAATTTATGATCGTATATCTGGTCCAATTTAAGCAATTCAAATTGATCCAATTAAGGCAACTGCGACCATTTTTAAAACAGTTAAAATCAAGACTAAGAACAAAAACAAAATCAAACAAATCCGCGTGAAAAACATGCGCAGTAAACACATGAATTTAGATATGTATATGAAAACATAACAACTTACCTTAGTTTTAAAGTATTCTCGTTTTTTAGTAGGAAACAATTAAATCAAAACAGCTAATTTTAGGTTTTTTAAAATTGCCGAAAACAGCACGTGGCAGGCGGGTGTTTCTTCAAACCATAAATGACGTCATTCTGATGAGTAGGATTTCAGCGATAGATGGCGTCTCTTTCTGTATTTAGAGGCAAAATTGCATCGGTCCATTTAAAGCGGCTGTCCAAATATGGCTACTCTCCCCTATGCGTTTTGAAAGTTTCCGAAGGAAATTATTATTGATTTATATATATGTGTGTGTGTGTATATATATATATGACATGATAAAAATGAAACCCTTTTTTCAACTTAATGTTATATATTTCTAACTTCTTTGACACTGATTGATGTAATGTATACTTAAAACTATAAATAGTGATTTACTTTTCCAAATATGACAGTTGATTACATTAGGGTTATAAATTCAAATTACTTTTCCTCAAATTTGACAGTTATTAGATTTATGATTATGATTTAATAATAAATCATAATCAATGTCAAAATAAGTATTCGATAGGTCATAAATATTAATTAACTTTCTCTAAGCTGACATTTATTAAAACATAAATAACCATTAGTGTCATAGGTGGAAATTACCATTGGTGATGCAAACAGGCTTGAGTCAAGTCTGTTGCCACACCTATTAAAGAATATTGAGCCAATTAAATTAAAGTTTCCTTCCAAATTGACACTTTCACCCTCTGCTAGAAAATATTCTAAATTTTATAACAAATAGCTCACTTTTTTAGGAGATTTGAGCATGCTCTAAAATATTAAGTATGTGAGTCAAGAAAAATATGGTTTCTTGGGGCCTCCGGCGCACTCGCGACTACTGTGTATCTTCCACCTAAAAATAAAGGATTTGTTAGTTCAAGGAGCATAGTTTCCAGTCAATTATTTACCAATACGGCCAAGAGACTCTTAGCGGTGTAATTAAATGACACAAATTCGATCGGTGACGGGAAGGATCCCCGCAACTGACCAGCATATTTTACATAAGTCGGCAGGATGGTGTTCTGCCGCAGAAAATCCCGTTGGATTTTCTGTCTATTTCAACCCCTTATGGATGCGCAGATGCCTTCTCACTCGGACTAGAGTTGGAAAAAAAATTTGTACCTGCCTGCCTGCATTTGGTTAAATAGTAAAATCCCCTGCCTTGCTATGGATTTGATTTTCTGTTCATCAAGGAACTTATATTTAAATCAATGTACATCCACTCAGTATTAGTATCTGTTGGACTAAACCTTTCTATGCAGAATCCTATTATTTTCAGGACTTTGTTGTGCTGATTTTTACCTTTGGTGTTATCTCAAAGAACTGTATAGTTAAAGCCATGCAAAAGGATTTTAAGTCTGTGGTGCTGAACAGTGAATAACATCTTTTTCTAAACTATGGTTTCATGTCTCTTCTGGTTTTTATGAAGAGCAATCAACAAAACTGAATCCAAAACTGTTTCACAACCCTGGGAGAATGCCAGAATGGCCAGAATTTTCTTTTTTGGTCAAAAGACGATACTACTTTTTTAATTAATTCTTCAACTACTTCTCAGCAGTGAAATTACGCTTGAAATTATTGAATATTAAAGATGTGAATTATCACGTCTCGTGGCTTATGGTAGAGTACTGAAGCGCTATTCCAGGGGTCCGGGTTCGATTCCCGGCTTGGACATTTTTCACTCTGTTGGTTTACGCTTAGTTAGCGTCATAATTCACATCGCTAACAGACGATAGTACTTTTTAGAAATTTTCTGTCCATATTTTGAAAGAGATGTTATTTGGAATGAAAAATGCGGGAATTTTTTGTGAACATTTTTTTTTTTTTTACTTGTGCTTGCTCACTTGGATTTAATTTTTTTTTAAACAAAGAAAATGTGGGTCTTTTTTTTTGCAGACATTAAATACATCTTATTTAGGTAATGTTAAATTTTTTAATGTGATATGTGTGTTCGCAATTGGATTAATGCGAGAATTTCAACCAAGAGCTATGTTTAATTTTTATTATTTTATTTGAAGATGAAAAGATTAGTTCTGGAAATTAAGTGTTTTGCTCTTTTTACGTAAGAAAATGTATTTTATTTTATTTATAATTAAAAATTGGTTCTATTTTGTTTACAATTGTGTCATTTTAGATAATAAAGTATATTTTTATACATGGAAATTTAAATTATCTAAATTATTATACTGTAAAAATCTAATGATTTTAAAAATTTAACCAAAAGGAAAATATTTATATCAAGTTTCTTAATTTGAAATTTTTAATAAATTTGTAGTTCAATTTTTTTTTTTTTTTTTTTTTTTTTTTTTTGGTATCATTAGCATTATGATGAAATATTGAGATATTTCAATAGCAGAAGGTTTGTTTTTTCATCATTAACCCTTTCAGGGGCAACGTATTTGTATTCATAAAATGTTGAAATAATTTAATGACACCAGTATTTACAAGAGAACTTATTTGTAATTAAGTAAAAACATAGTTTCATGTATTTAACAAAGGTGAAATTTTCATTATAAAATTCCGGTGCCTATGTGGCAATTAGGGATTAAAATTATGTGATGCCGCGACGGCATCACTGCCCTTCAAAGGGTTAAGTGAAGCATATGTGCAATCACCAGTTACTTTTTATTTTAGTTTCAATGCTTTTTGTGAACAAAAACAATTTTTTAATTCTTCTTTTTTTTTTTTTTTTTTTTTTTTTAGGTAGCTTTCTTTACAAAAAAGCTACCTATTGCAGCCGTTCGGAGGAAAGCTATTTCAAAAAATTTTGGTATATTTTCATCGATCATGACCCCCAGACCCCGAAACCACCCTCCGTTCAAAATTGATATATATATATATATATATATATATATCTGACCTATGTCACACTGTAACTCCCGTAATTATGAACCGATTTCGATGTAATTCGGTGTGTACATAGTACATACCAATGTCTCGACCGAGTTCGTTGGCCAGCTTCATCCGCCATTTTGTTTCAAAATGGCGGCCATTTAAAATTTTTAAAAATTTTTAAAACTTGAAATGTGGTACCAAAAAATTAAAAATGGAAAAATATTTTTTTCTTATGTATTTGACCTTTATACAAAGATTCCGGAGCAGTTTTTGTTTCGTCTATATCTTAAAAAATGGCTGAGTTATAGCATTTTGAATTTCTAGCATGGCTGACATTTTGAAACGTCCTGAATTTTGTCACGCGATAAAAGGCGTATTTATGAACCGATTTGGATGTAACTTCGTTTATACATAGTACATACCAATGTCTCGACCGGGTTCGTTGGTCAGCTTCATCCGCCATCTTGTTTAAAAATGGTGGCCATTTAAATTTTTAAAAAAACTTTAAATTTGAAATGTGGTACCAAAAAATTAAAAATTGAAAAAATATTTTCTTCTTATGTGTTTGACCTTGATAAAAAGATTCGGGAGCAGTTTTTGTTTCGTCTATATCTTAAGAAATGGCTGAGTTATAGCATTTTAAATTTCTAGCGTGGCTGACATTTTGAAACGTCCTGATTTTTCTCACGTAATAACAGGCGTATTTATGAGCCGACTTGGATGTACCTTGGTGTGTACATAGTACATACAAATATCTCGACCGAGTTCGTTGGCCGGCTTCATCCGCCATCTTGTTTCGAAATGGCGGCCATTTAAAAAAAATTAAAAAATAAAAAAATTTAAATGAGATACCAAAAAATTGGAAAGTGAAAAAGATTTTTTTTGTATGTGTTTGACCTTAATACAAAGATTCCGGAACAGTTTTTCTTTTGTCTATATCTAAAAAAAAAAAAATGGCTGAGTAATAGCATTTTGAATTTCTCTTGTGGCTGACATTTTAAAACGACCTGATTTTTGTCACGCGATAACAGGCGTAATTATGAACCTATTTGGATGTAACTTGGTCTGTACATAGTACAGACCAATGTCTCGACCGAGTTCGTTGGCCAGCTTCATTCGCCATCTTGTTTCAAAAGGGTTGCCATTTAAAAAAAATTAAATTTGAAATTCAAAATGAGGTATTAAACAATTGGAAAATGAAAAAGATTTTTTTATGTGTTTGGCCTTGATACAAAGATTCCGGAGCAGTTTTTGTTTCTGAAAATTTGTTCTTTTGTTTATATCTTAAAAAATGGTTGATTTATAGCACTCTGAATTTCTAGCATGGCTAACATTTTGAAACGATCTTGTATTTGTCGCGCGATAACACACGTATTCGCCTATTTCGATGTAAGAAGGCATGTGGATAGTATACATCAACACCTCGACCAAGTTCGCTGGCCAGATTCATCAGCCATCTTGTTTCAAAATGGCGACCATTAAATTAAAAAAAAATATATATATTTAAAGTGAGGTGCAAAAAAATTAGAAATTGAAAAAGGTTTCTTTCTTAAGCATTTGACCTTGATATAAGGATTCAGGAGCATTTTTTGTTTGTCTTTACCTTAAAAAATGGCCCAGATATAGCAGTTTCAATTTCTATTGTGGGTGACATTTTGAAAAATCTGATTTTTTGCATGCGCACTCCTATATATTAACCGATTAATATGAGAGTGAGCTTGTGCACAGCAATTACTAAGGTCTCGACCAAGTTCACTGCTTAGCCTCATCCACCATGTTGTCTTAAAATGACAGGCACTTTAAGAAATTGCCGAATTTGGCAGCCAAATATATGTTACTTTAAAGAAAAGCAGCTTGGATAAAGCTGACTAATTTCGCGAAATTCTCATTCATTATATTGATAAAAATTAGTATTGAATCTCCTATATTCGGTTTCCACTAAATTGAGCTTCGTGTGTTTGAATGATATAATTTGGCTTTTTTTAAATAAGGATTATGAAAGCTACCTCTTCCTCCCGGCACTGCCCGGAAGGACTTTTTTTTTTTTTAAGGAAAAAAAAAACACATTTCTTGCAGTTCTGAAGATTAACAAATTTTTGTCACAGAATTTAAATATTCATAAGGATAAATTTGCGAACGACATTATTGTAAATATTTACTTATTTGAGTTTTGTGTTTGTTTCAGCTATTACATATTTTATTCATTCATATCTTTGTTGTATATAAAAAATTTCATGGTGAGTTAGTAAACAACCAATCAATTTTGCAATTTTCTTATTATTCAGTGTAAATAGTTAATCATTTTAAAATTTTTAGTGTATAATTGAATATTGTTACACTTTGTATTATTACTTTTTAATATTTGATTTTTGGATTTCTATTGACTATTTCATTAAAGGTGAATTAAATCGCACATTAATGACATACCGTGAGTTGGAATCATCCCAGCCACTTTCAAGAAAGAGGGGTGAAATTTTAATTGTCTCAATGTTCTTTAATAGGTGTGGCAACAGGCTTAACTCAAGCCTGGTACATTCACCAATGGTAATTTCCACCTATGACACTAATGGTTACTTATGTTTTAAAAAATGTCAGCTTAGAGAAAAGTTAATTGGGATTTATGACCTATCAAATACTTATTTTGACAACGATTATAATTTATAATTAAATTATAATCATAAATCTAATAACTGCAAATTTGAGGAAAAGTAATTAGAATTTATAGCCCTCTTGCAATCAACTGTCATACTTGGAAAAGTAAATCACTATTTATAGTTTTAAGTATTCATTACATCAATCAATGTCAAAGAAGTTAGAAATATATAATATTAAGTTGAAAAAAGGGTTTGATTTTTATTCTGTCACATAGTCCTCGCATCTTAGCAAAGTTAATTGTAGATTTACTTTTAACATAAACCTTAATCTGTAGCGTTGCACAATTAAATTTTTATCTAATTTTGCATTCGCCGTTTTTCGGGTGAGTCCCCCCCAGATTTGCAGGCAAATCTGGTGGATCTTTACTTCGAGGGGGGGGGGGGACAGAGGATAAAAATCAAACCCCTTTTTTAACTTAATATTAAGTATTATTAACTTCTTTGACATTGATTGATGTAATGTATAATTAAAACTATAAATAGTGATTTACTTTCCAAATATGACAGTTGATTACATTAGGGCTATAAATTCTATTTATTTTTCCTCAAATTTGACAGTTATTAGATTTATGATTATAATTTAATAATAAATTATAATCAATGTCAAAATAAGTATTTGATAAATCATAAATCCTAATTAACTTTTCTCTAAGCTGACATTTATTAAAACATAAATAACCATTAGTGTCATAGGTGGAAATTACCATTGGTGATGCAATCAGGCTTGAGTCAAGCCTGTTGCCACACCTATTAAAGAACATTGAGCCAATTAAATTAGAGTTTCCTTCCAAATTGACGCTTTCACACTCTGCTGAAAAATATTCAAAATTCATACTTGTCAACATTCAACTAAACTTCCGTAAAATGCGAGTTAAGTTGACCCAGGTTATACGCGATACTAACCAGGAAATTTATTTGATGTATCATTATATTTAAAATTATGATTCTCTATGAAATCTATTTGAATTAATTTCTTTAGTAAATTTCTGGTTCGAAACGTGTTTAACCTGGGTCAATTTAACTCGCATTTTACGGAAGTTTAAGGGAAAGTTCGCAAGTATGTAAATTTCATAACAAAACTCATGTGCTCAGCCGAAGAGCTCACTTTTTTGAGAGATATATGAACCTGCTCTAAAATATCCAGTATTTGAGCCAAGAAAAATATGGTTTCTCGGGGCCTTCGGCGCACTCGCGACTACTGTGTATCTTCCACCTAAAAAATAAAGGACTTGTTAATGCAAGGAACGAGGTCCCGAGTAAATTATTTACCAATATGGCCAAGAGACTCTCAACGGTCCAATTAAATGACACAAACTCGGTCGATGACCGGGAAAGAACCCCGCAATTTAACAGCATATTTTACACACACACACGCATATATATATACAGTGGAACCCCGATTTAACGCTTCACGTATATAACGCTTTCCCGTTTTTAACGTCGTTTCAGCTTGGTCCCACCAATTTCCTATACCAACAATGTTAAAAAAAAAACCCGCTTTTAAAATCTCATTCTGATGTCTTTCCCGCATTTAACGTCGTTTTCTTAAATGAAAATGAACACTTTTTCGAACAATAATTGATCGTATTCGACGAATTTCGCATCTTTTCTATCTGTATTTCTGCTTTCTTTAGAATCGATATTTACTATAATCAACGAAATCAAATCAAATTAAATACAGTAAATATCCTCTAATCCGGCGTACTAAGGTCTAGCATGCTGAATAATCCGGCACGACTTTTGAAAAAAAAATAAAAATTTATATCGATCGCAAAACATCGAAGGAGCGAGGGATAGACGTCGTGCCGGACATTGTGTATCGGCATGCGTGTAGGGGCAACATCTGGTCAAAGGCCATCACAATGTCTTTCTTTACGTTTCATCTTAAGTTTCTACTCTTCGCCCTTGCTCTGCGTCTTAGTTTAAATTTCACTGTTCAGTGACGCTCAAACTGATAGTCACATGCATCAAAGTCGAATTCACGTGTTGTGTTTTGGTGTTTTTAGAGCTTGCGAGCAATTTTATAGTGAGTGGCAAGTGACATGGGTCCTAAAGTTAATGTCATGGTCTTTCAAATAAAGAACATCTGACTCTCAGTTTGGTGTTTGCTCACAAGCTAGAAATCGTGATGAAGTTTGAAAATAGCGTAAGTAGAACATCATTATGAAAGACTATGACATAGGGTCGTCTACAATTTAAGATATAAAACAAGGACAAATTGAAACTGTTTTTGAACGAATCGGAAACTATAAAAAATCTAAGTAAAAGGCAAACTTTAAAAAATCCAAATTAGAGCAACTAGATTCGTTCTTGTGCAATTGATTTGCAGAAAAAAGATCAGAGGCTAAATCTATAACTGGCCCTAAAATTGCTGAAGAAGCTAAACAGTTCCAAGGAGATTTGAACATTGGTACTAATTGCAAATTTTCTGAAGGCTGGCGGAGGTAAGACTCGTCACGGTATCAAAAAATTAGATATTTCTGGCGAACTGAAATCTGCCGCTGTTGTAGGTGGTGAAGAGTTCAAAGTTAAATTCAAGTCTACTGTTTCTGAAAATGAACTTACAGCTTGTCAAATCTATTATGCAGACGGGAGCGGCCTTCTGTGGCGTTGTCTACCAAATTCTAATATTGGTGATGGCGATCAGAAAAGTGTAAAATTTTTAAGTAAAATAAATATAGATTAACAGTACTGCTGTGCTCCAATTCATCCGGTGATCACAAATTAAAAGCTTTTGTGATAAGAAAGTCAAAGAATCCTCGGGCTTAAGAGCTCACTGCAGTCACGGACAAAAAGAATTCAAGATGGCTGCTGGCATTTTAGCTGAATTGAAAGGATGGTCTAAATTCAAATGATTGACAAGCTAACTCTTCCAATCAGCAAATGGCCAATTATCTGGCACGATTCCAACCCCCCACCCCCTTCGGCTGAGCGCTACATGTGATAATTTCCAGTAGGTTTCAGGTCTAAGGGATTTTTTTTGCAATTGTCTTCGCTTTACCAGTGTAGATCAAAGTCGTACTCGATAACGTTAAAAGCGGTAAAAAGAATTTTAATCTGTTTATGACAAGAGTGCAAAAATTAAAACATTTTGACTTTCAGAAAATAAATGAATATTTTATTTAGATATGTTTCTTTTTTTTTATTTTTAGATTCATTTTACAGCTTTTACAAACATAAAATTGAAATTAGTGCAGTATAAAAACTATTTTATTTCACATAATGCAATTTCATTTAAAATCAAGGGGGAGATACTGAGTAAGGAGGAAAATATATCAGGAACAAATATTCTAAAATAACTATCTTTTGTGGGAATTCTTTTTAGAACATGAATTTTTCAAGAGATTTATAAAAGCTAAATAATATTGAATGTTAAAAATAAGATGTTCATAAAATTAGGAGAGAAAAAGTTAAACAAATAAACAGTATATTTTGTACTGTAGAGGGGTGGGGGGGGGGGGGGGAGAACGGGAAATACAAATTTTGAGGAGAGGGAGTACACATCTAAATCCCAGCGTAATCATTTATAGATATAGTACACAATTTATTGTTGTTAGCACTAAAAAATGAGACAGAAAAAATAAAGTTTTCCAAATATTCAAAACTTTGTGAGATGTTAGTAGTAAGGAGGAGGGAAAAAAGTTTGGTGAAATTTTCAGGCGGAAGAAAATTTAGATTATGGATTATTTTTACAAGCATGTTATAAAACATAAAGGAGTTTTAACAATTTGAAATTTTAAGTGCATAGGAGTAAATTCATGTGTGTGTGTAGGGGGGGGGGGATTTCTGCACACTAAATATTTTTTAAATGATACAGTCAGATAACAATTTTTTTGTAGCTGTTCGTAATCTAAATAACACTAAAATACTTTTATTTTCATTACATTTTTTCAATTTTAACACTTTCCAAGAAAGTTGTAAAGTGTTTATGAGTTGGGTTTGTGCTTCCGTCTGTCTGTCCGTGTTCTAACTAGCGTAAATGTAGTCGGATTGCCATGTAATTTATATACGATATTCAAAATCATCATGGTATGTTCGGTATTTAAAATGAAGTATGTATCATTCAGGGTTCATTTACGGATGCACTCAAAAGTATTCCGTTACATTATGGTCTATGGGGGGGGGGGATTCATTTAGGGTGTATTTTAATAATGTTACACAATCTTAAACATAATTAAATTTATGTACATTGAGATACACTTTAAAATGGTTACTATAGACTATGTTATGTGTAACGCTTAAAGTACAAGTATAGGGGACTCAAAAGTATTCCGTTATGTTATAGCCCATGAAGAAATATCGTTTGCGGCGTATTTGATTGATATTACTCTGTCACAAAGATAATGAAATCGATATGAATTCTGAGGTGTCCTAAGCCTACTTTCTGTACAACATGAGCATTTAACAATTATTTACGGAGTCAGACAACAGAGCTTGGTTATATGGTCTACGAGGAAAAACTGTTTGTAGCGTATTTCGATTAAATTATATTATTTCAAACATGACGAAATAGATACAGATTAATTCGATTTACTACAAGATGCTTGCATTCGAATATGGTTTTCATTTCATTTAGCGCTCATTTACAGGGACACATAAAATATTTTGATACAATACTGTATCCGACGTGTTAGCTATTAAAAATTAATGCTGAAAGTGCATTTTCAGTTATAGAATGCGTTTTTAAGTTTAAGTAAATTTTTGCGTACTACATGGTGTGCATAAATTTTACAGACCCTATACAGGACTACACAAAAGAATTCATAACCATTACTGAGAATGAGTATGAATTGCTTAAAGATGTTTTGTTTTTTTAGTTATAAATGTACAAGCTCAACTACATTTAGTATGCTAAGAGATGTTTGTATCATACAAATAAAATCCTATACAGGGATATTAAAAAAACTGGATACATGGCCGCTATGGAAAATAATTCCTGGAAGTGTGATTTCAGTAATTTTAAGCATGTTTTTGCTTGAATTAGATTTCAGCTTAATATTTGACGTGTATAAAAATCTGTATGCTTATATAGCATACAGATATATAGGGCTGCATAAAAGAAATCAAGTATGTTTCCGTCTATTGGTAGAAATTGCCGACGGTGAATTTTCAACTGTTTTATGTATTTTCTTACAAAACTAAATTTTAACACAGTATGTAGAATCTGTACAAATATATGCAGTACAAAAAAATCATATACAGATCTGCACAAAACAATTGGAGTACCTTCCGGGTTATGGACGCAATTGTTGAAACCTGCTTTTCAAATGTGTGATACGTTTTATAAATGCTTAGTTAGATATCTTCTTTACTTTATTAAACGGCGAAGTTTTTTTACAGTGTTCTGGAAGTTTGGAAAGTGTCGATGTTGATGCATGATTTTTCTTTTTTGTTTATGGATCAGTCGATAACTCAGGCACATTTGGCATCTAAGTTTGGTGGTTCTTTCTGAGCTAGTCGGAATGAAATGATTTCGGAAGGTTCTGACAATTTACTTGCACGTTGACGAGAAACCACAATATTTTCCTTAGAAATATATCTCTAAAGACATTTTGCTTTGAAAAATACAGTAAAATGTTTTTTATGCACAATTAAATGTATACCTATCGCTTTATTGTTAACACTTTCGTACATAGTTGAAAAGATTTAGTTAATTTTATAGATAGTAAGGATTTATAATTAGGACCAAAAAAAGTGTAAATTAAAAAGTTTTAAAATCTTTAAATTAGATTTTTTAACTTCATGGGTTGAGGGTAAGAAAAGGGAAGAAACAGATTTTTTCTTATTTTTTGTTGGGGGGGGGGGGGGTTAATAGATGACTGATTATGTAACTTATAAAAGGTTTACAAATAGGACAAAAACATTGAAATTAAGAGTTTTAGGGACTTTAAATTTTGTGTACATGGAAATAATGGGGGGAAGAAAGAAAACGTCAAATTTATATGGGGGTGGAAGAAATTATATAATCGATTATTTATTGTTGAATAAGAAACAGATAAAACTGAAAATGTGTTAAAAAAGATTTTCAAAGATTTTAAACTTAGTTAAGCGAAAGAAGGAAAAAGGGGAGGGGGGGATTTTATTAGATGACTTATTTATTTACCTTACTAAGGACTAACAAATCGGACAAAAAAAGACTAAATTTTGTGTGCGTGGTAAGGAGAGAGACAGAGCAAACGTATATTTTGGTGGGGGAGGAGTATAGTTATATGATTGATTATTTATGATATCAATAAATCAAGAGATAGAGTACAAAATGTTTTAGAAAAAGCATTGACTTTTAAGGTTTAAATTTTGTGACCTGAAGGAAAAAAGAGGAATAAGCATAATTATTCCTTTTTTGGGGGGGGGGGCGAAAGTTTATTGGATGTCTTATTATTAATTTACCGTAGAAAATATTTACAAATAGGTTACAAAAATAATAAACGAAAAAGTTTTAAGGATTTTAAATTTCTGATACTTGGTAAGAGGGAGAGGCGAGGGGGGAATACCAATTTTAGTTGGGGGCCGGAGAGAAATTTTTATGATCGTTTCGTTATTGTTAAAATAAACTGGCAAATTGAGCAGAAATATTTTTTAAATTTTAAAGAGTTTTAAAGGGTTTTTATTTTAAAATATGGGTACTGTGGGGGAGGGAGCAAAATGGAGAAATTACATTTTCGGAAGGGGCAATTTACAAGAACTTTTAATGAAATGAATACGGTGAAATAAATCGATAATGAAATTTATGACTGATCATTTATTGTTACTTTGAAGTAACAAATAAAACAGAAAATTAAAGAAAAAATTAAGGAGTTTTAAACCTTGATAATTTAAGGCGAGCAAAAGGGGAAGCGAAATTTCGGAAGAAGAGGGGGGGGGGCAAAAGGTAATTTACATTATTATTTTTTAAAATCAGAATTTCAAAGAAATTGGGAAGAGTTTCACCTTTGATTACGAAACAATACAAGAGCAAAATTAAGAACTTTTAAGGCACTTTTTGCAGATTTTGCCTAAAAATATATACTTTTATGAACCAAAAATTACTTTTGAAAAATTTAAACATCTTTAACGACTAACAAGGACCCATTGCAGGGTCACTCAAAAGCATTTTGTTATATTATGGTCTATGAGGAAAAATCATTTGGTGGTGTGTTTTAATAGCGTTATGCAAATTTATACATAATGAAATTCATTTACATTATTAAGGTGCACTGAAAAATCGTTATTACACAAAAGAGTCATAGAACAAAGTTCGGTTTTATAAAGTTCTTCGTAGAAAAGCTGTTCGCAGCGTATTTTAATTATGTTGCACTACTTCAAACATAATGAAATTTCTGATGGTTTTACTGCAAGATGTTTGGATAAGAGTATGGTGTGCATCGCATTTATCGTTCATTTACAGGGAAAAATTAGGGATGATTGGTGAAAGTGAGTTTTAAATTATGATATGTTTTATTTATGATAAGTTATGGTATGAATTAAGATAAACTAATTTTTTTGCACTGGCACATAGGTGGTGTATATGAATTGCATAGACGCTACATAAAAGATTTCATGAGTATTACCGAGAATGACATGAATTACTTAAAAGTGTTTTATAATTTGAGTTATTCATTTTCAAGCTCAACTACATTTAGTTTACTAAGAGATGTTTGACCCGTAGCCGGTCGCAGACATCTAGCCGACAACCAAATAGCCGTCAAGACATTTAGCAGATAGCAGTTAGCTGACACGTGCATTAAGCCGATACGTACATATAGTCAACAACACAATTAGCTGAAATTTACATACAGCATACGGACATATAGCAATAATTTTAGCAACATAGGCAATTGGCCGACAGGCAACTGGCCGAACGTGGCAATTAGACGGGAGGACATTTAGCCGAAAAGACGATTAGCCGACAGGACATTTAACCGACAAGACGATTAGCCGACAGGACATTTAGCCGATAGGATAATTGGCCGACACTTTTCTAACTTTTTTCGACACCCCTCATGAGATATATCGCATTGGAGCCCTTTGATCACTCTTTCATTTTATGTACCTCCCGTTCCCTCTCCCCCAATTTGTATCACCGGAAGCATTTTTCTGACTTTTCCGACATCCCTCAAGAGACATATCATTGGAATGGGCAGCCCTTTGATCACTTTTTCATATCATGCACCTCTCGTTAGGTTACAGTTAATTCGCAGTTTGGTTACAGTTAGGATACAGTTGCGATTAGTTACTCTTGGATTACGGTTAGGTACCGGTTAGGTTATAATTAGGTTACGTTTAGGTGATAATTAGATTACGCTTAGGTTACAGCTACGTCATGGTAAAGTTATGTTACAGTTACATTACAGTTAGCATACGATTATGTTATAATTAGGCAAACGTTAGTTACAGTGTGAGATTACGGTTACGTCCCAGTAGGTTACATTTAGGCTACAATTAGGTTACTGTTAGGTTGCAGTTAGGTTACGGTTACTTTATAATTAGGTTACACTTAGGTTACGGTTACGTTACACTTAAATTACATTTAGATTACGGTTAGGTAACTGTTAGGTTATAATTAGGTTACGTTTAGGTGATAATTAGATTACGCTTAGGATACAGCTTGGTCATGGTAAAGTTATGTTACAGTTACA
Source organism: Maratus speciosus (assembly GCA_963932465.1). Lineage (NCBI taxonomy): Eukaryota > Metazoa > Arthropoda > Arachnida > Araneae > Salticidae > Maratus > Maratus speciosus. The sequence continues at coordinate 582,967,563 of OZ010788.1, read as the reverse complement.
TTACAGTTAGCATACGATTAGGTTATAATTAGGTAAACGTTAGTTACAGATAGATTACGGTTACGTCCTAGTTAGGTTACATTTAGGCTACAATTAGGTTACTGTTAGGTTGCAGTTAGGTTACGGTTACTTTATAATTAGGTTACACTTAGGTTACGGTTACTTTATACTTAGGTTACGTTTATGTTACAGTTACGTTACAGTTAGGTATGGTTGGGTTACGATTATGTTCCGGATAGGTTAAAGTTACGCTAAAGTTAGGATACGCTTAGGTTATAATTAGGTTAAGGTTAGGTTAGAGTTAAGTTACAGTTAAGGATAGGCTACAGCTACGTTATGATTATGTTGCAGTTAGGTTATGGTTAGGTGATATTTAGATAGGTTACAGTTAGGTCATGGTAACTTTACGGTTATGCTACAGTTAGGTTAGGTTATAATTTGGTTAACGTTAGTTTACAGTAAGGTTAGAGTTAGGTCACGGTTAGGTGACATTTAGATTACTGTTACGTCACAATTAGGAAATGTTTAGGTTACAATTAGGCCGGTAGCACATTGAGGCGACTCATGGAACATGTTGCTTGATTTCGGAGAAAAAACCGCTTTAAAACATGTTTGAAACAGCTTTCTTCTATGTTTCGATATTTTATTTCTCCTAAATCGTACTTTACCCCACCAGTGGCTGAGAGATTCTGCTCTCGAAGCTGGTAGACGGGAGGTGCTGTGTTTGATCCCAATCGCACCCGTCGGCCTAATCTTTCGGAGTTTTCGTGGTTTTCTTCGAGCCATGGATTTCCATGCGTAAGTACGGGTTAGGATCCCTTAGAAAGACCCCCCACGAAGGGCACTCCCCCCTCGGGCCTATATCCCTAGTGTAGATAATCGGCCGTCAAAAATCAACCAACCAACCAACCAACTTAAATCGTACTTCATGTTGCTCGTGTTGGGTCAGTGTGCGGCCTACCTTAGGTTACGGTTAGGTTGCAGTTAGGTTAAGGTTACGTTACAATTAGGCTACAAATAGGTTACAGTTACGTTACAGTAGGTTACAGTTAGGTGATAATTTGGTTACACTTATGTTACGGTTAGGTTACCGTTAGGTTATAATTAGGTAACAGTTAGGTTACGGCTTGGATACGGTTAGGTTACGTTTATGGAACAGTTAAATTACAGTTACATTATAATTATTATCACGGTTACTTATTTTGCAGCGCGTGCGCGCCCACTATACACATGAGGGGTAACGGCAAAATTTTAAAAATTGTCCCTCGCGAGAACCAAAGGGGTAGGAGAGACGCGGAAGCTGCATAATATGAAATAGTGGTCACAGTGCTTTATAAACGATATGGCCCATGAGGGGTGTCGGCAAAATCTAGAAAAGTGCCTCCCACCGTGAGGGCAAAGTGGGGGAGGGCCGCGGGAGGTGCATAACATGAACAAGTGATCACAGACCTTTCTAATGATATGTTGTATGAGGGCTGTCGAAAAAATTTAGAAAAGTACCCCCCGGAGACAAAGTGAGGGGAGGGGGTACCGGATATGCATAATATAAATGGTCACGGGGCTTTGCACCGATAAGTCTCATGAGGCGTGTTGGCTAAATTTAGAAAAGTCCCTCCCATTGGATGGGCAATTGTGGCTGGGGTGCGGGAGGCGCATAACATGAATAAGGGATCACAGGTTTTCCAAACTATGATATCTGCATAGCATTTCTTTATCCAGTCCCTTTGGTCATGTGACACACGTGACGTGCGAGCAAAGGAGAGAAGGGAAGGAGATTTCCTTTTTAGAGAGTGAAGGTTGGAGGTTTTTATGCCGTGCATGTGTGCTGGCGGGGTTTTTGAAAAACCGAAAGTTAGATATAAAATTACACAGGTGCTACGGGCAATGGTATGTAAAAAGTTTGTATTGTAGGTGAAGCGAAATTGTGTAGTATTATAACGTGTGTAATTATGGAATATTATAGTGTGTTCCACTGGATATAATTCATATATACTTTGTATGCGTATTATCGTCTTGTCCTCGTCGAATATCTTTACTGTCTTTCTGCATTTTTATAAATAAACTTAGTTTTGTCTTAAAAAAAACTAGTGATCTACGATCTAGGAGTATACATCTGACATCAAAGGGGGAACGTGTACTACACAAACAATATATCATATGAGGGATGTCAACAAAATTTTAAAAAGTGCCGCCCGGGGGAAAAGTGCAGAAGACGCACGGAAGATGCATAATATGTATAAGAGGTCATAGGGCTTTCCAAGGATATATCACGTAAGGGGTGTCGGCAAAAGTTAGAAAAGTGCCTCCGGGGAGCAAACTGGGGGGGGAGCGGCGTGGAAGGTATATATTTGAATATGTTATGAAATTTGGTGTCACACTGCCTTTCCAACTATATATCACATGAAGTGTGGCGGCAAAAGATATAAAAGTACCCCCACCTCTTTGAAATTTGTATATAGTATTATAAACAATATATTTTAAAGGGCTTCGTACAAAAAATCGGATCTAAAATGATGAAAACTCTACGATTTCGAAAAAAATCGAAAAATGCCCTCTTGGAGGGGTGGCGAATAGGGGGAGATGAGAAGAAAGGGTCACAATATGAAAGAGTGGTCCGAGGACTTTCCGATGATATATCACATGACAGATACGAAAAAAGTTTAAAAATTGCCACACCGTGGGTCCTGTCTTTTGTTCCCGGAATTCACGCACTCCTTTATTTTAAATTCTTATATTTATTAAATAATATTTATCGAAGGGATCCATCAAAAACAGCATTTTAAACCATATTTATTGTAGAAAACGTTATTTTTTAAAAAAATTATTGGCTCCTCTCCGAGTTATCGAATTTTTAGTGTATGTTATAAATATAACTATATTTGTAAAATATAATGGCAGTTTAAGAAAATGAAGAGTTATTAAGGTATAATGCATAATTAAAATGAATTATTTCCATTTTATTTCATAAATTTCTTACTTAATGAGTATAATGAGCGATCGAGAGTCGAAGGCTTAAACATAAGTAAATATTTATGGGAGGGATCCGTCTAAAATCCGCATTTCAAACAATAATTTTTGTAGAAATGTTACTTTTCTATATAATTTTGTTCAAATGAACAAAAGAATATTACGAAGGTTAGTTAATGATGTTTTATTGAAAAGCTTTACAGAATAACAGTGATTGAAGAAAAAAATTACTTTATGAGAGTGACGAAATTTCGATGTTTAATTGTATATCATAAACAAAAACGCTGAAACAATAAAAAAGCTGATTTATGATGGTGACGAGCTACTGAGGTTTACATTGTTGATGTAAAACCGAGTCTTCTAAATTCTTTCGGCAAAATGTATGTGTCAGCTAAATTTCGTGTCAGATAATTCACATATCGGCTATTTGCTCTGTTGGCTAAATGTCCTTTCGGATGAATGTCCATGTCGAATAATTGTCCTCTGTTGGCTGACTGTCTTCTCGGCTAACTATCGCTGTCCCCTAATTGCCATGTTGGCTAAACATCCTGTCGCCTAATTGCTGTCTGCTAAATGTCTTGTCGGCTAAATGACATTGTAGAATATAAATATATAGGGCTATGGCAAAAAACTGGGTACATGGCCGTCCATGAATAGCAATTCTTAGGCTAATGTCGGACGGACATCTTTTTGCACGCTTTTTTCCTTATGTATTATTCCTACACAATGCTAGCGGGGATAAAACGTAAGGAAAAAAGCGTGCAAAAAGACGTCCGTCTTACATTAGCCTTAGAAGTGTGATTTCAGTAATTTTCAGCGTATTTATTATTGAATTAAATTTCAGCTCAGTATGTGGCGTGTATAAAAATTTATAAGGAACACACAGGGCTTCACAAAACAATTGAATTACGTTTCCTTCTATTGTTAGAAATTAATAAATGTGTAGTTTCAAATGTGTTATGCTTTTCTAACTAAACTAAAAATGTAGGAAAGGGTTCATAATCCATACTTGGCACATGGTTTTCCTTTCTTGTTTTATTTATTGTCAATAATTCATCTTCTTATGTTTTTGTATTTCTCAGTTGCAATAATCATGATTTTACGGTTCCGTACTTAAAAAGTAAAAACGGAACCATTATAAGATCACTCCTGTGTCTGTCTGTCTGTCACAGCCATTTTACTCGCAAACTATGGAACGTTGAAAGTTCAAATTGGGGGATGTAATAAAGACTATTGACTGACATATTTGCAGATTTTTAAACATTCACAAATAAATTTGGGAAAAAACGTAGAGGGGCTAATTACGTTATTTGAAAGAAAATATTTTTTTTTGTATATCATCTGTGGTATCGGTTAAAAGATTTCGTAACGCCGTAATCTAAAATACATTTCGTTTAATTTTAGGTATTATATTTTCAGAGATATCGTCGAAAATGTAGTGCAAAAATACGTCCCCCCTCCCCCCATCTGTTTCCGAATCTACTGAAACTAAAATTATGAAAAAAATTAGAGGTAGTAGAGGTTAATTTAAGCCTTGCAGGAAAATTATAGCGATTATACCCTATGTCGCATAGTTTTTCATAAAAACGTATTTTTCTGTTACACACAGATTCCGATTTGCGAGCATTCAGCAAAGGTATCGAGGAACGCTAAAGGTACCTATCGTATCAAAATTATAAAAGCATTGTTTATAATGATTTTCAAAAAAAAATCGGTAAGTAGCCGAGATATTAATGCTCCTGTCCCTGCCGGCGAAGACACTCACGAGCTAATGTTAATCGTATGGGGAGGGTTTTTTCTAATATCTCGTTTGCATTTCGATATTTTTAAATATATATATATTTTTTGCATTGGATAGCCGAGGTTCGTCTCTACATCGCACCTTTTTTACTTTTTCGATTTTGGTTCCAGATTAGACCTACGCTCCGATGGATTGATCAATGGAGCCGGAACAGGCTGATTTAGCATAACCCATGATGAAGATGATGATGATGATGATGATATTTTTTATAAAGTTACTTTAACTTTCAAAACCGATTCTGAAAATGAAAGTGTCATTTAAAAAAATATCTACAACCAAAGTCGAAAAAGTAAAGAAAGGTGCGATGTAGAGACGGATCTCGGCTATCAAATGCAAGAAAAATATTTAAAAATGTCGAAATGCAAACGAGATATTAGAAAAATCCTTTCCCATACGATTGGCATTAGCTCGTGAGTGCCTTTGCCGGCAGGGACGGGAGCCTTAACCCTTAAAGATACAGGTGGTTTGGCCATACATAATGGCAGAGACGGCGTACTCTATATACCATCGATTTTTAAATACTAGATAACGACTTTTAATGATATATTTGTGTAATGCAATACCCAGTAGCAGCATAAAAGCAATAAACGTCAAATTATTAAAAACAGACCAATTTAATTAGAATTAATCACATAAATATTATTTGATTCGCAACTAGTTTGCGTTGAGTGGATCTCTTAATATACCTCCCGTGTCTTTAAAAGTTAATTAAAAACCTATCTGGAAAAACGCGGCACGGACAAAGACGAGTTGCATCTTTGCGACCTCCTTTAGAAGCGCGCTTAGTACAACGCCAAGTTTAAACTTTGAACAAAGATTTTGTTTTAGCTACACTATAAAAAGAAAAATATTACTATGCTAAATTTAGTTTTATGAAATGCCAAATGAAATTTAAGTATGCAGTACTTTTATTTTCAGTACCGAATTAAGTTCATCATAAGCAGATTAAGATAAGATTTTAAAAAAAGAGTTATACAGCATAGCAATATTTAATTTTATTTCGGATTCATATCTCTTTGAACTTTTGTGGTATACCTATTCATAATTTTCTAACATATACACCTATACCCAACTCTACGTTGTATAGGTTTTTACAAAATTTTATTATTCTTTTAAATAATTCATATATTTATTGTACGGAACACTCTGAGTGCAAGTAATACTCATACTTGCCGGTTTATTTTACATACAAGTTATATGCACTGGTCTGCCAAGTCGTATCTGGGTGGAAACCATCTGCAGAACACCAATTTAGTGGTTGATCTGCAGGTTTACCGCTGTGTTTTCATGCACCTAAACCTCAATGTTTTCATACATTTGGGTGCTGGAAAATACAATGATAAACCAATCGATCAACTACTAAACTCCGGTCTGCAGGTGTTTTCTATCAAGATATGACTTGGCAGACCATTTGCATTTTAATATGCTAATTGAGTTCTATCTAATCCTAAAATTTCAGCCTTCAACTTGATAACGTGATGGTCTCTGCAACTGCCAACCGTCGAACAAATCCCTTCCTGTGAAATCTTGTATCTATGTGTGCATCGGGCTCTTTAGGAATCTGTGGACAGACACATAAGCATCCTATCTGTGGTTTTATACCTAGATTTATACCTAGATAGTGTATAAAAACATTTTTTAACTAATAAGTCTCAATTTGGAGCAACAAGTACAGCTGTAAATGTTTTTTTACAATTGTTTGAGAATGATTTTGTTTTTATTTTCTCTGAAAACTGCATGGATTTTTCATTACATTGATATGTAATTCTGATAACTAATTTCTTAGAATTCCATTTTCAAAGCAATATTTTGAATTTCTTCCAATTTTACCTAAACATTCTTTTTCTTTATCAGAAGTTAGAGAAAATAAATTTTCTCTCCATCTTTATCTTTAAATTAAGTTTTAATTTTATTTTTCCCACATTGGCGATAGAGATTTCTTTTTACCATGTCAGTTGCAAGCTCACTGTCATATATTTCTAGAGCTTCTCTATCTTCTTCCTCTACTTCCAAGTTAATAATCAGGAGGAGTTGCCGTGATATCCTTTACCAATCTGTGTCCTATGTCGAAATTTGGTAAATTAGCAGTGCTTTTAGTTTATAGTCTCTCTTGAACTTACCGATCAAGACAATGTTAAGTTATCATTCGTTGTTGCTCAGAAACTGTTTTTATTAGTTTATAAATTAGTTTGGTAAATTAGCAGTGGTTTTACTTTGAAGCCTCTACTTGAACTTGCCAATCAAGACAATGTTAAGTTATCATTCATTGGTGCCCAAAAATGTTTTATTAGTTTGTTAAAAATGTCCTACTGACATTTTTTTCGTAAATAACGCAATCTTTCACAATGATAGATTTGTTGATGATGATATTATCCTTCTCCTATAATTCTTGAAAAGCTAATGACAAATTTACTAACTGTTGCTTTGTGAGCCTTAATTTCCTCTCTACTCATTGTATTAAACTGTGTCATTGAATAATGAATTGTAGTAAACGAAAGTATGTGCCATTACAAATACAACATGAAACAAAAATGTTGACTAAGACAATCTTTAACCAGGATACCAATGTAAATTGAAAGCAAAGATGGAATGTTATTAAAATTCGCTGAAAAAGACCAGAGAAGAATCCATAACCAAATTCATATTTTTGGGACTGATGCAAAAGTTTGTCGCATATTGTTGATGGAAATTAAAGAAAATGTATTTCGTGAAAATTTTATTTCCTAGCAGTTACATAATTAGCGCTCATCTGGTCAACGAATCGATGTATTTTCTCAAATCTTCCAAAAAATAAAATATCTTACCCTCAAAATGTTTTAATCTAAATAAACGGTCATTCGAAGAAGTAAGTTTTGGAGAATGGTACTTGGATTGAAACATTTCATCTCAATTATAATAGTTTGTGTCTGTAGTGGGCAAAGATACATGTGGTCTAGCAGTCTTGTTGGAAAACAATGCCAAATTGTTGCAAGAGTCCGAGGAGACCTCTACTTTCAAATTTTCGGACAACAGAGGCTTAGAAACTGATACAATCAATTATGACTCGTATTCAATCATAGAGCCTTGCTTTTAGAAAAATTTTCAGGCCGAAATGTGCTGGATCGAACCGTAGGTTCCGACTTCACGAGGATGAAATACGCATACTTCTATTACAAATTTTTAAAAAATCTTTTATCCTATTTAATAACTTCAGTTAATTAAGACAATAATAACATTTTAAAATAAGTGGTAGAAATTTGCCTGATTTGCCTCAGTTAGAACATCGCTTATAGATCGAATTTAGCAAGCTCAAATGCGGAGGTTGTATTATGATTTTATCAGATATATACTTTGCAATAAAATGCTGATTTGGGTGGACTTTCTGCTGAAAATTCCTTCTTGAAAACATTTCATTTATTAACATAATCAAATTAAACCTCGTGAAATTGGTCTCCTTCTTCACCCCACCCCCTCCTTTCTTTATCATTTTATGAGTTTCTCCATCTTCACTGTTCGTTTTTTTATTCAAAAGAAGGTAGTGCAGATGGCACACTACCTTTAGTAATGTGGACTATGGTGATTTCGAGTTAAGTTAGAAAACTTAACCAATTTGCTGATTTTCGTCAACGTTTTATAACGGTAGATGAAACATGAATTCGCCATTATTCACCAGAGATAAAACAGCAATCTAAACAATGTGAAAGAGCAGCTGAAAGTGCATCAAAGAAAGTGAAAACGGTTCCATCTGCTAAAATCGCTCCCGTCGGCCTAATCGTTCGGAGTTTTCGTGGTTTTCTTCGAACCTTGGATTTCGAAGCGTTAATACGGGTTAGGTTCCTTTAGAAAGACCCCCACGAAGGGCACTTCCCCCCCTTAGTGCCTACATCCCTCGTGTTGATAATTGGCCGTCATAAACACAACTAACCATCTGCTGGAAAAGCCATGGATACGGTTTTTGGAAAAATCACAAGGTGTGGTGATCATAGACCACCGGCGAAAAGGCAGAATCGTTACTGGACAGTGTTGTGCTTCTCTACTGGACCAATTGAAGAGTGCTTATTCCGACAAAACGTCCATACCTGAGCAAAAAGAACGTGTTCTTTCACCACAGCAGTGCTCTTGCACACATGCCTGTAGTTTTCGCGACGAAAGTCAATTACGTAGGCTCTGTAGTGCTTCCACATGCACCGGATTTTGCTCCCTGCGATTATTTCTTCCCAAGCCAGAAGAAATGTCTCGGTAGTCAGAAATCTACTTCAAAATATGGGGTTAAAGCAGAGACCACCACTTCATTTCCAAAGTTAGATAAGGCATATTATGCTAAAGATAATAAAAAGTCGGAAACTCGTTGGTTTAATTTTTTTAAGTTGTAAGGAACTACGTTAAAAAAATTAAATATTGTCAAATTTTTTTCATTTTCTTTGTCGGGCTAATAACCTTTCGAAACACACTCGTATCGATATCAAATTTTATTTTCCCTCAAAAAAAAAAAAAAAAAAAAAAAAGGCGGAGTTCAAGAAAAATGCGGGTCCTAGTTGTAATTAAAATTCGACCCCCTCATGCTGAGAACGTGACACTATAAAACTTGGTAAGACGGAAACATAAACAATAGGTGCTAAATACCTTTTTAGATGGGTTTTTTGCGTCTTTGCAGATACAATTGCAGGGTATTTTTAGGGGAATAATGAGAATTCCGTTTAAACCAGGGTTTCGTTACAGCTAGGTATCAGAAAATAAATTTGTTACCTAGCAGACATTTATAAAATGTAATATTTTACCATACAGTCTCCTTATTTTCAGTTTAACATTATTATAGTTAATGATAAATTTTCGCGTTCCCTTTGCGTTACAAAAAATATCTTTAGGTTACCTTTGAGAACACATACAACACTGTAGAAAAAAAAAAGGACCAAAATACGGAAATACTACTGGCAATCTAGACGCCAGCACTTAGACCGGAATTTAACGGATTTTTTCTGTAATTTAAAGGGAAAAAGTTCCGTTAAAATACGGAAATAGTACTATCGTCTAGATTGCCAGTAGTATTTCCGTAATTTAATCCTTTTTTTACAGTGTAGTGACGGGAAAAAAAATGTAAGCGCTAATGTTAAGTCTATGGGAGCGTTATTTTCAAATATCTCGCGTCCTTTTCAATATTTTAAAATGATTTTTTTTTGCATAGGATAGCTGAGAACGATCTACAACCGGGCTGTTTTTTACTTTTTCGGTTTTGGTTAGAGATATTAAAAAAAAAATTACTTATACTTTCGGAACTGGTGGAATCGGTTCTGAAATTGAAACTATCATAATAAAAGAAAACTGAAACTAAAATCGAAAAAGTAAAACCTAGCCTGGTTGTTGATCGCCCCCAGCTATCCTATGCAAAAAACATTCAAAAATATTAAAATCAAAGCCAGAAAATTGAAAATAACGCCCCCATAGACTTAAAATTAGCATTTTCATTTCTTCCCGTGTCTGAAGTGGGCTCTTGGAAAAAATATGTTACGCAGGACAAATTTCGCATTTTCTTAGACTTTTAAAGGTATACTGTACCCATAAAAATGACAAATATTAAAAATAATAAATATTAATATATTTTTTTAAAGTTTCGAACAAATTCATCAACTCTTTTAAAGTTAACAATCTTTAAAACTTACAAATTTTAAGTTCTTGTTAAATCATAGTAAATTTAAATTGTTCAAAATTAGGAAAAATTAAAATAATAAAGTCATCAATAATGTTCTTAGGCATGTTTTAAAGGCATGAAAAATATGCTAAAAATTAATATAATAAGAAAATGAATAATACAGATAAAAATCAACTTTCAGGAATTTCTGCCAATTAACGGAAGTGTATTTGCATTCTTTTGTACAGCCCTTACATTAGCAACAAGATTTTATACACGTCACATGTTAAGATAAAATTTATTCCAGTATAAACATGCTTAAACTACTTAAATCGCACTTCCAGAAATTATGATCCATAGGCGTGCATGCATACAATTCTCTGGATAGCCTTGTATATTATTATATTTAGTTTTTTCTTTCGGAACCTTTTGGAATCCATTCTGAAGTCGAAACTATCCTAATATTAAAAAAAACTAAAACTAAAATCGAAAAAGTAAAAACTAGCCTGGTTGTCGATCGTCCTCAGCTATCCAATGCAAAAATCTATTAAAATAAAGCGAGAAATTTGAATTTAACGCCCCCATAGACTTAAAATTAGCTTTTTTATTTCTTCCCGTGTCTGAAGTGGGCCCTTAAAGAAAGATGTGTAATACAGGACAAATTTCGCATTTTCTGCGGCTGTTAAAGTTGTACTTTTTCGTTAAAAATAACAAATATTAAAAGTAATAAATATTAACAATATTCCTTTAAAGTTGATCAAAACTTTCAAAGTAAACATTCTTTAATACTTACTAGCTTTAAGTTTTTGTTAAATCTTAGTAAATTTAAATTGTTCAAATTATTGAAAAATTAAAATGATAAAGTCATCAATGGATATTCTTGGGCTTGTTTTAACGGCATGAAAAAAATGATAAAATTTAATATAATAAGAAAACGATTAATGCAGATGAAAGTAAACTTTCAGCAATTTCTACCAATAACCGGCGGTATATTTGCATTATTTTGTACAGCCCTTGCATTCGAACAAGTTTATATACACGCAACATGTGAAGATAAAAATTTTTGCAGTATAAACATGCTTAAAACAACTGAAATTGTATTTCCAGAAATTATCATTCATAGGCGCGCGCATGCATCCAATTCTTTGAATAGCCTTGTATATTATTATATTTATATTTTACAAACAGTTTCTAATTATAGTTGAACTTGAAAATGTAGAATTTAATTAAAAAAAATTAGCAATTCACTCTCATTCTCAGCAATTCTTCCTAGTTCTTTTGCGTAGCCCTATACACGGTCTATAGAAATCATATATATAATCAAGTATTAAAACGGATATCATAGGTGAAAACTCATTTTTAGCAATCAACTCTAATAGAGAATACTTCATATACAGTATTGTGTCCAGCAACTTTTATATGCCCCTGTAAATGAAATAAAATGTGATTCACATCATATTCTAATGTAAGCATCTTGTAGTAAACCTCAGTAATGTATATGAATTCCATCTTGTTTGAAATCGTGAAACATAACTAAAACACACTTTGCAAGCAGTATTTTCTGTAATAAAACTGAACTCATTTCTGTGACCCTGTGAATGAATGATAAATGCTTTTCAACCCCTTCAGAAAGGATGTTTTACTGCGCATCATAAATTCATATCAATTTTATTATGTTGTAACAGGGAAACGTTATTAAAATACGCCGCAAACGTTTTTTCTTAATAGGCCATAATATAAAGAAATATACTTTTAATTCCCCTGTACACGTACCGAAATCACCCACTCGTGGACAGCCAACCTTTCCGCATGAGCTGTGCACTTAAATAAGGTGCATAATTTTTATGTTAAAATTGTTTTACATCATTAAAGTACACCGCAAATGATTTTTCCCATATAGCCCATAATATAAAAGAATACGCGCGATCTGATAGTAATTAAAATTCGACCCCCTCATGCTAAAAACGTGACGCTATAAAACCTGGTAGGACGGAAAAAAAACAATGAGTGCGAAATACCGTTTTAGGTGGGTTGTATCCGTCTTAGCAGATACAATTGTAAAATATTTTTAGGGGAACCATGAAAATATTCAATTTAAACCAGGATTGCGTTACAGTTACGTATTGCAAAATAAATTTGTCAGCTGACAGACTTTTATAAAATGCTATATTTTACCTTACAGTCTCATTATTTTTAGTTTTACATTATTACTAGGGGGCTCTGCCCCCTGCAAGTTACGCTCGCCAACCCCCGTTCAGACACCGCAGAATCTAAAAACACGCTAATCTGATGGGTTTAAAAAATATAAGAGAAGATTGAATTATACTGAAAAAAGCTGTGCAGATCTCACTGTAAATGGGTTTCCATTCAATTCCATTTGATTGCAAAAATGTAAGGCCGAATCAGTTGCTGTTAAGACATCCAATGGTTATTTTCGTTTTTGATTAAAGAGGATCAGTTAAACATTTGAAAAATAGCTGAAATAAAATGAATTAAGTATACAGAGTCTTTGTCTCCCGGTATTTTAAAACAATCTCTATAACAATAGCCTAAGTCATGTGACTATCATCAACAGTTTCGGGCGGGCCATTTCGCTTTTTATACTCTAGGTGCCATTTTGGTACTTTAATGTTAGCCATGCACAGGTGATAAGTCGCCAAATATTATTTTATCGCCATCGTTTCATCTATATTATAATAGTTCAAGTCAACAACTGTCATAAACAAATACGGTCTGATCCCTTCGCCTTTCATATGAAACTTTGGCACAGATGTCATATAGGATATTGGCACGATTTTTTTCCGACGCCAATTTGGGAAACGCATCAACAGCATAAGCAACAAAATCCGGCTTGCCATATCAAGCAAAATAACAATACTTTGGCGCCAGTACCCGTTGCGTATATGCCATTGGCGTCAGAAAAAAAAATCGCGCCAATATGGGTCGGTATATAACATCTGTACAAAAGATTTCCATTTTGGTTAAAAAATCAAATTTTTTTTTTTCAAATAAAACTATATAAAAGTTGTCATGGTCACAAAGAATTCTTGGTACTGTTACGCTAGCCGGGTGCAAATCTCGCCAATAGCTTTTTTTCAAATTGCCAGATAGCATTTTTTTTTTTCGAGCGGTAAATTAAAACATTGATTTGAAGTTGAAATTAAATGTCATGGTTTGTTGCATTATTGGGAAGAGTTCCATATTGTGTGCTGGTTGGCGCGATTGGCGAATGAATCCAAAATGGCGTCAAAAAGCCATTTTTAGCGTCTTATAAATTTTTTCAGGATGTCGGAAAAACATGGTCTTTAAATATTTGTAAATATATATATATTTAATAAATCTTATGTATGTCACATGTTAAAAAAAGTACGATGTTTACACAGATAGTTTTATATATATCACGTATAGAGATATACCTTATACAAATATAGTATATATACACCTATAAATAAATATTATGTACTTATATTTTATGTATTTATTATATTTATTATACATGTCAAATTAAAACAAAGTTATATATTTTTCCGAAAAATATAGGCTAAATGCAAAAAAAAAAAAAAAAAAAAAAAAAAAAAAAAAAAAAAAAAACGCAAAAAACATATGAATAAAGTTCATTCCAGAAAAAAAACAACCTCAAAGGCTGAAGATCGCAACGACATCGATTCATTTAACGCCAAAAAAACCAGCACACAATATGGAACTCTTCCCGCATTATTTAACATTTGGCCAGATGTCACATACGCACCGCAGATTTGGCGTTTTTTTTCTTTTTTGCAAAAATTTGGCGAAAACCTTGTTTTCGAATAGCAGTTACATATGCATTTTGTGTATTACTTAGTTATCCCGTCAACCAAAAATCTATCGCCAAACTATAATATTAAATGTCAATAATGGTTGATCGTAAATGTCACATTCACTTGACTTTATGTAAGTTACACATGTTTACGTCATCAAGTGATTTTTATTTCGACGTTTTATTTGTATATTTATTAATGTTATACTAATTTATTTGTTCTTTCGTTATTTAAAATAAAAATTATGTCAATTTGTATAATTTGGCGATTTACATAATTTGGTGAATTTGGTCGACGGAATAACTAAGTAGTACCGTATCATAATATTAAAATATTTATTTGCTTAAAAGACGTTATAAAAACACATTAAAAGTAAATTAAAAATCCATATTATAAATATATTTTATCTATATTTACAAAATATAGATTTTTAATTTAATTTTAATGTGTTTTTATAACGTATTTTAAGCAAATAAATATTTTAATATTATGATATGATTCGTAATGGACGTAATTTTGATTTACTACTCGCACTTATTTACGTAAGTAGTACCGTATTTTTAAATTATTTTCTATTATTTTCAAAAGGAAATAACAAAAAAAATTAATAACTATAGAACAAAATATTTTATATAATTTTAAAAAAGAAATAAAAGTAAATAAACATTTATTATTCAATAAACAACAATAGCCGAGTTACCATGTCAATCAAAATAATGCCATTTTGGCGCCAATCAGAATCTTTCGATTTGGCGAAAGATTGTTCAAGTAAATTGAATTATAAATAAAAGTAGCACGATACATTTTTTGGCATATATTTAAGGGAGGCGAAACTGGTCGCCAAATTAATTTAAAATAACCTTTTCTGAAATAAGAAAAAAAAATATCTGTTCTGATTAAAATTTCAGTTGCCATCATTAGAAAAATGTACTTAAAACAAGTGGGTAAGTGTGATCACAGATCTCACAGAGGGTTTCGTTTAATATTCCTTTAAAACACTTTATCCTTTTGTGAAATCTGTTAGTTCCACATTTCGCAACCAGTGGCGCACTCTATTCTACACAAACCTCTATCCAAAGGAAACTCCGTTTTACAACCTATGCGTAGGTATATTAGTCGAGGGGATCGGGTCTATAGCACCCGAGATAGGTAGGCGCCCCAGGAAATTGCACGGAACATTCTTTTATAAGCTTTTTATTATGTGCTATGAACTATGTCAAAGTTTCCAGCAGATCGACTTGTTAGATTTCATAATTTTAACAAAATTGCGTTATGTTAGTTGCAAATTCCACCACCAGGGAGCGCACACTATTCATAACAAAAGTGTATCAGATCGAAACTCTGTTAAACAACCTATCAGTGGATGTGTTACTGGAGTTGGTGGCGGCCTTAAGCGAGAAATTAAGAAATTTGCCGAAAGTACTATTCGGAAATAGTGGTAACTAAAATTTTGACATTT
The DNA here is from genome assembly GCA_963932465.1 of Maratus speciosus. NCBI lineage: Eukaryota > Metazoa > Arthropoda > Arachnida > Araneae > Salticidae > Maratus > Maratus speciosus. Next base: position 582,951,934 of record OZ010788.1, on the reverse strand, counting down.
TTATATTTCATAAGCAGCACGTGTCTGAGTATATCATAGTGCTCAAAAAACGACACCTAAAAAGGTCGTAAACGCTATTTTTTAAAAAAGAAATCCAGCGCCCCTCCCCCGCCCTCCCTTCACAGGAAATTGCATGCACCATTATTTTATAAGCTTTTTATTATGTGTCATGAAGTATCTTAAAGTTGCAAACGGATCGCCTTGTTATATTTCCTAATTTTAACAAAATCGCGTTACGTTAGTTCCGCATTCCACCACCAGGGAGCGCACTCTATTCTTAACAAAAGCATATCCGAACGAAACTCCTTTGCGCAATCTCTCCGTAGATACATGGTCGGGAGGGTGGCGGTGCAGTCTTAACCAACAATTTAAAACATTTTCTGCGATAACAAACGCTAAGATTTAATAAATAAATCTAGTCCCCCCCCCCCTCCACTCCTCGAAATATCACACTCCATTCTTTTTTACACTTTTTCTTATGTATTATAAAGTATCTTAAAGTTTCGAAGACATCGAGTGGCGGTCTTAAACAATAATTTAAGATATTTCCTGAAATTGCTATTCGGAAATAGTGGGATGAACACTTATAAACCTATAAACTTTTTCATATTGAATAATTAATACTTATCTCATAGCGCGCCGTCGAAACACACCACGCAAATTGTTAATTTCCCAATTTAAATGAAATCTCCGTTAAAAAAGCACGTGCCTCCATCTTAATCTGGCATTTGATGGAAATAAAAGGAATAAAATAATAATTAATATCTCAGCTCGTAATGAAGCAATCTCTTTGAACCGGGTATGTATGGAATCTGCGAGAAATTTCCAGCCCGGATGTCAAAAAATTTAATCGAAAAATTTAATATTTAAAAAGTTTAAATTTCGTATTAGACTTTCCTCCCCTTAAATTTCTCCCGCGCCGATATGTCGAGAAATGATGACAGTTGCCTTCCGGTGAATGGAAATCTGTTTTCATTGTTTTTAAAAACACAGAAATTAAATTTTTATCGATCGATTTTTAGTGGATTTTTTGCGTTCTATCCTATGCAGAAATTTGAAATTTATACCAAAATAAAGTAGAATTTTTTCCGCGTATTTCTACACCTGTTACGAATTTGTACGACCGATATTTCGGCAGATCCAATTTTGCTTTTTGAAGGTCCACTTCATTTATTGCTTAAAGTACTCCGTGGTAACCCTGCACCGGCTGATTTGACGGAGCATCCGCCGAGTTTACTGGCAACCATTAGGAGAAACTGGGGACGATTTCGATAACGTGCATTTTCACCTGCATTCAAAAGGTTGATTGGTTAATTTTAGAATTTAATTAGCCCGTAATTAGGTTAATTACCAACTTTTTCAAAATTTTATGATTTGTTGTTTGATGTGAGGTGTTCAGCTATAAGTACCCAAAATTTCAAGTCTCTAACATGTATAGTTTCTGAGAACGGGCTCTGTGACGGACAGACAGACAGAGGAGCGAGACGAATAGGGTTTCGTCAGATGAACGAAACCCTAATTAGAAAAAAATTAATATTTCGAAAACTAATTCGAATTTAAAAGTTCTAATACCAGCTTTGAGAACTGCAGATCAATACGGATTTTTGGTGGTAATTTCATCGCAATGTATTCCATATTTTAGGAAAAATAGCCGTGAAACTGAATCAGTCGTTTAATCAGTCGTTTCAAAGAATCGTTTCATAAATTCGTTTCATTAGGATTTTATATATATAGGGTAGATATTTAAAGATAAATTTTCGCGTTTCCTAACCGTTACAAATATCTTTATGTTTCATTTGAGAACCCACACTAGTAACGGGAAAAAAAATGAAAGCGCTAATGTTAAGTCTATGGGAGCATTATATTTTCAATTATCTCGCTTCCTTTTAAACATTTTAAAATGAATTTTTTTGCATAGGATAGCTGAGGACGCTCTATAACCGGGCTAGTTATTACTTTTTCGATTTTTTTTTCAGATATTTTTCTTTAAAATTACTTTTACTTTCATATCCGCTCTAAAATTTAAACTATCCTATTATATATAAAAAAAAAAAACTATAGCCAAAATCGAAAAGTAAAAGCTAGCCTCACTGTCGATAGTCACCAGATATCCTATGCAAAAAAAAGAAAAAAAAAGAAAAAGAAAAAATCATTCAAAAATATTAAAATCAAAGCGAGATATATGAAAATGACCCCCCCCCCCCCCCCCATAGACTTAAAATTAGCGTTTTCATTCCTTCCCGTGTCTGAAATAGGCGTGCATGCATCCAATTCTTTGAATAGCCTTGTATATTATTATATTTTTATTTTCCAAACATATCTTTCTAAATGTAGTTGAATTTGAAAATAAAATTAATCAATTTCTCAACAATTCTTCCTAGTTCTTTTGCGTAGCCCTATACGTAGTCTATCGAATTTATATATATAATCTAGTATGCAGAAATTTAATTAAAAACGTATATCATAGCTGAAATCTCACTTTCAGCAATCATCCCTAATAGACAATACTTCATATGCAATATTGTATCCAATATTTTTTATGTGCCCCTGTAAATTAAATAAAATGTGATGCACATCATATTATAATGTAAGCATCATATTGTAAACCTCAGTAACGTATATGAATTCCATCTTGTTTGAAATCGTGAAACATAACTAAAACACACTTTGCAAGCAGTTTTTTTCTGTAATAAAACTGAACCCTTTTCTGTGACCCTGTAAATGAATGATAAATGCTTTGCTATCCCTTCAGAAAGCATGTTTTACTGCGCCTGATAAATTCATATCAATTTCATTATGTTGTAACAGAAAACGTTATTAAAATACCCCGCAAACGTTTTTTCTTCGTAGTCCATAATGTAACGAAATATACTTTTTAATTCCCCTGTACAAGTACCTATGCTCTTAAATAATGCGAATAAATTGTATGTTTAAAATTGTTTTATGTCATTAAAATACACGCAAATGTATTTTCCCACATAGACCATAATATAAAATACTTTTGAATGCCCATGTAAGTGAAGTATAGAATATTAAAAGGTAATACGTATTAGAAAAAAAAATTGCTAGCTAGTATATTTTTATAAAATGCTATATTTTATCTTACAGTTTCATAACTTTTAGTTTTACATTATTAAAGTTAATGATAAATTTTCGCGTTTCCTAACCGTTGCAAAAAAAATATCTTTGCGTTACATTTGAGAACCCATTCAGGTTACGGGGAAAAAATGTAAACGCTAACGTTAAATATATGGGAGCGTTATTTTCAAATCTCACTTCCTTTTCATCTCACTTCCTTTTTAACATTTTAAAATGATTTTTTTTTTTTTTTTGTATAGGATAGCTGAAGACGATCTACAACCGGGCTAGTTTTTACTCTTTCGATTTTGGTTTCAGATATTTAAAAAAAAAAAAATACTTTTAAATTCGGAACAGGGGTGAATCGTTTCTGAAATTGAAACTTTCCTAATATATATATATATATACTAAACTAAACTCTGCGGCTATACAATCCATGAGGATCAGGGCCGACAGTGCCCATATCTGTTTTCTTGACCCTAGGCCCGAGGTGCTATACAGCATGCGTCCCGGCCAGGTGGTCAGCCTAACGCGAGACCCTCGGTGTTTAGTTCCCAAGCAAGCTTGGTACTCATTTTATCGACCCCAAAGGGATGAAAGGCTGAGTGAACCTTGCCCAGTCGGGAGTCGAACTCTCGACCTGCGGTGCGGCAGTCAGATGCCCTGACCACTACACCACTGGGCTTTTTATATATATATATATATATATATATATATATATATATATATATATATATATATATATATATATATATATATATATATATATATATATATATATATATATATATATATATATATATATATATATATATATATATATATATATATATTATATATATATATATATATATATATATATATATATATATATATATATGTATGTGTATATATATATATATATATATATATAACTGTGTGTGTGTATATATATATATATAACTATAATAAAAATATAAAAATCTAAAAAGTAAAATCTAGCCTGGTTGAAGATCGTGCTCAGCTATCCTATGTAAAAAACATCATTCAATAATATTAAAACAAAGCGAGAAATTTTAAATTAACGCCCCCATAGACTTCGTTTTACTTTCTCTCCGTGTCTGAAGTGGGCTCTTTAAAAAATATATCTGTTACACAGGACAAATTTCGTTCTCCGACTGTTAAAGGTGTACTGCCCCCCTTAAAAATAATAAATATTAAAGTAATGAACTATAAAAATATTTCTTTAAAATTTTGAACAAGTTGATTTACAATTTTAAAGTTAACAATCTTTAAAACTTATTAACTTTAAATTCTGCTGATTTTTAATTAAAAAAACTGTTTTTCGAACGTAAAATGTTAAATTGTCGAATATTTTATACATATACAAGAATAGGAGGCTTGAAAACCAGTCTCCTGGCCAGGCCACAAATATGTTCTAACAAATTATGACTTCGTAATTATTTGTTAACTATTTTAACTTAAAAAATAATTTAAAAAATACTCGTCTATTTTTTTACCATTTTACTTAATAAACTAGGACTGAAATTTGATTCCTTAATAACTTCTATATGTTGTAACTCCCTCTGTGTGGTTCTGAAATTGTTTATATAAACGAAATGTATAATTTCCTTCGTTATTCATAGAAATATAGAATTTAAAATATTTCATTCTTTCAAGAGTCTTTTGTTGAAATTAAACAATAATTTTAGAAAAAAATAAATCCAAGGTTTGAAATAGGAGTGATCTATTTTAACACGATACAATAATCCAATCACAATTAAATCGTTTCCATTTGCTAAAGTGTTTGGATACTAGCCAATCATATTTTTAATAGGCGTGGTTTTAATCGTCTTGGTAGAGGCGGAGAACATAACATTACGAGGCCATTTTTGACACATTTTTCATCAAAATCTTTGCATATTTTGCTCAGCCTAATTGTAGTAGAACTATTGAAAGCATGTTATTGGAAAGCTTAAACTCTATATTTTCGTTGTTATTAAAAAAATTTTCCTGAATTTTGCTGATATGAATGTTATAAGACTAAAAAGGACACAATACCTCGAATTTCACTGGATCCTAAATTGACAGGATCCTGAGAATTAAACTACAACGAAAATCGGAAAAGTAGAAAATAGCCCGTAAACAGATAGCCCTCAGCTATCCTGTGCAAAAAAAATCATTTAAAAATATTAAAAATCAAGCAAGATATTTGAAAACTTTGTTCCCATAGACTTATCATTAGCGTTCGAACTTAAAGCCGTGACTAGTGTGGCCTCTTAAGACCCCACTGCAGTCACGGACAAAAAGAAGTCAAGATGGCCGCTGGCATTTTAGCTGAATTGAAAGGATGGTCTAAATTCAAATGATTGACAAGCGAGCTCTTCCAATCAGCAAATAGAATATTCTTGGATCATTTCCAATATGTTTCAGGTGGTCTAAAAGATTTCTTTTTTCAACTGTCCAGCGTAGATCAAAGCCGTATGTTTTGTGGAGAATCTGGATAACGCTGAAAGCCGTAAAAAGAATTTTAATCTGTTTATAATAAGGGTGCAAAAATTAAAGCGATTTGACTTTCAGAAAATAAATGATTATTTTATTCAGATATATTTCTTTTTTTTAATCATCAAGTTCATTTTACAGCTTTTACAAACATAAAATTGAAATTAGCGCAGTATAAAAACTATTTTATTTCACATAACGAAATTACATTTAAAATCAAGGGGGAGAGATATTGAATGTGGGGGGAAATACCAGGTACAAATATTCTAAAATAACTATCTTTTGTGGGGATTCTTTTTAGAACATGAAATTTATCAAGAGATATATAAAAGCTAAACAACATTGAAGGTTAAAAATAAGATGTTCATAAAATTAGGAGATAAAAGGTTAACCAAATAAACTGTATATTTTGTACTGTAGAGGGGTGGAGGGGAGAACGGGAAATATTAATTTTGAGGAGAAGGGGGGGGGGGGGCTATACATCTAAATCCCAGCGTAGTCATTTATAGGTATAGTACATAATTTATTGTTGTTAGCACTAAAATATATGACAGAAAAAATAAAGTTTTCCAAATATTCAAAACTTTGTGTGATGTTAGCAGAAAGGTTTCAGGCGGAAGAAAATTTAGATTATATTTTATTTTTACAAGTAAGTTATAAAACATAAAGGAGTTTTCACAATTTGAAATTTTAAGTGCATAGGAGTAAATTCAGGTGTGTGTGTGTGGGGGGGGGGGGGGGGGGGAGAGATTTCTGTACACTAAATATTTTTTAAATGATGCAGACAGTTAAGAATGTTTTTTGTAGCGGTTCGTAATCTAAATAACAATAAAATACTTTGATTTTCATTTACATTTTTTCATTTTAAACACTTTCCAAGAAAGTTGAAAAGTGTTTATGAATTGGGTTTGTCCGTCCGTCTGTCTGTCTATCCGTGCTCTAACTAGCGTAAATATAGTCGGATTGCCATGTAATTGATATACGATATTGAAAATCATCATGGTATGTTCGGTGCACCATTCATGGTTCATTTACAGATGCACTCAAAAGTATTCGCTACATTATGTTCTATGTGGGGGGGGGGGGGATTATTTAGGAGGTATTTTAATAGTGTTACACAATGTTAAACACAGTTAAATTTATGTACATTGAGACACACTTTAAAATTGTTACTATAGACTATGTTATGTGTAATGCTTAAAGTACGAGTATAGGGGACTCAAAAGTATTCTGTTATGTGAAGAAATATCGTTTGCGGCGTATTTGATTGATATTACTCTGTCACAAAGATAATGAAATTGATATGAATTTCTGAGGTGTCCTTAGCCTACTTTCTGTACAACATGAGCATTTAACAATTATTTACGGGGTCAGACAAAAGAACTTGGTTCAATATGGTCTACGAGAAAAACTGTTTGTAGCGTATTTTGGTCACGTTACACTATTTCAAACATGACGAAATAGATACACATTACTTTGATTTACTACAAGATGCTTACATTCGAATATGATCTGCATTTCATTTAGCGTTCATTTACAGGGAAACATAAAATATTTTGATACAATACTGTATCCGATATAGCTATTAAAAATTAATGCTGAAAGTACATTTTCAATTACAGAATGCGTTTTTAAGTTTAACTAAATTTTTGCGCACTACGTGGTGTGCACATATTTTACAAACCCTATACAGGACCACACAAAAGAATTCGTAACCATTGCTGAGAATGAGTATGAATTTCTTAAAGATGTTAGGTTTTTTTTAGTTATAAATGTACAAGCTCAACTACATTTAATATGCTTAGAGATGTTTGTATCATACAAATAAAATCCTATACAGGGATATTCCAAAAACTGGATACATGGGCCGCCGATAGAAAATAATTCCTGCAAGTGTGATTTCAGTAATTTTGAGCATGATTTTGCCTGAATTAGATTTCAGCTTAATACTGTTTGACGTGTATAAAAATCTGTATTCTATATACAGAAATGGACAAAAGAATTCAAGTATGTTTCCGTCTATTAGTAGAAATTGCCGAGGGTGAATTTTCAACTGTTTTATGTATTTTCTTACAAAACTAAATTTTAACATAGTATGTAGAATCTGTACAAATATATCATATACACTGCCTCATATGAGCTGCATATATCATATGAGCTGCACAAAAGAATTGGAATACCATCCAGGTTATGAGTGCAATTGTTGAAATCTGCTTTTCAAACGTGTCATAGGTATTACAAATGTTTAGTTAGATATCTTCTTTACTTTATTAAACGGCGAAGTTTTGTTACAGTGTTCTGTAAGTGTTGGAATGTATCGACGTAGACGCATGATTTTTCTTTTTTCTTTATGGACATACTCGGTTCAGTCGATTACTCAGGCACCTTTGGTATCTACGTTTGATGGTTCTTTCTGAGCTAGTCGGAATAAAATGATTTCGAAAGGTTTTGAGAATTTACTTGCACGTTGACGAGAAACCACAATATTTTCCTTACAAATATCTCTCTAAAGACATTTTCCTTTGAAAAATACAGTTAAAAAGTTTTTTATGCACAATTAAATGTACACCTATCGCTTTATTGTTAACACTTTCGTACATAGTTGAAATGATTTAGTTAATATTATAGATAATAAAGATTTATAATTAGGACGAAAAAAAAGTAAAAATTAAAAAGTTTTAAAGACTGTAAATTAGATTTTTTAGCTTCATGAGTTGAGGGTAAGACAAATCAAGAAACAGATTTTTTTTTTTGGGGGGGGGGGGGGGAATTTAATAGATGACCGATTATGTAACTTATTAAAGATTTACAAATAGGGCAAAAACATTGAAATTAGGAGTTTTAGAGACTTTAAATTTTATGAGCATGGAAATAATGGGGGGAGAAAAGAAAACGTCAATTTTATATGGGGGTGGAAGAAATTATATAATCGATTATTTATTGTTTAATATGAAACAGATAAAGCTGAAAATGTATTAAAAAAAGACTTTCAAAGATTTTAAACTTAAATAAGGGAACGAAAAAAAAGGGGGGGATTTTATTTGATGACTTATTTATTTACCTTACTAAAGAATAAGAAATAGGACAAAAAAAGACTAAATTTTGTGTTCTTGGTAAGGGTAGAGTTAGAGCAAGCGTCAATTTTGGTGGGGGAGGAGTATAGTTATATGATTATTTATGATTACAATAAATTAACAGATAGAGTACAAAATGTTTTTAAAAAAGCAATGACTTTTAAGGTTAAAATTTTGTGATCTGAGGGAAAAAAAAGAGGAATAAGCAGAATTAGTTCTTTTTGCGGGGGGGGGGGGGGGGGGGGAAGTTTATCGGCGACTTATTATTTACTTACCTTAGAAAATATTTACAAATAAGTTAAAAAAAATAATAAACGAAAAAAAATTAAGGACTTTAAATTTCAGATGCTTGGTAAGAGGGAGAGGCGAGGAGGAAATACCAATTTCAGTTGGGGTTGGGGGGGAGGAGAAATTTTTATGATCGTTTGTTTATTGTTAAAATAAAGTGGCAAATTGAGCAGAAAAGATTAAAAAAAATTAAAGAGTTTTAAAGGGTTTTTATTTTAAAACATGGGTACCGTGGATGAGGGAGCAAAAGGGAGAAATGACATTTTCGATGGAGGCAATTTACAAAAACTTTTAATGAAATGAATATGGTGAAATAAATTGATAACGAAATTTATGACTGACTATTTATTGTTAGTTTAAAGTAACAAATAAAACAGAAAATTAAAGAAAATATTAAGGAATTTTAAAGATTTTAAACCTTGATACTGTAAGGGGAGCAAAACGGGAAACGAAATTTCGGAAGAAGGGGAGACAAACAGTGCAAGATGTTTGGATAAGAATATGGTGTGCATCGAATTTATTGTTCATTTACAGGGAAACATTAGGGATGATTGCTGATAGTGAGTTTTAAATTATGATATGTTTGATTTATGATAAGTTATGGTATAAGTTAAGTTAAACTAATATTTTTGCACAGGCACATAGGTGGTGTATATGAATTGCATAGAATATAAAGAGTGATCAAAGGGCTCCAATGCGATGTATCTCATGAGGGTTGTCGATAAATGTTAGAAAAGTACCGGCATATTATACTATCAGCTAAATGTCCTGTCGGCTAATCGTCTTTTCGGCTAAATGTCCTCCCGGCTAATTGCCACGTTCGGCCAGTTGTCTGTCGGCCAATTGTCTGTATTGCTGAAATTATTGCTATTCCGTTGCATAGACACTACACAAAAGATTTTATCAGTAGTACCGAGAATGACTATGAATTACTTAAAGATGTTTTTTAATTTGATTTATGCATTTTCAAGCTCAACTACTTTTAGTATAGATGTTTGACCCGTAGCCGGTCGCAGACATTTAGCCGACAACCAAATAGCCTTCAAGACATTTAGCAGATTGCAGTTAGCTGAGACGTGCATTTAGCCGATGCGTACATATAGCCGACAACACAATTAGCTGAAATTTACATACAGCATACAGGACAATTGATCGAAACGGACATATAGTAATAATTTTAGCAATACAGACAATTGACCGACAGGCAACTGGCCGAACGTGGCAATTAGCCGGGAGGACATTTAGCCGAAAAGGCGATTAACCGACAGGACATTTAGCTGATAGTATAATTAGCCGGTACTTTTCTAACATTTTTCGACACCCCTCATGAGATACATCGCATTGGAGCCCTTTGATCACTCTTTCATATTATGTACCTCCCGTTCCCCCTCCCCCAATTTGTATCACCGGGAGCATTTTTCTGACTTTTCCGACATCCCTCAAGTGATATATCATTGGACTGGGCAGCCCTTTGATCACTCTTTCATATTATGCACCTCCCGCTAGGTTACAGTTAATTTGCAGTTTGGTTACAATTGCGATTAGTTACTCTTAGATTACGGTTAGGTTATAATTAAGTTAAGTTTAGGTGATAATTAGATTACACTTAAGTTACAGCTTGGTCATGGTAAAGTTATGTTACAGTTACATAACATTTAGCATATGATTAGGTTATAACTAGGTAAACGTTATTTACAGTTAGATTATGGTTAAGTCCCAGTTAGGTTACATTTAGGCTACAATTAGGTTATTGTTAGGTTTTAGTTTGGTTACGGTTACTTCATAATTAGGTTACACTTAGGTTACGTTTAGATTATGGTTAGGCAACTGTTCGGTTATAATTAGGTTACGTTTAGGGGATAATTAGATTACGCTTAGGTTACAGCTTGGTCATGGTAAAGTTGTGTTACAGTTACATTACTGCTAGCATATGATTAGGTTATAATTAGATAAACGTTAGTTACAGTTAGATTACGGTTACGTCCCAGTTAGATTATATTTAGGCTACAATTAGGTTACTGTTAGGTTTCAATTAGGTTACGGTTACTTTATAATTAGGTTACCGTTAGGTTACGTTTAGATTACGGTTAAATAACTGTTAGGTTACGTTTAGGTGATAATTAGAATACGCTTAGGTTAGAGCTTGGTCATGATAAAGTTATGTTACAGTTACATTACAGTTAGCATACGATTAGGTTATAACTAGGTAAACGTTAGTTACAGTTAGATTACCGTTACGTCCCAGTTAGGTTACATTTAGGCTACAATTAGGTTACTGTTAGGTTTCAGTTAGGTTACATTTAGGCTACAATTAGGCTACTGTTAGGTTTCAGTTAGGTTACGGTTATCTTACACTTAGGTTACGTTTAGGTTACAGATAGATTATAGTTACGTTACAGTTTGGTATTGGTTAGGTTACAGTTACGCTACAGTTAGTTTATGCTTAGGTTATAATTAGGTTAAGATCAGGTTACAGTTACGTTACAGTTAAGTCGGATGAATATCCTGTCGGATGAATGTCCATGTCGAATAATTGTCCTCTGTTGGCTAACTGTCTTTTTCGGCTAACAGTCGCTGTCGGCTAAACATCCTGTCGTCTAATTGCTGTCTGCTAAATGTCCCGTCGGCTAAGTGACATTGTAGCATATAAATAAATAGGGATATGACAAAAAACTGGATACATGGCCGTCCATGGATAGCAATTATGACTTTTCCGAAATGAAATATGATTATCTATCTAGGGTTTTACGCTAATGTTAGCCTTAGAAGTGTGATATCAGTAATTTTCAGCGTATTTATTTCTGAATTAAATTTCAGCCCAGTATGTGGCGTGTATAAAAATTTATAAGGAACATACAGAGCTTCACAAAACAATTGAAGTACGTTTCCGTCTATTGTTAGGAATTAATAAATGTGTATATTCAAATGTGTTATGTGTTTTTCTAACTGAACTAAAAATGTAGGAAAGGGTTCATAATCCATACTTGACACATGGTTTTCCTTTCTTGTTATATTTATTTTCAATAATTCATCTTCTTATGTTTTTGTATTTCTCAGTTGCAATAATCATGATTTTTAGGGTTCCGTACTTAAAAAGTAAAAACGGAATCATTATAAGATCACTCCTGTGTCTGTCTGTCACAGCCATTTTACTCGTAAACTACGGAACGTGGGAAGTTCAAATTTAGAGATGTAATAAAGACTATTGACCCACATATTTACAGATTATTAAACATTCACAAATATATGTGGGGAAAAACGTAGAGGGGATAATTAAGTTATTTAAAGAAGAAATATATTTTCTTTGTGTATCGTTTGGGGTATCGGTTAAAAGATTCCGTAACGCATAACTCAAAAATACATTTCTTTTAATTTTAGACATTATATTTTCAGAGATATCGTCGAAAATGTAGTGCAAAAATGTGCCCCCCCCCCCCATCTATTTTCAAATCTACTGAAACTAAAATTATGAAAAAAATTAGAGGTAGTAGAGGTTAATTTAATACTCGCAGGAAAATTATAGCGATTGCCCTAGGTGGCATAGTTTTTCATAAAATCGCATTTTTCTGTTACATACAGATTTCTATTTGCGGGCATTCAGCAAAGGTATCGAAGAGCGCTAAAGGTACCTATCGTATCAAAAGTATAAAAGCATTGTTTATAATGATTTTCGAAAAAAAATCGTCGGTAATTCGCCGAGATATTAAGACTCCTGTCCCTGCCGGCGAAGACACTAACGAGCTAATGCTAATCCGATGGGGAGGAAAAAGTAAAGAAAGGTGCGATGTAGAGACGGATCTCGGCTATATAATGCCAAAAAAAATTAAAATATCGAAATACAAAATAGATATTAGAAAAATCCTTCCCTATACGATTAGCATTAGCTCGTGATTGTCTTCGCTGGCAGGGGCAGGAGCCTTAACCCTTAAAGACACGGTTGGTTTGGACATACATAATGACAGAGGCGGCGTACTCTATATACCATCGGTTTTTAAATACTAGATAACAACTTTTAATGATATATATGTGTAATGCAATACTCAGTAGCAGCATAAAAGCAGTAAACGTCAAATTGTTAAAAACAGACCAATTTAATTATAATTAATCGCATAAATACTATGGGATTCGCGACTAGTTTGCGTTGAGTGGATCTCTCAATACGCCTCCCGTGTCTTTAAATGATAATTAAAGACCTATTTGAAAAAACGCGGCACGGACAAAGTCGAGTTGCATAATTGCGACCTCCTTTCGAAGCGCGCGTAGTACAACGCCAAGTTTAAACTTTGAACAAGGATTTTATTTCATCTACACTGTAAAAAGAAAAAATATTTCTATGTTGAATTTAGTTTTATGAAATGCCAAATGAAATTTAAATATGCAGTACTTTTATTGTTAGTACCAAATTAAGTTCACCATATGCAGATTAAGATACGTTTAAAAAAAGAATTATACAAAATAGCAATATTTAATTTTATTTCGGCTTCATATCTCTTTGAACCTTTGTGGTATACTCAATCATACTTTTCTAATATATACAGCTATACCCAACTCTACGTTGTATAGGTTTTTACAAAGTTTCATTATTCTTTTAAATAATACAGTTAATAATTCATATATTTATTGTACAGAACTCTCTGAGTGCGAGTAATACTCGTACTTGACCGTTTATTTTATATACAAGCTATATGCATTGGTCTGCCAAGTCGTATCTTGGTGGAAACCATCTGCAGAACATCAATTTAGTGGTTGATCCGCAGGTTTACCATTGTGTTTTCATGCACCCAAACTTCAATATTTTCATACATTTGGGTGCTGCAAAATACAATGATAAACCAATCGATCAAAAACTAAACTCCGGTGTGCAGGTGTTTTCTATCAAGATATGACTTAGCAGACCATTTGCATTTTAATATGCTAATTGAGTTCTATCTAATCCTAAAATTTCAGCCTTCAACTTGATGAGCTGATGGTCTGTGCAATTGCCACCCGTCGAACAAATCCGTTCCTGTGAAATCTTGTATCACTCTTTAGGAATCTGTGGACAGGCACAAAAACATCCTATCTGTGTTTTTATACCTAGATTGTGTATAAAAACCTTTTTTAATTCATTACTCTGAATTTGGAGATTTTTGTAACAAATACAGCTGTATTTTTTTTTACAATTGTTTGAGAAAGACTTTGTTTTTATTTTCTCTGAAAACTGCTTGGATTTTTCATTACATTGATATGCAATTCTGATAATGAATTTCATAGAATTCCATTTCAAAGCAATATTTCGAATTTCTTCCAATTTTACCAAAGCATTCTTTTTCTTTATCAGAAATCAGTGAAAATAAATTTATTTTTCTGCATCTTTATCTTTAGACTAAGTTACAATTTTATTTTCCCCGCATTGCTGATAGAGATTTTTTTTTTACCTTGTCAGTTGAAAGCTCACAGTCAAATATCTCCAGAGATTCTCCATCTTCTTCCTCTACTTCCCAGTTAATAATCAGGAGGAGTTGCCGTAATATCCTTCACCAATCTGTGTCCTATATCGGAATTTGCTAAATTAGCAGTGCTTTTAGTTTATAGTCTTTACTTGACCTTACCGATCATGACAGTGTTAAGCTATCATTCGTTGTTGCTAAGAAACTGTTTTTACTAGTTTATAAATTAGCTTGGTAAATTATCACTGGTTTTACTTTGCAGCCTCTACTTGAACTTGCCGATCAAGACAATGGTAAGCTGCCATTCATTGGTGCCCAGAAAATGTTTTTATCAGTTTGTTAAAAATGTCCTACTGACATTTTCTACGTATATAACGCAGACTTTCACAGTGATAGACTTGTTGATGACGGTATTATCCTTCTCCTATAATTCTTGAAAAGCTAATAACAAATTTACTAACTGTTGCTTTGTGAGCCTTAATTTCCTCTCTAATCATTTTATAAAACTGTGTGATTGAATAATGAATTGTAGTAAACGAAAGAATGTGCCATTACAATACAACATGAAATAAAAATGTTAACTAACGCAATCTTTAACAGGATACCAATGTAAATTGAAAGTAAAGATCGAGTGTTATTAAAATTCATAGTAAAAGACCAGAGAAGAATCTATTACCAAATTCCAATTTTTGGGACGGATGCAAAAGTTTGTAACATATTGTTGATGGAAATTAAAGAAAATGTATTTCGTGTAAATTTCAATTCCTAGTAGTTACATAATTAGCGCTCATCTGGCTAAAGAATCGATGTATTTTCTCAAATCTTCCAAAAAATGAAATATCTTATCCTCAAAATGTTTTGAAGTGATCTAAATAAACGGTCATACGACGATGCAAGTTTTGGAGAATGGTTCTTGGATTGAAGCATTTCATCTCAATTATAACAGTTTGTGTCTGAAGTGGGCTAGATACATGTGGTCTAGCAGTCTTGTTGGAAAACAATGCCTAATTGTTGATTGTTTGAAGCTGCTTCTAGCGGATTGCTTGATTTAATTCACTTAATTATAAACAGTATTTCTGCAAATTAATGCTGTATTTTCTACGTAACATCTATTAATAAACAATTTTCTTGTCTCACTGAATGCGAAGAAAAATCTTCTGTAGGTAGGAACTGACTTTTGCTTTGATTAAAAGGCCTCTTCGATGTAGTCATCAATGTAGTCTAAATAATTATTAACATTGCTACTATTCCTTATATTCCATGAATTTCGAAAATAATCTGAAAATAAAAACTATGCGTAAATCTGGTTTTTGAATAATGTAGAATAACGTTGTTTTAAAAATATCGACATGTTTTGTAGAAACTGAGTCAGGCTAAAGTTTTAGCTTCATAAAACGTAATTTTTTTTTTTTTTTTTTACTGCTAATTGTACTGTCAAGTTCCAGGAACAAGAAATTTCCCTCCGAGGAGACCTCTACTTTCAAATATTTAGCCAACAAAGACTTATAAACTGATACAATCAATTATGACTCGTATTCAATCATAGAGGCTTGCTTATAGAAAAAGTTTCAGGCCGAAATGTGCTGGATCGAACCGTAGCTTCCGATTTCACGAGGATGAAGTAGGCATACTTCTATTACAAATTTTTTAATTTTTTTTTATCCTATTTAATAACTTCAGTTAATTAAGACAATAATAACATTTTAAAATAAGTGGTAGAAATTTGTCTGATTTGCCTCCATTAGAACATCGCTTATAGATCGAATTTGGCAAATTCAAAAGTGGAGATTTTATTATGATTTTATCACATATATATACTTTGCAATGAAATGCTAATTTGGGTATACTTTCTGCTGAAAATTCCTTCATGAAAACATTTCATTTATTAACATAATCAAATTAAACCTCGTGAAATTGGTCTCCTTCTTCACGCCCCCCCCCCCCCTCCTTTCTTTATCATTTTATGAGTTTCTCCATCTTCACTGTTCGATTTTTTTTTTCAAAAGAAGGTAGTGCGGATGGCCCACTGCCTTTAGTAATGTGGACTATGGTGATTTCAAGTTAAGTTAGAAAACTTAACCAATCTTCTGATTTTCATCAACGTCTTATAACGGTGGATTAAACATGAATTCGCCATTATTCACCAGAGATGAAACAGCAATCTAAACAATGTGAAAGAGCAGCTGAAATTGCGCCAAAGAAAGTGAAAACGGTTCCATCTGCTGGAAAAGCCATGGATACGGTTTTCGGGAATTCACAAAGTGTGGTGATCATAGAGCACCGGCAAAAAGGTAGAATCGTCACCGGACAGTGTTATGCATTTCTACGGGACCAATTAAAGAGTGCTTATTCCGACAAAACGTCTATACCTGAGCAACAAATACGTGTTTTTTCACCACAGCAGTGCTCTTGCACACATGCTTGTAGTTTTCGCTACGAAAGTCAATGACCTACGCTCTGTAGTGCTTCCACATGCACCGGATTTTGCTCCCAGCGATTATTTCCTTTTCCCAAGCCTGAAGAAATGGCTCGGTAGTCGGAAATTCACTTCAAAATATGGGGTTAAATCAGAGACCACCACTTCATTTACAAAGTTAGATAAGGCATATTATGCTAAAGATAATAAAAAGTCGGAAACTCGTTGGTTTAATTTTTTTAAGTTGTAAGGAACTACGTTAAAAAAATTAAATATTGTCAAATTTTTTTCATTTTCTTTGTCGGGCTAATAACCTTTCGAAACACACTCGTATCGATATCAAATTTTATTTTCCCTCAAAAAAAAAAAAAAAAAAAAAAAAAAAAAGGCGGAGTTCAAGAAAAATGCGGGTCCTAGTTGTAATTAAAATTCGACCCCCTCATGCTGAGAACATGACACTATAAAACTTGGTAAGACGGAAACATAAACAATAGGTGCTAAATACCTTTTTAGATGGGTTTTTTGCGTCTTTGCAGATACAATTGCAGGGTATTTTTAGGGGAATAATGAGAATTCCGTTTAAACCAGGGTTTCGTTTCAGCTAGGTATCAGAAAATAAATTTGTTAGCTAGCAGACATTTATAAAATGTAATATTTTACCATACAGTCTCCTTATTTTCAGTTTAACATTATTATAGTTAATGATAAATTTTCGCGTTCCCTTTGCGTTACAAAAAATATCTTTAGGTTATCTTTGAGAACACATACAACACTGTAGAAAAAAAAGGACCAAAATACGGAAATACTACTGGCAATCTAGACGCCAGCACTTAGACCGGAATTTAACGGATTTTTTCTGTAATTTAAAGGGAAAAAGTTCCGTTAAAATACGGAAATAGTACTATCGTCTAGATTGCCAGTAGTATTTCCGTAATTTAATCCTTTTTTTACAGTGTAGTGACGGGAAAAAAAATGTAAGCGCTAATGTTAAGTCTATGGGAGCGTTATTTTCAAATATCTCGCGTCCTTTTTAATATTTTAAAATGATTTTTTTTTTGCATAGGATAGCTGAGAACGATCTACAACCGGGCTGTTTTTTACTTTTTCGGTTTTGGTTAGAGATATTAAAAAAAAAATTACTTATACTTTCGGAACTGGTGGAATCGGTTCTGAAATTGAAACTATCATAATAAAAGAAAACTGAAACTAAAATCGAAAAAGTAAAACCTAGCCTGGTTGTTGATCGCCTCCGGCTATCCTATGCAAAAAAAAAAAAAAAAAAAAAAAAAAAAAAAAAAAAAAAAAAAAAAAAAAATCATTCAAAAATATTAAAATCAAAGCCAGAAAATTGAAAATAACGCCCCCATAGACTTAAAATTAGCATTTTCATTTCTTCCCGTGTCTGAAGTGGGCTCTTGGAAAAAATATGTTACGCAGGACAAATTTCGCATTTTCTTAGACTTTTAAAGGTATACTGTACCCATAAAAAGGACAAATATTAAAAATAATAAATATTTTTTTTTTTAAGTTTCGAACAAATTGATCAACTCTTTTAAAGTTAACAATCTTTAAAACTTACAAATTTTAAGTTCTTGTTAAATCTTAGTAAATTTAAATTGTTCAAAATTAGGAAAAATTAAAATAATAAAGTCATCAATAATGTTCTTAGGCATGTTTTAAAGGCATGAAAAATATGCTAAAAATTAATATAATAAGAAAATGAATAATACAGATAAAAATCAACTTTCAGGAATTTCTGCCAATTAACGGAAGTGTATTTGCATTCTTTTCTACAGCCCTTACATTAGCAACAAGATTTTATACACGTCACATGTTAAGATAAAATTTATTCCAGTATAAACATGCTTAAACTACTTAAATCGCACTTCCAGAAATTATGATCCATAGGCGTGCATGCATACAATTCTCTGGATAGCCTTGTATATTATTATATTTAGTTTTTTCTTTCGGAACCGGTTGGAATCCATTCTGAAGTCGAAACTATCCTAGTATTAAAAAAAAACTAAAACTAAAATCGAAAAAGTAAAAACTAGCCTGGTTGTCGATCGTCCTCAGCTATCCAATGCAAAAATCTATTAAAATAAAGCGAGAAATTTGAAATTAACGCCCCCATAGACTTAAAATTAGCTTTTTTATTTCTTCCCGTGTCTGAAGTGGGCCCTTAAAGAAAGATGTGTAATACAGGACAAATTTCGAATTTTCTGCGGCTGTTAAAGTTGTACTTTTTCGTTAAAAATAACAAATATTAAAAGTGATAAATATTAACAATATTCCTTTAAAGTTGATCAAAACTTTCAAAGTAAACATTCTTTAATACTTACTAGCTTTAAGTTTTTGTTAAATCTTAGTAAATTTAAATTGTTCAAATTATTGAAAAATTAAAATGATAAAGTCATCAATGGATATTCTTGGGCTTGTTTTAACGGCATGAAAAAAATGATAAAATTTAATATAATAAGAAAACGATTAATGCAGATGAAAGTAAACTTTCAGCAATTTCTACCAATAACCGGCAGTATATTTGCATTATTTTGTACAGTCCTTGTATTCGAACAAGTTTATATACACGCAACATGTGAAGATCAAAATTATTGCAGTATAAACATGCTTAAAACAACTGAAATCGTACTTCCAGAAATTATCATTCATAGGCGCGCGCATGCATCCAATTCTTTGAATAGCCTTGTATATTATTATATTTATATTTTACAAACAGTTTCTAATTATAGTTGAACTTGAAAATGTAGAATTTAATTAAAAAAAATTAGCAATTCACTCTCATTCTCAGCAATTCTTCCTAGTTCTTTTGCGTAGCCCTATACACAGTCTATAGAAATCATATATATAATCAAGTATTAAAACGGATGTCATAAGTGAAAACTCATTTTTAGCAATCAACTCTAATAGAGAATACTTCGTATACAGTATTGTGTCCAGCAACTTTTATATGCCCCTGTAAATGAAATAAAATGTGATTCACATCATAGTCTAATGTAAGCATCTTGTAGTAAACCTCAGTAATGTATATGAATTCCATCTTGTTTGAAATCGTGAAACATAACTAAAACACACTTTGCAAGCAGTATTTTCTGTAATAAAACTGAACTCATTTCTGTGACCCTGTGAATGAATGATAAATGCTTTTCAACCCCTTCAGAAAGCATGTTTTACTGCGCATCATAAATTCATATCAATTTTATTATGTTGTAACAGAGAAACGTTATTAAAATACGCCGCAAACGTTTTTTCTTAATAGGCCATAATATAAAGAAATATACTTTTAATTCCCCTGTACGCGTACCGAAATCACCCACTCGTGGACAGCCAACCTTTCCGCATAGGAGCTGTGCACTTAAATAAGGTGCATAATTTTTATGTTAAAATTGTTTTACATCATTAAAGTGCACCGCAAATGATTTTTCCCATATAGGTCATAATATAAAAGAATACGAGCGATCTGATAGTAATTAAAATTCGACCCCCTCATGCTAAAAACGTGACGCTATAAAACCTGGTAGGACGGAAAAAAAACAATGAGTGCGAAATACCGTTTTAGGTGGGTTGTATCCGTCTTAGCAGATACAATTGTAAAATATTTTTAGGGGAACCATGAAAATATTCAATTTAAACCAGGATTGCGTTACAGTTACGTATTGCAAAATAAATTTGTCAGCTGACAGATTTTTATAAAATGCTATATTTTACCTTACAGTCTCATTATTTTTAGTTTTACATTATTACTAGGGGGCTCTGCCCCCTGCAAGTTACGCTCGCCAACCCCCGTTCAGACACCGCAGAATCTAAAAACACGCTAATCTGATGAGTTTAAAAAATATAAGAGAAGATTGAATTATACTGAAAAAAGGTGTGCAGATCTCACTGTAAATGGGTTTCCATTCAATTCCATTTGATTGCAAAAATGTAAGGCCGAATCAGTTGATGTTAAGACATCCAGTGGTTATTTTCGTTTTTGATTAAAGAGGATCAGTTAAACATTTGAAAAATAGCTGAAATAAAATGAATTAAGTATACAGAGTCTTTGTCTCCCGGTATTTTAAAATAATCTCTATAACAATAGCCTAAGTCATGTGACTATCATCAACAGTTTCGGGCGGGCCATTTCGCTTTTTATACTCTAGGTGCCATTTTGGTACTTTAATGTTAGCCATGCACAGGTGATAAGTCGCCAAATATTATTTTATCGCCATCGTTTCATCTATATTATAATAGTTCAAGTCAACAACTGTCATAAACAAATACGGTCTGATCCCTTCGCCTTTCATATGAAACTTTGGCACAGATGTCATATAGGATATTGGCGCGATTTTTTTCCGACGCCAATTTGGGAAACGCATCAACAGCATAAACAACAACATCCGGCTTGCCATATCAAGCAAAATAACAATACTTTGGCGCCAGTACCCGTTGCGTATATGCCATTGGCGTCAGAAAAAAAATCGCGCCAATATGGGTCCGTATATAACATCTGTACAAAAGATTTCCATTTTGGTTAAAAAATCAATTTTTTTTTTCAAATAAAACTATATAAAAGTTGTCATGGTCACAAAGAATTCTTGGTACTGTTACGCTAGCCGGGTGCAAATCTCGCCAATAGCTTTTTTTCAAATTGCCAGATAGCATTTTTTTTTCGAGCGGTAAATTAAAACATTGATTTGAAGTTGAAATTAAATGTCATGGTTTGTTGCATTATTGGGAAGAGTTCCATATTGTGTGCTGGTTGGCGCGATTGGCGAATGAATCCAAAATGGCGTCAAAAAGCCATTTTTAGCGTCTTATAAATTTTTTCAGGATGTCGGAAAAACATGGTCTTTAAATATTTGTAAATATATATATATTTAATAAATCTTATGTATGTCACATGTTAAAAAAAGTACGATGTTTACACAGATAGTTTTATATATATCACGTATAGAGATATACCTTATACAAATATAGTATATATACACCTATAAATAAATATTATGTACTTATATTTTATGTATTTATTATATTTATTATACATGTCAAATTAAAACAAAGTTATATATTTTTCCGAAAAATATAGGCTAAATGAAAAAAAAAAAAAAAAAAAAAAAAAAAAAAAAAATACGCAAAAAACATATGAATAAAGTTCATTCCAGAAAAAAAACAACCTCAAAGGCTGAAAATCGCAACCACATCGATTCATTTAACCACCAAAAAAATCTCGCCAAAAAAAACAGCACACAATATGGAACTCTTCCCGCATTATTTAACATTTGGCCAGATGTCACATACGCACCGCAGATTTGGCGTGTTTTTTTTTTCTTTTTTACAAAAATTTGGCGAAAACCTTGTTTTCGAATAGCAGTTACATATGCATTTTGTGTATTACTTAGTTATCCCGTCGACCAAAAATCTATCGCCAAACTATAATATTAAATGTCAATAATGGTTGATCGTAAATGTCACATTCACTTGACTTTATGTAAGTTACACATGTTTACGTCATCAAGTGATTTTTATTTCGACGTTTTATTTGTATATTTATTAATGTTATACTAATTTATTTGTTCTTTCGTTATTTAAAATAAAAATTATGTCAATTTGTATAATTTGGCGAATTTGGTCGACGGAATAACTAAGTAGTACCGTATCATAATATTAAAATATTTATTTGCTTAAAAGACGTTATAAAAACACATTAAAAGTAAATTAAAAATCCATATTATAAATATATTTTATCTATATTTACAAAATATAGATTTTTAATTTAATTTTAATGTGTTTTTATAACGTATTTTAAGCAAATAAATATTTTAATATTATGATATGATTCGTAATGGACGTAATTTTGATTTACTACTCGCACTTATTTACGTAAGTAGTACCGTATTTTTAAATTATTTTCTATTATTTTCAAAAGGAAATAACAAAAAAAAATAATTAATAACTATAGAACAAAATAATTTATATAATTTTAAAAAAGAAATAAAAGTAAATAAACATTTATTATTAAATAAACAACAATAGCCGAGTTACCATGTCAATCAAAATAATGCCATTTTGGCGCCAATCAGAATCTTTCGATTTGGCGAAAGATTGTTCAAGTAAATTGAATTATAAATAAAAGTAGCACGATACATTTTTTGGCATATATTTAAGGGAGGCCAAACTGGTCGCCAAATTAATTTAAAATAACCTTTTCTGAAATAAGAAAAAAATATATCTGTTCCGATTAAAATTTCAGTTGCCATCATTAGAAAAATGTACTTAAAACAAGTGGGTAAGTGTGATCACAGATCTCACAGAGGGTTTCGTTTAATATTCCTTTAAAACACTTTATCCTTTTGTGAAATCTGTTAGTTCCACATTTCGCAACCAGGGGCGCACTCTATTCTACACAAACCTCTATCCAAAGGAAACTCCGTTTTACAACCTATGCGTAGGTATATTAGTCGAGGGGATCGGGTCTATAGCACCCGAGATAGGTAGGCGCCCCAGAAAATTGCACGGAACATTCTTTTATAAGCTTTTTATTATGTGCTATGAACTATGTCAAAGTTTCCAGCAGATCGACTTGTTAGATTTCATAATTTTAACAAAATTGCGTTATGTTAGTTGCAAATTCCACCACCAGGGAGCGCACACTATTCATAACAAAAGCGTATCAGATCGAAACTCTGTTAAACAACCTATCAGTAGATGTGTTACTGGAGTTGGTGGCGGCCTTAAGCGAGAAATTAAGAAATTTGCTGAAAGTACTATTCGGAAATAGTGGTAACTAAAATTTTGACATTTTTATATTTCATAAGCAGCACGTGTCTGAGTATATCATAGTGCTCAAAAAACGACACCTAAAAAGGTCGTAAACGCTATTTTTTAAAAAAGAAATCCAGCGCCCCTCCCCCGCCCTCCCTTCACAGGAAATTGCATGCACCATTATTTTATAAGCTTTTTATTATGTGTCATGAAGTATCTTAAAGTTGCAAACGGATCGCCTTGTTATATTTCCTAATTTTAACAAAATCGCGTTACGTTAGTTCCGCATTCCACCACCAGGGAGCGCACTCTATTCTTAACAAAAGCATATCTGAACGAAACTCCTTTGCGCAATCTCTCCGTAGATACATGGTCGGGAGGGTGGCGGTGCAGTTTTAACCAACAATTTAAAACATTTTCTGCGATAACAAACGATAAGATTTAATAAATAAATCTAGTCCCCCCCCCCCCTCCACTCCTCGAAATATCACACTCCATTCTTTTTTACACTTTTTCTTATGTGTTATAAAGTATCTTAAAGTTTCGAAGACATCGAGTGGCGGTCTTAAACAATAATTTAAGATATTTCCTGAAATTGCTATTCGGAAATAGTGGGATGAACACTTATAAACCTATAAACTTTTTCATATTGAATAATTAATACTTATCTCATAGCGCGCCGTCGAAACACACCACGCAAATTGTTAATTTCCCAATTTAAATGAAATCTCCGTTAAAAAAGCACGTGCCTCCATCTTAATCTGCATTTGATGGAAATAAGAGGAATTAATAAAATAATAATTAATATCTCAGCTCGTAATGAAGCAATCTCTTTGAACCGGGTATGTATGGAATCTGCGAGAAATTTCCAGCCCGGATGTCAAAAAATTTAATCGAAAAATTTAATATTTAAAAAGTTTAAATTTCGTATTAGACTTTCCTCCCCTTAAATTTCTCCCGCGCCGATATGTCGAGAAATGATGACAGTTGCCTTCCGGTGAATGGAAATCTGTTTTCATTGTTTTTAAAAACACAGAAATTAAATTTTTATCGATCGATTTTTAGTGGATTTTTTGCGTTCTATCCTATGCAGAAATTTGAAATTTATACCAAAATAAAGTAGAATTTTTTCCGCGTATTTCTACACCTGTTACGAATTTGTACGACCGATATTTCGGCAGATCCAATTTTGCTTTTGGAAGGTCCACTTCATTTATTGCTTAAAGTACTCCGTGGTAACCCTGCACCGGCTGATTTGACGGAGCATCCGCCGAGTTTACTGGCAACCATTAGGAGAAACTGGGGAGGATTTCGATAACGTGCATTTTCACCTGCATTCAAAAGGTTGATTGGTTAATTTTAGAATTTAATTAGCCCGTAATTAGGTTAATTACCAACTTTTTCAAAATTTTATGATTTGTTGTTTGATGTGAGGTGTTCAGCTATAAGTACCCAAAATTTCAAGTCTCTAACATGTATAGTTTCTGAGAACGGGCTCTGTGACGGACAGACAGACAGACAGACAGAGGAGCGAGACGAATAGGGTTTCGTCAGATGAACGAAACCCTAATTAGAAAAAAATTAATATTTCGAAAACTAATTCGAATTTAAAAGTTCTAATACCAGCTTTGAGAACTGCAGATCAATACGGATTTTTGGTGTTAATTTCATCGCAATGTATTCCATATTTTAGGAAAAATAGCCGTGAAACTGAATCAGTCGTTTAATCAGTCGTTTCAAAGAATCGTTTCATAAATTCGTTTCATTAGGATTTTATATATATAGGGTAGATATTTAAAGATAAATTTTCGCGTTTCCTAACCGTTACAAATAATATCTTTATGTTTCATTTGAGAACCCACACTAGTAACGGGAAAAAAAATGAAAGCGCTAATGTTAAGTCTATGGGAGCATTATATTTTCAATTATCTCGCTTCCTTTTAAACATTTTAAAATGAATTTTTGTTGCATAGGATAGCTGAGGACGCTCTATAACCGGGCTAGTTATTACTTTTTCGATTTTTGTTTCAGATATTTTTCTTTAAAATTACTTTTACTTTCATAACCGGTTGGAATCCGCTCTAAAATTTAAACTATCCTATTATATATAAAAAAAACTATAGCCAAAATCGAAAAGTAAAAGCTAGCCTCACTGTCGATAGTCACCAGATATCCTATGCAAAAAAAAGAAAAAAAAAAAAAAGAAAAAGAAAAAATCATTCAAAAATATTAAAATCAAAGCGAGAAATATGAAAATGACCCCCCCCCCCCCATAGACTTAAAATTAGCGTTTTCATTCCTTCCCGTGTCTGAAATAGGCGTGCATGCATCCAATTCTTTGAATAGCCTTGTATATTATTATATTTTTATTTTCCAAACATATCTTTCTAAATGTAGTTGAATTTGAAAATAAAATTAATCAATTTCTCAACAATTCTTCCTAGTTCTTTTGCGTAACCCTATACGTAGTCTATCGAATTTATATATATAATCTAGTATGCAGAAATTTAGTTAAAAACGTATATCATAGCTGAAATCTCACTTTCAGCAATCATCCCTAATAGACAATACTTCATATGCAATATTGTATCCAATATCTTTTATGTGCCCCTGTAAATTAAATAAAATGTGATGCACATCATATTATAATGTAAGCATCATATTGTAAACCTCAGTAACGTATATGAATTCCATCTTGTTTGAAATCGTGAAACATAACTAAAACACACTTTGCAAGCAGTTTTTTCTGTAATAAAACTGAACCCTTTTCTGTGACCCTGTACATGAATGATAAATGCTTTGCTATCCCTTCAGAAAGCATGTTTTACTGCGCCTCATAAATTCATATCAATTTCATTATGTTGTAACAGAAAACGTTATTAAAATACCCCGCAAACGTTTTTTCTTCGTAGTCCATAATGTAACGAAATATACTTTTTAATTCCCCTGTACAAGTACCTATGCTCTTCAATAATGCGAATAAATTGTATGTTTAAAATTGTTTTATGTCATTAAAATACACGCAAATGTATTTTCCCACATAGACCATAATATAAAATACTTTTGAATGTCCATGTAAGTGAAGTATAAAATATTAAAATGTAATACGTATTAGAAAAAAAATTGCTAGCTAGTATATTTTTATAAAATGCTATATTTTATCTTACAGTTTCATAACTTTTAGTTTACATTATTAAAGTTAATGATAAATTTTCGCGTCTCCTAACCGTTGCAAAAAAAAATATCTTTGCGTTCATTTGAGAACCCACGCCGGTTACGGGAAAAAAATGTAAACGCTAACGTTAAATATATGGGAGCGTTATTTTCAAATCTCACTTCCTTTTTATCTCACTTCCTAACATTTTAAAATGATTTTTTTTTTGTATAGGATAGCTGAAGACGATCTACAACCGGGCTAGTTTTTACTCTTTCGATTTTGGTTTCAGATATTTAAAAAAAATTACTTTTAATTTCGGAACAGGGGTGAGTCGTTTCTGAAATTGAAACTTTCCTAATATATATATATATACTAAACTAAACTCTGCGGCTATACAATCCATGAGGATCAGGGCCGACAGTGCCCATCTCTGTTTTCTTGACCCTAGGCCCGAGGTGCTATACAGCATGCGTCCCGGCTAGGTGGTCAGCCTAACGCGAGACCCTCGGTGTTTAGCTCCCAAGCAAGCTTGGTACTTATTTTATCGACCCCAAAGGTATGAAAGGCTGAGTGAACCTTGCCCAGTCGGGAGTCGAACTCTCGACCTGCGGTGCGGCAGTCAGATGCCCTGACCACTACACCACTGGGCTTTATACACTATGACGCAAAAGTTTAGACAATGACGTCATTCAGCTTTAAAATGTAGAATTATGACGTCAGAATTATAAAAACCTGTAAATATATTCAAAAACTGATTTAAAATGCTATGTACAAAAGACAGTCGTTTTATTTGCTATAATACTATTTTTTTTCATAAAAATTCAAATGTGCTTGTCGCAAAAGTTTAGACACTATTCTAAATTTCTTTGAATATTCGCTGGCATATGCAAATTTAGAATCGATGATGTCACAAATTTGGAGTAATTAAGTTCTGCAAACGATTGCGCTTCATAGTCGACATGCCGAGAGCTAAAGAAATTCAAGTGAATGAGGTTTCAAGAATTTGGCAGTTGAAAGGTGAAGGGAAGAGCGTTTCTGAAATTTCTGCTATTATTAATAGGTCAAAAAAATCTATTTATCGAGTTTTATCGAGTGGTTCCGAATATAAAGCAAAATGTCGGTCTGGGAGGCCACGTGTGACAAATGTACGAGAGGATCGCCTGATACAAAGACTAGCGAGTACTCAACAAATGAGCGTACGTGGAGTTCAAAGCTCATCGGGACTCTCTGTATCAAAGGATACGATTCGTAGACGAATTTTGGAAAAAGGAACAATCGTTTATAGCAAAATACAGAAGAAACCAGCTCTGAAACCACATCATAAGTTAGAAAGACTTATGTGGGCTCGAAAGCATATGTCATATGGAGAGAAATGGCAGTCAGTCATATTTAGCGATGAAAAAAAGTGGAATCTGGATGGTCCAGATGGTTGTTTATCGTATTGGCATGACTTGCGGAAGGAACCTCGACGTTTTTTTAGTCGCAGACAAGGAGGGGGCTCGGTGATGGTTTGGGCAGCCTTTTGCTATAATGGACAAGTATCTCTGACCTTCACCAGTGGTCGTCAAACTTCACAGCATTATACACAGACATTAGAAGAAAACCTACTGCCATTTGCTGAGCTTCTAGGGGGTCCTCAGTGGGAATTTCAGCAAGACAATGCTTCAATTCACACTGCAAAACATTCAAAATCTTGGTTTAATTCCCATAATATAAGAGTTCTCGACTGGCCAGCATGTAGCCCAGATCTTAACCCTATAGAAAACCTTTGGAGCATCATGTGTCGCAAAGTTTATAGCAACGCTAGACAATACTCTTCTGAAAAGGAACTTAAGACATCTATTGAGAATGCATGGTAGGATATCGATCCACAAACTATGCAAGATTTAGTTTCTTCCATGCAATCTCGTGTATATGACGTAATACATAAGCATGGATGCGCAACCAGGTTTTAAAAATTGTTTATTTCGATTTTATTTAATTTGTGTCTAAACTTTTGAGACAGCAGTTTATTTTTGTTACCATTTAATTTATTGCAATATGCACAATTCCACTTTTCTTTGTTATAAATATTGTTTATATGTGCAGCACATTAATTTCAAGCAGTGATTTGAAAATTGAATAAATATTTTTCAAAGTATGTAAGAATTTCTTCATTGTCTAAACTTTTGCGTCATAGTGTATATATATATATATATATATATATATATATATATACATATATATACATATATATATATATATATATATATATATATATATAATTGTGTGTGTGTATATATATATATGTAACTATAATAAAAATATAAAAATCTAAAAAGTAAAATCTAGCCTGGTTGAAGATCGTGCTCAGCTATCCTATGTAAAAAACATCATTCAATAATATTAAAACAAAGCGAGAAATTTTAAATTAACGCCCCCATAGACTTCGTTTTACTTTCTCTCCGGGTCTGAAGTGGGCTCTTTAAAAAATATATCTGTTACACAGGACAAATTTCGTTCTCCGACTGTTAAAGGTATACTGTCCCCTTAAAAATAATAAATATTAAAGTAATGAACTATAAAAATATTTCTTTAAAATTTTGAACAAGTTGATTTACAATTTTAAAGTTAACAATCTTTAAAACTTATTAACTTTAAATTCTGCTGATTTTTAATTAAAAAAACTGTTTTTCGAACGTAAAATGTTAAATTGTCGAATATTTTATACATATACAAGAATAGGAGGCTTGAAAACCAGCCTCCTGTCCAGGCCACAAATATGTTCTAACAAATTATGACTTCGTAATTATTTGTTAACTATTTTAACTTAAAAAATAATTTAAAAAATACTCGTCTATTTTTTTACCATTTTACTTAATAAACTAGGACTGAAATTTGATTCCTTAATAACTTCTATATGTTGTAACTCCCTCTGTGCGGATCTGAAATTGTTTATATAAACGAAATGTATAATTTCCTTCGTTATTCATATAAATACAGAATTTAAAATATTTCATTCTTTCAAGAGTCTTTTGTTGAAATTAAACAATAATCTTAGAAAAAAATAAATCCTAGGTTTGAAATAGGAGTGATCTATTTTAACACGATACAATAATCCAATCACAATTAAATCGTTTCCATTTGCTAAAGTGTTTGGATACTAGCCAATCATATTTTTAATAGGCGTGGTTTTCATCGTCTTGGTAGAGGCGGAGAGCATAACATTACGAGGCCATTTTTGACACATTTTTCATCAAAATCTTTGCATATTTTGCTCAGCCTAATTGTAGTAGAACTATTGAAAGCATATTATTGGAAAGCTTAAACTCTATATTTTCGTTGTTATTAAAAAAATTTTCCTGAATTTTGCTGATATGGATTTTATAAGGCTAAAAAGGACACAATACCTCGAATTTCACTGGATCCTAAATTGACAGGATCCTGAGAATTAAACTACAACGAAAATCGGAAAAGTAGAAAATAGCCCGTAAACAGATAGTCCTCAGCTATCCTGTGCAAAAAAAATCATTTAAAAATATTAAAAATCAAGCAAGATATTTGAAAACATTGTTGCCATAGACTTATCATTAGCGTTCGAACTTCAAGCCGTGACTAGTGTGGCCTCTTAAGAGCTCACTGCAGTCACAGACAAAAAGAAATCAAGATGGCCGCTGTCATTTTAGCTGAATTGAAAGGATGGTCTAAATTCAAATGATTGACAAGCGAGTTCTTCCAATCAGCAAATAGAATATTCTTGGCTCATGTCCAATACGTTTAAGATGGTCTAAGAGATTTCTTTTTTCAACTGTCTAGCGTAGATCAAAACCGTCTGTTTTGTGGAGTATCTGGATAACGCTGAAAGCCGTAAAAAGAATTTTAATCTGTTTATAATAAGGGTGCAAAAATTAAAGCGATTTGACTTTCAGAAAATAAATGAATATTTTATTCAGATATATTCTTTTTTTTATCTTCAAGTTCATTTTACAGCTTTTACAAACATCAAATTGAAATTAGCGCAGTATAAAAACTATTTTATTTCACATAACGAAATTACATTTAAAATCAAGGGGGAAGATATTGAATGAGGGGGGAAATACCAGGTACAAATATTCTAAAATAACTATCTTTTGTGGGGATTGTTTTTAGAACATGAAATTTATCAAGAGATATATAAAAGCTAAACAACATTGAAGGTTAAAAAAAAGATGTTCATAAAATTAGGAGAGAAAAAGTTAACCAAATAAACTGTATATTTTGTACTGTAGAGGGGTGGAGGGGAGAACGGGAAATATTAATTTTGAGGAGAAGGGGGGGGGGGTATACATCTAAATCCCAGCGTAGTCATTTATAGGTATAGTACATAATTTATTGTTGTTAGCACTAAAATATATGACAGAAAAAATAAAGTTTTCCAAATATTCAAAACTTTGTGTGATGTTAGCAGAAAGGTAGAGGGCGAAAAGTTTAGTGTAATTTTCAGGCGGAAGAAAATTTAGATTATATTTTATTTTTACAAGTAAGTTATAAAACATAAAGGAGTTTTCACAATTTGAAATTTTAAGTGCATAGGAGTAAATTCAGGTGTGTGTGTGTGGGGGGGGGGGAGATTTCTGTACACTAAATATTTTTTAAATGATGCAGACAGTTAAGAATGTTTTTTGTAGCGGTTCGTAATCTAAATAACAATAAAATACTTTTATTTTCATTTACATTTTTTTCATTTTTAACACTTTCCAAGAAAGTTGAAAAGTGTTTATGAATTGGGTTTGTCCGTCCGTCTGTCTGTCTGTCTATCCGTGCTCTAACTAGCGTAAATATAGTCGGATTGCCATGTAATTGATATACGATATTCAAAATCATCATGGTATGTTCGGTGCACCATTCATGGTTCATTTACAGATGCACTCAAAAGTATTCGCTACATTATGGTCTATGTGGGGGGGGGGGTTATTTAGGATGTATTTTAATAGTGTTACACAATGTTAAACACAGTTAAATTTATGTACATTGAGACACACTTTAAAATTGTTACTATAGACTATGTTATGTGTAATGCTTAACGTACGAGTATAGGGGACTCAAAAGTATTCCGTTATGTTATAGCCCATGAAGAAATATCGTTTGCTGCGTATTTGATTGATATTACTCTGTCACAAAGATAATGAAATTGATATGAATTTCTGAGGTGTCCTAAGCCTACTTTCTGTACAACATGAGCATTTAACAATTATTTACGGGGTCAGATAAAAGAACTTGGTTCAATATGGTCTACGAGAAAAACTGTTTGTAGCGCATTTTGATCACGTTACATTATTTCAAACATGACGAAATAGATACACGTTACTTTGATTTACTACAAGATGCTTGCATTCGAATATGGTCTGCATTTCATTTAGCGTTCATTTACAGGGAAACATAAAATATTTTGATACAATACTGTATCCGATATAGCTATTAAAAATTAATGCTGAAAGTACATTTTCAATTACAGAATGCGTTTTTAAGTTTAACTAAATTTTTGCGTACTACGTGGTGTGCACATATTTTTCAAACCCTATACAGGACTACACAAAAAAATTCGTAACCATTGCTGAGAATGAGTATGAATTTCTTAAAGATGTTAGGTTTTTTTTAGTTATAAATGTACAAGCTCAACTACATTTAATATGCTTAGAGATGTTTGTATCATACAAATAAAATCCTATACAGGGATATTCAAAAAACTGGATACATGGGCTGCCGATAGAAAATAATTCCTGCAAGTGTGATTTCAGTAATTTTGAGCATGATTTTGCATGAATTAGATTTCAGCTTAATGCTGTTTGACGTGTATAAAAATCTGTATTCTATATACAGAAATGCACAAAAGAATTCAAGTATGTTTCCGTCTATTAGTAGAAATTGCCGAGGGTGAATTTTCAACTGTTTTATGTATTTTCTTACAAAACTAAATTTTAACATAGTATGTAGAATCTGTACAAATATATGCAGTACAAATATATCATATACACTGCCTCATATGAGCTGCACAAAAGAATTGGAGTACCTTCCAGGTTATGGGTGCAATTGTTGAAATCTGCTTTTCAAACGTGTCATAGGTATTACAAATGTTTAGTTAGATATCTTCTTTACTTTATTAAACGGCGAAGTTTTGTTACAGTGTTCTGGAAGTGTCGACGTAGACGCATGATTTTTCTTTTTTCTTTATGGACATTCTCGGTTCAGTCGATTACTCAGGCACCTTTGGTATCTACGTTTGATGGTTCTTTCTGAGCTAGTCGGAATAAAATGATTTCGAAAGGTTTTGAGAATTTACTTGCACGTTGACGAGAAATCACAATATTTTCCTTACAAATATCTCTCTAAAGACATTTTCCTTTGAAAAATACAGTTAAAATGTTTTTTATGCACAATTAAATGTACACCTATCGCTTTATTGTTAACACTTTCGTACATAGTTGAAATGATTTAGTTAATATTATAGATAATAAAGATTTATAATTAGGACCAAAAAAAGTAAAAATTAAAAAGTTTTAAAGACTGTAAATTAGATTTTTTAACTTCATGAATTGAGGGTAAGACAAAGGAAGAAACAGATTTTTTTTTTTTTTTTTGGGGGGGGGGGGGAATTTAATAGATGACTGATTATGTAACTTATTAAAGATTTACAAATAGGGCAAAAACATTGAAATTAGGAGTTTTAGAGACTTTAAATTTTAGGAGCACGGAAATAATGGGGGGGGGGGAGAAAAGAAAACGTCAATTTTATATGGGGGTGGAAGAAATTATATAATCGATTATTTATTGTTCAATATGAAACAGATAAAGCTGAAAATGTATTAAAAAAAGACTTTCAAAGATTTTAAACTTAAATAAGGGAAAGAAGAAAAAAAGGGGGGGGGATTTTATTTGATGACTTATTTATTTACCTTACTAAAGAATAAGAAATAGGACAAAAAAAGACTAAATTTTGTGTTCTTGGTAAGGGTAGAGTCAGAGCAAGCGTCAATTTTGGTGGGCGAGGAGTATAGTTATATGATTATTTATGATTACAATAAATTAACAGATAGAGTACAAAATGTTTTAAAAAAAGCAATGACTTTTAAGGTTAAAATTTTGTGATCTGAGGGAAAAAAAGAGGAATAAGCAGAATTAGTTCTTTTTGCGGGGGGAGGGGGGCGGAAGTTTATCGGTGACTTATTATTTACTTACCTTAGAAAATATTTACAAATAATTTAAAAAAATAATAAACGAAAAAAAAATTAAGGACTTTAAATTTCAGATGCTTGGTAAGAGGGAGAGGCGAGGAGGAAATACCAATTTCAGTTGGGGTTGGGGGGGGGGGAGGAGAAATTTTTATGATCGTTTGTTTATTGTTAAAATAAAGTGGCAAATTGAGCAGAAAAGATAAAAAAAATTAAAGAGTTTTAAAGGGTTTTTATTTTAAAATATGGGTACCGTGATGAGGGAGCAAAAGGGAGAAATGACATTTCCGATACAGGCAATTTACAAGAAATTTTAATGAAATGAATATGGTGAAATAAATTGATAACGAAATTTATGACTGACTATTTATTGTTAGTTTAAAGTAACAAATAAAACAGAAAATTAAAGAAAATATTAAGGAATTTTAAAGATTTTAAACCTTGATACTGTAAGGGAAGCAAAACGGGAAACGAAATTTCGGAAGAAGGGGAGACAAAGAGTGCAAGATGTTTGGATAAGAATATGGTGTGCATCGAATTTATTGTTCATTTACAGGGAAACATTAGGAATGATTGCTGATAGTGAGTTTTAAATTATGATATGTTTGGTTAATGATAAGTTATGGTATAAGTTAAGTTAAACTAATATTTTTGCACAGGCACATAGGTGGTGCATATGAATTGCATAGAATATGAAAGAGTGATCAAAGGGCTCCAATGCGATGTATCTCATGAGGGGTGTCGAAAAATGTTAGAAAAGT
Organism: Maratus speciosus; assembly: GCA_963932465.1. NCBI lineage: Eukaryota > Metazoa > Arthropoda > Arachnida > Araneae > Salticidae > Maratus > Maratus speciosus. The sequence goes on along the minus strand of OZ010788.1, from coordinate 582,917,301 downwards.
GCCGGCTAATTATGCTATCAGCTAAATGTCCTGTCGGCTAATCGCCTTTTCGGCTAAATGTCCTCCCGGCTAATTGCCACGTTCGGCCAGTTGTCTGTCGGCCAATTGTCTGTATTGCTGAAATTATTGCTATTCCGTTGCATAGACACTACACAAAAGATTTCATCAGTAGTATCGAGAATGACCATGAATTACTTAAAGATGTTTTTTAATTTGATTTATGCATTTTCAAGCTCAACTACTTTTAGTATAGATGTTTGACCCGTAGCCAGTCGCAGACATTTATCCGACAATCAAATAGCCTTCAAGACATTTAGCAGATAGCAGTTAGCTGACACGTGCATTTAGCCGATACGTACATATAGCCGACAACACAATTAGCTGAAATTTACATACAGCATACAGGACAATTGACCGAAATGGACATATAGTAATAATTTTAGCAATACAGATAATTGGCCGACAGGCAACTGGCCGAACGTGGCAATTAGCCGGAAGGACATTTAGCCAAAAAGGCGTTTAGCCGACAGGACATTTAGCTGATAGTATAATTAGCCGGTACTTTTCTAACATTTTTCGACACCCCTCATGACATACATCGCATTGGAGCCCTTTGATTACGCTTTCATATTATGTACCTCCCGTTCCCCCTACCCCAATTTGTATCACCGGGAGCATTTTTCTGACTTTTCCGACATCCCTCAAGTGATATATTATTGGACTGGGCAACCCTTTGATCACTCTTTCATATTATGCACTTCCCGCTAGGTTACAGTTAATTTGCAGTTTGGTTACAATTGCGGTCAGTTACTCTTAGATTACGGTTAGGTTATAATTATGTTACGTTTAGGTGATAATTAGATTACACTTAAGTTACAGCTTGGTCATGGTAAAGTTATGTTACAGTTACATAACAGTTAGCATAGGATTAGGTTATAACTAGGTAAACGTTAGTTACAGTTAGATTATGGTTAAGTCCCAGTTAGGTTACATTTAGGCTACAATTAGGTTACTGTTAGGTTTTAGTTTGGTTACGGTTACTTCATAATTAGGTTACACTTAGGTTACGTTTAGATTATGATTAGGTAACTGTTCGGTTATAATTAGGTTACGTTTAGGTGATAATTAGATTACGCTTAGGTTACAGCTTGGTCATGGTAAAGTTGTGTTACAGTTACATTACTGCTAGCATACGATTAGGTTATAATTAGATAAACTTTAGTTACAGTTAGATTACGGTTACGTCCCAGTTAGATTATATTTAGGCTACAATTAGGTTACTGTTAGGTTTCAATTAGGTTACGGTTACTTTATAATTAGGTTACCCTTAGGTTACGTTTAGATTATGGTTAAATAACTGTTAGGTTACGTTTAGGTGATAATTAGAATACGCTTAAGTTACAGCTTGGTCATGGTAAAGTTATGTTACAGTTACATTACAGTTAGCATACGATTAGGTTATAACTAGGTAAACGTTAGTTACAGTTAGATTACGGTTACGTCCCAGTTAGGTTACATTTAGGCTACAATTAGTTTACTGTTAGGTTTCAGTTAGGTTACAATTAGGCTACAATTAGGTTACTGTTAGGTTTCAGTTAGGTTACATTTAGGCTACAATTAGGTTACTGTTAGGTTTCAGTTAGGTTACGGTTATGTTACACTTAGGTTACGTTTAGGTTACAGATAGGTTATAATTACGTTACAGTTTGGTATTGGTTAGGTTACAGTTACGCTACAGTTAGTTTATGCTTAGGTTTAATTAGGCTAAGATCAGGTTACAGTTACGTTACAGTTAAGTGGGATGAATGTCCATGTCGAATAATTGTCCTCTGTTGGCTAACTGTCTTTTCGGCTAACAGTCGCTGTCGACTAATTGTCATGTCGGCTAAACATCCTGTCGTCTAATTGCTGTCTGCTAAATGTCCCGTTGGCTAAATGACATTGTAGCATATAAATAAATAGGGATATGACAAAAAACTGGATACATGGCCGTCCATGGATAGCAATTCTTAAGCTAATGTTAGCCTTAGAAGTGTGATTTCAGTAATTTTCAGCGTATTTATTACTGAATTAAATTTTAGCTCAGTATGTGCGTGTATAAAAATTTATAAGGAACATAACAGAGCTTCACAAAACAATTGAAGTACGTTTCCGTCTATTGCTAGGAATTAATAAATGTGTATTTTCAAATGTGTTATGTTTTTCTAACTGAACTAAAAATGTAGGAAAGGGTTCATAATCCATACTTGGCACATGGTTTTCCTTTCTTGTTTTATTTATTGTCAATAATTCATCTTCTTTTGTTTTTGTATTTCTCAGTTGCAATAATCATGATTTTTAGTGTTCCGTACTTAAAAAGTAAAAACGGAATCATTATAAGATCATTCCTGTGTCTGTCTGTCTGTCACAGTCATTTTACTCGTAAACTACGGAACGTGGGAAGTTCAAATTGGGAGATGTAATAAAGACTATTGACCCACATATTTACAGATTATTAAACATTCACAAATATATGTGGGGAAAAACGTAGAGGGGATAATTAGGTTATTTGAAGAAGAAATATATTTTCTTTGTATATCGTTTGGGGTATCGGTTAAAAGATTCCGTAACGCCGAACTCAAAAATACATTTCTTTTAATTTTAGATATTATAATTTAAGAGATATCGTCGAAAATGTAGTGCAAAAATATGTCCCTCCCCCCCATCTATTTTCAAATCTACTGAAACTAAAATTATGAAAAAAATTAGAGGTAGTAGAGGAATGTAGTAGAGGTACTCGCAGGAAAATTATAGCGATTGCCCTAAGTGGCATAGTTTTTCATAAAATCGCATTTTTCTGTTACATACAGATTTCTGTTTGCGGGCATTCAGCAAAGGTATCGAAGAGCGCTAAAGGTACCTATCGTATCAAAAGTATAAAATCATTGTTTATAATGATTTTCGAAAAAAAATCGTCGGTAATTCGCCGAGATATTAAGATTCCTGTCAATGCCGGCGAAGACACTAACGAGCTAATGCTAATCCTATGGGGAGGAAAAAGTAAAAAAAGTGCGATGTAGAGACGGATCTCGGCTATACAATGGCAAAAAAAAATATTTTAAAATATCGAAATGCAAAAGAGATATTAGAAAAATCCTTCCCCATACGATTAGCATTAGCTCGTGTGTGCCTTCGCTGGCAGGGGCAGGAGCCTTAACCCTTAAAGACACGGTTGGTTTGGACATACATAATGGCAGAGGCGGCGTACTCTATATACCATCGGTTTTTAAATACTAGATAACAACTTTTAATGATATATTTGTGTAATGCAATACCCAGTAGCAGCATAAAAGCAGTAAACGTCAAATTGTTAAAAACAAACCAATTTAATTATAATTAATCGCATAAATACTATGGTATTCGCGACTAGTTTGCGTTGAGTGGATCTCTCAATACGCCTCCCGTGTCTTTAAATGATAATTAAAGACCTATTTGAAAAGAATGCGGCACGGACAAAGTCTAGTTACATCTGTGCGACCTCCTTTCGAAGCGCGCTTAGTACAACGCCAAGTTTAAACTTTGAACAAGGATTTTATTTCATCTACACTCTAAAATGAAAAATATTACTATGTTGAATTTAGTTTTATGAAATGCCAAATGAAATTTAAATATGCAGTACTTTTATTGTTAGTACCAAATTAAGTTCACCATATGCAGATTAAGATACGTTTAAAAAAAGAGTTATACAAAATAGCAATATTTAATTTTATTTCGGCTTCATATCTCTTTGAACCTTTGTGGTATACTCATTCATACTTTTCTAATATATACAGCTATACCCAACTCTACGTTGAATAGGTTTTTACAAAGTTTCATTATTCTTTTAAATAATACAGTTAATAATTCATATATTTATTGTACGGAACCCTCTGAGCGCGAGTAATACTTGTATTTGACCGTTTTTTTTATATACAAGTTATATGCATTGGTCTGCCAAGTCGTATCTTGGTGGAAACCATCTGCAGAACATCAATTTAGTGGTTGATCTGCAGGTTTACCATTGTGTTTTCATGCACCCAAACTTCAATATTTTCATACATTTGGGTGCTGCAAAATACAATGATAAACCAATCGATCAAATACTAAACTCCGGTGTGCAGGTGTTTTCTATCAAGATATGACTTATCAGACTATTTGCATTTTAATATGCTAATTGAGTTCTATCTAATCCTAAAATTCCAGCCTTCAACTTGATGAGCTGATGGTCTGTGCAATTGCCACCCGTCGAACAAATCCCTTCCTGTGAAATCTTGTATCACTCTTTAGGAATCTGTGGACAGGCACAAAAACATCCTTTGATTTTATACCTCGACTGTGTATAAAAACCTTTTTTAATTCATCACTCTGAATTTGGAGATTTTTGTAATACATACAGCTGTATTTTTTTTTTTTTTTTACAATTGTTTGAGAAAGATTTGTTTTTATTTTCTCTGAAAACTGCTTGGATTTTTCATTACATTGATATGCAATTCTGATAATGAATTTCATAGAATTCCATTTCAAAGCAATATTTCGAATTTCTTCCAATTTTACCAAAGCATTCTTTTTCTTTATCAGAAATCAGAGAAAATAAATTTATTTTCTGCATCTTTATCTTTAGATTAAGTTACAATTTTATTTTCCCCGCATGCTGATAGAGATTTTTTTTTTTACCTTGTCAGTTGAAAGCTCACAGTCAAATATCTCCAGAGATTCTCCATCTTCTTCCTCTACTTCCAAGTTAATAATCAGGAGGAGTTGCCGTAATATCCTTTACCAATCTGTGTCCTATATCGGAATTTGGTAAATTAGCAGTGCTTTTAGTTTATAGTCTTTACTTGAACTTACCGATCATGACAGTGTTAAGCTATCATTCGTTGTTGCTAAGAAACTGTTTTTACTAGTTTATAAATTAGCTTGGTAAATTATCACTGGTTTTACTTTGCAGCCTCTACTTGAACTTGCCGATCAAGACAATGTTAAGCTGTCATTCATTGGTGCCCAGAAAATGTTTTTATCAGTTTGTTAATAATGTCCTACTGACATTTTCTATGTAAATAACGCAGTCTTTCAAAGTGACAGACTGGTTGATGATGGTATTATCCTTCTCGTATAATTCTTGAAAAGCTAATGACAAATTTACTAACTGTTGCTTTGTGAGCCTTAATTTCCTCTCTACTCATTTGATAAAACTCTGTCATTGAATAATGAATTTTAGTAAACGAAAGTGTGTGCCATTACAAATACATCATGAAATAAAAATGTTAACTAAGGCAATCTTTAACCAGGATACCAATGTAAATTGAAAGTAAAGATGGAGTGTTATTAAAATTCATAGATAAAGACCAGAGAAGAATCAGTAACCAAATTCAGATTTTTGGGAATGATGTAAAAGTTTGTTGCATATTGTTGATGGAAATTAAAGAAAGTGTATTTCGTGAAAATTTCAATTCCTAGCAGTTACATAATTAGAGCTCATCTGGCTAAAGAATCGATGTATTTTCTCAAATCTTCCAAAAAATAAAATACCTTATCCTCAAAATATTTTTAAGTGATTTAAATAAACGGTCATTCGACGAAGTAAGTTTTGGAGAATGGTACTTGGATTGAAACACTTCATCTCAATTATAATATTTTGTGTCTACAGTGGGCAAAGATACGTGTGGTCTTGTTGGAAAACAATGCCTAATTGTTGATTATTTGAAGCTGCTTTTAGCGGATTGTTTGATTTAATTCACTTAATTATAAACAGTATTTCTGCAAACTACTGCTATAGTTTCCAAGTAACATCTATTAATAAACAATTTTCTTGTCTCACTGAATGCGAAGAAAAATCTTCTGTGGGTAAGAAACTGACTTTTGCTTTAATTAAAAGGCCTCTTCGAAGTAGTCATCAATGTAGTCTAAATAAATATTAATATTGTTATTATTCCTTATATTCCATGAATTACGAATATAATCTGAAAATAAAAACTATGCGTAAATCTGGTTTTTGAACAATGTAGAATAACGTTGTTTTAAAAATATCGACATATTCTGTAGAAATTGAGTCGGGCTAAAGTTTTAGCTTCATAATACGTAATTTTTTTGTACTGCTAATTGTACTGCCCGGTTCCGGGAACAAGAAATTTCCGTCCGAGGAGACCTGTACATTCAAATTTTTAGACAACAAAGGCTTAGAAACTGATACAATCAATTATGACTCGTATTCAATCATAGAGCCTCGCTTATAGAAAAAATTTCAGGCCGAAACGTGCTGGATCGAACCGTAGGTTCCGACTTCACGAGGATGAAGTAGGCATACTTCTATTAAAAATTGTTACATTTTTTTTTATCATATTTAATAACTTCAGTTAATTAAGACAATAATAACATTTTAAAATAAGTGGTAGAAATTTGCTTGATTTGCCTCCGTCAGAATATTGCTTATAGATCGAATTTGGCAAGCTCAAAAGTGGAGGTTCTATTATGATTTTATGAGATATATAATTTGCAATGAAATGCTGATTTGGGTGGACTTTCTGCAGAAAATTCCTTCGTGAAAACATTTCATTTATTAACACAATCAAATTAAACCTCGTGAGTTTGGTCTCCTTATTCACCACCCCTCCTTTCTTTAGCATTTTTTGAGTTTCTCCATCTTCACAGTTTTTTTTTTTTTTTTTTTTTTTTTTTAATGAAGGTAGTGCAGATGGCCTTTAGTAATGTGGACTATGGTGATTTCGAGTTAAGTTAGAAAACTTAAACAATCGGCTGATTTTCGTCAATGTTTTATAACGGTGGATGAAACATGAATTCGCCATTATTCTTCAGTGATGAAAGAGCAATCTAAACAATGTGAAAGAGCAGCTGAAATTGCACCAAAGAAAGTGAAAACGGTTCCACCTGCTGGAAAAGCCATGGATACGGTTTTCAGGAATTCACAAGATGTTGTGATCATAGACCACCGACAAAAAGGCAGAATCGTCACCGGACAGTGTTATTCTTCTCTACAGGACCAATTGAAGAGTGCTTATTCCGACAAAATTTCCCTACCTGAGCAAAAAGAAGGTGTTCGTTCACCACAGCATTGTTCTTGCACACATGCCTGTAGTTTTCGCTACTAAAGTCAATCACCTACGCTCTGTAGTACTTCCACATGCACCGGATTTTGCTCCCAGCGATTATTTCCTCTTTCCAAGCCTGGAGAAATGGCTCGGTAGTCGGAAATTCACTTCAAAATATGGGGTTAAAGCAGACACCACCACTACATTTCCAAAGATAGATAAGGCTTATTATACTAAAGATAATAAAAAGTCGGAAACTCGTTGGTTTAAATTTTATAAGTTGTAAGGAACTACGTTAAAAAAAATGAAATATTGTCAAAATATTACTATTTTCTTTGTCGGGTTGATAACCTTTCAAAACACACTCGTATCGACATCAAATTTTATTTTCCCTCCAAAAAGAAAGGCGGAGTTCATGAAAAATGGTCCTAGTTGTAATTAAAATTCGACCCCCTCATGCTAAAAACATGACACTATAAAACCTGGTAAGACGGAAACATAAACAATAGATACGAAATACCGTTTTAGATGGGTTATTTGCGTCTTTGGAGATATACTTGCCAGGTATTTTTAGGGAAATAATGAACAAATTCCGTTTAAACCAGGATTCCGTTACAGCTGCATATCAGAAAATAAATTTGTTAGCTAGTAGACTTTCCTCTCTCTTTTTCTCTCATTCTGTCCTTGATTCTCGGCAGTATTGCTAGGAGTTATCGACACTTTCTATCACAGTAGTGTTTCACTACACTTAGACTAACATTTCCTGTTTTTGCTATGATGTGCTATATACCAACTCATCGACAGGGCTTGGATTTGATCTTCAAATAGGTAGCCCCTGGAACTGCGCTGCTGTTCACTGTTCAGACATTTATAAAATGTAATATTTAACCTTACAGTCTCATTATTTTCAGATTTACATTATTATAGTTAATGATAAATTTTCGCGTTTCGTTACCGTTACAAAAAATGTCTTTCCGTTACCTTTGAGAATATACACTAGTAACGGGGAAAAAATGTAAGCGCTAATGTTTAGTCTGTGGGAGCGTTATTTTCAAATATCTCGCTTTCTTTATAATATTTTAAAATGAATTTTTTTGCATGGGATTGCTGAGGACGATCTACAACCGGGCTGTTTTTTACTTTTTCGATTTTTGGTTTCAGATATTTAAAAAAAAAATTACTTTTACTTTCGGAGCCGGTGGAATCGTTTCTGAAATTGAAGCAATAAAAAAAAAAACTATAACTAAAATCGAAAAAGTAAAACCTAGCCTGGTTGTCGATCGTCCTCAGCTATCCTATGCAAAAACAAATCATTCAAAAATATTAAAATCAAAGCGGTTTGGAAATAACGCCCCCATAGACTAAAATTAGCATTTTCATTTCTTCCCGTGTCTGAAGTGTGCTCTTAAATTAAGATGTGTTATACAGGACAAATTTCGCATTTTCTGCGACTTTTAAAGGTGTACTGTCCCCTTAAAAATTACAAATATTAAAAATAATAAATATTAAATTATTTTTTTAAAGTTTCGAACAAATTCATCAACCCTTTTAAAGTTAACAATCTTTAAAACTTACGAATTTTAAGTTCTTGTTAAATCTTAGTAAATTTAAATTGTTCAAATTATGAAAAATTAAAATGATAAAGTCATCAATGAAAGTTCTTAGGCATGTTTTAACGGCATGAAAAATATGCTAATAATTAATATAATAAGAAAACAAATAATGCAGATGAAAATCAACTTTCAGGAATTTCTACCAATTAACGGAAATATATTTGCATTTTTTTGTACAGCCCTTACATTAGCAACAAGTTTTTATACACGCCACATGTTAAGATAAAATTTATTCCAATATAAACATGCTTAAAACTACTTAAATCGCACTTCCAGAAATTATCATCCATGGCGTGCATGCATTCAATTCTCTGGATAGCCTTGTATATTATTATATTTATATTTTCCAAACATATCGTTCTAAATATAGTTGAACTTGAAAATGTAGGATCTAATTTAAAAAAAAAAATAAGCAATTCTTCCTAGTTCTTTTGCGTAGCCCTATACATTAGGGTGGGTCGAAAAAACCGAAATATTTATAATCGAAACGTAATAGCGCGGAAAAGTTGCCTTTTGTAAAAAAGATAAAATACGTAAAATATTACACCGATTGGTTAATATCTTTTACCGCCGCAAGGTGTCCAAATTTTGAAAAAATCATAAAAAACATACTTTTAGCAATTTTTTTTTTAAATTATCCAAACATACTTATTCAATTTCTAATAGAACGCAATAGCCACGCCAAGATATTAGTAATGTAACATTAACATTTCATTTTTGTGACATCGTTGCTTTTACCGCCACAACAGGGCCAAAATTTCTAAAAAATGTTAAAAATTAAAGTTTTCCATTTTTTCAATTTTCATAACTTTTGTAATGTTTTCAGATTTTTTACATTTCTAATAGGCTGGGAAAGGCATTTTATGTTATTAATTTCATGCACATTGTTAACCATGATCACTGTAATTCTATAAAAAAAAATTGCTCAATGATAGAAACACCTGCAGCTGTCTGCACGTAAAATTAATTTCTCGCTGCTAGAGGGCCACGTTTTACTTTGTTCGTTTTTTTTTTTTTTTTTTTTTTTTGTAATGTACTCCTTTTACTCTATACTTTGAGGGCCCTAAAGATAGAAATATCTGCCAGGTTAAAGAGGTGGCAAAGTTTCATCTTTTCGAAGTCAAGGAGGAACATATCTCTTTGTACTAGAAACAGGTCTGAATTATTTTCGTCATTTGACCCCATCGTCTGGCAAGGCGACTTCTATATGCAATGACATTATAGATTTTTTGAAGAAAAATGAAATCCCGACTGGAATAATAATTGCAGTTGAATTTCGCGGAATTGTCTTCAAAACAGGATGCAAAGGTGGTGTTATAGTAGGATTAGTTGAGAACAACTTTTAAAAAACCACTTTATTGGCTTCCTTGAATTCACTTCAATGAGCTTCCACTGTGACATCTTTTCAAACATCTTGATGACAAAAAAACAGGTTATTTATCATATTGTGGCCCAATTGGTTGATCTCTTGCGATTTGCGAATTATTACCAATTGCAAAATTTAAGTCAATTTAATCTGATCACCTAGCTGTTGATAAAGATGATTTGTCAACTGACCAGAAGTATATGTCTGAAATATTGCAAGCACTTTCAACACGCGTGTATACAATTGACCTTTTTTGCTGAGTCCCTGGACAAATATTTCACGCAAGGTGGATCATTACTGCTATTCGAATTTTGAGACTCTACGTTGGAACAAAGAAACCCCCTTTTTAACTTGTCATACTCTTTGAGTACATCCTGAAAATGTACTGCATCAGTTGGTTCAGAATTAAAATGAATCACTCATGTTTTCCAGATCTGTGCACTATAGTTAGTAACTTACGTTACTTGACAGATAATCTACGAAAGATTATAGTTCCTGTATTTTCACGAGATGACTATTTCGCAAATCATACAAATAGCCTCTTTGGAATGATAGCATATGAAGAGGAGAACATCAGGGCCCCAGCCATGAAGAAAATTGCAAAAGCACGAAGTTTTGTGGACTAGAATAGTGCCATCCGTCACTTTATCATAGCAGACTTCAACACTGAAGCTTAAAATTGTATGGCTTTAGTCTACTGACAAAACTGGAAACTAACGGAACCACCTGTTATGGTTTCTTTATCGACTAAAAACGCTGGTGAGTTAAAAATTTTCGATTAAAGATACCAGATATTATAACTTTCCTTGTCCCACTCAATCACTAGAAAGATGCGTGAAATTATTCATTGAAGCACTGATAAAGTTTGTTTACTAGAACAGAGGGAGGATCACATCTGATCAGTTTTGTCCTCTCGAGAAATAATGGCTTCATCTGAAAGCAAGTTATATTATAAAATTCATTTACATTAAATTCTTCTTCATTTTAAATTTATTTAACCCGTTTCGGTTAAACGTCTCTATATTTTAATTCATAAAATACTAAAACATTTTGCTCATTTTATATAATTTTTGTGGCATGAATTGGCTGTTATGAAGTAAAACATCAGTAGATGAACCGATCGTCAAGAAAAATGAATGATTAACTTTATTTTCAAGTCTATTACAAATAGTTATAAAAAATTTGATATATTAATAGATATAAAGTAAAATTATTTATTTATAGACATATTATAGAAATTATAAAAAATTTAAAAAAAATGAAAAAGTGAAATTTTTGAAATTTTTACAAAAAATATGGTCTTTTGCGGCAAATAAAGATCTGATTTCATCATAATGAATATTTACCGGGACATTTCTCATATCTTCATGTAGTTATTGCGTTCTATTAAAAATTGTATTGGTATGTTTGGATAATTTAAAAAAAAATGATAAAAGAAAACATGTTTTTTGTGATTTTTTGAAATTTTGGCCCCCTTGCGGCGGTAAAAGATATTAACCGATCGATGTAATATTTTAGAAATTTATTCTGTATTACAAAAGGCAACTTTTCCGCGCTATTACACTTCGATTATAAAAATTTCGTTTTTTTCGACCCACCCTACTATACATGATGTATATAATTTAAATATATAACCTTGTATGCAGAAATTTAGTTGAAAACGTAAATCATAGCTGAAAACTCAATTTCAACAGTCATCCATAATAGACAATAATTCATGTACAGTATTTTATCCAACATCTTTTATGTGCCCCTGTAAATGAAATAAAATGTGATCAAAATCATCTTCTAATGTAAGCATCTTGCAATAAACCTCAGTAACATATATGAATTCCATCTTGTTTAAAGTAGTAAAACATAACTAAAACACGCTACAAGCAGTTTTTTCTGTAATGAAACTGAACTCTTTTCTGTGACCCTGTAAATGAATGAAAAATGCTTTGCAACCCCTTCAGGAAGTATGTTTTATTGCACCTCATAAATTCATATCAATTGCATTATGTTCGTAACAGAGAAACATTAAAATACGCCGCAAAGGTTTTTTCTTCATAGTTCATAATATAGCGAAATGTACTTTTGAATTCCCATGTACACGAACCTGTGCACTTCAATAAGGTGCATAAATTTTATGTTTAAACTGTTTTACATCATTAAAATAAACCGCAAATGATTTTTCCCACATAGGTCATAATATAAAAGAATACTTTTGAAAGTCCATGTAAGTGAAGTATATAAATGATTACGCGCTTTATTATCAGTGCCATGTATCCCATGATAAACTTCAACAACGTATTTCAATTACATCACAATTCAAGTATATGTACGCTAGTTAGACCACGGACAGACGGGCAGTGAAACCAATTCATAAACATTTTCCAACTATGTTGTAATGTGTTAAAAATATGAGTACCCGTCCAAACGTTTTGTGTTGGATATACATACATATAGAAAATATAGAGGTTGTAGAGAAAAAAGCGGGACCTGGTATTAATTGACACTATATAACCTGGTAAGACGGAAACACAAGCAATAGGTGCGAATTACCGTTTCAGATGGGCAGTTTCCGTCTTTGCAGATACAATTACAGTAGAGCGCCGATTATCCGAACTCCAGTTAACCGAACTTCCAATTATACGAACAACCTATTTCTCTCAAAAAAAATTTTATCCGAACAACCTATTTCTCTCAAAAAAATTTTTTTTAATGATGATGAGATTGTGGATGAGATTTAAGATGTAAAATAAATTGAAGAAATGAAAACGAATGCCCTGAAAATGACCCAAATCCATCGCATAACGAAGCCTTTGAGTGTTTGGAAACAGCTATGAAATGGCTTGAATGGCAGAAGAACTCTGATCCTATTCAAATAACGTATTTAAGAAGAATTCGAGATATGGCAACATTGGAAAGAACGTCTTATTTGAAGCAAGCAACAATCGAAAGCTATTTTGTTTAAATTATAATCTCTGGAGTTCAGAAAATGATAAAAAGAGAAAAAGAAAATTTTAAATGATAAAAAAGTAAACAAAAAGACAGTTTTTAAACACGCTAGCACTAACTGGCGCTACCAGTCCTAAGCCTGGATAAAGTGTGAAGGTATTAGTATAGTGAGAAACACCCCTTAAATTGTCTGTCCATTTATCCGAACTTTCGCTTATTCGAACTAGGTTCGGTCCCGACTTGTTAGGATAATCGGCGCTCTACTGTATAAGATATATTAAGGGGAATCAGGGAAATATTCCGTTTAAACCAGGATTCCGTTACAGCTGCGTATTAGAAAATAAATTTGCTAGCTAGCAGATTTTATAAAAGATTATATTTTACCTTACAGTCTTGTTTAGTTTTACATTATTATAGTTAATGATAAATTTTCGCGTTTTCTTACCGTTACAAAAACTACCTTTACGTTACATTTGAGAACCCACATTAGAAACGGCAAAAAAATGTAAGCACTAATGTTAAGTCTACGGGAGCGTTATTTTCAAATATCTCGCTTACTCTTTAATATTTTAAAATGAAATTTTTTTTCATAGGATAGTTGAGGAGGATCTATAACCGGGCTAACGTATACTTTTTCGATTTTGGTTTCAGATATTTAAAAAAAAATTACTTTTTCTTTCGGAACCGGTTGGAATCCGTTCTGAAATTGATACTATCCTAATATTAAAAAAAATTAAAAACAAAATCGAAAAAGTAAAAACTATTCTGGTTTTCGATCGTCCTCAGCTATCCAATGCAGAAAAAACAACAAAAAAAATCTATTGAAATAAAGCGAGAAATTTGAAATTAACGCCCCCATAGACTTAAAATTAGCGTTTTTATTTATTCCCGTGTCTGAAGTGGGCTCTTAAAGAAAAATGTGTAATACAGGACAAATTTCGCATTTTCTGCGGCTGTTAAAGGTGTACTTTTTCGTTAAAAATAATAAATATTAAAAGTAATAAATATTAACAATATTCCTTTAAATTTTCAAACAAATTGATCAAAACTTTCAAAGTAAACATTCTTTAATACTTACTAACTTTTTGTTTATCCTCTGTTTATGTTAGTTTGTTTATGTTTGTTGTTGTTGTTTGTTACTTTATGTGTTATATTTGTTTGTATGTTGTTGTGTTTTTGTTTGTTATATTAACTAAGTTTTTGTTAAATCTTAGTAAATTTAAATTGTTCAAATTACTGAAAAATGAAAATGATAAAGTCATCAATGGATGTTCTTAGGCTTGTTTTAACGGCATGAAAAATATGATAAAATTTAATATAATAAGAAAACTAATAATGCAGATGAAAGTAAACTTTCAGCAATTCCTACCAATTAACTGCAGTATATTTGCATTATTTTGTACAGCCCTTGCATCCGAACAAGTTTATATACACGGCACATGGTAATGGTAAGATCAAAATTATTGCAGTATAAACATGCTGTAAACAACTGAAATCGTACTTCCAGAAATTATTATTCATACGCGTGCGCATGCATCCAGTTCTTTGAATAGCCTTGTATATTATTATATTTATATTTTACAAACACATCTTTCTAAATATAGTTGAACATGAAAATGTAGAATTTAATTAAAAAAAAAGCAATTCACTCTCATTATCAGCAATTCTTCCTAGTTCTTTTGCGTAGCCCTATACATGCTCTATAGAAATCATATATATAATCTAGGATGCAGAAATTTAGTTAAAAAAGGATATAGCTGAAAACTCACTTTTAGCAATCGTCCCTAATAGACAATACTTCGTATACAGTATTGTATCTAGCAACTTTTATGTGCCCCTGTAAATGAAATAAAATGGGATTCACATCATATTCTAATGTAAGCATCTTGTAGTAAACCTCAGTAACGTATACGAATTTCATCTTGTTTAAAATATTGAAACAGAATTAAAACACGCTGCGAGCAGTTTTTTCTGTAATAAAACTGAATTCTTTTCTGTGATCCTGTAAATGAATGATAAATGCTTTGTAACCCCCTTAAAAAGCATGTTTCAGTGCACCTAATAAATTCACATCCATTTCGTTATGATTGCAACAGAGAAACATTATTAAAATACGCCGCAAACGTTTTTTCTTCATAGTCCATAATGTAATGAAATGTACTTTTGAATTCCCCTGTACACGTATCTGTGCACTTCAATAAGGTGCATAAATTTTATGTTTAAATTGTTTTACATCATTAAAATACACCGCAAATGATTTTTCCCACATAGGCCATAATATAAAAGAATGCTTTTCAATGTCTATGTAAGTGAAGTATAAATTATTACACGCTTCATTATCAATGTCATTTATGACATGATAAACATCAACAACGTATTTCTATTACATCACAATCCGAGTATATGTACGCTAGTTAGAGTACTGACAGACGAGCAGTCAAGCCCCACTCATAAACATTTTTCAACTATGTTGGAGAGTGCTAAACATCTGAGTACCCGTCAAAACGTTTTGTGTTGGATATATAAATAGAAAATATAGAGGGCTTAGAGAAAAACGCGGGGCCTGGTAATAATTAAAATTCCACCCCCTCAACTAAAAACATGACACTATAAAACCTGCTAAGACGGAAACATAAACAATGTGTACGAAATACCGTTTTAGGTGGGTTGTTTCCGTCTTTACAGATACAATTGTAAGATATTTTTAGGGGAATCATGAAGCTATTCAGTTTAAACCAGGATTCTGTTACAGTTACGCATTGCAAAATAAATTTGCCAGCTGACAGACTTTTATAAATTGCGATATTTTACCTTACAGTCTCATTATTTTTAGATTTACATTCTTATAGTTAATGATAAATTTTCGCGTTTCCTAAACGTTACAAACAGTTCCTTTACGTTACATTTGAGAACCCACACTAGTAACTAGGAAAAAATGAAAGCGCTAATGTTAAGTCTATGGGAGAGTTACTTTCAAATATCTCGCTTCCTTTTTAATATTTTAAAATGAATTTTTTGCATAAGATAGCTGAGAACGCTCGATAACCGGGCTAGTTTTTATTTTTTCAATTTTGGTTTCAGATATATTTTTTTAATTACTTTTACTTTCATAACCGGTTGGAATCCGTTCTGAAATTTAAACTATCCTAACATAAAAAAAACTATAACCAAAATCGAAAAAGTAAAAACTAGTCTGGTTGTCGATCATCCTCAGCAATCCTATGCAAAAAAAATCATTCAAATATATTAAAATCAAAGCGAGAAATTTGAAAATGACGCCCCCAAGGGCTTAAAATTAGCGTTTTCATTTCTTCCCGTGTCTGAAATAGGCGTGCATGCATCGAATTCTTTGAACAGACTTGTATATTATTATATTTGAATTTTCCAAACATATCTTTCTAAATATAGTTGAACTTGAAAATAAAATTAATCAATTCACTCTCATTCGCAACAGTTCTTCCTAGTTCTTTTGTGTAGCCCTATATATAGTCTATAGATTAATCAAGTATGCAGAAATTTAGTTAAAAATGTATATCATAGCTGAAAACTCACTTTCAGCAATCATCACTAATAGACAATACTCATATACATCATTGTATCCAATATCTTTTATGTGCCCCTGTAAATGAAATAAAATGTGATGCACATCATATTTTAATGTAAGCATCTTGTAGTAAACCTCAGTAAGATATATTAGTTCCATCTTGTTTAAAATCGTGAAACATAGCTACAACACATGCTGCAAGCACTTTTTTCTGTAATAAAGATGAACTCTTTTCTGTGACCCTGTAAATGAGTGATAGATGCTTTGCAACCCCTTCAGAAAGCATTTTTTTCACCTTATAAATTCATATCAATTTCATTATGTTGCAACAGAGAAACGTTATTAAAATACGCCGCAAACGTTTTTTTCTTCATAGTCCATAATATAACGAAATCCACTTTTGAATTCCCCTGTACACGTACCTGTGCACTTCAATAAGGTGCATAAATTTTATGTTTAAAATTGTTTTACATCATTAAAATACGTCGCAAATGATTTTTCCCACATAGGCCATAATATAAAAGAAAACTTTTGAATGTCCATATAAGTGAAGTATAAATTATTATAAAATAATACGTATTACAAAATAAATTTTCTAGCTAGCAGACTTTTATAAAATGCTATATTTGACCTTACATCTCATTATTTTTAGTTTTACATTATTAAAGTTAATGATAAATTTTAGCGTTTCCTTGAAGTTACAAAGAATATCTTTATGTTACCTTTGAGAATTCGCACTTGTTACGAGAACAAAATGTAAGCTCTAACGTTAAGTATATGGGAGAGTTATTTTCAAATATTTAACTTCCTTTTTAATATTTTTAAATGATTTTTTTTGCATAGGATGGCTGAGGATGATCTACAACCGGGCTAGTTTTTACCCTTTCGATTTTAATTTCAGATATTAAAAAAAAATTACCTTTACTTTCGGAACCGAAGTGAATCTGTTCTGAAATTGAAACTAACCTAATATATATATATTAAAAATACTATAACCAAAATCTAAAAAGTAAAACAGGGTTCGTACGGTCCTTGAAAGTCCTTAAAAGTGCTTACATTTTTCAAAGGAAATTTTTGGTGCTTAAAAGTACTTATTTTCATGCAAAATCGGAAAAAAGTCCTTAAAAGTGCTTAATTTTACTCTCATATTAATTCTTAATCAAAGGTGAAACTCTTCTGCATTTCTTTTAATTTCTGATTTTAAAAAAAAAATCTTAATCCCGCCTTGCCTCCCCTTCTGAAATTTTACTTTCCCCTTTGTAATATCAAATTTAAAAACTTCATTTTTTTAACCTTTTTCTACTCTCAGGGATGTAAGACCTGCGCCAGACGAAGCCAAAATTTGCGCAAAGCTGCTACAAAAGAGCTATTTTTTTTCCATTTTGCGCCAAACCTACACCAAAACGTATTTAGTGCCAAGATGAAATTTAGCAGGATTTCGTCGATCCGAGAAACAACAACAAAAAAAAAATCAATTTTTTCTATGCCGCCAATTGCGTCAAAAAAAGCAAAAAACCGCGGTCAAAAGATCTCGAAAAACACGCGATGTTTGTCAAATGATCACAAAAAAAAACGTGAATTTTGTCAAAGGATCGCTAATTTCGTCAAAAACGAACAAAACGCGGTCAAAAGATCGTAAAAACGATAATTTTGTTAAAAGATGGCGAAAAAACGCGCAAATTTCATCAAAAGGTCGCAAAAACCCATAAATTTCGTCAAATGATCGCGAAAAACACGCAAATTTCGTCAAAAAATCGCGAAAAACACAAGAATTTCGTCAAAATATCACGAATAACATGCGAATTTCGTCAAATGATCGCGAAAAAAACGTGCATTTTGTCAAAGGATAGCTGACTTCGTAAAAAAACGAACAAAACGGGGTCAAAAGATTGTGAAAAAACGCGAATTTCGTTAAAAGATCGCGAAAAATACGTGAATTTTGTCAAAAGATCGCGAAAAATACGCAAATTTCGTCAAAAGATTGCCAAAAATACGCAAATTTCGTCAAAAAATTGCCAAAATACGCAAATTTCGTCAAAAGATCGCGAGAAACACGTGAATTTTGTCAAACGATCGCGAAAACCATGCGAATTTTGTCATAGCAAAAAAAAAAAAAAATCCGTTAATTTTGTCAAAGGATTACCAATTACTTCTAAAAATGAACAAAACGGGGTCAAAAGATTGTGAAAAAAAGCAAATTTCGTTAAAAGATCTTGAAAAAACCCAGAAATTTCATCAAAAGGTCACAAAAAACCGCAAATTTTGTCAAAAGATTAAAAAATCCCACGCTAATTTCGTCAAAAGATCGCGAAAAATACACGAATTTCGCTATAAGATCGCGAAAAATACGCGAATTTCGCCAAAAGATCGCGAAAATACGCAAATTCGTCAAAAGATCGCGAGAAACACGCGAATTTCGTCAAACGATCGCGAAAAACATGCGAATTTTGTTATAGCGAAAAAAACCCCGTTAATTTTGTCAAAGGATTACCAATTACTTCTAAAAACGAATTAAACGGGGTCAAAAGATTGTGAAAAAACGCAAATTTCGTTAAAAAATTCGAAAAACTTCACAAATTTCATCAAAAGGTCACATAAAATCGTAAATTTTATCAAAAGATTAAAAACAACCACCCTAATTTCGTCAAAAAATAGCGAACAGCACGCTGATTTCAACAAAGGATCGCAAAAAATACGCGAATTTTGTCAAAACATCGCGAAATATACGCGAATTTTGTCAAACGATCGCGAAAAATACGCTAATTTCGCCAAAAGATCGCGAGAATTACGCTAATTTCGATAAAAGATCGCAAGAAATATGCAAATTTCATCAAAAGATCGCGAAAATACGCAATTTTCTTTTTATTAGCATTAGAATTTCAATTTGCGCCAAAAACAGTTTTTATTGCTACAAAATTAATTTTTGCTGCTACAAAAAAAGGATTTTACTGCTACAAAATCAGATTTTTGCTGCTAAAAAATAGATTTTACTGCTCCAAAATTCGATTTTTGCTGCTACAAAACGGCTTTAGTGTACTTTCATCCCTGTGTTTGTCAAATGATCACGGAAAAACGTGAATTTTGTCAAAGGATCGCTAATTTCGTCAAAAACGAACAAAACTCGGTCAAAAGATCGTAAAAACGATAATTTTGTTAAAAAATGGCGAAAAAACCCCGTAAATTTCATCAAAAGGTCGCAAAAAACACACGAATTTCGTTAAAATATCGCGAAAAACACAAGAATTTCGTCAAAATAGCGCGAATAACACGTCAATTTCGTCAAAGGATCGCGAAAAAAATGTGCATTTTGTCAAAGGATAGCTGACTTCGTCAATAAACGAAAAAAACGGGGTCAAAAGATTGTGAAAAAACGAGAATTTCGTTAAAAGATCGCGAAAAATACGCGAATTTTGTCAAAAGATCGCGAAAAATACGTATATTTCGTGAAAAGATTGCCAGAAATACGCAAGTTTCGTCAAAAGATCTCCAAAAATACGCAAATTTCGTCAAAAGATCGCGAGAAACACGCGAATTTTGTCATAGCGAAAAAAAAAAACTTTTCTTGTAAATTTTTCGTAAGGTAAATAAATAAGTCATCTAATAAACTCCCTCCCTAAAAAATTAAAAAAAAAATGTGCTTGTTACTTTCCCCCCTCAACTTATAAAGTTTAAAATCTTAAAAATCATTGCTTTTTTTAAAACTTTTTCTGCTCCGTTAGTTAATTTATTGTAACAATAAATAATCGATCATACAGTTTTATTCCCCCCCCCCCTCCAAGTCTTTAAGTTAATTATAAGTCTGTTAAACAAACCCCCCCCCCCCCCAATAATTAAAGAAAATTATGTTTCTCCTCTTTGTTTATCTTTACAATAAGAAAGTATTTGATTCGGGAAAATTTTCGACCGATTTACACGTTTTAGGGGTTAGGTATCCTGAAAAACATGTTTTTACAAAATGAGTCTGTGACCCTGTTTGTCTGTATGTGACACAAATTTTGTGGGTGGTGTATCTCAAGAACTAATGCACAAAACTTAATAAAAATTTATATTCAGTTAACCCTCGATATAAATTAGTGTTGATTAGTTTTTGATGTAAATCGCCCAACAGGTGGTGCTGCTATGCTGCATTTTTCATGATTTACGCCATAGCTATATCTCAAGAACTAAAGCACGAATTTTCATCAAACTTCAGATTCAGGTATACCTTGCTAATTATAGGTGCTGATTATGGTTTGGTGTTAATCCCCTAACAGATGGCGCTGCTATGCTGCATTTTTCACGATTTCTGTAATACCTATATCGCAAGAACTAATGCACGGATTTTCATCAAACTTCAGATTCAGTTAGATGTTTACATAAGTTGTTGCTGATTAGGTTTTGGTGTAAATCACCCTACAGGTGTCGCTGCTATGCTATATTTTGCAGGATTTGCACGGTTTTAACAATAGTTGTATCTCAAGAACTAATGCACGTAATTTCATATCTTTAGAATGCTTATGAGGGGCATAGACCATTTAATTTTGGCACTCTGATAATGAATTTGTAGTATTAACATGTATTAGATAGAAGAAAGTTTTGGGATTGGCACATCTGACTAGTTTTTTCTTCTGCTGTATGTTATTTTAAAATTTTCCAAATTTCTACTGCCACATGGTGAAATTCCCCCCCCCCCCTTCCCATCCATTTGAATATTTAAAACTTTTACAAAAATGAAAGAAACCCTTTATTAAAAAATGCATGTTATAATTTATTAGTTTATTTAATTTGAAGGTCCTTAATTTTTTTTGGTTTTGGTCCTTGAAAGTCCTTAAAAATACTTGATTTTTATTTAAAGAAATGTGTACGAACCCTGTAAAAGCTTGCCTGGTTGTAGAGCGTCATCAGCTATCCTATGCAAAAAACTTCATTCAATAATTTTAAAATCAAAGCGAGAAATTTTAAAATAACGCCCCCATAGACTTAACATTAACGTTTTACTTTCTTCCCGTTTCTGAAGTGGGCTCTTAAAAAAAGATGTGTTACACAGGACAAATTTCGTTCTGCGATTGTTAAAGGTGTACTGTTCCCTTAAAAATAATAAATATTAAAGTAATGAATATTAAAAATATTTCTTCAAAGTTTTGAACAAGTTGATCTATAATTTTAAAGTTAACAATCTTTAAAACTTTCTAACTTTAAATCCTACTGATTTTTAATAAAAAAAAAAAAACTTTTTCGAACTTAAAATGTTAAATTGACGAATATTTTATACATATACAAGAATGGGAGACTTGAAACCGTGTCTCCTGGCCAGGCCACAAACATGTTCTAGCAAATTATGACTTCGTAATTTTATTATTTGTTAACTATTTTAACTTAAAAAATACTTTAAAAAGAACGCGTCTATTTTTTTTACCGTTTTACTTAATAAACTATCTGTATCCCCTGGTAACTTGGTAAAAGTTGTACCTCTCACTGTACCGTTCAGAAATTGTGTATATACAAACGAAATGCATATTTTCCTTCGTTATTCATAGAAATATAGAATTTGAAATATTTCATTCTTTCAAGAGTATTTTGTTGAAATTAAACAATAATCGTAGAAAAAAATAAATGCAAGGTTTGAAATAGGAGTGATCTATTTTAACACGATACAATAATCCAATCACAATTAAATCGTTTCCATTTGCTAAAGTGTTTGGATACTAGCCAATCATATTTTTAATAGGCGTGGTTTTCATCGTCTTGGTAGAGGCGGAGAGCATAACATTACGAGGCCGTTTTTGACACATTATTCATCAAAATCTTTGCAAATTTTGCTCAGCCTAATTGTAGTAGAACTATTGAAAGCATGTTATTGGAAAGCTTAAACTCTATATTTTCGTTGTTATTAAAAAAATTTTCCTGAATTTTGCTGATATGAATGTTATAAGACTAAAAAGGACACAACACCTCGAATTTCACTGGATCCTAAATTGACAGGATCCTGAGAATTAAACTACAACAAAAATTGGAAAAGTAGAAAATAGCCCGTAAACAGATAGTCCTCAGCTATCCTGTGCAAAAAAAATCATTTAAAAATATTAAAAATCAAGCAAGATATTTGAAAACATTGCTCCCATAGACTTAGCATTAGCGTTCGAACTTCAAGCCGTGACTAGTGTGGCCTCTTAAAAGGCGTGAAACGCTTGTCTGTGACTTATGGAGCACAGTCAAGTGCCTGGATCAATGAAGAGTTGTTAAAAAACTGGTTCTTCAAAGACTTTGTGCTAGCTGTTAAACATTTTTTTTAAATGTCTGAATACACTAAGGTTATTTTGTTTTTAGACAACTGTAGGAACTGTAAAGCTCATACAGATAAGGAATAATTAGAGTCCAGTAAAATTTCAGTAGCCTATTTTCATCCCAATGTCATATCCTTGCTTCAATCCATGGATCAAGAGGTGATTCAGAACTTCAAGTCACACTAAAGACGTTACTTTTTATAGAATTTATTGGCATCGGATTGCAATTTGAAAGATTTTCAAGGATAGTTTTCTATTAAAGACGCTACCTTTACTACTACTTTGGCTTGAGGTGAGGTAAAACAGGAAACTTTGAAAAAGTCATGGCATAAACTTTGGCCTGAAGTAATGGACGAAAATGTTAAGTTACGGAAAGCAATACAGTCGATGATGAACTAGAAGATGACTTAGGTTGTTTGCGTTTAGAGAGCCCCATGTAACAACTGAATCGAAAGGAAGTAAAAGAGTGGGTTGAAGTAGATTTTGCATGATAAGCCGAGAGAGAAAATTTTCACAGATGAGGTTGATGCTGATGAAGATTATTTAGACGAGTTAAATAACATCAGGTGGAATCAAGCATCTTATCCCTTGAATACATTTATGACGTTTTCTGAGCGCGGCAGTTCGTTCAACGATGCGGAAATTATGAAACTCGACATCATACGAAATGACTTCTTAAAAAAAAAGAGAATACTACTACAAAACAAACTGATATTCGAGATTTGTTCAAGATGGCTTCTATGAGTGGGCCTAACTGTGTAGGCCTACAGTGCCCTTTTCATTTTATAGTCATGTACAGTCGTGGAAAAAAAAGTAAACACCCCCTACTAACTCCTCAACAAATTATCGTAGAAGAAAGTTACTGGTACCGAACGATTGGAAATAAAGTCTACTTTTAAATGATATAGATAAAATTTGCTTAGGGGGCCATCTACATATTAAAACGAACCATAACTTTGTTTTTTTCAATAGCAGTACACAATTCTGACATCATAAATGAACTCTACATCCTCCAATTAGCCTAAAAACGAATTTTTATGCAATTCGTACCATAAGTTTCCGAGAAATTAATTATTATAAAACGAGCGTATTTTAAGGGCTGTATCCAAATTGAAGTTCGGAAATCGATTATTAAGCGAGAGAGCCCCCATTTTGATCAAGGCACCTTAAGAAGTCAATGAAGCCTGCTAGATTACAATACAGCAGGAGAAATTTCAAAATATCTAGTCACTTCTATTATAGACGGCCCCTGAAACCATCATTTTGCCGTTTTTTAAGCATAATTTGAAAACTACTTGGAAGAAAAATGTGAAATTTAGGATTTACATAAAGCAGGACTTAATAAATCTAAATCCATCAAAAAAATTGTAGGTTGCAATTCATAATTTTTTCGAATATTAATTTCATAATTCATAATTCATATCATAAATTTATAAAAATTGCAAATTCAGCGTATTTATGTTTGGGTATATTAGTATTATTGTTGCAAAAAAAAAAAAAATTAGCACATTAGGAGCATAATTTCTGGAGATATAAATAAAAATGTGAAAATGTAATTTAACATTAGAAGCACTCAATTTTGAATGTTTATAATTCAAAAACTTATCATTCTAATAACTTGAAATTCGGTTTCTAGGCATAATTTGAACCGAAGATTTGAAATATCTTGTTAAAATTGGGTATTGTTATTGAAAAAAAAAGAAGTTTGGTTTCGTTTTAATATGTAGATGGCCCCCTAAGCAAATTTTCTATGCATTATTTAAAAGTAGACTTTATTTCCAATCGTTCGGTACCAGTTACTTTCTTCTACGATAATTCGTTGAGGAGTTAGTAGGGGGTGTTTACTTTTTTTTCCCCACGACTGTACATATGTTCTGCTTTACATTATGTAGTCTTTTTTATTCTATTCAAGCTGTTTAAAGACTGAAAGACATGCTTTACTGCATTTTTTGTTTAATTTTAACTTCTACATTTTTTTTTTTCGACATGCATCCTGTAATCCGGAAAATTTCGTGATCTGGCATGCTTGAAGTCCCGAACGTGCCGGATTAGAGGATGTTTGCTGTAATAGTTATTTCTTGCATTTTGGAAGACAAAGAAACCTGCAGTTTGCTTGCTGCATTCAAAATTACTTCTACTACATAAAAACTAGAAGAACAAATAATAATTTTTTTTGCAATTTTTTGCTAGAGGACAGGAGTGTTAGGTTTCCAATAGAAACTGAACTGAAGGATAACATTAAAAAACTTTATTCGTTTTCATTCAGCGAGAAATAACTGCAAAATGGAAGCGATTCTTTATTGCCGATAAGGCCTGCATTATCGAAAAACCGAAGCATTTTTCAGGAACTGAAGCAGAATTGGCGAAATCCCCTGGAGATGCAACATCTACACTTAAAACAATTTTAAGCCAACAGGATGCCGTTGAAACAAAATCAGTTCAGTAGGAAATACTGCAAAAAGATTAAAACCTTAAAAGGTTCTTCATATGCTGAACTGAAAAAATCTTAATTGAATGGCTCCACCAAGTACACTCTGCTAATATTCCTATTAATGGAACAATATTAAGAGAGAAAGCTATGGAAATTTATCTTAAATTGTACATAACAGGATTTTCGCATCAAATGGGTGGATCAAAGGATTCAAAAAGAGACACAAAGTTGCATACAGATCAGTGTGCGGTGAAACCGCAAGCGTCAATCAAGCCACTGTTGATGACTGGAAAAAGGATGCACTACCCTCTCTGGTAGAAAATAATACTCCACAGAATATTTTTAATGCTCCGCAGTATATTTTTAATGGGGCAGGCTTATTTTTAAATCTCCTTACAGATAAGAGCACACAGTAAAAGGAGAATCATGTAACGGAGGAAAGATGTCAAAAGAACATCTAACTGTTTTACTGTGCTGTAATACTGATGGTAGCGAAATACTAGCTCCGCTTGTTATTGGATATCCTAAAAAAAACCTCGTTGTTTTAAAAACATTAAAACTTTTCCCACAAGTTACAAAGCTAATAGAAAATCCTGGATCACGGAAGTTATTTTTAAAGATTATTTGCGGAAACTGAATAAGAAAATGCAATTGGAGAACCGTTAAATAATCTTGTTTATAGATCAATGCACAGCTCACCAGAATGTAACAGTGAAAAATGTGCGCCTAAAATTTTTTTCCACCAAATTGCTCCAGTATGTTAGCGCCCTGTGATATAGGGATAATTCATTCCTTCAAAGTGGCTTACAGACAACATATCTTGTATGAAAGGCATTGTTTCAGTTGGAATATTGTGTCAATTCCAGTGACCAACCCGAATCCAAGTAGAAGATAAACGTGTTGGAAGCCCTACATTTGATACCGCGGGCATGGAAAAAGGTTACAAGAGACTGCATCTCCCACAGCTTCAAGAAAGGTGAATTCCCGACCCAGGTCCCATCGGAACCGTCTGCCTATGATCACAAACGGAATAACGATTCCACTGAGTTTGATTCAGTGGAACTTGATAGGGATTTCATTGAATATGCAGAATGTGTTACCGAAGTACTGACTTGCGAAACAAAAGCATTGTCGATTACCGAATTGATGGAACCGTTTTCGGATGAAAGCGTTGATGAAAAAGACCTTGCAGTTGTTGGATCAATGCCGTCTTTCAATAAAGCCCAAGCTATTTTGCAAAAACTGAGAGTTTTTTTCAAGGACATTAAGCTCAAGAAAACAATTGGATGCAATTTTAATGCTTGAGCGTTTAGCCCTTGTGTGTTTTGCAATCTAAAACAAACATTCCAACCAAAATCTCGGATTTTTTTACGGGAAAATAATGTAAGTTTTCATTTCTTATTAAAGTAACAAAATGTGTTAGTTACATACAAATGCTTTATTTTATATTTTATGTTTCATTAAATTAATTTAAACTTAATTTTATCACTTCGGCGATGTTTTAAATAACATACATAGTGTTTTTCTCATAACCCCGATTTAATGTTTTCCCGCTTTTAACGACGTTTTTGAGAAGTCCCGTGAACGTCGTTAAATCGGAGTTCCTCTGTATATATATCTATACTTCATCATATTATAAAGAGGTAAAAATTGTTTATTTGTAGGAGGTAAGCTCTGGAGCTACCGAACCGATTTCAAAAACAATGGTATTGAAATGATGGTGTTAGTCCAACTTAGAACATAGGCTATATTTAATGTCGGTGCCACTACCCAAAAGGGGGTGCGGGAGCAAAAAACGTTCTAAAAATGCGATTTTTGCGTTACTGAAGGGCCTAGAAACATAAAATTTGGAATATTAGTTACTTATAAGATATAAATGATGTTTAAGAACAGTTCTTAAACAATTCGAAATTTAAAAGGTTTGAAAATGCGCGAAAAGCGTTCTAAAAAACGTTCTAAATGGTAGTTTCTACATAATCTCAGGAAATACCAAACCTATTTAAAAAATATTGATGTCAAAAAGATGGTGACAATGCTTGCTCCAAGATAGACTATATTTTATGTCGGTGCCACTAACCCAAAGGGGGTGCAGGAGCAAAAAAGTTCTAAAAATGCGATTTTTGCGTTACTGAAGGGCCTAGAAACATGAAATTTGGAATATTAGTTACTTATAAGATATAAATGATTTCTAAGGACAGCCTTTAAACAATTCGAAATTTAAAAGGGGTGAAAATGCGCGAAAAGCGTTCTAAAAAACGTTCTAAATAGTAGTTTGTACATAATCTCAGGAAATACCAAACCGATTTAAAAAATATTGGTGTCAAAATGATGGTGACAACGCTTGCTCCAAGATAGGCTATATTTTATGTCGGTGTCACTACCCCATAGGTGGTGCAGGAGCAAAAAACGTTCTAAAAATGCGATTTATGTGTTACTGAAGAGCCTAGAAATATGAAATTTAAAATATTAGCTACTTATTAGATGTAAAGGATTTCTAAGAGCAATTCTTAAACAATTCGAAATTTAAAAGCGGTGAAAATGCACGAAAAGGGTTCTAAAAAACGTTCTAAATGGTGGTTTCTACTCAATCTCTAAAAATTCCAAATCGATTTAAAAAATAATGGTGTCAAAATGACGGTGACAACCCTTGCTCCGACATAGGCTATGTTTTATGTCGGTGCCACTACCCGAAAGGGGGTGCAAAAGCAAAAAACGTTCTAAAAATGCGATTTTTGCGTTACTGAAGGGCCTAGAAATATGAAATTTGAAATATTAGCTACTTATTAGATATAAAGGATTTCTAAGAACAATTCTTAAACAATTCGAAATTTAAAAGGGGTGAAAATGCGCGAAAAGCGTTCTAAAAAACGTTCTACATGGTGGTTTCCACACAATCTCAGGAAATACCTAACCGATTTAAAAAATAAAGGCGTCAAAATGATGGCGACAACCCTTGCTCCAACATAGGCTATGTTTTATGTCGGTGCCACTATCTCTAAGGACATTTCCTAAAAAATCGAAATTAAAAAAGGGGTCAAAATGCGCAAAAAGCGTTGTAAAAAACGTTCTAAATTGCGATTTCTATGCAATCTCAGGTAGTACTGAACCGATTTCAAATATAATGGTGTAAAAATGATAGTGACAGATCTTTCTCCAAGATAGGCTGTATTTTATATCTGTTTCCACTACCCCAGATGAGATGCAGGAGAAAAATGCGCGAAAAGCGTTTTGTAAACTTTCTAAATGCCGATTTGTCAGCAATATCTCAGGAAGAATCAAACTGATTTCAAAAATAATGGTAGGAAATTGATGCTGATAGCGTCTGCTCTAACATAGACGCTATTTTATGCCGGTATCACTATCACTTAGACGTTGCAGGAACATAAAAGCGTTCTAAATTTCGATTTTTGTGATAGGTAGGGACTAGCAACTTAAAATTAGGCAAGGTACATATTTATTAGATATAAATGATTTTTAAGAACAGTTTTGAAAAAATTAGAAATTTAAAAAAAGGTTGAAAATGAGCGAAAAGCGTTCAAAAAACGTTCTAAATTGCGATTTCTACTCAATCTCAGGAAATACCAAAGCTATTTCAAAAGTAATGGTTGCAAATCAATGGTGACAATCCCTGCTATAACATAGGTTATATTTTATGTTGCTGTCGCTACCATCTGAGGGTTTCAAAAGCAAAACATGTTCTAATTTGCGTGTTTTGCACAACTGAGGGGTCTAACACTTTCAAGTATGGCATGGTATTTACTTACAAGATGCAACTGCTTCTCAGAACAGTTGAAAGAAAATTCCAAATTTAAAAAGATGAAGTGAGCAAAGAGCGTTATAAATTACAATTTTTATTCAATCTTATCAAATACCAAACCTATTAAAAAAATAATGATGACAAATTGTTGGTGATAGAACCTGCTCAAACATAAGCTATATTTTATGCCTGTGCCACTACCACCAGGGAGTTTGCAGGAGCTAAAAACTTTCTAAATTGCGATTTCTGTGATACTGAAAATGCTAGAAACTTTAAATATGGCACTGTAGTTATTTATAAAATATAAATGCCCTCGAAGGACTGTCGGAAACAAATTCGAATTAAAAAGGGGTGAAGCGAAGGGGAGATGTGAAAAACATTCTATAAAAGTCCTAAATTACGATTTCTGTGCAATTTCAGGGAATATAAACCGATTATAAAAGTAATAGTTGTGAATCAATGGTAACAGTCTCTGATCCTACACAGGCTGTATTTTATGCCGATGATTCTACCACCTGGGGTTCGCAGGAACAAGAAACGTTCTAAAAAAGGCCTTCAAAAGCTTTCTAAATTACGTTTCTGTGGAATATTAGGAAATAACAAACCGATTTCAAAATTAATGATGGCAAATTAATGGTGACAGTTCCTATTTCAACATAGCCCTTTATGTTGAGAGAGGTGCTAGGACTTGGAATTTGACATGATAGTTAATTTTAAGATGTAAGAAAATGGTTTCTAAAAAATTCAAAACTTCAAATGAATACTGAAATGAGCGTATTATTTGAGCATAAAAGTTTCAAAATATTTTCTAAATTACCTTATATTTAGTTTTATTTCGTTTTATTAATTTAAGTCTCATTTCTGCCTAATGCAGTGTAATAATGATGTTTAATCAAACTGTGTTTTAAATAGTAATTTTTGAATTATTCCTGAAAGTAATAAGTACCTTTTAATAAAATAAAATATTACCTTTTAATAAAATAAAAATTTAGTTAGTACCTTTTAATAAAAATTAGACATATAAATATCACTTGTCATATTTCAAATATTACGCGAGCAAAGCCTCGGGGTTTGCTAGTATATATATATATATATATATAATACAACAAAGGCTGTTATTAAATAATTCCGAATTGTTAATTAAATTTTATTTGTACTCATAATGGCTAAATTTGCATATTTTCGAACGCTACTTACCATACCATCACTTTTGTGGAATACTATATGCGACATACGTTTCCAGCCCCTAATCTTTTGCTTCCAGGAAGTTAAGTAGAAAATATTAAAAGTTATTATTAATTTTAAGAAACAATTATTATTAATTTCAACAAAGTACATGAATATAATTCTTTTAACCTGTTAATTATAAACTGTTAATTCAAACTGTTAATTATACAAAGCAAATAATGAAAGAAATACTAATTTGTTTCACAACTACTTGTTTATAATGAAGTTAAAAGAAAGTCGAAGCTTACTTTGGCCATGTAATAAAGGATTGTTGGAGGTGTATTTAACTTCGGCAACATTCTTCCTGTATAATGAAAGCAAAATTTACTGTAATTTGTTTCTCTCACACACATACAGTAAGTGCATGCACATGGGCGTACGCAGGGGGCTTCAGGGGAAGATCCCGCTCACCATAAATTTTTGATAATAGTAAAATATAACTTGAAATACTGAGACATGGACGCCGGCAGACAGAAATCTAGGGAGGGGATTTTCCCGATTTTGAACACATGCATTGTGGTTTGTAGCTTAGTTAGTTATTTTTTTTTTTTTTTATGCAGAATAAAAATTATGAAATAAAGTAAACTAAGAATTTTGTGCCAGAACTCCTCTTACAAGACAATGTTTAAACATATCAATATAAAAAAAACAATACAAAACTTTAATGATAAATATTCAAAAGTAAGTTTGTATCAAAATTTTACAGAAAAGATAATTGAAATAATTCACTGTTTTTTTTGTGAGCTTCCCCACTTACCCCGGTTTTGATAAATTTGAAACAAATGCAAGTAAAAAGAAAGACAGAGTTAAAAATGGTCCCCCACGGGAGGTAAAATTCTTAGTTTCGCTATTACTTATAGCGTTTAACCCCTTTACAGTTTTTCTTCTTCTTTTTGACACGATAAATTAAAAATAGTGAGGAAACACCACAATTTCTATACTAAAATATTTAGTTTATAAAATAAAATAAAAAAATAAATGCCTGTCAATTAATAAAGCGAAGATTATAGTAAAAAATTACTGGTATCCAAAAGCGTTTAGTAACGAAGCAAGCAAATTCTTCTTGCCCGAGCGGCGTTCGGGCAAAACTGTTAAGTAGTTAATCTAAAGCTAAAATTACTCGGGGATAATTATTTTTTTTATTTTTGAAACAATCAGAAATTATTACATTTCGATTTAAAATATTTTTTTTTTTTCGAAAATTCAATTGTGAATTCAACGTTACAGAAACGCAACTACTTGCTCTGAGAGGATTAAGAGGCTACTTCACTCACACGAAAACACCCGTTCACTAATGTTAATCTTATGAGGAATTTTTTTAAGATATCTCGTTTGCATTTCCATATTTTTAAATGATTTTTTTTCTTTTTTTTTTGCATTGGATAGCTGAGGTCAATCTCTACAAAGAACGTTTTTTTTTTTTTTTTTTTTTTTTTTTTTTTTTTTTTTTTTTTCGATTTTGTTTGCAGGTTTTATTTTATGAGAATACTTTCTTTTTGAAACCTGTTCCAAAAGTAAAAGTATCCTAATAAAAAAAAAACCTGAAAACAAAATCAAAAAAGTAAAAAACGGTCTTTGTAGAAGTGGAAACCTCAGCACAGGGCCGTAACCAGCGAGTCCAGTCAGAGAGGGCTCTGAATTTTTTTGGTGGGGCTAACATATTTTAACAATCCATATCTTAAGCAAACTAAATATAGTAAAAATGATAAAATGGACCTATCTATAAAGGAACCCGTCTAAAGCGTAATCTCTCTATAACGGAACTTCCTATAATGAAATTCTTAAACGGAAAATACTTCATGGTAATCGGAAAATGAATATAAAACAATTAGGGGCGGTGTACCTCTTAAGAAAACCTACCTGAAATAGAACTTTTCTCCATCCCGTGTGATTTAGTCTTAGGTCTTATTGTATTTAATGGGAAACAGATAGCATCTGACACCTCATAAAAAAATGACTTTATTGAAATTTTAATAAGGAAAACTAATGGATTGTACACTGTATTCTATTCCCATTGCAATTTTTGCATTATTAAGCATATTGCTTCTTTTGACCCTTGGTGTCTTCGGAAAAGGGACCCCCCCCCCCCTTCTCTCAGCTCACGTTTGTTCGTACAGTGTGTGCATATATACACGCAATAATTTCTATGTGTACTTCTATGTATAACTTTGTACCAATTTTGTGGAAAATAAAATTTTAAAAAAGTTAAAAAATAATTTCGAAACAGGCCATTTGTAATATGCTAAAATGAGCACCACTACAGTTGCCAGTCCTAAGCCTGGAAAATGTGTGAAGGGAAGTTACCTGAAAAACACTGCCATAGCCGTTTTTTAAAGTTGTACAATTATCCGGATTTTTCATTAACCGGATCGGCAGGACCCGATTGGTCCGGATTATCAGCGCTCTACTCTATTGAACATTTATTATATATATACATATTTGAACCACTGATTAATCAAATCAGTCTTTCTGTTGAATAAATTAGTGTAATTTATCATGCTAGCATTCTGGCAGAAAAGTACATCTTTATTTACAAAAACACCGATTCATACAACAAACATAGAAATCTTCAACCGCCCAGCATCACAATTTTTTTAAAGATGCGTTTTGAAAAAACTGAGAAAAAGGAATCTGTTGGTATAGAGGTCTGCACGGGCCGGAATTTCCAGGCGCGGGCCCGGCCTAAACGAAAGCTGTCTTCACCCGGCCAGTTCATATTTTCACAGTTCACGGCCGTACAAAAATCAACGAAAAGAGACTCGGCCAGTGGAAAAATCAATTAAATCAGGCCCGATCCGACCCGACTCAATTTCTACAAAAAATTCAGATTTTTCTTAACATACAATTAAGATTCTTTTAAAGAATACTGCATACATATTTATGGGATAATTTTACAGCATATTTTAAATTTACGATGTGTTCGCAAGACAGAAAATACACAATAGCAACATTACTGATTTACTTAGAGTCTTAGACGTTTCAACATTCAAATAAGGATTCATTAAAAAATTCATATTGTTTAGAATAAAAGAAAAACGGGAAGGTTAAAAACATGATGATAACTTTTGAGGGTATATCATAAAAAGTAGATTTGCGAAAATATTTCTATTATTCCTTAAGGCTTTTCTCAAATCCAAAGAAGCTACTTTCTGACACATTTCTAAATTCATTTCTTTTCGAAAACGTCAATATATTTTTGAGAAAATACTGTCCAAGTTAGCGTTTTGAATCGAATACCCGGAGACGATAGCACGGAAAAGGAGAAAAATCTACAGTCACGTGACAAGAATCTCTTATATCTCTATAAGTAATTTATTTATTAAAAATGGGAAACGCTATTCAATTCCAAATCCCTTCAATAGACAGGCTTGTCAATTTTATGCCTTTACAGTTAAAAATGTGTCAGAAAGTTTTTCGTTTTTGAGCAGTGAATTTGAGAACCACCTTCAAGTATATTTCCAAAAATTCCGTTAACAGAAGTTCATTATTGCTATTAATATTTTTTACAAAACAGTTGCCTGCCCTAAGCATCCTGAGAACAATTAAGTCCATTTCTGGCTATTTTGAAAAAAAAAAATGCAAGCCTGATCTCGGTCCGGCACGAGTCTGCTGGAAGAATTAAGCCCGGGCTCAAACGCCATGTAACTGTCCGATGCCGATCTCTGCGCTGGAAAATGTTATATTTCGATATTGATGCTGGCAAACTAGTATCGGCTCGTAACGCACATTTATACTTATTCTCGTGAAACTTATATTCATTGAAAATGATTCATATTTTGTCATCTGTGTTTAAATATTTATATCGGGCCGACAGACCCGCTTAATTTCTTTTATTGGCCCGGTCCAGCCCGGCAGGCACGCTCAAATTTTGCCGGCCCGGCCCGTTTGAAACTTCGCCTTCATTTCGCCGTCCCGGCCTAGTACAGGCTTCTAGCCAAGCCCGGGATCGTGCAGACCTCTACTGTAGGATACAGTTATTATACGTTTCCCTCATTTCTAAAGATCTTTAAAAATATTCTTCTTTCACTCAATAACGAAAAATTTTCTGATGCAGTTAAGAAGTAATTTTCTTTCTCTTTGCCTAAAATTTTCAGCTTCTCACATTCATGCGCCTAAGAATTGAATACCGTTTCCCATTTTCTTATAAATGACATGATTATAAATAACATGATTTATAGTCATTTGCTACTCGATGACTAGCATTTCGTCTTTAAATGCCAAGAAAATAAGCCTACAAAGTCAAATTTGCCGTCATTTTTTGACAGATTTTTTTTTAATTTTCTGTATAGTTTGAATACTTGCAAATATCTTTATAAATAAAATATATTCGCGAACATGTCAGAAAGTAGCTGGTTTAGATTGGAAAACAGCCTTATACAACACAGAACACAGTTTAATTCCTTGAGCTTGAATAATCATATTTGCAAATTTTATGCCTTTATCATTAAAATTATTTCGAAAATGTGTCAGAAAGTGGCGCATTTATACTTGAAAATAGATTTAAATGAAGCATACGCCAAATAGTTGAAGACATTTTTGTCATAATCTTATAATAAACTTAACCTTAATCATGCTTTTTCACTTAAGGCTCCTGTCCCTGCCGGCGAAGGCACTCACGAGCTAATGCTAAGCCTATGGGGAGGGATTTTTCTAATGTCTCGTTTGCATTTCGACATTTTTTAATAATTTTTTTGCATTGGATAGCCGAGGTCTGTCTCTACATCGCACCTTTTTTACTTTCTCGATTTTGGTTGGAGATATCTTTTAGAATGACACTTTCATTTTCAGAACCGGTTTTGAAAGTGAAAGTAACTTTATAAAAAATATCTGCGACCAAATTCGAAAAAGTAAGAAAGGTGCGCTGTAGAGACGTACCTCGGCTATCCAATGCAAAAAAAAAAAAAAAAAAAAAAAAAAAAAAAAAAAAATAATAATAATAATAACTTAAAAATGTCAAAATGGGAACGAGATATTAGAAAAATCCCTCCCCATAGGATTAGCATTAGCTGAGGAGTGCCTTCGCAGGCAGGGACAGGAGCCTTAATGTTTTTTATTGTTATATGACAAATAGAAAATAAAATGTTTAGCAAATTCATGGAACACAAGAAAAAAAAAAAAAAAAGATGAAAGTTCAAAAAGCAAACAAAAAAATGCCCTACCTCTGCTTTCCTACTGCCTACACCCATAGCATGAAACAATTTTTGGCTTTCAAGCAATTATTTTTCTTATTCCATTTGTATAAAATGACATTTTGTTATCTTTCTAATTTCCTTCAACAAACATTCTAGTTAGTTTCCAAGTGATATTTCATCATTAACTAAATCTGCTGTCAAATACATAATGTCAACAGGCAAATCATTAACATTTAGAAACACGTCTTTTTTGTGACTACGTTTTAGTGAAGACGTTTAACCATTGCTTAACTAATTATCGATTAACTTGAGCAGCATATGTCTATTTTCATTCATCCCTTTATACGATCATTGCTTTTAAAATGTCAAGATGTACGAAAACATGTGGTGGCTAGTTAGTGCATCTGGACTTAATTTTTTCGGGAGAAAGAAATGTTCCTACTTAGAACGCGTTTCGAGAATTGTAACGCAAGCAAGATAATATACAACAACTAATCTAATAGGGTTCTGAACGCAAAATGTTTGGCATATTCCATTGCATTCAAGCAGTTAAAAGATCTAAATGTTTTTTTTAAGAAAGTTAAAACGTACATTTTGTTGAAAAAATAAAAAGTGTGGAAATCGTTAGAGGGGGCTCTAGAGGAAGCTAGGGGGGCTCAGCCCCCATCGCCCCCATCTGGTTACGGGCCTGCCTCAGCATTCCAATGAAAAAAAAAATCGTTTAAAAATATTGAAGTGTAAACGAGATATTTTTTTAATTTTCTCCTTTAGGATTAATATCAGCGAGCAGGTGTTTTCGCGTGAGTGGAGTAGCCTTAAGTCCCTACGAGCAGCAATCACATTCTTGATCCTTGCAGTGCTAATATGGTAAATGAAGTGAACCTATAGTAACTGGACACCACAGCCCCTCTAAATAAAATCCTACGTACGCCCATGTGTAGGTATAATTAATAATGAAAACTTACTTCTAAGAAAGAAAGTGATTATTGTCAAAGGGACCATAAAACAGCCTAATGTAAAAAGGATGTCATCAGTGTTGTATTTCATTATATATTCACAACTTTCCTCTATTTCCCTCAATGTTGCCAGGCTAGTATTTTGATCTAGAATTATCATATAAAAAGCATCATAGCATATCTTTATTTGATTCAAATTGCATTCAAAATGATAAATATTTATTAACCTTTAACTAATGTCACAGAAATTGTCACATAACTAGCGTGAAGCGGTCTGAGAGACCGCTCCATCGAAAGATGAATAAAAGCCGACATTAACTCATAGGCTGTTGTTTTTGAACTAAACTTTTTGTACAGGAGTGTTATAATTAAAATTCACCTATTCAAAAGTCTCTGGTGTTAGTATTAAAGTTCCAAACGAAACAAAATTTCAGTAGTGTTTGTAGATGAACTGAAATTTGCAAGTTAAACTATGAAAATTGAAAAAAGCACCGGTCTGTGAGACCGTAACATCAGTTAAAGGTTAAAACAAAATCATTTCCCAGCAGTAAGCCAATATTGGTTATATCTTGGCACAATATTGCATTCATTGGCACGAAATTTTTGTCCTATATTGGAATGCAATATTGACAAGAAATATTTTGCCAATGTGCAGTCAACAAATACCAAAATTGAGGTAATATGGTAATTTTATTGGAAATATTTCCAATGTACACACAGTTTAGCCAGTGATGTGAGTGATCGTTTATATTTGAGAATACCGCGATTGTCATTATTAGGTTTTATGGAACTTTTTACGTGTTTTTCACATATTTAAGACAAATCACATGATGCCGCAAATGTGAACATCAGAGCCTACTACTTTAAACATTTTATTTATTTATTTATTTTTTTTTGGAGGGGGGCGGGGTACCAAAGTTCACTTCAGTATTCCATTATACAGTAAAACCTCGATAAGTCATCAACGGATATGTTATCACGACATTGTCAAATTTTCTTGGTCTTGTATATTTCTCATAGACAAAAATCTCTTTTATAAATTGTTGCCTCAAGTAAAATACTTCAAACTAGCCTGCGGGTTTTTAAAAAAGAACTTAATTGTGGGAGGAATACTGCTTTTGGTATCGTAGACCGGGTTTCGGCCGTCTTACAGCTCATGGGTTGTTAATACGGCGATCACTATAATGGCGACCTTCACTGTATCTGAGCATGTTGTCGGTCTTTCTATAAATATAGCAAAGAAACAAAAAAAAATGTTCTACTATACATTATGTCTAAATCAAGAACGACAAAGGAAAAATTCAAAATGTGAAATGTATTGAAGAAGCCCTGACGATCGCCAAAAACTGGCCGTTTTCACCTACGAAGTTGTTTGCTAAACTTTATCATCCTCGATTGATTTTTTTTTCTTTTTGCAGTAATAGTACCAAATATGGCTCATCGGCAATAAACATTCACCTTCTTATACATACAGCATCGGTGAAAGTTTTTCTTTACATAGTAAAAATACTAATTATTTTTTCATTTAGAAACTTATTAGAACTATTTATATTTTTCAAAAACAGTTTTAAATAACTGTTTAACCCTTAACTGCGAGCGGTCTCTGAGATCGTTTGATCGAAAGATAAAGGAAAGGCGCGATTAACTATAATAAAATAATGTTTCTGTACTAAATGTTATATACAGGACTATTATAGTTAGAATTTCAGAAATCTCTAGAGATAGCACTAGATTTCTATACGAAAGAAAATTTCGCTAGTATCTAGAGTTAAATTGGAAATTATAAGTAAAACTCCGAAAATTGTAAAAAGCAGCGGTTTATGAGGCGCTAACAGTTGTTAGGGATTAAATACTTTAATTTTTGAATGAATAATAATATTAATAATAATCTATTTATATAAAATCCAAATCTCTGTGTGTCCCTCACAATTCCGGTTGCACCGCCTCATTCATCGCGGCCATGTTAGGATTCCTATAGAGAAATCGGTATGAGCTTCAACAATGAGTAATTGTTGAAAAGTACTAATAGTAGCCACAACAGGTTACCACACTAGAGCCAAATTTTGACCAATTTGGCAAAATATCGCCAAATATTTGGCGAAATACCACCAAATTTGGCGAGAAAAATAAGTTGCCATATATATGACGCCAACTTGGCGATAGCTGGCTAATTTGGCGAAATTTCCATTGAAACCCACTAATTTTTCATAATCGAGCTCACCGAAATTTAATTTAAACTCCGTGCATTTAAGGGTTCTTCCAAAATCTATGGGTCAGAATTTAAACTGTAATGCACGAACATGTAAGTCTTTACATCTTCAATCCGATGGTACGAATGAAATAACCGCCAGTAGACGATCTGACTGCACGATCCGAGTTCCTAATTGCTCGATTTTAACGTGCTTTACATAGCCGAATACAGAAGTTAAATTCTCGGTACTTTCCAGTATAGGGCGAAATAGAGAAAACCGTATATACCTTGATATCTCATTTTCCGTCATTTTTGACGGGTTATCTTCCTATGATAATAATGATGGTGATATGATATCGATAATAAGAGTACGTAATAACAATAATAATGACAATAATAATAATAATAATGATGATGATGATGATAATAATAATGATGATGATGATAATAATAATGATGATGATGATAATAATGATGATGATGGTGATAATAATAATAACAATAATGATAATAATAATAATAATCTCGAAAGCATGCATTTTTCTCCAGTCTGTTTAATCATTACAAACTGCATATGCACTTTTGAATGAACGAATAGTTATTAATAATAACATTAGTTATAGTAACATGACACTTAAGAAAATAAGCAATCTACACTAATAAAAAAAAAAAATGTTTGTCTGTATGCCTGTCTGTTTGTTTGCGGTGGCTAGTAAAATCTACCGCATGTAAGAGGTCTGAAAGTTTGAATGAGGATAGTTCAAGGCACGTCCTAATGCACCTGAGGCTCGTATTTTTAATAATGAGCCGAGATATTAATTAAAACCGCAATTAAAAAAGGCTTTCCGAAAAAACGTCACATGGTGCGTGCTGGAAACACCGTTCCGGAGCTCCGAAGAAGGGAAGAACCGAGAATGGACTTTTTTTTTTTTTTACCGTTCTTCTGAATGTACATTCTCCGAACCATTCGAAATATCAAAAAACCGATCATAACCAAATTAAAGATCGCACTTTTAGGTTTGAAACGCCACAAACTTTTTGAAAAAATATGATTGTTAACCCTTAAAAAAATGAAATAAAATAAAAAAGTTCAATTTCGCGAGTTCTTTTCTTCATCCCTTTTATCGAAGATCCCGTCGGTCTCAACTTTAGAGATACGGAAA
This sequence comes from Maratus speciosus, assembly GCA_963932465.1. Lineage (NCBI taxonomy): Eukaryota > Metazoa > Arthropoda > Arachnida > Araneae > Salticidae > Maratus > Maratus speciosus. The sequence goes on along the minus strand of OZ010788.1, from coordinate 582,877,654 downwards.
AATGAAAAATTTCAACAATCCGGAAATTTTCTTCTCTACGACGGTGCAATTCGTATTCGAAAATACGAACTTTAACTCTATCGAAAAAACAAAAACAAAAAAACGCGACTGGAGTAACTTTGTGGCTTCCCGAGACAGTTTCTTTCTGCGCTAAAAGTAACTAAACGTCGGTATTTTAACACAATCTTTTTACACGTTCTGAGTAAATTCGATTTACATCACCTATAAAAATCTCGAAACATTAGGCGACTAGAAGTATTTTATGAAAAATAAAATTGCAAAATTTTCGCTCAGAACGTGAACATGCGGGCAGCTTCGGCTCATATTTGTACAACTACTTATTCATACTTTTTGCAGGAAATTTTTACATAGGCTTCAAAACCGTTATATTTATAACTGATAAAATATCAGGACGAAAGAACTATTTTTTAAATGTTAAAAGATCAGACGCAGGAAAGAAAAGCGAAAAAAAAACACAAAATTAGTTGTTTTTTTACAACTAATTATCGGTATTTTTTCACGAATTGTTTACTCAGGATTCGAAGGCGTTATATTCATAACTGATAAAAAATAGTTTGGACAATAGAATTATATTTTAGAATTTTTTTTTTCACATCGGATCATTTAATAAAATGATTCGATGTAATAAAAAGGTCTTCTCACAAGCACCATTATAACTAAATATCAATATTTTTTTTTCTCCCGAAAGTTTTACACAGGCTACGGAATCATCATTTTAACTCATAAAAATTTCAAAATTCATTATAACAACTATTTTTTTTTTAATTAATGTGCCCGACGACCTCTCTCCCACCCTTTTCTGGCATACTTCAAAATTACACATCGGATTGGAAAATCATAATAATAAGAAGAGAAATATATCGTACCACACTACACTCTTTCCAATGGTGCAATCCGTTTAAAAAACCCCGAAAATTACTGTTTACAGGTAAATATCAATACTTTAGTACGGAAATTATACACAGGCTTAAGAAATGTTATATTTATAATTCATAAAAATATCTGAGTTTCGACTATAAGAAATATATATATATATTTAAATTTAATTGTATTCGATGGTAGTACTTAGATTCTCGTTTAAAAATATAAAATCATACACTTTTTATGGGTATATTTAAAGCTATTATCACGGGCCCGAGCAACACTGGGCTAGTAAATGAATGCATATAAAACTGTATGTTATTAAAATATAATAATAATAATCAGAAAATGTAAACCCATGCCTAAGTTATGCTCTACTATACGAAACACAGAACTTTGAATGGAACTTCGATAGCTCATCTTAGACTACGTCAAAGTTAGTTGCGTCGAAGTATAATTTTTTGAAAATGAAAGTTATCCAAATTAATGCACTTATGCTAAAGTTATATTAAAATACAAACACTGAAAGACATTTTTAAATTTAAAAAAATGAGCTAGAAAGCATGCATTTTAAGTTTAGTTATTAGAAACCGAAATAAATATGTACTTTTTTTTTATAAGAAAATTGTTATTAATAATAAAATAATATGGCACTTAATTCAGAATTTACGGAAAATGTGAAAAAAATCTATATTAGTAAAAGAAAGATGTTGGTCTGTGTGTTTTTGATGGCAAGATATGGCATGGGTGATATCGCTAAATCACCTTCAGCATTTTTTTTTTTTTTTTAACAACCCTGTATGTTATTTACAGATTTTTTACATACACCACATAGTAAGCCAAAATTTAATGAAGATAAAAGTGCATAACACAACTAAAAACGCATTTCCTGTGCAATTATCGCTCATAGGCAGTACTGTAACTCAATTATTTTTTGTTTGCCTGCTTTTAAACTGATAAATGCTATGTCTAAATTTCACTACGTTTGAAATAATGTAACATCATTAAAATACGCTGCAAATGACTTGTCTCATGGACCATTACGTAATTGAATTATTTTGTGTTACCCTGTAAATGAACGATAAATGCTTTGCACTCGATATTGTACAGAAAATATTTTTTAGCGCACCTCATAAATGCATATCACTTTCGTTATGTTTGAAATAGTGTAACATCCTTAAAATACACTGCAAACGATTTTTCCTCCTAGACCATAATGTAACGGCATTATTTTGAGTTTTTCTATAAACGAACTATAAATGCTACATTCTTTGTTTTCAATTGGTCATGATAAAACTCAATAATATAAGTCCATGACATAGAAATATATTTGTATTGACTTATATTTGCGAGTGTTAGAGCGCGGACAGACAAACAGACGAACCGAATTCATAAACACTTTTCAACTATGTTGAAAAGTGTTAAACAAAAAAAAGGGAGGTCTTTGAAAATTCACATTTAAAATTTTTTGAAATTGAGTGTAAAAATTTAAACCAATTCGAATTTCAATTTCGTCACAAAGTAAAAAATATTGTTTTAAATAACATTTTCGTTTATCAGATTTTTTTTACCATGAAAATTAACTGAAACGGTTTGCATAATTAACATAAAATCGCCTCAATGGGAAAAGTATTTTAAATAAAATTAATGTAAGCTTGAAATATACTTTGGGAATCAGTTTTACTTATCACTAAAATAAATAACAATTCTCTCTTTCTTCTTTATCAGGGATGTAGTGGAGGGTATACGGCGGTATAAGCCGTATTCCTTCTGGATTTTTTTAAAGGAACACCGTATACCCTCTGTTTCTCAAAAAAGCTATAGTATATACACTGTAGGGTATACCCTCTTTTAGAGCGTAGACCCTCTGCTTTTTTTACGACTACACCACTGTTCTTTATGTATCTATGATTGCATCGATGTCCAAATTTATAACGTCTAACTCTGAAAAAAAGCCTCTAAAATTCTGTTTCATAAAATATGTAGATAATAAAGAAAGGGAAGATCACTAAAAAGCAATTTAAAATATAAATGAATTATGTTACTAAGAAATTAAAAATAAGTAGAATTTCATTTATCATAAAATATAAACACAGAAAACAGTTTTCTTACTTGAAATCATATTACTTTGAAAAAAATTTAAGAAATTAATGAGTTCTTAAACATAATATGCACTTTTAGAACTTTCTTAATTATAAATCGCATCCAAAATAAATGTGTAATTCGAATTTAATTTTGCTATTGAAATGTTGCTTTTTGATCAAGCAGACGATTTTTTTTTTATCGTCTATTTAAAATCATTCATTTTTGAAAATATTTTAAAATGCTGGAAATAAAATTTGTGAATTTATTTGTTATTATTATTAATAATAATGCCATTTTTTATACTTTGAAAACAATCAATAACTAGATGTTTTTTCTGCGTAGTTTATATGTTTCTTTCTCTTTAACTAGGGGGCTCTGCTCCCTACGAGCTACGCTCGTCAACCCCCGTTCAGACACCGCAGACTCTAAAAGTACGCTGATTTGATCGGCTTTAAAAAGATTTCGGAAGATTGAATTATAATTAGGCTAGAAATGAAAGTAGAAAGCGAAAGAGCCAGGGATGTAGTGGAGGGGCTACGGGGGTATACGCCGTATACCCTCTGGATTTTTTTAAAGAACACCGTATGCCCTCTGTTTCTCAAGAAAGCTATAGTATGTACACTCTAGGGTATACGCTCTGCCTTGAGCGTATACCCTCTGCTTAGAGCGTATACCCTCTGCTTTTTTTACGACTACACCACTGGAAAGAGCGCTCAGGTGCGTGAGGAAATTTCGTAGAGCTTATCCGAACAAAGTTTGTTAATGAAGCAACAGTTCAGGTTCCCTAAATGGTGGAAAGGATACCTTCTTTTGTTCAGAAGGAGGGGAAAAAAGATTTCTCGAGGACGCTGAGAGATCAGCATGAGAGTTGGTTCCAAAATTTGAGAGAAAAAGTCGGTAAAGACTGATTCTATCGGTGGATAAAAAACTCAGTGACTTCTCACCAGGAAAATACCCTTCTAAACATCGAAGGAAAACACTAGCGAAGCCAATTATAGACTTCAGTTCTGCTCAACGCAGTGAAAACAGGATATTATCTGTGATTCCTACTCTTTAGTAGAGAACCCACATGTAAATAGGACTTTGTTTTCAGTCTGAGATGACGCGAATCTTATTCGCACTAAATGACTCTGGACTCTGCGATACTTCCGACTTCATAGACTTTCTGCATTAGTAAAGACTTTACCTTATCAACAGAGACTATTCTCCTCTAATTTACAATTTCTTCAAAGGTTGCAACGAACCTAGAATTCTAAGTGTTGTATTTAATTGGAAGCTTAATTTCTTTTGTTTATTTAATAAACAACTTAAGCATTTGTGCCTTGATCGTAGACGCCCCAAATTCACGCTACCCGTCCTACGCCAACTTTGGGTCATTACAACAGTAATCAATTTTACATTTTTTGACGACTTTTGTGGTGCTTACAGAATTATTTTACCTAAATTTGTTGTGTTATAAACATTCAGTTTTATAACCTCTGTTCACAACCATCTTTCTACACCGTAATTTTTATGACAATAATGTTTTTTGTAGTATCGGAAAAGGTAATTTGTCTTATTCATTTTGAACAGCTTTCCGAAACCCACGAAGGGTTATAGGTCTACGTTGCATAAACCTTTTTAAAAATCCAAAAGTTCCAACATTCATGGATAATACATCAGGAGATTTAGCAGGGATATCAGTGAAGGACACTAGGAAAGGGTGTGTTTACAAGAAAACACTTCTTCAATCAATGGACTTTACCCAGGAATGGCAACAGCCACGTCTCTGCGGGAATTTACCCTCCGAAAAAGCCTGTTTATTGGACAAAGGGGAAGCAGAGTTGAAATGTTCTTCACGCCTATTGGTGTTTTTCTTCTGTTTCCCAGCGGCTGACGTCACATGGGTAAAGTCCATTTACCTTCTACATTTTCGCTTTAGTGATCATTACACGAATCATCCTGGCGACGTAGATCTGGGCTCCACTAGACAATCTAATGTAACTCTGTTCAAGCACTTGAATAGCCCTTTAAGGGAGAATAAAATTGTTAGCTCCAATGGCGGATCCAAGGCGGGGGAGGGGGGAAGGGGCGAAAATAAAGCTGTCTAGGCCAATTTTAAAGGTATCGTTTTGGCTTTTTTAATATCTTATAGTTAATTTGCATTATACTGTTATCATTCTAGTCGTTGGCATTCCTGCCGTTAAATTATAACATCCAACCAGTCAGCGACGGCAACAGCAATGAAGGACGTTGATTGTTTGGATCTTATGATTTAACGCCAGGAACGCTAACGCTTTAGACGATAACGCCATACTGTAAATATACCTTTAAGTGCTTAAAATGGATACAACCGTATTTTTTATGCTTCATGGCATAAAAAATCTAAAATATACCTGTTATCAAGATATGTTGTTTAAATATTTACAATATAAGAAAATCGAAAATTTTATCAAGAATATTCTTTGCTACTATTCCAGGAATAAAAATTTGCGACTCTGAATTGGTCTGACGGCTCTCAGTGAGTTTCGACTTACTTCGGCTAGATACAGGAACGACCATTCACTCTCGTTGGCTATGAAGCTTCGCTTTTACTGATTGGCTGTTGCGGCCGTTCTTATTTTAAGCGCATGCACATACTTTACTTTTGTTTAGGTCACAGACACAGTGACGCTACTGAGATATCTTAGGTAAGTTTTTCGATGTGAACAGGCATCCAATTCCAGGAGGGTACCACTTCAAAACTGGCGGTCTAACATATCTTAAGCATACAGTGCGAACAGGGTATTAGACTTAAAAGGATAAAAAGCTATCTATAGCTACTGAATAAGTGCTTCTTTAATAAGTTTCAAAATATTCTTTATCAAGCTACCTTAGAAATAAAGAAACAAGTAGTTTTATATGCAGTAACGTTTTTCAAATTCATGTTGCAATAATTCTGGGCACAAAAGTTGTATTGTCCTCGATCTCGAAACAAGTATAGATGAGAATGACAATAACACATCTTTGTAATATTTTTTACTCATGAAGAGAGAAAAAACTATTAAATTAAGTAAGAAATGGAGGGTTTTTTAAATACTTTTTTAAGACTCCGAATCATCTCCAAAATTTCCCCACACATAATCTCAAACAACTATGGTAAAAAAGCTGAAAACACTTGTTTTATTGGAACTTCGTTCTAATTGTTATATTCAGCGTAAAATCAATGAATGCTACCTAAATAGCTACATATAGCAGATTTTTTTTTCGATACGTCATTAAATCTGTAATTTCCTGTCGTTATATCGGACCTAGGAGGATACAATAGACGGAGTCGTCATAAATGAAATAACTTGAAGTCCTTCCTATTCCCCTCCATATTTCGGCCGCGTCTTGCACGGAAATTGCTGATTGGACTGCTATTGATCAAAGTCAAATATGGAGCATGCAGAAGAGATACAGTGATATACTATACAGCACATTAACATCTTGGGGGCATATGGTAAACGTCATATGAAGGATAATGACTCTTCCGTTGGACATCCTATTGTATAGCTTGTTTAATTTTAACACATTCTAATCATTGGTAACTAATTCATCCGCGTTGTAGATTTTCCAACTGGGTGAAAAATTAGTTATCACTAACGTTTTCTGGGTGAATTGGGTCCGCTAGATTTGTCCAGGATAGCTCAATGGCAAATTAAGATAAAGGTGCCTAGTTTGAATCCTGGCCTGGACACTTTTTTAACTAGTTGTAAAATTACAACTCGTGTAATCCTATAATATCCCACCATTGTTCAGAGAACATCAAGCGGGGATCAGAAAGAGACTCCTATGTCTACTCTATGTATTGTATCCTTCTAGTGTCGAACGCATAGGCATATCATATACTGTTGCGGTGTTCTTTGTTCAGGTAATTGTAAATTCAAGCTTGAGTAGAAATTTTGTAATGTCCCCTGTCTTGAAGATTATCTGGATCTGCCCTTCGTTCCCTCTTCATGAAAATTTGGGAAAACACATTACATTGCGCGTATTTTTATCATGTTCATAATAATTGATTTTTTGCTCAATTTCATCTTTCATATGACATTCGTGTTCGGTGTTAGATGACAAGGTAAAATTATTCAGATTTAAATATCTAAAGCTTAAAAACGAGTTTATAATAAAGAATGTACTTTACCATTTTAAAGATGAATTGGCGAAGCTGGGAATTGAACCAGGGATCTCATGAACAGTAGGCGAGAACGTTAGCCGCGAGCAAAAGGGCAAGCCAGTTACTCTAAGTTAGTAACTCGCTTTATACAGTTTAACCCTTTCAGAGGCAAGGTACTTGTATTCGTAAACTGTTGAAATAATTGATTGACACCAGTATTTACAGGAACATTTATTTCTAAACAAGTAAAAGTATATTTTCGCGTACTTACTAAAAATGAAATTTTCATTAAAAAATGCGGGTGCCATGTGGCAATTAGGGATTAAAATTATGCGATGCAATAGCGGCATCACCGCCCTTCAAGGGGTGAAGTGAGATGAGATCGCTACACTGTTAAAAATCGGCAGCTTTTGCTGAATACTCCCTCCACCGCTTGTATACAATATCTTTATTCTGACCAATAAGGATGCTCTGTAATATAGTCAAGTAACCGTTTTCTATAAAAGTGGTGGTGTGACTATGAAGTAAAAGCTGTAGATTTTAGCAGTGTACACATTCCATCCCCAGTGAGGAAAGCGTTTTGTTGACGAGTGGTGCTGTCGTGTTGCCTACACAGGTACGACGCGCGGATTGTGCGACAGGTTCTCTGTATTGGGTTGATTTGAGTGATGCTACTATCTGTTGGTAATGAGAGGAGATGATTGTTGTTGTTGAAGGTTCCGTGCTTGTCCGGGTAACCGATTTAGAGATGAAATGGAGCAGCTGGAAATGTACTTTACCCATGTCACGTCATCTGCAAGTATTTAGAAGAAAAACACCAATAGGCGCAAGGAAAATTTGAACACAGATTCCCCTTCGTCCTATAAACAGTCTTTCGGTGGCTATTTACCCGTAGAGACGTGACTGTTGCTTCTCGTGGGTAAAATCCATTAAACCAGGAATCTAATGAACAATAGGTGAGAATATTGGCGTCGAGCAAAAGGACAAACCAGTTACTCTAAGCTAGTAACTCGATTTATACTGTTCAAGTGAAATGAGATTGCTACGCCATTAATTAAAGGAGCAATTTATGATGAACCGACAATGAGCAATGAACCGACAACGCCAATTAGCCTTTCTATAAGCTGTTTTAATTCATAATAGCTTAAGCTAAACAGCCATTAATATTACAATTCTTCATTCCCTCGCTTAGAAATGGCAGAAATTCAAATTCACATAATCGTTTTTTTCAGCTTTTAATAAATGTGTTTGCGCAAATTGAAAGGGCGATGACTCTAACCGCTGCTATCGGTACAGAAAAATCGTCCCTTTATCTAATGGACTTTACCCACGAATGGCAACAGCTACGCCTCTGTGAGAAGAAACCCTCCGAAAAAAACTGTTTATTGGACGAAGGGCTAGCCATAGATTAACATCCAAGATCGGACATTCCCATAGAGTGTAATGGTAATGCGATTGCGATCGTAGCGCCAATGGGGTGCCAAACGTAGTGACAATGGGGAAGAAACTCCCCATCCTTGTAGTATGCTTATTATTGAGTATTATTATTACCTTATTGTGATCTTTCTTTTTTTAATGTTGCATGTTTACGTTTTCGATAGAATCTTACACCGATACATGAACATAAAATAGACATTCTATTTTCTATAACTAATATCTATTCTATGTTCATGCACGAATATATGTTTTTTTTTTTTTTTTTTTTTTTACATGATTAGTGAACGGTTTTAAGTGCAACGAATACTAGGTAAAGTTTCGTCTTGAATGCTATATATCAAAAGCAATGGGGTAATGTGTAATATAAAAATATACGAAATGTTAAACTCTACAAGTCCCAGAAAATTTTATAATTATTCCCCTTTGGCAGGAAAATTTTTATAGCCCGTGTTTTATAAACTTATGAAGTTTAACGTATTAAACAATCGTTACAATAATCTTTTAAAATTTATGCATTTTCACTTCCTTACAGATAAAATAAAAATATTGTTTTTAATGTAAATAACGTACAATCAATTCAAATATGTTTATAATATTAGCATATAAGAAATAATAATAATAATATTACAGATAGGGAAAAATTCCTTTCGACACATTTTTAGAATTGCATAAATCTAAAAGTTAAAAATAAATTGAGGTACTGACATTACACTCAATAAAATTTTATTCGATATGAATAAATTGACACAATACCTGGATTTGATTTTTTACAATTTAATCTTATAAACTTACATATTTGCATTCTTAACAGATTCTTCTGGCGGCTTTCTTTTATATTATTACTCTAATTATCATTTTGTAAGTTAAAAATGAACAATACAAGTACGGTAAAAAATAAAAAAAGCAGCTAAATAAATAAAGCAAGCATGAATAGAATATCGTCTGACACCTGCTTCGTTTTAGGAACGAATAGATATTCAAACCATAGAGGATAAACATATTTCTTCAACATAGGTAAATTTCGGAGGTTTGTTAGTTCTTCCCCCTTGCCGATAGTGACGCTAGTACTGTTGCCATTATAGATTTTGCCGTAAATGTCCCATCTTGGTCCTTAATCTATGGGGTTAGCAGCCTTAAAATGCTCTTCACGCCTATTGGTGCTTTTCTTCTGTTTACCCGCGGCTGACGTCACATGGGTAAAATCCATTGCAAAGTGCTATTAAAATCGTCATTTTGTTTGAAAGTTCGGATATTTGTCACTACTTGCATGAAATTTTCCTGCAGCGGTAATTTACACCTATTTTTCACCAGATGGCATCTTCGAAGCACAAGATCCAACTAGATTTATTTGCTGTTAGCGAAACGAGATTGACCAATCAGAAGCCTGCGTTTTTGCAAACAGGGAAATGTTCGCAAGAAATCAAGCTTCTGATTGGTCAATCTCGTTTCGCTAACAGCTAAAAATCTGCATGTGTACTTGGATCCCAGCTTGTTTTGTGTAGGCTATGGTTTTGTGGGAAAGTTTTGGCAACAGGTTTGTGCTTCTTGCAAAGCAAACCGTGTAGAAATCCACCATCGTCGAAGTAAATCAATTTATTTGCTAATTGCGTTAAAAATATAAAAAATGGTAATTATTTCTACATTTTACTAATGATATCTATTAATTAACTAATTCGTTTAGCTGATTTTAATCGTTTATTAAGTTATTTAATTTAATTTTTAAGTATAGATGTATGAAAATGCACACGTGTTTTATTATTCAGTTTTTATTAACATTAAAAAAATACATTGATTTATGTTCATTAAACGTACTGCTACATGATTTCTTTTGCATAAATTTACGTGGGTTTTCACTATACTGACTGCACAAATTTTTAATTTAATACTTTTTTATTTGATTTTTCCACTCATTACCTTAGGCTTAAGAAGTTTTCTTAAAATATTTCTACGTTTGATCCAGTGCAAATAGTATTTACATATTTCTAGATCACAGTTTTGATCAATGCTGTTTGTATTGTTTAGTTAAAAATTTTACTTTCTTTAGGTTAACGTCCCTAAAACAAGGCGTACTTATTGTAAAGGAAAGTGCAAAAAGCATACTTTACACAAAGTTACTCAATACAAAAAAGGCAAAGATTCCATATGGGCTCAAGGTAAATATTTTTTACCCGCTAATATGATGTAATAACTTATATTTTGATGTCTGATACCTTAATGTTTGTCAAAAAAATTTTTGCTGTCTAATTTTTTTTATTATTTTTGCTGTATGTCATGATATTTAATTTAACCAGGTAAAGAAGTTCCATACGTGAGTATGTTGCAAAGTTTAAGAAAACCCATACTGCGTCTTTTTTTGTTTTGATTCCCCCCCCCCCCTCCCTTTACGGTCTTTATAAAAAAATTGTATTCTGCACCCCGTCCCCAAGTTTCAAGCATGGGCTTGCTTTTATATAAAGCCCTTTGATATCGCGATTTGGTGTATTCTATTGAGAGCTTCTCACCACAAAATTTTGTTGTTTTTCAGACTATTTTCATAAGTTGCAAAAATATACATTCTTGGGTACTATTAGGTTGAGCAAAAAGTTCTGGGAAATTTTTAATCTAATAGTTAGAAGAATTTGTATTGTATATAAGAGTACCAATGGTATATCTATAGGAGTTCAGGAGTTTCGGCTCCAAAATTCCTATTGAACAGTATGATTTGCATGCGTTGATCCGGCATTATTGGAGAAAGGTCCGATTCTGAACGAATGAAGTTGAAGAAGCATGTCAAGAGTTTTTAGATTGCAAGGAGCCGCGTCAATGGTACGTCCAACAAATCCGGAATCAGGAAGAACGATGGCAGAAAATAATGGACTATGATGGTCTCTACTTTGAATAGTCCTTGTTGTTAATTTGCGCATAACAATATAACTTTCACAAATTTCCCAGAACTTTTTGCTCAAAGTAATACTTAGTTATCCCGTCCACCAATTTCGCCAAATTATATAAGTCGCCAAACCACTCGTCAAATTATACAAATTGAAATAATTTTTATTTTAAATAATGAAAGAACAAATAAATTAGTATAACATTAATAAAAATACAAATAAAAATCACTTGATGACGTAAACATATGTAACTTGTTTAAAGTGAATGTGACATTTACGATCAACCATTATTGGCGTTTAATCTTAGTTTGGCGATAAGATTTTTGGTCGACGGGATAACTAAGTAGTGCCCTTTCTTGTAATTTCCACAACATAGGGTAGATGCACCAGTTTTGGCCACTGTACCAGTTTTGGCCACATTGGATCAATTTGTCCAATATTTAGCCTGTGAATTCATGTTAACAAATAATATGCATTCTTACACTTTAATCAAACTCTCTTTTATCATTTACAATATCATTTGTTTATTTTTTGCTAAAATGTGACTTGCAAAAAAAATAAATGTGTGAAACTGCAGTGTGTGCTTACATGTATTAAGATTTTTGCTTAGCTGACAAGTTTTCAGAATCTTTCAACATTAGGCACTTATAGGGTTCTATTTGTTCTGAAACAATTTTCTGTTAGGTTTTATGAGGTAAGCTTTCTCTCTACTGCAATTTTATATTTAAATTACTTATTTTAACAGTTTAATGGGGGGTGGCCAAAACTGGTGCATTAAATTTGCTATATGTACCAGTTATGGCCATGGTGGTGGCCAAAAAGGGTACAACATATGTTCCACTTTTGGCCACATGGTTCATTATCATTATAGAGGGAATTTTAGCCATTTAATAAATTTAAGAACATCTGGATAGATCAAAATCAATTTAGTTTTGTTTTATATAGTAATGGCTTCAATAATAATAATAATAAAAGCAAGGCTAATGGCAGTTCTATAAAAGAGATTTTGTTATTCTCTGTCCAATAGATAATTCACTTTAAAAAGGACATTGTGCTGGTCACTAAAGAAAATATAGTATTGTGTTTATTTTTGATAAAGCAAAAGGGGAGGTGATATGTAATTTTTATATATCATAAATAAACTAAAACATAAATTTTGAAAGATTTTACAACTTATAAACTAAAACGTTCAATAAAATTATAACATGATTTAATTGTTTGTATTTTTCCTAAAGAAATGAAGACGTCCCATAATTTTTGCAATGTTTCAGGCACACGGATTTAAAAATACTAAATATTGTGAAAATCTTTACTAGGGAATCTAAATACAACTAAGAATGTATTTCACATTATTTAAAAAGAAGAGGATTCATTTTAACAAGTTTAAAAGAGATTCTGTGCTCTTAAAAAATGGCCTAGAGGGAACACTGCTCTAAGATAAGAAGCAAAATTAAGGCCATTCAAAATGTAATGCCAGCACTACAAGCTAGCAAAGTTTTGGAGTAACCCGTTCTTGCCTTACATCAGAAGTTTGTAGGACGGACACCACTTTCCTCTAATAATGTTGAATCTCAAGTAGTAGATCTAGGTACTAGGAATTGGAAGTTAAAAATCAATTAGAAAAGTGCATCTTAGATATTGTCAGAATACTATTTCCTATAAAAATGGAACAACTTTTACGATTCTGTCCAAAAAATTGTAGCCGGTAAGATAGAAACTCCATTTCAAGATGGAAGACCAGGCATGAAATGGTATGATTCGCTTCTGAAATCACACCCTAAAATAACTTGCAAAGAAGCAGGGTACATAAATAAGGCATAAGCTAATATAAATCAAAAGATAATTTCAAGAAGTATAACTTTTTGATGAAAATCAAACCAAAATCAGAAAATGCTTTTAAGAAATATAACACTTTGATGAAGATTCAAGTGTTCTAAACAAGCCACAATCCATGAATAATTATAAAACTGATTAAATAGTTAATCTTTATGTCCTATAGGCACTGTTGTCCCATTTATTAATCAAATTTAAATATATTTTTTTGTTTTTTAATTGAAACTTCCAGTTAAAATCAAAATAAGTATATTTTACTTGATGTTTTTATCAATTCATAAAGAAATTTGCAAAATTCTCTTAATACAGCAAACAAATATATGTGTGGTAAAATAGATGTTGCATAAAAATGCTTTATTTTTACTTATTATCAATTAAAACGTTTGTTAAACTACATGATATTGGAGTGGCCAAAACTGGTGCATAGAGATGGCCAAAACTGGTACAAATTGGAATAAATTACTTGATGAGTTATTACTCACAATCTAAAATATTCTGTAGAAAATCATTATAGCTAACAGAAAGACAATTAAATTTACTAAAGAATGATGTTATTATGATTTAATATGCTTAAATCGGTCAAGAATTGTAAAATTTCTATTTTGAATTTTCTCTAAAAGTGGCCAAAACTGGTGCATCTACCCTATTTCATTCAGTGATTAGTTTTCAAATATGCTATGTTATTTGACATTTTACTGTTGTGTATGAAAAAAATTACACATTCTTTAAAGCATGAAATCAACATCCTTTATTTTGACAATTTATTTGGTGAATTTAAATATTTTTCTATGCTTTTGTCAAATATGTATTTCTTTCTTGATAAAGTGTTCTCATATTCATGCTACATCTGAAACTGCTACCACAAGATTTCCAACGTTTCTATTGTTTGATGCCAAGCTTGGTGGTATATTTATGGAACTTCCAATTGACCTGTAACAGGAGCACATTTCATATAGGGTGAACTTCCAGTAATTGACCACATGCCAGTAATTGACCAAAAACACATTTATGTGTTAAAAACAAGAATCAATGTGTTGATAAAGTATTTTTGAATGCTGAATAAAAATATCTAACATCCAATGAATTGCATAGGAAAAAATTCCTTTTGCTATCTATATTCTGATTGAATGTAAAAAATTAAAGAAAATGCACCTTCTAACAATATCAAAAATGAATACATTCTGTAATAGTAGTGTTGTTTTGTGAGTTGTTTTATTAATCTTGCAGCATCAAGTTTAATTTAGTTCCATTGGTTCATCAAATGAGGTGTGTAGTTCATTTTTGTTTGTTTTAAGTTAATCATTATGCATTTAATATTAAATTCATAAATTAAATGACGTTAAGGGGGGTGGTCAACTACTAGATGTGTGAATGTTGAAAGCATTCAGTAATTGACCAAAGTGGTCAACTACTGACTTTTTGCTTGTTTGCATCCATTCCTTTTGATACTTAAAAAAATACATAGATTTCTGTTATGAAAGCAATATTCACCAATTTTTTAGTTAAAATATGAGTTCTTTCAGTAGTTGACCAGGGTGGTTAATAACTAAATATGCTTGGTCAATTACTGATCAAACAAGCACACATTTGTTATGTTAAGAGGGTCATAACACATTTATATAATAATAATGTAAGAAAAGTGTAATTAAAATGTAAAGATAACAAAATTAGTATAGTGAGGCTCTAAATATCGTTAGGGTTTGTCACACAAATCTTATAAAAAAAGTTTTACCACCATCAGCTCCAAACATAGTTTCTGATAGATTTCTATTACAATTGTTGTGAAAGTATGCTGTTAAAATTGCTATATAAAATGTTTTTTATGCTAATTTTATCCATGACAAAGTTCAACCCTAATTAACTGCAGTTGTATAATAATAAAACATAATAACAATACAGAATTTACATTAATATTACAGTAAGTTTTGAGGGACAAAAGTAGAGTGTTGATTGCCAAGTGCTTCAGAAATGTATGCATAACTGTAGCACAAATAGGACTACAACAACAAAAAAAAAACTTTTCACTAAACGAAAAGGGCATTTAGAATATTTAAACGTAATTTAAAATTAATTATAAATAAAATGACAGATTTTGTCATCCCACAAAAATATAAAGCAATAGGGAAAATCTTAAATATATTTTATGCATATATCAATTTTATAAATAGAGATTAATGATTATGTATCTCGGGCCACAAGTAATAAGATTACTGGGCCATATGTGGCCTGCAGGTTGAGCATGGCTGCTTTAAAGCATGACTAAATTATTGGGAAAGTAAAGAAGAGAAACAGAAGAAAGAAGACAGGAAGTAAGGTAAGTTAAAAAAATTAAAGAAAACAAAACAACCAAAAAAAAAAAAAGGTGAAAAAGCAGCAATAAAGACTTCAACATATAAGCAAAGTCTGATAAATGATTGGGTGTGAAAGGCATGTGAAGAAATCTAGATGGAAGAAGGTATGATAGGAATAAAAGAAATCTGGTATGAGCCCTATCATACTAAAATGTGCGTCTACGAGACACAGGCAACAATTTCCATTGGATGACAGAGTGACAAAGAAGTTGACTTCATGTGTGTCAGTTGTTTTGGTGAAACAAATGAGGATTAAGTTTCATTTTTGTGTTAACTTTAAATTAATGGATTTTTTTTATAAATAAATTTCGAAGTAGTAACTATTCTTTTCTTGTCTATATTTACATATAAATATCACGTTTTACCGCTAATTTCAATCTTACAAAACATTGTGGAAATTCACTAATATGTTTTCTGTTCAGAAAGTTTTAATTTTTTTATAAAAAGTCTGACTAGTTTTTTAAAATCAGATCATAATGTGCTCTATATAGAATGTACATCTATGTTTTCCATACAGAGTGACTGACTAGCCAAGTTCAGTGATGAATTTCCTTTACTTTTCTAGGTTTTCCATGCCAATAAAAACAATTGGTACTTTTCGATTAGCCAGGTGGCAACAATTTTTCAGGTGTTGAGATTGTGTGATGTTACATACCAAAAACCTTAATAATTGCCAAGGAGAGTAAAAGAGGATAAGCAAAAAAAAAAAAAAAAAAAAAAAAAAAATCTATAAGAGGTTCGAACAGTCCTTATAAAGAGCACAGCTACATATTTTGCTACTACTGCAATTTAAAAATCCTTGGCTTTATGATTGAAATTCATTTTCTAAAAAATTTCTCAGAAATTTCAAATTCGTCAGTTCCTGATTTTTTTCTGGCTGTCCAGGAGGCTAGACATCTAGTTTCTGTAGAATAAAACTTGACGAACTTCCCCATTTTTTCATATGATTAATTTTAAGAAGGTTTATCAGTTCAATTTCAGAGTGGTCAATTACTGACACAGTGATGGTCATTTTCTAGCATTAAGTGGTCAATTACTGGCAAAATCTCACTTGACAACTATTATATTTAATAAAATAAAATTGCAAAAAAGTAGACAAAAAATGTTTATTTATTATTGATCCTTATAAGTGATTGTTGCTTTAAAAAAAAAGTTTGAAGAAATATCTCCTTAAATTTAGCACAGAAAAAAAAATTGTGAAGAAACTTTCACTAAATGGTCAATTACTGGGTAGTTCACCCTATATATTTAAAAAATATATCCAATATTTTATCTCTATATTTTTTGTACTTATCAGATATTTTTATAATAGTCAACTTACAGCTGATTATAATTTTTTTGAACGTTAATATAAATTAGAAACTGAAACATACTGTGCACATAACATAAAAACTTGAGATGAGAATGCTTGAAGTTTTTTTTTTCTTGAAGGAGTATTTTTTAATTTTTACGAATGAGGACGATCATTCATAAAATATATTCAAAATTTTGTAATATAGGGTAGATGTGTGCCAGTAATGGACACCCTTAAGGAATTTCTTTAAAAATTATTTTTTTATTAATAGTTATAATTATTATATTCCAGTTTTTTCAATGTTATATTCACCTATCAACAATATTTAACCATTCTTATAGTCTCATTTCCCAATATGAATGGAAATTTAATTTTAAATAACAGAAATATATCAAAACACTCAAAAGCCCAGTAATGGACACCCTATGTTCCAGTAATGGACACCCCATAAAAAGTAATAAATATAATTGTTTTTATGACTGTATTTAGAACCAGAATTTAATGAATACATAATAATGAAACAAAATAGTTATATTCAAATAAATTTAACAATTAGGATACCAGTAATTAATAAAATATTTGTCATAATCATTTACTGTTTGCATCAATTATTGTAATTATCAGAAGATTGATGTTTTAATTATTTTAGATGGATAGTTTAAAATACTAAATATCAGGCAATTACAGCTATCAAAGTATTGAAATGGTGGGTGATTTAAAAGATAATTAAAAAAAAGTTTTGGAATATTAGTGTTTAGTTTTGTCTCACTATTTTTAATAATTAATCTTCCAGAGACTACTTGATATATCATTTATAATAATTTATATTACAAATATGAAAGAAATGATATTGTGATTTGAATATTTTAAATACTAAATAAAATAATTTCAAAATAAAACTGTAGAACTGATGCTTGAGGCCACTGATCTGCAGATTTACTAGTTTCATGAATATTACCGACAACTTTCATTAATATTACCCTTTTTATTTGGTCAGAGGTGAATAATGAGACATTTAAGACAGAAAGTAGATTTTTAATAGCTTCTGTAACTTGTTTTTATTTAAACAGAGAGGGATTAAGCCCTATGAGCCTCTCTTTGACTGTGCTCTTAAACAATATTTTCTGCTTCCTGGCTGATTTGATTGCCAGATTATAAAATATGCAAGGTACATATACTAAATTAAAAATAAATAAATAAAATAAAATATTGAAATTTTATTAATCACAAAATAACTTAAAAGCAGCTATTTATAAAAGTTTATGATGTTCTTACATTTTGGTAAGTATAATTTAAAAATTAAATTTGATTATTTAGGTTTGCAGTTAAGTCAAAATATTTTATGCACTACAAACATTACTGAAATTGCATTTTTAGCAATGTCTACATGGGGTGTCCATTACTGGAAAATGACTAATTAACCAATCCCAGTAATGGACACCCCGTCTTAAAACCTTAAAAATAAATGAAATTTTGTAAATGGTCATTAGCATATAAAATTCTAAGTTTTCTATCTATTCTAAATTGTAAGTAGTCTATTTCGCATATAAATTTCTAAGTAAAATTCTAAGTTTTCTCTAAGTACTCAAACAAAAACATTCAAATTTTGCAAGAAAATAAATAATATATAAATTAATTAAATGAAGCCAGCTCTTAGCCTCTTCATTAAGATTTTCACAAGAAAACAGCAAAACTTTGAAACATTATTTTCTGCTTCCTGACTGGCTTGATTAAAAGTGTCAGTAATAACCCAGTTTTATAAAACATACAAGGGGGTTATTATAAAAAAATAATTAAAGCTAAATATTTATTAGTTATTTTTTTATGAACCAAAAACATCAAGGGGTGTCCACTACTGGCACATCTACTCTATATGCATTCTGATGCTGTGTACATTTTTTTCAGGTTCAGCATCCTACATAGAAAATACGATTTGTAAGCAAGTTTCCCTTAGGAATAACTTGAATCCTTTAGGACCCTTCACAAATTTGGCTTAGATGTATTATAATCCCGCATCCACCATCTTAGATTTTTTTCTTGCGTGAAAACTTCTTTTTCGCCAAGTAGTATAGGTGAAAACTGGGAAATTGAGTTAGTAGCCAGTGGCCGGTAGACTCAGTTTCGTTAGTGGCCACTTTTTAAAGTTAGTGGCCACTATAATGTTTCAAACTTTCTTGACATCTAGATAAACTATAATCGCTGTATATATACATATTTCTCTATAAATCAGAGTTTTATACCAGCCAACTATTCATGATAAGAATAGGGAAGCAGCCAAAATTCAAGAAAATTTCTTTAAAGCGACAAAATCTGTTATATTAATTTTTTAGAATATATTTTTGGATTATTTGTATATGTTTATAAACACAATTATCAACCAAATTACTATTACTTTCTTTATATAAAAAATAACTAAATCAAAATTCCAACAGCTAAGTGTATACAATAATAATAATAATAAATCAAATAAAACACAATAAAATGTTATTTAGATTTTATTTAATAAGTAAATGTGCTATTAACATACTACACAAATTACATACAGTTGAAATCTAAGCTGGTGAGTGTATTTCGCAGGATTAAACAGTATATCTCTTGAAGAAAAATAATCTAACTCAGGGTTTGTACAGTCCTTGAAAATGCTTAAAAGTCCTTAAATTTTTTAAAAGCAAATTTTGGTCCTTAAAAGTACTTATTTTTATGCAAAATTTGCAAAAAGTGCTTGAAAGTCCTTGAATTTTTTCTTTGAATTTTCAGAGATTTTTTTTCCATAACTGGTGAGAATGTGGCAGGAGTCGAAATATTGAAGATACTGCAATGTCCTTAAAATCTGCTTCCATCCAGTGAAAAAAAAAAAGGAATAAATTATTTGAAATGCATGTGGAATCAAAGCTGATGAATACATTTTGCAGAATTCTTGAAAAAAATAGAAATTTCATGTAAAAAATAAGTGAGGAGCTAGCATATGACGAAAAGTCGAAATATTGAAAATCGTTGAAATCTGCTTGCATCCAACAGGAAAAAGAATTAACCAGTTTGCTACTTAGGTGTAATCAAAGTAGAGATGCATATTTCCATGAAAAATGCTGTATTTCCGTTGGCGATTGTTAACAAAATTTAAAATCGCCACTTGGCGAGTGGCGACTAAAGTGGCGATCAATGGCCGATTTTTTAATCGCCACTTTTACAACTTTAATCGCCACGTGGCGAGTGGCGACCGCTAATTTTCACCTATACCAAGTAGTAAATGTCACAATGGTTAAATATTGTTGATAGATTAATATAATATTGAAAAAAAAATGGAATATAATAATTATAACAATTAATTAAATAACAATTTTTAATTCAAGCCAAGAAAGAAAATCGAAGATGACGGATGCGGGATTATAATACATCTGTTCTGATAAATTGCTAGCTGTATGTATGTACGAAGGACCTTACTAAAAATATCCAAATAGGAAAAGTATAACGATATTTTCCAATTCACAAAATTCTGTTTACATTTTTTACAAGTATTGTAGAAAATTCTTACTTTCCTATAATTACAGTTGAACCTCGGTATCCCGACACTCTAACTTCCAGAAAAAAAGTGTCGTCCTAAGCAGAGTGTCGCGGTAACCGATGTTTATAAAAAGCTGTATTTTTAATTAATTTAGGACAATTTTAAATTCATAACTGATTTTGCAGTTTTAAGCAATAAAACATTATTAAACAAAATTGAAAAGAATAAAAATCAGATTTATGATGACTTTTATTTTATTGCTACATTAAATATTGGTGAATTAAGGTTTGCTTTATCCCTAGATGTGCTTCCTAGAGTTCTTTTTTCAATATTATACAGTGCATTGTAATCAGTATTCGTTGTTTCAGAAATGGATGTTGGATAATTTCTCATTGTTTCAATGCAATGCAATACTTCGGTGTTAGTTGTATGAAAAACGCCGTGTAACTACAAGAAAACGCCACATGACCAGAACAAAAAAGACCACTAGTAGACTGATACGTCTATCTGGCGCTTAAATGGGTCATTCAATGCGTCTGTGTGCTTATTTATTCAGATAAAGGATTAAAGTAAAATTTCTCATTTATCTCAATGGGTATTTTAGACACTTTTGTGAAAAGTTTTGGCTAAGACATGGTACTTGTTAGTTATCCCGTCGACCAAATTACTGTTGCCAAATTGTAAGATTAAATGCCAATAATGGGTGATCGTAAATGTCACATTCACTTGACATGTGTCTACGTCATCAAATGTTTTTTATTTCGACGTTTTATCTGTATTTTTATTAATGTTATACTAATTTATTTGTTCTTTCGTTATTTAAAATAAAAATTATGCCAATTTGTATAATTTGACGGGTGGTTTGGCGATTTATGTAATTTGGCGAAATTGGTCGACGGGATAATTAACAAGTACCTACATTTCTTACTGCTTAATTTCCATGCTTATAAGATGAATTATAAAAAATGTGCAATTTTCCTAAATCGTTGGGATATCCGGAATCAAAAATTATTCAACAGCATAAAATCCAGAGTTTACATTAAAATCATATACAGAAAATCAGGACTTTGAAAAACTGATGTGATAAGCGGAGTGGCGTGAAAACCAGGTGTCAGGAAAACAAGGTCCAACTGTATTTATTATTTTTTAATATAAATCTATACAAAGAAACTATGTAAAGAAAATGTGAGCAATATTTTGTGAAAATAATTTTTATAAGTGTGCAAAAATCCACCTGTTTTAAAACTTTCATTAAAAAAAATATTACTGTCATACATGTTTATAATCTAAATCTTAAACTGAAATATAGTTTTGCAGGGTACGTGTGGTCCTTAAAAGTGCTTACATTTTCCAAATTGAATTTTTGGTGCTTTTCATGAAAAATCTGCAGAAAGTCCTCAAGACGAGTGTTTAATTTTATTCATGTATTATTTCTTAATCAGGGATGAAACTCTTCTGCATTTCTTTGAATTTCTGATTTTAAATTAAATCTTACCTCCCCTTGCCTCTCTTTCTTCCCAAATTTCACTTCTTCCTTTTGCTCATTCCTCCAAAGTTTAAAATCTTTAAAACTTAATTTTTGTAAACTTTTTCTACTCTATTTGTTTATTTGTTACTTATAGTGAATAAATAACCAGCCCTAAATTTCAATGACAATTCATTTCATCTGAATTTCACCCTCAACATTTTGTTTCCCCTCCCCTCCTCCCACAGTACTCAAAGTTTAAAACGCTTTAAATCTGTTCGTCAAAAGATCGCTGAAAAAAAACCTTAAATTTCGATAAAAGATCGCTGAAAAAAAACCTTAAATTTCGATAAAAGATCGCTGAAAAAAAACCTTAATTTCGATAAAAGATCGCTGAAAAAAAACCTTAATTTCGTCAAAAGATCGCTGAAAAAAAACCTTAAATTTCGATAAAAGATCGCTGAAAAAAAACCTTAATTTCGATAAAAGATCGCTGAAAAAAAACCTTAATTTCGTCAAAAGATCGCTGAAAAAAAACCTTAATTTCGTCAAAAGATCGCTGAAAAAAACCTTAATTTCGATAAAAGATCGCTGAAAAAAACCTTAATTTCGTCAAAAGATCGCTGAAAAAAACCTTAATTTCGTCAAAAGATTGCTGAAGAAATGCGAATTCCGTCAAACTTTATCTTATTTTACATAAATTCAACAGTTGTTTTGATTAACATTTAGCAAGCTTATTGCAACTATCCTTACATTTGGTAAATTAATTTTTTTTTCTTCTATTTTTTGTGCTATGATAAAAGATAAAGTAATCATGGATATAAATTATGTCATTCAAACATGACTAAATTTTAAGTTTTGTTGTATAGTCCATAATTGCATCCTTGCATTTGTTGTATAGTACTTACCTGTTTTTCAAGGGATACACTCTTATATTGTGATTTTTGAAAAAGAACAAATATCCAATAAAAAAATTTTTATTTATCAATCTCCTAGTAATTTTCATGTTTATGTAAAATTTAAAACTGCACTCTAATTTATAGGATGTCGCTATCAGAATCTCCCTATTTGTTCTCTCCAAATTTGGCTCATGAAGTAAAAAAAAATTTTCCTCCTTTTTTTCTTGGGCCCACTTTCATGCCTGCTTAGAGTTCCTTTGAATTTAACTTGAGCTCCCGTAAGCCGATGAGTGGAACGGAGAAAATGAACAAATTTGCAATTCTGAAGCTTTTGAATGTTTTGCAAAAGGTTTGGCATGGCTGAAACAGCTGAAAGACTGTGATACCGTTGAACTAATAATATTAAACTCCGTGGTAGAGCTCCAAAGCATAATTCATAAAATTATTAAAAATTAAGGACACTTTATTTATCATACTAAAAATTATTCTGGGTTTTTTTTTTTTTTTTTTCTTATCATTACTAAACACATTACAAATATATTTCTTCATGAAATAGTTCTCTTTTTTGGAACTACCATCCTGCCCCTTTTTCTTTCTAAAATGATTACTAGATTGTAGATCAACTTCTTTACATTATTATCATTTTAATAATTAAAGCTTAAAATTATTAATAACTGCATTTAATATTAAATAATTAACACTGCTTTAAATTAGTAATTATTAAACAATTAACTAATTAGGAACATATTATATATTTTTATGTTAATTATCACTAGTATTTAATAAAGTTTTACATAGTTTGTGTAACATTATTGTATGATAATGAGACTACTAATTTGCTGTTTCTATAATTTCTGTAATTACTAATAATTATAATTTTGTTTATTAAAGTGTAAAAACACAGGTTATGTTAGCAGTTAGTGTTTTAATTGTTTTGGAAACCTAAAAATATTGGTAGCTAATTCAGTATTTTGAACGCTGGGAAAAAAATCATAAAAATCTGATTTAAAAATTTAAAAAAATCACTTTTTTTTTTATATAAAAAAAAAAAAAAAAAAATTACACCCTACTTCTCAACTTAACTGACCATTAACCAAAGCAGAGCTGCTTAGATATTTTTTTACTTAGTTATTTGATAATTCGTGAATTTATTCATGCATTTTCTCAAGTTTATCAATATATTGCTTTCAATGATTATTATATTATATTGTGTTTGGAGAAACAGTCAAAGGATCTTTAAAAACAGATTTAGAATTTTATTTTATTTTCCCCTTCATTTAGAATTTTTTTTGTTCATTTACATGTATTATTTCTGGTTGTAATTTTTTCTTTCAATCTCTTTTTGTAATTAAATTGTTTTTATCCTTTCATCCTTTGTATAGAAATTTCTTAATTAGTTTCTTTAGATCTGAAGTTCTGTTTCTTTTAACCTGGTACAAATTAATATATGGGATAAAAGTTTTGGATGTGCATCTGCTTTTTATTATTCTCATTGAATCTTTTAAGAAAACATATGGAAGAGTATGATTTTAAATTGGAATTTTTTTCTTGTAAATTTTTTATATTATTTGTAATGTTATTAGTAATTGATTTATTTCAGAAGAAAAAAAAAAAATGTTATTTAGTTATTTGTATAAAATTTTGTTTAGGTAAAAGGAGATATGATCGCAAACAGCAAGGATATGGTGGTCAGACAAAGCCAATTTTTCGGAAGAAAGTATGTTTTTCTTATGCGATTAATATTCAATTGTTTTTTTACTATTATGACAATTTTCTTTTATCAGGGGTCGATGCAGGTAAGTTCATTTTTGTGAAGGGACCATTTTTTTAAGTTTTTGTGAAGGGGTCTATTTTATTAAATAGATTTTGTGAAAGGGTCCTAAATAGGCTCCCAATTTTGCCTGGATCGACTCCCGTTTATTTAACCAAAACTCAATATGTTCTATTGTGTTAAAATTCAATTTGTAGTAAATGTTAAATTTGATTAGAATAATGCATTTTTATTAAATAGTTTGTATGTAATGTATGTGTTGTAATTTTCCAACTGGGTGAAAAATGTCCGTCCCAGGATTCAAACCAGGGATATCTTGGCTGAAGCTGCCTGTCATCTTAGCTATCCTGGATAAATCTGGAGGACCTAATCCACCCAGCTAACCTTATTGATCATATAGCATCTGGTCTGATATATGAATCAGCTGAATAGAATAAATCACAGGTTATGGAACTCCTGTAAACGCTCTGAATACGTAATTGCACTATGAACATTTTTCGTCCAGTTGGAAAATTACAACTCTTATGAATTATTTATCAATTAGAATAATTGTTCAAGCTAATTTATATGTAGTTACAATAATGGTGGATAATATGTACATTTAAATAGTTTTAGTCCTCATGAGTCAAATGAGTTTTAAAAGCCTACACTACAGAGTACTCAGCGCCATGGAAACTCAGGGAATTTCAAAGTAGTCAGGGAAATTTCAAAATAAGTCAGGAGATTTACAAATATTAAGTTTTTAGAAAAATGAAAAATGACGCGAAATTCATCAGTCTCGGGGGAAAAAATCAAGAAATTTATCAAAAAAAAAAAAAGGTAGAAATTTTGAAGAATGAAAAAAAATTACTAGTTTTGACAAAGGATTGTGAAAATAAGTAGGAAATTTCGTTGTATGCCCATTTGGTTGGTAATTTTTTGAGATTTGGTTGTGGTTTGCCAGTCATGTTTTGCTGGGAACCCTTCACTAGTCACACGAAGAAACTCATACAATGGTGGAAGAAAACTTTGGGACGATCCTTCTGATGTCTTTTAAACGCTTTCATTTTTGGGATCTATTCTGAAAGTGAAACTACCATCGTATGAAAATACTGTGACCAAAATAGAAAAAGTACAAATGCACAACAGTAGATATCGACCTCATTTATCCTATGCAAAAAGAATCATTTAAAAATATTAAGCGAGAAATCTGTAGTCTTCTCCTGTAGCTTTAACATTAGCATTCCAATTTCTCTGCTTGTCTAGACTTAAGCTTTTGGTCTTTTAAAAGAGATTCGGAACAACTTGCGAATACGCCCGGAGTCTGCCATCTTGTTTATTAGTTGGTCATTTATAACCACTTTATGCTTAATTTAACAACAAACATAAACAACAAAAATAAATAAATAAATTTAAAATCGGCGATGATCAACAAAGAAACTAGATGGTGGACTCCGGGCGTATTCGCAAGTTGTCCCAGAGATTCTTCCAAAAGGTGCCTAATAGGGTAGAACTTATTTTTGAACTATGAAAATATACTGTGCAAAAAAAGATCAAATCGGAAATTAGCTTGTCTCCAGGTCAACAGGATTTCCACTGACATTGAAAATCTGGTAAGTCAAGGAATTTCAAAGTAGTAGAAATTTTAAAATATATTGGAAAAGTCGGGGAATTTACAAATATTTTCTACAAAGTCATGGAAAAATAATTCAAAATATCAAAACTTTTCAAATGGCTGTAAAAAAAAAAATAATAATAATAATAATCTGGCAAATTTGAAGTCAATCGCAGAAAAATGTCGCTAATTTTGTCAAAGGATTTCAGAAATAGTTAATTTTGTTGTATGTCCACAATTGTCATGGAGGTTTTTTGTATGGTACAGTCATGGGAATTAACAAACATTTTACTGGGAACCCTGTATAAGCACCTAAAAGTCATGTAAAATGAAGTTGTTAAAATGTCTTTCCAGGGTGTTTTTTTTTTTTTTTTTTTTTTTTTTTTCCTCTTTGAAAGTGAAACAATGTTTCCAAAAGATTCTATTTGAATAGAATATTTTGTTCGATTTATGAAACAAAGATCACTCTGATGTGTCTATACAGCATGAGAATTTTTCTTTTAAAAGAAGGTATTTAGAATAATAATAGTTTTGAAAAATTAATCAATGTATTTCACATAAATTCATGAGATATATTGGGATTTACACCTTTAGCAAACTGTTTTCCATTCTTATTTTTGATTTAATGAACCTATACATTTGCTAGTTTAAATTTTTAATATTTTGTAAGTTATGAAAAGAATATAACAGTCAGTACAATTATATTTCAGTTCATTGTATATCTTTTAATGTGTTTAAATTAATTTGTTGCCATTGTGATTGTACAGATAGAAAAAAAAGTGGGCATAGCTGCCAACTTTTACGCTTTTTTCCTACCACTAAAATTTAATAGAAAATTTTCCCCTATTTAATCATCTAAATCGGCAAACTAAATAAGGCAAAAATTTGTGTCAAATTTTAGTGGTAAGAAAAAAGCGTAAAAGTTGGCACTATGAGTGAGAAAATCTTTTCCTGTTTCTCACTTTCATGCCAAAAAAATGTGACCAGATATAATTAAAAGTGCCTATTTACTATAGATTATGAATAAATCTTTCTCATCTTTAAGTGTATTATTTAATTTGTAATTCACTTGACAGAAGAAAGTATATAAAATTGAAGCATTCCAAGCCTTTTGCATCCTTTATGCATTATTGGGTAATATTGCTCCAACAAAAGGCCTGCTTTCATGCCTGAATGCAAATGTACCATCTTTTTTGTTGCTTAAAAAATTGTCTCCAGAGATAATTATAAGTACCTATTTACTTTTATGAATACATCTTTCTTATCTTTAAGTGTATTATTTAATTTGTAATTCACTTGACAGAAGAAATTATATAAAATTGGTGCATTCCAAGCCATTTCTGTCCTTTATGCATTATTGGGTAATATTGCTCCAACAAAAAAGCCCACTTGCATGTAAAGATGAAAATAAGCACTCGCCAGTCGCCACTCGGTGACTAAACGTGAAAAACTGGCGACTAAAAATATGGAAAGTACCGGCCAAATGCAGGATTTTCCAAAAGGGATTTCGTCACAGAATCGCGGAAAAAAACTCCGCGAATTTCGTCGAAAAATCACGAAAAAACGCACATTTCGTCAAAAGATTGCGAAAAAAATGTAAATTTTGTCGAAGGATCGCGAAAAAACATAAACGTCGTCAACATATTGCGAAAAAAACGCGTATTTCGTCAAAAAATTTCGAAAAGAAACAACTTTTCTCAAAAGATCGCGAAAACAGCGTGAATTTCGTCAAAGAATCACCAAAAAACGAGACTTTGTCAAAAGATCGCGAAAAAAACCGCACATTTCATCAAAGGATCGCTAAGAAACCCAAATTTCGTCAAACAATCGCCGAAAAAAGTCAAATATCGTCAATGGATCGCGAAAAAACGAGAAATTTTGTCATAAGACCGCGAAAAAACGGCAAATTTCGTCATAGGATCGCGGAAAAATGGCAAATTTCGCCAAAAGATCGCGAAAAAATGGCAGATTTCGTCAAAGTGGCGTGAAACAAAACATAGTTCATGCCGGAAGTGGATTTCCCTCTCCCCCCCCCCCCCCCCCCACCTCTTTTGTAAACCTTTCAGAAAATTTGCTGTGAATTTCAGAATTTTTTTTTTTTTTTTTTTTACTCAGAATCACCCCTGTTTATTAAAACAATATGAATTAAAATATTTTTATTTAGTACATAAGTTACTTATTTACTCTAAACTCATATTTTTAAATTAAATATTCAGTGACATAAATGTGCTTACTGGCCAGTAAAGAAATTATTCCTAGTAGCCAGTAACTGGCTACTAAAAAAAATCAACCTACCGGCCAGTGGCCACTAAGCAAAATTCCTTATTTTCATCTTTACTTGCATGCCTGAATAAGTAAATGCAAATGTCCCCCCCCCTTTTTTGGGGGGGCTAAAAAAATTGTGAACAAAGATAACTAAAAGTATATATATACCATAGATTATGAATAATAAATCTTTCTTATCTTTAAGTGTGTTATTTAATTTATAATTCACTTGACAGAAGAAAGTATATAAAATTGGTGCATTCCAAGCCATTTCTGTCCTTTATGCATTATTGGGTAATATTGCTCCAACTATAGGTGAAAACTGGGAAATTGAGTTAGTAGCCAGTGGCCGGTAGACTCAGTTTCATTAGTGGCCACTTTTTAAAGTTAGTGGCCACTATAATGTTTCAAACTTTCTTGACATCTAGATAAACCATAATCGTTGTAAATCAGAGTTTTATACCAGCCAACTATCCGTGATAAGAATAGGGAAGCAGTCGAAATTCAAGAAAATTACACTTTAAAACCACAAAATCTATTATCATATTGATTTTTTTTTTAATATACTTTTAGATTATTTGTATATGTTCATAAACACTATTATCAATCAAATTACTATTACTTTCTTTATATAAAAAATAACTAAATCAAAATTTCAACAGTTAGGTGTATACAATAAAAAAATAATCAAAACACAATAAAATGTTATTTGTATTTTATTTAATAAGTAAATGTGTTATTAACATACTACACACATTAATTACATACAGCAGAAATCTAACCTGTTGAGTGTATTTCGCATGGTTAAACAATATCTCTTGAAGAAAAATAATCTAACTGGTGAACATGTGGCAGGAGTCTAAATTATTGAAAATACTGCAATGTTCTTAAAACATGCTTGCATTCGGTGAAAGAAAAAAAAAAAAAAAAAAAAAAGGGGGGGGGGGGAATAAATTATTTGAAATGCATGTGGAATCAAAGCTGATGAATATATTTTGCAGAATAAAACTGTATTTCTTGAAAAAATAATCCAACTGAAGGGCAATGGCAAAAAGCCGAAATATTGAAAATACAGCTAAATCATTGTAATCTGCTTGCATCCGGTAGAAAAAAGAATTAACCAGTTTGCTAATTAGATGTAATCAAAGTAGAGACGCATATTTCTATGAAAAAAGCTATATTTCATTTGGCGATCGATAACAGATTTTTTATCGCCACAAATATTGAAAATACAGCTAAATCATTGTAATCTGCTTGCATCCGGTAGAAAAAAGAATTAACCAGTTTGCTAATTAGATGTAATCAAAGTAGAGACGCATATTTCTATGAAAAAAGCTATATTTCATTTGGCGATCGATAAGATTTTTTATCGCCACTTGGCGAATGGCGACTAGGGTGGCGATCGATGGCCGATTTTTTAATCGCCACTTTTACAACTTTAATCGCCACGTGGCGAGTGGCGACCGCTAATTTTCACCTATAGCTCCAACAAAAAAGCCCACTTGCATGCCTGAATAAGTAAATGCAAATGTCCCCCCCCTTTTTTGGGGGGGCTAAAAAATTGTGAACAAAGATAACTAAAAGTATATATATACCATAGATTATGAATAATAAATCTTTCTTATCTTTAAGTGTGTTATTTAATTTATAATTCACTTGACAGAAGAAAGTATATAAAATTGGTGCATTCCAAGCCATTTCTGTCCTTTATGCATTATTGGGTAATATTGCTCCAACAAAAAAGCCCACTTGCATGCCTGAATAAGTAAATGCAAATGTCCCCCCCCCCCTTTTTGGGGGGGGGCTAAAAAAATTGTGATCAAAGATAACTAAAAGTATATATATACCATAGATTATGAATAATAAATCTTTCTTATCTTTAAGTGTGTTATTTAATTTATAATTCACATGACAGAAGAAAGTATATAAAATTGGAGCATTCCAAGCCATTTGCATCCTTTATGTATTATTGGGTAATATTGCTCCAACAAAAAGTGTAATTTGGATTTCATAGAATTTAATGTAAAAAAAGAGTTAATAAATTTTCTATTTCTTATAAGTGTAATATTTTCACAATGTTTCTTTCCTTTAAAAAAAATGTATTGTTGAACTATATTGTTTCACTTGATAAATGAAAACCATGTACAGTTGAAGATCTTTAATGCAATTCTATATAATGCATAGCTTCTGAAATGTAAACAATGTTTACATTTAAGAAAAGCCTACAATCCATATTGTAGAAATATTGCTACCCTCTAGTACAGCAATTCTCAACCTGAGGGTATGTGAAAATATCAGTAATGGCAGAAATAATAAATTGTTTAACTATAAAAACACATAAAGAAAATTGATAGTTTTAGATTACAAAGTAACTCTCATGTGTAAATCCAGTATGTTACACTCAAAATAAACATTCTGGTATAGCTATGTGAGGTCGGAAATTAAAAGTTATGGGGGGAAAACGAGAAATGGGGAGGAAATGAAAACAAGCTTTTTATTGACATAACAATTACAGTAGTAGTTCAAATGAACCATTGGCAGCGTCTAACAAGTGATTGGTGTACCTTTTCACATATTCAAAGTGTCTCGTGAACGTAGCAACGACTGAAAGTCTTCTTGCAATGAGATTCTCATCAGAGTCTACTGGTGTTTCATAGATGAGATATCAGGAACTTTCAAAAGGGTACACCAATCACTTGCTAGATGCTGCCAGGTATGTATCGATGTTGGTGGTGACACATTTGACTTGAACACTTACAGTAATTGTCATAACACTTGTTTTCATTTCCTCAACATTTGTTTTTTGCCAAAACTTTTCATTTCTGACCTCACATTGCTATACCAAAATTGCTTCTTTATGTGTACTTTACCTTCCCTTAAAGTTTATCCCATAATCATAGAAACACCCTGTATATATAATTATATACCTGATGTAATGTATGTGTGTGTAGTAAAGTGTAAGGTGGAACCTAATGTAATCCATGTATATGTGTAGTAAAGTGGAATTGATTAGAACTAGAAAATTTTTCATTGTAAGTAGTTTCTGCCTTAGACAAAGATCATCTTTGTCTATGGGTTTGCCAACACTTGATAATTTGAGTTAGATTTCTATTTTACAGAGTTTACTGTATCTGTTAATTGGAACTTGACTTTGTTAATTCTCAAAGTATCTGAATAAAATACTAATTTCAGAATTATTAGGTTTTTCTCAAGTACGTATATATTATTCTTCTCCCCAGAGTTACATAATATAGACCAGGCATGTCAAACATGCGGCCCGCAGGCCACAATTGGCCCGCCGACCATTTATCTATGGCCCGCGAAGCATTTGCCATTTTACATTTATTTAATTATCCTTTGCCTAGTGCCTGCCATCAGTCGAGTTTTTCCAGGGACGTATCGGATTACATTATTACAAAAATCATCAGAGTAGAAATTTTTTAAAAATGTATTAAAAAATTATTTCAGAAGAAGAGTTTTGAATCATAAAAATCAGTTTAATCTGTTTCCCTCACCTCTAATAATTTATGTTCAAATTATTGTTCAGAATTTTTTACTGCAGCTAATCAAAATTCAGCACGATTCCATATTAGCGCCATGGTTAGTTTCCAAATTTTTGTAATTATTCATCAATCGACTAATTTTTTGAAATACAATATGCAACCTTTTGTCATTTTTCAAGTCAAATAAAATAATTTGAACCAGGAAATGTATTTAATAAATGAAATTAAAAAAGTTTTATTAAATAGATTTTCTAATTCAAAATACATTTATTTTTATTTTTTAATTTGAGAAAACAGGGAAGATTTACAGCTATGCCTATGCTAAATCTAGATTAGCGTGTACAACCAATTTTTAAAGTAAACGCAATTTATAATATTCAATTAATTTGTTTTTTTTTTAGTTGATGAAAGTAAATGTGAATGTTTTTTCGAAAAAAATAATATAAACTTACTATGCACTTAATGTTGGAACTTTTCGTTAAAATTTCTTTAACATGGCTGTGTCTTGTATACAGACAAATTTTATTCTGTGCAATGATAATATTATTATTATTATTATATATATATATATATATATATTATGGCCCGCGGTTAAGTATATAATGCTTAATTTGGCCCGCGGCGGTAAATGAGTTTGACATGCCTGATATAGACGCATGCCATGCGCGGAAATTTTTGAAAATTTTTCAGAAAAAAAAATGTAATTTTTGTTCTTGTAACTTTTTTTTTTTTTAATACCAAAAAGATAAAAATATTCTTTAATTTTATGTACAATTTATTTATTATTTGCCAGGGGTGATTCTGTTCCAAATTTTCCAAAAATTTTAAATAGGTCATGCCCAAAAATTCAGACATCTGAAAAATATTGCGAATTTTAACAAATGGTCGGTGGAGAAAAAAAAATTCGTCAATCATTCGGAGAAAAAATCACCCATTTTGTCGAAGCATCGCGGGAAAAAAAATGGGAATTTATTTCATTAAAAGACTGCAGAAAATGAGAATTTCTACAAAGAATCGTGGGGGGGGGAGAAAAAAATTCATCAAAGAATTGCAGAAAAATGCACAAGTTTCATTAAAGGAATGCAGGAAAAAACAAACTTCGCGAGAAAAGCACTAATTTCGTGAAAGGATCGCGAGAAAAGCACTAATTTCATGAAAGGATTGCGAGAAAAGCACTAATTTCGTCAATGGGTCGCGGAACAAAGCACTAATTTCGTCAGAGGATCCCAAAAAAACATTACTTTCATCGACACTAATTTAATCAAAGAAAAAATTGAAAATCGTCAAAGAATCGGAAAAGAAAAGCAAATTTCTTCAAAGGCTCGCAGGTAAAAACGAATTTCATAAAGCGAAAAGACCGAATTTTGTCAAAGGATATGCAAATTTCGTAAAAGAATTGAGGGTAAAAATTAATTTCGTCAAAGGATCGCGAAAAAAACCCCCAATAATTTCATCAAAGGGTGCGGAAGAAGTGATAATTTCGTCAAAGGATCCTGAAAAAATACTAATTTCGTGAAAAGATCGCTGCAAAAACACGAATTTCGAAAAAAAGCGAATTTTGTCAAAGAATCTCAGAAAAGTACAAATTCCGTCAAAGTAGCACAGGAAAAAAACTAATTTTGTAAAATTGCGAAGTTCATCAAAGAATCGCGGAAAAAACTAATTTTGTCAAAGGATCAAAAGAAGTGCGATTTTCATCAAAAGATCACAGAAAAAAGCGAATTTCGTGAAAACAAGTAAATTTCGTCAAGGGATCACGGAAAAAAAACGAGAATTTTGTCAAATGATAGCGGAGAAAAGAGTTTTGTCAAATGATCACGGGGAAAAAAGGAGAATTTCTTCATAGATGTGTTGTCTCTTTATCGTATGTCTTATTTCGTCTCTTTAATGATACCTATGAATGGACCTCTCCCTATAAAATGTGATTCAGCTATTTCAGAAGCAATGCCACACTATTTCTGTGAAGAGAGTGACTGGCATTTTGTGCAAAGAGGTCACAATATTAAGGATTGGGCTGTTTCTAAATGCATTGACAAAATAATTGATAAGAATTCCCTTTCTTATCATGGATTTTTAGCTTTATTATTTTTTAACTAAAATAATATTCTTTAATTAATATCATTAAATTTTTAATTTAAAGTAATTATTTTAAAACTACTGTCTTTAATTCAAATCGTCAAAATAATATAACACGTTATTTTATTAAACATTAATTTGCAGAAAGTTTTTGGTTTTATACAAGTCTGCTTCTCCCATTGTTTGAATATACCGCTAATTTTGTTGTGCAACAGTTTTTGGTCGTTTGTAGTTTGTAACCTCATAAGGTCACTTCATACTTTCTGAAATAGTTATTCTCTCTGTTAGGTTTTAGAAATTTGATGATTTTCTATTACTTAAAAATATACCAATTCACAGATAGACTTTGGAACAGAATAACTTGCATGGTGGCTTTCTGCATATCATTAGTTTGGAGAGCTGTGTCATTTTAAAATTTCTTTTCCAAGTTTTTACAGTTGAAGCATTTAAGGGTGTATTCCAAACCAAACTGCTTATTTTCTTATTCATTTTTGCTCTCAAGTACATCAAACTGGGAAATTCTCTTATTTAGACACTACATAATGTGCCGTGCTTCTCGATTTTTTGATAAATGCAGAAAATATTGTAAAAACTGTCAAAGTTGGTGTTTTGAACAGAATTTTCTGAAGCGGGAGATCTGGAAATGAAAAAAAAAAATTGCCATACAGAGAAAATTGTTTAAAAATCGAATTCTAATTGGGCAAAAAATGAAATCATGCACCCTTTTATACATCTCTTCAAAAATCAACTCTGTAAGTTTAATGTTTTTACTTTTAAAAATGAGTTTGAAAGTGTCTCAGAAAATTTTGAGCTGTTGAGGGTGAAAAATAATTTTTTCGAATACATCCCTTATGTGCAAGTCGCAATTTCTTGAATGTTCAACAAGGATTTTCTGGGCATTCTAAGAAAATTCTATTTTTGGCGTTAAGGGGTGCTGTGCTATCTTTGGGTGCCTATTTACAGGTAGTTTTGTAGAAGTACCACTTACATTGACTGATAACTATATATAGATTGATATATAGGAATCAGTCTAGATATCTTCCATGTATTTTTAAAAATAGTGGCATTATTTTGCTGTTAATTACCTCAATTCTTTTGATGCATGTCGTCATATTTAATAACTGGTGAAAAAAAATATAGTTGAAAAATATTATTTTAAAATTTCTGGCTAGTTTATTTGCATACATTTGTGTTTAAATAATATATTTATTGCAATTATTTTATAAACTTTAAAATTTTATTATTAAACCTTTCTTATCTTTAAGTGATTTACTTTACTTGTAACTCGCCTGTCAGAAGAAAGTATGAAAAAACTAGAACGTTTCGTGCCGTGTGCATACTTTATGTTCAATTATGCAATAATGCTCCAGCATGATTTATGAATGTTTATTTTTTTGTGTGTGTGGAGAGAGAGGGGGTCAGGGTTATAACATAATGAAATGTTTTGATACTTTTTCAGTAGATGCACACCAGTTGATGTACTGTGGTAAAAATGTGAAATTTCTTGTTAACAAGTGCGTACCAGTCATAAAATGTTATTTAGTTTTTTTTTTTTTTTAACCCCTCAGATTTCCTTTTTCAAGGAAGTGTTATGGAAATATTTTAATATGGCTTGCACAATTTGTCTATTGCAGATGTGCCAAGTCTCCTGATTTCGGCAGGAGACTCCCGATTTTCACAATTTTTTCCATACTCCTGATTTTTGGCATATTTCTCCTGATTTTTCACATTTTTTTAAATATTTTATTTTACAATCAAATGTACTGTGATTCAGAGATGAAAACTCCAGTATAGATGTAGTTGTTCTTTAGTATGATTGATCAGTAGTATTTTATGTGATAAACTGCATTCAGATTCATTATAAATGCTAAATCTTTAAAAATTTTACTATTACTATGGGCATTTTTGGATTATTAATAATTTGTCTCGATTGACTTATTTAAGATCTTCACTATAGTTTTATATGATTATATGTATGTTTATGGGTTTCAAAACTCGTCCCCTGTAATATATAGTTAATTTAAAAGTATGTTAAAACATCATGTTCTTAACGTCATGTTCTTAAATACATTCTACTTGTGAGGCGTACATATTTGTTTTATTTGAGCAAGAGTGACATATTTCGTTTTAATCTTTGGTAATAACAAAGCCTTGTTTAAAATTAAACTCATACTAAAGAAGTTTCCAGCCTTTTGCACTAGCAGTTGTATTTGGTGATAATTGTTGTTCATTTTGAAAAATTACAACCAAGGCAACTTTTATTGCTCGATATTTTTTGTCAGATTTGAAGGAAATAAATCTTAATTTCAAGCTTTTTCATATTTTGTTTTCTTTGTGGCTTGATCATGAAGTGAGTTTAGTTCCTTGAAAAAGAAATAACTTTTAGTGTCAATTTGATGTAAACTTTTAAATGTTTGTCATTATAGTTGCATTTATATGTTCAGAGGCAGTTTTCTAGTGTTTCCAAATGTAATTTTTTTTTTCTTTTAGGCTAAAACTACAAAGAAAATTGTGTTAAGAATGGAATGTTCAGAATGTAAATATAGGAAACAGTTACCTATCAAGAGATGTAAACATTTTGAGATTGGCGGTGACAAAAAGAGAAAGGTAATTTTTCTTTTTTATTACTGTTTAATAAAAGAAGTAATACTTCATATTTTTTTCCTTTCTGTTGTGCAGAAAGTTAAAATTTAAATATGCTATCAAATCAAAATTAATTTTTGAGTGGAATCTTCCAAGCATAGCAGCAGTAAAATTTTCTGTATCAATTGTGCCATTTAGTTGCAAAACTAACCAACTCCTCAAAATTAGAAAATATGTTTTTTCAGTTTAAGTTTTAAGTTAACGTTTCTGACATCTGGAAACAAATTGATGCCAAAGCTGGTCAAATATACAGTCCTAATGACTATAAAACTAAAGAGTTTTGGTTCCAATCTTATTTTGGTTAAATGCGACAAAAAAAAAAAATCAGCTTTCCCCAAAAATTTTATTTTTTTGGAGATGGCTAGTTTTGCAACTAGACGACACAATTGTAGCATCATAAATCCAAATTTATCTGACTAAAGGGCAATCCCGAGGTGGTCATTGCTGTCATTGCCATCGCTGACTAAAGGGCAAAACTGGCAAATTTCATTAGTGACCTCGTTTTTATTTAAAAAAGCTAAACAGCAAACTTTTTCAAACAAATTTATTAGTATTAATCTAAAATAAATTAAATACTGTATAAGTGGAGGAATTTTTGGCAAGCAAATTTGGGAGGGTCGACGTATGCGAGTCCATTAAAAAAGCAAAAAAATAGGCACTTTGAATACTGCTAAATTCTGGGTTTTATGTGTATGAATCATAAAGTAGTATATAAAATATACAAATAATTTATTATTAAAAAACTTTTCACTGATTTCTGTTTTTTTACTTGCTACATTTTCGTACTCGAAAGTGAAATCTTGGGTTTGTGTGCAAAATTAAAGTAAAATGTTAGGGGGTTGACTTATATGCAGGTTTTTTATTTTTTGCAGAATTTGCATTTGAAAGTTAAGGGGTCGACTTATACGCGGGTATAGTAATCCAAATAACTATGACATAATAAAAATATGATGAAAGTTAAAATTTCTAATTTTTATGCAAATATCTGCATAA
This sequence comes from Maratus speciosus, assembly GCA_963932465.1. NCBI lineage: Eukaryota > Metazoa > Arthropoda > Arachnida > Araneae > Salticidae > Maratus > Maratus speciosus. Next base: position 582,840,080 of record OZ010788.1, on the reverse strand, counting down.
CAATTTTAATTTTAGATTTAAGTTCTCAAAGAATTAAAGAGTAAGAATTGTCATCCCTCTTCCTCCAGAGAATAGCTAAGATGCTTTAAATTTTTTGAGCCCAAAGTATTTTTGAGAGTTCTTCAGATTTTATTATGCTGCTGTTAGATTAGATCACTCTTAAATGTTGTCTTGCTTTTTCTTTTAGAGCTTAGGATGTTAATTTTTTAATGCGTTCAGAGACATTGGATGTTTATAAAATATTGAATTTTATAGAGTGTCGCCTCAGAGCAACAGTAGGACATCTAGTAATAATAAAAAATGAGATGTCTGACTTACTGCTATGAATAACTATGTTTGCATCTAGTGCAGTGGTTCCCAACCTTTTATTGGCCTCGTCCCACCAACGCATCTGTAAAGCCACCATGCCCTCCCCCCCCTAATCTGTAAATGATGCCTTATTATTTAAAAAGTGAACTCTTATTCACACGGAAGTGTAATAGAGCTTTAACAATAACTACATTTCACACTTTTTAACTTATCAAAGAGGTGAATCTTCTGCCACAAATGTGATTTTAACATAATTTTATAAATGCGATGAGATTATACATCTTTGCCTATAAGCCAAAACGATTTTTGTTGTACTTCTCTAACTTAATTCAATGTTAAAGAATAGTGTTATATGATCTGTATATCTTATATTTGTGTATATCTTCACAAAATATCTTAAAAAGACACATTTAAGGTTATAATTGGTAAATTCATACATTTTATAATGCGTTCTTGTAACATACTAAGGGTTGGTGCAAATTATTTGGACACTGACTTTTATTTCTATGGATAACACAAAACACAAGAAGTATTTCAAGATTCTCATCTTTATCAAATTTAGGTAGCCGTTATTCCGCATAACACATTCTCTCTGTTTTCCCTTTCCCAATATCATTCATTGTCTTCGCGAATAGAAGTAGAAAACTCATTCAATAAATAATAGAAAGTGTTACGAAAAACTTAATACACCATCAGAACAATTACAGTGAGTTTTAGTACTTTAAAAGATTATTCGCATAATTATGCTGGTGTTAAATCTATTTAAAATTTTTGATAGGAATATTTTAAAAATTCAATACAAAAACTGATTTCTTAATTTTTTTCTTGTATTCCATATATCTTTAGTCTACAACATTATTTTTCCTGGAAAAAGACAAAAGAAACAGATAGCGAATGAGTAAGAAATTTGGAATTGCCACCCTAGAAGGTCAAATTGCCCCCTGGTGGGGTGTACGCCCCACGTTGGGAAACACTGATCTAGTGGAACAACTTCTGAAACACAAAGTTATGTTAAACTCTATATCTCATGTGTTATGAAAATTCCGTACTGTTCCACTAGATGCAGACACAGTTTTTCATAGCAGTAAGGCAGACATCTCATTTTCGATTACTAGATGTCCTACTGGTGTTCTGAGGCGACACTATATACAATAACTAGAACTTCTCTATTCAAAAGTTTTTTGACTTGATAAATAAAATCAAATGTATTTCTTTTGTTTTTGTATTGTTTGATTTTTGTGCTAAAATTGTTTCTTTTTCGTTACAGGGACAAATGATCCAGTTTTAAAGTGGTGTATTGTTAATATTTGTCTTGAAATAAAAAAAAAAACCTGAAAAAGTTCAATTTGTTTGTTCTTCCCTTACTAAAGTATTAATGGAACATTATCATCTTTAAAATATTAGGGGTCGATGCAGGGATTTTTTCTTGGTGGCCCATTTTGTGAAAAGTAAAAGTAACTTTTTGTAACGAAATATGAAATCCAGTTATTGAAATTAGAAGCAAGCATTTATTAATAACTTCTTTAAGTCCTTCTGCTAAAGTTTTAACTTCTTGGTGAACTTGTTTTCGTTGCAATTTACACATTTTAAAAGCTAATAATATAGAAATAAATAATGAAGACTCTATTTTTATGGAATAGAATTTTGTGAAGGGGCCTGTTTTATTAAATGGATTTTTCTGAAAGGGCCCTAAATGGGTCCCAAATTTTGTCTGCATCGATTCCTGAATACGGTTGCAGGTATTCCCTGCTATATACAATCTCATTTACTTTTCACTAAATAACACGATTTAGTAAAAACCTGATTGAGGCCTATTGCAATTTAAGCCTGTTAGCTTTTAATCTACTTGCAGTGTATTTTTCTTTAAGAAAATAGTATTTCATTACAAAGATTAAAATTTTATTTATTTTTATGTAATACATTTTTCAGTTACATTAAGTTCTCAACACAATTGAATTGCAGAAACAATCTTGCCGAGTCTCCTGATTTTGCCAGGTGATTCCTGTTTTTTTTTACATATTTCTCCCGATTTCCTAACATTTTTTCTTATTATAATTTTATATGTGCTAGAATTGTAGGCATTTATTTCTTTTCTGTGTTTGATTAATACTATTTCATACGATAGAACTTCAGGTCAAATATATATGATGGCTCTTTAAAATTTGCGACATGTTCAATTTTCATTCTTAAACACAACATCTGATAGCACTACTTTCGTTTTCTATAATGAATAAAATCTTTATGTTGCAAACTATAAATTCATTTTTTAATATGATCGTCATGCATAATTTTATTTTTGTTATTAATTTATTAACCCTTGGGGACGCAACCAGTATAAGTGCCACGTAAGGGCTCAGAATCCTTCATTATTTTTACTCATTTAATCGGAGCATTTTTGCGATTCAATTGCAGAAATATTTCTGCTTTGAAAAACTGGTGCTAAAAGATTAAAAATTAAGCAAAGGATTTCCGTTTTGAAGGAATTAACCCTTTATCTACTGACGATACTTATAAGTACCATTAAAATAACTTGTTATAAAATTCATTTAATGCATCGATTAGTTGTAATACAGTTTAAAATGAGTTATAGATGCATTACTTTATCTTGTTCCAAAAGCATTATGGGTTACACAAAACAAAAAATATTTTAAAATGGATGATTTCTTTTGCCATTGCATCTTTTCAAGTTTCTTAGGGGGGGGAGGGGGGTTTTCAATTTGGAAATATTTCTATTTTAAGAACACTATATTTGCATATTTCCTAATTGTACAAAATACTAAGAAAAATATTTGAGAATGGTTATAAACATACTTGCCAACTAAATTTCGGTAAAACTCAGAAGATTTTGGACAAAAAATCAGAAGATTTTGGTGAGAAATCAGAAGATTTTTTAAGTTTTACAACCCTTTCAGTAAGGATTAAAAAACAGCTGAATCCTTTTATAAATAAAAAAATTTCAAAGAGAAACTCGAATAAAATATTCACTAATTTGCAATTACACAATATATATTATAACAAAAAAGAATAGCTTGAATATATTAAAAATTAATATTTTTTTTTCTTTGAATATTCATAGATATCCTACCTTTCACATTAAAAGACACATAAAACTTCTGACATCTAATTTTTTTTTGGGGGGGTGGGGGTATCCACTTCTGACACTAGCTATGAGTTTTTTCCGCGGCCCTTTGATGAAATTCACGATCTTTAGCCGAAATTTGTGTTTTTTCGTGATCTTTTGACGAAATTTGGGGGGTGGTTGCAATTTTTTTACAATTTCTGGTTTTTTTCGCGTTTTTTCACGAAATCTGCCGTATTTTCACGATCTTTTGACGAAATCTGCCGTATTTTCGCGATCTTTTGACGAAATTTGCCGTTTTCTCACGATCTTTTGACGAAATTTAGCGTTTTCCATGCGATCCTTTGGCAGGGTTCCTACAGGTCAGGGAATTCGAAAATTTAGACAAAATGTCAGGGAATTTTTGAAATATTTGAAAAGGTCAGGGAATTTTTTATGTACTACTTCCATCGAAATTTCTATTATCGTCGTAAATGAAAAAATTTTGAATTATTCATCCAATCAAAAAATTTTATATGAAATTTGTGCAAACTGTTTAACAATATGAAAAATAATTAAAAAATCAGAAATTCATACAGCACATACTTTTTTTTTAGCATTTATCTAAATTAAAGTCCATTGTGGAGGGTTTTACAACAATATGTAGGCTGAATTTTTACTGAGAAAAGTCAGGGAAATTTTTAAATAAAGTCAGGGAAAACCTGGAAAAGTCAGGAAATTTTTTTATCAGAATTGCGTAGGAACCCTGTTTGACTAAATTAGCGTTTTCCATGCGATCCTTTGACTAAATTAACATGCCGATTTTTCGGAAGAATTCTGAAAAAATCTGAAGAGTTGGCAACTACGGTTATAAATATCGCACAAAATCCCTATAAATTCAAATTTAATTAATCCTTCTAAAATTTGTTAAATTATGTAAATCTTCTAATGTAGTTTAAACAGTTCGCGAAAAATGCTTTAGAAGATAAATTTTTTGTGAATTCATTATTCAATGCATAAAGGAATAATAAAGAATTGTCATTCATAACAACTTTCAAAAATGTATATTTTTGTGAGAAGGCAAAATCCATTACTGGTATTTATAATAAACTGTTTTAAGATGTATTTTTTACATTTGCTTAGTTAAAATCATTTATAAATTTATTAAGCATATACGGTTAACGGCTGTAATATTTAAAAATTACATTATTATTTTATCTTTACATTTAAAAAAAAAAATGAAAAAAAGGTCTGATTTTTGCCCTTGAACTTGGTAACTCTGTAGAATGCAGGGAACAGCTGTATTTAAGTTTCCCACGGTTTTGTAATTTTAATTTGAAGATATTGATTATTCAAAGACAGAGTCAGATAATATAGACGAACACGCGAAGGCCATTCATGGAAAATTTTCAAAGTTTGCAGACAGTTTTGATAGGTTTTTTTTTTAATTTCTTTATATATAAAATAAAATTAAGACCCCAGGCAGGGAATTGGTGCAATGCACGTCGCAGACTCTTGAGAAGGTCTGCAAACTATTTTTCAACTGGAGAAAAATTTTTTTTTAAGAAAGTCACAATATTAAAGAAGGGTTTGTCTCAAAAACAGTAGATAAACTGATGAGTAAGAGTTACTCTCTTCCATTCATGGACTAATAACTTTTTTATTCATTTATTCGTATTTCAGTTATTTTATAGATTAATAAAATAAGTTTTCTTGAGCAATCATAAATTTGATATCTTTATATAAGTTAATAATTAAAATATTTCACATTTTAATAAATGTATATATTTTTTAAAAGTTTCATTAGTTTTTCTTTCATTCATTAGTTGTCTGTATTAAGCGTACCATTCAATACTGCATTTCTTGACTGAGTTTTATTAATGCTTGTAAATTAATATTTTTCTTTTAATGGTGTTGCTTGGTGACACTCCGCTCGCATATAACTGTTCATTTTTGCTGTTAGCGGCAATATAGGACTCGGGAGAGGTGCAGCGTTTTTTTTTTTTTTTTGCAGAAAATTTTTAAGAAATTATTAGAGTTCACAGACAGTTTTACATTTTATCTAAGTCTGTTCAAAGAACATTGTATTTCTTTTTCTCCATTATATTCAAACACTTGTCCTGTTTTTTGAGCAATTTAAAATGTACACATATAAGGTAGCTAGATATACTGGGCAAGGCTGGAAATTTAGCAGCATTGAAAAAATGTGGATTGAGATCTAGAAATTTCATTGCTATATGCCACTGGTGGTGAGACACCCATTTCATTTGAGAAAGTCAAGAGTGCAGATCTATATCAAACAGCACTAGAATAAATTGTGCTCATGGATCATACCTTCAGTCCCAGGACTCATTTCAATCTTGGAGCTGTTTTACTCTTTGCAATTTTTATGTTGACTGTTACTCATTTTTTTTTCCATTTTAAATTGTATGCTTCTTGATAGAACAGCCTTTATGAAGTATTTAAAAGTTATACATTTCCATAAATACAGTAAACATCCTCTAATTCGTGATTTAAAGTAATGCCGTATTAGGAAATTTTCTGCATTACGGGATGAATGTCGAGAAAAACTTGTAGAAGTTGGGATAAAACAAAACACGACAGTAAAGAATGTTTATTTTTTAAACAGATTGAATATAATAAAAAAATATTTCATAAAGTACAACATATGTGCATGACTATGAAAACATGCACTTAAGGCCTACTTTTTGTTTTGTAGTGGTCTTCTCTTTTTTTTTTTTTTAATTTAGGAAGTCATTCCCTGTGATGTGGAATTTCATAATTTCCACATCGTTGAACGAATTGTTGTGCTCAGAAAACTTGATAAATGTATTCAAGGCATCAGGTGATTGATTCCAACTCATGTTGTTTGTCCCGCCCACATCTTCATCAGAGTCTACGTTTTGGGGCACTGTTGGTATGACGAAGTTCAGTGTTCGGGTTCAGCTCAATGTAAAAAAACTCCAACCAAGCAATACAGGTGAAAAATTTATTCTTTTCAAAACTATCTTGAAACATTGTTCGAAGCAATAAAATTATTTCGAGAAAACACAAAAAAACATATTTCATTAAACACAATTCTTGTGAAGTAAATAAATCTTGAGATTCCTTTTGTGTTTTATTTGACAGCACCACATCACAACATTTAGAACAATTAATATTTGAATAACATTATAAATACCGAGATTATGATAAATACATATCCCAGCCAAGAACATATATTCTGCTCATTTCGAAGAAATATATTCAAGCATTACTTCTGTGCATTAACTCACACTTGTTCACATAAATATTATAATTCCGAGAAAATATTTTTTCCCGACCAAACATTTCAAGATTTCTTTAGTAAACATTTACGAGGAAACATTTTTCCCCGTTCGAACACAATTCAAGTTTTTACACTTAACTAAAAGAATTCTAGTATCAATCTGCGTTCTTACGCAAACACACGTAGTGAACCACGTGACCTAGGCTGGGCTATTTTTAGATTTCCCCAGCGCAATTTCGTAACACTGCCCACCCATGAACATATGGGTGTTCATCACAAATAATTACAATATATCAAATTAATACAAATACAAAATAATGAAATTAATACAAATACAAATATAAAATAATGAAATGTTATACATACTTTAGGGTATTTAAACATGTTACAATGAAATTCTAACTAAAATAAGAAGAAAAAATAAGATTAATATATGAATTAATTTTTAGAGTCACAATCAGTTCCAAGTTCAAGAGGATAAATCAATTGGATGGGTCTTTTGAGAATACATTTCTCAGTTTTGACTTTACAGGACCTCACCTTACCGTCTCTTCCAGGAAATAATTCAATAATTTTTCCTAGACTCCAGAAATTTCTGGGTAATTTATCATCTTTGATTAGTACAATGTCATTTAATTTAAATTGGGGAAAATTAGTTTTGTTCGAGCTTAAATGAGCTGACCTTAAATTTAATAAATATTCCCCTTTCCATCTAGACCAAAACAAGCGCATTAATTTTTCACGATAGTTGTAAGATCTAATTAACTCTTTCCTGGAAGAGATATTCGGGTCAAGGTGAAGCCGAACTGGTGGCAGAGAAGATATTCTTCTCCCAATTAAGAAGTGAGCAGGGGTTAATGGTAGGGGGTCTGGACCTTCCGGCGAGAAATAGGTTATAGGGCGAGAATTGACCATGCCTTCAATTTCCACTAGTACAGTATTCAGTTCAATCACAGTCAGGGATGACTTGCCAAGAGTTTTCCGCAATGCGGTTTTAATAGTCCTAACCATACGTTCATAAAATCCCCCCCCACCATGCTGCTCGTTCGACTATGAACTTCCACTTAATGCAATGGGAAGAAAAAAAATCTTGTACATCTGGATGAGTTATAATGGACCAAAGTTTTTTCAAGTCTTTTTCGGCCCGTTTGAACGTCTGAGCATTATCTGTATATATAACAGCTGGCATTCCTCGTCGTGAGAGGAATCTACGGAATCCTAGTAAAAATGTTGAAGTTGACAAATTGTCTACAAGCTCCAGGTGGACATTTCTGGTTACTGCACACGTAATCAGCAAAATGTATTGCTTATTATCACAGTCTTTTACGTACAAAGGTCCTGCAAAATCACATCCTATCACACTGAATGGATTTGCCTGTTCTACACGATCAGCTGGCAATGGAGCTACCGTTTGGTCTCCTGGAGTTGAAGAAAACCTCTTGCATATAATGCAGTTTTTTAGCACACTTCTCACAGTTTGTCTAGCCTTTAGTAGCCAGAATCTTTCTCGAATTTGTAGAAGTGTATGGGCAACAGCAGAGTGAAAAACTTTATTATGAGCATCCCAAATTATTAGTTCTGCCAATTTAGTTTTTGGCGGAAGAATTATTGGATGCTTTTCATCCACCGATAAATTAGTCTTACAGAGTCTTCCAGAGACTCGCAAAACTCCTTCTGGATCGAGGTATGGGTTCAAGGAAAGTAATTTAGAATCTCTAGGAAGCGGTTTAGAATTTTTCAGGCATATGATTTCTTTCGCGAAAATTTCATTTTGACAATTTTTTATCCAAAAAATTTCTGCTTCTCGTATTTCCTCTGACGTAAGATTAGAATTTTTCTCGCGTTTTTTCTTTAGCATTTTGATAAAGAGTATAACATAGCCAGTTACTCGTAATAGTTTTTTAAGGTTACTGTATTTGTTTATTTCAATTAGATTTTCCTTAATAATTGTTGCATTAACAATAATTTTACTTCTGGCTTCAATTTCAATTTCAGGGTTGACTGATTTTGTTTTATACTTATCATCCTTGGGCCAAAATTTTTCAGATTTACTAAGCCATTCAGGGCCACACCACCATTGATTTGAGTTCAATAATTCTTTAGCTGATAGCCCCCTAGTCAGCATATCCGCAGGATTATCCTTGCTAATTACATGCCTCCAAGAACTAGGGTCGCTCATTCCCTGTATTTCCGTTACCCTATTGGCAACGAATGGCTTCCATTTGGATGCAGCTCCTTGAATCCAATGTAATACTATGGTCGAGTCTGTCCACAGTACTATTTTTTCGAAATTATAGAAAATACTTTTTAAGTGATTAGCTATCCTAGCAGCTATTAGAGCACCTAAAAGTTCGAGTCTTGGCAGCGTTATTTTCTTCAGCGGGGCTACTCTAGCCTTAGCCATAACAAAACAAGTCTTAAAGAGCCCTTCGGAAGATTTTAATCGGAAGTAGGCTACCGCTCCATAGGATTTTAAGGAAGCGTCCGAAAAAATGTGAAGTTCTACCCTGTCCTGCACTTCACCCGAGTGATAATAATATCTAGGTATTTTTAATTCTTCAAGCAATTTTATTTCCTGATACCATGTTCTGTACTTAATTTTAAATTCTTCATTAAATTCATCGTCCCAGTCCAACCCACTCTGCCATAATTCTTGTAGAAAAATCTTAATTCTAATCAAAAATGGTGACATAAATCCAATAGGATCAAATATTTTGGCGGCAGTTTGGAGAACATGCCTTTTGGTAAATTCCAAGCTGTCACCCACTGACACTAAAGATGCCAAATCTATGGCCAGAAAATCCTCTTCAATATTCCAGTTTAACCCCAATACTTTGGACTCTGCACAATTTTCATTAATTTCTATAACCGGGTTACCATTCCACGATTCCTTTAATTCTTGTGAATTAGTAACGAACTTTCGCAATTGCATATTAGCATCTTTAAATATAGAAACTGCAGTAGTTGTTAGTTTCATGGCTTCTGCAACCGTGGATGCTCCATAAATTAAGTCATCCACATATAAATATTTATTAATCATTTCATAAGCGGTGGGTTCCGTTTCCTTATAATTACCAATATGTTTTTTAATTGTAGAGGCTAAAACATAAGGGGAGCTGGTTACACCGAAACAGTGACGGTTAAAATGGTATAAAACGGTGCGTTGATCTATGTCGCAGTCATCGAAATACAAAAAACATAATTTCTATCATTTTCTGATACCTGTATTTGTAGAAAGGCTCTAGCAATATCCCCCGTGAAAGCAATTTTAAACTGTCTAAAATTTAATAGCACATCTATGAGATTAGGATTTAAATTTTCCCCCGCAAAGAGACATTGATTTAGACTTTTTTCCCCATTTTTTCGGCTACTCGCGTCAAAAACTATCCTGGTTTTTGTAGTAGAAGAACTCGGTCGGGACACTGATTGATGGGGCATTACATAATCGATAGAGCAATTATCACTACATTTCTCAATAATTCCCTCACTCAATTGCTCTTTCATAATTTCATTATATTTCAAAAACAAAGATTTATCACTCTTTAATCTTTTTTCCAAACCCGCAAAACGCTTTTTTGCAACCTCGTAATTATTAAACAAATTTTGTTTATCTAATTCATTACACCATAACAAGGGAGTCATATATCTATCATTTTTAAAAATGATTTCTTTCTGGAATTGATTAATGACCTCATAAGTCTCTTCGTGCTTTTGATCATTAGAATCGATTAAAAAAGACTCGATGTGCCATAACTTTCTAAGATCGTTTTCTGGAGGTAAACAAATTACATTTAAACAGGGACTTGTGTGAGAATTATTACTGTCAACTCGACCGACCAAGGTTTTACCAAATATTGTTGGCTGCATAAATAATTGATGATTAATTTTTTCGACAGATCCTATTATAGTTTCAAATAAATAATCTGCCCCAAGCAATATCTGAACAGGTTTCGAATGAATAAATGTGTCAGCCAATACATGTTTATCTAGATATAATTTATCTATCAACTTATAATCAACAGAAGTCATTATCTTAGTACCGCTAATAATTTCAGAAACCAGCGCTCTTACAGTTATTTTTTCATAAGGATGATGACAACTAATAATAGTTAAAATTACGACATTAAACTCCTTTTCTATGGCTTCGCGGTTCGCAAACGTATAAACCAAAAGTGTTTCCTTAGTAACAGGTTTTAATTTTAACGCTGAGGCTAAACTTTTTGTAATGAATGTTCTAGAGGATGCAGAATCATATAAAATTCTCGTGTTTAATTTATTTCCTGTTCCCTGCACTTGTACACAGGCAGTTTGCAACAATGTTGCATACTTTTCGGGTGAATTATTTGTTTTTACTACATATGAAAACACGGTTTGACTTTTGTCATTTTTAGACGTTTCGGCTTTCACTAAGCCATCATCGGGACGCGTTTTTGTCGATTTTTTAGTGGGGCAAAATAAATAATTATGCTGATTACTTTTGCACAATTCACAAGGCGGTATTTTTACCTTACACAAAGATATTAAGTGCGATTTCAAGAAGCATCGGTAACATCTCCCATCTTTTTTCAACTTATATCTTTTCTGTTCATCGGTAATCTCGTTACACTTTAAGCTTGAATGATTCGAGTTACAAAAAATGCAAACATTTTTCACAACAGTATTAAGCGCGACTGAAGTGGGAACATTAGGTTTTATCCTAGGAGCCCTTTTTTCCCATCGTGTTACTTCGTGATTTTTTAAGGAAAGCCCTGACACTGCATTAGCTGCTTCGCGCGATTCTATTTCAAACTTTATGAAATTCATTAACTCATTCACGTCACCAGCTTTTTCAGCATTTTTCTTTCTCTGAAATTCTATAACTAAGTTATGTGGTAACTGTTTTAAGATAATTGGTATTAATAAATACCCAAAATTATCTGACGCCACCCCAATGGCTTTCAAGTTCCGAATGCTTACCTCGCATTCGTCATATAAATCCCGTAACAATTTTATGTTCGCGGTTGATTTTACCGGTTCTAGTTCTAACAACTTATTTATAAAACCGCTTATCAAAATTTCTGGTTTACCGTATCGATTCTGCAGTAAGTCTAAAGAGTGTTGATAATTAGTTTCGTTTAGCGTCAAACCGGAAATTGATCTAAGCGCTTCACCTGACAAAAATGATTTTAAGTAATTGAATTTGTCAATTTTGGTTAAATTCTCATTCGAATCGATTGTACTCTTAAAACTATTCATAAATTCTAAAAAAGTATTTGGTTCCCCTTTAAAGACTGGTATAGTTATTTTTGGCAAATTTATTGTTGCCGGCTTAGCACTAACATAAGGAATTGTACTCCCATTAAATACAGAACTAGTATCAGGCTGATCAGAATCAAATTTAAATTTTTTCAAATTCATTTTAATTTTGAATTTAGCTTCATTAATAACATCATCGTAATCGATGCTCGTTTGAACATCATTTTCAAAAACGGTTCCATCATCTATTAATTCCTGAATTTGATTGTTTACTACTTTTAATTCGTTTTGCTTTTCTATTATATTATTTAAATATTCATTCAACTGATCGAAATTACTTTTATTTTCAAAATCAATACTTTCTATATAAGATTCAATTTTTGTTATAAGCTTGGTTATAGAGGTCTTCATGACCTTTCGTTTACCTTTAGATTTTTCTACATCCATAATTTACAATTATAGAATAACTTTCATGCATAGAACAAAATTGGTTACAGTACCTTTTTTTAATCCGCGACGAGAAGACGAATAAGCCGATGACGGGTAATCCAATATTTGCAATCCAGATTCGGAGACTGTGAAATCCTATGGAGCACACTCACTAATTTAATACTTATATAATCTTGAAATCTACTTCAAATCTAAAGTCCAGGTGTTCGGCACCATGAAAAATTTATTCTTTTCAAAACTATCTTGAAACATTGTTCGAAGCAATAAAATTATTTCGAGAAAACACAAAAAAACATATTTCATTAAACACAATTCTTGTGAAGTAAATAAATCTTGAGATTCCTTTTGTGTTTTATTTGACAGCACCACATCACAACATTTAGAACAATTAATATTTGAATAACATTATAAATACCGAGATTATGATAAATACATATCCCAGCCAAGAACATATATTCTGCTCATTTCGAAGAAATATATTCAAGCATTACTTCTGTGCATTAACTCACACTTGTTCACATAAATATTATAATTCCGAGAAAATATTTTTTCCCGACCAAACATTTCAAGATTTCTTTAGTAAACATTTACGAGGAAACATTTTTCCCCGTTCGAACACAATTCAAGTTTTTACACTTAACTAAAAGAATTCTAGTATCAATCTGCGTTCTTACGCAAACACACGTAGTGAACCACGTGACCTAGGCTGGGCTATTTTTAGATTTCCCCAGCGCAATTTTGTAACAACAGGAACTAATGAAAATTTATTAACATTTTTAACACAATAATAAAAGGTAATTTACTTCTAGATATTAAACGGGAGAGAGGAAATCCACAAGTAAGGGGTACGCCTGAGCGTACCCTCAGACCACAAGGTCTTTTTACGTGCTTACATGATGAGAGCAGAAGTTTGAAGAGAGTGATTTCATAAGAAACATATAAGACTTGGCGTTACAACATCGCCAAAATTTTAGCATTAGAATTAGTGTACGGAAAGCAGACAAAGAGTCATATTTACACACCAAAATGATTAGCCCAGAATCTAGCATCCCGACAAAAACAACGAAAATCGCGTGATGCAGAAAGGTTGCCAGAAAAACGGTTCTACATATGTATATATTACAGACGCCTCTAAGCCGGCCATAAACTATCAAAACAAATGATTACTAGGGGGCTCAGACCCCTGCTCGCTAACGCTCACCAACCCCCACGAATTGCTACGCAATTGATATTGGGATCGCTACGCGATCCCAGCTCTCTTCGCTCACTTGCCACTATTTATGTCAACTCTAGCCAGAATGAGTGCTATCATAAATCATTACAACGTATTAAATTTACAAATATTTTTAATGTATAAAAAAGTAATGGAAAACTGTTGAAAATATAAATAAAAACGTATCTTGGAAACAGAATTAATTAAAAAACTTAGTGAAAACAAAATAAAAAATATTTTTAGTTGGGCCGCTATGAGATCCGAGCAAGCAACATATGAAATTTTAAAATATTTTAATTCATTAAAAAGTAATTGAAAATTTTGTTGAAAATATAAATAAAAATGCATTTATCAAAAGTTTGGCGCTATGACTTGTTGATCATCATTGAGGAAGCTGAGTGAACAGGAAATTGACGCCGTTTAAATTTAAATGGCATGTTAGTGTCAGATGGGGTCCTTCTCCTTTCATTTTGCCTATAGTATAGAAAACCATGGCTTAAATTAATTTAAAACTATAATAAGACGCTATAAAACATGCTACATATCACGCTATCGAAATGTAAACAAAACGTTTTCGCCTGTGTCTAAATACAACCTTGGATAAAAAAGATACATCACCGTAAAACAGACCAATAGCAATTGTCATTCATGTATTGCACAAACGGTTTGCGTTAAAAGAGAGATCCTGTCTGAATTTTGATTTGCTGAATGTTTTGGGACATGTGACCGTAACTACCACTGAGAAACATCGCTTTGGCTGTTGCCAAATAGCAAGCTACAAATACAGCCCTTTTTTAGCGCTACATAAGAGAAATATATATATATATATATCAGGGGTGATTGTGTTCAGGGTGTAGCCCGGATTTCCGGGTTTTTCGATCTATCCTTCCGGGTTTATGAGATCGTTACGTTTAGTGGAAAATTCGGACATAAAAAAAATCGCGAATTTCGACATGGTCGCCAAGAAAAAAATCGACAATTTCGTCAAAGGATTGCGGGAAAACGCAAATTTCGTTTAAAAATCTCGAAATAAACACGAATTTTGCAAAAGATCCCCAAAAAAACTAAGATTTTCGTCGAAAGATCGCGGGAAAAACAGACATACGTCAAAGAAACGCCGGGAAACCGGACATATCGTCAAAGGAACGTGGGGAAAATAGACATCTCGTCAAAGGAACTCGGGGAAAATAGAAAAACGGCAAATTTACTACAAAAGATAACGAAAAAACGGCAAATTTCGTAAAAAGGATCGCGAAAAAACGGCAAATTTCGTAAAAAGGGATCGCGAAAAACGGCAAATTTCGTCAAAAGATCGCGAAAAAGCGGCAAATTTCACCAAAAAAAATCGCGAAAAACGGTAAATTTCCTCCAAAAGATCGCAAAAACGGCAAATTTCCTACAAAAGATAACGAAAAAACGGCAAATTTTCTACAAAAGATAACGAAAAAGCGGCAAATTTCGTAAAAAGGATCGCGAAAAAACGGCAAATTTCGTAAAAAGGATCGCAAAAAACGGTAAATTTCGTAAAAAAGATCGCGAAAAATGGCAAATTTCGTCAAAAGATCGCGAAAAACCGTAATTCCCCCGCTGCCGCCGATGTATTTTCGAAAATGTGATGTTAATTTCCGAAAAAAAAAATTTCACTCGGAATCTCCCCTGACTCTCCATTTGATGAAGTCATTTAGCTTTGAGTGAAATTAATGTAAGTTTACCGAATTATGTTTTTCTGCAATTTGTATATTTCAAACAATGGCAGAAATATGTCATTTGATTGTCATGCTGTTGCAGCATCGGTTGTTATGTAAATTGATATTGGTATATTTTGCATCGATAATTTTCAGGGTTTTTCACTTTGTATCAATTAATTTTCAGGGTTTTTCACTCTGAGTCACAATCACCCCTGATATATGTTCGATGATTGCTACTTAAAATTGCGAAATACTGAGAAAGATACGTTTTAACACAACTGACAAATAAAATTAACGAACATGAAAGGTGATTTTCAAAGACAGCCTCAATAAACTTTTATTTTACATTTTTGATATATTATTTCAACGGTCACTTTTACTAAGTAAGGAATGAGACCAACTTATATCTATCGCTGGCGACGCAAAAGAAAAAAAAAACAAAATAACATGCCTTGAAATCAAAAGCAGGTGGTTTTAACTTTTCTGTTTTTATTTTATTTTATCTTAATGGCCGCAAATGTTATTGAGAAACTATAATAAATTCTGAAGTGAAAATTACTGCATTACATTCGAGATAAATGAAAGAAAGAAAAAAAAAAACGAACAGATAAGATTCGAAATGGATTTTAAGCGTCAAGTTAAATAATAAATTTTTACATAACGAAGGGAAAAAACGACATGCTTCAAAAGCCAAAATAAATGAATTAAATTAATTTTGAAGAAATAAGGATATGTGATAGAACTCTGTCACAATTGGGTTGATAACACTCTGAATGGTGGCCTCATCTGCCAAAATTTCCTCTGTCGGCTCATCAAAATCCGCTTCAAACCACTCTTATTTCTTCTCGATTCAGTTGTGACATGTAAAACAGCCTAAAACATCTTCTACTTCATCGTCAACTATATAGCTTTCAGTAACTTCAACATTTTTGTCCATTACTTCAGGAATTTAGTAGCATGCTGTATTATCCAGCATGCTACTAAATTCCATATTTAGTTATGTAAAATATAGGTTTTTGCTAAAGCTTGGTGAAAAGAGAAGTGTGGTATTTTCATTTATACAAGGAATAAGAATGACCTTATCTTCAACATCTAGCAAGAAGAAAAAATCTATATGTATACATATATTTTAATTATTTCATATAATTAAGCATATGAGTACAATGCTTCTCTTCCTTCTCCAGTCTAATTAGTTTTCAAATCTGTGATGCATTGATACAAATAGCATCAATTTATGTTAAATAATTCCGCTAATGCCAATTCATTAAATTTAGGTTTTTGGCCCTTGTTTTACAAGAAGTTTAAAAAAAAGATAGGACCATTAGGGGCTATGCGCATATGACGTTAACTTTTTGGCAATTTTGGACCCCTCACCTACCCTGATATCGTTATCAATGTCTAAAAATTCTTTTTATATTTACATTTTTTTCTTTAAGGGAACCGGGAAAGCAAAATTCAACCAAAAAATCGATTTTTACTTTTTTATATCATTAAATAGTTTAAACTTTTATCTTTCCAACGATCTATCACGCATGTTTATATATTAAAAAATAAGTGTTGAATTATTCATTCTTTCTAAGAGTACTTTACAGGTTAATGGCCATGTAAATCTGTAATTGACTGTTTCTCAAAACTTGGATTTTTCATGTTTATGTTTCTTTTTTTCAGTATGTATTAAACTTAAGAACTCAGATTTTTATTTAATACTTATATTATGTTATATTGTATACTTTAACACAAGGATTTAATGATTTGTTGAGAATTATTTATTTTAGGCAGTGAAATCTCACCAAAAATGCTAATTTAAAAATGACTTTCAATAAACAATTAATAATTAATTTTGAGTTTCGCTTATAAAGAAAATGGTCTGTTAAAATATGTAAATCATGTTATTCTAACTACTCTAAAAAATCTAGACCTCTATCTTTCACCATTTTTGAGAAAAAGGTATATAAAGTTGGTGAATTTAACATGACTGAGATAGGGCTTTCCCGTCCCCCTTAATACGTTTGCAATTATATACATTTATTATTTGCATATTTTACTGATTTAAATGATCAATAAAATATTACTATTCGCCATGAAATAACTTTATAGCAAATAATACTTTAAGGAAATGCTTCTTATTTTAAAATAGATTTTTGTTACACAATGCATTCAACAATAATATTGTCTTCTTTCACTTGCTCCCTTGACATTTGAGGGGTAAGCAGAGCTAAATATCAACAAAACAGGTGACCAACATTCTTCCCATTTTTTTAATTAGTAAACATAACAAGTATCACTTCGAACCTGGGTTCTCTAACAATGCATTATATCACATATCGCAGAAGAATAGGAATGCCGAACGTTGGGATAATTCGTATTTTGGAATAAAATGGTTTTATAATTACTTAATCTTTTAGTATTACCTTTGTATTTTCATAAAAATAGATTACATACTAAGAAAAAAGTTCATAGAATATTTTGACGTGGTTGCATGTTAAATGGTATCGATATAAAAATTCCCCCCCCCCCCCTCTAAAGTGATAATTTTATATATGTATAGCTCTTACATATAAGACCTGTTTTATGATATACCTGTTAGTTCTTCAGTGTCTTTTTTAAGTGTGTTATGTATAAATTTGTGATTCACTTATTTCTACTGTTAAAAAATATTGCATTACAGAAAAATTTTTTGCTATTAATGCGGTTTGTCTCAGAATGCTTAAAATGCTGCCACATGTTGTTTAACTAACGTAAATTTATGTAAATCAGTAAAGAATTCTCATATTAGCATCTGGAAATTATCCCCGAATGCTGTCTGATAACTTCCCTGATGTTTCTGAAAAGTTTTTTTTTTCTTCTCCAACATGGACATCCAAATAATGCTACTGCTTTGTTTCCAGAAAGATACCATACCCTAGTATATGAACGCTAAATAGTGCTTTTGCTATTAGCCACATGAAGTAGCACTTTTGCATAAAATCATTTGATAAGTTAAAAAAAAAAAAAAAGGCAGCAAATTCTCATCTTTTGTATTGAACCAACTTTTCAGAATGAAAAAATAAATTTTAAAGGTGCATTTAACGAGTTCCTCTTTCAGATAAAATATACAGCAATTACAAGGAACAAAGGAAAATATGGCCGGGAAATTGACATTTGAAATAGGTTAATCAAAAAGTTAAACAGCTATTTTTTATAGCATTTAGGCTACTAATTGGTAGAAGACTGTGTAAGCTGCTAGTTTTTAAGAAAATACTAATTGAAATGGAAAAATAGTTGATTTAACTAAAAAAAACTTTTGGCCAGATTCTGTTTACTGTGTGAGTATTACTTCTTCTATACACTAGTAAGTAATAAATGCTCCACATTATTTTGTAATTCAAGAAGCATGGCCAAACTCTATTCCCCTTATATATAAGGAAGGGAAGAATCGAGTTTAGCCGTGGTAGAAGGGAGCAGTAAATTAAAGTATTAGTTTCAAAGTAAAACACAGCAATTTTTAAACATACTATAAAATTTTTATAAATGTTTACAATTTCAAAAATTTATGATACTCTTTATAGCTGTCCAATTGGTTATTTTTGGAATTAAATCTGAGAAAATATGAAAGGCTTGGTGGGCCACGTGTTTGACATGCCTTTCTGTAGAGCGATGCATTAATGAATGAAAGGTTATTGAAAATCATTTCAACTCTCATATAATGAAATGTAACAGATTTGAGTGAAAATGGATGTTTTCTTCCAAGCGTAATGTTTTCGCTCACAGATTAACTTGATTTTATAGGATCTTTTTATTTAATTGCTGCAGATTTGGTTCATGTCGGACAAAATTATTGTTTGAGGTGAATTCTGGACCAACGGAAACTATTTTGTCGGGTTTCGATTTCGTTTTAAATAGTGATGCACCGAATATTCGACTTTTTGCCATACTACCGAGTACTTGGGTAGGCCTAATATCAAACTATTAGGTCTGCCGAATATACTTAAACATTAAAAATATATATTTGTAAAAACGTTACACAAGTAACTCTAAATTAGGAGTGCACAACCTTTTTAAGAGAAGGAGTGTGTTCAGATGTGCATTTCGCGCCGCGCGCGCGCTCAGAAGTTTATGTCATGGAGTAGGTCTTATCTAAGAAAGGAATTTTAACATAATTCAATTATTTCATTATTTTTAATGGTTCAAAAAAGGTAAAACCAACGACTATATTTCTTTATCCTTCCAAAACATGGTTTTCGTAACAGGACTACATGCCTATGTTCACTCAGATAAAATCTAAAATAGTCGGGAAAAACATCACGTGACCTTCTTTATCTACTTTAGCCCATTTAGCATTTAAAATTAGTTAACCAACCGCGCGCAAACTCCGCGCAAGCTGCTCAAAAAAATTGTGTGGGCGATTTGATCACGTGATTGTGCGTTTTCTGCTTATGTGTTATTGGTTGTGCTTTGTTTGGTAGGTTGATTGATACAATTTAAGAATTCAACTGGTGATCTAAAAATTTTAACTTTTTAACAATTTTCTTTTTATTTATTTAAAAATGATTTATCAGTTGATTTATAACTTCTGTGATAAATAGAATGCTGTTAGTAAACCAAGATTGTGATATCAACATATGAGATTTGTTTGTAATCTACTATACTGGATGGATTTCAATGGAATTTGCACTGTTAGTTAGACAGTTTTTCAGAGAAGGTTTTAATATATATATTTCTTATTTTATGATTGCATATTTTAATACCGTGTGGATAACAGACCAAAATACATCATAAAACATGAGAAATAAATGGCATTCAAAATTCGGTTAGTATAAGCAAAATACTTACTTATACTTTCAGTAGAAAATTTATAAACATTCTAATCATACTTTATTCACTACAAAACTAGACAGCAGACCTATATATTTTATCTCTTTAAAAAATATATATACAGATATTTTTAGTTAAAATAATCTACAACTATTGCATTTTATTTTTATAATATTCAAAGTAAAATATGATTTCCAGCCTAGTCTCGATAAAAATTCACTCGTAAAGTATTAAAAAAGAAAATCAATGAATTATCCTACGTGCAAAAGGATATTTTTGCACAATATAGTATATTATTTTTTCATTTGGATTTGCTAAATGTTTATATCATATTATACATATACATATATAATCACTTAGAAACGAAACTTTAAATATTTAAAAGGCGTTCAGATGTAAAACTTTCATCTCGAAATACCTTATTTCCTCACATTTAAATAGATATTTTATTTTATTATTATAATAAAAATACACGTGCCTCTGTATAATAAAAATAAAAAATATATCTTCATCAAAAATATCTTATTCATTATGAAAAATATAAAACAACCAATAAACAAAACAAAAAAAAAATTATGATTACAATGTGGTACTGGAAGGATTCGAACCCAGAACCCCTAGTCTCGAGTTCACTGCCTTATCCATTCAGCCATCTAGCACACGTTCCTTTTGTAACAAAATATCTTTATAATTAGCATCATAATTAATCAAATCCATGATCTGTTCCTGAACACACTACGTGTTATTCCATCCATGATATTTACCCACTCCATGTTCCTGTCTCCTGAGCTCGCGCGCGTAGCGCGCGTGCAGCCTGAACACACTCAAGGGCTACTTGCAAAAATGTCGAGGGTCATATCGCAGTAACACAGAGAGAATTCTATTTCGGGGAGGGGGAGATTTGTGGGCTGTAATCAGATTTTTAAAAAAAACCTTGTTTCAAAGTGGGCAGTTTTTTTAGGTAAAATGTTTTCGCAGCCGATGAACGAAATTTGGAATTTTTTGGCGCCTCATCGACAAAATTCGCGATTCTTCCGTGCCTTATCGACGAAACTGAATTTTTTCTGCTAACGATCAACGAATTTTTTTTTTTTTTCCTTCGCATCTGGTCGACAAAATGCACAATTTTTCCACGCCCGATCAAGAAAATTCGTGATTCTTAACTGACTGACGAAATTTATAAGTTTTTTCCCGCGGCAATATGACGGAATTCGCGATTTTTCCGCAGACAATCAACAAAATTTGAAATGTTTCCGCTCCTGAGCGTCAAAATTTGCGATTTTTCCGCCCTTGATCGACGAAATTCGCGATTTTTTCATGCCTGATCAACGAAATTAAGATATTTTTTGCCTTAGTGGCTGAGGAAATTCGCAACTTGGAAGTTTCATATCTTGATAGCTATGGTATCGGCCGGCCGATTAAAGGAATTCGCGATTTTTAACTGACTGACGAAATTCGATTTTTTCCTGCAACTTATGGTAAAAAATTGCAACTTTTTCCAATTACAAATTGATGAAATTCGCAGGCCACATGTTGTGTATCCCTTTTCTAAATTAATAAAGCAGGGGTCGATCCAGTCAAAATTTGGGGGCTATTTAGGGCCCTTTCACAAAAATCTATTTAATAAAATAGGCCCCTTCACAAAAATAAATTTAATAAAATGGGCCCCTTCACAAAAATGAACTTAATAAAACAGGCCCCTTCACAAAAATGAACTTAATAAAACAGGCCCCTTCACAAAATTCCTTTTCATAAAATAGGCTCCCTACGTAACATTCTTTTTCATATAAACAGTTTTAAAATATGTAATTTGTAAATAAAACCAGGTCACGAAAAACAAAAACTTTAGCAAGGGGATTTAAAGAATGTTTTTGTTCATAAATTCTTGGTTCAGATTTGAGTAACCGGATTTTAACTTTCGTTACAAAATGTTATTTTTCACAAAAATATTATAAAATTCACAAAAATAACTTTTACTTTTCACCAGGGGTGCAGAATATGTCCGATCCGGCGATCTAGGATTGGGGGAAATTTTAACCACCTGGGGAAATTTTGCAGAAACATATACAATTGATTTCGATTTTAACAACGGATTCCATGAGATAGAAAAATTTCCCTACAAATAAAAGGATCCGTTTGGTGACTTTCACAAAATCGATCTCTGAATAATGTGTAAAGTATATAGAAGGAGATTCTGTACTGAATTTTCTGAAAATTTAACGTATTCGGTTCCGAACATTAAAAAAAAATCGGTCATCAATTTGAAAATTAGGACATAAAAATACCGCGAATTTTGTCCAAGAATTACGGAGAAAACGTGAATTTCGTCACAAGATCGCAAAATAACCACAAATTTCGTCAAAATATCGCGATTTTCGTCAAAGCTTGGTGAAATAACCGCGAATTTTCGTCAAATTTACGGGAAAAAAATCCGCAAATTTCGTCAAAAGTTCGCAAAAGAGCCACGAATTCCATCAAAAGATGGAAAATAACCGCGAATTTTGTCAAAGAATCGTGAATTTCGTCAAAGGAGGGCGAAATAACCCCGAATTTCGTCAAAAGAAGGCAAAATAGCCGCAAAACTAGTCTAAAGATCGCGAAATAACCACAATTTTCGTAAAAAGATCGCTAAAAAAAGCAAATTTCGTCAGAAGATCGCGAAAAAACGCGAATTTCGTCAAAGGGCCACCAAAAAAAAAAAAAAAAAAAACAATGCTTGGAGTCCTCCCTTTTCCCCACTCTGCTGTAACCTTTCAGAAAATTTGCTGTGAATTAAAATAAAATATTTCTCCGAATCACCCCTGCTATATATACTCGCTCATAAGTTGAGAAATATTGGAAAATTTAATTTTCTATACATACGGTAATACAGCATTTACCTATAACATACCGTAAAATTTTGGGGAAATTTTCATGTGGAATGGGGGAAATGTTGGGAGTAGAAACATTTTCTGCACCCCTGCTTTTCACAAAATAGGCCCCAAGAATAAAAACTTGCATCGACCCCTGTAAAGATATTCAGGATAATCAGAAAGAAACGTATATAACCCTGCAGTGCTCTCCCGAAGTCCCACAGATGCCAGGGATGTTTCTTTTTTAATTGCTTTATAAACGGATGGGCAATGAATTAAACGACCTAAATGTATATTAGTACAGCACAAATATACCTGGCGTCTGTCGGACGCTGCACGACCTTTAACGTAACAATATGCCACGCGAGCACCGCAGGGTTAAATAAAAGAGTGCCTTTACATTATTTACTGTTTTATAAGAATCATTTAAGAAAATTAACCATTATGACGAACTTCATTGGAATTAACGATTGTACAAATGAAATTTCCTGAAAGTTGTCTGATAAATAATCTGTTTCTTGCTTTTTCTCGCAAACAGAGTGTTTCTGAACAAAATGGAAAAAAAACTTTCAGGGGCGAAAGTAGAAAACAAAATATACAATTTTTGTCCAGGAAACCAGAAGATTTATGAAAGTAAAATAGATGAAATCTTTCAGAGAAAGAAATCGCAATCCATTTATTCAGTCAAAAATACAATGTATCTCACTCCAGGTCAAACTTTAATTTTCGTTTGTTGCAATAATGAAGATATTGTAAATTTATTTTCCATAGTTACTTTGATTATATATTTGTGAAATATGATAATATCACATTTTATACAATAATAATATATTAAATTTAAAAAATCAAAAAACCCGACTGCGTAAAAAGCTAACTAATTATTTCTCATCAATGCGAATTTTTTTTTTTTTTTTTTTTTTTTTTTTTTTTAATTGTATTGATGACTTTTAAGTTGTGTTTAATTGTTAGTTCCTATCTATAAACACTTTTGATGAGGTCTATAGATGTCTATGGTGGTTAGAGTTGCAGTAAAGCTAGAGATCCTATCTACACAACTTCCAGCTTGTATAATATTTTAATGGAGCTTCTGAGTGTAAAATAGTCAATGAAACATCGTCTTCATTTTGAAAGACCTATCCAATGATATGCCACTCAATATGGTATAATTTTTTTTCGTCTCTGCCGCCATTTTGTATTTTACGGCTGCCATTTTGAATTTATAAGAACAAAACCTAGCCTATAACCATCGGACCGTTAAGACGAATCGATAGAGACCTCATTCATTAAAATCCATCCAGCCGTTGGCATGTTTCGAGGGTATTAAGAAATCCACATACCCAGATACGCGTGAAACACATAACCCTTCTTGGCAGTCGGGTAAGAATTACCTGGGTGGTTCAATAATTATTGTCCCTAGTGTATATAAAATATTTGTACTGCGATGTTTGTTGTGGAATATTGAAGCCTAATGTCTTAGATGCCTATATGCTCAATTTCAGAACCGTAGCTGTTATATTCATATAGTTTTCGAGGGAGGAGTGAAAGGCTGATTTTTAGCTTATGGGGCTAGATTTGTGACAGTGGATGAGACGTAACTACTGTCGTTTGGACTCGGGATCATAGTGATGTGGCCACATCTCATCCGCTGTCACAAATGTAGCCTTATAAGCTCCGAACCAGCATTTGACCCTCACCCTCATCCTTAAAAACTCCCTCCAAAACTATGTTAATATAGCAGCTACGGTTCTGAAATTGAGCATATAGGCATTTAAAAGATTAGGCATCTATATTTCACATCAACCATCGCAGTACAAATATTTTATATACATTAGGGACAATAATTATTGAAGCACCCACGTAATCTATGCAAATCTCGCTGAAATATCTTCATTATTGTTAAGTTGTGAACGAAAATTCAGTTTCGGTTTGTAGCTTGTAGTTACACACCGCGTATTTTTGATTGAATATATAATACTGTGTTTTTAAGTGGGTTGAGGTGTTTCTTGTTCAAAAAAATCTTTGTCTTGATTACATTTCTCCTGAAAGCTTGTTACCTGTATATTTGGTACCTCTGAAAATGATCATCCACTTCAAACACTGTTCTTTGCTGCATTTGAAAGCTTCCTTCCTAAATAAAAAAGAACAGAAATGTTATTCTTGCTGAATTGCCAACATTTAAACATTTTTTACTTGGTGCCTTCCTGACAAATAAACAGTATATGATTAATTTTTTTCTTCCGATTTCTTCGAAATTTCTCTTTGAAATTAATATATATATATTTTTTAATATATAAGAAAATTTGGTACTTTTCGGTTAGTCGGTCGCCAGTGTTATATATATACAAATACAGTCAGCCCCACTTAATTGGGGAACGGATAATTGCATACCCCGTTTATATGCATAGAATGCCGTGGAACAGAAACGTTCCACATAAGGCTAATGTTAAATATATTCGTTTTATCGCATACCAATACCCGGTTAATTGCATAAATATCTTCAATCTACTAGTAGTAATCCAGATTTTATGAATTCCTGTTATAGGGATGAAAAAGTGGTGATAGTAGGGGGAAAAAAAGGAAGAATTTTTTTTTTTTTTTTTTTTTTTTTGTAACAATAGTTTGTTATATTTACAATCGAAGAGCAGAAATCGTCGTGAAAGATGACTTAATTCTGGAAATTTATGAGAATGTTGAATTTGGACAATTGTGTTTTTCTTTTAAAGCTTGATACATACCGTGACACAAGATGCTGGGGTATTTTTTGAAAGATTCTGGAATTGAGGGGGAAAATAGAGTCGAGACGGTCAAGAGAATAAAAGACCAATATTTAGCGCTGGAAGTGGAGAAATGCAATGTCGAGATATGAAAAAAAAAAAAAATTCCTAAATTATTTTTTGTGTAGACGAAAAAAAAAAAAAAAAAGAAATTGGCAAATAATTGAAAAATAAAAATAATTTATACAGAAACTTTTATTTTCAAAGGTATGATTTAAAAGCAAAAATTTTTTATTTAACTTTCATTTTAATTTTCACATAAATTATAATGAAAAATTAAGCCATGTACCGTAAATAGTGTTATAATACCTTATACTTTGTATGTATATATACCGGGTGTCCCAAAAATGACTGATGGATTTTAAAATTCAATAACTTGCCAACGGTGATAGATACTAAAGAATTTTTTGCAGGAGTGTTATGTAAGATGTCAGGAGTTTTTATGCTGCGATTCTCAGTTTTAGTTACAAATGGCACCGATAGATGGCACTGAAAGCAATAACCGCTAAATCTAGGCTCGATTTTTCGACCTCTCTCTTCTTCCATGCGAAAAAAGGAGATTAAAATGTATTGAATGGATCCCGAAGTACCATAAAATCGGGTCTGGACTGAGCACCTATTGCTCTCAGCGCCGTCTATTGTTTGAAATTCGAAGTAAAATCAAGAATCACAGTAAAAAAAACTCCTGACATCATACATAACCTCCTGCAAGAATTTTTTAAATATCTGTCACCATTGGCAAGTTATTGAATTTTAAAATCCATCAGTCATTTTTGGGATACCCGGTACATACAGTATATATACAATATATGCATATATGTGTGTATATATACAATATATGCATATATATATGTATATAACACTGGCGCCCGACTAACCGAAAAGTACAGAAAATTTTTATTCACTTGTTTTAGTTCACAGAATAAGCCATAAAATTTAAAATTTTATTAATTGAAAAAGTTTTAAAACTGTTCTCTTCTAAAATAACTCAAAGAATATATATATATATATATATATATATATTTTAGCGTAAAGTTTACTTGTAAAAAGGTTTTTTTTTTAATCAAAATAGAAGTATCAGTGTTAAATATTATGCATTTTTTTTTTTTTTAATCTTCTTAATATCTTTAAACTAAGAAATATTTGGCCAAAATCACTATTCGGATTCGATCTGCAACACGACACTTCACTGTTACATCTTTTACCCTCGCAGATCACGAAATCCCATGTTAACCTGTGGGAAAATTTAAATAGGCGATTACTCATTACCTAATGTAATTATCGAAATAAGATTTTCACCATAAATCTCTATAATAATAGCCTAAGTCATGTGACTGTCATCAATAGTTCCGGGTTGACCGCTTCGTTTCTTATATGCCAGGCGGCGAATTTGGTAAATTTAATGTTAGCCGGGCGCAGGTGATAAATCGCCAAATATTGTTCCAACGCCATGTATCAGTATTATAATTGTCCATTTCATGCGACTAACATTTTTTCGCGTGGTAAATTAAAACAAAGCTCTGATGTTGAAATTAAATATCATGGTTTATGATATTATTTATTACTTTTTTCTTTCTAAAGAAATGATTGAGAATCATAAAATTTAAAGTTTTCAGTTTTAAATTAAATTTATGTTTTTCAAATAAAATGTGTGAAAGTATTATATTTTAAATGAAATACAAAAAAATTTGACGGGAACAATGTTTGGCGACTTATCACCTGCGCCCGGTTAACATAAAAAGACCGAGTTCATGATTTCTGTATCAGAATCTTCCGAAGGATTTACCAAAAAAAATTAAATTATGAATAAAAGTAACGTTATGCAATGCTTAGCATACATTTAGAGGAGACCAAACTGGTCGCCAAGGGCGGCTAGTCAGAAAATAGATATTCAATGTCGAGATAGTGGGTTTTTGTTTTTTTAAATGGTCCTAAATTTTATGTATCCATTCAAATTTTGCTCCTAAAGATTTCAAAGTTTGTGTTTTTAAAGATATTTAAAATTTAAGGAGAATTTTTTTCAAAACGTTTAAAATTCGGCATCGGACGTCTTTCTGATGGTGAAAGCTGTTTTTCGATAATTACACTAGGTAGTAGATAAATAATTAGTAATCACCTAATTATTTTTTCCCGTAAGTTAACGTGTTTTCGCGATTGGCAGCTAGAAAGAAGTATCAGGGAAGTGCTGGGTGAAGACTAATATTGTACCGTATATTCTAGCCACATATAAATATTATTACTATTGTTATCTGTGGAGTACTTCTACTAAAGAAGTTTATAGGTTTTTTCTTTGGTACTTTTTTATATTCAGAAGGAAACCAGTAAAATCAGATCGTCAATGTTCTATTTCTTTCAGTGCTGCCATCTGTTGATAGTTTCTAATACTTTGTTGAAACATTGTTCATTGTAATGTTTATTGAAGAACACTTTACTTGCACATTTATTTCATTTTTTTTTTTTAGATAAAATATTGAAAAGACAAACCCTCCTTTAATTGAAATACTGGACTCTAATAAAAGTCGAAATATGTTCAAGTACTATACTAGGTCAATCATTCATCGATAGCGTTTCTTGCATACCCTCATTTTAACACGGCGGAATGCAGGATTTTTATTTATATATTTTTTTCATTTTATGTTTCTGTAAAGTAATTCTCCCAATTTACTGTGTAAAATATTGCTGCTTTATTTTTTATTTATTTATTTTAATTTGAAAGAAGTGTTTGTTTTAAGAATTGGGTAAACTGAATTTTTATATAGTGCTGCCATCTAGTTTGAATTTTTAGCACGCTTCCTTCCCAATCATAATAGGTATCATTACAAGGATGAATCAAATTTTATACTTATTATCATGGCACATGGCAATGATAGTAAATTGTTTAGAGTTTAATACTTCGTTTGGAATCGTTATAGTCTTCATACGTTCATTTATTTAATTACTTATTCAGTGGACGGTGTTGCACAAAGTACTATTACTAAATTTCCAATAAATGAAAATGTCAAACTTATTTAAATTTGGCACAGATTGAATTCGGAAATAACATGCTATCGAGGTCATACACGTTACATACATGGCACATATTGTTTAAAAATAGCCATGTTGAAGGTGAAACAAGGCAATCCAGTATAGAATGGCATACGAAAAGTTAAATTGCCCTAATGAAACATAAACTGATAGAGTTCTTATTTGTAATTTTTAGTATTTATGGGGTTATCGTGTAGGTCAATCTTTTTCTTCAGAGACGTATCTATAATTCTGTATAGTACTATGAATATTTGGAGAAGATCAAAGCAGCACACCGGCTCTAAAAATATTCAACGCACAATGTTTTCTCGATGTCAAAGTCAGGCACGTAGCTAGGGAGTTGGCTGAAGCACCCGCCGAAAGTTTGAAAAGACTTTGCAAAGTTGTCTCTAATGACAATAAAAATTGACAACGTTTTCCTTGTTTTTATCTTCCATTACATTAAAACTGACGTCCACTTTTAGTTGTAAAAATCTAAATTTATTAGATTACAGTTGCATAAATACCTCGTTACATTGCTAAATTGAATATATGGTCTTTATTCGTATCTACCACTAAAAATATAAGTTCTTAAAACGCAATTTCAACTATCTTTATGAACAGTAAAATTCGACAAGAGTAATTCCGTATCACTAGTTTAACTGAGAAAAGTAAATGTAATTTAACTTTGGGAGCCAAATATTTACTTGCATCTTATGATCTTAATTTTCTCTATCCTCATTATATCCCGCATAATGAAAACTTACAGTGGTCAATGTTAAAATGTCTTGTAGAGAAAGGAGAAAACTTTATTAGCCGCCTAAAATGTAAAATCATGTGAAAATTGATGATTTTAAAGAAAGTATCCCAATCTCTTAAAGAGTTTTCTACGGGCGCTGCTTTTATAGTAGTCAGTATAGGGACATTTTGACTTTTGAGCTGAGTTTAGGAAATGGCAAAAATTTAATTGGCAACACTAGTCTTTCGATAGAATGTTGGTTAAGATGACAAAGCTATCATACAAATAAGACGGGTTAAAAATTCGAGCCCGCCATTGAATCATTATTTAATAAGAAGTTCAAAAGAAATGATGACATTAGTAAGGATTTATTGTTGTTATTACAAAAGAATGTTCTTCTTTTTAGGTGCGTTCGTAATCATATAAATACGTAGTACCTATAGTCGTCGTTCGGTCCGTCTGTTCATCCGTCCGCATGTAACAGAGCAAAAACTGCCCAACCGAATGGTCTGAAATTGTAAATGTATAATTTTTGCACAGTTTTGTCGAGTCATTTCTAATTTTATGAAAATCGGATGTATAGTTTAATGACAGGGACAGTCAAAAGTTTTCCGTTACATTACGGCCTATGGGAAAAAATGATTTCAAGTGCATTTTAATGATGTTACAGTCTGTCGAACAGAATGAAACTGATATGCACTTATGGAGGGCACTAAAATATACATTCAGTACACTATGCGGTGCAAAAAATATTTATAAAGCTTTGTACGAACGCACCTCATTTGCCACGTTTGACGAGCAATTTCCAACTTGTTTATTACGTTCTTTGCTTCCTATTAATTTAAAATTCTGTCATATATTGTGGCATTTGGTGGCATTCAAATATTTTTACTCAATTTTCGCTTGCTTTCTGTTAACTTAGAGAATTAAAAATCTGAACATACATATGTATTCTGGAGGGCAATACATTTAATAAAAAATAATAATTAAAAAAAAACTCTAAAGGAGGCAAATAAAAAATTATTTAAATCTCCATATCTCGTAAACCAATGCAAATAAATTCTTGAAGCTTCACATGCTTACAGCAATACAAAATTAACACGTGTACGCAGTGATGGAACAGCTGCGCCAAATCGATAATGCTGCGCATTTTTGCGTCAAAACGATCATTTTTCAACAAAATTGCGCCCAACTGCGCCAATTCAATAATAATTCTTGAGCCAAATCGATCATTTTCCACCCAAATCTCGCCAAAAGATTGCGAAAAACATGCGGATTTGGTCAAAAGATCGCGAAAAGCATGCGGATTTGGTCAAAAGATCGCGAAAAACACGCGATGTTTCTCAAATGATCTCGAAAAAAAAAGTGAATTTTAACAAAGGACCGGTAATTTCGTCAAAAAACGAACAAAACGTGGTCAAAAGATCGCGAAAAAAAATGTGATTTCGTTAAAAGATCGCGAAAACAACGCAAATTTTGTCGAAAGATCGGGAAAAACACGCAAATTTTCTCAAAAGATCGCGAAAAACACGCAAATTTTCTCAAAAGATCGCGAAAAACACGCGAATTTCGTGAAAGAATCGCGAGAAAAGCGTGAATTTTGTCTAAAGATCGTTAATTTCGTCAAAAAACGAACAAAACACTGTCAAAAGATCTTGAAAAAATGCTAATTTATTTCGCGAAAAACACGCGAATTTCGTCAAAAGGTCGCGAATAACATGCGAATTTCGTCAAAGGATCGCGAAAAAAAACGTGAATTTTGTCAAAAGAGCGCCAACTTTCTCAAAACACGGTCAAAAGATCGCGAAAAGATGCTACTTTCGTTAAAAGGTCGCAAAAACCCCGCGAATTTCGTCAAAAATCGCGAAAAACAAGCGAATTTTGTCAAAGGATCGCGAGAAAAAACGTGAATTTTGTCAAACGATCGCTAATTTCGTCAAAAAACGAACAAAACGGGGTCAAAAGATCGTGAAAAAACGCTTTTTCGTTAAAATAACGCGGGAAAAAATCCCGCAAATTTCATCAAAAGAGCACGAATAAAAAGGAAATTTCGTCCAAAGATCGCAAAAAACACGCGAATTTTGTCAAAGGAACAAAAAAACGTGAATTTTGCCAAAGGATAGCTAACTTCGTCAAAAAACGAACAAAACACTGTCAAAAGATCATGAAAAAACGCTACTTTCGTTAAAATATCGCTAAAAAAAACCCCGCAAATTTCATCAAAAAGTCGCAAAAAACACGCGAATTTCGTCAAAAGATCGCAAAAAACACGCGAATTTCGTCAAAAGATCGCAAAAAACGCGCGAATTTTGTCAAAGGATTGCGAAAAAAACGTGAATTTTGTCAAAGGACCGCTAATTTCGTCAAAAAACGAACAAAACGGGTGTGAAAAAACGCGAATTTCATTAAAAGATCGCAGGAAAAACCACAAATTTCCTCAAAAGGTCGCAAAAAACCGCAAATTTTGTCTAAAGATCGCGAAAAACTGCAAATTTCGTCAAAGGATTTCGAGAAACACACTAATTTCGTCAAAGGATTTCGAGAAACACACTAATTTCGTCAAAGGATAGTGAAAAACCGCAAATTTCGTCAAAAGATTTCGAAAAACACGCTGATTTCAACAAAGGGTCCGAAAAAAATGCGAATTTCATCAAAGGATTGCGGAAGAATGCGAATTTTGTGAAAGAGTTGTGGAAAAACGCGCCTTTCGTCAAAGAATCGCAGAAAAAAACGCGACTTTCGTCAAAGAATACCAAAATGATGTTTTGCTGCTCCAAAATAGTTATTTTCTGCTCCAAAATGAGCCTTTTTGCTCCTCCAAAATAGTTATTTTCTGCTCCAAAATGGCTTTTTTCTGCTCCAAAATGAGGTCCATGCTGTTCTATCACTGGTGTACGGGGTTTTTCGAAATTCGCCCCTAAGACGCTGAGAGGGTAAATGGGGAAAATTTATAAAATAGGATATCTTACAAATAAATGCAAATAAAATTCTTAAAACTTCACATGCCTACAGTATGACGAAACTTAATAAGTGTTTCGGGATTTTCCCAAATTCGTCTCCTAAGGCGAGAAAGAGGGAGGGTGAATCGAGTAGCATTTACTAAATTTAATAAACACATGCTTTGAGATTTTTCATTATTGGACTCTTAAGCTTTCAGTGGCACCGTTTGCAGTCTGCAAACGCTTAATTTGAATGTCCGAACTGCCAAATGGCACCAGTAATTTAGTACAATTTCGATCTCATAATATACGTGCTTTTGATTATTTTCAAATAAATTTGTTCATAAATTGCGTTATGAATTAATTCTTTGAACATTTTCGGAGCAGAAATGCTTTGCACCTGAAAGGGTTAAGGGATTATCATAAACTTTGTGTTATGTTAGCAAACAAATATCTTGATATTTCTTCAGGAAAACAGAAAGATGTTATCTCACTGTTGGATTCCCAAAAAGCTTCAGAAAAAGAAGAAAACAGAGCAGCTCTTAAACAAATAATTGAATCAATCTTATTTTGCGCTGAGTAAGAAATGCCTCTTAGAGGTGATAATGATAGAGGCCCCCTAACTTTAGAGAAACCAATAAAAAAAGAAGGTAGGCTAAGAGTTCTTTTAAGATTTAGAGCAAATTCTGGAAATGATTAATTGAAACGGCATATTATAAACAGCCGTAGAAACTCTATTTTCTTCAGCTCAGACATTCAGAATGAAACTATTCAAATATACTCGGATATAGTTACCGAAGAATTAATCCCCAAAATAAATAATGCTATCTGTTTCAGCTTGACTGCTGATGAAATTATGGTCATTTCAAACACAGAACACCTTGCCATCTGTGTTAGATATGTGGCCCTTTGGTTAGATATGTGGACTATTTAAAAAATTCACAAACCACAATAATACGGGAAGATTTTTTCGGTTTCATCCTAGTAAATTATTTGTCCACCGAAAACTTAACAAAAGTAATATTACAACGTTGAGATGAACTACGTCATGACTGCATTGCACAGGCGTATGGCAGAGCGGCCAGTATGGCTGATCATATGTTAGTGGGGTCCAGTCTAGAATTCGTCAGAACTATCCAAAAATTAGATACGTCCATTATGCAAGGCACCGTATAAACCTTACATTGTCCAAAAGCATGCTGGTTCCTGCCATCCAAAACTGTCTTGGAACTATTAATGAAGTGACATTTTTTTAGAAATCACCACAAGGTAAATTTAGTCCTTCAAGAAGCAATTTATCATATGCCCTGGAAAACAGAAGAAAACGACTTCTCCACCTTTGAACACAAGATTTATCGAAACGTATGAAAGCGTTAGTAACTTTTCTCGAGCTGTTTAAATGAATTTGAATATTA
This sequence comes from Maratus speciosus, assembly GCA_963932465.1. Taxonomy (NCBI): domain Eukaryota; kingdom Metazoa; phylum Arthropoda; class Arachnida; order Araneae; family Salticidae; genus Maratus; species Maratus speciosus. Next base: position 582,806,343 of record OZ010788.1, on the reverse strand, counting down.
GCTTAGAAAATATTTCGGAAAACACATGGAAGATTTCTTCAACAGCTAGAGCTTTCTGGTAGTCATGGAGAAGCGTTATTTTCTCATAAGACTATTGGATACGTGTTCGTGGCCATTACTGGTCATCACACGGTGTAAATGGTAGACACCACCACGGCGCGTAAGCCACCAAGAGAACCATATTTCATTTCCGATCGGATCCGCCCACAAAGGGCCCACGACTCCCTTAGGTCACGCTACTGAGGTCGTGGCCCACCCCGTCGATGAATCAATTTCCGGTCATAAGATCCTCAAGGCAGGGGCCCCTCTTAGGCCATTTTCCAATATCACAAAGCATTCGGAGAACTGCGGACCCACATGTCCACGTGGGTCAATGTGTAGCTTTCTGAATGTAACAAACTTGACATCCCACCGCTACGATAACTGCCTCGATTGTTGGCACATACAACTAGCCTGCAACATAAGGCCCTCATCTAAGTACTCATCCATACATAGTGAGAAGCCACATGACTCCCGACTAAGAAAGCCTGACTAGCTCGTCGACCCCACCCTCAAATTGGGCTAGTACCCTGTGAAATAAAGACACTTACAAAATTACATCTCCACTTTATTATAAACTTAACGGTACATTCGATATGGGTGGGATCCGCACGAGTGCGGATTTACATACATAGATATGATAATAATAATAATATTTACAATGGCTTTACAACCGGAAACACGTGTTAGACTAGTAAAAGAAATAATAATAATATAATTGAATAATTAGTTGCAAACTCCTGAAACTATGGCCTGTATATCTTCTTTCTTTTTCTTCTCCATCCGCTTCTCCTTCAACGCAGTGATCTCGACCCACGAGCCCAAATGACCAATCTCTAAAAAGCTCTTTCCTTGCGAGAAACAATCTATCGTAATGTCACCAAAGATTGGGCTCCATTACTCTGAGAAAAGCTTCGAGGGACATTCTCAGGCTCGGAACCACGAAATAATTTCGTGCTAAGGCTGAGGACAACCTCGGACAGAATCTGTCTCCCAGCGGTTGAGTACCAACGCACTCCACCAGAAGATGTTCGCTGGTAGTCTGATTCGTGGTGGAGCAAAATGGGAATGCACGAGCCAAGGTTTTCACCCGGAAGCGACTGTAGTAAGGTGGGAGCGGGCCATGTCCTGTTACTGCCCAGTTGATTAAAGGAGATGTCCAAGCACGTCTTTCCTATACCCTAGGTATTGTACGGAAAACGCTTCTGCTCTGGATCTCATCTTCTCACCTATCTTGCCAGGAATGAACTATTTCCTGGCCAAGAGAATGCTTCACTGAGCTAGGTAAAAGATCAACATGGGCACTGACAACATAAAGCTCAGCTCCTACTTTTGCAAGCGAACCTCCAGCTTCGTTGCCTCGAACACCTACATGAGCCTTAACCTAGTGACATTTAACTTCCAGGTTCTCCCTCGACTCATGAATCTACACAACAAGCGGATCGAAACAGTTTGGATTTGATAACGATATTAGGGATGACACTGAATCGCTGAACACTGAAAAGCTTTTATACACTGAGCCACACAACTCTAACCCTTTCAAAATTACAGTCAACTCGGCCTGAAACACAGTAGAGTAAGGCGGAAGTCCGTAGGACCGTTCCGCAACTAGGACACCGTGATCGAAAATAGCTACGCCATATCCAACGCCTTTTTCCGTTTTTGACCCATCAGTATAAACTGATATGCCCTCGCGGTCAAAATCCTCGATATTTTGAGGAGCTTCAACCCAGTCAATGGCCGAGGCCGTCACGGGGTGTGCTCTATTGCTTTCCACGCGGTGTTGAATTTCTTCAACCCGGTAGTGGATCGGACCATAATGTAGGTCGCGATTTAACCCGAGGACTTGCGCGAGAAGGCTCCCCTTCTCGACCTGCAAATTTAGTGGAAGGGTACCGGCTAGGACTTACTGCTGCTGTACTAGTGGTACGGAAGCACCTAGTAATTGACAGGAGCGCTGGTCTCTGAGCCAATTCCAGTTTTTCTCTCATATGTCCCGCCCCTGTCCACCAAAAACTGCCGGCATATGTGGCAAGCCTCTCCATGCCAAGTTTGTACAGTCTCTTCAGAACATCCCCACTTAAACCCCAATCTCTTCGACTGAGTGAGTGTAATGATCTGACGTAATTCGCTATCGATTATTTAATATACGCTACGTGTGCCATGCCATTGAGTTTCGCGTCCACAATGACACCGAGGTATCGTGCAGATTGGACCGTAGATATAGAACTTCCAACGAAGTGCATACGAGGGGGAGTAGCTGGATTCCCCTTTCTGCCCATGCGATGCATCTTTCTAAAATAGACAGCTGTTGTTTTCTTTGGAGAGAAAGTGAGTCGGTGTGACTCGGTCCATCAGCGCACCTACCACATCTATAGGCATTTGGCCCTTCTATGAGAAGCGCAAAGTCATCCGCATATGCGATCAACTTCACAAACTGTTAGAAATCCAACTCTAGGAGTGAATTCGCGGCTAGATTCCAGAAGAAGGGCCCAGAGTTAGAGCCCTGCGGACAGCCCACATTATAGTCATGCACCAAATTCAAGATATCTGTTTTGTACAGGACCTTCCTCTCGGATAAAAAACTCTTCACCACATTGAATAGGTTTCTGGTGCACCTCATTCTCGCAAGCGCCTCAAAGATCGACGCTCACCACAAGTTATTAAATGCGCCCTTAACATCCAACATGACGAGGCAACAGTCATTGTCCCGATTATGATAGCCCTCTACTGTCGTGCGCAATTCATGGAGTGCGTTCTCCGTCCTAAGACCTGAAGTAAAACCAAATTGGTTGCGGTGAAGAAACCTCTGGGACTTGGCATGATAAACCAGCCTGTTAGTCACCAGTTTGTCCAACATCTTACTCCAGACTGCAGTAAACATATTGGTCAATAAGAGCTGGCAGCCGAACGATCCTTGTCCACTTTTTTGAATAGGACTAGTTCCATCATTTTCCATGATGTAGGAAAGGCGCCTTCTCTAAGACATTTGTTCAATTGTCCTATGAACAGAGGTTTATTGGCCCTGAAGAGTAATTCAATTATCTCGAGAGGTATTCCATCCAGACCTGGTGCCTTGCCCTTGCTCAAAGACCTAAACACCATACTTGTATAAAACCAAAAACTTTCTGCGCACATAAATATTGGGTCAAAAACTTTCTGAAAATTAATTTAATGTTTAATAAAATAACATGTTATATTATTTTGACGATATGAATTAAAAACAATAGTTATAAAATAATTACCATTTTAATTAATTAATTAATTAATATTAATTAAAAAATAAAGCTAAAAATCCATGATAAGAAGGGGAGAATTCTTATTAATTTCTTTGTCAATGAATTTAGAAACAGCCAAATCCTTATAATATTGACCTCTTCGCACAAAATGCCAGTCACTCTGTTCACAGAAATAATGTGACATTGCTGCTGAAACAACTGAATCACATTTTGTAGCGAGAGGTCCATTCATATGTATCATCATTAAAGAGCCCGGTGAGTTTTTACCACAGCCCTTTCACGAAATTCCCGTTTTTTACCGCGATTATTTGACGAAATTCGGGTTGTTCGCGATTCTTTTACGAAATGTGCATTTTTTTCGTGATCTTTTGACAAAATTCGGTTTTACGCTATGCTTTTATGAAATTCGTTTTTTTTCCGGCGCTCTTTTTACGAAATTTGGTTTTTCTGCGATTTTTTGACGAATCTCTCTTTTCTTTCACGATCCTTTGAAGTTATTCGCGCTTTTTCCTTGGTCCCATGACGAAATTCGCGCTTTTCTTCGATCCTTTGGATGAAATTCGCACTTTTTCAACGACTCTTCGACGAAATTCGTATTTTTTTCCCGATCCTTTGACGAAATTATTTTTTGCCGCATTCTTGTGACAAAATTAGGGCCTTTTTCCGCTATGCTTTTACGAAATTCATTTTTTACCTGCGCTCCTTTTATGAAATTTGCGTTTTTTTTTTACGACATTCTCTTTTTTTTTCAGGATCCTTTGAAGAAATTCGCGTTTTTTCGCGATGCTTTGACTAAATTGGTGATTTTTTCTACGAACGATTGAAGAAATCAGTTTTTCTTTTCGGCGACCATTTGTTGAAATTCGCAATGATTTTCAGCAATATTTTTTTATGTCTGAATTTTTGGACCTATGGCCGATTTTTTTTAATTTTCGTAACCGAATGCCTTAAAATTTCGAAAAATTCGGAAAAGAATCAACTCTGGCAAACAATAAGTAAATCGTACATAAAATCGGGGAATAGTTAAAATTTTTTGGTATTTAAAAATAAAAAGTTACAAGAACAAAAATTACGTTTTTTTTTTCCTAAAAAATTTTTCGCAAAGTTCCGAATTTTGCGGAAAATTTTCCGCGCACGGCGTGCGCGCGTGCGTCTATATTACGCAACTCTGCTAAACACTACCTCAACCTCCTTTAGAGTGAATTCTGGGTCGTCGTCTCCGAGTCTGTGCGTCAAGTCTCCAATCTCATTCTGAACAAAGCGGTTACCACCATTTTCACTTGGAAAATGATATTGCAGCAGCTCTTCAATAGTTGAACTGTATAATCCAAGGTCTTGTTTCCGCCACGATCTACCACCCTACTTAGTTTGAGTAGATTTGAAGATCGACCTCTCGACCAGTCAAAATGCGGGCCAAATGGCTCTGTTCATTCTGATAATGAATCCATTTGGCCCTGCGGATTGATCTTCGAAACCTACCTTGGAGTTTTCGAAACAAAGTTTCGTATTCCTTATTCTCTCATAAGCCTGTTTGTTTGTGACAAGTTTTTCAGTCTGACAAAACCATTGTCTGTTCTTCTTCCAGAAAATCTCGTGACATGATATCGGCTGTAACTCATGCTAAAGATGTCCTAATTATTTTACAGAAACATAGAAACAATTAAATGGAAAAATGCAATGGAAATCTTTCCTGGGACATTTAATTCTGCATCTAAACTTATTGAAGACGTCTTCCAAACTGAAATAAAGACCCCAAGACTAACATTTAGACAGACAACACGTGCAAACCCTCAAATTGCATCTACCGAAGAGTATTACAGGGTCACAGTCTTTATTCCCTGTGTAGAAAGTGTTATTGGAAATTTGAATGACAGATTCATTTGAAATGAAGACATTCCGAATACTTCCTCCGGGGTTTGCTTCTCCGGAATGAGCAAGCAAATTAGAGAATCTCTCTCAATATTTTAACGAAAAAATGTCAGTGTCGCAAGTGAAAGCTGAATATGAATTATGGTGCAAGAGTACAGTATGTACCAATGTTGGCACAAACACAGAGGTCCTACACTGAGAAAATTGACACTTTCAAATCTGCGTAAATCTATGTTTTCATTTTGTTATGAAACTTTTTGTTTCAAATATGACGACTCAATGCTTTCAATTCTGAAATACTAGAAATACTCAGTTTCAAACAAAATTACTTTTCATTCGTTAAACGTAGTAAACCAGGGTAGTTGAATTTATTCATTTTATATCATTTGTTATGATTTCGAACGAAACGCTCCTTTCAATAATAATTTATAACCTGAAATGTGGCGAACTACATTTTTATCGTGTTCGCGGAAGAACACTTAAAAGCCTTCGTAATATAATCGCGAAAGCGTAAATTTTTATTCTTCAACCTTCGAAATCGAAGAGTGGAGGAATTCGTAAAGAAAAGACTTTGCAGGTCGAATTCGACAACCACCAACAACATATAAATACAAACATCATGAATAAAGCGTTATGTGCTCATATTTGAGTATGTCCATGTTTTCAGAAATGAGTAGATACATGTTTCAAACTTGAGTAATTTTGTTTCGGAGCCATTTTGACTATGCGACATACTCAGATTTGAGTATTTTTTACTCAGTTTTGAAAATGTCGTTTTTAGAGTGTAAATGTTTTAGAGCACTCTAATGCAACATATTATAATACGATCAAACAGTTGCTGACAGTTTTGGCTATAATCCCGGTAACAACAGCCATAGGCGTAGCGTCGGGGGGGCATGTGCCCCCCCAACCTTCTACACCCCGGGCGCCAGAACAACCAGCGTAGGGGGCGCCAAATGAAGATTTTTTTTTTGTTTTACATGCAAAAATATATGTATATACATTGAATTTGCATAAAAATGTCTCACAGCCGGAAAATTCAAAAGGAAAACTGAACTAAATTCATTAAAATTTACAAATATATATAAAGATTCATCTATAATAAAAGGCTGCAAATTAATTAGAAAAAAGAGCAGTTCTCTTAGGCTATTTTCTTTCTCCAATTCTAAAAATACCGAAAGGCGAAGGGGGCGCCAAATGAAGATTTTGTTTGACTCCGACTTTTCTGATGAAACGATTCCATGAAGGCAGTTCAACTTTTTTCTCTCTCTCCCTGAGCAGCGTCCAGCTTTCATTTTACCCGTCTTGATATGGGCGAGATCGGGTGGCTACCCGGGGCAATAAAAACAAACGAGAGAAGGAGTCTGGGCCGAAACTAAGGGGGGGGGGGGGGTTGCGAGGGGGCATGTGGCCTGGGCGCCACGCGAAGGGGGCGCCAGATGAAAATTTGGTTTGCCGTTTTATACAATATATATATGTGCGTGTGAAATTTTTGTAAAAAAATATTTTTTAGCCGAAAAATCAAAAAGAAAAGCTGAGTAAAGTGCATTAAAACTGTCAAATACATAAAAAGATTCGCCTACAATATACAAGACAGTAAATTAATAACCCCATTCTTTTTCTTTTAATTACTTTTTTACATGTATATCATCATATCTGGTCTAGAGGGGGCGAGGTCAGGTGACTGACTGGGACATTAAAAACCAGGCAGTCGAAAATTCTCAAAATGACAAGTAAAATCTTAATAATTTTGCTGTTGTTGTTTTGAGTCGCACATAAATTTGAAAATTAGCATTAGGTTGAGGAAAATATGTAGACATATCAATCTATAAATAAGAAGTGTGGTATAAGTGATAATTTCACAAAACAAGTGTAGATAGTACAGGAAGATATTTTACAATGCTGGAATTCATTTTTATGCATACAGTAAATCCTGGTTTTTTAGTTCCTAAAACAATGTGACTCATAGACATTAAAGTGCCTCATTTGTAATAATTTGTAATGCTACAACAACAGTAAAATCTGGAAAAATGAAATCTCTCTTTAATGGATTCTTGTCCTAAATAATAATAAAAAAAAAAAAAACTGCATCGTTCCAGCAGAAAGAATAACAATAGTTATATCTGCTAAGATGGAAACCTGTATAAAGCGAAATTATTTCCTCCCTTTCGATTTTTTTCACAGGTTTTAATGAATAAATACTTGACAAAGCTGGTTATGTATTTCAATATTACGCATTTTACTGCTGCACATTTTAAATTTTAAAATAAGTCTGCTAATAGAAACTTTCGTAAATTTCTCTTTGTAAATTTACTTTGCGGAGGAAGGCGGAGGGCGCCAAAATCCATGTTTGCCCCGGGTGAAAATATAGCTAGTTTCGGCCCTGGAAGGAGTGCACAAAGTAAAATGCTTTTGCAAAACCCTTTAAAAGAAATAAATGAGTATAGCATTTGCAGTGGCACAGTAAAAAATCTCCCACAGGCCGCCATGGCTAATAAAGTAGCCTCTGCCTTTATCCCCTAAATGATTTTTTCTCTATTTTTTGCCTCCTTGCCCTTGAACTTCCTTAGTCAGACAAAAGAAAAGACGAATTTCGACAAAAGATCGAGGAAAAATATCGCGAATTTCGTCAAAAAATCTCTGAAACAAATACTGAATATCATTTTCGTCAATCAGTCGTAGAAAAATTCACGAAATTTAGAAAAGGATCGCGTAAAAAAAATCGTGAACTCCATAAAACGATCGGCGGAGAAAAAAAAATGCGAATTTTGGTAATTCGTCGTCGAAAAAATCGCGAATCTCCTCAAAGGATCGTGGAAAAATATCTTGAATTTTATCAAAGGTCACGGAAACAAATGGTGATTTTCATCATTCGGTCACGGAAAAATCATCGCAAATTCTTCAAAAGAATGCACAAAATATTACGAATTTCGTCTAACGACCAAGAGAAAAAAAATTGCAGATTTCGTCAAATGGTCGCAGACAAAAAGACGACAGTGGTGATTCGCAGTTTAAAAAAAAAATCTCAAATTCACAGCAGATTTTCTGAAAGATTACAGCAGAAGAGGGAAAGGAAGGAAATCTCCCGGCGCCAATTATGGGTTTTTTCGGCGGTCCTTTTGCGAAATTCGCGTTTTTTCGCGATCCTTTGACGAAATTTGTTTCTTTTTCGCGATCCTTTGACGAAATTTGTGTTTCTTTATCGCGATCCTTTGACGAAATTCGCATTTTCCGAGATCTTTTTATGAAATTTGCGTTTTTTTTGCGATTCCTTGGCGAAATGTGTGTTTTTTCGCAATCTCTAAACGAAGTTTGCGTTTTTTCGCGATCCCTTGTAGAAATTCACATTTTCTCGCGATTTTTTGGCGAAATGCGATTTTTTCTGCGATCCTTTGAAGAAATTGGCGCCTTTTTTCTGTGAACAATTGTCGAAATAGATTTTTTCGGCAACCATTTTCCGAAATCTGCGGTATTTATGCCCGAATTTTCGAACTGATGACCGATTTTTTAAAAATTTCGGAACTGAATGCCTTAAATTTTCGGAAAATTCAGAACAGAATCACACCTGAAAAGACACGAATTTGGTTAAATAATTGCGTAAAAAATCGAGAATTTAAACAAATGATTGCGCGAATAATCAAGAATTTCGTAAGTCGGTTTTGAATAGAAAATCCCGAATTTCGACAAACTATCATGGAAAAGAATAGCGAATTTCGTCGAATGATATCTGAAACAAACAGCGTACCATTAATCGGTCGCGGAAAAAATATATTTCACAAATTTCGACAAGTGGTGGCGGAGAAAAAATTTCGACAGTTTGTCGCAGAAAAATTCGCGAATTTTGGCAAAGGATCGCGGGGGGAAAATCGTGAGTTCCGTGAAAAGATCGACGGAAACAAAAACGCGAAATTTGGCAAATGATCACGGAAAAAAAACTGTGAATTTCGCGAAATGATCGCTCCCCCAAAAACGGGAAATTTGCAATAAGTCATAGGAAAAATTGCGAAATCTCCTTCAACGATCGTAGCAAATGATAGCGAAAAGAAATAACTATTTTCGTCAATCGATTGAAGAAAAAATCGCAAATTTTGCAATTCGTCACGGAAAAAATTGCGAATCTCCTCAAACAACAGTAGAAAAATATCTTGAATTTTTCCAAAGGTCGCAGAAACAAATGGAGATTTTGTCATTCAGTCGCGGAAAAATCACCGCAAATTTCGTCAAAAGAAACATATGAGTAACTACCATCAATCGGTCTCGGAAAATATATATCGTGAATTTGGGCAAGTGGTGGCGGAAAAAAAAAATCAATCTTGTCAATCTGTCGTAGACAAATTTGCGAAATTTGGCAAAGGATCGCCGAAAAAATCGTAAAATCTCCTCCAACGATAGTGTAAAAAGATATAGGAAAGAGGTAGTTTCGTCAGTTGATTGGGGTGGAATTCGTCGCGGAAAAAATCGCGAATCTCCTCAAACAACCATTGAAAAAATGTCGTTTGGGAAGATGACTTTACAAGCGCATTGAAGAAAAATATCGAATATTTTCAGTAAAATTAGTCTCTGAAATCCGCAAAAAGTCGCCTGTTTTATTGAAATAGTCTCTTTTTAATGGTATTCGACCTAAAATAATTGCCATAGCCGCCGGATGCTGAAAATAGTCGCTTTTAGTAACATTTTAGTAGCAAGTGGCAGCCATGCAATTGTATGTTAAGAAAAATCGGAATTTTTTGAGAAATTGTGTCGAGACGAACCGAGCCTGATTCAATTGATTTTTTCATGGGCCGATCTTGTTTTCACTGCTTTTTGTACTAGCCGAACCTGGTCGTAAACTGTGAAAATATAAACGGGCAAAGGCCCGGGTGGAACTTTCAATTTTCTGGTTGGGCTGGAGCCGGGTCTGGCAATTGCGGTCCGTGCAGACCTATAGTGTGCCCCCTAGGGGCGTGCAAATGGGGGACTAAAGGAACGGTCGCCCCTGGCGCGAAATTTATGCTGCGAACTACGGTTTTATTTGTTTGTTTATTCATTTTTTGGCCGCTGATCCTTTTTCGGGGAATTTCTTTTTCTCTCTTGATCATTTTTTTCCCTGTCACAAAACATCATGAACTCTGTAACAAGTAAGTGCAATTTTCTTTTATGCTATTTAGTTGTTCTGAATTCCTAAATTATAATTAAACCTTAGTTCCAAAATAAACGCGAAATATTTATTCGATAGAATTTACTTATGTTTCTGCACTTTATCAATTTTATTACACCCACCACAAAGAGAAAGTTTTTTTTTTTTTTGGGGGGGGGGCGCAAAATTGAAATTTTCGCTCTGGGCGCCATTCTTACTTAGCACGGCCTTGGTGCCCCCCCCCCAAAATTTCTGGTCACGCTACGCCTATGACAACAGCCAGTGCTGAAAGGTCTTTTTCGACAACAAAAATATAATTAAATATTTGTCTTGAAGCGTTACGGCCGATGAGAGACTGAGTAGCCTTGCAATGATTTCCATTCATTGAATATTAATCCTGTGTTCTAAATCTATTCAAATTACTTGCTCGCATTTAAATAATTTTTAACGTTTTTTCTCATAAAGATACACGAAGCTCATCTCAAACATTGTTAGTTTGTCCCTTTTTATTTTCATTGCAGTTTTTTTCCCTAAAAGCACTTTCGGTTTTCGAACCAGTTTAGAAACTGGAAGTGCTCTTCAAAACCAAAAATTGCAACAGAAATCGAAAAAATACGAAATAACAATTTGTGACATGGACATCAAGTATCCTATGCCGGAATATACCTTAGTTTAAGCCTTGTTTATTTTTTTATTTACGCTTTTCATTATGCAAATTACTGCTATCAGATATGAAAAAATTTCCAGATTGAGCCCCTCCCGAAGGGAAATTCTGGCTACGGGTCTGCATGCAAAATGGCGGCGTAAATGTTTTTTTTACGCTTTGCATTTACGGAGGTTTTTCTCTATTTCTCTTAATCGTGTTATATTATTATCATACTTATGAGCTAAGAAGGTAAATTAATGAAAACAGAGGTATATTATTTCATTATTTAATTATTAAATAATGAAAAATTTGATAAAAGCATGATTTGCAAAATTTAAGTGAAAATTTTATTGAAATCGTAAAGCACTATAATAAGCGTCAATAACATACAAAAAATTTAGATGAATCCGAGTATATTTACGAAAGTTAGAACTCGGACAGAGAAGGACACACGGCCAGACAAACCGAAGTCATAAACACTTTTCAATAATGTCGGAAAGTGTTAAAAACATACAGTGCGTCTCATAAATATAAAGACACAGATGTTTTTGAAATTACATTTTATTAATTCGGTAAAAAGAAATTAAATTTTATACTTCATATTAAGAACACTGAAATGAATCTCTTATAGGGGTTTTAATTTAAATAAAATAATTTCGTCTCGAATAATTAAAAAAAAAATAAAAAATTACGCTGTCTCATAAATATAAAGACAAACTTGAAACTGCTTCATATGCAATTTTTTTTCGAATGCGCGCGTACAGAGTTAATGCATACGCAAAGAAATACACTTTAACTTACCCAAACGAGCAAAGTTGTTTGACTTGTTTCAATTGCAAAGATGCCGTGGAACATTGAAATTTCTAAAGGTGAAATTTGTAAAATACGTGAATTTAAAGCTAATGGCTTAACAGTTTTTGTCAAATATGTAAAAAAACTGGGAGAATCAGAGCTGCACTTTATAAAATTTTTATCAAAAACTTTCAATTTGTATTCGAGAAAACGATGTGGCAGACCGAGAAAAACTAGTGAAAGACTCGATCGCAAGATCATGCGACTTGTTTCGTCGCAAAAAATGTCACTCCGATAAGTTTCTCAACAAGTTTATGGTATGGTCCCAAAGGATACACTACATCGTCTTATAAAGGAAAGAAAAAACATTGTATGCCGACATACGTGTAGATTTTCTTTACTGAAAAAAGAACATAAAGAGCGAAGGTTAATCGGGGTTAAAGATCATATGCACTGGAAGGACGAATGGATGCAAGGCATTTTTTCAGATGAAAATAGATTTAACTTGGATGGCTCAGATGGTTGGAATTCCTACTCGCACGATTTAAGACGTTAATCTCGAACCTTCTTCAATAGGCAGAAAGGTGGAGGTTCTGTTATGGTGTGGGGTGCCTTCTCTTTTAATGGAACTACGGATATTGCTTTTCTGGAAGGTAAACAAACATCTAAAGAGTATATTGAACTGCTTGATAGTCAGTTGTTGCCAATTGCTGAAACTCTTGGTAGTCGGAATTATTTGTACCATCAGGATAATGCATCGATTCACACATCAAGACTCACAAAAAAATGGTTTGCCGATAGCAATGTTCATGTCACGGTGTGGTCCGCACGTAACCCTGATTTAAATCCAGTTAAGAATCTTTGTGGCACTCTCGTTCGCAGTGTATATGCATCTGGAAGGCAATTTTCAAACATCCTTGAGCTGAAAAAAGAAATCGAACGAAGTTGGTTTGATATAAAGCCAAAATAGTTATACAACTTAATAAAAAGCATGCCAACTAGAATATTTTCTGTCATTAATAAGAATGTATTATTTATTGGACGATAATTCAAAAATATGTAAAATGTCTTTATATTTATGAGACAGCAAATTTATTTGCCTTTATCAATTTTCGAGTTGAAATTATTTAATTCTAATTTAATTTACTGTAAAATGTTTTCTTGGCACATACTTTTCGTTATATGCATAAATATAATTTTGAATACTGAATTATTAAAATTTTATTTCGAAAATATCAGTGTCTTTATATTTATGAGACGCACTGTAAGTCTGTAAGAAATTAGAACCAGGTCAACTATCAGAAGTTCCTTATTCAGATGGAACATTGTAATATTATATAGGAATGACAAATAAGCCTTTATAATACTTTTCACCCGTGAATGGAGAAACTATTTCGCCATAATTTTTATTTTAGCAAAAAATATATTTTATTGTCTTTTTGAAAAACAACCTGAAACCTTTGTAACAGACAGTCCATTTCAAAGCTGAAAATGCTTTTATATTAGAATGGTTAATTTAGTCGTTCTATTGGATGTAAAAATAATACTGCTTGAATGATTTCATATGGCAGGCATTTCTGATCGGTTGTTGTGAGAAAGTTGTTATAAAAGGCGGTCGTTTTATAGAGCGTTTACTGTATATTATAGGTGCAGATTCCCAAAATTTTTAAGGATCCAGTGGTTCCTAAACCCCAAAAATCTAGTCGCCACTTTGTCTCCTAACCAAGATCTATTGGCCACATTGTGAAACAAACTCGTAAAACAATAGTGTTTATATAGAAAAAAATTAAAAAAAACCCTCAGGAATTCAAAATGAAAAATAGTTTACTTAATAATGTATAACAAAACACAGACTAATTACAACAAATGTGTATATTTAGTTTAATCTTAAAATTCTTGAAACTTTGATATTGAAAAAGTATAATATAAATCTGGAAAAATCAGAAGATAAAGTTGGACAAGGTACAATTGAATAACAAAACATGTTTAAGCTAAGCAATCATGATAATGGGAAATATTAGGAAAACTTTATTTCTTATTTTGATTTTGTCAGATAAAAGTATACATATAAAAAAATTTAGAAATGTGTAAGGTTATTTTGCACTGTAAAAATCTCGCACTTGCAGAAAACATTTACAGTGTAAGAATATACCCCGCGTTAAGTATTTTTTCGTGCGAGTTTCTTTTTCTTCTGAGTTCGGAATCCCCTATCCTCGCGACTCCATGATCCAAAGAAATCTCCATCGCATCGGGAACTTTGGACTGTCTCGTGAGCCGATCTGCAGTAAAGGAATATTTATTTCAACTCTGGATTTCGAGCGAAACCTTCGAAGAAATGCTTGCTTTCACTGGTATCCAAAGGAAAAGCTTTACCATTAGCGCGCTCATGTGCCGAGCTTCGCAGCTGCTAAGCTTTGTAGTGGAGCGGACATGCGCATAATTATATTCGAACATGATGTTCGGCAAGAAAGCAGTACATCACAGGGGCAGCGTTCACGACGGTAACTGAGATCGCAAAAATTCCTTGACTTTTTTATCAAGGTCATGCTTGATCTCGGCCAATGAAAAGAGCAGGTACTTTTCTATTTGCAAAAGAAAAATAAATATCAAAATTCCGCGACGGGGATTGGGAACACTGGAAATTGATATTTGGCGACTAAGATACTGAAAGTTAGTCGCCACAGCAAAAAATTTAGTCGCCACGTGGCGACTGGCGACCGTAAATCTGCACCTATACTGTATATATGTATTGTCTAGTTGTCCTTTGTTCAGAAAGTATTATAATTTCATCCTTACGTGGAAATCTCAAATTTGTAATATAGACCCCCTCACCCCCAACCTCCAAGACTCTCCAGATCTGCCTTGTCTTACGGCACACATGTGTGTCGTGACACGTGGACACACAAGTTGATAAATACCGGTCTAAAGCTAAAAGCAGAGGCGATATTCACTTTCTCAATAATAAACAAAAAAGAAAAATCACGAGTCAAGCAAGGATTATGAAAGACTTCAGAATGCTTTAACCAGTTCGGGACCATGGGTGCATATATGCACCCTCAAAAACGCTTGAGTTTGATACCAGTAAAAATGAAAAGTAAAATTGATTTTATTTAATTACGACATTATCGTGATTTATAAAGTTAAGTCAAATCATTAACAAAAAGTGATGCCAAACGAATAAAATTCGTGTAAAAGATGACGGTCCAGAACGGTTTAACAAAGCTTCAACGTTTAATAAGATGAAAGATGAACAAACGCTTTGTGGAGTTTCAAGCAGCTAGATATGACAGTAGCGTGTTTTTAATTTGTAAAATCGTAGGTTCGCATTATACGCCAGAATGTACGGTACATATATCTTATACGTATTTTTTAAATCTTAACAAAACATTTTCAAGTAATTTTAATTTATTACTTTTGGATAAACTAAATTTGTATAGTGTTAGGGCCACGTCATTATCATGTAAAATATTTGTTTAAAAAATGACCTTGAAATAAAAAATCTACATACAGGGTGCGGAAAAAGTATTGATAATTTTTTCTTAATGTTTGTGTGTGTCTTTTAAATGTTGTAGAATTATTTTTTTGTGTATATTTGTTCTTTATAATCTAAATATTGCATTATAAGTAAGTATTTTTGGGTTATTGTTTGCATTTCGTCTTCTGTGCCGAAAAACTGTTCACTATTGAATAAGCTGATAACCATCAGAATGACTGCATATTAGCCAAAGACAGTAAAACTGCTAATTCAAGTGGTGGCATAATAGCCAGAAAAGCTCATCCAGCCAGCGTGATGGTTTTTGGCTGCATCACAAGCAATGGGAAATCCCCTTTGGTGTTTGATGATGCTGGTATCAAGATTAATCAGATCAATTATCTCAACGATGTTCTAAAGGAGGTCCTTCCATGTCTAAATTCTCATTTTGGAAACTTTCCATATGTGTTCCAACAAGATTCAGTACCAGCCCATAAGTCTTGCCAAACGCAACGGTGGTGCCAAGCAAATCTTCGTGATTTCATTTCATCTCAAGACTGGTGTCCGAATACTCCGGATTTTAATCCACTTGATTACTCAGTATGGGAGTGTTGCAAGCAAGAGCCTGTGCTAATTCTCACAAAGATATCACTTCTTTAAAAGCTGCTCTGACGCGTAAATGGAACGGTCTCGATGCGGACTACTTGCGGCGCACCGTGGATGCCCTCCCGCACTTTCTCCGCGAGCGTATCAAGGCAAAAGAAAACCGAATCGAAAATGAATGATAGAATATCAATTGATACTTAGTTGTTAATCTTACGCAATAAAAATTATTGAAATAATTGTATCTATGCCGTTGTAGTAGAGATTGATTTTACTATCAATACTTTCTCCGCACCCTGTATATATTACGCTATCGTACGTGACACAGAAATCGCGATTATTTGTTAATTGTTTAATGGCAACGCCCGAATGAAACGCATCTCATTGGTTACTGAACAACATTTAATGCATCTCCATACCTATAGGGGGGGGGGGATACCATAGGAGGGACCCTGTTTTGTCACCAAATACAGCCAAATTTGGCGACCAAAATTAGCCGCCAAAAGTGACGCCAACTTAGCGATAACTCTAATATTTCGCCAAAATCCCATAGACTTCCATTGTAAGCCAATAGGGTTTACTTGCTTACAGAAAATAAACAAAGTGAGATATTTTAGCATGCTTTCCCAAACATAAATTTTAAGGGATACCAAACTGGTCGCCAAGGGCGGCTAGTTATTCATAATCCATGCTTTTCTCATGCTTTTTCTTTCTTGTTTATTATTGAGGAAATGAATATTGCCTCTGCATTTAGCTTTAGACCAGTATTTATCAACCTGTGTGTCACGACACACGTGTGTGCCGTAAGACAGGGCGGATTTAAAAGAGAGTCTGGAAGGTTGGAGGGAGGTGTGTCGATATTAAAAACTTGGTATTTTCACGTAAGGGCGGATTTGCAATGCTCTTTGAACAAACGACAACTGAAGTACATATATGTGGTAAATGCTTGGTATAACGACCGCTCTTTATAACAACTTGCTCACTATAACGACTGATCGAAAAAAACCCCTGCTATAACCACATTCACGCACAGTATTATTTTTACATCCAATAGAACGACTAATTGACTATACCAGTATACACTGTAAAAAAATTATTAATTTTACTGCTTTTACTGGCAGCCGTAAAATAAACAGTAATATACGTTACTACTAGTATATTTATAAGAGGGTATACTACTGCTTATTTACGGTTTATTATTGTTAATTTTACGGTGTAATACTGCCAGCTGCACCGTAAAATCAACAATTTTTTTTCAGTAGTGGCGCCAACTTATGTGGGGCCCGAGCTCACCTAATAATTTGATAACTCCGCCCACCCAATTTTCATTCATTTATTTCGCTATTTATTTATTTATTTAATCGCTGAAACAAAATTTGATTTTATTGACGTTCTCAAAAAAAAAATTTTTTTTTTTAAAAATAGTAAGGACAACAATTAGACTTACAGGAGAGCTGAAAGCTTCTTCTTCGGATGTATAATTAAATTTCTCTCGAAAAGAAATTTCCTGCATATTTTGCGATCTATTTTAATGTCTTGAGTCGATAAAGAACTCAATTGACTAAAATGTATGTTTCTCTTGACAAATAGTTTATTGCACTTTCCATTTTTATAATATTTATAATCGATATTAACCTCTTAAGTTCCGAAGCTAAAATAATAATACAAATGCTTATTCGTTGGTTTTTTTTCAAACTGACATCGTAAAAGACAAAAAAAAATATCTTTTCTGAAATGGATCCTTTAGGCGCTTAATAATTTACGTTCAAAAATATGGATCTAAAACTACAAACCCCCTTAAGACATCAATTTAATTACCATTAACCTAAATTAATGTAATCACAAATTTAAGAGCTTTACACAAGTCAATAATCTACAAATCCTCAAAATTTTTTATTGAAAAAGATTTAAGTTTACTACTTATGAAAATTTCTCACTTTCTTGGTCATACTGTCTTTGGGGCATTTTTAGGCATTTTGCAAAATCAGATGAAAATAACATTTATTTTATGTGGGAATCGGCTTAGATGCTGCCATTTATTCGTTTGCTTTGAACGCAAAAAACATTCAGTTATTAAGAAGCGATGTGAAAAAGTAAAAAAATCGGACATTTTAGTTTTTATAAGGAAAAGAACAGAGGTCCCCGTTTGGGGACCCAGGGACCGAAGAGGTTAATGTATTTATAAGAAAGATATTAAGAATATAATTTAATACAATTATTTATTATGTTACAGCAATTTTATATTTCATTTAGAAAAACTATACTTTGTCTTCGAATTATCATCTTTCGTCATCTGTTCCTCCCCCGCGTCTCTCCCTTCACACATACACTAAGGGGGGGGGGGGGCGGAATTGTGTTATTTTACTCAAAAAATTTTGAGCCCACTCAATATTTTTCAAAAGTTGGCGCTCCTGATTTTCAGCTTCATAAGTCGACAAGGCGTAAAGGTTCGTTACCCGTGGCCTAAGGTAACCGCCCTATTATGCAAATGAGTGAAATTTTAAAGTCGCAAAGTCCTCGAAACGAAAAGTGGAGAGATGCTGAACCAGAAAGATCTGTTTA
Organism: Maratus speciosus; assembly: GCA_963932465.1. Classification (NCBI taxonomy): domain Eukaryota; kingdom Metazoa; phylum Arthropoda; class Arachnida; order Araneae; family Salticidae; genus Maratus; species Maratus speciosus. The sequence continues at coordinate 582,788,005 of OZ010788.1, read as the reverse complement.
TCTGATAACCACAAGAGAAGAACATATTTGTTTTGATTTTCAGGTTTTACCTAATTTTAGAGTGTTTGTGGCTTAACCCTGAGTGTTGTGCCACGAAGCCGATAAAACCCGCCGCACCGATACCAAATGGTTATTATCTATAAGCCTGAAGTACACGATAGATACTCTTTCTGTTTGTGCGAGGCGGGAAATATTGTATAGATACTGCTTGATCGCTCGGTTATCTGGTTTTTATTTTCTCAGTAATCCCACCAACAAAAACAAAAATTGTCACAGCACGTACGATTTGTTTTCTACCTCGGATTCGCAAATTTTTCTTTTTCTCTTTATGAATTTTTTTCTAGCTATAATTATAAAAGTACTTATGTTACATATGCTTTAAAATTATGCATAACTCTGCTTTCAAGCGATTTTTAAGAAAACAAACAATAAATAAATGAATAAATCTACTATCAGTTATGTCTCAAAAATGACTGATGGTTGGTTGGTTGGTTGATTTTTGACGGCCGATTATCTGCACTAGGGATATAGGCCCGAGGGGAGAGTGCCCTTCGTGGGGGTCTTTCTAAGGGAACCTAATCCGTATTTACGCATGGAAATCCATGGCTCGAAGAAAACCACGAAAACTCCGAACGATTAGGCCGACGGGCGCGATTGGGTTCGAACCCAGCACCTCCCATCTACCAGCTTCGAGAGCAGAACCTCTCAGCCACTGGTGGGGCTCAAAAATGACTGATGGATTTTAAAATTCAGTAACTTTCAAATGGTGACAGAAATTTTTTTGCAGGAGGGTTATGTAAAATGTCAGGAGTTTTTAGGCTGCGATTCACAGTTTTAGTTGCAAATAGCAACGATAGATAGCGCTGCAAGCAATATGCGCTAAATCCAGGCTCGATTTTTCGACCTTTTTCTTCTCCCATGCAAAAAAAGGAGATTAAAATGTTTTGAATGGATCCCGAAGTACCTAAAAATGGGTCTGGAATTAGCACCTATTTCTCGCAGCGTCATCTATTATTTGAAATTCGAACTAAAATCCCGAATCACAGTAAAAAAGCTCCTGACATCAATAATAACCGTCCTGCAAGAATTTTTTAAATATCTGTCACCGTTTGCAAGTTATTGAATTTCAAAATACATCAGTCATTTTTGGGACACCTGGTATCTCTATTATAAAGGACAAAACGTGTCCGTGCGTAACGCTGGCGTCATTTTGCGAAAGATAGCACTTGACGATGAAATTTCGGTTTTGTAATTTTTGATATCGTAATTTTTTTTAATTCTAAACATCGCACATTTTAAATTTCTACACCGTCATATAGGGAAAAAAATCTACTTTCAAATGCAATTTGTTTGAAAATTGTATCTTAATTGACTGATTTATTATAGCTTTTAAAATAATTTTCAAGTGCGAATCTATTTCCAACGTGTGCAAGCTCCATTACGAAATAACCCATTTGCACTTAAAACAATAGGGTAAGCTTGGGTAACTGGACCCACGAGGTAACTGGACCATAGGCTGTTTTATAAAAAACCGTTGATGTCTTTTAAGTTTTAGCTTTTATCAACATTGCAACCCCATATCTACTTCTGAAAACAACGTGTGTCAACTCAATCAAAACTATGTCTTTGCTGTGATAGGTTGCCGAAAATTTAGGGTTTAAAAAAAAAAAAAAAAAAAAAAAAAAAAAAACAACGTCGATTTGGTTGAACTTCCTCGGCTTTATTAAAATACGGAAAATATTTTTATTAAATAATCATTTTTTTAAAAGATTAGACACATAAATACCTTAATATTATTAGATATTTATACATATTTACTTCATGTTTCAAATGTAAGGCCGGTGTTCCAGTTACCCCATAAATTTTTCAAGAATGGGGTAACTGGGACATGTACCAGAGGTAACTGGATCATGTAAGATCCAGTTACCCCAACAGTTACAAATAATTTTTTTGTGTTTCTCTTACTACGGGAAATTAATTTCTCCATTGTTTGTTTTTGATCGCAATAAAGAAAATTATATAATACCTTATTAAAATTACATAATAAAATTTTAAAAAAGCATGTTGGGTGTATGAAACCAAATGTCATAAGTGTGACAGCAATAGCTCGAAATTTTACGATACAGATGAAGAGGCGTACATAAGGCAAAGTAAGATTATTAGAAAATTATCGAAATGGATAAAAAATAGCTCTGTTCAATATAACAATATGGTTACGTTCTCCACAGGTTTATTGAATATATCGAACTTTCACTGTGGTAAATAAAAAAGAGAATGAGATACTTCTAAGGACTTACGTAGCCGTTTGTTCATAGATCATTTGTTCCTTGTTATTTTTTCCTTAAAACACCCCTGTAACTTTTATACTTATTACCTATACTAAAGTACATAAGTACTTACTTATTTTTTATGTTTTTTGTATAAATAAAGCTAATATTTTCACTTTTAGGGCTTTTTTTTTTTAGATACATTGACAGCAAAGGTTTCCCTTACAACGCTCTTTAGTTGATATATAATTTATATGATCTGCCTGTTTTAAATTCTTTTTAAGTTGTTTACTCTTTTTCAAACAAGACCTGCTACCCCATAAAAAAAAAAAAAAAAAAAAAAAAAAAAAAAACGGGTGTGGAACATAGACCCTTCTGGTCCACTTGCCCCATTTTTATGGGGCAACTGGACCCATGAGGAAAGAAAGATGAAATATATATATATTACTTTTAGATGTTAAAATGTAATTTTGAACATTTCTGTCTGATAGAGGGAACCTAACTGAACACATTTACAAAAGTTCAGACTTCAAGTGAACATTAGCTTTTGGAAGCTGAATTGCCAGAATCTGCAGAGTCACATTGTAAAATCATGGCCCAGTTGCCCCATGTAACCCTATAAATAGTTAGTTCAGCATTTGTCTCTGGCTAATTTTTCATAACGAAATTAAAACATCCTCAATCTATTATATTAAAAAGTGACTGTCCGTTGTTATGTCACCAGCTACTCCTCCTAGAATACGGAAAGTCGGGCGATCAAATAAAGGCTCATTATCCGCATGGATTCATGTAAAAAGTGGTCACAGAATTTTTAAATTCGAATTAGCTTTTGAGATATTAATTTTTTTCGTACTTTTGAATGACATTTCTGTAATGCTTGCAACTTAATTATTCCCTTTTCGTGGATAAAAGGGAAAATGACAGGGATTATTAGATTTCATCGTTTGGAATCATTTTCAAATTGAAATTAACTTTTATTTGAATAGCTAGTGAAAATAATATTGTGATTGAATTGTATTTTTAAAGAAAATTTAAAAAATACAAACTTATTTTCACATATTCAAGCTTCAGGAATCAGTTTATTTTAGAAAACAAAATACCGTCTGCCGATTGGAACAGTAAGATAAATTCGATTGACGTAAAAAGAAAAAAAAAAAAAATCCATCGTATTTTTTTTAAATTTAATTTAAAAAAAAAAACAGATTTTCAATTATTTCCTTAAGATGGCGATTAAAACTTTTCAGAAGGACGTTAACAACAAAATGTATTAACGAGAAAGTTATATTTCTCTAAAGCAATTATTTTAATTCATAAATGAAAAATGCTTTTGAATAAATTCACCAAAACAAAGTCATATTTGTATAAGTTCGTCCCAAATGTCGTCATTTCTACCAGCTCCGAAATTAGAAGCCAAATCTTGGAAGAGTGAAAAGCTTTTGAAAAATAAAGTTATAGAATATGTGCGTTTACGGGTTACAGAACATATTTCCCGGTATAAAGGACATTGGTGTAAACCATTTTTTTAAACTGAAAACTAATAGATTTTTTACAGTTAATCTATTTTTTAAGATTGCCCACTAACAACAGCCTTTTTACATGAAAATATCAATTACATATCTGTTGCATTTGTGTTTTATTTATATTTATTTATTTATTGCTAAAGTTTTAATTTCATTATAGAATATTATCCACAAAGAAATGCTGAACTCTTTATTCTCCCATCGTTCAGTTGAATTATTATAGATTAATTTCAGTAAAATGAATGCTTACAATAATTTCATTAAAATTAATCCAGATTAATTTACAATTACGTTTTTGAAATTTTGAAAATATTGTATTATCATCGGAAACATACAACTGTACATAATTTTTATAAGCCCAGCACATCAGAAAATGAGTGAAAAATCGATGACAAAATTCCCGCTTTACGTACATGAACCAAGTTAATTTAACCCTTAACTCTTAACTATTGTCGTGGTGCTATTTAGTCTCCCCGTATTTTTCTACTCGTGCAGTGATGGAACAGCTGCGCCAATTGCTCCAATTGCGCCAAATCGATAATGCTGCGCATTTCTGCGCCAAAACGATCATTTTTCAACAAAATTGCGCCCAACTGCGCCAATTCGATAATAATTCTTGAGCCAAATCTGTCCACCCGAATTCCGCCAAAAGATTGCGAAAAATATGCGAATTTGGTCAAAAGATCGCGAAAAACAAGCGATGTTTGTCAAACGATCACGAAAAAAAAACCGTGAATTTTAAGAAAGGATCGCTAATTTTGTCAAAAAACGAACAAAACGCGGTCAAAAGGTCGCGAAAAACACGCAAATTTTGTCGAAAGATGACGAAAAATACGCGAATTTCGTCAAAAGATCGCGAAAAACACGCGAATTTCGTCAAATGATCACAAAAACAAACCGTGAATTTTGCCAAAGGATAGCTAACTTCGTCAGAAAACGAACAAAACACCGTCAAAAGATCGTGAAAAAAAGCTACTTTCGTTAAAATATAGCGAAAAAACCCGCAAATTTCATCAAAAGATCGCAAAAACACGCGAATTTTGTCAAAAGATCGCTAATTATGTCAAAAACGAACAAAAAGGGATAAAAAGATTGTAAAAAAACACGAATTTCGTTAAAAGATCGTGGAAAAAACCGCAAATTTCATCAAAAGGTCGCAAAAAACCGTACATTTTGTCAATAGATCGCGAAAAACCGCAAATTTCGTCAAAAGATTTCGAAAAACACGCTAATTTCGTCAAAAGATAGCGAAAAACATGCTGATTTCAACAAAGGGTCCGAATAACACGAATTTGGTCAAAAGATTGCGAACAGTACGCAAATTTGGTCAAAAGATTGCGAACAATACGCATATTTGGTCAAAAGATCTCGAAAAACACGCAAATTTCGTCAAAGGATTGCAAAAAAACGTGAATTTTGTGAAAGAGTCGCGGAAAAACGTGAATTTCGTCAAAGAACCGCAGGAAAAACGCGAATTTCGTAAAAGAATTGCAGAAAAAACTTGAATTTCGTCAAAGAATTGCAAAAAAAACCCTTGAATTTCGTCAAAGAATACCAAAATAACATTTTGATGCTCCAAAATAGTTATTTTCTGATCCAAAGTGGCTTTTTGCTGCTCGAAAATAGTTATTTTCTGCTCCAAAATGAGCGTTTTTGCTGCTCCAAAATGGCTTTTTGCTGCCCCAAAATGAGGCCCATGCTGTTCCATCCCTGCTCGTGTAATTTCTTGATCAACCAGTAAGATTCAGATAAAAATAATAAAGTATGTAAGTGATATACTTACTGATATCTAAGACAATCATGTAAAAATACCATTGCTTTTATAAAAAAAAGTTCATTTTGTTTTATTTCATTATTAGTAGCAACGTCACGCGAGGCTCTGATAAAGCAGTCAGCGGCGCCCGACGTATACTGAAATTCCGGACTAATAATTATTATTTTTTAATATACAGGATGTTTCTACGATCATAGGACAAACTTGGAGGGGTAGTACAGCTGACTAAAACAAACATGTTTTGCATAGGAATGTATGGTCGAAAGCGACGCGTTGAGGCACGAATACAAAAAATAGGACATGAAAAGAAAAGCATTGTTTATTTACAACATCATCACAAAGTGCTTATTTGCAGCAATGCTTACAATAAATGTTCAGATTTATTTCATCATCTGTTTGTTATTTTATTTATTTTACTGTCTGCGCTTCTTCAATTTTAGATTTGACTCAAAATTGTCACAATTGAGAACATCGTTGCTAGGTTATCCATTGCAGCTGCAAACATACGCAAAATGCCTTGCCTGGCATATTAGGAACTGTTCGGCAATCACTCCTTCCACGCTACCAAACATGCATTACTGTTGCTGGTCGCAATTTTGAGCATTTATTGTAAACATTGTTGCAATAGGTTAAAGGTAAACTAACCTAGTTTTTCTCACAAATGTTCATTACGGCACACACCCAACCTAAAGCTTAATTCTCCTCACACTTCGGTTCACTAGTCCGGAGTCATGGGAGCAATACCCTCTTCCATTCTGTGTCTCAACTCTGGCGAATCATTAGGAAGCGGTGGAACGTAGACACGATATTTTATAAACCCCTAAAGGAAAAACTCGCATGGCTTTTAAATTTTCAGCGCAACAATAACGCTTTACACCCAGGAGTCGTCATTTTGCGTATGTGACACTGCCAGCGAGTCAATAACAAAGCAGTTTTCGCGTATGCGCTTTTCTAAAACTATTTGAGTTACTCTTTATTTGTAACCTTGAACCAACACTCTACAACATTTACAGTTGATACACTGAAAAAAAAAAAAAAATGTTATTTTACAGTATAATACTGGCAGTTGGGGCGCCAGTTTATAAACATTAATATAGCGTCATATAAATGAATTAAACAGTATATTACTGTTTAACGGTATATTGCATGCTAATTTTACTGCTTATTACTGCTATAAACTGACGCTCCGGCTGCCAGTATTATACAGTGAAATACGTTTAACACGAAAACGCTTAACACGAAAAATCGGTTAACACGAAATGATATAGCAGTCCGGACAGTATACTATGCAATTTAATACATTTTGTTTCTTTTAACACGAAACAAAAATCGTTTAACACGAAAAAAAATTAGCTTTCGATTTTGCTAGTTTGAGTAGAAATTGGTGAATTTTGTATTAAAACCAATGAATTTTGGTTGAAAATCAATAAATTTCGTGGGTTTTTTTGCAAATTATCTTATGTCTTGTGAGCACAATGGCTGAGAAATCGGTGCGAAAACAAACTGCTATTTCGCTTCTAATGAAGATGAAGCTGCATAATGCAGTTTATGAAGACGAAAACAGAAATCTGCAAAGAGTTTGGTATTGCAAATTGTACTTTATCAACAATAATAAAAAACAGGGATCCCATTACGTTAATGTTTGAGCGGAGTATGTTTAAAACAGAGAGAAAACGTATGAAAACCGGTAAGCACGAAGATTTAGAGACAGCTTTGCTTATTTGGTTCAAACAAGCTAAATCTCAGAATGCAGAAAAAAAAAGAAACACTTCAAAAAATGATATCTGATATTTTCCCCCCAAAATGATATTTTTTACTTGCTTTTTATCCTAATGGATGAAGCCTACTAGTAGTTTAACAGGAAATCGAAATAAAATTTGACGACGTCAAAAATATTTGTGAGTTTTGTTCTTTTTTTTTACGATTCTTTTAACGCGAAATTCTTTTAACACGAAAAAAAATTTCGATCCCCGAAATTTCGTGTTAAACGTATTTCACTGTATTGTAAAATCAGCAATATTTTTTTGCAGTGTAGGGGAGGTAGGGGAGGTTTGATACATTGACAATTTTTCTCAACAAATGGCATTGACAGCCATTGTAACACATGTAAAGGCTCCTTTTATTAGTAGAAGCCATCATCAGCTGGACTTAGCAGTGAAGAATTGACAACGTTTCTTTTCTTTTAATTTTGAAGATTTTTGGAATGTCAGTGTAAATTTTTTTAAATACTGATTTTCTTTCATAACTATTATTGTAGTGAATATAATATTTTGTAATTTTTTTTATTTGTAAAGCATATTGTTAGGGTTAATTTTACTAGAAAGCAGATTGGCATTTTGCAAAGTGATTGAAAATCCAATAAAGCAGGACAGGGAGAAATGATACATTAGTGCTGGGGAGATATGATACACTTGAATATTTGAAATTTAATAGATTTTTTAAGTTGAAAACTAATATAGGACTGTAATATTAATTATTGTTTTACAGCAAGAGCTACTGAAATTGGTAAGGAAGGTTAATTGGTAAAGATTTTCCAAAATCATTTGCTCAAACAAAAAGACTATTCGGCATTAAGTAGGTTACATAGAATAGCAGTGCAATGATAGATGGTTAGTTCGCTTTGCTCGTCCTCTAGCAGGAAAAAAGTTTAAATGGTCTGAAAGGGAAGATGTTTCTATAATTGACAAAGGGCAAATTCCAAAAAAAAAAAAAAAAAAAAAAAACATAAAAAAAAAAACATTAAATCTACCCGACTTTACTTATCAAAATGATAAAGTTATTAGTTTTTATTTTAACCATTTCAGGAGCGGCGGTATGTTTATGAAACCACTTAATTTTAATTCCCAAACGCCACATTGGCACCAGCATTTTGGTAAAATATTTCCCATTTAATATGAAAGTGAAATATAGCCCTTTTCTTATTTCCAATTAAATTTGTTGGTAAATTCCGGTGCCATGCATTTCCAATTAAATTTGCGGGTAAATTCCGATGTCATTAACTTATTCGACACTTTAGCATCGGAAAGGCTTTGCCCTGAAAAGGTTAGAGAAATCTTTAATGTGCTAAATTTATGTTAAATTGTTTGAAAATCAGTAATATTCACTTCATTTTTCCTTGCAGCAAGATCTCTAGTGTTTTTTTCATTATTTAGTTTCTAAAAAGTATGTTAATAGGATTGTTTAAATATTTTTGTAATAAACATTTGTGAAACAAAAATATGTCAATGTCATTTCTTTTTAAATTTTACTAAAATATTTCAAGATTTGTCATAAAAAATTGTATGACACATAAATTGAATTGTCTGCATTTTTTTAAAATTCAATTTACATGACAATGTATCAAATCTCCCTTGCTAGTGTATCAATCCTCCCCGGCCCAGTGGCAGAAACACCGCGACACGGCGACATAGTCGCAGACAAAGAATATCTCTTGCGGACAATTTTTGTCTGCACTAATGAAATCAATTTAAAAGATTGTCCGCAACATTCGGTAATTTTTTCCCCTCGAATTTTGGTAAAAGATCGCATAAAAAACACGGTTTCCGTCAAAGGATCGTGAATTTCGACAAAAGATCATGAAACAAACTCAAATTCCATCAAAGGGTTGCAATCAAAACGCAAATTTCGTCCAAATATCGCAAATAAAATGCAAATTTCGTCCAAATATCGCGAATAAAATGCAAATTTCGTGAAAATATAGCGGACAAAACGCGAATTTCGACAAAGGATCGCGAACAAAACGCAAATTTCACCAAATAATCGCGAACAAAACACACATTTCGTCAAAGTATCGCGTATAAAACTCGCATTTCGTCAAAATATCGCGAATAAAACGCAAATTACGTCAAAATATCGCGAATAAAACAAATTTCGTCAAAATATCGCGAATAAAACGCAAATTTCGCCAAAATATCGCGAATAAAATGAAAATTTCGTCCAAATATTCCGAATAAAACGCAAGTTTTGTCAAATTGTCTTGGACAAAACGCGAATTTCGTCGAAATATCGCGGGGAAAATGCAAATTTCGTCAAAGAATCGCGAACAAAATGCACATTTCGTCAAAATATTGCGAATATAACGCAAATTTCAACTAAATATCGCGGACAAAACGCGAATTTCGTCCAAATATCGCGAATAAAACGCAAATTTCGTCAAAATATCGCGAACAAAACGCGAATTTAGTCAAAATATCGCAAATTTCGACAAAATATCGCGAATAAAACGCAAATTTCGTCAAAATATCGCGAATAAAACGCGAATTTCGTCCAAATATCGCGAATAAAACGCAAATTTTGTCAAAATATCGCGAACAAAACGTGAATTTCGTCAAAATATCGCAAATGTCGACAAAATATCGCGAATAAAACGTAAATTTCGTCAAAGAATCGCGAACAAAATGCACATTTCGTCAAAATATTGCGAATATAACGCAAATTTCAACTAAATATCGCGGACAAAACGCGAATTTCGTCCAAATATCGCGAATAAAACGCAAGTTTCGTCAAAATATCGCGAACAAAACGCGAATTCCGTCAAAATATTGCGAATATAACGCAAATTTCAACTAAATATCGCGGACAAAACGCGAATTTCGTCCAAATATCGCGAATAAATCGCAAATTTCGTCAAAGAATCGTGAACAAAATGCACATTTCGTCAAAATATTGCGAATATAACGCAAATTTCAACTAAATATCGCGGACAAAACTCGAATTTCGTCCAAATATCGCGAATAAAACGCAAATTTCGTCAAAATATCGCGAACAAAACGCGAATTTCGTCAAAATGTCGCAAATTTCGACAAAATATCGCGAATAAAACGCAAATTTCGTCAAAATATCGCGAACAAAACGCGAATTTTGTCAAAATGTCGCGAATAAAACGCGAATTTCGTCCAAATATCGCGAATAAAACGCAAATTTCGTCCAAATATCGCGAATAAAACGCGAATTTCGTCAAAATATCGCGAATAAAACGCAAATTTCGTCAAAATATTGCGAATAAAACGCAAATTTCGTCAAAATATTGCGAATAGAACGCAAATTTCGTCAAAATACCGCGAATAGAACGCAAATATCGACAAAATATCGCGAATAGAACGCAAATATCGACAAAATATCGCGGGCAAAGCGCGAATTTCGTTAAAATATCGACAAAATAACGTGAATAAAACGCAAATTTCGCCACAATTTTGCGAACAAAACGCAATTTTCGCCACAATATCGCGAACAAAACGCAAATTTCGTCAAAGCATCGTGAAAAAAAGCAAATTTCGTCAAAAGATCGCGGAAAAGTGCAAATTTCGTCATTGGATCGTGTAAGAAACGTGAATTTCGTCATAGAAGTGTGGAAAAGCGCGAATTTTGTCAAAAGATCACGAAAAAGCGGAAATTTCGTCAAAAAATTGCAGGGAAACGCAACTTTTGTCAAAATGCCATGAAAAAAAAATCACAAATTTTGTTCAAAGAATGACGAAGAAATGTCAATTTCCTCAAAAGTCCATGGAAAAAACGTGAATTTTGTCAAGAGATTGGGAAAAAAGTGAATTTCATCAGAAGTCGGCGAAAAAAGACACGAATTTCGTCGAAGAATTGCAAAAAAAAAACTAATTTCATCAAAGGGTTGTGGGGGAAAAACTCGGCGCTTTTCTTGCGTGAGGCCGTGAAAGTTCAACTTTTTTTTTTTTCGCTGAGCTTGTAGCATGTCTGAAAATTGTATGTTGTGTGCGTGATTGTGAAATGGGGGAAAAAACTTGAGCACACAGTTTCAAGAATGCGCCACACTTATCAAAACATTAATTGAAAATTACCCTGGGATTGAAAATTTGAAAAATCAAAATGTTTCCAAAATTGAAAATTTTGGAAACATTTATAAAAGCAGAACATTCCCAACTCCAAGAAAGAACAAATCAGTTCTGAAGCTTCCGAAGGTTTTTAAAAGCATCTTTATTGTCTATGTATGGTTCTGCATATTCTTCCCATTTTAGAAATCCTACAAGAAGTTAGATGATGAAAAGTTACAAACAAAATTAATTATAATCATCATGCTTACCATGTTGTAAATAAAATGATAAAAAATTCCTAGTTTAATGTAGGGGAGGTGGGGGATGAATGGGACATTTTCACAAAAATATTTTTTTATATTTTTTTATTTAAGTTACTATCAATATTATATATCACATTTCATACATTAGGTATTTGCCAACATATATGAACAATATTTATTCTAGATTATGATTTATTCATAAAAATATTATGAAATCAAAAAAACGTTCCTCCCTGTCCCAATCATCCCCACAGCAGGGATGAATGGGACACTAATAGGGATGGATGGGACACAAAGATTTTCCTCCCTGTATTCAATTTTACCAAATTAAAATTTATAATTATAACCTTATATGAAAATTATATTTGTAATATATGATTTTACTGCACGAATCGATATGTTTTTTTTTTTTTTTTTTTTTTTCAATAACATCTTTTATTGCAGTTTTAACTTTTAATGCGGACTTCGGCTACCAACCTGTTCTTTTTTTCCACTTATGAGGCATTTTAGATTTGAAATGAAAGTGCAAAATGTCTTTTAAATATAGCATAGCTAATAATTTTCAATCATAACTTATTAATTAATATTAATTAAATGTATCGTAGAAACATGCAGAACGGAAATTATTGTGTCGATCGGAAAGTCATGTCGTGTTGGGAAAATCAATTCGTACCGGAAAATTCTGCCCGATAATTATTAGACATTAGATATCGGAATCAATGTCTAATAATTAAATGATTGAATTTTCCGGTACGAATTGATTTTCCCAACACGACCCGACTTTCCGATTGACCCAATATGTTAGGGGTGGGGATTTATTTGTGCAACATTTCAAAATTCAATATAATTTCCCCCATTTGATCAATACACATATACTATTTTTATCAATTTTATCTATTTTGATTAAGTTTTAGTACCAATTTTTTGATAATCCATTAATAATTATTACAATACAATAAGTAACACTCAGAAATTTTAAACAATAACAACTCATATAATACTATTAATTGACGTAAATTATTGATTTATTATCCTATATAATATTAATTAATAAATAAAATTTTCAACATCTTTAGGGAGGAGTGAGAATGTCCCGTTCATCCCCATTTCGAATGTCCCAATCATCCCCATGATGCATAATATCCCTTCTCAGCCATTTTACCTCAAAAAATTTTTTGTCACAATGGTTACTATTCATTCATTTTAAGTATTGCGCGGCAGCGCAATACTAATTTATTTCCAGTGTCACTTCTCAATGTTAATTTAACATGGAAAAGCCTATGGAGATAATAACTGTTTCATTTTTTCTTCCCACCTTTTTGTCCCTGATGCCACTCATTTTTTATTCTTTACTAATTCTAATGATATTATAAATTTAAAGTGAAAAAACGTTTGCCTGACGTCAGGGTCAAAACGAATGGTAAAATGCCTTTGCATAGGGGTGAACTATAACCCAGAGAGAAACACGGGCAAATTTTTTTGTACATTATTCAAATATTTTTCTTAATAATTCCAATTTTCGCTTTTTTCATTGAAAATCAACGGACATTTTTCATAGAAAATGTAACATTTTTACTTCATTGTTGCAAAAATTTCAAAAGCCGTAATAATAATTTATTTCTTTTTAGTTGAAAGATTTTCACGTGAAATATTAAATTGAGCTAGTTTTTTTTTTCCAAAAATTAAAAAGGTGAATATGACGTCATAGTGGAAACAAAAAGGATATTTTCAGAATAAGTTTTTGCTTTGGTCAAGTTTACGTTTTAGTAAAAAGTTTCTAATGGATAGCTATTTTTACGCAGGTAACGAACTTAGTGGGGAATTACATAATTTAAATTTTAAAATGTATTTCTTTTCCGAGATGAGAACTATTTATACCCCAAGTTAAACTTAGGTAATAATTTTCTGATGTGTTTACATCAGCACTTGGGAGAGAATAAGGTTTAAAAATTTAAGTAAAACTTTTATTTTTTTATTTTTTACTGTATCACAGCTATAATATTGTTAAATATTAACAGTAAGGATTCAACACAATTTACATTTACATTCATAGCGTTTCTGAATGGGAAAAAGGGTATCTAAATTTAAGTGAAGTTAATTTTTTATGTTTTCATTATTTATTTTTTACGTACAGATTCTGTAGTTTTTGTCCAAACTACCGCGACCTTCATTACTACAGTGGTGAAATTTTTAATTACACATTGGTAAACTGCATCCTACATTGTGATGCAATACCGCATACATCAAAGCCTGATGATGATACTCTCTATTAGTTTTGAAATGCGTTTGTCTGAGTGCAGTAGTTATTAAAAAACTTGACATATTAAACAAAAACATAATTTGAAGAACAAATTAAAAAAAAAAAACAAATTTATTTCCTACATTGTTTAAGCCCGAGAAGGGACAGATATTAAGTTACTTCATTCAATTATTTCTACATTTAATGTTAAATTTTTGTAACAAATTAGTTAAGCCAATTGAAGATTAAAAAATAAAAAATCATACGGTACGATACTTAAAACACCCCAAAAAATCAGATTCCATTCAAATGAAATCGAAATAAATCTTAGCCTTTTTTTAAAGTTTTGTGTTTTGCATGCATCTTATTTTATGCACAATTGTCATAAACATAATACAAAATCTGTAATACAAGTATTTCAATTAAAAATGGAAGAAGTCTAAGATTTATTTCGATTTCATTTGAACGGAATCTAATTTTTTATGGTGTTTTAAGTATCGTACTGTATGATTTTTATTTTTTAATCTTCAATTGGCTTAACTAATTTATTACAAAAATTTAACATTAAATGTAGAAATAATTGAATGAAATAACTTAATATCTGTCCCTTCTCGGGTTTAAACAATGTAGGAAATAAATTTGGTTTTTTTAATTTGTTCTTCAAATTATGTTTTTGTTCATTTGATATTGAACTTTAAAATAAATAACTACAACATAGCTTAATTTTTTATATTGTATAAGATACTTCACATCTTCAAATGTAAAAAAAAAACTTACTTTTAAGCAGAGATTTCAGAAAATGCAACTTTGAAGGAAAATGAAAACAGCAATGTGGTCCCACTTTTAGTTCTGAAGCACACTGTGGTAGAGGTATATGGGGTTAGGAAGCAATTTAAAATAAATGTTTATTGCCTGAAATATTGAGAATGTCCCATCCATCCCTTGTCCCATACATTCCCTAGCTCCCCTATTATTTATTCCTTAAAATTGCATGCAAAATTTGCAGACAGATTATGAAATTTTAAAAGCTTGTCGCAGACAGCTACAAAACTTTCTGCCTCTGGGCTCCCCGGTAACGGGGAGATTTGATGCAATAGTAACCATTAAAAAAAAAAAAAATTGGGTTAAATTTTTTGAATGATTATTTTTTAATTTCACAATAATTTTAATAAATAAATAAAAGGTCATTTTATAAGAAAACACGAAAAATTTGTTTAAAAATAGCTTTTTAAGAGTTGTAAAAAATTACTGAAAAAAAGTGTATCATATCTCCCCTACCTCCCCTACTATTAAAATTTATATCAAGGCATTTTTTCGTGGACACCCTGTACTAGCTGGGAACGAAGTGATACAAAAATTTCACGACGCCATTAAAGGCTTAAATAAAAGCGTATAATAATACAAAATATACGGTATGAGAATTTTCTCTTTTTTTTTTTTTTAACCATTTGGAAAAATGGATATTGTCCTCGTCAGGGTAGGAAATCAAAAGCATATCTGAAGATTTTTATTGGTTTAATCCGCATTTTATTCGTTTTCTGATTGGTCTATACAGTAATCTGTATTTCCCTTTACTTTCAACAGAGATGGATACTTATATTGCCACTATGACAAAAAAGTAATAAAAACTACAAAAAAAAATTAATAACTCAGAAACAAATTGAGATACAGCTTTCAAACAAATTGCATTTAAAAGTGCATTTTTTTTCTATATGACGGTGTAAAAAGTAATATTGTGGGATGTTTAGAAGTTTAAGAATGAAATTTCATTTAAAATGGACGGAAAAGCCTTTGCCCGAACAGCCAATGAAATGCTTGGATAATACGTAAGTTTCAGGAAATCTGAGGAGTCGCAGGCGATTTTTGTCGCTTGTAATTTTTACGTGTAATAACACTATTAATGTTTAATTCATGGCGTACGTAATGTGTGATCAACTCCGTGCGATTTTTATGTCTTAAATTTTAGTCTTTTAAAAAATCATTTTCCAAATGGGCGTTGTAATTTGTTAAATTGCTTTTTTTCTTTTTTTTTTCTTTCTGGTGAAGGCCATAAATTATTTCAAAATATCCACTTATCACCCCCTCTGTCACAATATCCGTGAAATATTCTGCAAAAAACAAAAAAATGAAGTACCACCAATAATTCATTGATACTTGAGAGAGATATAATTCCGGGGTCGAAAATCACAAAATTTAATAAGTATTTGAACAGTTATATGATAAAAAGAAGAAAACATTCCTTTTCCATTGTCTTAATGAAAAGTGAAATTCAATTGACTGGTTCAATGCAGCTTATTAGACCGCCTTTTCAAGACGTCTCGACACAAAAGGTGCGAAAGTCCTTTTTACACGCCTCCGTTGTTTTATTTTATTTCGGATCTGTTGATGTCTTGTAATCTATCATGTGTGAATTCGAGTTCAAGCCAGTTTTCCAGTTTTATCAAAGAGAATCTCTGCCTCACGATATGGATCGACTACTATAGTGAAAGAGTTACGTTATCTTTATTAACAATGAGCTATTTTTAACCCTTTAAGCTCTGGTGGGTGAATTTCTTCCCGCTTAAATTTTATCCGCAAATGTCCCAGTGGGACCGGTATTTAAAATAAAATTTATTTGTAAATAAGTAAATGCCTTTATTCGTGTAGGGGAAGGCCACGTACCTCAGTCCTATTTTGTCATTTTGATTTTTCATTTGACTAAAATATGTAAATAATGATATATAACGCTACAGTGAAACCTCCCTGTGCGACCACCTCCATTAAGCGTCCACCTCCCTGAACGGCCATTTTTTCATGGAACGAAATTTATTCCCATATGCTCAATACTAATTTATGACCATATTAATAATACCATTTTTATTGGAACGGAACGTGGTCGCTTTAAGGAGGTTTTACTGTATTTGCTAATTATTTATGATGTTCCTGCTTCCCTCATAATTTTCTTGTAATCTTATATCAGATCAATTATTAGTTCTTCTTTTAATAAAAAAATAGTAATCTAAGAACCAAGGTACCAACACCCATGTTGTACCTTGGCCCTAGGCATATTGTACCATGGACCATGCATAATTTTTCTATGAAAAATAAAAATAAAATTAACGAAACTTTTTATAATGTATTTGAAATAAATGTTAATAGTAATATTTAGTAGCAGATTTGTCATAGATGCCATTTAAAGTTTTTTTTTTAATTTATACAAAACAGAAGGTGTAATTAGAGAGGGGGGAGGGTGTTAATTCCAACCACAATAGACATCATTTGCATTTAAACTGTTTTATTGTATTTTTATATAATTTTTTAATACATGTTTGTTTTGTCACGGTGCAAAAACAGCTGCTTAAAAAATTAAGATTTTTTTTCAGAAACTGATACTGTACCAGGAAATAGGGGAGAGAAGTACACAGTGAGACAGCAGCCACTTTGACATATAGTTGTAACTTTTTCTCTAAGCTCGCACACACACATAACGACCTTATCTTATGCAACACGCGGGTGTACTTTCGTCACTTCAGTTACTCGTCCGGCAAAATAGTAAATAATTCTTTGTTTTATAGTATGGTTAAAGTTACATAAACGTCTATTTTAGAGTTTATTTCCTTCAATATGACCTATATTTACTTAACCAAACCTAGCTATATCTAATATTAGACTATTTCGGCCAAACGACATAAACTTTTTAAAGCGATGAAATTGAAGTAACAGATGTGGCATCCATTTTGTTACAACGTAACGAAAGTACACAGTGAGACACACAGTTGTGGTACACAGTGAGACGTGTCTCATTGTGTACGTCTATGTGGCTCTGATGTTAAAAAAAGTTATTTATTCATAAAAGAACGTTTTTCCTTCTCTCTCTCTTTCTGTATGTGTGTGGGTGTGCGATGGCTAGGAAAATCTACTAAACGTAAGAGGCAGAAAATTTGCATGAAGATATCCCAAGGTCTGCCATTGTCCACCCGAGGCTCATATTTTTAATATTTTGAAAATCTAGAAACATTAATTAGAAATCATAAACTGCAGAAAATTATTTATAGAGAGTAAAAATGTATGATTTATGAAAATATATACATTGTCTCACTGTGTACCACTTGTGGTACACAGTGAGACAATTTCCGATGCTCCTTTATGCTGCTTCTGTGCTTTTATAAATAACTTTTTTAAAACCCTTTATAAGTTAATGTGTAGCGTATTTGTGTAGCTTAAAGATGTAGCAAAAATGTTTTCAAAAGAATGAAAATCGTCGCCATTCGTTAAGTAATAATAATTTTCGTCTCACTGTGTACTACCCTCCCCCACATAAAGAATTCGTCTGTCTCTTTCATTAAGACTAGGTTCTGGCAAAATTGTTGTGTTTTTAACATTTTAACTTTTGATAATTGGTCTTTATATATATTTTTACCGCTGAATCTGAAAATGACCTTCATTTTTAACCATCACTTCAGGATTTTTCGCAAATTGTAAATTCAAAGTTAAAATTGAACCTCCTCTCCCACCTTATCGGACCCCTCAGTTGTTTAGCTGTAAGAATCCCAGTATAGGTCAATTCCATCGTAACTGACGTAACACTTGATCATCGAATTTTGTTTTCAAAACTGTATAGAAAATTTACTAATAAAGCTAGAACAAATTTTTACAATTTAAAATATTTCTTACTAATGACTTAATACCCAAATACCTGAAGATTATTTCAATCTCTCTTTTAGTCTCAAAAATTTGTAATTCAAAATTCTGTAACTGATGTAACATAAAATAGACAAACATTTTTTCTGCCGTCATTGAAGTGTAAAAATTATCAAAACTATCCCGTTAAAAAAATGATTTAATGTTCTCAATAAGACTAAGCAATGACAGATTATAACAGTAACTTGTTAAATTAATATCTGAACAATAAAAAAGAAAAAATGGCATTTAGACATGTAACTGACGTAACTTTTATTATGTAACTGACGTAACATTATGACTTTACAAAGATAATAATGGTAGTTAACTTAGTTTGTAAACAGTAATTTACAATGTCTTTTTATTAGGATTTTATTATAGAACATAAAAATATCAAGCTTTCCGATCATACCCTTAAATTAAACATATTATAAATTTTATTTCCTCCCCAAAATGGGAATTTCCTGTGAAATTGCCTTATAAGCCAAAAAAATGAATAAATTATTGAATTAAAATTAAATTAAATAAAAAAGTTTTGCATATTTTCGCTATATTTTAACTTGACATTTACAATTTGCAAAAAAAAAAAAAAAAAAAAAAAAAAAAAAAAAAATCCATTGTGATGGATAAAAATGAAGGTCATTTTCAAATTCGGTGCTAAAAAGTACATAAAAATCAATTATCAAAAGTTAAAAAACACAGCCATCTCCTCTATTTTATAGTATCCAATTTTTGTTGTTTTTAACTTTGACAGTTTATGATTTGCAAAATATCCTGACATGATGGTTAAAAATTAACCTAATTTTCGGATTCAGTGCTAAAAAATACATAAAAGCTAAAAAACACAATCATCGCAGTCTTGTGTTATCTAATCTAAAACTTTTTTGTAAACTTCTTGGCGGTAATCTATCCGAAATTTTTTGTGTTATCCTGTAAAATAAGTATAAATTGTAACCATCGAAAATCATTATAATATTAGATTGTCATCGGATTTACGTCAGTATGTAAAAATGAATCTCGATCGGATATTTGAAAGCGAGTTAAAGTCCGAGTACAAATTTTGAACTGGAAAACATACATACTATCGTTGAAGTTAAATAAAAACTTATAAAAACAACATAATTTTTGTTAAAAGAAATCATGAAAAGAAACAGTCTCAAATGCTTAAAAAATAAAACATGTCTTAAAATACAATTATTTTAGCCAATCTGAAACTTAATAAAAGTTAACTCAATCGTAATACTTGTACGTATTTTTAAAAAGCGCAGATACACATGAAATAAGTTCTTCGAATACTTTAAGCACTTGGTATTTGACCCCTCAAAGCACGGCCGAACTCATTTGTGTTCAGATGCAGAAAAGTGGTATAAGTCATGCATTTTTTAACGTTTCATAACTCGGTTAATTTTAGTGTTATATGAACGGAACTTTTTTTTTTTGTATGACTTGTCAGTGTAATAGGAAAATCTTACTAACTATAACTTATAGGCCCGGGGAACCGTATAAAAATTTAAATTCCGTATTTTTTTTTTTTTAAGAAACGTTTTTATTGACCCAAATAGCTTTTAAAATATTTCTTTACTTCATTTAAAACATTTTTGTAATTGGAACTATAAGTCTATGGCTAGCGGCTTTGGAATTAGCCAATGGACACCGTTGAGAGTGGACACCCTGTATATATTACTACATTGGTTTATATAAATAATTAAAAATTTTTACGCAATTAGCCACATTTAATTTAAAATTACTTGCAAATAAAACAAATATATCCACGATTTTTTTTTTTTTTTTTTTTTTTTTTTGTAAACAGTAAAAAATGTCACCCCAGAGAGGCTTAGATATAATTATCATGTAAACTGAGAAAAATGCAGCATAGCAGCACCACCTTTTGGGCCATATATGCCAAAACCTAATTAGCACCTGTATGTGCTACAGCCTAATTAAATATGGTATTTGATGAAATTCCATGTTTTAGTTTTTGAGATCGAGTGGCTACAAAATTTGTATCACATACAGAGAGAAATTTTCAAAAACTTGCCAAATTACATTCAGGTCAACCTAAAACGTATATGACTTCTCAAAGCATGGTCGAACTCATTTGCAGTAAAATCAATGCAGAAAAAGTGGTATAAGTCATGCATTTTCGAAAATCATTATAATATTAGATTGTCATCGGATTTACGTCAGTATGTAAAAATTAATCTCGATCGGATATTTGAAAGTGGGTTAAAGTTCGAGTACAAATTTTGAACTGGAAAAACATACATACAATCGTTGAAGTTGAAAAAAAAAAATGCTGAAATTTGTAGAAAATTAAAAAATCGCTGTACAAATTCCGAAAAAAATTTATTGAAAAGAAGACAAAATTTACGACATTGGATTAAAAATTTAAATCAGATTCCTTTTACTAATGTGGAAAAATCGCCGTATGAAATCATGAAAACGATTTCAATTTTTTGATGGAATTTTATTGAAATTTTGTTTTATTTTCGATAAAATGTCAATAATTCAATAAAATTTCAATAAAATTCCATCAAAAAATTTAAATTGTTTTCATGATTTCACACGGTGATTTTTCCCCATTAGTAAAAGGAATCCGATTTAAATTTTTAATCCAATGTCGTAAATTTTGTCTTCTTTTCAATAAAATTTATTCGGAATTTGTACAGCAATTTTTTAATTTTCTACAAATTTCAGCATTTTTTTTTTTTCTTATTCTGTAGTGATTTTTCAACATTCATAAAAGGAATGCGATTTCAAACTTTTAGCCCTAATGTTGTAAATTTTGTCCTTCTGCGATTGCGTCCCCATTTGTGAAAGAACTTCAGTTATAATGTTTCAGCCTGCTATAGTACATTTTGTCCTCTCCGATTTTCTGAATTTTTAGTGATTTTTATGCAGTGATTTTTCCACATTAGTAAATAAAATTAAGTTTCAGCCCAATATAATAAATGCTGTCCTCTTTTCAATAAGGTACGGTATTCGTACAGCGATTTTTTTAATGAGATTTTTGGAGTTTTTTTCATTTTGCTCTGATTTTTTGGCATTCGTAAAAGTATTCTAGTTTCAATCTTTTATCCCAATTAATGAAATTTTGTCCTTTTTTCACTAAAATTTAATTGGAATTCATATAGAGATTTTTGATTTTTCTTTGCTAATTTTTTAATAAAATTTTTTATTTTTGTTTTTTTGCATTTTGTGGAAATTTTTTGACATTTGGTTTCAAACTTCTAGCTTAATGTAATAAAATTCTGTCCTCTGTAATTTTTGAATTTTTAGTGATTTTTAATACTTTTTTCTTTTTTTTTTTTTTTTACATTTTTTTGCTTTTTATAGTGATTTTTTTACATTTGTGAAAGTATTCGGTTAAAATACTTTAGCCCACTATAGTAAATTTTGTCCTCTGCGATATTTCAACTTACAGTTATTTTTAGAGTTTTTTGCATTTTGAGGTGATTTTTCCACATGAGTAAATTTGTTGAAATTTTTTTCGAGTCACAGAAAGGGGACTAAGTGGACCAAAATGCATAAAAGAGGACTTTTTTCTAAAAACGGGACTTTATGGGGGGGGGGGGGACTATTTGGGAGCCCTGTAATTATGAAAGATTAGCCTTTTAACCCCTTAATTCTCGCTCCCGTCAATATCACGGGCTAGGTTTCGTTCGTTATTTCTCGTGCCCGTCATATTTCCGGGCTAGAGATTTATTGCTGGAAAAAATTCTGAAACCAGAAAAATTTAACTGGCATTTCCGTATGAAGTCTTTGAATATTAGCGTTTGGGTTTGGTTTTTGACGCTGATTGTGATGTTGAACTTGGTATTGCATATTTCGAAATGTATCACACTCAAAATAATTATTAATAATCAAAATTTAATGTATATTATATTATTTCAAATATTATTTGTAAAAAATTGTTTGATGATGATAAATAAAGATCTAAGATGTGAAAAATGAAGGTCTTATTCGCATTAATTTGTATGGGGTAAAACAAACATTAAAACACAGAATTCTCGCATGATGGCTTTTCCACAAATGTGAATTTGTTCTACAACATCTTTTTTTTTTTTTCGCCTTAAAAAAACCCAATTACATATTTTATGTAGAAACCTTATAATTATTCAATTTCTCTAAAAAAAAAATAGGTACATTTTTGATCGTTTTTCCAAATATTAAGCGACCGTTAAGGGGTTAAAAAAAGATTCTGCTGAAAATATATTGATGAGAAATGCACTGTTAGTTACATAACTTTTCAGGGATGGTTTTAGTATATTGCATATTCTTTTATGTTTCTTAGTTATGGAATTATAGGGGGAAAGTTTTATAATCAGATGCACCCGATTGTGAAAGATTTAGCGTTTTAAAAAAGTTCTACTGGACGGATTTTGATGAGACTTGCAATGTTATTTAGATATTTTTTTAGGGATGGTTTTAGTATATTGCACATCGTTCTGTCCAGGGCCGAAACTAGCCTTTTTTGCACCCGGGGCAAACATGGATTTTGGCGCCCCCCCCCCTCTTCCACAAAGTATATTTACAAAGAGAATTTTACTAATTTTATAATAGACGACTTATTTTAAAATTTAAAATATGTAATCATAAAATATGTAATACTGAACTACGTAATCTACAGTGGCGGATCCAAGGGGGAGGTCTCTCTGAACATCAACAAAAATATTCTAAAGATCATTTTTAAAATGACATATTCAGTAGAGTCCCGATTATCCGAGTCCTGCCTAACCGAGTTTCCGCTTTCACCGAGTTATTTTCTTCTGATGGACTGATGGCTTCCATTATTATGAAACAGCCATTATAAATGAAGTGTTAGGTGTCCGAATGGGGGGAAAAATGGCCATAATTAAAAAAAAAAAAAATTATGGCCATTTTTTTTTTTTTTTTTTTTTTTTTTTGCCATTCAGACCAGAAAATCAGAGTTCTAACTTTTTACGACTGCTCTTTCATCTTCACCTAACACTTCATTTATAATGGCTGTTTCATAATAATGAAAGCCATCAGTCCATCAGGAGAAAATGATCCTTTATAAAGGTATAATCCTTCATTTGGCGCCCTTTTGTTCTGGCGCTCGGGGCACATGCCCCCTCTGCCCCCCCCCTTAATTTCGGCCCTGGTTCTGTCGTTCTTTACAAAATCCTATTGTAAATGAACTTAAAAAGTTGGTCCTTAACTGCCCAAATTTCGTCAGACGCATTAGAAAATATAATAGCTCAATAGCGTTGATATCGTTTTCAGCAATGCGGATTTAACATTCCAAGTAAATTTCCATATTGCTTTAAAACACAGAATTAAATCCACCAGTATATTTTGTTTGATTCAAGATTCGTTTGGAGAAACCGACCAGCGTACCGGACGATTACTGCTAGTTGCATAGACAAATAAATGTGATTTAAAGGAGGTTAACGCTTTATCTACTGACGGTACTTATAAGTTACCATTAAAATAACTTGTTATAAAATTCATTTCATACATCGATTAGTTGTAATACAGTTTAGAATGAGTTATAGATGCATTACTTTATCTTGTACGAAAAACATTATTGGTTACATAAAACAAAAATATTTTTAAAAGGATGATTTCCTTTGCCTTTGCATCTTTTCAGATTTCTTGGCGTTGGAGGGAGGAGGGGGGGGGGGATAAATTTTTCAATTCGGAAATATTTCTATATTTCTATCGTAAGAACATTATATTTGTACATTTCCTAATTCTACAAAATACTAAGAAAAATATTTAAAATAAAAGATTTGAGTGTGGTTATAAATATTGCACAAAATCCCTATAAAATCAAATTTAATTAATCTTTCTAAATCTTCCAATCCTTCTAAAATTTATGAAATGATTTTGTAAATCTTCTAATATTGTTTAAACAATTCACGAAAAATGCTTTAGAAGATAAAATTTTCATGAATTCATAATTCAGTACATTTAGGGTTAAAACACAGAATTAAATTCACCGGTATATTTCATTTGATTCAAGATTCGTTTGGAGAAACCGATCAGCGTTGCGGGCGAAGACTGGTAGCTGCATAGATAAATACATATGATTTAAAGGAGGTTAAGGAACCTCGAAAAATGTTGATATTTATGAAATGTCATCAAAAGATATTTTTTTCGATACTATATCTATCAGATTTCGAGGTAAAGCTTCCTGTTTTTTGCAGTATTCAACTAGTCTATCTTAGTCCTGACCTTCGAATCCATTGTTCCCTTATAACTGCGAAAGCACGTGTTATTACATACGAGCATCCCGCTACCCCCTTTTCCAGCCTCCACCTCTGAAGCAATCGAGACCGCCTAATGACAACAATCGGCGATATCAGGTAATATGCCGCAATCAGAGGCGATAAGCGAACTGTCGGGATCCTTTATAAGATGCAGCGATTGCCGGTACAAGAGTTTATGCAAACGCAAAATCTATCCTTTTCATCAACGATCGACGACTGATCGTTTCATATTTAAAACTATATCAAGAGGTCCCCTCACGTATGTGGAAACTTTATCGTCGTCGCCACCTGTGGCTTTTTCAAGTGTACAACCTCTTCTCAGCCCTCTATGGTAGCTACAAGGAGGACGGCACTTCACTTTCGCAGCCCCTGCCTCAAGCATATGGTAATTATTTTGCAACAGCGGTGATATTTACTTTTATTTATTATTATTATTATTATTATTATTATTATTATTATTATTAATGGTATTGGTACATTGAAACAACTGTTTCGTAATTAGAATAATTGTAGATGCCGAAACGTCAGTTAAATATTTTCCACATTGAACAGACGAAAAGTTTTTGTATCTGTCTGTCTGTCTGTGTATGTATGTCAAGGAACCAGACTTATATTCTGTGTACTTATTTAACATAACCTAGTTAAATATGTGCAATATTATGTGGCATTCCCAAAAACGCTAACACAATGCTTTGCCTTGTGAGACAACTTTTGCTGCCTCAGCGCCATTAAGTGCTGACCTGGCCTGTTGCTAGGCGTGTGCTGTTTCTGGATGACTCTGGATGCACCACTGCTCTCGGTCAGTGACCTGACCGGCTTCTGACATGTATGTCTCACGACAATTGCAGCAAAAAGCATCCGATTAGTTCAGTGTTGAACTCAGGAAGTTGTGGGGCGCATCCCCCGGAGCATTTAAATGTACCCCCGGAAGATTTTGGATTTTATGCTTATGAATGGTCTAGAAGTTCAATCCCCCCTTGGAATTCCAGAGTGTCCCTCCGGTAGCTGCAAAATCCCCCCACCCCTCCCGGAAATAAATATCTCAATTCAATTAACTTGAAATTGGGTTGATATGTTGGTGAAACATGTGGAATTAGCTGTATAGTGTTTGGTTTAATTTGGTTGATTCATTTGAAAAATATAGAATATTTTCTTTCGTGTCATAGCGCTTTTCTATGGAAATTCAGATGATTTTACAATTCTATCATTTGTTCAACAGAAAAAGCACATTTGGATAATTCACTTTGATGTTAAACTACGAAAGCTAATTTTTCGGGATGGATACATACTAGGATCATAACTAATCCGATCGATTTTAAATTTTACCAATACATTTGACAAATATTTGAAAATAGCTGTATAATGTTTGGTGGAATTTTTTTTATCTGTTCCAAAAATGTATAGCATTTGAAGTTTTCTTTTATATGTTTTTTAATCATATTTCTATATTTTTTTCTTATTGCCGAACAACTATTTGTCGAACATGTATCAAAGAAATAGAAATCCATACAAAAATCTATAAAGTTTCCTGCAACTTGACACAATTTAACCCTTTATATTCTAATGGTACTTTTAAGTACCATCAAAGAAAATTCAATGTAAAATTTATTTAATTCGTCTACGAATAAAAGTAGATTACACTTTTCATACAAAATAATTTGCTCAATCCTGTTTAGAAAGCACACCGAAACAGTCGAAGCTAAACATTTTTTGATGTGGTTATTTTCGCAACCATTTACCTAGGTCAGGGATGGCGAACCTTTTTGAGTATACGTGCCAAAAATTTCAAAATTATTGTGTACCAACATTCTAACGTGCAAGAAACATTTTATTGTAGATAAAATTCAATAAGTAATTTTTATAGAATTTTAAATACTTTTAAACTTATGCTAAATTTGATTCCTAACTTATTTATTATGCTGTTATTTACTCAATAATATAGCCATGTCGCATCGAATTCCGTATTAATAATCTATAAGCGAGTTTTTCTTTTATTGTATGCTTCCGAATCAGATCATTTTCAGTTCTTCAGGTAGAAACAGGTTCAATAGACTTTTTCATTCAACATACTTATTTGCATTAACATTTAAAATTCAATTTTCAAAATCAAAACCTAAACATAATAAAACCTAAGATTACTTAAAACACTAAACCTAAGTAAAATAAAATCTAATATGAAGTAGAAGTGTTTCAATTAGATATATTACTATGCAAACTATATCTAAAAATTCAATTTTCAAAAACCTTTGAAATTTCATGAAGAAGCAAAATGATTTGGAAAACACTATATGTTGAATGGTTCGGCGAGAAAATGATGCTACAAGGCGTTTTCATTGAAATTTATAACACATTAATTTATTCAAAATTTACAGATTATTTTAAAGTAAATTATATATCTGTTACACAAAACTATACTTTTTGTTTAAAAACATAAAATGGATTGTTCTCTATAAATTGAGTTTAATGTATAAGTTTTTCGATTGCCAGAGAAGTTTTCTTACGTGCCAAGTTTGGCACGCGTGCCACAGGTTCGCCATCCCTGACCTAGGTGTAGCTTTTATCCGATTAAAAAATGCTATATGAAAAATGTGTAACTGCAAAACACTTCTCTTTTACAGATAGGATCACAATTTGTTTACACTGTTCTTATAAGAATTGAGAGATTTCCGTAACAGTACTTTTTGTTAATGAATTTAATTATTTTTGTAAATATTTTGTAAAAACAGCTCTAACTACTGATTTATTAAATTAGTTTTAATTAAAAAATTATTTAAAAGCCAAATTAATATTATACATGTAACAACATGTTCTAGATATCTTAGACATGAACGTAAATAATTATTCAGGCGGCAATTTTTGTATTCAAAATCCAGGATATAAAGGATTAAAATGAAGTAAATAGAGTATGAATAAGAATATGTATTATAATATATATAATGTTTATTTCGCCATATTAATAAATTGTACGAAAAAATGCCAAGTGACCAAAATATCATGGATAATGACGATCAAAGTACTTATGGTGAGCATTGTGCAGTCTCTAAGTAATCGGATACGTAATCTAGATGTACTGCCTATAGCAGGGTTGGCGAACCCTTTTGTTGCCGCGTGCCAAATTTGATCAAAAAGTATTTTACGTGACCATGACGTGCCAACTAAAAAACAAATTTAGTAGGTGGGAAAATAATGGCTTAAAATAACTTAAAATTTTCTATTATGATTTAAAGAATATGTAGGTACATGCAGGTATTATACACTACAATAATTATGGAAACAAGTATATTTTAGAAATTAATAAAAAAAATAATGCGACTTAATTTGATTTCTGTTGTTGCATCTTAATATCAAGTTAATTTTAACGCAAACTGAACCGGATTTTGTCTGATAAGTGCTTTCAGCTTAAGTTTTGATATTATTCATTTGTGAAAACAAACAGTGATTCGAAAGCATAGATAGGCAAAAAAAACTATTAAAATGACAAATGTCAGTTTCTTTGAATAGCTCTGAAATAAATTCCAAAGTTGCCACAGCTTTACCACCGGAATTTAGTAATGTCTAATAACCAATTCTTGCCGATAGCTTTCAAACATCGTCTTTGTTTGAAAGAATTTTGAGACCATAATTAATTAGATAGTAATATAGTATGCTGCAATCAATTTCTATCAATTTCCATTTAATCGAATTTAGAAAAGATCAGTCGCGATTTTATGTAATGTCACTTTATTTTGATTTAGAGCGACAAGCAAGGCCGTGCCAAAATTATTCTTTCGCGTGCCAAAACTCGCACGCGTGCCATAGGTTTGCCATACCTGGCCTATAGGAATGAATGGACAAAAACATAATTTATCAACAACAGTAGAGCGCCGATTATCCGGATCTGTCGGTACCGAGGCTGATCCGATTAATAAAAAATTCGGATAATTGGACAACTTAAAAAAACGGCTATGGCGATGTTTCTTAGTTACTTCCCTTCACACTTTTTCCAGGCTTAGAACTGGCATTTGTAGTAGTACACATTTTAGCATATTACAAATGGTATGTTTAGAAGTTTTTTGTTTATTATTTTTTTTATCTTAATTTTCTACAAAATTGGTACAAAGTTATACATAAAGAGGCACCAAGGGACAAAAGAAGCAATTTTTAGACACTCTTCAGAGAATCTGAAGATAAAGAGGAATTTTCGTGGGAAAATCTATGCACGGGACTCTCGCGCGTTAGAAGTAAAACTTCTTAAGTTCTAGAAACACGTTTTTTTTTTTTTTTTTTTTTTTTTTTCTTAATGCCATTTTGGATTTGTTGGCGATTTTATTATTTCAGGATTAGGAAATAGTTATTTAACGTTTAACTTTCTCGACATCCAGCCGAATCTACCCTACCGCGCCTAAAGAGGTTTCACTTCAAAAATTTTCGAGAAGACGGGAAAAAACGTATGATCCTTGATTCGTCCGGTTAAGTGGACAATCCTGTTAATAGGCCTCCGTATAATCGGCGCTGTACTGTATATATTTTCCATTATTAAATAAGTTTTAGTTTCAAAATCTGTTTGTGTTTTTATTCCTAAAAGACAAGTTTTTTTTTCTTTAAGGCTGTTCTCAAATAAAACGGTGCTTACTCTCGGAGTATTTTTAAATTCATTTTTGTTCGGAAACGCATGAAATTGGCAGGTGTTTTTATTCAAAAACTATGAAATCGAAAGATGTTTCTCAATTTTTGGTAAAGACAGAAGATCTTTCAGAAAATATTGTCAACGTAGGAGTTTTTAACCGAATTTCTGGACGCGATACTGCAAAAAAAGAGAAGACCCGGTCGTCACATGGCCACAATTGCTTTATAACTCGATAAGTAAATTATTTATCAAAAAATGGAAAACTCATTTCGACTCCAAATTGCTTCAATAGAAAATGAGTCAGAAAATGTGTAAAGAAGTTTCTCGTCGTAGAACAGAGGATTTATGCATTTTGTTACTAGTAATCAACATTTAAAGTAGATGTAGAAAATCCTTGTGATTTTCCTTTTATTTCTGTTTGTATGGTTGACAAGGTATAAGAATAGACTTTTTTAAAAATTTAATTTAAAACTCAAAGTAAAATTTATTTTTTACCAAATATGCCTCATGAATACATCCAACTCTTGTTAATGACGTATCTCTGGTTAATACCCTGCAGTCCTAACCCCGATTCTGACTCGGGGTCGTTTTTCTTCGCAAAATTTGCGTTTGGCACCAGTAATAAATAAAAATAAAATTTGCCCTATTTAATTAGAGCAGTTTCGGAGTTGCGTAATTGAAGGTTCTTTTAAAAAAGTGGTGCCAACCGAATAAAATTTGTCTAAAGAGTCACCAGACCGCTAAGGGTTAAAGAACACAATCCATCATTTCTTATTTGTTATTCATGTTAAAGGTATCGATTAAAAACGTACTGCTCATCGGATAATGTCAGAGGTGGATTACCTTATTCTGAAGCCTAGGGGCACAGAACAGGAGAATTTTGTTCATTTTTTAAATCTATAACGTACTAATATATTAACCCTTTAGTGCGCAGCTTTGCACATATGCAAATAACAGTGTTTTGAATTTAACAGATTTTTTTAAATTCGTATATACCTAATTCACACCAGAAAATTAAAGTAGCAATATTTGCTTTAATTAATAACAGACATTCCGTATTTAAATAAAGCGACATTAACCATTGAAACTTTCTGGTGTGAAGTCAGATTCTCTGAACTCCGTAATTTCTAGAACGTATTCTATCATGGGAGTTAAAGGGTTAAAAGTTAAGTTTTATAAAATAAATAATTATATAAAATAAGGTATTTGGAGACATACTTATTAAAATATTTACTAATTTGCAATATTTTAGCGTAAAACAGCCACACGACAGTAGTTTTTACTTATATTCCAGATGTGCAACAGAAGAAAAGATTGACGTATGATATGAAAAATGTATCTCTGATTTTTTTCCTTATTTTTCCTGTGTAATAAACCTTTAAGAGAATCATATATAATTTTTTCGAAACAAAATAAAAAATCGCGCATTTAAGGATTAAACTAAAGACGGATGGTGTGCAATATTCATTGCTTTATTCACTTATTGAATCACTTCGTTAAGATGTAAATTGTACTTCAAACACTACTTTTTAATTTCTTCTGTATTCCTAAGAAGAAAATGTTAGATTCGAGAAAATTTTCGGCTTCCACTTTTGTTGGATTTACACTTAGGCGACATTAGTAGTTTTGTAAGTAAAAACATGACAGGTTTTTCCTTTTTTCTCTTAAAAAAATGTAATATTAAAAAAAAAAGTTTCAATTAACATGTAATGTAAAATTTTCTCTGATAAAATTCATTGCTAGACAAAAAAGTTTTTTTTAAGAGTAAGAGATTCCACATAAATGTCTTTATAAAACTATATTAATTTATAAATTTACTGTGAATTCATTTTTAAAGCTAATGTATGCAAAAGATAAAAAAAAAAAAAAAAAAATTCTCAGAATTGTATTTTATATATATATATATATATATATAATACAATTCTGAGAATTTTTTTTTATATATATATATATTTCTTTGAGGGAGGAGGAGATGGTGCCCATAAAAAAGTTACGCATGGGGGGGGGGGGGCAGGGAGAGTAATCCTCATCTGAGTAATGTGGGCAATTTTTTTCATAAATTGACCGGGAGATTGATCTTCACTATCTGTTGTACGCTTTTATGTCACTGTTGCGGTATTTGGGAATTTTACTCCCTTTTTAGGAATTCGCAGCCTTTAGGAGAATTTTTAGGCGGAAAATGTTACTGGGTAATTTTTTGTGTGCTTCTAATTTTTCCAGGAAAAAACTCCTGAAATTTTCTCTTTGTTTCTCGTCTCTCATTGGTCTAAGTCAAATTAGAATTTCAGCTGTGGTGAGATTTTTCTCAGTTTTGACACCATTTCTTGACATTTCTAAACATTTTTGACAAAATACTTTGTTTTTTAGATTTTTGTAACTGTTTTCATATATTTCTAAATTATCACACTATGGGGAACGTAAACAATCCAGATTTAAAATATGAAAATTCTAAGAGTTTAGATCTTTTTGTAGATAAAAAAAAATGGGGGGGGGGGGCTGGATTTGGATTTTTTTTTTTTTAGATAGATTCAGCTAAACATTTTTTATATTGCTAAATGGAAATCCTCACCCCCCCCCCCCTCTTTTTTAAGTAGAAATCAAGTTGGGGGGAAAAATTCCGGGAAAAATTCCATATTTGGGCAAATTCACTTTTGTTGATTTGGCAACATTGTACCATATGACAGCTGCATTTAGAGCTAAATGCTTTAGTTTTACGTTACAGTAAAAAAAAAAATGCAAATCTTTTTTTTTACTTTTTTTTTGGGGGGGGGGGGGGGGGTTGCATCTCCAGGGAAATATACTTCTTTTGAGTTGTATCCCTTTTCTTGAGGGCGAGCAAGCAATATGTTAAAAAATCTTGATAAACGAACAGTTAAATACAGTAAGGGGCTATGCATATATAACGTTATCATTTTAGGGGGGAGGGGGGTCTGGCACATGATATCGTAAGATATCTCTTGGGGGAGTGAGAGGGGGGTTGTCTTTTGATATCGTTATCATTTTTATCCAACCAAATTTTTTTCTTTTTATTTGTAACCTGGTCTTTACATCAAAATAGTATGTTATCTATTTTTATGAAAATACAAAGTTATTATGAAAATCATTAAATCATTATAAAATTATTTAATTCCAAAATATGGAATATCCCAACGATAGGCATTCCTATTCTTCTGTCATACATGCATGCATATATAATAATCCGCTGTTCTACAAACCATATGCGAAGTATGTTTGAAATGATACTTGTATTTACTAGTAAATAAAAGAGAAAGAATGTTGTCCACCTGTTTTGTTGATAAAAAGTCCTGTTTGCTCTCTGCTCCTCCCCATGCGAAGGCAAGTGCAAAAAGACATCATTACTTGCTGAATGCATTACGCAACAAAAGACTATTATTAAATATTTTTAAATAGTAACTATTTCTTTTAAAGTGTTATTTGATATAAAGTTATTTCGTATATAAACTGATATTTTATTGATTTTATTTCATTTGAATCAATAACGTATGCGAAAAATAAATGTAACTGTAACCATATTTGTATATCACTGCAAACAAAAGAAAAAAATTCAAAAAATCTAAAGAATTTTTAGACATTGATAACGATATCTTTACGGGGGGGGGGGGGGGGGGAGTTCGAGGGATGATAACGTATGATATCGTAAAGGGGAGGGGGTCCGAAATTACAAAAAGTTGATAACGTTATATATGTACAGTCCCTAATAGCTATATAGACGGAATCGCCAATGACTGAAAAAAATTGTCGCTGTAACTCCAATGACGAAAACCTGTTTAAAAAGGAATCCTTTCCCCACCCTCCGGACTTTTGTTGTCTTATGAGGATTTACTGTACTCTTTGCGACTGCCAAATGACAGTACATCTGCACTGTGATATTTTGTGATAAAACACGCTGTATTATTCTTTTTGTAATCACGTGTGTTTCACACCTCTGTTAAATCTATGTGAGGAAGCATTAAATTACGATATGTTATCATTATTACTCTGCTAATTTTTTTATATAAGATCTTCAGTTTATTTTGATAACTATTAAATGATGCGAGATAAAATAATTATCAGAAATGATAAAAATGTTTTGATAAGTTTTTAAAAACGAAATTATGTTATAATTTCTGATAAGATAAAATATCTGTTACTATTATTATTATTTATTGATAATAAGTTGCATGTAACATGTGAAAACTGACACTTTTATATAAGCTCTCTGTTTATATCGGTATCTCTGTTGGTCTATCTACAGAGGAAGAATTTTTAAAACGCACACCTTGAGACGAAAAGCTGTGCGTGCAGTAACATCTTCGTTCCCAAAGCTAAAATAATGCTACAAATACTCATTCATTGGTTTTAAACAAACAAAATGACATCATAGATGACAGAAAAAAGAGCTTTTCGGAAATTTATATTTTAGGGAACTAGTAATTTAAGCTTACAAATAGGGATCTAAAATTATAAATTCCGTTACAATATCAATTTAATTATCACTAACCCAAATTCACACAATCGCAAATTTAAGGCCTTTAATCTGATTTAGCAAGTGAATAATATACAAATCGTCAAAACATTTTATTGTAAAGGATTTAAGTTAAATAAGTAGGAAAATTTCTCAATTTCTTGGCCACACCCTCTTGAAGGCGTTTTGCAAACTCAGATGAAAATAACATCTATTATATGAGGAAATCAGCATAGATTTTGCCATTTATTGGTTTGCTTTTAAAGCAAAAAATATTCAGCTATTTAAGAAATGAAGTCAAAATATAAAAAAGTCAAACAGTTTAGTTTTTATGGGGAAAAGAATAAAGGTCCACATATATAAAGGTCCACCCAGGTAACGAAGAGGTTACATAAATCACATTTCTAAAAAAAACTCAACCTGTGGCTGTATGATCCATGAAGGATCAGGGTCTACATTGCCCAACTCTGTTTACTTGACCCTGGGTCCCGAGGTGCTGTGCAGCATGTGCCCCGGCCAGGTGGTCAACCCAACGCGAGAACCTCGATGTTTAGGGTGTTTAGTTCCCAAGCAAGCTTGGTACTCATTTTATTGACCCCGAAGGGATGGAAAGTTGAGTGAACCTTGCCCAGCCGGGAGCAGAGTAGCGACCTGTAGCGTAAATCACATTTCACACACCATCAAACTAACCTTGTAAACATGTCCGAATATGGAGAAACATATCAAATAAGTCGGAAATTGTTACTCAAACATGGCAAATGAGGTGCATTCGTACTATAACTAGATTTATAAATATTCAGATCTTGATGCAATAGCTGTTGCACCCTTACGCAAAACTGTATGAATACAAAATTTATCACGATTCTATATACAGTCGGACCTCTATTTTACGAGTTTCTCTATTTTACGAACTTTTACTTGGAACCAAGAACATTTTTCAAATTTCTTCGTAAAATAACCTCCAAATAGCGAAGTGCATTCTCTATTTAACGAACTTTTCCTTAGAATCTAATTTTTTTTTCTCCCTATTTCTTAAAATATTACTGAACATTTAAAACTCATTCTTTCTTTTAACACATTTTATGATGATCAAACCATGAACAGGTCTCACCAGGTACCTAACTCACCGAGAGCAGTAAAATTGCTGTGATTCTTTGCTTTCCATCCAAGAAGTGCCAACTTTCAATATCCCCTTTTAAACCTCAATGGAGCTGCCCCGTGTCCTTAAACTATAGTTTCCCGTTTTCTAGATTGTTGGCCATGATCAATCGTGTTGGTAATTTCAGTTCTTGTAGCTCAAAACTGTCAAAGCGGAAGTGTTTGAGCATCAAAGAAAAAAAAAATATTCTTGATGAGGTGTGGATAAGGGCGTGAAGAAAAATAATACTGCTTTAAAATTTGGTATTCCTCCGAACAGCTTATCAAACAATCTTTAAAAAATCGTGATTTTAATGTAAAATAATTTTTTTAAACTGAAAATACAATGTATTTCCAGACAATGTTTTGTTTCAATCTTATTTCCCTTGCAGATTTCTCTTTGATGGGTAAAATAAATAAAACAAATAGATATAATTTATAAAAAAAAAAAGTGTGACTAATTATTTTTTAAAATTATATTCAGTGTTTATGGACTTAAAATTTGTTTTATGTAGTTTAAAGTACTTTAAGAGGTGACTCTCTATTTAACGAATTTTCCATATAACGAACTTTTTTTCGGGATTTAGCTACTTCGTTAAATAGAGGTCCGACTGTATTAAATTCAGTCATACGTAAATAATAGGAATCCATCTTAAATAGGACGTCATCATCATGGCAAACTAGAATCCTTATCTATCATGGGATATCACTGAATTAATGACGTATGATAGGATTTAATAGAATGAAGAAAACTCTTATTAATATATTTTTAAGTTTTGATTCGATTTTCATAATATTTGAAATGACTCGACAAAATTCTGCAACGATTATATAGTATATTAAATTTCAAACCATTCGGTTGGTTAGTTTTGCGCTGTTATATACGGACAGACCAGACGACACTAAAGGTGCTACGTATTTATATAATTACGAACGCACATGAAAACAGTACACGATCTTCATATTGCATTCCTTGGGACCAGAAGTTGTGCAGATAATAATTTTTTGCATAATATGGATCATTTCACAGAATTTTTAATTGTTAATAATTTTATTTTAATTGTTAATTATTTTATATTTATTTAATTATTTTTTGTTAAATTTACTTTATAAACATGATCAAAATATTGCCTGGATCAAATAATTATATTAACCCTTTTCAATTTTTTTTTTTTTTTTTTTTTTTTTTTTTTGTAATAATAGCAATTTATTTTTAATTAAAAAGCTCTAAATTGAGAAGATAGATATGAAATAAACAATTAAATTTAAAAAATCAAAAAACCCGACTGCGTAAAAAACGAACTAATTAATTATTTTTCATCAATGTGAAACTATTTTTTTTTTTTCAATTCCTACTATTAGCTCACACTCTCGCTATGTATATCTTATTCAAATTTTCATTCGTTAATAAAATACTTATTATTCATCAATCAAGCTCAAATAAATTTTTTTTAACTTGTAGGGAATGACACTTGATGTTAATCTAGTTTTTTCAAATATTAACTCATTAATTAAATTAAATTAATTAATTTTAAATAATCGAGAAAGCCCTCTTCTAGATCAAGGTATTTTAAGAGCGAGAGAGCCTTCTTCTTGATTAAGGCATTTTAAGCGCCACTCAAGAAGAAAGAAGAATGGGAGAAAAAAAAATTTCTCTTATTGACCTAAGTAGGAATTGACTTAAAATATTTTTTTTATATTACTTGTTTATATTATTTAACTTTTTTTTTTATTATTTCCTTGTATTGATGACTTTTAAGTTGTGTTTAATTGTTAGTTCCTATCTATAAACACTGTTTTGATGAGGTCTATAGATGTCTATGATGGTTAGAGTTGCAATAAAGCTAGAGAACCTACATACATAACTTCCAGGTTGTATAATATTTTAACGGAGCTTCTGACTGTAAAATAGTCAATGAAACATTATCTTCATTTTGAAAGACCTATCCAATGATAGGCCACTCAATAGGGTGCGTAATTTTTTTTTCGTCTCTACCGCCATTTTGTATTTTACGGCCGCCAGTTTGAATTTATAAAAACAAAGCCTATCCTATAACCATCGGACGATTAAGACGAATTGATAGACACCTCATTCATTAAAATCCATCCAGCCGTTGGGATGTTTCGAGTAGAGATCTGCACGGGCCGGCCTCGGGCTATTTTCATTCACTGCACTCGGACCGGGCGGGGCCGGGCCTAGTCACTACTCTTTACGGGATGGGACGGGCTCGGGCCTTACTTTTTTCCTGACGGTTCGGACCGGGCCGGGCCTAACTTATTTTTTCTGCGCAGATTCATTCCTAATTTTCACGGCCCAAAATTTTCATTCCTAGTTTTGACCCAACCCGTATGAAAATCATTGTCTCGGCGTGGCCTGGTCCGTTCAAAGGTCAGTAAAATTAGGCTTGGCACAAATTTTTTTTTTTCAAAAAATGCATACATTTTTAAATTGCCACTATTTTACCATTAAACATTCAAATTCATTATTTTTAAAGAATAGTAGATTTCTACCTTTATTAAAATATAGTTAAATTAAAATATAGTAAAACGTGTAAAAAAGAACCTGTCTATGACGGAATCACGTGGGGAAAAGAACCTGTCTATGACGAAATCGTGTTTTAAACTGAAAAACGTGTTGATCTATGCAAAATCAATATATTACTACGTAAGAAAAGAATATATAATACATTTACACTTGCTAAGAAGGGAACTTGTCTATAACTCATTTTTTTTCCTTGTCTATGCAATTCAGTCTTAGATTTTACTGTATAGCATTTTTCAGATTTTTAACACTTCAATACATGGGATATGTATTAACAATATTAATGATAACTGAAACATTTACATACAAGAAATAGAGATTCATTAAAAAAGTAAATATCGCACCCTGCGGCACTTCTATAAAAATGAAGATTATAAACATGAAAAGAAAAGTTAAGATAAATATTTTTGGCTTGAACTCCTCGTACGAGACTAACTTTTTACCAAATCGACGTAAAAATCAATGTTTTGTAGAAAATTCACTCGGGCCAGGCCGGGCTCGGGCCGAACTTTTAACTGTTATACCGGGCTGGGCCCATAATTTTCTTTCTACGGGCCGGGCCGGGCTCGGGCCGAACTTTTAACTTTTTTACCGGGCCGGGCCAATATTTTTTTTCTACGGGCCGGGCTGAATTTTTTTTCTCTGAGTCGGACCGGGCCCGGGCCTGAAAATGTCGGCCCGTGCAGACCTCTAGTTTCGAGGGTATAAAGAAATCCACATACTCAGATACGCGTGAAACACATAACGCTTCTTTTCAGTCGGGTAATAATGTATCAAATTTAGTTCTCTAGAATCTAGCAATTTTTCTACAATGTGGTGCAATGTCTACAATGCGGGCACTTCTTAAATGCAAAATTCATTGTTTACATATGAGAAGTTGTCCGTTATACAGATAATTGCATTATATAGAATTGTGTTATAGAGATCTTATACTATATATATGTATAACATACATCTGGCAACTTTTGCTCTTTTCTTCAACCTGTAATTTTTTATGTACATTTTTGCCTTATTTAATTATAGAAATTTTGATTAATTACGAAAAAAATTCATTAAAATTAATTGTAACAAAAAAGCGTAAAAGTTGACAGCTAAACAGAAGTGGATCAGATCCTTGATTTATACGAGATGAAAAAAAAAAATTGCATCTTGTGTGTGGTATTTTTCGAAAAAATCTCCTAACACAGAACTAAGAAATATATTTGTTTTGATTTTAGGTATTATATTGTTAGAGATATCGTCTAATATGTACTGTAAAAATCCCCCCCCCCTTCCTAATTTTCGAATCTATTGAAACTGAAATTATGAAAAAATTAAGGGTAGTAGGAGTTTATTTAAAACTTGCAGGAAAACTGTAGCAATTCTCCTATGTCACATAGTTTTTGAGAAAATCGCATTTACCTGTTACACACAAACTTTTCTTTGTGGGCGCTCAGCAGGGGAGTTGGCGAGTGCTCGAGGTACCTCTCGACGCGGAATCGTGAAAGGATTGTTGATAATGATTTTCGGGAGAAAATGTCGATAATAAGCCGAGATATTAATTAAAAATCTATCTAGAAAAATGCTGAATTGCAACTTTGCGACCACTTTCGAAGAGCGCTTGGTAGGGCCTGATTATCCAATAGGCACATTAACCCTTTATCTACTGAATTATGAATTCATGAAAATTTTATCTTCTAAAGCATTTTTCGTGAATTGTTTAAACTACATTAGAAGATTTACATAATCATATAACAAATTTTAGAAGGACTGAAGGATTAATTAAATTTGAATTTGTAGGGATTTTATGCCATATTTATAATCCCACTCAAGTCTTTTATTTTAAATATTTTCCTTAGTATTTTCTAGAATTAGGAAATGTACCAATATAATGTTCTTACAATAAAAATATAGAAATATTTCCGAATTGAAAAATCACCCTCCCTCCCTCCAACGCCAAGAAAGCTGAAAAGATGCAAAGGCCTTGAAAACCTCCTTTTAAAAATATTTTTGTTTTGTGTAACGAATAATGCTTTTGGAACAAGATAAAGTAATGTATCGATATCTCATTCTAAACTGTATTACAATTAATCGATGTATTAAATGAATTTTATTATAAGTTATTTTCATGGTACTTATAAGTACCGTCAGTAGATAAAGGGTTAAGCACGGGCTTTCCCTCTAAAATTTAAGAGCGGCCCCTAAATGACTGTGAAATGGGTCTTCTAATTCCAATTTTTATTTTTTTTACTTTCCATTTTTAATTTTTTTGGAAAGGAAAGTTTTGTTTAATACGAAAGAATATCCATACTCTACTTCAGGAAACTTATCTAAAATATGAATATGTTCAAAGAGCTGTTAACCATTCATACGACATCCTGATGTGTTGCTTAGAAACCATATGGGTATTATAAACATTTTGTACAACAACTATATGTACAAAATATTTATCTAAAGTATATACAGGAAATATAAAAAATATGTTTAATGAAATATATGGGAACTCAGCTAAGCACTCCTGCAATAATATTAGTAGTTTTGATGAATTTCAAAGTACGTATAATTCAGAAAACTTTTTCCAAATGAAAGGGGTCCCCAAAATGATACTGTGCTTTCCCTACATTCAGAGGCTAATCGGGGCCAGGCGCTTGGCAGCCGCGAAGCCCTTTATGTGCGAATAAATTTCCATTTCTTCTGTGACTTTTAAATCATCCCGTATTTTCCCTCTTAATTTCAATTTCCTAAGTTCCTAATTTAAAATTTATCTAACACTTGTTTCTTTTTCTTCGAACAGGTAGGCACATTCTAAGCCTCGATAACTCCACGTCATCGGATGATGGCGTGGAGACATTGGTTCCCAAATGCATACCTCCATCGCTGGATGAATTTCCAGACGACTTTTTCACTCAGGAGCAGAGGGAGAAAGGAGGTCTCATAGTGCACGCACTCATCGTCGCCTACATATGCTCTATGCTAGCAATCGTCTGCGACAGATATTTCGTGCCATGCCTCAAAGTCATGTCATCATGTAAGTAGATTTCTTTTGAATGTTCAATAATATCGCTCACCCACAAGAAAAGTGACACATCTCGCAAAAATTCATTTTGCGTTTTATTCCACTAATAGGTCTGTCATAGGTGTGTCTTGCTACACAAACAGTTTCATGAGTGTAGTTATACGGAAAATCACTTTATTACACTATTTGTCCACTCGTGACTTCAGAAGAGGAATGGATTGTGTGGGGAAGTAAAATTACCCAACCCTCCAAACCTCATCCTATGTCTTCATTCTTAAGGGTTTTATACTTTTATGCACGTTTTTACTCCTGCATGCAGAGCTAAGTGCTATAATTTCGTGCCACAGAAAAATCATGTAAATCCCCCCCCCCCTTGCCTCTCTTGCGAGATTTGCTTTTGTGGAAATGTGTCACTTTTATTGCTGGTGAGCGATATGTTCTTAGTACGCGGGGACTATATTTATTTGGGTCCCTATTTTGTGGAAAGAAAAAGTTTTTTTTGTGTGAAAATTATTATAATTTTTGTGAAGAAAAAAAATTTGTAACGAAAGATCGAATACAATTAATCGGACTCGAACTAAGAAATTATTAATAATAGGCCTTTTAAAAGCATCCTTAGTAAAGTTGTTCTTAATATCAGCTCGTTGCATTTACAAATTACACATTACAAATATTAACGAGGGGATACAAGAAAAAAAAAACAAAAAACAACAGAAAACTTTGCTTTTATGGAATGGAATTTTCTGTAAAAGACCCTTTTTCTAAAATCGAATTTTGCAACGAGTCCCTCTTTATTATATGGAATTTTGTGAAGAGACCTCATGCAGGCCCCTATTTAAAAAAAATAGTTTTAAATAGTGTAATAAATCAAAATCTAAAGTGAACAGCAAATGCAGCGAACATGTCTTTGAATTTGGGGGCTGACGTCTCTTCCACGAATTCATTTTCACTTAATTCTGAATCATAAATTTTTGTTTCTTCTATTATTCTGAAGCTATCGAAAGTGGCGGTTTAACAAGGTCTCACACTTTTCGAGCACCGGTTTATTGAATTTTGAGAACTATAACTATTCCTTTATCTCTTCGTTGAGATTTTAAAAAACTGACATTATATGCGGATTGCGGCTGATGTTTTAAGCTCTACTGTAATTCCTTTTTGTATTCTTCAGCACCGAACCTTAATTATTAGTTTAGTGCTGCCCTCTACTGGAAAAGACAGAAACAATAAGGAAATTATTGGCCGTACTTTTTCAATTAAAAGTATGCATAATTAACTTTCAGTGTGAACTACCATTAAAAAAAAAATCAGAAATTATATTTTTGTCCTTATATGATGCACTGCATATTGTACAGTACACAGAATGGAGTGCCAGCAAAAGTAACGTAGCATTTCTTGAATTCCTTCCTGTATAATTCAAGTCAAATCTTCTTTGGTGCTGCCATCTACTAGGGAAGATACAAACAATATATGAAATCCCGCAGGGGAATTATATGCAGTATTTGATGCGCAATTCACAAATAAATAAATAATTAATATAACAATGTGTACGATTAAACTATATAACATGATTGGGACGTAATTGATACATGTAACTATCAGGTCTTCTGGGATAAAAGATAGCAACGGAATTTAGTTAATTTTTTATTCCGAAAATAACTATAACTTTTCTAGACTCTTTATATATACGAATATGTAGCTAATAAGAAATTCTCTACAGTTAATTTTATTTTGAAAATTATAATAAGTAGTAAAGCAATGTTTTGGAGGTAAATAAAATGTTTTAAATTGTAGTTTATTATCCTCCACATTTTTTTTCCATTGTTATTATTCATTTATTATTATTATTACTATTATTATCCTAAACCTATTCAATATTTGACCTGACTTTTAAAAGAGTTTCTCAATATATTTGATTATTTTTTAAACGCTAGTATGATCTGCACTTTTCCAGTTGCGCTCGAGAACCCGCGTTCAGTTCTCGCATAGCTCTAAAAGCACGCTGATTTGCTTTGTATTAAAAACATTACCCGATTACGGCATTGAATAATATTCTCACAACCAGTGGCGATCATTTTTAATCGGGTTGCCATTCATTTCTCTTTGTCTGGGTGTTATTTTGTCCTAAGGCCACATCCACTGCTGTCGTGATTCATTCAGTAAGATAAATTATTCATTTGAAAATCAGCTTGTATTAAATGGTTAGGTAAAAAATGTCGCCGCCTCCCAGAATTTTATATAAACAGCGCTATAAAAAGATCTTTTAAAATATGACGTTTTATATGTATCGTTTAAATATGGCGTAATTTTCACCATTTAATGCTGTTCGAACGTAATAATTTAATTATTTTAAAGTTTTCTATCTTTTTAATATTCACATGTAAATATATTTTTCAATTATATTGGAAATGATATTGTCTGGGCTTTTTAAAATCTGTCAACAGTATGTAACAACGACTATTCGAAACCATGAATTAAATCGCTATTCAGATAATGAAATTTTAAATTTAAAAAAAAATCTTACAAATTTAGACAATTTAAAAAAAATGATTGGACACAGCACACCACAATTATGTGTCTGCAAAAGATTCTATGGTTGAATCTTATGGTTCTATGACACTATAAAACTTGTTTAACTGTACTATCTTGACCAATTTTAACATTAAATAGCTCTTAAAATAGTTTTTCCATTTTAAAAACTGTCTATTTCAGCGTATTTATCACACATTTCTCTATAAAACTGCCAGTCTTCATGTTTTTTTATGTAATAGTTTTTTCAGTTTAAGCCAAGAAAGTGAAAAGAACACAATAAATTCAACTACAGCAGCAGCATTATTAGTTACTTTTTTTTTTTTTTAGAATAGAGTAATAACAATATTTTTGTGTTTATTTGCACATTGTAGTATAATATTTCAAATACGGAATGAAACTGAGTATAGTTTTGATTAAAACCATAAAAAATGTACACGCTGAAATAGGATAGTAGATTGTACAAAATAAACAATCTAGATAAGTATCTGCTTATCCTGTTGATACCTTTTTGCAGCTTTGAACGTATGGCGCCATCTATGGGTAATCTTTGAACTGATTTTTTTTTATTTGTTCAAACAAAACTTTCGATCATGAGAAGCATTTTCGCACATTATTTTATATACGACAATTATTTTATATTTTTTAATTAAATTTCAAATTATGGCAATTACGATTGGCCCATTCTCTATATCTTACAGAAGGCATTTTTGTAAATATTTTGATTTTCTCTATAATTTAAATTTAAATGAAAAAAAAAACTTACTATATGACATTAATTCGGAATAAAATTCAACTATCACCTGCGTCATTAAAAATGTTCTTTAGTTTAAAATGTTGCTGGAAGATAAACAATGGATCGAAGATGTATTGGCGCTTTGCGAAGAGAAATACTCTTATTCGATTATTTTTTAAAAAGAAGAGTGAAAAGCATGGTTTTAATATTTCTACACGTAAAATAAGCGATAAAAAGAGAGAGAGAGAGAGAGAATC
Source organism: Maratus speciosus (assembly GCA_963932465.1). Classification (NCBI taxonomy): domain Eukaryota; kingdom Metazoa; phylum Arthropoda; class Arachnida; order Araneae; family Salticidae; genus Maratus; species Maratus speciosus. The sequence goes on along the minus strand of OZ010788.1, from coordinate 582,744,000 downwards.
CAGCCCCCAAAGAACTACCGCAAAAATTTTAAATATCGCTATAGGAACAGTAAACAGAATTATGAATCCTGATTTAAAGCTAATAATAATAATAATATATATATAAAAAAAATGCTAAAAACGTTTTTCAGCGTAATACTATATGCAGATTGTCTGAAAATTATTTGGCAGGTGAAAAATGGAAATATGTAGTTACAATTGATGAGACTTCGATGTATTTATCTGATTGTAATACAAAAAGATCGATGAGAAATAAAACCAGAATTAAGACTATTCTATTTAAATGCATCCCACCCAAGCCTCCTATAGATTACTGTACATTTGGAGTGTTCAAAAAAAGCTCTTTTATAAGCGACATCCCGAAACAGTGTGGATAGACTCTGGAAGATTATAGTCGAGGAGTGGAACAAAATCAACTTTGGTATTTTAAGGGGTGTCAAGACTCTTAAAGTTGGAAAAAAAGAAAAAAAAACCAGACCATTTTCAACATTTAATATCTTAAAATGTATATGATTTTAAAACACAATTTTTATTGGGATGAAAGATATAAGCATGCTCTTTCATTTCATGTACTTAAAAATTGGCAAGAACTAGTATTTACAGGGGGCTCCATACTGTCAGACATTTGCGAGCCAAAAATTGGTTTAACAGCTTACGCGCAAGATTACAAAATAAATATTGAACTAGAATGAAATTTTTGTGCCTAATTATACGTCAGATTATGATAATTACTCTGAACCTAAATAAATTTGTATATTTTTTTTATAACGAAGTTTTATTTAACTAATACAGAATTTTGAAATTTTCAACAGTATAATCACCTAAAACAATATTATTTTGAACAATAAAAGGGAAATTTTAGGATCAGTTTATGCAGATGAACATGAAACATGTGTTTTGAAAATTTCTTGAAAAAATATTAAGAAGTTTTTGAGATATCGTGCGCGTTATGCCCAAAAACGTCATTTGGAGAAAAATGACTTGAAAATTTCGATAACGCCGCTCTAGCTATTGAACGGGTATAATTCAAAAAGCCGTAACTTGTGTTCTAATGAGAATTTCAAGGAAACAATTACATCAAAATGTTCAGAAATGATAGGAGTTTAACAACTTTAAAAAAAAATGAAAATTTTGAAGCTTTAAGAGTCCTGAGACCCATTAAGAAAAGCTCTTTTATCTTTTGAAGCCAATATGTAATATGATAGTTCAACAAAAGGGCTATCAGACATTAGTAAATAAAATTCTTGTCTTTGTTTTCCAAAATCGTTACAAAAATCTGTGAACACCCTCTGTTATGTATGAATATGTTAATTATCTTCTTTTAGTGTAATGTATAATTTCTTTTACAGATTTCAAAGTTCCTTCCGACATTGCCGGAGCCACCTTCATGGCTGTTGGAACTTCATCTCCAGAGCTGTTCTCATCAGCTATTGGTAAATACGAAATCTCTTTTCAAGTCAACAGTTGTGATTTTATGAATATGCAAATGCATTCATTGGCAAGGTATCCAAATCATATCATCATACAGCGTGATTATAAATGAATATCCCAACTTTCAGGGTTATTAAAAATAAAAATAAAGGAACACCCTGTTGTTAATTGGAAATGAACAATAACAGTTTAAAGTTTAAATTCAGCACAGTTATAAGTATTCAATGTGAGCCCCTGCAGAAACAGGAATGATGTCAAGGCGGTACAAAAACTCATCCTACACTTCTCTCAGCCTGATTTTTACAATAATTTACCGCTTTTTCAGCATGTCTGCTGTGAATCATAGATTAATATCCAAGATCGGACACTCCCATAGAGCGTAATGAATGGTAATGCGATTGCGATCGTAGCGCCTTTAGTGACAATGGGGAAGAAACTTCCCATCCTTGTAATATTTTTATTATTGAATATCTACCTTATTGTGTTCTTTCTTTAATGTTTCATGTTTACTTTTTCAATAGAATCTTACACCGATACATGAACATAGAATAGATATTCTATTTTATATATCTAATATCTATTCTATGTTCATGCACGGATATATGCTTTTTTTTATTTTTTACATGGTGAGTGAACGGTTTAAATGCAACGAAAAACAAGGTAAAAATTTCGTCCTGAATGCTACATATCAAAATCAATGGTGTAATATAAAAATATACGAAATATTGCACTCTACAAGTCCCAGAAAATTTCATAATTATTCCCCTTTGGTAGGAAAATTTTTATAGCCCATGTTTTATTAATTTATGAAGTTCAACGTGTTAAACAATCGTTGCAATAATCTTTTAAAATTTCACTTCCAAATTTAATTAATTAAAATTAATTAAAAATTAAAAATTTCATTTTCACTTCCTTACAGATAAAATAAAAATATTGTTTTTAATGTAAATAACGTACAATCAATTCAATAATATTTATAATATTAACATATAAAAAATAATAATATTATTATTACAGATAGGGAAAAATTCCTTTCGACAAATTTTTAGAATTTATAGATCTAAAAGTTAAAAATAAAGAGAGGTACTGACATAACACTCAATAAAATTTTATTCGATTTGAATAAATTGACACAATACCGGAATTTGTTTTTTTACAATTTAATCTTATAAACTTACATGCATTCTTAACAGAATTTCTAGGATTTTGTTTTACATTAATACTTTAATTATCATTTTGTAAGTTAAAGGTGAATGATACAGGTACGATAACAACAAATGCAGCTAAATAAATAAAGCATAAATACATCGTCTGCCACTCTCGCTGTCTCTACTTCGTTTTAGGAAAGAATAGATGTTCATAACATAGAGCGTAAACATATTTCTTCAACACAGGTAAATTTCGGAGGTTTGTTAATTCTTCCCCCTTGTCGGTAGTGACGCTAGTACTGTTGCCATTACAGATTTTGCCGTAAATGTCCCATCTTGTATGTTAATGAATCTATGCTGTGAATGGCTTCAGATATGCGTGTCCTAAGTTTTTCAACACCAGTTGGTAGCGGTTGAACAAACACCTGACTTTTGATGAGGCCCACAAAAAAAAAAAAATCATGCTGAGAAAAGGGTGGGATGACTTATCGTACCGCCTCGACATCGTTCGTGTTTCTGGAGGGGCTCACATTAAACACTTATAACTGTGTTGAATTTAAACTTTCAAATGGTATTTTTCATTTCCAATTAACAATAGGGATTTACTTTATTATTATTTTTACTTTCTTCTATCTTTACAAGAAGAAAGTATTGGACTCATGAAAATGTTCGAATTCCGGTTTTCGACGGATTTACACGTTTTAGGGGTCAGAGAACCCAAAAAACACGTTTTTATAAAATGTCTGTCTATGTGTGTCTGTCTATGTGTAATATCCATTATGTATTAAAGTTTTGAAATGTATTAAAAGCGACACTTTCGTATTAGCTGCATGCCAGAGGTTAATATCAAAGAACTTCCCCCGCAAAATTATGTTATTTACAGCAGGCTTTTTGATTCTGATAATTTCAATGGTTTAAGCGTGTATTTCAATTGATTGTCTTACATTTGTGTTAAATTTATATTTTATTTTTTAATGAGATTTTAATTTAGGTATGGATATAAGCCGGAAACAAATGATGAACTATTTACATTAATTTAAGTGCAAACGGATTTAAGTTTCGTAATTGTCTGCACACGATATATATATATATATATAATTATTTTAAAATTATTTAAAAAACTATAGAAAAAGAGTAAATTGCGATACAGTTTGCAAACAAATTGCAATACAGCTCTCATATAAATTGAATTTGAAAGTACATTTTTCCGCCGTATTTGACGGTGTAAAAATTGAAAATGTGCAACGTTTAAAAGTTAAAAAAATTACAATAAACGCGAAATTTAATCGTTTGGTGTTGAGTCAGCGTTACGCACGGATACGTTTGCCCGATGGGGTAAAATTTCTCCCTTAAAGTGGTGAATTCGGTCTTTAACCCTTAACTGGTGAGGTAGGGTGTTTTTCATCCCAAAGAAATTGAAATTCTGAAATATTTTCCTTTTACGTTATATGTATGTACACTTACAGTACTTTTTCAGTTATTTTTATACAAGTAAATAGTGTAAAATTCACAGGAAATTTTCTTATTTTAATTCGCTAAATTTTGTGGAGTGCACAAGAAATCAAATTTTGGGGTTACATGCACCCTACCTCACCACTTACGTTATAAAAAAAATCACCTCACCACTTAAGAGTTTTTTTTAAAAAAATGCGTATTATACACTTCTGTAAACGCTACATTTCCTTAAATTTTGACCTTTTTTTTTTTTTAATTTCCTGGTTAGGGACCTTTCCTTGTGGGTATAAAGAACTGTAAAACTACTTTTTC